>OV815993.1:0-1250000 GCA_929113495.1 Andrena minutula
AATTTTCTAACCACGAAAAACATTTCTCGATTTGATAAAACAATTCATGACATTGTGCATGCTTTCAGTTTCATGGAATTGTACGTGCTTTCAGATTCACGGAATTGTACGTGCTTTCAGATTCATGGAATTGTAAATTTCAACAGCTGATAATTATTATGCTGTAATTGTAAAATATATATAAGGATAAGGAAACCAGAAATGAATTACGACATACATATAAGGATAAAGAAGCAAGAAAGGAATTAATGATTACGACATACAGAAACAAAGATTCATTCAATTAAATTTTTATTATATATTATATATATAAATTGTTCATTTTTATTGGCCTCTCTTGCCCCGCCCCCGTCCCCTCCTCCCCCAGTGGAACTCCGCTTGACTTAACTTCATCAGAAAGCCCATAAAATCATTTTGGCGCCTTGCCCGCCCGGCTCTGGTACCTCTATCTGAAATGATAAATTAAGTGAATATAATTATAATTGTTAAATTGATTAAACCACAAAGTTATAATAATATTATATTTTTATTTCATTATTATAATCCAGGCCTGGGATTTAAGTGAACGCAGCGGCCGATTTTCAGAGGCTTCGGTTCATATGGTACGGGCCTGAGGCGCTCTAAGCTTTTTGGCCGCTGCGGGGGTCAAGACGTGCGGTGGGAGAAAGGAGGCGTTGCCTCTGAAAATCGGCCGCTGCGTTACACTTAAATCCCAGGCCTGTTATAATCCAATAAAAAAACTTCAAAAAAGCAAAGAAATTACGCCAAGTACAGAAAAAAGTCGAAGACGAAAAAGAATACCAGCAAATACATAATATAAAAAGAAAGACTCAAAAGAATATTAATTAATTAAAAATTCACAGAAATCATTGATTATTTTTGTATAAAAACACTTACATGTAGCCCACTGGCGTTGCCCCGCTGGTGGTGGAGCCCCCGGGGTCGGTGCTGGTGGTTGAGCCGCCCCCGAGGTCGGTGCTGGTGGTTGGGCCGCCCCCGGGGTCGGTGCTGGTGGTTGAGCCGCGCCCGGGGTCGGTGCTGGCGGTTGAGCCACCCTCGGGGTCCTTGACGCCGTGGTTTTAGTCTGGCTGCAATTGTCAACGGCCATAAAAACATCGTCATCAGCAGAATCTGGAAAAATAAATTTGATTATTATTATTTTAATTTAATTTTTCTGTAAGTTTATCGTTACAGATTGCGAAATATAGGGTAAGTCGGGGAGAGATGGCCCACTTTTTAAAAAAATCAACACACCGTAAATTTAGTAGTTTTATAAAGGACAAAAATCTAACCGGAATTACCCTATATAACTTTGCCTCCGCCGGGGACCAGCGTTCGACGGTCTGACTGTCTCGCACGCACGGTGGAGTCACGGCCAACTCAGTCGCCGCTCGGAGGCAAAGTTATATTGCGCGATCTGTAATCGTTATAAAAATAATATAAAACTTACCATACAAAATAGCGTTCTCCTTTTGCAGCTCCTCCTTTTGGGCGTACTCTGTCTTCTGCAAAAATGAAAAACAATTAGCCAAAAAAGTAAATGACATAGGCAAAGGCCTATCCAAAACTTTCAAAATGTTGCAGGTTACATGTACATCGTTAGTTTTGTTCATGACATTAAATAAATTCCCACGAATAAAAGTGACGAACAAAAAATCCACCGGGAAGCTAAGCTATGCTATGCGATGCGATGCTATGCTATGCTATGCTATGCTATGCTATGCTATGCGATGCTAGGCTATGCGATACTAGATTAAAAAAAATTAGCTTCAATACATTCTTATGGAACCATTTCCACCAAAAAATAAGTTAAAACATAGCATCGCATAGCATAGCTCAGCTTAGCTTCCCGGTGGATTCCCGGCTTAACTCTGCTATGAGTATATTTTTACCCACAAAAAAACTTCGAAAAAGTAAAAAAATACGCCAAGTACATGAAAACATGAAAATCACAAAAAATAGAAGATAATATAATAATTACAAAATTAAAAAAAGATGTGAAATCAAAATGAGCTGCCAGTACATAAAGATGCTTTCCAACTGCGCTTTAGATGACACAACTACATATGCACAGCTAAAATTCCATTACTCATAATGGCTATTTATACAAAGAAAAAATGTATTAAATAATAATATGCAGATATGCAGATATATTTTTATACAAATAAATATTTTAATACGAATAAATATTTTATTCAAAATACTTGGCGCTGCGCCCCGAATTGGTGTTGCTAAACTCAATAAATATGTATAAATTGCATTAATCCTTTTCTTTCTTTCTTGCACGTGCGTGCGTGTGTGCGACGTTCCGTCTCGCCCCAACGACTCCCAACTCCTCGAGAAAAGTATTGCTTGCGAAGTCTTCTAGATACTTGGTGAATTGTTGTAAAATCTTGTTAAGCGACCTCCCACATGGTCCAGTAACCGATGAAATCAATCCAGGGAGCGAGATATCGCGAAAAATATGCTCACGCGTTCACTGAGGTTCGTTCACTGTCGCAGGCAATGTTCAACTGCCAAGTACATTGTTCGGCGTTGGTTCGACTTTGCTAGAGGTTGTTGACGTTCCGTCTCGCCCCAACGACTCCCAACTCCTCGAGAAAAGTATTGCTTGCGAAGTCTTCTACATACTTGGCGAATTGTTGTAGAATCTTGTTAAGCAACTTCCCACATGGTCCAGTAATCGATGAAATCAATCCAGGAATCAAGGTATCGCGAAATAATATGCTCACGCATTCCCTGAGGTCCGATCACCATTGCGAGTAAAGTTGAACTGCCAAGTACATTGTTCGGTGATGGTGCGACTTTGCTAGAGGTTGTCGACGTTCTGTCTCGCTCCAACGACTCCCAGCTCCTCAAGAAAAGTATTGCTTGCGAAGTCTTCTAGATACTTGGCGAATTGTTGTAGAATCTTGTTAAGCAACTTCCCATATGGTCCAGTAATCGATGAAATCAATCCAGGAATCAAGGTATCGCGAAATAATATGCTCACGCATTCCCTGATGTCCGATCACCATTGCGAGTAAAGTTAAACTGGCAGGTGCATTGTTCGGCGTTGGTTCGACTTTGCTAGAGGTTGTTTACGTTCCGTCTCGCTCCAACGACTTCCAGCTCCTCGAGAAAAGTATTGCTTGAGAAGTCTTCTAGATACTTGGCGAATTGTTGTAGAATCTTGTTAAGCAACTTCCCACATGGTCCAGTAATCGATGAAATCAATCCAGGAATCAAGGTATCGCGAAATAATATGCTCACGCATTCCCTGATGTCCGATCACCATTGCGAGTAAAGTTAAACTGGCAGGTGCATTGTTCGGCGTTGGTTCGACTTTGCTAGAGGTTGTTTACGTTCCGTCTCGCTCCAACGACTTCCAGCTCCTCGAGAAAAGTATTGCTTGAGAAGTCTTCTAGATACTTGGCGAATTGTTGTAGAATCTTGTTAAGCAACTTCCCACATGGTCCAGTAATCGATGAAATCAATCCAGGAATCAAGGTATCGCGAAATAATATGCTCACGCATTCCCTAAGGTCCGATCACCATTGCGAGTAAAGTTAAACTGGCAGGTGCATTGTTCGGCGTTGGTTCGACTTTGCTAGAGGTTGTTTACGTTCCGTCTCGCTCCAACGACTTCCAGCTCCTCGAGAAAAGTATTGCTTGAGAAGTCTTCTAGATACTTGGCGAATTGTTGTAGAACTTGTTAAGCGACCTCCCACATGGTCCAGTAACCGATGAAATCAATCCAGGAATCAAGATATCGCGAAATAATATGCTCACGCATTCCCTGAGGTCCGATCACCATTGCGAGTAAAGTTAAACTGGCAGGTGCATTGTTCGGCGTTGGTTCGACTTTGCTAGAGGTTGTTGACGTTCCGTCTCGCTCCAACGACTCCCAGTTCTTCGAGAAAAGTATTGCTTGCGAAGTCTTCTAGATACTTGGTGAATTGTTGTAGAATCTTGTTAAGCGACCTCCCACATGGTCCAGTAACCGATGAAATCAATCCAGGAATCAAGGTATCGCGAAATAATATGCATTGTTGAACAATGTACTTGGCAGTTCAACTTTACTCGCAATGGTGATCGGACCTCAGTGAACGCGTGAGCATATTATTTCGCGATATCTTGATTCCTGGATTGATTTCATCGGTTACTGGACCATGTGGGAGGTCGCTTAACAAGTTCTACAACAATTCACCAAGTATCTAGAAGACTTCGCAAGCAATACTTTTCTCGAAAAACTGGGAGTCGTTGGAGCGAGACGGAACGTCAACAACCTCTAGCAAAGTCGAACCAACGCCGAACAATGCACCTGCCAGTTTAACTTTGGCTGCGACAGTGAACGGACCTCAGTGAACGCGTGAGCATATTATTTCACGATATCTTGATTCCTGGATTGATTTCATCGGTTACTGGACCATGTGGGAGGTCGCTTAACAAGTTCTACAACAATTCACCAAGTATCTAGAAGACTTCGCAAGCAATACTTTTCTCGAGGAGTTGGGAGTCGTTGGGGCGAGACGGAACGTCAACAACCTCTAGCAAAGTCGAACCAACGCCGAACAATGTACTTGGCAGTTGAACTTTGCCTGCGACAGTGAACGAACCTCAGTGAACGCGTGAGCATATTATTTCGCGATATCTCGCTCCCTGGATTAATTTCATCGATTATTGGGCCATGTGGGAAGTCGCTTAACAAGATTCTACTATAATTCACCCAGTATCTAGAAGACTTCTTGGGCAACACATTTCTCGAGTCCTATCAACGGTCCCCACTGCTTAGGGACACTTAAAAATGTGCAGTGCTTTGTGTTTAAAATCATGAAATGGTTGTGCGTGTTAGTAGTGTCAACGCGAGTGTAGAGTCAGTGTTTTTACGCATCTTGAACTATTTAAGACTAAGCACCGGTGCTCAAATTACTTTTTGATCGCGAAATTAAAGTGACATATGTGCGTGCGTGCGTGCGTGCGTGCGTGCGTGCGTGCGTGCGTGTGTGTGTGTGTGTGTGTGTGTGTGTGTGTGTGTGTGTGTGTGATACATTCTGTTTGGTACTACTGACCTTGGTTTGTGAACCTGCTAATATGGCTGCCTGACTGCATGGATAGCGGTGAGACTGCATTCAACGATCGGTGAGTGGTACATTTTAATTTTTTCAATTTTTCTGAATGCTACTGAATAAATGATTGCTGTAGCAAGCACAGTGACCAAGAATACATACTTTGTACTCGTGAACAGTAACATTAACGCGCGTGCTTCAAAATGTTTAATACAGACAAAAGCAATGAATAAATTTGAACTTCGAGGTCAAAGTTCTAATAACGCGTTTTAAATATTCCGAATTATTTTTCTTGAATTTTATAATCTAAGCTTGATTCTTTGAATACGAATTGCACATCTCAAGTTTAATTACATTCGAGCCATTAGATTCTCTTAATAAAACGACGACGTAAAGCATTAATTTATTAAGGATTTTCAATTATATAAGTTGAAGTTCTTTCTCATACAAATATTAATATGCGAGAATGAGAGTTGATATTGGTACTACTTGGTCAGTGTGCTTGCTTCTTCAACTTTTCTCTCTCCTTACAATATTTAAGCCAGCCTATCAATAAGTGTTAGTTTAAGAACTTTAGTCGTAAGACTTTTTCAAAATTTTCAAAAATGCGCAAAGCATTGGTCAAATATGGACCAGAATTATTCCGTAGAAATGGATCACTTTCGTAGGTACCTCCCCGCTGGTGTGGCCTGGCCTTGGTAACGTTTCCCAAGCATTGCGACTTGCAAAACGGAATCAAGCTGAAGCCTACGATCTAGTTTAAGTGTCCAGATCGAGCGAAACTAATATTCGGCGAGTTTGGTTCGGTCTAGACATCTATTCAAAAATGCACTTGCGTATTTCGAGCGATAAGCTTCTGTTCCGTCTCGTTCTTTTTAAATATAAGAGTGCCGAACGCGCTCTTCTAGAAATACAATTCGCCTTCGATGACTGATTTCGAATTCGCGCATGGTTTGCTCGCCCGCCATAGGCCGGCTGTGCTGGGTACAACTTATTACGGCTTTACACGGAGGACCATTGTTAGACGATGTTGTGCGCCAGTTCATGACTCTCGGATTTTCTTGTCATCCCGCCGATACCGGGCTTCGGTCCATCTCGTACCGGCTCTGATGTCTTCGATTGCTCGTTCTCGGCCACACACGCCATGGCAGTGTAAAGTCGTAGTATGGAGCGTAGTATTAGCTCCTTCGATTCTGGCCATTCCAACACAAATGCGCGACATGCAGGGGCCCATTTCACATGGTCGGTATTCGTTTCGGGAACACTTATGCAATATTTCGCGAATATGGTCTAGGGCGTCTAGGCAGTAGCCTCATGATGTGGTTCTTTTCTAAGCCATATTCACGAAATATCGCATAAATGTTCCTAAAACGAATGCCAATTATATGAAGTGGGCCACTAACCGCTGCGCATATTTGTTGGAAAGAGCAGAATCCAATGAGCCGACCATACAAGGTACTCGTAGATTGTGACATGCATGTGTCTGTCTTAAAATCAAAAAATTAAATCGATACAACATTTGCTCGCGATTTTTGCAATTCCGATTAATAATTCCTAAAATAATGGAATCGATCGTGACGAGTATAGTCACCGCGAAAAATTTGGAAAAGTTCCAAGTGGAACCAGACTTCCTAGCAATCTTGCAGTCTAGCAAGATCCTTCGTGATCGCGCGTAATGCGATCGTAGTGTCCCCGTTTTTTTTCGCGTTCATCTACGTATTTTGCAGAGCACCGCGGCTCTTAATTAGAGTAGTACTACCGCGAATTTGGAGTCAAATTTTTGCGTATCTAAGACTTGTCCAGAGCACCGAAGCTCCAGTTGAATTTTCTTCGCGAAAGTAGAGCCAATTTTTTGCGCATAAAAAGTTCGTCCAGAGCACCGGTGTTCTAATTGCTTTTTTATCGCGGAAGTAGAGTCAAATTTTCGCTTAGCTTCAATTTTCAGCTTAGACTTGCCAAGGAAATTCTAGGCCCTAAAAAGGGCCTCGAAATCTTATCGGAACCACAGACGAGGTATGGAATAGACCTATCACCTTATGGGACTTCGTGTCACCGTACAAACTGTGTTACCGACCCATAATTTGAGGACTGAATTTAGCGACCTCTGTTCATGAACAGCGTCCAACTCAAGAACTACTCTGAAATGTGTTGAAATACTGAGTTCATGTTACAATATTTCAAGTTATTATATTTTATTCTTACATTCTATTAACATTGCAAGTTAAAGAAATTCTTATATCTAATTAGAATATTTGACAATCGCAACTATCGGCTCGGTTCTCACCGATTACCAGGTCTCACCACGAGGAGGTTGCTGCGTTCCGAGACCCGTAGAGAGATAGATGGAGTCAAAGTTCCACCGATCTCCCTGTACATGAAACCCTTAGCCTATTCAACCGAAGAGATGGATGGAAACAAATTTCCGTCGATCCCTTCGGTTTAGGTATCGAACCTACCTGCTCATCGGAGATAGGCGGTAGGTTCGATATCTCCCTGTACGTACATAGGTCTTTACAATTCTCTTACTTAAATCTAAACGCACGAATCCCTCAGCGACTCCCAAATGATTCCCCGAATATCTCGCAAAAATATATTAACCCTTTGAACTTTACTTGCAATATTAAAGGGAAAAGGCTACTTTCAAAAGATTTTAATTTAAAGTCCAAAGGGTTAATATGCGTATACACGCCGCGGGGTATATAGGGGTGGCTCTAATTCGACAAAAGAAGCAGCAACTTTTGGCCCTCTTGTATTTTAAACGCGCCATTTCAATTATTTCACATTCCTTGCTCTCGGAATGAACTCGTTGGGCAAAGTCTTTTTGATTGCATTTTGTAGGATGCATATCCTACCAAACTGCACTGCGTGCAATTAAGTAGGATGCTTACACTTGCAAAATACACGCACAAAGATTACTACCCAGGAATACAAGGTACTCGTGTCTACATAACAAGTCGCATGCAAGTACAGAATATTATTCACCGGTCGGCGAATATGGTCCATCCTGTCATCCTCGCCAGCTTCCAAGCTTTGGGCCCTCTCTAGGGCCTCTGTAGGGTCTCCCTTTGGGCCCTCTCTAGGGCCTATGCTAGGCCCTCTGTAGGGTCTCCCTTTGGGCCCTCTCTAGGGCCTACGCGCTAGGCCCTGTATAGGGTCCATTTGTTGGGCCTTCACCAGGGTCCATGAGCTAGGCCCTTTTTAGGGCCTAGAATCTCCTTGGTGAGTCTAAGCTGAAAATTGAAGCTAACCGAAAATTTGACTCTACTTCCGCGATAAAAAAACAATTAGAGCACCGGTACTCTGGACGAACTTTTTATGCGCAAAAATTGCCTCTACTTTCGCGGTAATACTACTCTAAGTAAGAGCCGCGGTGCTCTGCAAAATATATAGTTGAACGCGAAAAAAACTGAGACTCTACGATCGCGTTACGCGCGATCACAAAGGATCTTGCTAGACTGCAAGATTGCTAGGAAGACTGATTCCACTTGGAACCTTTTCAGATTTTTACCGGTGACTCCCGGTGATTATTTTACGAATTATTAATCGGAATTGCAAAAATCGCGAGCAACTTTTGTATTGATTTAATTTTCTGGCCCTTTCCAGGGCCCGCAGGTTTAAGCTGAAAATTGAAGCTAAGCGAAACTTTGACTCTACTTCCGCGATAAAAAGCAATTAGAGCACCGGTGCTCTGGACAAATCTTAGATACGCAAAAATTTGACTCCAAATTCGCGGTAATACTACTCTAATTAAGAGCCGCGGTGCTCTGCAAAATATGTAGATGGACGCGAAAACAACGGGGACCTTGCTAGACTGCAAGATTGCTAGGAAGTCTGGTTCCACCTTCCACTGGAACCTTTTCAAAATTTTCGCGGTGACTCTACTCGACTCGATCGATTTGATTGTTTTACGAATTATTAAACGGTATTATAAAAATCGCGAGCAACTGTTGTATTGATTTAATTTTCTGATTTTAAGACAGACACATGCATGTAACTATCTACGAGTACCTTGTGTGGTCAGCTCATTGGATACTGCTCTTTCCAATACATGCGCGGCAGTTAGTGGTCCATTTCCTGTAATTGGCATTCGCTTTAGGAACATATCTGCGATATTTCGTGAATATGGTTTAGAAAAGAGCCACGTCACGAGGCTACTGCCTGGACGCCCTAGTCCATATTTGCAAAATATTGCACAAGTGTTCCCGAAACGAATACCGACCATGTGAAATGGGCCCCTGCATGTCGCGCATTTCTGTTGGAACGGCTAGAATCGAAAAAGCTCGCTATGCTACGTATTCTACAGAAACCATTTTGTTCTATTGCGTGCACTCATATTCAAAGCAATATAAAGTGACTTGCCGTTCGCTGTCATCGAGAGTACTGCATCTCTGCAAACTCGTAATTCCTGACCAGCAGCCCTGGGACAAGCACTCCTTAGCTCAGCATCCCTTTAGTCCTCAACACAGCAGCTTCAGTTGGACTCGTGCATGACTCTACTTTCGCGATGAAAAGGCTATTAGAGCACCGGAGCTCTCGACTAGTTTTACTTGCGCAAAAACACTGACTTTAAGATCGCATTACGGGCGATCACAAACCCTACTACTGAAACAGACAATTTGTATTTAAACAAGTGACGCAATAATTCCTTTAAATTCCAGGCAGCCGCATGGAGCGCCACGCAATTCGGACATTCAGAAACATTTCGAGCGGCCGCATTGGGCGCTTAATGATTCTCAAGATTGACAGAAAAAAGGAGTGGCCCCTTTGGACGCATAATACTTTTCAATTTTAATGAGAAAAGAAACGGCAGCCTCTGTGGGCGCTCAACGATGCCTAATCACAAGCCGGAAGAACAGCAGCCTCTTTGGGCGCATAATAATTCCGAATTGTAATTCGCATAATCTATTGCAAATATGCACTTGCGTAACTTTCGCGGAATATGCGAAAGCTAAGAATCTCTCGATTGAGATTGCAAAAGAGACTAAACGACTAAAGGACCGAAAGACGCGACGCGACATTCACCCTCGATGCACCGAATTTTCGTTTCTACATGGCGTGCTCCGTATCACGACTTTCCACAGTCATCGTCTAACAATGGTCCTCTGTGTAAAGCCGTAATAAGTTGTACCCAGCACAGCCGGCCTATGAAGGGCGAGCACACCATGCGCGAAATCGAAATTAGTGATCGAAGGCGAATTTTATTTCTGGAAGAGTTCGTTTGGTACTCTCATTTAAAAAGAACGAGACGGAAAAAAGCTTATCGTTCGAAGTACAGAAGTGCATTTTTTAATAGATGTCCAGACCGAACCAAACTCACCGAATTTATGTTTTGCTCGATCTGGACCCTTAAACTAGATCGTAGGCTTTAGTTTTGATTCCGTTTCGCAAGTCGCAATGCTTGGGAAACGTTACCAAGTCCAGGCACACCAGCGGGGAGGTACCTACGAAAGTGACCCATTTCTACGAAATATTTCTGATCCATGTTCGACCAATGTGCTTCGTCACTTTGAAAAATTTGGAAAAAGTCTTACGACTAAAGGTCTTAAAGTAACAACTTATTGCTAGGCTGAATTTAATACAGTAAGGAGAGAGAAAACTAGAAAAAGCGAGCACAGTGACCAAGTAGCACCAAGTTCAACTTGTATAATTGAGAATCCTGAATAAATTAATGCTTTATATTCTCGTTTTAATTATTAAGAGAATATAATGGCTCGAATGTAATTAAACTTGTAAAGTGTAACTCTCATTCAAAGCTTCTGCTTTGATTATAAAATTCAAGAAAAATAATTCGGAATATTTAAAACGCGTCATTAGAACTTTAACCTCGAATTTGAAATTTATTTATTGCTTTTGTCTGTATTAAACATTTGGAAGCACGCGCGTTACTGTGACTATTCACGAGTACTAAGTATGTATTCTTGCTCATTGTGCTCGCTATAGCAATCATTTGTTCAATAGCACGCAGAAAAATTGAAAAAATTAAAATGTACTCACTGCTATCCATGCAGACAGGCAGCCACATCGGCAGGTTCACAGACAGACCAAGGGCAGCAAAACCGAATAGAATTTATCACACACACAAATATGTCACTTTAACTTCACGATCAAAAAGCAATTTGAGCACCGGTGCTTAGTCTTAAATAGTTCAAGATGCGTAAAATCACTGACTCTGCACTCGCGTCGACACTACTAACACGCACAACCATCTCGTGATTTTAAACACAAAGCACTGCACGTTTTTAAGTGTCCCTAAGCAGTGGGGACCCTTGATAGGACTCGAGAAACGTGTTGCCCAAAAAGTCTCCCAGATACTGGGTGAATTGTAGTAGAATCTTGTTAAGCGACTTCCCACATGGCACAGTAATCGATCAAATTAATACAGGAATCGAAATGTCGCGGAATAATATGCTCACGCGTTCACCGAGGTCCGACCACTAACGCAGACAAAGCTGAACAGGCAGGCCATTGTTCGGCGACGGTACGACTTTGGTAGAGGTTGTTGACGTTCTGTCTCTCTCCAACGTCTTCCAGCTCGAGCGTCGCGTAAACACGTACGCGGTGTATTCGCGAACGCGATGTTACGGCGTTTTAAGTTGAAATAAAGCACTTTTTTACCAACATTTTGTGACCATGGCGTTGCTCGAATTATGATTCCAACCTCTGAAATAAATTCCTTTTTATTTTTGGATGTCGTGGGCAGTGGTGGGCAGTGGTGGGTAAAGACACGAAATTTCTGTTTTATACACGACTCGTGACTTATACGTCGTATAAGTATTAATATTTCAATCTTTTTGTGTACATTATATTTGTACGAAATGTTAATTTTAAATAAATTTTATTTTAATTCTGTGTAAAAATGTGTTATTAACGTTATTACCATGTTTTGTAATTTTAATTTTAACACACTAACTTTAAAAATTATTTTATGTAAGATTACAATTTTTAAAAATTTTATTATAATGCAAATAACTTCAGCCTTCATCAGTAGACAAATGTAACAGAGTCATCTAGTTTCAGTGAATCATAAAATCCCACTAATTTTGCCAATTTGAGGTCTTTTAACCGATTTCTCGTTTTACAACGAACCTATGCGCATTGAGAAAATAGCTAATCCATATGCAAGATAATGACTTTCGTTAAACGTTGCTGTAGCGTTATTTTGAAGTCACAACAGTTTTAATGCCAGCTATTGAATTTTTCCAACCATCAGTTAATAGTACTCCTTCTTGTGGTTCATCTTTCCTTATAGAATTAACAAGTTCTATTCTGTATCTAAAATTGTTGTGGATAATGTTTTCCTCGTACAAGCTTTAAACTGATGGATGATGGTCCAATTTATTGATAAACGCTTTAAAATGTGTTGATTCTACTATGTTAAGAAGTATATTGCAGCCAGAAATAAAATTGACTAGTAATTGATCCAATTTTCTTTTCCTACAATAAAAATAGTCTTCATTAACATTATTTTTAATTCAAACAAATTATATTTATTATTCTATATGCATTTCTTTTACTAACCTATCAATATCCATTTTTCGTCAGTGTAACTTAATTTAATTTAATTTTTTTAATCAGAATTATAATTATTAATAAATTGGCACACTTAACAACCTATGCGAAAAATGTTTTATAGGTTAGTTATTTTTATTCCAGCGCTATACGACGTTCACGGCATACACGACATAAACGACGTATACGACGTATAAGTCACGAGTCGTGTATAAAACAGAAATTTCGTGTCTTTACCCATCACTGCCCACCACTGCCCACGACATCCAAAAATAAAAAGGAATTTATTTCAGAGGTTGGAATCATAATTCGAGCAACGCCATGGTCACAAAATGTTGGTAAAAAAGTGCTTTATTTCAACTTAAACGCCGTAACATCGCGTTCGCGAATACACCGCGTACGTGTTTACGCGACGCTCGAGCTGGAAGACGTTGGAGAGAGACAGAACGTCAACAACCTCTACCAAAGTCGTACCGTCGCCGAACAATGGCCTGCCTGTTCAGCTTTGTCTGCGTTAGTGGTCGGACCTCGGTGAACGCGTGAGCATATTATTCCGCGACATTTCGATTCCTGTATTAATTTGATCGATTACTGTGCCATGTGGGAAGTCGCTTAACAAGATTCTACTACAATTCACCCAGTATCTGGGAGACTTTTTGGGCAACACGTTTCTCGAGTCCTATCAAGGGTCCCCACTGCTTAGGGACACTTAAAAACGTGCAGTGCTTTGTGTTTAAAATCACGAGATGGTTGTGCGTGTTAGTAGTGTCGACGCGAGTGCAGAGTCAGTGATTTTACGCATCTTGAACTATTTAAGACTAAGCACCGGTGCTCAAATTGCTTTTTGATCGTGAAGTTAAAGTGACATATTTGTGTGTGTGATAAATTCTATTCGGTTTTGCTGCCCTTGGTCTGTCTGTGAACCTGCCGATGTGGCTGCCTGTCTGCATGGATAGCAGTGAGTACATTTTAATTTTTTCAATTTTTCTGCGTGCTATTGAACAAATGATTGCTATAGCGAGCACAATGAGCAAGAATACATACTTAGTACTCGTGAATAGTCACAGTAACGCGCGTGCTTCCAAATGTTTAATACAGACAAAAGCAATAAATAAATTTCAAATTCGAGGTTAAAGTTCTAATAACGCGTTTTAAATATTCCGAATTATTTTTCTTGAATTTTATAATCAAAGCAGAAGCTTTGAATGAGAGTTACACTTTACAAGTTTAATTACATTCGAGCCATTATATTCTCTTAATAATTAAAACGAGAATATAAAGCATTAATTTATTCAGGATTCTCAATTATACAAGTTGAACTTGGTGCTACTTGGTCACTGTGCTCGCTTTTTCTAGTTTTCTCTCTCCTTACTGTATTAAATTCAGCCTAGCAATAAGTTGTTACTTTAAGACCTTTAGTCGTAAGACTTTTTCCAAATTTTTCAAAGTGACGAAGCACATTGGTCGAACATGGATCAGAAATATTTCGTAGAAATGGGTCACTTTCGTAGGTACCTCCCCGCTGGTGTGCCTGGACTTGGTAACGTTTCCCAAGCATTGCGACTTGCGAAACGGAATCAAAACTAAAGCCTACGATCTAGTTTAAGGGTCCAGATCGAGCAAAACATAAATTCGGTGAGTTTGGTTCGGTCTGGACATCTATTAAAAAATGCACTTCTGTACTTCGAACGATAAGCTTTTTTCCGTCTCGTTCTTTTTAAATGAGAGTACCAAACGAACTCTTCCAGAAATAAAATTCGCCTTCGATCACTAATTTCGATTTCGCGCATGGTGTGCTCGCCCTTCATAGGCCGGCTGTGCTGGGTACAACTTATTACGGCTTTACACAGAGGACCATTGTTAGACGATGACTGTGGAAAGTCGTGATACGGAGCACGCCATGTAGAAACGAAAATTCGGTGCATCGAGGGTGAATGTCGCGTCGCGTCTTTCGGTCCTTTAGTCGTTTAGTCTCTTTTGCAATCTCAATCGAGAGATTCTTAGCTTTCGCATATTCCGCGAAAGTTACGCAAGTGCATATTTGCAATAGATTATGCGAATTACAATTCGGAATTATTATGCGCCCAAAGAGGCTGCTGTTCTTCCGGCTTGTGATTAGGCATCGTTGAGCGCCCACAGAGGCTGCCGTTTCTTTTCTCATTAAAATTGAAAAGTATTATGCGTCCAAAGGGGCCACTCCTTTTTTCTGTCAATCTTGAGAATCATTAAGCGCCCAATGCGGCCGCTCGAAATGTTTCTGAATGTCCGAATTGCGTGGCGCTCCATGCGGCTGCCTGGAATTTAAAGGAATTATTGCGTCACTTGTTTAAATACAAATTGTCTGTTTCAGTAGTAGGGTTTGTGATCGCCCGTAATGCGATCTTAAAGTCAGTGTTTTTGCGCAAGTAAAACTAGTCGAGAGCTCCGGTGCTCTAATAGCCTTTTCATCGCGAAAGTAGAGTCATGCACGAGTCCAACTGAAGCTGCTGTGTTGAGGACTAAAGGGATGCTGAGCTAAGGAGTGCTTGTCCCAGGGCTGCTGGTCAGGAATTACGAGTTTGCAGAGATGCAGTACTCTCGATGACAGCGAACGGCAAGTCACTTTATATTGCTTTGAATATGAGTGCACGCAATAGAACAAAATGGTTTCTGTAGAATACGTAGCATAGCGAGCTTTTTCGATTCTAGCCGTTCCAACAGAAATGCGCGACATGCAGGGGCCCATTTCACATGGTCGGTATTCGTTTCGGGAACACTTGTGCAATATTTTGCGAATATGGACTAGGGCGTCCAGGCAGTAGCCTCGTGACGTGGCTCTTTTCTAAACCATATTCACGAAATATCGCAGAAATGTTCCTAAAGCGAATGCCAATTACACGAAATGGACCACTAACTGCCGCGCATGTATTGGAAAGAGCAGTATCCAATGAGCTGACCACACAAGGTACTCGTAGATAGTGACATGCATGTGTCTGTCTTAAAATCAGAAAATTAAATCAATACAACAGTTGCTCGCGATTTTTATAATACCGTTTAATAATTCGTAAAACAATCAAATCGATCGAGTCGAGTAGAGTCACCGCGAAAATTTTGAAAAGGTTCCAGTGGAAGGTGGAACCAGACTTCCTAGCAATCTTGCAGTCTAGCAAGGTCCCCGTTGTTTTCGCGTCCATCTACATATTTTGCAGAGCACCGCGGCTCTTAATTAGAGTAGTATTACCGCGAATTTGGAGTCAAATTTTTGCGTATCTAAGATTTGTCCAGAGCACCGGTGCTCTAATTGCTTTTTATCGCGGAAGTAGAGTCAAAGTTTCGCTTAGCTTCAATTTTCAGCTTAAACCTGCGGGCCCTGGAAAGGGCCAGAAAATTAAATCAATACAAAAGTTGCTCGCGATTTTTGCAATTCCGATTAATAATTCGTAAAATAATCACCGGGAGTCACCGGTAAAAATCTGAAAAGGTTCCAAGTGGAATCAGTCTTCCTAGCAATCTTGCAGTCTAGCAAGATCCTTTGTGATCGCGCGTAACGCGATCGTAGAGTCTCAGTTTTTTTCGCGTTCAACTATATATTTTGCAGAGCACCGCGGCTCTTACTTAGAGTAGTATTACCGCGAAAGTAGAGGCAATTTTTGCGCATGAAAAGTTCGTCCAGAGTACCGGTGCTCTAATTGTTTTTTTATCGCGGAAGTAGAGTCAAATTTTCGGTTAGCTTCAATTTTCAGCTTAGACTCACCAAGGAGATTCTAGGCCCTAAAAAGGGCCTAGCTCATGGACCCTGGTGAAGGCCCAACAAATGGACCCTATACAGGGCCTAGCGCGTAGACCCTAGAGAGGGCCCAAAGGGAGACCCTACAGAGGGCCTAGCATAGGCCCTAGAGAGGGCCCAAAGGGAGACCCTACAGAGGCCCTAGAGAGGGCCCAAAGGGAGACCCTACAGAGGCCCTAGAGAGGGCCCAAAGCTTGGAAGCTGGCGAGGATGACAGGATGGACCATATTCGCCGACCGGTGAATAATATTCTGTACTTGCATGCGACTTGTTATGTAGACACGAGTACCTTGTAGTCCTGAGTACTGTAAACCGGGAGAACATTGGCATACGCCGGATTTACATTGTTTTACGTCAGATTAGTAAAACTTAAACTGTTAATGATATTTATATCATGTGCCAAGGTTGCGAGTTGGCTAATTTACATCTTACAAGGGGAGGCCGCGACATCTGGGACACGGATTTTGATGAAACTCATATATGTTGTAGTGTAGGTGTAGTAGACCAATATATGTCTCACATGTTGGGTCCACTACCCTATAGTTTCCGAAATATTAATAAAAAAAGATGTTTATGCGTTTACGAACAGAAGCGATAGCGATGTTTATTGTAATGATGAATAGCGGCGCGTGTAAAGGGCAGGTCTCGCACCGGAACGTTCACAGGTTCGGTTCGATTCCCACTGGAATCATTTTTTTTTTTTTTTCTATAAATGTATTTTGTATTTTTTATTTCTCAAAAGTTAAAGTTCAATTTTTACATTCTAAAATATGACATTTATCGTAAAAACAAATGAAACAATAAAATTCACATCAACCGACAACGCATGAAATAGAAATGACACGGTACACAGTAACGTGTACGAAATGCTGCAACAATTTCCTATGTTTATATGATACGACGAGTCTGGCTCGTGTCTGTCAATGGACCTTATCGGTGCAGAATGTGCTCGCTATAGCGGGTCTTTTATAAGCAAGCTTATAAGCCGTGTAGGCGGCGTATATTCTTTTAAATTAATTGTAAATAAAATGTAATGTCCACTAGAAACTAATTGTACAATTAAAAAATGTACCCGTGGCCATACATCTTTTATTAGCTGTGCATGGTGTCGTGAATTTTATTGTTTCATTTGTTTTTACGATAAATGTCATATTTTAGAATGTAAAAATTGTACTTTATCTTTTGAGAAGTAAAAAAATACAAAATACATTTATAGAAAAAAAATGATTCCAGTGGGAATCGAACCTGTGAACGTTCCGGTACGAGACCTGCCCTTTAGACGCGCCGCTATTCATCATTACAATAAACATCGCTATCGCTTCTGTTCGTAAACGCATAAACATCTTTTTTTATTAATATTTCGGAAACTATAGGGTAGTGGACCCAACATGTGAGACATATATTGGTCTACTACACCTACACTACAACATATATGAGTTTCATCAAAATCCGTGTCCCAGATGTCGCGGCCTCCCCTTGTTAACTAAGAAGTTAAGATGTAAAAAAGAAAATAATATAAAGAAATTTAAGTTTACTGACCTCAGATTAGTAAAACTTAACCCGTTAATGGGCTATCTACATATATACATGATATGCTAATGTTACCCCGGTACACTACCGTTTTTAACATGTATTAAAGATGGAAAGGACAGAAATTTTATGCATTTTCACACTTTTAGTAGGGTAAATTCGGGTAAATCCGTGATAGTTTTAGAATTTGTCGAATAACTGCTAATAGTTACATATTCTGAAAGTGAGTCTATCATATAATGATAGGTCAGACATCGGACAAACAAATAATAGGTTAACAGAAATTTACCAAGTATATTTAATTGAAAATATAGAAAATTCAGTTGTCATGACATACTCTGGTTACTCCGTGATAGTACTCGATGGCCCTATATAATATGTTCACCAGCTACTTGTTTATATTATTTTACATGATTTGACATGCTTTTACATTATTTTATATTATTTCATATTGTTATATATTATTGTTATTTTGTGCATAATCAATTGTTTCACGATCGTTAGATGTCTGATTGTGAGACGTAAGGAAACATCGTTTCTGGCATTGACCATCGGAATTTCTCATAGCGAATTCGGGAGACCCGCACTGGCCGCACTGAGTGCGAGTTTCCTCGCTTCCAATTGGCTAAAAGTCGCACTCAGTGCGGCCAGTGCGGGTCTCCCGAATTCGCTATCAAACAGCGTGATCAGAAACACAGTATCAGGCGCACGAAAAATAAGAATTTAGTCAATTTCATAAGCAAAAATAACACCGATGCCTTATCCCTATTAATATATAAAAGTGAAACGTTGTCTGTTTGTTTGTCCCCCTTTCACATCTAAACGGCTGAACGGATTTCAATGAAATTTTGAATATATATTATATACGCCCTAGATTAGATGATAAGCTATTTATTTTTTCTTTTAGGCTGTTTTATTTCATCATAAATAATTGCCGGGTGAAACCGGGTAACGGGTGGGCTAGTTGTATGATAATTTCAAGAGTAAGACTTGTTAAAGTGTCATTTTACCATCACTTACCTGCAGTTTGAACTTTCCATTTATCTTCTACAGCACATATAATACTCGAAATTTCGAGTTACAGATAAATGAAAAAGCATCACGGAATAACCTGTATCACGGATTTACCCGAGTTTACCCTACGATCACAATAGATGCAATGTTATGATAGTATACTTAAAGCAAATGTGAACAATGTTAATTTTTACATTATATAACAAA
The DNA here is from genome assembly GCA_929113495.1 of Andrena minutula. Classification (NCBI taxonomy): domain Eukaryota; kingdom Metazoa; phylum Arthropoda; class Insecta; order Hymenoptera; family Andrenidae; genus Andrena; species Andrena minutula. The sequence goes on from OV815993.1 coordinate 19,075, forward strand.
ATGTTTCAAAAACCTGCCAATTGCCGAGGAATGTGAAATAATTGAAATGGCGCGTTTAAAATACAAGAGGGCCAAAAGTTGCTGCTCCTTTTGTCGAATTAGAGCCACCCCTATACATATACCCCGCGGCGTGTATACGCATATTAATCCTATGGACTTTAAATTAAAATCTTTTGAAAGAATACAGTAGCTTTTCCGGGAATCATTTGGGAGTCGCCGACGGATGCGCGCGTTTAGATTTAAGTAAGAGACCTATATGTATAGGCAATCTCCTTCACGTCCGCGGATTTTTTTTTTAAATAGTAGAGTGAGATTGTCGCGTGTGTCATTGCTTGTAATGCGAGGCAAGATGAGTTGATTATAATGGAGAGTGGATGGGATTGGAGTTTTTTTTTCGGGATGGGCCACTTTTGTGGCAACCACCTCGCGGTTAGACCTGGCGGATTACCCAGTAGTCCAGGCGTGCACAGCTGAATGCCCGCCGGGCTAAAATTTTCGGGCACGTGCGGCAAGATTATCGAAAAGCACTAAGCCATGCCTTCATGAGCAACAGTGCCGTGAGTGTCGTGGTGGGGAGTGTTTGTGAGTGGAGTGTGCCGCTGAACGTCAGCAATACACCTTGCACTTTACAAGCATGCTACGACAGCTATTGGCCACAGGGTGGCGTCGCTCTTCGCTTTGCTCACGTGCAATCGAGAGCGCTCTTGCCCGCCACAGCCTTGCTGTGCAGGCCTGCAGTAGTCACTGAATTAGCTTTGTTGCTCTTTTGTTGCCTTCCCATCTCCGATGAGGAGGTAGATTTCATATCTAAACCGAAGGGATCGATGGAACTTTGTTTCCGTCTATCTCTTTGGTTTAGTAGGCTAAGGGTTTCATGTACAGGGAGATCGATGGAACTTTGATTCCATCTATCTCTCTACGGGTCTCGGAACGCAGCAACCTCCTCGTGGTGGGACCTGGTAATCGGTGAGAACCGAGCTGATAGTTGTGTTTGTCAAATATTCTAATTATATATAAGAATTTCTTTAACTTGCAATACTATGGTAGAATGTAAGAATAAAATATAATAACTTGAAATGTTTGTTCGTTGGTTCCTACAGGATCCCAGAACACGAGTATAGTGTTAAGATAGAAGGGTAAGTGCAAGTTGGAATATTTCAGCGAGATACTGGAACTGTTGGGTTTTTGACAATTTCCGTTGGCCAACCAGAAATGCTACTAGGGACGGAACTGATATGTGTGCCCAGATCTTAACGTAAGCGATACCTACGCAGGGGCGGATCCAGGAGCCTTTCTTGGGGGGGGGGGGGGGACGGGGGGGGGGCGAAACGGAACGTGTAAAAGTACATACCTACATTTTTTAATTTTCTTTTACGATATTTAAAATTTGCTTGTAATTTATATTTTAATATATCTATCTGATACTATAGCCTGAATAATTAAATACACATGAATTATTTATACATCACAAGAAATCAGAATAATTGCAGTACTTACCTGTTATTGAATAATTTATTATTCTTAGGGGGGGCGATCGCCCCCATCGCCCCCCTCTGGATCCGCCACTGTACCTACGCTCGTGTACTTACATCGTAGATGTTTTTTATAATTTTTAAATCCATTCAATAGTTAATAAGGACAGAGCCAATCAATCAATTTGTAATGAAACGTAAGGATTTAGGGGCCTCGGGTCCCAAAAGCAACGAATATAAATTTTACAAAAACGTTTCAATTCATTATTCTCAATGATTGTTGCGTGTGGTAGGATGGGCACCGTCTATTTGGACACGCGCGAAGTGCAGAGATTTGTGGGAATGTCAGTAATAGCACCATTTTTTAATATTTTTCAGCGTACAACACGTGAAAATATTAGTTGAATGTTTCACTACATGTAAAATACTAACAATCAATTGCGGCTTGCAATTTATAGCTTGTATAAGCTCTCAAGAAGTGCCATATTTGAGCGCCATATAGGGTCCTGATCCTCGAAATAGATTTTCATAGAGAAATCCGATGTGAGTCGTTGACAAATCAAGCTAAAGCGTAGCTTACAAGGGGGCCGCATAGGTTATGTAATCGGTTCTGGAATGAGACTGGGTGGACATTGTAGTGCACACCTAGTGTTAAAAAACCGTAAAGGGATTTTGCAAAATGGGTCTTCGTTTTCGAGAAATTTGAGTTCAAAGTTTTGCGGGACACATAGTATTTCAGTTGCGCAACCATTCTTAACAATCAATGGTCGTAGCTGCGATAATAAGGCGTTCGGCTACGGTGCTGGAGGTCTCTTCGGTTCGATTCCTGGTGCGCACTTGATATTTTTTCTTTTTCTTTTTCTTACCGTAGTAATGCAATGGCTGCACCTAAAATTATTTTGCTTTGTAACGATGTTAATAATATATATTATTACAATAATACTGCACACAATGTACAAATATAATACAAGTGCAGATATAATATAAATATAATAAAACCGCAAATTATAATAACTGTTCATAGGGGGTGGGTTTCTCTTCGAAGGGACTTCCTTGCTTGGGCGACAGTAGAAATAGCTTGCAGTTTCTATTTTTCAAATATTACTTTAATTGTAAGTTTCCTCTGTATTTGCGGTTTTATTATATTTATATTATATCTGCACTTGTATTATATTCGTACATTGTGTGCAGTATTGTTGTAATAATATATATTATTAACATGGTTACAGCGCAAAATAATTTTAGGTGCAGCCATTGCATTACTACGGTAAGAAAAAGAAAAAGAAAAAATATCAAGTGCGCACCAGGAATCGCGAACCGAAGACCTCCAGCACCGTAGCCGAACGCCTTATTATCGCAGCTACGACCATTTTTTTTTTTATATATATATATATATACGTTTATTAATGCCAGGTTTATTTACATTGAGTAATATAATATCTTCCTTAACGTATAAAGGAACTTACTAGTATTTAAGAAAACTTATGGACTATAGACCTGTATTAAGGTACGCTTAGTCGCTTTGTATGCTATAATGAGGGCACTTAACAATTGTGCTATTTTGGCTGTGATATGCATTTAGGTTTTTTTTTGTGCAGCTACGACCATTGCTTGTTAGGAATGTTTGCGCAACTGAAATACTATGTGTCCCGCAAAACTTTGAACTCAAATTTCTCGAAAACGAAGACCCATTTTGCAAAATCCCTTTACGGTTTTTTAACACTAGGTGTGCACTACAATGTCCACCCAGTCTCATTCCAGAACCGATTACATGACCTATGCGGCCCCCTTGTCAGGTATATGTTATATGTATAATATGTATGGTACGTAGCGTGATCGACAATGAAAACTTTGAAATCGATTTTCTTGAAATGGCATTTTGACGCATGTGCCCTTTTTCCATCAAATGCCTCAATTCCAATGAAACTAAAAGAATTTGATAAATATACATACTATGGAATGTGCAGAAAATTTGTAAACCTGTATGCATGTTATCCCGGTATCAATATACAGTAAAAGTTGGATGACTGCACGGAACGATCTACAGCGTAAAGGTGGCCGTTCCAATAAGTGGCTACAGCCGCCAGCGACTGCGACCGGCGGCTACAGCCGCTGTCGCGATGACTGGTACAATGGAAAAGCATTCATCCCAACTCCTATGGGCGGCTGCGACTGCTGCGGCCGCGCCAGGATTGCTATAGCCTATGCGCGTTTGGTTCATGAGCAGCCTAGGCTACTCGAGACACTACACAATGCCACGAGTGTCTGTGTTCCGCCGTAACAGCAGAATCGCCAAGTCGCGCAGCGGCTGCCGCTCTACTGCTCCAGAAGCAGTCTAGCGACTCTAGCCGCTCTGCGATCCATCTCACATTCGGACAGATTATCCAGAAATAAGGAAAGAAGTCAGAATTCATAACTTATGGAATTGTTTTTTATTTATATATATATATTTCTTGTAAACTAATAATATGAGCTCTTGTAAAAAAACGTAAAAATATCATGACGGCTACATCTGATCTGCGTGTAAACACATGTCAAATTTGTTGTTTTATGCAAAATTTTAAGTGATTTCTTTCAAAGTTTGTTAAAGTAAAGTTAAAGGGGTCAGAAATAGTATCGATTCTGCAAAATAATAGCAAATAATTCGTTATATACATTTATTTTTCTATAAGAAACCCATTGAAAAAATATCAGTATTTTTTGACTTTTTAGTTACCTTCCACGAACTTGTATAAACAATATATATTTGTCCTTGCAACTGCGAAAACAAGATTTGACAATAGTTGCTAATAATGGAGTAATCACTTGTATTCTACAGGGTGTCCCAAAAATGTTGCGTTTCCTTAAAGGGGGTGATTCTGGGGGTGATTTCAAACAACTTTTTCCTTTGCGAAAATGCTCTCCGATGTTTCGTTAACGAGATATTAATAAAAAGCACCGATCAATCACAGCGCGAGTCTGACGGCTGAGTTCCCGCGGTAGCGTGGCTACGAGCCGCGCTGCGACTGCGACGAGCAAGCAACTCGGCATGCATCGAAGAAACTTGCGTAGAATGGCAAATGAAAAAGACGTAACAAATAAAATCGAACATGTTGTCATGGTTTGTTCGTCATTTAAAGTGAATAATGAATAAAGGATAAATGGATGAAAATCACGTGTAACGTAAAAAGACGAATACGCAGTTTTTTTTTTTAGAAGATTCGAAAATAATAATTATTTGAAGTGGGAGGATAAGGAATACGTAAATTTCCTTGTGTTAATAACGTAGCCACGAAAAGGTAATGTAACAGGAAATTAACGAAAGGTGATAGGCGTTAGTAACTAAAACTCACCCTTGAGGTCCGATTGGTCCCAAACTAACCAATCTGCCCTGCAGCCCTCCCAAACGGCCACTGTCCTGAAGAGGCCCTCTTCACAGCAGTATCTCCTCCCCAAGGTTCACCATCGCTCGCACGGAATACGTCGCTTGCTTATCTCAAGTGTCTAAGCACGCGCTCGAATTTCAAAACAAAAGCACGCGTCGACGTATTCCGTGCGAGGGAAAGTGGACCTTGGGGTCCGATTGGCCCCAAACTAAACAATCTGCCCTGCAGCCCTCCCAAACGGCCACTGTCCTGAAGAGGCCCTCTTTACAGCAGTATCTCCTCCCCAAGGTTCACCATCGCTCGCACGGAATATGTCGCTTGCTTATCTCAAGTGTCTAAGCACGCGCTCGAATTTCAAAACAAAAGCACGCGTCGACGTATTCCGTGCGAGCGATGGTGGACCTTGGGGAGGAGATACTGCTGTGAAGAGGGCCTCTTCAGGACAGTGGCCGTTTGGGAGGGCTGCAGGGCAGATTGGTTAGTTTGGGACCAATCGGACCTCAAGGCCCACCATCTCTAGCACGGAATACGTCGACGCGTGCTTTTGTTTTGAAATTCGAGCGCGTGTTTATACTCGAGAGATAAGGGATCCGTCTTTAATTTGAAGGTAGGACGAAGCAGGCGGGACTACGCGCAGTCAGCGGACTACCTCTTTGTAATTTCTAGTTCTTCAAAATTGATCAGGCTGATCAGTCAGAGCATTTCGCCAGGGTCGCGGTTTATTGTCCGGCGAGTCGGCGGTAGAGAACGGTTTCCTACAGTTTCGGATAATTTATGACTTAATTGGTTCCGCCTCGTAGCAGTCGTGAACTCAGGGTGTCGGAAAGGGGAAACAGGAATGGTATGCATTTTCTTCTTTATAGTAACTCGAAGACTGTCTCTTCTCTTCGGACCCTTTCGAACCGATACACGTGGTGCCTGTTTTCTATCTCGAAGCAATGGGTACATTGGCAGTAGAAGGACGGAGCGCGGGCTTTTGTGAAAGTGTTCGTTGCACTTCTGCAAAACACGTGTTCCGAAAATGTGTTGGCTTCTTTTTACCTAAAGCCTCTTGCCCTGGTGGGAGTTAACTCATAATGGAACCAGAGAAGCTACTTGGGGGTAGCGGAAGTTACTTGGAAAAATCCTGTCAGTCAGCTAGCAATCGCGTCGCAGAAATGTATACGGCCCAAGAATACTTCAGGATAAATAAAGTGATCAGTGTTAGTAGCCGTGCAGTGAAGTGAATATTCGGTACGTTGACCTGGACGCACCTGACATTGCGACCCTTAACTTTGGGTAGTGGGAATGTAAGGATACCTGGGACCAGCTGTGCACGGAGCACGTCCATCGATGACCAGGATCGGTTCGGTGACCCTGTGACACAGATTTTCAAGCTGCAGGTGAATTTCCAACAAGGGTGAGTTTTAGTTACTAACGCCTATCACCTTTCGTTAATTTCCTGTTACATTACCTTTTCGTGGCTACGTTATTAACACAAGGAAATTTACGTATTCCTTATCCTCCCACTTCAAATAATTATTATTTTCGAATCTTCTAAAAAAAAAAACTGCGTATTCGTCTTTTTACGTTACACGTGATTTTCATCCATTTATCCTTTATTCATTATTCACTTTAAATGACGAACAAACCATGACAACATGTTCGATTTTATTTGTTACGTCTTTTTCATTTGCCATTCTACGCAAGTTTCTTCGATGCATGCCGAGTTGCTTGCTCGTCGCAGTCGCAGCGCGGCTCGTAGCCACGCTACCGCGGGAACTCGGCCGTCAGACTCGCGCTGTGATTGGTCGGTGCTTTTTATTAATATCTCGTTAACGAAACATCGGAGAGCATTTTCGCAAAGGAAAAAGTTGTTTGAAATCACCCCCAGAATCACCCCCTTTAAGGAAACGCAACATTTTTGGGACACCCTGTATATCGTACAGTGGGCCTGAATCCAAAGAAATATGGGAAAATGTAACATTCCATTTTTCGCGTTGAAAATGCTGAATATTGTTAAGTAAGTTCATAAAAATTTGAGTTAATATACAACTCATAACAAAGTCTGAGGTTATTTAAAAAAATAACGTCAACAATTTCAATAAAACTAAAAAAATTGATAAATACATACTATGGAAAGTGCAGAAATAATAACTTGAAAACCGAACGTTTCCCCAGCGTGTGACTTAAACCACTAATAAAGTACCAAAAAACAGTTTCCAATTTTTTATCACGATTGAGTTAAAAAATAGAAAAAACAAATTAATAGATGTAAAAAATATTTTTTAACTTATACATCACTAGAAAGGAATAGGTTTATCCTATTTTTTGCCACAATTTGAATTCCGATATTTTAAAAGAAGCACTCAAATGTCATTGACTTCTTCAATCCGATAGATAAACAGAATACGATGTACATACAGGGTGTCCCATCTAAGACTGGACAGCGGGATATCTCCGAACGTATTGGAGATAAAAAAATGAAAAAAATATGGCATCGCATGGTTCGAAGGGGCTGATCTATTAGCGCGAACGAATTTTTTTTTCGATTATTATTTTAAAAGATACGATGGTCAAGTTCGGTTTTTCAAATGGAACTATTTTTTCTGAACACCTGAGTTGATAGTGCGTTCCAAGACAAATTCAATGAGCATTAATGTATACACTTGATTTCCACTGGTTTTTGAGATATTGCGCTTGCAAATTCACTGATTTTCCCTGGAAAAAAGCCTGCTGAAATAGCAAGGACAGTGGACAGTCTAGCTGACGCGACGGGTTGCCTTGCCTGTTGAAACCTATACCTACCTGCTAAAGGTCTACGTCAGAAATGGCAGGCCCAAAGGCTGGACAATTCTTTTCCGCCAGAAATGCCACTTAGGTAGGTACATCTGCGGTATCGAGAAGCGCACCGTTACTTTTATTTCGCACTTGCTTCTACGCTCGGATGGCCGGTTCTTCTTGGAGGGATGCAAGCTCGATTGGTTAGGTTAGTAGGTGTGAAAGTTGCTAGACTAAATTTCAACTATAGGGAGCAGATTGTATTAGAATCAATCGGATTTGCATCCCTCACAAACGGCTGCTCTCTTGAAGAGGCCCTCTTCACAGCAATACCTCCTCCCCAATGCCCACCTTCTCTCGCATGGAATACGTCAACGCATGCTTTTCTTTTAATATTGAAGCTCGTGTTTATACTCGAGAGGACCACGCGTCGACAGCGGGCTACCCCTTTTCTTCCTGTGTCTCTCCACGAGGAGTATCAACGGTGGATTGTAGGAGCGTAGATGTTGGGATGCTAGTTATTGAATTCAGGAGACGATAGAAACACTTTATTACAAAACACACATGTGCTATAATAAATGATCGAACTTGCGCCCCACTTCGCGCAGACCGATTACAGGGTGATTGGCTCGGTACGCCTAATCCGCCTCGCAACCGTGACGAGGTCAAACCAAAAGGTATGAATCCTGGGTCCTTTTTCCGAAGGAAGCCATAAAATTCGATGGGCACTGCGGGGTGTTGTCGTCCCAGCCACGGGATGAAACGCAGAATTACCCTGTTTCTGTTTCAGAAATAAAATAATTCTTTATTCTTTATCGTATGGATATGGAAGTGTCGCCGATGAATTCCTTGTGGTTTTCCGATGAAAATCATGCCAAATGTCGCGTAAATCGGACTACCTTTACATAAGGAATACAAATAGCTTGTGTCAAAGTAGTCCGATTTGCATGATATTTCGTATGATTTTCATCAGAAAAACACAAGGAATCCATTGGCGTCACTTCCATATCCATGCGATAAAGAGTAAAGAATTATTTTATTTCTGAAGCAGAAACAGGGTAGTTCTGCATTTACGCCTCTCACCACGTGGGCAGGGACAACACCCCGCAGTGCCCATCGAATTTTATGGTTTTTTTCGGAAAAAGGTATGCATCCCCGGCCGACCGCGGCAAATCGGGGTCGGCGCATCGTAGTCGAGGGGTGACATCTGTTTCAGAAAGGAAATAATCCTTTATTCTTTATCGTATCGAAAGGGAAGTGACGCCGATGTATTCCTGGCGTTCCGTCGATTAAAATCATATCAAACATCATGCAAATCGGACTACTTTGACACAAGCTATTTGTATTCCCTATGTAAAAGTAGTCCGATTTGCACGATATTTGGCATGATTTTCATAGGAAAACCACAAGGAATCCATCGGCGACACTTCCATATCCATATGACAATGAATAAAGAATTGTTTTATTTCTGAAGCAGAAACAGGGTAGTTCTGCATTTACGTCCCTCAACACGTGGAGCAGGGACAACACCCCGCAGTGCCCATCGAATTTTATGGCTTTTTTCGGAAAAAGGTATGCTTCCTCGGCCGACCGCGGCAAATCGGGGTCGGTGCCTCGTAGTCAAGGGGTGACATCTGTTTCAGAAATAAAATAATTCTTTATTCTTTATCGTATCGCAGGGGAAGTGACGCCGATGGATTCCTGGCGTTCCGTCGATTAAAATCATACCAAACATCATGCAAATCGGACTACTTTGACACAAGCTAGTTGTATTCCCTATGTAAAAGTAGTCCGATTTGCACGATATTTGGCATGATTTTCATCGGAAAACCACTAGGAATCCATCGGCGACACTTCCATATCCATACGATGAAAAATAAAGAATTTCTTAATCCGCTTAAATGAATATTTCACAATTTCACCCTCGACTGCGGGGGTCGACCCTCCACTCGCAACGTTCGGCCGAGGATGCATACCTTTTTCCGAAAAAAGCCATAAAATTCGATGGGCACTGCGGGGTGTTGTCCCTGCTCCACGTGTTGAGGGGCGTAAATGCAGAACTACCCCGTTTCTGTTTCAGAAATAAAATAATTCTTTATTCTTCATCGTATGGATATGGAAGTGTCGCCGATGGATTCCTTGTGGTTTTCCTATGAAAATCATGCCAAATATCGTGCAAATCGGACTACTTTTACATAGGGAATACAACTAGCTTGTGTCAAAGTACTCCGATTTGCATGATGTTTGGTATGATTTTAATCGACGGAACGCCAGGAATCCATCGGCGTCACTTCCCCTGCGATACGATAAAGAATAAAGAATTATTTTATTTCTGAAACAGATGTCACCCCTTGACTACGAGGCACCGACCCCGATTTGCCGCGGTCGGCCGAGGATGCATACCTTTTTCCGAAAAAAGCCATAAAATTCGATGGGCACTGCGGGGTGTTGTCCCTGCCCACGTGGTGAGGGGCGTAAATGCAGAACTACCCTGTTTCTGCTTCAGAAATAAAATAATTCTTTACTCTTTATCGCATGGATATGGAAGTGACGCCAATGGATTCCTTGTGTTTTTCTGATGAAAATCATACGAAATATCATGCAAATCGGACTACTTTGACACAAGCTATTTGTATTCCTTATGTAAAAGTAATCCGATTTACGCGACATTTGGCATGATTTTCATCGGAAAACCACAAGGAATTCATCGGCGACACTTCCATATCCATACGATAAAGAATAAAAAATTATTTTATTTCTGAAACAGAAACAGGGTAATTCTGCGTTTCATCCCGTGGCTGGGACGACAACACCCCGCAGTGCCCATCGAATTTTATGGCTTCCTTCGGAAAAAGGACCCAGAATTCATACCTTTTGGCTTGACCTCGTCACGGTTGCGAGGCGGATTAGGCGTACCGAGCCAATCACCCTGTAATCGGTCTGCGCGAAGTGGGGCGCAAGTTCGATCATTTATTATAGCACATGTGTGTTTTGTAATAAAGTGTTTCTATCGTCTCCCGAATTCAATAACTAGCATCCCAACATCTACGCTCCTACAATCCACCGTTGATACTCCTCGTGGAGAGACACAGGAAGAAAAGGGGTAGCCCGCTGTCGACGCGTGGTCCTCTCGAATATAAACACGAGCTTCAATATTAAAAGAAAAGCATGCGTTGATGTATTCCATGCGAGAGAAGGTGGGCATTGGGGAGGAGGTATTGCTGTGAAGAGGGCCTCTTCAAGAGAGCAGCCGTTTGTGAGGGATGCAAATCCGATTGGTTCTAATACAATCTGCTCCCTATAGTTGAAATTTAGTCTAGCAACTTTCACACCTACTAACCTAACCAATCGAGCTTGCATCCCTCCAAGAAGAACCGGCCATCCGAGCGTAGAAGCAAGTGCGAAATAAAAGTAACGGTGCGCTTCTCGATACCGCAGATGTACCTACCTAAGTGGCATTTCTGGCGGAAAAGAATTGTCCAGCCTTTGGGCCTGCCATTTCTGACGTAGACCTTTAGCAGGTAGGTATAGGTTTCAACAGGCAAGGCAACTCGTCGCGTCAGCTAGACTGTCCACTGTCCTTGCTATTTCAGCAGGCTTTTTTCCAGGGAAAATTAGTGAATTTGCAAGCGCAATATCTCAAAAACCAGTGGAAATCAAGTGTATACATTAATGCTCATTGAATTTGTCTTGGAACGCACTATCAACTCAGGTGTTCAGAAAAAATAGTTCCATTTGAAAAACCGAACTTGACCATCGTATCTTTTAAAATAATAATCGAAAAAAAAATTCGTTCGCGCTAATAGATCAGCCCCTTCGAACCATGCGATGCCATATTTTTTTCATTTTTTTATCTCCAATACGTTCGGAGATATCCCGCTGTCCAGTCTTAGATGGGACACCCTGTACAGTGATACCAGATCGAGGACGGGTGCCCTCGAGAATTTCCCCCACCTCGTGCACACTACGCCGGAGCAGCGCGTCCGTGAGGTGGACTCCGAAGCGCCGAGCTCACGGACGCGCTGCTCCGGCGTAGTGTGCGCGAGGTGGGGGAAATTCTCGAGGGCACCCGTCCTCGATCTGGCATCACTGTGTACATATAAGAAAAATGGTTAGTCTTTCACTATCTTCGACGGTCCTCGAGACCTCATACAACAATAGACCCTCTTTTCAAGTGCTCGAAAAGGGCCTGTGCGGCGCGTCGTTGCACTGGTGGGGGCCATGGCGTCGACGCTTAGATATAGGAAATACCATTTGCGACGACGCCAGTTGGAGTTGCTGGCGGCTGTAGCCGCCGGTCGCAGTCGCTGGCGGCTGTAGCCGCTTATTGGAACGGCCACCTTAAGTGCGCGGTAGTCATCCCCACCACCGGGGGAGGGGACTCCTCTGGCGCACCACGAAGCTGGACCGTCGCGAGCGTCGAGTAATGTAACCTGATCCGAGCTCGAATATCCGTGAGCCAATACTAATGCAAGAAGAAAACTTTTTTATTATTGATCTTTTTGTAACGAAACTTTTACTAACGTATTTCTGAGGTTTTTCTGATTAAAATAAGACAAAACACGACATAATTTGGATAATATTTACTTCATTTCTCACTCGGAATCCAACATTATTATCACTCATTAAATATGCAAATATGATCCGAATTATATAATTTTTGGTCTTTTTTTAAATGGGGGAACCTCACAAGTACATTGGCAAAAGTTGCGTTTACCAGAAATCAAAAATAAGAAAATTTTCTTGTTGCATTAGTAAATGTGTCATCGACGCGTTTGTTTCGTTCAGCTCGAGTGTCGACCCTCTTTCTCTTTCTCTCGCTGTCCTTCTCTACGCTCGACAAAAAACGTAAACAAACTCCGAGCTCGGTTCGAATAGTTTGGAGGTCGAGAATATTTACCTCTGCTGGATAACTGCCTGCCTCCGGTCCCGAATTTCGTGCAGTTATCCAACTTTTACTGTACTACATAAGTAGGTATTGTTCACAAAGTTAACACTTTCCTACGAAATTATACAATATTTGGGCAACTTTCCAATCGGCTAATTGGGAGAAGGGACCGCAAACGGCAGAAATAAAGATTTTAAAAAGTATAGAAAATATTATATGTACGCAGAAAAAGGCTCATTGCAATACGAACGAAGAAGTTTTAAACCTTTTAACGACTTCTTGAGATCCAGTATTAGATAGTTTTCAAGGTATCTTTGCCAAAACAAAGACAAAAAACTTTTTTTTACAAAGTAGCTTGATATGATTCGGCATTTTGATTGGGAAAAATGGCACGTTGACTTTTTCCTCTACTCTTGAGATTGACGCCCATTGTGCATTGGAACATAGCGGGCTCAGAGCTCAGCGAGAATTCATTCGTTGTTTTTGTCCCGTAATTTCATATTTTCCCAAGAACGTTTGGACAACATCGTTTGCCAGCATTTCTAAAGGGCAATCAAGACCGTCGTGCCGTCTTTAAAGGTACGGTTAAACATGCGCAACAGCGTGCATTGCGCGCCGAACGCCGTGCGCAGCGAAAGTCACGTCCACACATCTGCAATGCGCGCCCGAATTTGCACTTGAGACCCTCCAAAAAGGTCGGTTTTTACGGCAAGAAGCGCACTCGAGCCACACAAATGTTCGTCGAAGGTGAGAAGCAGGCCATAATGCGCAAGCGAATGGCCGGCGTGCAGACCCCGTGGCGCGGTCAACCTCCCGTGATGCTGCACCGAATTTTATGGCTTTCGACCCTCGAAGGGTATACCATTGGAACACCATTAAAAGTGGAAAAATCCAAGTTCCATATTTCTCATCAGATCTGTGCAAAAGCGATGGGAATCGATTCTCTATGTTTCGCCGATGAAACTAACACCAAAAACGACGTAATTCGGAGCATAATGAAGGAAGTTAGATGAAACATTGATTTTCATAATTTCAAGCTAACTTCGTTAAAAATAGCCCGATTTACATGACATTTGGTATGATTTTCATTGGAGAAACGTAAGGAAGCCATCGGTGTCACCTCCATAAAGATACGATAAAGGATAAACATTAAACAATCTGGTTTTTCTGAAACAGGTGTACCGACCGTTAGAATAGATCCTTTCAAGTGCTTGAACCCTCAACTGGGATCCGCCGCCGCGACGAATCGTGTCTAGGAAATCCTACCTTTGCGGCCAGAATCGCTGCAGAATGACAGGGGCTCGAGAAAAAACGCCTACATATCAGACGATTGTAGCGCTGCGATACATATATATATATATAATATCCGAATAATTTTTTTTCTACCGTTTATAGTATTGATAAACATTAGCCAAAAGTACTAGTCACAATTTGTGTTCATTTCCTTGCAATTAATTCGCAAAGAAATACTTGGTCTTCGAGCGATCTGACTGCCTAGTCCCCTTAACCTGCCGGCGGGCGCGCCCCCTTGAGTCGCGCGAGCGGGCGCACCGTGTACTCAGTACACGGAGTTCTATTTTGGCTGAAAAAAACAATTTTACCGTGATGTATTCTACTCAGCACCGGTATGTATGTTTTCAGCGAACATTTTTGCATCATACTACGTACTTGTCAGGTTCAAATTCAATTTGGAAGTGTATTTGATTGAATGAAATCGAAAGTATGCCGCGAATCCTGCGACCAACGCGCTCGTGTACTCACAAGTTTTCCAGTTATCCGCCTCCGATTGCTTTGATATTTGGATATGTTTTAGAGGACCGAAAAATAACAGATACGTATTTTTTTATTTTGGCCTGTTTGCATATTTAGGGGGTGAAACCACCCCTCAATGGTTTTCCAGGTATCCCTGCCTTCGATTGCTTTGATTTTTGGATATGTTTTAGAGAACAGAAAAATAAGATATACGTGTTTTTATATTTTGGCCTGTTTGCATGTTTAGGGGGTGAAACCACTCCTCAATGGTATTCCAGGTATCCCCGCCTCCGATTGCTTCGGCCAAAAACCAAAGCAACAGCTGAAAATCTTATAACTTTCTGTACACGGAGGTCTATTTCGGCTGAGAAACGCGTTTTATCGTGATGTATTCTATGCAGCAATCGTGTGTATTTTCCAGTGGATATTTTTGCATCATGCTACGTACTTGGCAGGTTCAAATTCAGTTAGAAAGTGTCTCTGATTGAATGAAAACGAAAGTATGCCGTACACGAAGTATACATATGGCTATATTTTGATTTGCCTATTATATTATTACAAAACATTTATTCGCAAATTATAAATTCTGATCTATCTTTGTCACACGTCCACGTGTTTCACTGACTTGCTGCTCACTGACGGTGTCGGTAACGACACGTTTAACGCGTATGCTCAATTTTGATTAGTGCGTTTGTATCACGAGATACGGGGGGTACCCCGTCTTGCCCCCCACCCCGTCTTGCCCCACCTTCCCCTATATGTTATTTTTCGGTCCTCTAAAACATATCCAAAAATCAAAGCAATCGGAGGCGGGGATACCTGGAATACCATTGAGGGGTGGTTTCACCCCCTAAACATGCAAACAGGCCAAAATATAAAAACACGTATATCTTATTTTTCTGTTCTCTAAAACATATCCAAAAATCAAAGCAATCGGAGGCGGGGATACCTGGAATACCATTGAGGGGTGGTTTCACCCCCTAAACATGCAAACAGGCCAAAATATAAAAACACGTATATCTTATTTTTCTGTTCTCTAAAACATATCCAAAAATCAAAGCAATCGGAGGCGGGGATACCTGGAAAACCATTGAGGGGTGGTTTCAACCCCTAAACCTGCAAACAGGCCAATATAAAAAAATACGTATATGTTATTTTTCGGACCTCTAAAACATATCCAAATATCAAAGCAATCGGAGGCGGATAACTGGGAAACTTGTGAGTACACGAGCGCGTTGATTCGCGGCATACTTTCAATTTCATTCAATCAAAGACACTTCCAAATTGAATTTGAACCTGACAAGTATGTAGTATGATGCAAAAATGTTCGCTGACAACATACATACCCGTGCTGAGTAGAATACATCACGGTAAAACGGTTTTTTCAGCCAAAATAGAACTCCGTGTACTGAGTACACGCTAGCGCCCGCCGGCAGGTTAAGGAGGTCCGATACTTCGCTTGCGGGGCAGGCGGCGAGAGGGGTAAGCCTATGCTTATACAGGGTGATTAGGACGAAACGCCTGATTCGCCTCGCAACCGTGACGAGTTAACCCAAACCCCCGTGGTGTCTCTCCGAAGGCTTTCGACCCTCGGACGGGGTTGGAGTACCTATTAGGAAGTGAGAAATCTTCGAATTCCTCATTTCTCATCAGATCTGTGCGAAAGTGACGCCAATGAATTCCTGGCGTTCCGCCGATTAAAATCATACCAAACATCATGCAAATCGGACTACTTTGACACAAGCTATTTTACATAAGGAACACAAATAGCTTGTGTCAAAGTAGTCCGATTTGCATGATGTTTGGTATGATTTTAATCGGCGGAACGCCAGGAATTCATTGGCGTCACTTTCGCACAGATCTGATGAGAAATGAGGAATTCGAAGATTTCTCACTTCCTAATAGGTACTCCAACCCCGTCCGAGGGTCGAAAGCCTTCGGAGAGACACCACGGGGGTTTGGGTTAACTCGTCACGGTTGCGAGGCGAATCAGGCGTTTCGTCCCAATCACCCTGTATATGGGACCTCTGCAGTGATACCAATCTTAGATAAAAAAAAATTATGTAGACAAAAATGTTATTTGCATATCTATTCCTAATAAAATTATTACTACATATTTTGTTTTGGAATTCAATTAAACAAAAAGTACAGTATTGTCTCCATATGTACCCGATTTGGTGTACAGGATGTAAGGCTGTCGCTATCCCCACCACTTCTGTCTCACTCTTGTCCGGCGAAGGCGAGAGCGAGATGGAACGAGAGCGAGCGAGAGCCCCTAAAAGCGAGCGAGGACGGTACGAGACAGACGACAGCATTCATGTTTTGTCTCCCTCGGTCTTTCGGGCGCCGTGACACTCGGTCCTTTGCGTGCGCGACGGGCGTGCGCGATGGTCGTAGGCACATACGGAAGCACGAGACCGCAACGCAAAAACTTAACGCAGGCCGGGCTGTAGTTTTTTTTGCGCCCTAGGCCAACTTTTCAAATCGATGCTATTGCTGAAAATAAACTTTAGAATTAAATATTACAAGTTGTACTGTAAGTGGATTAAACTACGAATAAAAATTCAAAGTAAGGTTATTAATAATCTCAAATAAATGTATTATAATATAGTGCGTAATTTGAAAAGTTTGTCTAGGGCGCAAAAAAGACTTGTGCCGTGCCTGGCTATCTGACCGTCGCGCGCATGCGTTGGGCAGTCACGATTCCATCTGAGCGCTCGCACGCCCGCGCGCATGAAAACCGGTCCATCTCGCTCACTCCTTCGGCCAGAAAGAAGTGAGAAACGCACACTCGGAATTAGGGATCTGCGCATTCTGAGTGCACAACGCCGGTCCCGACCAGCGGGCACACACGGAGACAATACTGTATGTTTAATGCAGCTAGAAACACAATATTTTCATTAAAAGTAGCGTAAAACATGTGAGTGAAATGTGGCAATGTTGCTTTGCCACGTTGGATCTTTTTTCTCTTTTCACCTCACACATGTGGCGTCCTTTTGCGTGTTCGTATCGGTTCGCAACAAATTAATAAATACATGTTTACAGCTTGGTAGTGTTTTTATCACTTTTTACTGTATGCTTTTTTACAATTATACATTGTATAGATGACTACGCGGGGTACAGCGTTGCCACGTTTCAAACAGTTCCTTCAGCCAGTTCCAAAAATACGAGCACATTGCTGCCTGTTTATTCAATTATCTAATAAACCGTACGGTAAATTGACCGATTTTCTTTTTTTGAATTTAATAGGGATACTTAAGCTTTTCATTGTAACAATCTTTCGGACTTTCTCACTATTTTTAAGGACTCTGTGTAACATTTTATAGAAATTTTATCGCTTCTCCTATAACAGCCTGTGTATAAGAGCGCAACTTTGATTTCAATTTTCTCAAAAACCGTGCGGTCAATCGACTTGAAATTTTTACACAATGCGGACTACAGTTTGAACATTAGATTAAAACACTTTTCAAGGATTTCTCATTATTTTTTCTCCGGTATCGAACCTCCTTAATACCCGGAACAAGGTGAGAAGTGGAACGCGTTGTATCGGAATAAGTCAACCGAAGTTTTTCGCGAATATCTCGGCAACGGAGGTCGAGCGGCGGTAGCATGTATAGGGAAAAGTTGTTCAGAATGATGACCTTGACAACATATTTCTAGCTCCTAACCCAAATTGGTAACACCAAAGCAAGAAATTTAAAAAATATTTTTGCGAATATCTCGGAAACTAAGACCGAGCGGCGGTGAGGAATCGCTAAAATAAATAATTACCGATAATAAATATTTACGAGCCATGGCGAGATGCGTGTCTATACGCGGTTCTCCGAGAAATTGTTTCGCACTTCCAAAGTTTCCACTTGAACATACTTGCTAATTACGGAGAATTGCACCGCCTGTACAAAAGCTTGTAACACTACCCACGCATAGCGTAAGTTAAAAGATTTCGTCTATTATGCTTTTCTGTTCTATAAATTTTTCTAATAATCTACACAGTCGCTGTGGGTCCTTTGGGTTTAATCATCAGCGTGGCGCGTTTCAGAGTATAATCCCAGCCTCTCCAACGGAACCAAACGATACCTTTGGTACACACAGAGAGAAGAATATATCTTGTTATCAGGTATAAAAATAAAGCCAAGTATAAATGCCGACCTTGTCGGGCAGTTAAATCCTGGGGATCGTTCAAGTAAAGGCCGTTCAATCCTCGCCCGCATGACTTCCACCACCATCCACCCTTCAGCATAGAAGCACAATTCAACGATGATCTGTCGTTGTCCCTGTAAAAGCGAAAGTAGGTGTGGCGATCGATTAAAAAGTTGTCCCCCTACTTGTTGTAGGTATGTTGTGTACGCGTTCGACATTTTCGTACCAAATTCTTCGAGTGCAATCACATAATTTTGTACCTGTTATACGTCGAGAAGGGACTGTTATTGGAACCATACCAAGGATCGTTTAAAGAGTCTCCGGCATTTCCATCGTACCCATCGATCTCCAATTTGTAATACTCTGCTTCTGAGTAGATCTTGAAATGAGAATACTGTGCATACCTAAGAAAGGAATATTCGTAGATACAGTCCGCGACAAAATGATAGGACACCCCTGGATTTTTCGTGTTTCTCAAAACCAATGATGTATACCAAGATATTTTCTATATGTATAGGTCTATATAAAGTATCCCTTTCTTAGTAACATGCGAAAGCACGGCAACTGTTTAAGCTATTTTGTAAGAATTATAACCATTTACCTGAAAAACGCGTGGACAAGATGATAGGACATGTCGAAAAAAAAAGAATGATTTAAGTCTAAAACAATGGTTTTAGTTGAATTTTAATAATGACTAATGAGTACATTTTCCCCTTTTTCTATAACCTCCAATAGCCTCTTCGGTAAACTTTTGTATAACTTTTTTAACAATTTCCTTGAAATGGAATTCCTGCCTTCCTCAATAGCGATATTTAACTCGTCCAAGGAATTAAATTGTTTTCCACCTCGATATACATAACAAGTTAATTGTCCCCATATGTTCTCGATAATATTTAAATCCGGGAATCTTTGCTGGTCATGTTAAAACTTTGATATCATGAGTATCAAAATAATTTTTTATAATTTTGGCAGTATGCACGGCTGCATTGTCCTGCTGGAATATGAATTTTTCTCCACTTATTCGCCGTGCATGTAACGTTATTTCCTCGTTTATAAGTTTCATATAATCTGGGCTTTTCATGTTTCCATTTACAAACCGAATACAGTAATTCCTCGTAATAGTCCCGACGAACGGGGCTGGCGGCGGGACAATAACGCGATGCGGACACTATTCCCTTAGAGTAGTATATGCTCTGAGACTATTCCGTGCGGCCGATGCCGCGAGTGAGAAAACCCAAGAGCCGAGCGAGAGGGAACGAAACAGTTGACACGAAGTTGCCGTCGTCTCTTTCGTTCTCTCACTCTCGACCGAAGGATTCGAAGAAATGGTGGGGATAGTGAGCGGGACTATTACGCATGGTAAAAACGGGACAATAACGGGGAATTACTGTATTGCTCTTTCCTTTATACCTAATCGCTCCCCAAACCATAATTCCTCCTCCTTTCATTTGGCGTCTCATTTGAAACTGCGGATCTTTTCTAAGGTCGTGAAAATAGTATGACCAGCCATTAGGTCCGTCAAGCGTAAATCTTATTTCGTCTGAAAATATAATTCCTTTTCACTTTTTCCTCCAGCTTATGTGTTGTCGAGCAAATACCATCCGGTCGTCGATGTGTTTCTTCGTTAAGGGTGGTTTCCTTTTAATTTTTCTTCTTTGAATATTTTCCGATTTTTGTAAAATACGTTGCACGTTTCGTACATGTGTAGATACACCATCTTCCTGCGCAATTTGACGTGATGTCAACATCGAATTGGACGCAACTTTAACAATTGCGCGCACTCCACGGCCACTTACCGCACGTGGGCGACCCTTTCCTTTCGTCTTGCGGTACTTATTAGGATTCTTTAATAAATTTCTAATCACATTGCGACTTCTGCCTACTAATTTTGTTAGTTTAGAAAGGCTTGTGCCTTCTTGCCTTGAGTTTAAAATCATTTTTATCTCGGTTTCGTTTAACTGTGTACAGCGTTCCATTTTATTACCGCCAATTATTCGTTTGTTTTTTGGGTTAAGGTCGCCCATGCAGCGTGACCCCAGCGCCACTGTTAGCGCTACCGAGAAAAAGAAATATACGACGCCGAGGAAAAAAAATGTACACACTATTATAACTCAAATGAAACACTTGTTACTGAATTCAATTATCCTTTTTCTTCAACATGTCCTATCGTTTTGTCGCAGTCGTTTTTCAGGTAAACGGTTATAATTCCTGGAAAATAGCTGTAACAGTTGCGGGGTTTTCTGCATGTTACCAAGGAAGCCATACTCTATATATAGACCTATATAGAAAATCTTGGTATTCATCATTGGTTTTGAGAAACACGAAAAATCCATGGGTGTCCTATCATTTTGTCGCGGACTGTATACCGTAGGCCAGGCCTCGGATTTAAGTGACCGCAGCGGCCCATTTTCAGAGGCAACGCCTCCTTTTTCCCGCCGCGCGTTTTTGCCTCCGCGGCGACCCAGGAGCTTGGAGCAGTGATGCCAGAATCGTGGGACGCGGGACCAAACGCTCACCCCCACTATGACCTACCGTCCTCTCCCACTATGGCCTACCGTCGTCTCCCACTTTCTTACCATCGCACTGCACACAAGCATATCCCTACCCCTGTCCGTGTGCTCGGTAGTTCGACAGGCAGCTCACACGGATAGGAGTAAAAATATGCTTGTGTGTAGTGCGGTGGGAAGAAAGTGGGGAACGCCGGTAGGGCATAGTGGGAGACGACGGTAGGTGATAGTGGGGGTGAGCGTTTGGTCCCGCGTCCCACGATTCTGGCATCACTGGCTTGGAGCACCTCAGGCCCGTACCAGTGATACCAGATCGGGGACGGGTGCCCTCGAGAATTTCCCCCACCTCGCGCATACTACGCCGGCGCTTCGGAGTCCAACTCACGGACGCGCTGCTCCGGCGTAGTGTGCGCGAGGTGGGGGAAATTATCGAGGGCACCCGTCCTCGATCTGGCATCACTGGCCCGTACCATATGAACCGCGCGTGCCGCGTTGACAAAGCGAAAACGCATCGACAATCGTGCTCTCTGGGATGATGTGGAAACCTATTGATACAATATCGCCCTAATACGCCACGCGCGGTTCACGTGGCACGGACCTGAGACCAGTGATACCAGATCGAGGACGGGTGCCCTCGAGAATTTCTCCCACCTCGCGCACACTACGCCGGAGCGGCGCGTCCGTGAGTTGGACTCCGAAGCGCCGAGCTCACGGACACGCTGCTCTGGCGTAGTATGCGCGAGGTGGGGGAAATTCTCGAGGGCACCCGTCCTCGATCTGGCATCACTGCCTGAGACGCTCTTAGCTGCTAGGCCGCCGCGGGGGCCAAGACGCGCGGCGGGAGAAAGGAGGCGTCGCCTCTGAAAATCGACCGCTGCGTTCACTTAAATCCCAGGCCTGCCGCAGGTACACCATCGCTCGCGCCACATTGTGTATCGGTGGTATCGAATAATAAGAGAGATTTCTTTAAAAATGCCAGATACACGTGCAATTTTACCTTTTGTTACCTTCGAAATCTTCAAGTTCCACTCTAAGCATGTAATCTTCGTTATTCGTCAGCATGTATATGTTCTCGTTGCCGAGCCAAAACTCTCTGGAAGGATCGCCAAACCCGTTCTTATAATCGGCCCAATCTCGATTGAAATTTTCTCTTGGTTCTCCGAAATCGTCTCGTCTTTGAACCACCTGTGCAAACATTTTATTATGATCGAGGACTGAGAACCACCCTGTTGGTAGTAACTAGTACCACCTAGCGATTCCCGCGCGATATCCTTACCGTCCATCCTCCTTCGGCGATATCTTGTTCGCAAAAAACTTTCAGGAACCAGTAGGTGGTACCGCGTATTTGAAGGTAGTAGACACCGCTGTCTCTCATGCCGGCGTTTAGTAAATCCACGCACGAGTAACCCTGTAATATGTACGTAGACAGACGTTACCTGTTTCGGATATGGATTAGAATTGCCCTCAAGTCTTGAGGGTCAAGATGGAAGAAACGTCGTAAAGTTCGATCTGTGTAGATGTGGACGCGAAACGCAGTGCGCACGACACGACTCATCGGGATCACGTTCGACCGCTTAAACTCGGTAAGCAAGTACATAGGTACATAGGTACATAGGTGCATACATATATCCAGTATAACGACTTTCACGTCGTTGCTAAAAGTTGTCCAGGCGCGCGAATCGTCCGGAACGGAAATTCGTTCGTTGTATAACCAGGTAGGTAACTCGCAAGCGTGAACTTTTCTTGTCGATATTCGCGTACACTGTCTATTTTCACCTTTGGCATTATTTATCTTCGTTAAAAGCGTTTAATGGCAGCTACTTGAACCGCGTACCTATGTACGTATATCAGACGAGGTGCCGAACGAGGAAACGCGCGTGGTAGGCTGGTATGGCCAAGAGCGATACTGTTCTAACGTTTCGATGGAATTTACCTTGATATCCTTATAATTGAAAAATGTCTCGGTGGTGAAAGTGGAATTTGCTGGGCTCGGTTTGTTTTTCACGCTCGGGAATATGACCCCGCGATTTTTAGTCGACGATCTCTGCGAGGTCGACGATGGTTGTTGTTGGGTTGTAATCGAATTGGGGATATTACTGTTGGAACCATTAACATTGCTAGAATTGCTGGAATTATTGTGCGGCACGATATTATTCGACGAGATAGACGAGGACATGGACATTGACACCGATGAAACGGTGACTGTGGTTGGCGTCACTGATGGAACGGCGGTAGTGTCGGGTGTAAGATCCTCCGATAACCCAACGTATCTAGGCAAGAAAAAAAGAAAGAAATTCATAGAGAATGTGACTGAAAGGGCTAGATCTGGCGACTGACGAGTAGAGAAATTATTAAGCGGAACTTACCTACTCGAATCGTATTCGACCAGTCGATCGATCGTCGGATCGAGCAGCAGTTCTGCCGGTATAGGCCGCTGCTGGGCGAGCGTAGCGACGTCGTCCTCCTGCTTTCTCAACCTATTCTCCACTCCTTCCAGGTTTTCGATGATCTTGTTTGTTTTCGATCTTAAATCCGCGTGGATCTCGCTAATCGCTCTTTCCTGCCTTTGCGTTTGCGTAAGCAACTCGTCTGATTTCGGCAAAAGATCGTCCACGGAACTTTTCGTGCCAACCTAGCCCCAAACGTTTAGAATTCGATATGAATGAACCTTGTCCCTGAATCGATATAATCGATTTGTCGGCTTACCACGACGTTCCAAACTTCGTCCATTTTTTCGGAGACAGTCAACATTGGATACATCTGTTCCACGAGACGATCGAATTTATCTTGTTTCGATGACGACGCGGTGGTTGCGGAAGCGGCCGGGGTTGTCGTTGTCGTCGTCGGCGTCGTCGGCGTCGTCGTCGGCGTCGTACGATTAACGATCCGCTCGGCATCAGTTGCTGCGTCTCCTCTCGCGCGTATCGCGTCGTGCACGTCAGTCATCATGCTATAAACGGCTCCCAAATGATCGGAAACTAAATTCATATGGAACTGTAATTTCCTATCCATATTGCCAGTGGCTTGTCTTAGATTCTCTATCTCGATCGTTATGTGGTTTATCACTTCGTTACTCATCGCCTTTGTGATTTCGATTACACTCATACTGACTGGCTTCTTTTCGCTGGCTTCTGCGTTTATGTCGTCGTTTTGTAACAAGTTACTGTCCAATTGATTTTTCAGATCTGCCAGTTTATTGTCTATGTCGGAGACCTTTTGGTCGAGAGATAGCAATTTCTCGCCGAGATGCCCGCGCCCCTGATGAATCGCTTGCGTCGTCGGAACTGTTTCGCCAAACAAATACGTGACCGTGTAAACGTTCTAGTCCGGAAGCCAGTGAACATTTTTAATGTCTTATCGCGACGAGGTTTTTCTATCATTTTTCTAACGGGCGGTCTGGCAGTCGAGACCGGGGACAGGGCCCGGTTCATTTGTAAACGAAACGTCTGGCAAGGTCAGACCATTTTTTCTATTGGTTTAACAACGTAAACAATTATTCCGCCAAATTTCACCCTCGTCGCTGTGAGTGGAATTTTTTTTTAAACATGTTTGGGGGTCTGCCAGACCACTAAGATCCCCACGGAGCGTTGCCAGACTGCGATTTCCTTATTTCGTATTAAGTTGTTGATTAATAGGGGAAGTTTCAGCCTTGTCGCGATGAGTCGGAGACGCTTCCAAACTTGACATGGCTCGAGGGCGTGCCCTCGGGCCCTATCCCTGGTCTCGACTGCCGGTCTGGCACTGGCTCCAGCCTGCCCGTTCATTCACTTTCAGCATAAGAGTAAATATAAAAATGATAGAAAAACCTTGTCGCGATGAGACGCTAAATATGTTCACTTGCTCCCGGACTATTAGCGACGAAGCGAAAAGGAGGATAGCAACGGAGAACGACAGATGAGTTTTTTGTTGTTGTCACGTACGTACCGTTTTCGAGTTTGCTGTCCATTTGATCCTTGGATGTTGTTGCCGAGTAGGCAGGTTCAGTTGGCAAGAACGATGCTTGGGAATTAAACAGTTTCAGATCCAGCGTTCGTAGTTTCGTAATAACCGCATCGGTCTTATCGATATTATCGTTAACGCGGGAATCCAAAGCTTCCACTCTTCTCATTAGATGTTCCACCGCTTTGTCCAGATTTTCGATCCGCTGCAATTTCGATTCCAAAGTCGAAACTATTACCTCGAAAACGTTGAAGAGATATTGTTCTCTGAAAATAGTATTTTAAGCGAAACAGTAGTGAAGAAATCTTAAGTGTCTCAAAGAACTGTTGCTAGCAAGGAAAATTAAAAAAAAAAAAAAATAACTGGTTTTAAGGGTTCACCTCCGCTAAACTTTATGGCGCTTAAAATAGAGTTTGATTTGTAGCAACTTGCGAGCGGGTGTATCCTTTCTCCTATTACGATATACGCTGTGTAAGTGTGCCTTGAAGTTTACGCAATCGGTGCAAAGGTAGGTCAGCTGTAGTCGTACTCTCGTACTTAACACGGTCCTTTCGAATCATACTGCCGCGATAGGATTATGTACCTATATATGTACATAGGTATGTGTATAAGATTTTCTTTTCGTATAAGTAGCATCGATAATTTATGGCAAGCGGAAGAAAATCACCAACGAGCGAACCGGATAGTCTCGTACCGAATTCGTTTGTCCTTCTTCGCGCGTACAAATTGCTTTACACTCTACATAGGGGAGAGTTGCCTATATCGTACCACTTATGACATTTTACGTTATATTTCATATTTGGTACTAATTTCAACACAAATGACTATTGGATATTGTAGCTTGATCTTTTAGGAACCTACTATTATATGCTTAACCTTTGGTTGAGAACAAATTAATTTGTTATTAATCTTTTTGCCACATACTGTAAAAGGTACGATTTAGGCAACCGGTCTCCTAAATCGTACCTCCACTAAAAATAGTATAAATAACAAATGGAGAAGAAAATATTCAACATAAGGTAATGATTAATATATAGTTACGTATACAGGGTCATCGTTTAATCCTGCAACCCGCGCGCGCGTGAACCAGTAAAATGGCAACCGCGCCTCACGGACGCATTCCACTACAACCATGCCCCGGCCCAGCGGAGAGCTGTCAGCGAGTGATGCCCGAGCTTCGAAAATTTAAACGTCGCAACGAGCTAGGTATTGGGATTTCCCGACCCAGGTAATCGAGCCGCGCGCTCCACTTTTATGATCGTTTTACCACTCGCATGTTTGAAAATAATGTCAACTGATCTCGTACTTGTCTCAATTTAAAAAATTTTAGCTACGACAGGGTTGACCGCGGCGCTATACTCTTGTACGGAGAGATTTTTCGCCACCTGCTTGTAAAAGCCACAATAATGGCGCATCCTTCCAAAAAATGACATTAACGGAAGCCGGTATAGGCGTGTCATTGACAGTGGCGGATCCAGGAGCCTTTCTTGGGAGGGGGGGGGGGGGGGAGGGGGGGGCGAAACGAAACGTGTAAAAGTACATACCTACATTTTTTAATTTTCTTTTACGAGATTTAAAATTTGCTTGTAATTTATATTTTAATATACCTATCTGATACTATAGCCTGAATAATTAAATACACATTAATTATTTATACATCACAAGAAATCAGAATAATTACAGTACTTACCTGTTTTTGAATAATTTATTATTCTTAGGGGGGGCGATCGCCCCCATCGCCCCCTCTGGATCCGCCACTGGTCATTGAGTAGCTAAACATTCAAACACAAAAATTCTAGGAAAAAAATTCAAACACCGCTACAATCAAAAACACGTCCCATTAGTTACCTCTTACGTCTGATCTAGGTATGCACCGCATTAACGATAAAATCATAAAAAAGAAAACCAGAACAATAGATTCTGAGGTCTGCAGAACTAACACATAATTGAATAAAAATTTAATTTCGTAATTTATGAAAGTAATGATACAGAAACAATTAGCCTATTGTTTATCAACACCACGAATTTTAAAAACAGCGTTAATATATTATCAAATAAACAGTTTGCAAAAGCTTTTTAAACAATTATGGTTAAAAAATTGATAAAAGAAAAATTAAGTAAACGTAAAATATGTTAGATTATCCATCATTAAGAGGGAATAATTTTTCCTCATTTGTCGGCGCAAATTGCATTCCGATATCTCTTATAGTTCAAAAGTTATACGAAAAAGGCCCCAAATTTCCAGCGGTTGCTAGACAGCAGTGATGCCCGAGCTTCGAGAATTTTGGGCTGCTCTCTTTCAGATTAACGTTGCAAAGAACTATTCAGAATTTGGGGCCTTTTTCGTATAACTTTTGAACAATAAAAGATATCGGAATGCAATCTGCTCCGAAACATGAGGAAAAATTATTTCCTCTTACTGTGGTTTGCAAAATTGTTGGCAGTCGTATGCTGAGCGGGGCAAGGGGACTACCTCGCTCGCGCCGCCCCACTCTCTGCCGCGGACTCCCCAATTCCCCCGCTCGCTCTCTTCGTCCTGCGTTGCTGCTGACCGATTCGTTGACGTGACGCGTCGGCCAATAGCGACAATACGTGTGCTTTACATCTACCATAGTGTCAGAGAAAGTGGGCCAATGAGGATACACTCGATCGGACCACCAAGTTTCTGCCGGCAACATTTTTGCAAACCACAGTAATGATGGATAATTTAAAATATTTTGCGTCTACTTAACTTTTTTTTATCAATTTTTTAACCATGATTGTTGTGAAAAGCTTTTGCAAACTGTTTATTTGATACTGTATTTAATATTCTTTTTAAAATTCATGGTGTTCATAAACAATAGGCCAGTTTTTTCTACATTATTACTTTCATAAATTGAGAAATTAAATTTTTATTCAATTATGTGTTAGCTCTGCAAACTTCAGAATCTATTGTTCTGGTTTTCATTTTTATAATTTTATCCTTAAGGGGGCCGTCTCAGTTTTGTTATTGTCCGTCTCACCGGGCCTTGAATGTGTGCGGACAGGTCACACAAGTTAAGTTAAGCGTGTACGTATACGCGTGTAGTAAACAAACAGTAAATTATAATGAATTTATGAATCGAAAACTGACAGAATGAAGCTTCAAGGCTTCTCCGTTGGTGGCGCTAATGGTGTACTGTAGCTAGAGACTTATTATATACTGCATTCCATACTAGAGCATACCGACGCCCCTACCGATTTGCAACCGATCTGCGCAACTCCCACTACTACCCACAGTTTGAACCGCATGCGATTGGTCGTGATAATTTTCAAGGAATAACGTGAGACCTGGCCGTTGTCAACGTAAACAGTGCACGAAAAGTTAACAGAGAGAGTAGAGGGCCGTGCGACGGAGAAAAACATAGGCGGTTCAGTGGGGAGTCGAGCGTAGCAACGCCTCCTGAGGGTCGTGCCTGCGCGAAATCGGTATGCTCTAATGTGGAATGCAGTATACAGGGTGATTGGCACGAAACGCCTGATCCGCCTCGCAACCGTGACGAGGTCAACCCAAACCCCCGTGGTGTCTCCCCGAAGGCTTTTGACCCTCGGAAGGGTTGGAGTACCTATTAGGAAGTGAGAAATCTTCGAATCCCTCATTTCTCATCAGATCTGTGCGAAAGTGACGCCAATGAATTCCTGGCGTTCCGTCGATTAAAATCATACCAAACATCATGCAAATCGGACTACTTTGACACAAGCTATTTGTGTTCCTTTTACATAAGGAACACAAATAGCTTGTGTCAAAGTAGTCCGATTTGCATGATGTTTGGTATGATTTTAATCGACGGAACGCCAGGAATTCATTGGCGTCACTTTCGCACAGGTTCCTTATGTAAAAGGAACACAAATAGCTTGTGTCAAAGTAGTCCGATTTGCATGATGTTTGGTATGATTTTAATCGACGGAACGCCAGGAATTCATTGGCGTCACTTTCGCACAGATCTGATGAGAAATGAGGAATTCGAAGATTTCTCACTTCCTAATAGGTACTCCAACCCCAGTTTGGGTTGACCTCGTTACGGTTGCGAGGCGGATCAGGCGTTTCGTGCCAATCACCCTGTAGTGTCTCTAACTGTAGCTACGTAGCACCAACGTGACGTATAAATTCATTATCATTTCAACATACAGTGTTTATTAGCGTTCAAACGCACCAGACCACCCTGCACAGATGTTTACTGAAGGTAACTGTACCCGCAAAAACTTCCTTCTAGCCGATTGCAGGACGAAAGTTGTAATTTACGGTTTGTTTACTACACGCGTGTACGTACACGCTTAACTTAGCTTGTGTGAGCGTCCGCACACATTCAAGGCCCGATAAGACGGCCCCCTTAATGCAGTGCATGCATAGGTCGGACGTAACGGGTAACTAACCGGACATGTCTTTGATTGTAGCGGTGTTTGAATTTTTTTCTAGAATTTTTGTGTCTGAATGTTTTAACCTTTTAGCTACTCCACGTCACGCCTATACTGGCTTCCGTTAATGTTATTTCTTGAAACGATGCGCCATTATTACTGTGGCTTTTATAGCGCCGCGGTCAAGTCTGTCGTAGCTAAATTTTTTTAAATTGAGACGCGTACGAGATCAGTCGACATTATTTTCAAACCTCATTACAGTAATCTGCGCGCGGCTCGATTACCTGGGCCGGAAAATTCCCAATACCTAGCTGAGGGATGCCCAGGTGGGCGGTCCGGTATTACGAGCATTCATCGCGTTTTCCAAAGCTCGCGTGGAAGGGGGTGCTCGAAACCAATGACGTTGTCATTGGCATGTCACGGATGGGGAAAACTCTAGTAGTGTGCATGTAGGCTCATACCCTAAAATCAGCATGTAACTGCTACATCATGACTGCTACCCTAGTAGCATTTCCGGTTGGCCAACGGTAGCCAACAGTTGGGAATTAGTTGGGATATAGTTAGAGTTTTGCCTACAAATTCCCAACATAGGGCCTACGGCAAAAAACTTACGACAGTTTGCCAACGAATATTCAATGTTGGGCCTACAATTATTATGGTTGGTTAATTAACAAAGAGTTACGACAGTTTGCTTACGAATATTCAATGTTGGGCCTATAATTACTATGCGTAGTAATGCCAACCATGGTTGGTTAATTAACAAACAATTTACAACGATGATTAAATGTCGTCTTACAAACGTCAGAAAATTTGCTACATCCAAAAACCTGTTATTATATTCCAAGTTGTGGTTTTTCTTTCCTTATTTATAAATACGTAAAGAGGACGTCTGTCTTAAGACGAATGTGAAATCTTAAGGAACGAGTCTAAAGGTCGAATGATATTTTGTAGAATATTTCGCGTCACTGCATAGTTTTTAGAAACACTTAATACTTGTTATGTACCTAAAAATTAGAACTGTTTACAAGTAAGTGTATTAGATAGTTGCAAACAGCGGTTGCTTTCTAAGCGGAAAGTCTGAGTTCAATTCCCCTCCTCAACGCGAAATTTTTTTTTCCTAATCCAGACCTGAAGAAGACGTCTTTACAACGTCTTTTGAAGTTGTTTAAGACGCCTTCTGGAAAGAAACTTTCATTGGGGCTTTTACGGTAAGCCCTATAAATAGTAGGGCAAGAGTAGGAAAGCCTACCTTGGCCCTCTGTTGTTGGCCCAACCTGAAAAAAAAGTGCCAAATCTAACTGTTGGCCAACTAAAATTATGTGCGTGGCCCAACTGTATGCCAACAACAAATGCTACTAGGGTACATCCTGATTTCATTGCGATTAAATTGATTTGATTTGTGTTTATAGGCTGATTTCAAGCCGTTTGGATTTGTGGTTATGAGTTATATTTATTGATGACTTGGTAATTTTTTAAACCCCGGGGACTGTTTCTTTTTCTTCATAATTTTGTATTGTCATCGGAATTACGTATGCCTGCAAAGTTTCAAGTCTATTCGATAGTTGGAAGGGGGTTAAAATTGAGTTTCTAGATTTTAACTAAACTTGATTGAAGCTGAATAAAAATCGTTTAATAAGAAACTTTTTGTTAATCAGAGGTGTAAGTGGGACTGTTCAAATCTATTCCGCCCAATTATATAATATTATTGTTTAATCATTAGTCAATTCTTGTTTATTTTGCCAATTTCTAAAATATAGAACACTGGGGCTCCAAGAGCCCCAGTTACATAAGCCTACGGGTACGAGCCTACACGCACACTACTAGAGTTTGCCCCACCCGTGATATGCCTGCAACGTCATTGGTTTCGAGCACCCCCTTCCACGCGAGCTTTGGAAAACGCGGTGAATGCTCGTAATACCGGACCGCCCACCTGGGCATCCCTGAGTCCTAGCACTTTGCGACGTTAATTTGAAGGAGATTATCCTAAAATTTTCGAAGCTCGGGCATCACTGCTATCCAGCGGTCGCTGGCAGCTCCCCGCTGGGCCGGTGCGTGGGTTGTAGTGGAATGCGTCCGAGAGCAGTGGCGGATCCAGAGGGGGGCGATGGGGGCGATCGCCCCCCCTAAGAATAATAAATTATTCAATAACAGGTAAGTACTGCAATTATTCTGATTTCTTGTGATGTATAAATAATTCATGTGTATTTAATTATTCAGGCTATAGTATCAGATAGATATATTAAAATATAAATTACAAGCAAATTTTAAATATCGTAAAAGAAAATTAAAAAATGTAGGTATGTACTTTTACACGTTCCGTTTCGCCCCCCCCCACCCCGCCCCCCCCCCCCAAGAAAGGCTCCTGTATCCGCCCCTGTCCGAGAGGCGCTGTTGCCATTTTACCTATTCGCGTGTCCGTAGGTTGCAGTTTTAACACTTTTAACGGATGACCCTGTATATTCAGAATTTTATTTTTCAATGAACAGAATTAAAATACAATCATAAAAATGATGGAATTTTTCAATAGCTTTCGTTGGAAAAGCTCTAGAGATCCAGGAATCTTATAGAACCTGAAATTTGTTGTGCTATTTTGTTCTATTTGTTTTATAGAGTACATATTTACCAGTTATAGCTGCAAATATTTGCAACTCTACATGATTTTTATACATAATTATAAAATGACTCTATCTTCTAAAATGGTGATGTCAAGAGCTAAAATGTGTAATTCATTCTAAATAACGTGGTTGTAAACATTTTTTCTCTACAAAATGCAGTTCATATTCGCTTTCCACATTTTAAGAAACCCTAGAATACGAATTTTGGTTTTAAAAAACCCTTGGAGGCTGAGGTGAACGTTTTAAGGGTGGTAAAACAATGTGGATGGTGTTTTTCACTCAAATAATAAACATTTTCACCTAACTGGTGATTTTAGTACGACCTGCGACTTTTGTCCTGTTAGATTGTTATTGGACAGACCACTGTGCGTCGTCGTTACTCGTTACTACTCAAGCTGGGACTTGCCGCCGCGCCGGGCGACGGCGATCCCACTGGCCCAGTGATACCAGATCGAGGACGGGTGCCCTCGAGAATTTCCCCCACCTTGCGCACACTACGCCGGAGCAGCGTGTTCGTGAGCTCGGCGCTTCGGAGTCCACCTCACGGACGCACTGCTCCGGCGTAGTATGCGCGAGGTGGGGGAAATTCTCGAGGGCACCCGTCCTCGATCTGGCATCACTGGGATGATCCCACTAGTCACTAGTGCAATGGAGAAACATATGCATACTTCTATACTTCCACGTTGCACTAGTCACCAGTGGGACCGCCGCTTTAGGCGCCGTGTATTCGTAATGACTATTATCATTATTACGTTTACGTTGGATGGATACAGAAACGTCGAAACTATATATTTATGTAACGGCGATAAATACGAAACAATAAGATCAGAGGGTGTCTATTCATAATGCGTATAACGAAACTTAGAGAAGAATGTAGTTTAGGGATTAAACGATTTGGTGCTTTCTATCTTGCGAAAAGATTGACACTTTTCACATCCTCGGCGTCGCGGTGAAAACGGGCTGGGTTGTATGCATTAACCCATTATAATTATTTGCTTGGAACAAGTGTCACAAAGCCACAGGATAAAAAGTAGGAACTGACAACTGGAAAAGTGGTAGCGGAATGCTTTGACGCGCGGAACGTGTAACATTCCGTTACCGGAAATACCTGTAGGTATGCGCATGAAAAGGAACAGAATAGGTGCTGCAAGAGAGCAAGACGAAAAACGATAGGTAGCTACCACCATGGAGCGAGCCCAAACTTCCCGCACGACAAAAGGAATCCTCCGATAAACGTAGGTATATATAATATGTAACTAGCTAATTAATACGACACGCTTCACTATAGATCACCTTGCTATACATATGGCCTGATCAGCGTTCTTTCATTCTTTCGTTCGTTCCGAGGAATCTGGTAGAGCTTGCGCAATCATATTGTCATAACTAGAGCTCGGGTATGTTACGCAACCAAAGGAGAACTAGTGCCCCACTAAATAGGCATCGGTCTATCCTTGTGATCCGCGATCACTTCTCCTTTCGTTCCCTTGTCTCTCCTTCTACCAATATCAACAAGGACCAACTGCTACATAATTCTATGGTACGTAGGTATAATTTTTGGCCGTACTTTGGCCGTATAATCCCAAGTATTATCGACATAATCCCATCTACCTCTGTGTGCTCCGCGATGACAAGGTGAACGGAAAAAGTTGCAAACTCCTTCATTTTTGCAATGTAAGGGCGCGTGAGAGCGAGTGAGAACGCGATGTAGCTGCGGGAGGCGGGAGGAGGGGTGGGGGGGAGGGGGGGGGCGGAGAGAAAGCGGAAACAAATTATTCTCGTAACTGGAATTCGATGAACGTTAAAACGGAGCAAGAAGGAAAACGATATGCTTCTGCGATTTTGACAAATTTGATCCATTGCTTTTGTTCGGGCGCGTGTAGCTGCATCACCGCTGCAGCTAATACCTATTTAACTAATAACACAGTACAACAGCCATCTGGACTTGTAACATTCAATAGCCGTTTCTTATAGGTTTTCGTACGGTGAAAACGAATCCGCAAATCGTTTTGAAAACGAAACGCGACCTACCTGTTGACGCTTTCCCAAGGAAAACTGTCCGCTGCATCGCGCGAGATTTTCTCCAAGATTTTCTCCAAGATTTTCTCCAAGACCCTTGGTTTTGGAAATAAATTGAAAGATATCTGCAAAAATTGGTGCATGTCGGGTGTCCTTTTTCCTTTGATCGTTGTTTAATCATATTTAAATGTTCATAATGCAATAATAACTGATATCGTTGTATTCGGGAGGGTTCATAGAATAATTTGACGCAACGAACAATCGAATAACTATTACCGTTTCGACACAAAAGATGTGCAAAGTTGAAAATTTGCAGTTTCGTTCAAAATCGATTTTCTCAAAAACTGAGGGTGACAGCGACAAACGGTTTGCGGATTCGTTTTCAGGGCACGAAAACCTATAAGAATCGGCTTTGGAATGTTACAAGTGCGAAGAAAGGTCAAAATTTTTTGTACTGTGTAATGGGCAACTTTCGTCAAGTATCTACGCATATAATGAGAGAATGCGAGAGCTTGAAAGAGACAGAGTGAGAGAGAGAGAGAGAGAGGGGGGGGGGTCGATCGTTACATCCCCGGGTATGCGTGCGAGTGAACGGAAAGTAAAAGAGAGAAGAGTCGACGCAACTCGAGTACCGGTCGCCTGCTGAAATGCTTTCACCGAATCCAAATTGTTAACGTGCCGCGAAATTAAATGGGAGAATTAATTACTTTGATGGACAGAACGAAACAACCCGATCGCACGAGTTTTCTTTGGCGTGCGAAATTCTCTTCGCCAAGATACGATACAGGCGGTGGAGCGTGGAATATTTCTTTCGATCAGATAGGTGCCTACCTATACACTACCCGACAGATTAGTGCTTCCTTACGTAAGTGATAAAAGTACTATACTTCTCCTTTTATCAACTACCAAACGGTTTCTGTAGAAGGTCTGCTCCCATTAAAAAGTAAACGTCTCGCGTTGTTTTGTCAAGTTACATAAACGGAGAACCAGCGACAGTCGACTATGCGACAGCACAACGCGAGACAACGCGACACGACGCGAGAATTTATAATGGTATAAGGTATTATAGGTGTACACTGTTGCGCGCCATGCGAATCGAGAGAGGATGAAAAGAGAAAGCGAGAAAAATGAGAGTACATAAACATATGTACGCAAGCTTGCTCGATACTATAGCGAAAATTCTTGATTCATTTTCTGACGGTCGAGATCTGATGTTTAATCTCGCGACAATTATTTCTTTCCGATTCGAACAAGTCGATTCGTCAACTTTTACGGTACTTGGGTATGTACTTATGTACCTACACACATGTACCCATATGTATCGATGTCGTGTTTTCTCGGAACTAGAAGCCAAGTAAACGACCAAAATCGCCTCGATTGAACGGTGACGGTGTCCGGTTGATCTTTGTCGTTCGATTAGGCCTGCGTACATCGATCGATCGATGAGTAGTGAAAACAAAATATTGGTAGCCATCTACGTGCGAGGGTTGCGTGCAAACGCGAGGAAATAAGAAAACCCGAATGTTGTGTAAAATTCCTGTCTACCCGTACGTTGGAATTTCGTTAAAAATATCCTAGTAGGTACATACCTACAGTAGATGTAGGTATGCAGATTTCCCTACCGAATCCTACGGTTAGCGAAAACAAAGAGAGGAAAGGATGTGTGTTTATCGTACCCATGGACATAGAAATATAGGGACGGCGGAATAGTTGCGACTTTAGGCGAGGGGAGTGATTGGGGCGAGGGGATAGATATTTGAGCACCTACATCCGCCTGGATTTGATTGATTTGCATTCTACGCATGCTCCGTACCGCTAATTATGAAAAAGTGTTTGCTACAGATTAGTACATACAGATGTCTAATTGTAAGTATATACTAACGAAGTGATTATTCACGAGTATTAAATTG
Source organism: Andrena minutula (assembly GCA_929113495.1). Classification (NCBI taxonomy): domain Eukaryota; kingdom Metazoa; phylum Arthropoda; class Insecta; order Hymenoptera; family Andrenidae; genus Andrena; species Andrena minutula. Next base: position 54,813 of record OV815993.1, read on the forward strand.
TAAAAGTAATGAAAATTGAAGAGAAATATGCATCTATAATTATTAAAATACATATGAGGTGAATATCACACTACGGGGGGTGGTTCAAATACGGACAAATGTTCATCATTGCACATCACTGTGCTTGTGCGAAGCAGCAGCCAATAGAAAGAAGGCGTATGTTACCTCGTCGCCCCTCCCTCAAGGAGTTCACCCCCCGCAACAATTCCTCCATCCCTGTATTCCTATGTCCATGATCGTACCAGCATACGAGCATACGAGCATACGAGCATACGAGCATACGAGCATTCGAGCATTCGAGCATACGACCATACGAACATACCTGTTTCGTTGCGAATTACGGGTAGGTGCCGGCATCGTATTTCCAGTGACATTGCCTCCATTGTTGCCGACGTTACGGATGTTACGCTCGTCGGCAGAGGTCCTGGGCAGTCTAGGACTTCCAGCGAACACGAAACCCAATAGGCACGCGATAATGATTACAGCCTCTCTCATAATCGAAAAATCGATAGAGAAAAAAGGATACGGTAGACAAGGAAACGGTCGAGTCTAATAATGGCGATGGCGACGGTGATAACGAAGAGAAGTTATGTGTAAGAAGAAGGAACAGGAAACAAAGAAAAAGTGGAGGAAGAAGACGAACGCCGCGAAGGAGAAGCGGATGGAAAAAGTAGAAGGTGCTGGAGAAGAATTAAAAACGGAACGGATATGCCCGATTTTAAAAACACATACCCAACACACTCGACGAGGATCACTTTGTACTTGATTAGCTGTTCGCGCGCGCCCAACAACTTCCTCTTCTCTTCGAGTGAAACGTTCGCATTTACTTACACGTACGTACCATTCGTATGCACTGAGAACAACAAACAGATCCACCGAGCGAAACGTAAGGAAATGATAGTTCGCGGATCACTCCCGACGCGAGAACTTCGTCCATGTAACGATCGAAATGAACGTTCGAACGATATGATTCTCGGTTCCTGGACTCTACACTTTTCGGTTTCCCTTTTTACAGCAGTAAGACCATGATTTCTCCAACATTTTTACGCTTCTTATCGTTGGCGGTACATATCCGATTGCTTTTGTCGCTACACAGATTCCACAACTTTTATCCTGCCCGATGCAGAACGCAGCAGCAGTTGCGGTGATTATCCTGTCGTTTGCCGACAAGGGTACACACACATTGGGTAAACGGACAAGGGATAAAGAGAAAAGGAAACGAAAACAGGAAAGAGTATATAAATGTGGAAGAGAAGCTCGAGTTATAATTTTCGGCACAATTTCGTTCGACATACGGTACAAGACGGTGTGTACTCTTTGATTTGTAGAATTACGTGGGCGCGCGCGCGTACGGGAGGTACTACATACTTGGCGAAAAAAAATCAAGAAGAATGTGCTGTATCCATTTCCGGGAATCGGTTATTTATCGATCGGTTGTCGTTGGCGCACAATCGTCCGATCGTAAAACGTTTTTCCCGCAATTAAGTACGTTATTGTTGGTCGGATCTATATCGGTTCGGTGTCGCGCACGATTCCATCACCCCCTGTTCCTGTCCGCTGTTGCGTTTCACACTTGGCCGCTCGTCCCTTACCGGACGAAATCCACAGCGGTAGGTAAAGTAAGTCAAGTATGTAGTAGACGCTGCGCGCACCGTATCTTAACTTCGCTTCGTGGCGAACGACGGGACCATCGACACCATAAAACACCAACAAGTATACGATCCCCGCTGAACTGTAAGAGTTACTTTCACGTACATACGCGTGTCCACGCTGAAGTAGTACCTATACCTCTCCCCACTGACCTACCAACCATTCTGGTCTCTGTCCGTCCTTTCCCCGCCGTGCAAAGCTGTGATCCGATCTGAAACGATTCGATCCGTTTGAATCCGTTCTGTTCTGTTCTGTTCCGTTCCGTTCCGTTCGGTTGCCACTACGTACTTCCCCTTCTACTTTTTTTCTTTCCTTTCCTTTCCTTTCTATTCCTTCCCTTTCCCTTTCCCTTTCTTTCCCCTCCCCAGCCCTGCTCGATCGCGCGCTGCAGCCTGCAGGTGACGAGAAACCGAGAATGGGAATAATTGGACCAAGAAGAAAAGCCATAGATATAGCCCGGAATCAAAGTTCTTTGCCATACTGGCGTATAAATTCTGGCCAGTCAGCTGCGACGGATACGTTTAATAAAAAAATTTATGTCGACTCTAGCGAAGCGCGGACAAGTAACATGTTTGTGACAAGATTGCTCTACCCTAGCATTCCGAAAGTCGATGATAGGGGATCGCGTATGTACGCGACTCCATACTAATACGTATAAAACATTGCCCTACGGCCTACGTAGTAATTGTAATCACTTGAATGGAAAAGTGGAAATTGTTCAACGCTCGACTACTCGGTAGTGTGAGAACTGAGAACAAAACGTCACTCGCTTCGCGGTAACGCTGGTCAAGCCACGATGGTAGTGTGTGACTACTGTAATATGGGGCCACGTAGGTACTTATACATACTGTTCGTATCAAAGCTTCTTCACGTTTGATTATAGGTACATATACATGTTCGGGTGCGAACGAAACTAAACGGATAGAAATGTAAACATGTAGAATAAAATAGAAACGTGAATCGTGTATATCAACTCTATGAATACTACCTACCTACGCACATATGTACTCTGTTGCCACGCGTTCATTCGTGTCCGTAAATATTGTGGCTGCCCGATAATTGTCACGTAGGAGACAAGGTAGCCGATAAAATTTCTTTTACATTTGTCACTCGGTTAGGTACTACTTAATCGAGGAGGGAAAAGATGACCAATGCATCGAGCGTAGTACATGTATGCAGATACCGCGTGAGCTATATAACAAGTGAAATCTCGTTCACATTTATGTACCATCAAGCGTGACATCGCGGAGATTGGTTCGACAAATATTTCTTGCATGTGCCACGTACATACGTATTATATGCGTACAGCGTACATTATACACAAGTAAAAGTACTTATAGATTCGAATCGTCGACGACGACGCGCGTTGGTCGAGAAACGACCACGTATTTATTATACTTACTTATGTACCGGGTTTTACCGTGAAGTACGCATTCCATGATTATTAGGCCGCATCGACGACGCCAAGTACCCGCATGCATTGAATATCCAAAGATGACCTCGGGAACGAACGAGTAGAAAACTGAGTAGAAATTGAAGCGAAGGAAAATGGAAAGGAATAATGAACGTAGTGATCTATGGAACGATAAGGATTAATCTATAAATAAATAACACGAGAGGTTCGTTCGTCGACTTTTGTATTGGGTACTTAATGTTTTGTGTTTCGCAGACAGTAGAGACGAGAGGCGTAAAAGTATGTACGTAATATTCTATAGTATTCGGTTGTTACGGTGTTTCCGGTCGACTGGCTGTCAATTCCCCCTTTTTATGTTTGCTGATTGGTTATCATGTTGTAGGTTGAAAACTTGCAACACCCTCTCGTTGGTTAATCGAAATGGGGGTACGAGTCAGAGTCATTATTGTATTGACAACTATATAAACAGCGAACGCCGACTTTAAACGGTAAAATATTTTCAAGTATGCCTTTGCAAACGACTTTTAAAAATGGTCTGTTTGTAAGAAAATTGTACACGAGGCACACCCGGAAGGATATCGCGCGTGCGTACTCAACTACAGGACATAAACGAGTTCTGGATTTAGTTTATTGAATTTTATACTGCCCCCTTTTTCGAGAAGGTAACGCACCGTTCAGGCGTAATATATACGCTTACAGAATTTCAAATATACAAAATAACCGACTATTTATTCTTTAACTAAATAAAAAATTTCGATATATAATGCCATAAATACGATGCAGTGACGATACGCTCCTTTTCTTCCCCTCATTAGTAATATGGTCTCCGGGGATTATTCTGAAGGCAGAGAGAAATTCAAATTGGTCGTAGCGAGAGAAACTTGATATGTATACATATCACTCTCTTTTATCGGACACAATTCTTACCAAAGGATTAGGCCTAAATCTATAAGCGAGCATCATTCTCTTCCTATACGCGTCGAATTCGTCGTCATCCCTAGATACACCGTCGGGTCTTTCGGAACCTAAACCAGCACTATCGAATCTATTGGTTGCTCTGTGAAACCAAAAGTTTGCGAGTATGAGGAAAAGCATAATTATGCGCGTGTAAACTTGCTTCGGAAAGAAGATAATGTATGCGCGGCGGAAGTGCGCGGTAAGAATCACAGTTGTGTACTTATTGATAGGTTCGATGCGACCGTTGCCTTTGCTCCCCAAGCCTTGTCCCTCGCTCCAGCCAAGCTTCTGCAGCATTTGAAATCCTACGGAATCGAGAATTTGCGCGTAGAGCTTATTATTTATCGAACGGTGCCTCGCCAAGGCTTGTGTAACATGTTGTTGAATTTTTATTAAAATCACCAATGTTATCTTCTTTGAGCTTGTACTCTTTGTAATCGCCAAGATTGGGTTCCCTTCCCTCCTTAACCGCGTTATATTGTTCCATGAATTTATCAAGTTCATCCGGTGGTAAAAAGTCACCGATATGATGTTTCCCTTCCGCTTGAGCAGTTAATTCTTCTGCCCACATCTGAGTAGCCTCCATTTCGGCGGATCTAAGCTTGTGTTCCCAGGTACCTCCTTCGGTTTCCTCGTCGCTATCGTACTCGTATTTGTGCTTTCCTTGTGCCTCCAAGCGTTTCAGTTCTTCCCTTTTCCTCAATAAATTTTGATAGAGCAGGTTTATCTGAGTGAGAAGCGGTTCATGGAGATTTTGATCGTACCGAAAAAAAAGGCAGAGGAGATTCATATCGATAAACAACAGAAAACGCTCTTACCTTGTAATGATCTTCTGCCTTTTTCCATTGTTCCTCGACAAGGTCTAACGTGCCGAAAGTTTGTCGAGCGTATTGTATCAGCGCGGGATCGTTCCTCGAAATTTTCGTCAACATGGGATTCTTCGCTTTCGTATGTTGCACCTTCGACGATGGAATTATTACGGCCGGTTGTCCAATTTGACCGGGAATCGCAATACCCGGCTGCAAGAGGCCACAGTCTCGTTTGTGTACGGATAAATTGTTCATGTCCGCGATAGACACTACTTTATTGTCTGCATCACCCCAGCGACTACGTCTTTTTCGTCTACGTTCCTCTTTGTTTTCCTCCATTGACCGATCTACAGAATTGCCACTGAACTCCCTTTCCCTTTTCCTTGCTGTTTTTTTTCCATACAACATGCGTGCATACGCGCATATAAACAACACATACATACGCTCTGCTACACGACATCATAACGATTTCACACGGATGCTGGCCCACCACATACACACACACACTCACCTTGCGAAGGAACATGTTTGTTAATATGACTTTGTTCGTTATCGTCGTTATCGCTCAGAGCCTCTTCCGGGCAATACGGTTCCGCGCCGCTGTCTTTAATCTCCTTGGCGGATTTTTCGGAACGAAACTTTGCCACCAACCCCCTGTACTGCAGATACGCTGCACTTTGCTTTTGGTGCAGAAACCTTGATTAAAACAATACTTGAGACTCTGTCGATCAACATGTTCTCCTAGATTGGGATCGTTTGTTACAAAAAAAAGAGAGAGAGAAAAAAGACAAAGAACCGGGAAAAGAGGTGGCGGGGCTTGGGGAGAAGATGCATGCATATAGGTACCGTTAAAATGGAATCTCTGAGAGATGGACGACGTACTAGTGACTCGATATAAAGCATCACAGGGACAGAATTTCCGAAAGAAAACCGCCATCAACTAACGCGATGCGACGGCGGGGGCACGTGCCTCTACGTACTATGCGAGTCCATGAAAAATTTCTATTGCTACTAAAAATTGCTACTGTTAACGCGTAGAACTGGAGAAATACCGAGACGGAAGGAACTGTACGCGAGCTAAAGTAGAAGGTGGACTCGAGGCAACCGCGGCGCGTTATAGCACGGATGAGACGGGAACCAGTGAGGACAGTAGTTACCATAATTTAGGATCTTGGGCATTCTTCTCTCGCGCTTCCTGTTCGATTTCATCCCCGCAGTCAGCGACGATGCGTGCCAGCTGCTCAGCCTCTACGGGACACACTTGGAAGACTTTGTCAGACATGCGTAACAACGCTAAAACTTGTATATTTACAATTGTTTGCTCGCGTTTCTGTATCGTAAAACGTGTAGACGCACGTCCCCACACACGAATGAACTCGATAGATACACGCGAATACGCGTATCTCAGGTTCGCCCACGCGTCTGGTGTGTTTGCCGTATCGCACGCGCTTATGCCTTATCCAGATGTCTCAAATCGACGGCGATTAGTTTTAACAGCGAGCGAAATGTGTTTTCCGCGTAACAGACCGAGGCGCGCGGCGATACGTCGAAACGAAGAATCAACAGTTGAAAATGTTGGACATGTCGTACCTGGCTGTTTGGTAGGTTGCGGGCCGACCAGTGGCCTCGCCGGTGGTGGTGGTGGTGGCACTTGAATGTTGGGTGGTCCCAGCATTAGTACCTGCGCGACTTGATTAGGAAGCGAACAACTGGTTGACATCAAAGGAGGGGGTGGACCGGTGTTTTGAGTGATAGAAGGAGGTGGCACGTTTGGAGGCGGAATATTCAAGTTTGGCGGTGGAACAGAATTTATACTTGACGATGGTAAACTGTGAACCGGAGGTGGAGCAGACATCATCACAGGTGGTGACATCACATTCGGTGGAGGGACGTTCGGTATGTTCGATGCGTTCGGTACACTGACCACGATTGTCTGCGCGGCCGGAATCGGCATCATGTTCGGCGGCATTTGAGTCATTGCTGATAACAAGTTGGGAGGTGGAATATTCGGGGGCGGCAAATTCGTAGGTTGTAGAGCTGCGGTGGGTGGTAAACCGCATTGTCGCCCGCTGGAAATTACGCGTTGTTGCGTGCCCGATGCTACCGAGGTCGACGACGACCCGGATGGCGAAGACGCCAATGATGGCAATGAAAACGACGCTGATGGCGACGTTGACGACGACGATGGCAACGGTAACGAGGACGGCAGCTGCAACACTGATGATGTTGAGCAGGAGGAAGAGGAGGAGGAGTTGGAGGAGCAGGAGGGGCATGACAAGGACGATAATGGCGATGACGACGACGATGACGACGAAGATGAAGAAGGTGCCGGAGGAGGTGGAGGAGGTGGTAAATTTTGTAGATTAGGTGGTATCGTCCGAGAAATGTGCATATTCGGTGGAGGTATATTGGTATTGGGTGGAATAGTCTGTAGAGGAGGAGGGGGTGGTGGGGGAGGTGGATGGATCACTTGAGGCGGTGATATTTGGATTCTTGGGTCTCTGGATCGATCGTCTATACCAGGATAAGCATTGGTCACATTTTTTGGTGGTGGCATTCTCGAAAGATTCGGAGGAGGAACATTGGTTACGATATTCCTCATGTGTGGTGGTGGTACGCCGGTCGGGTGTATTATAGGCAGAGACACCAAGGTTGGTGGAACGGGAGGAGGATTTCCATTTCGAGGAAGAAATTGTTGCAGACTGTGTTGAACACGCTGCCCGTTGGAAGGTAACTGATTAAAGGAGCGTCTAGCTTCCGGGCTTTCGGGTGCTGTGTTAGATCTGGTTGGGGATGGACTCGAGGAAGAGCTGTGCCTCTTGTAAGAGTTCTTTTCCCACCGAGAATCGGCTCTTCTACGATCCCTTCTGTTCTCCCAATCTCTGCTCTTATCGTGATTTCTCTTTCGTTCCTTCTCTCGTGTATCCTCGTTGCTTCTATCTTCCTTCTTCTCTTCGGATTTTGCGCAATACGTTGATTCCATTTTTCCCGATCCTTTGTTACTTGCAATCTTTTTGAACTGATCTAAAAAGCTGCCGTCATTGGCGAACAAATTGATCGTTTGGGAAATGGCTGGTTTCTCTTCCTGTTTTCTGTAAAGAGAAGCGATTGTTTCGTAAGAGTAGCTAAATTGGCCAAAATGTAATGTCACCGATCTCGATTGATAGTATTAAAATTAATGCCAGCCGTTTTATTTGCCGCTTCGTTCTAGATGTGAGTGAGAACGTACGCACGTACGTTGTACGCGCCTACACATGTGTAAATAACCGCCAATGTTGGCACATAACCAACATTGGTAACGAAACAATTGTAAAACTGCGCGGCGGAAAGAAATCAACTCGTCATACTACTGCTGAGGAGTCGCGAAGGCATTTTGGCGCAGTAACAAGCTTGAAAAGATCAGAATAAGATAGCAACTACATACATACTTACTTGGTAGAGTTGGCTTTATTCGCTATCGAATTCGGGACTAACGCATTTGTCTTTTTCATATTTTCCACAGCTGCTTTCGCTTTTTGCTCTTGCATCTTCGCCTGTATCTCAAGTTTCTTTTGCTGAATGATTTGTTCTTGCTTGGACATTTGCGCGAAACGTTCATTACGCGATGTTTTAGAAACGAATGGATCGGAACCTTTAACACCGCGATACGCCATATTTGTTGTGTCACGACAGTGTCGTTTTTGTCGCAGACGACTCTCGACAACTCTCGAACAAGCTTGCGATACTTGCATTAGTTGCATTACAGTTGCACCATCTAGATAGGTCGCTGAGGCGACAAACCCGTAATAGCAGATTCGGCAACCTGCACTAGTGCGCGCTGAGTGCAAATTTTCTCGCTTCCAATTGGCTAAAAGTCGCACTCACAATCAGTACGCACTAGAGACACGAGCCACTGTCCGCCATGTTTGATCGAAATCCCACGAGAGAGAAAGAGATATACACCATTTCATTCTCAACCACTCTTAACAACTCTTACGTTTATGGTAGTATTTTAGAATTTATTTTAAAATGTATTTTAAAGTATAATAAAATAACATATATTGTTGCGTTATCCATATATTATATGAAGTTAGCTATAAGTCATAGAGATATCGAAGTTAGATGTAGAGCGAAATTCAAAATCCTTTTGTATTGAAACCATTGAGCTATAAGAATAATCAATGATTGAAACATAGAAATAATATGTATAGATTCGAAGCGAACGGAACATCTGGAAGGTCTTAAGCAAATGTGAAACGGAGGACAAGGAAGAGTTTATTGTAGAGCGCGTTGTGCTTCTCGGGGTTTTTTTCCTTTGCTATTTTTGAATGTGTCCTTACAATGTTAGCAGTTGATACCTGAACTCGGAAGGCGTACGAAAACTTGGCATTGCATTCATTAGCTTTCAAGTTACCGTTAGACCAGGCGAGGATAGTAAATAGCTTAACTTTTTCCTCTGCACATCTGCGTGCCAAATTTTGTCGAGCGAGCGGCTGCACGTGTCATAAAAGTACTTAAAACTCTGTCCTCCCTTTCAATAATTGTCGATGTCCTGTTAGGGTAAAAACTCCGGTCGGGAAGGCTGAAAGTCATAAAGCCATAAACTTTCTCCGAGTGACGTCGTCTTGACCGGTCCATGGTCTTGACCCCGAGGGTTGCGCTTACTTACCTGCGAGATATGTATGTACTGTACGTAGCCTATGGCTGTGTTCCGATTCACGCATTATGCGCATAGACCGCAGAGAAAACCGTTCCGTTTCATTCTATGCGTGCATTGGTTGCGTTGGTGGCGCATACGATTCCCTAGAATTCTCCCACCTCTAGCGCATGAAGCGTGCAGTTCATGCGCGCATGCGTATTTGTCTCTTTACGTACGCTTTAAAAAACATGCACGTAATTATGTGGTCCGCTGCTCGAAGTGACAGAAAATATAACCTACATATATGCTACATGACAATAAATGCTTATTGGATATTTCGTTCTTTTACGCTATATTTGTCAACTTTTTATAATTTAACATCCTTCCAAAATATTATTGTTTTCATTGATATGAAAATTCAATGTAGTGTATTACTATATTATTTCAATATGTGTTGTGAGGTAAGACCGGCCAAAATTGAGGGGTAATCGTAGCCAGCTTTTAACATTACTTTTTTCTGGCTTAAATGCAACTGACATAAAAGAATTACGAATAAGGCAGAATGAAGCCGGGAATATTACTTTACACGCTTCCACATAAAAACTCAAAATGAAAAAATTAAATTTTATGGGCATATAATAATATGAAGAATGTTCAGGATGGAATAGCCCTGAAGAATACATTTGTGATTCATGTATATAGTAATTAATTTTAAAACATAAAAATAATATTTTTTTATTAATTTTACAGTTTTCCCACTTCTTTTATAAAGAAAAATCATAGCCAGAATTACCCCACGTTAATTCTGTAATTCCAGTCAAATGGACATTTTTTATGTTATTGCTTCCAACTTTGTTACAACGTAAATTTATACTTTCTCGGTTATAAGAATAAAAACTAATTAGACACTTCAAACTAGCAGTTCATATAAAAACCAGAATACAGAAGCACACGTAAAGCGACAAATACGCATGCGCGTAATATGCGCATGGACTGCCCATGCTTTTATTTTCTGCACTTGCTGCACGCATTATGAGCTAGAAGTTGGAGGATTCTAGGGAATTCTACGAAATTGGTACTGCCATCTCTGCACTCGCTGTATGAATTGCAACCAACGTAACAGACTCAATTTCGAAGCGAACAACACATCCCTAGAAGGTTTTAGGCAGGGTCGAAACGAAAGATGAGGAAGGAAGCAAATACGTAGCGCGCATTTCTATTTCTTAAAGGCTTTTACTGCTAAGTTTTTCGAGCGTGCTCTTATAATGCTAACTTTACCGCTATACTCTAATCCAGAAAACGTACGAGAGCCTGCGGTTCTATTCAATAGCCTTCAAAGTACTTAAGTTTACCCCGGACGCGGATAATAAATAACTTCATTTTTCCATTACACATCTGTTTACCAAATTACGCTGGGTAAGCAGCAATTCGTCCTGTAAAACTCATAAAATATGGTCTTCGCTTTCAATAATTATCGCTGTTCAAGAAGAATAGAAAAACTCGGGTTGAGAAAATCCAGCAATAAAGCCATCAAATTTCGTTAGGAGTCGGTCCCCGATCCTTAAGACGAAGTAACCGATGTTGTTAGGAAGCGTGCTTTGACCACCGTCCAAAAGTCTCGAATTAAATTAACCGTAATCCATCCAACTGCATAGCTATTTGTAAGTAAGTTTGAACATTCCCGCGTAACCTCACGAGCATCAGACGCATCGAAACCCGTTCCGTTTCGTTACTGCAGTTCATGCGCTGCTGGAAACGGAACGCGGTTCATGCGCGCAGCGTCTGCGCTGCGGTCTATGCGCATAATGCGTGAATCGGAACACAGCCTATGTATCACTCTATGTAAACGGGAGCGTGCCTCGATCACTGGACGAGAGTGGGAGGAAGCGTGGAGGAAGGGCCAAGGACGAAGAGATTGCTGACGGACAACCCCCTGACGAAGCTTGAGGGACGACACCGTCTTGATTGGGCAAAGGGATCCGAGGAGGGAGTCAGACGAAGACGTCAAAATTGAAGGAGTAGGGCGCACGGAGGTGACAAGCGAGGCGTTATTTTGTAAAAGAGCAGATCAATCTTGTTAGCAGAACAGCCAACAGTTATTTCTGTATTTCAATATATACGTATTCAAAGGTCTAACAGAGTAAAGTTCTTTTTGAAATTCCCGCACATACTCGCGAGCTGAGTGCTTCAGCACTCCACGGGCACCGACCTGTCGTCCTATACAGGGTGATTGGGACGAAACGCCTGATTCGCCTCGCAACCGTGACGAGTTAACCCAAACCCCCGTGGTGTCTCTCCGAAGGCTTTCGACCCTCGGACGGGGTTGGAGTACCTATTAGGAAGTGAGAAATCTTCGAATTCCTCATTTCTCATCAGATCTGTGCAAAAGTGACGCCAATGAATTCCTGGCGCTCCGTCGATTAAAATCATACCAAACATCATGCAAATCGGACTACTTTGATACAAGCTATTTGTGTTCCTTATGTAAAATAGCTTGTGTCAAAGTAGTCCGATTTGCATGATGTTTGGTATGATTTTAATCGGCGGAACGCCAGGAATTCATTGGCGTCACTTTCGCACAGATCTGATGAGAAATGAGGAATTCGAAGATTTCTCACTTCCTAATAGGTACTCCAACCCCGTCCGAGGGTCGAAAGCCTTCGGAGCGACACCACGGGGGTTTGGGTTCACTCGTCACGGTTGCGAGGCGAATCAGGCGTTTCGTCCCAATCACCCTGTAGACATTCCCACATTAGCGCGCAACAATATCAAATAGAACCATCGCTCCCCTTACCGCGAATCTTACAACCCCCCTCAGACACGCTCCGTCTGTTTGGTCCAGCGTCCCACGATTCTGGCATCACTGCGCGGGACCAAACACTGAATCGAGGCGAAGTATAATAAATTATATTGTTGCGAGTTGCGATCCTCGCTCTAGCGGTGTTTAATATAAGCTCTTAAAGCGTAAAGTTTAAACTGAGTTAAAATCGAACTATAGTTAAGAATGAACTCCACCGCTTTATAAATCCATCCACGCCTCCTGCCTTATCACTCGCAAAAACAACTTATTGATAAAAAAAGAGGAACGAACATACGAAGAAGCCTGTTTCTTCTCCTCGCATTTGGTTCTCGATATTGTAACGCTCTAGACGTGTCAGAATAAATCAATCCTTTCCAGTTCAATTCAAAATATCCTTATGTTGTTTCTTGTTGTTAATTAACAGTTTTAAATCGTTTAAATTGTTTAACAAATTAATTCAGTTCAGTTCTATAAGTTTTATTAAGTTCTAAGTTATTTGTTTACAAACATTTCGTTATTTCGTTGACTTAACATATATTAATTTAAAATATATATATGTGTGTGTGTGTGCAGTTATGTTCTTTAGCAAGTTTCGCCTCTGCATCCAGTGTAATTTGGTTTAGTTTAAGTTAGTTTATATATATACATATACACACACGCGCGCGCGCGCACACACACACACACACATTATTCTTGGGGGGGGGGGGGGCGATCACCCCTATCGCCCTCCTCTGCATTCGCCCTTGGCTGGAAGCTTTGTTTTTTAGTTATTGATGTTTAAAAATTCGGACCAGAAACGCCCGAAGAACGGCATTTGGACGTGATCGACTCTCGTCGATCGCGTTGCGTATGTCAGTGGGGGCGCGTAATCAATTGTCAACAAACAATTTTCTTCAAAGTAGTTGTAGTTTCATTGATAACTTGTTTTACCGAATTTCTCGCCTCCATTTCCACGACGGCGCGTAACCATGGTCACGGGAATCGTTGATTGCTCCGTTTAAGGTGTGTTTAGACCAAACGAACGAGTGCTCGTTCGCCTTTCATTTCGACAAAATTTGTGCTGATTTAGCGTAAACGGCAATCTTCACTTGTAACTTTTCATTACTTGAATTTTATCGAATTGGAGGGCGAAGGAGCATTTATTCGTTTCGTTTAAACGTATCTTTACGTGAATTTTTATATACACATAGATGTGTATGTACATATACAGGGTGTTTCTCTACCTATGATCAATACTCTAAGGGATGATTATACCGGCGAAAATAAGACGAAAATCAAGAGTGACGAAATTGCGGTAAACGCTTCGTTTTCGAGGAAATTGACTTTGAATTTCTCCTAAATACGCCTGCATCGTAGGCGCTTGAGGGGCACGCGGAGGTGAGCGGAACGTCCTACGGGCAGCTGACGCGTTCCGCTCACCTCCGCGTGCCCCTCAAGCGCCTACGATGCAGGCGTATTTAGGAGAAATTCAAAGTCAATTTCCTCGAAAACGAAGCGTTTACCGCAATTTCGTCACTCTTGATTTTCGTCTTATTTTCGCCGGTATAATCATCCCTTAGAGTATTGACCATAGGTAGAGAAACACCCTGTATAGATACGTCGGACACATGATACATATTTTCCTTCGATAGGTATCACAGGACTTGTATGTACTCCTCGGACCGTCTTCATGGATCAGCTTTTAACGACACTTGCAAGAAATGTAAGTACATACATGTATACATATAAGAAGTGAGAATACGAACGAGAAAGTAGGACGGATATATGTAGAGTCAAGTAAGCAAGAAGTTGGGGTGTGTGTGGTGGGGGGGGGGGGGGGGGGGTAAATACATATTATACGTTCGAAATACTTGCGAATGTTAATCACGTTCGAGTGCTGATCGTATATACCTACTTGTATGTACAACGTAATGTTTGCTATGAAATATGAAAAGTAAAATACAAAAAAGTAGGGAGCAATAAAGTGAGGGTAAATTATTTGACAACATTTCAGCGTGTACAGTTTTATTTCAGTACTTGCAGGGAATGATTGGCGCACACAGTATGACCGAAGACTATCCACGAATGAATATTTTGTTGGATGTGATCAAGTTACTTTGTTGTTTGATTGAAAATCGAGCGAGACAAATGCCAAACGAGGAAATGTTCCGCATCGTGAAATTGCACGCCGACCTTATGAAGAGCTGTATTACGAAAGCTGGGATTAAAGTGGAACGTATGTAATGCTTAAAAAATCGCGCGTAATAATGGATACAAAATTAACGCACGCTGTTCTGTAAAATTATAATTTATTTATTCGGCGTGATACCTGCGCCGATGGACGTTAACAGAATGGGCGCTCGACCTTCGAAAACAAAGATCGCAGTTTGTTCATTTTCAACAAAATGCTGAGAGTGATTGGAAAGCGTGGATGTTGAGAAAGGAGATGACGAAGGAAAATTTGAAACGCGTATTTACGACGAAAACGTAAATAATTTTTTGCTCTGAAAAACAGAATACATATGTATATGTAATTCGATTACTCCATTGCTCGATAACGTAGAGAAGGTAGATACAGTTTGGTAGCAACTTGTTTGTGTGAAATACCAACGGAAATGTTCGTAGAGCGGAATTCTCCTCGAAAATATCAAGTATGAATCCGAGGAACCAGATGCGAAAAGCATGCATGGAAAGAGAAATAGATTTGCTCGTGTTCCACTTGATGACTATGAATAATACGCATTGTTCGAGGGAAAACGACATGCGGGCTTTACGGTAAGGGAGATAATTGAGAGAAGAATCGCGTATTATTAGATACATATGTACAGTTGCAAAGATTACGATGAATTGCATTGTAATTTTATAGGTTTGATATCAAGGAACGATACTTGAGGCAAGTGGCAAGGTATGATGATGAGATTGCAAAACTTTATAGTTGTAAAACAGCTCTCCTGGTCGAACAAGGTTTCATCGAAGACGAGTACACCGTTATTCAGGTTCGCTTCATCTACCACCCACAAATACAGTATTTTCTACCGTGCATTAGGTAGTATGTACCTATAGCTACTTTTGTCCTTTTACGAAGCACTCGATCGGCATTCGTATGATGCATATTATGTATCTATATATATCTATACCGTCTTGCAGAATCAACTGGACGAACAACGTAGTTTGTACAATAAATTGCGAGAGGAGCATTACCTAACAATACGCAAATCCTCTCTAGTGAAATTAGCACGTTTTCGACGAAATCGCGCAGCAAAAATTATTCAGCAAGGCTGGAGATTGTATTGTATACGCGTGTTTTCGAGAAGGAGAAGAGGCAGAAAATAATAGGATTTTTTGTACAACTTGACGATGATTGATATAATTTTCTTAAACGATTTTGCAGAACCGCGTCCTTTTATTTAGCATTTAGCGCGCAACCGATGCATAGATATTTGTATCATTACATTGAAAATTTTACGTGTTGAATGAACACGAACAGAGTGTTAAATATCGCAGAAGTCGCACAGAAAGCGCGGCTGCAATGGTCAACTCATAAACAATGTTGCTACAACCTATTCCTAATGTATTTTTCAAATTCCTCTTCTTGTGTGTTAGAAAAAAATTGCAATTGGTCGGAATATAAAAAAAATAGTGGAGGTCGTTTTTTTAAACATTTTCTGTCCGAACCTGTAATGAAAAAAAGTAAAAACATCACGCCAAGTACATGAAGTCAATTGAATCACAAAAAATAGAAGATAATAATAATAACAAAATAAAAAAAAGTGAAATCAAAATGAGCTGCAAGTACATAAGGTGTTTTGTAATAATCACGGATATTATAATAATGTGAAGATAAAATTTAACATCTAAACATTTATCTAGATGTCCGCGGCCTGGAAGTTAAATACTTGGCGTGGCCAGTATTCAAATTTCGGCAACTTACCCTGTTTTAGAGACTGCATTTTGGTTGTAATTCACTGGTGCAACGATACATATTTGTAAAAACACGTGGCGTCTCAAACTTTGACAACTCACCTTATTTCACACTCGCCAGGTTATAACTTGGCTGTAAGCTGTCAAAATTTGGAGTAGATTACGTAGTGAAGGTAGCGTTTGACGAACGAAACATGTATTAGTTCGTTTTGGCTGAAGGTGTGCGTGTAACGCGTATATATGTACGTATTATGTTGACGAAAAATTTCTTGGAGAAGGAGAATCAGGAGACAAAAATCTTAATAATCCGACTGATCCATGTGACGATATTATGATATCTCTGTCATGTGTGGACCGATTTGATTGAAATTGGTTTTGTTCGAATGCCAATATGCGGTTTACATAGGATAAATGTCTTTAAATTTACAAAATATTGCAGGCGTGATGAGATATTAATGTATAAATGTCAGAATTAGGTTGGAATGGCTCCGCGACGAGTAAAGGTACACGGTAGCGACAATCGACATATACAGGGTGTTTTTCATGTACTTGGCGTCGAGACGCTACCGCGTCTCTAGATTCAAAAATCCGTTTTGTAGATTTAAGTAAATTTTATACATGCTGAAAATTTCATCAAAATCGGTTATCGTTGCTAATCTCGAAGGTCCAAGATTACCCCATCCGAGTTGTTCGTCATTGCCCCACGACATCAAAAAATAAAAAAGAATTTATTTCCGAGGTTAGAATCATAATTCAAGCAACGCCTGGGTCACAAAATGTTGGTAAGAAAGTGCTTTATTTCAACTTAAAAGAAAAACAATTGTATCATTAATTCAACAGTAATTACATGCAATTTAAATGGATTGGAAAATATTACTTGAAACATGATGAAAATAATAAATTGTGTTTATCTTGAATAGCACAAGTGTTCTGTATTGATTACTTTCTGCCTGGCGTTGGATACGACCTAAACTATTAGCTAGTGGAGAGGGAACATCGTTTTTATTTATTAAAACTCCGTAACATCGAATTCACGATTACCCCGCGTTCGTATTTACCCCACGCTCCCTTATATACTTGGATGATTAGATGCGCGGAATAGCAGGATGCTTTTGCAGCGGGAAATTTTCAAGTATCCAATTATATTGATCTCACGCTATGTTTAGATATAGCGCCCAACCACCCACCCATCGACTCCTCACCATTCCCCCCTTCTCATCCCTTCGCAAGCCGCCGACAGGCCATATGAGAGGAACGACGATCAAAGTGACTCGTATTAGCCAAGTCTCCGAGACGATGGTGATGAAAATATGTAGCCGAAAAATGAGGTTTGCATCGAAGAGCGTGGAGCGGTATAAAGAGGGGGTGGTGAACCGCGCGCGTAACTTGGAAACGGATAGGACATAGGTAGCTAATAGTCGTGCGGGGTTCGACGCATGCTCCGAAATGTTTCCCCCGGGTGATATTCAGTGAGGTAGGTAGGTGGTAGGTAGACCAATCCAGCAGTTGAGGCTGGCAGACGTTCTCGATCGTTACGAGGTGGTGAATCAGTGGTCGGACTTCCCGCGAAGCACGATACATAATTCGGAACATGTACGCACGTATCGATCGTTATCCATCAGCTTTTTTTCAACGAGATACCTACAATTATTACCATTAACGATTCCGACATGCAGCTCGCGTAGCTTCTAATCCTTTGGCTCGTCACCAACGGCGGGAGAAGGGATAAATAAGCACGCGGGGAGAAGCTATTATAGATGGTGTAAAACCGCGCGATGACACAATTATTCTCGAAACACACGAACCGATGACAGATTTTTAATTAAATTACGGTAAATTACTGATGACAGGCTGCAAATTCAATCGATCCGTGGCAAGGTTGAAATAGGTACTATCGGTCATCATGCCGTTAACAGGGCTAGCAGCCGATTGAATGCATGCCGACATCGGCTAGTAGTCCGGATCCGGGGTCTCGCGTAAAACGAATGCGCACCACCTGTAGCTCGATATCTACGCTAGAAAGGTCAACCACCCCTCTGTCGAGCTTTTCTGCAAATGTAAGTGAAATGTTTTCTCTTTTTGTTTTCTGTTTCTTTAATGTACCTACTATGCTATAATGTCTGTACACATGTTGGATTTGATACTTGGTCGATGGGTCGATTCCATCATACATGTATACTTACAATAGCTATACCAGGGCTGTCGAACTTCTCCACTCCGCGAGCCACACGTCTTGGGCGCCCGGTCAGTGAGTTCCCCCACTTATCTATCTCCAGGAGTAGCTCGAGACCAACGCTCATTGTCAGTGAATCGATCCCCTCCCACCATGAGCCCACGGGCTTGGGCGGCTCCCAGACGAGAAACGCATCAGAATGAAGTAGGTATGGAGGGGGTCGTTCTCCTACGGCTCTCCTGAACAGGCGAAGAGGCAGTGATGCCAGAATCGTGGGACGCGAGCCCAAACGCTTACCCCTACTATGACCTACCGTCATCTCCCACTATGCCCTACCGGCGTCCCCCACTTTCTTCACACCGCACTGCACACAAGCATATTTTTACTCTTGTCCGTGTAAGCTGCCTGTTGGGCTGCCGAGCACACGGACAGGGGTAGTGATATGCAGTGATACCAGATCGAGGACGGGTGCCCTCGAGAATTTCCCCCACCTCGCGCACACTACGCCGGAGCGGCGCGTCCGTGAGTTGGACTCCGAAGCGCCGAGCTCACGGACACGCTGCTCTGGCGTAGTATGCGCGAGGAGAGGGAAATTCTCGAGGGCACCCGTCCTCGATCTGGCATCACTGGTGATATGCTTGTGTGCAGTGCGATGGGAAGAAAGTGGGGGACGACGGTAGGTCATAGTGGGGGTAAGCGTTTGGTCCCGCGTCCCACGATTCTGGCATCACTGCTTACACGGACAAGAGTAAAAATATGCTTGTGTGCAGTGCGGTGAGAAGAAAGTGGGGGACGCCGGTAGGGCATAGTGGGAGATGACGGTAGGTCATAGTAGGGGTAAGCGTTTGGGCTTGGGTCCCACCATTCTGGCATCACTGCGAAGAGGAGAAAGAGCCACGGTGGCTCGCGGGCCGCTTGTTCGACACCCCTGAGCTATACCTACTTGAATCTACCTACTCTCGCGGTTTACTATCGCGGTTTCGTCTATTAATTGCGAGAATTTATTGCGAGAAGTCATGTGTACGTACTAGCTTCTACGAATTATTCTGTATATAAGTTTTCCTCGCAATGCTTCTGCTGTGATTCGTCACGTTCGCGCGATCTGTACTTGCATGTCATTCGTCTATAAACAGGTACATGTAAAAAAAAAAGTCTGGAGAGTGAAACGAGGGAGCGGTAATCGAGGATTTCGTTTCTTGTTATGGCAGTAACCTGTGGGTTGAAGCGAGGTAACGAGGGCCACGCGTTTGTCTCGATACAATTCCTGTGATACGCAAGGCTCAAGTTCAATAATTCTCTCCTACAGCGGGGGAAGAAGAAGAGAAGGAAGAAGTGGAAGAAGAACAAGAAGCAGGAGGAGTAGGAGTAGGGGGAAGAGTGGGAGGGAGAGGGGGGGGGGGGATTAGAAGATAAGGAAGGAAAGAAAGCATGCGAGCCTTTTAATTTTACGGTCGATAGTTGAGAAATTGTTTATTGCCAACGTTTAGTTGCTCTGAATTACTTTTTAATAGAGTTGATTTAAAAAGAAACGGATAGCATACTCGTAGTATCGACGAGATGTAAAGGCGTACCTGTGCCTGCCTGCGAAATAACGATGACCGACGGAATGAGCCATATCTCCTATTCTTGTAAATGGAGCATGGCGGAACGGGAAAAGATTTTGGCCACAGGGAGCTTGGATGAAAAGAAGGAAGCTTTTAAAGACGACGACGAACTGATGAGAGAAACTACCAAGTTTGTGAGCGAAGTTATAGAGACGGCTACCACACAGGCCACCAAGAGACAAGTGCATTCTACGGTAAATGTCGCCTGACTTTTAAACCTTTCTGCTAGATACCTACAGTTACTATTTGTTGACCATTCTGTTTGTAATGTTTCAGTCAAGTGACTGCGATACTGAAGGTAAGGACAGAATTCGAGTTATAAGAGATACATACTATTAATTACAAGATACTGCGCACCTACCCGTCGAGACTACAGCGAAAAAGTCAACTCTCCTTGCCCCATTTGGGACAATTTGGGTATCTTGGTGCTAATCGGGAAAATGTACATGTTTTTGTAGGAAGTAGACTGAAAGGTGTGGATAGCATCGCTGCTTGGAATCATCGTGCACGTGGGTTCTGCAATCGAATACTAAACACGCTCTGCCCGTGCTTTACTAACAATGGTAAATTGTAATAACTGCGCGCGATACCTGCCGTCACAATTCTAAATACCGTAGTTTTGCATCGCTCTTATAGCGATTCATTTCCCAATCTGATGATCATCGAACAAACTACACACACAAATACATACACAAACTTGGCAGTCATCGTCAGTTGTGGACGCCGGCGCGAGCTTAAAACACTGCAATGTTTAATCAATAATTATTAGTTTTTTCCGCGTTTCATCACTTTGTCCGAGTTTCATCGCTGGATAGAACAAAAGTGGCGGTGACGAAGTAACGAATAAAACGAGTAAAACGTGTCAGCTTTCTGGGACACACAAAGAAACCGAGCAAGACCGCGAGTTGTAAAGAATCCGTTTTACAAATTAAGCTCGCGCATTGTTGCGTCGAAAGATTCGCACAAGAAATACTTATACTTACATGTACCCCTGCATGATGGTTCAAGACTCGAATAATATTGTGCTGCAACATTAGGCATGCGAGCGAGTTCCTAGGTCTTTTTAATCGTTGTTACTACACACCTCTCCGTAACTATAGGGTAAAACTGTACAATACGCCCCACTTTTAAAGAAAAATCTATAAAACCAATATTTTTTAATAATTCGTGGCATCTCAAATTTTGGCAACTTACCTTACTTAATACTCGTCGGGTTATAACCTGACTGTGAGCTGACCAACGAAACATGTGTTAGTTTCGCCTGTAATGTAGTCCATATATGTATATTTGCGTGACGTTTCTGTCATCCAGGGAAAAGAAAAGAAATACGTTACTCGTGAAAAATATGATTTTCAGGTGGGGCGCATTGTAAATTCTTTGCTGGGGCATTGAGTACAAAGTGAAGAAATGTTTGGGCAATAACGATTTAAAGAGGTTAGTTTGTCTACTTTCGAAATATATGTGTGAATTTATCGCAAAAACAATAGTGACTTAGAGAATTGAATTTCTCACATACTTGCCGCAAGTTATCTGAAGGCCGACAATATTAATTCATGTATAGTTTTTTAAAAGCCGTAATATTTGCTCGTATTTTTATTGCGGCAGTTGTGGCCGACTGAGGCAAGTTCGAATCTGATGATCGCGTCGATGCATCCTGGTTTGTGTGCGTAAAATAATGGTGGGGCGTTTTGTCAAATGGGGCGTATTGTATAGTTTTACCCTAAACTATGTATAATAGGGAGTACGCGAGTCGATGGATAAAAAGATACGCGATTTCAAAAGGCTCGATCGGATCGAACGCTACCGAGAACAATAATTCAAACGTCCTTGTTCATTCTCCTTGTTACTTAATAATTAACGGATGCACCGTTCGACTTGCCTCTTGACCTGGAATCTTGCAACAACATACGCCGGTACACCTGCGATTGAAACGGCACTCACTCGCGTATTTAGCTGACCTTACATGTATGTATATGTATCAGGGTAATCTCGATACTTATGTGTTTCATTGGTAGCCAACCACGCGTTTCGTAAATTACATAACTCATCATTCCATCGCAGGGTTGAGCAATCTGCGAGTGTGAATTCGAGTAAGTAATTTGGAAACTGCGTTATGTAAAATTATGTGTGCACGTTGCGGGCCATAGTACCTAGTACCTAACTTTAAGTAGAAGTAGTAGACACTGAAAGACGCATACTATCGGTGTACATATCTATTGTTTTCGTAGAATTATTCGCCTGGACGCCCCGGCCGTACCGCTTCACGAGACCCTAATCAGTTGCTGCCTTCCAGACTTACCGTAAACATGCTGACCAACCATTCGTTCGATAATACAACAATAAAAATCGTCATTACGCGTTGCGCGCTAGATCACACGAGGGAACAACTACATATATGTACTTATCTCACGGAACAGTTCATCTTAGACCCGCGGGTGGATTAAATGCTTCGACTTGACTGCTACACCCTATCCGAATTTTTCAGAATTTTGCATATTTTCATTATAGGTATACTAGCCGATCCCTTTTGATTTTCTACTTTGGCGCGTGCATCATGATGAGGTGCACTGATTCGACGCGCGACGTTTGATTTCTAGCTTCCAACTTACCGATTTCATCCGATTAAAGCTGACGACAGCTGTTGAGCTTCTCCATTACAGTATTTTTACGTGCAACATAGTTTATCGAAAAAGACATGTACTGAGGATTTGTCACGTAATAACTCTGTGTCAAGTATTTACACTTGGATGAAAAAGAGAACAAGAATAGAGAGAGAGAGAGAGAGAGAGAGAGAGAGAGAGAGAGAGGGGGGGGGAGCGATAGTAGTCGTTGTTGTTTAAATGTGACAATCAAGTTATACTCGATGTGGGATCAACAAGTAGGTAAATAATAAATCTATCGACTGACAATCGAGAGAATATCCGTGTTAAGCATATGAGTATAATATTGGTATGTACACTCGTACATACCTGTAAGTGTCTACTCGTGGTCGTAAGCATAGATGGATTTAAATAGACTACGCGACACAGCATTGGTCCGTCTATCGGCAGAATCAATTCTACCCGGCGAAAACAGTAAAACTAAATAGTAAAATATTGTACATATGTTTGTGTATGTGCCCGTACGCAGAAATACGTAGGTATTACATATTTTATATTCTGCAGAAAAATCTACTCCCCTGGGATTCGGAGATCCACAATGTGAGAATCGAAAGTTGATGGCACGCTGTTCGTGTTATCGGGTACTTATACATATAATAATAATACGTGCGGTAATTATTTACAGAGGGACAAGTGCTCGTCGATTTCGATGACCTTGAAATATGCTGTTGCGAGAGTTGTGATTCTAAACAACTTTTTCCTCACACATGTTCTACTTAGTCCATCGACGTTAGTTTTCGGGATATTTGCGAGAAACTGTAATCGGTAGTTGGTTCGGGTACATGGATGGTTACATTTGCGTAGATCTCCCGAGAGCCCGCTAACCGCAACTGCGGGTCACAGTTTGCTCGCGAATATCTAGGAAACTACAGCCGAGCGAAGGCTAGGTATAGGAAAAGATGTTTAGAATCATGTCTCCGATTCCTGCCCTTTTGTAAATAATTACCCCAAATACACGACTGCATGCATTTAGGTACATACATACATGTACGGATTACGGAGGTCAGTCTCTGACCAGTGACCAGGGTCGGCGGCGGAACCCCCATTATGCAAGTTATGCGTCTTTATTATTAATTGTAAGCCCCCATTTGCTGGCGCTGCAAAGCTACAGCGTACGCTTAATAATGAAGAAATTTAATATACTAAATATACTAAATATATTTTCTTCGCGAAAAAAGAATATGCATTTAAGGGTTAAATAGGAAACAGGTGCACAGAAAGAATTTTTTCGCGCCGTGGCCGGCCCCGAGTGTCTCACATTGCAAGCGGTTTTCTCAAACTCTAATCGTTGCACACCGTTGCAAGTTATATAAATGGGAATATGCAATACATACATATAACTCTTGCGCGTCCGATGTTGAAAGATTGTATATAGGTATGTATGTAAACATGAATGTTTTCTTGAATAATAGAGACGAGGGAGGAGCCTAGGATAATGGATATCTATTATGTGAGTACCTGTGTGTCATGGCGATTATGTATCGATATATAAATAAAGATTTTACTCTCAAGTGAGTTATATAGTTGGTTCGCACGATTACGATAACCAATTCTAAACTTTTGTAAATTATAAAATACAGTATACACAGGTAGGGTAAAGGCAGGTAATATGAAACGGCACCGAAATGGAACTTCGTAATATTTCGATAAAGAAATAACGAACTCTTCAGGCAATTGGGTATACCTACTAGATCCTTAGACACAATAGACGATGATACTGGCAATTGAACATCAGTCAGGCATCCATCATTGAAAGAGAAACGTTTATATTTTTCGTGGGTTGTAAAAGTTTTTGAAAAGTGCATCAAACAGTTAAACATTGTAGTGAAGCTATGTTACAAAGTATTATTTTCATATAATTTGTCGTTAAATATGTGTGTTCTTGATTATTCAACAATAGTTCACCAATAAAGTTGGTTTCTTCTTAGTATAATTCTTAATTTCTTCTCGGAACATGTGTGTACGTAATATGGAACATACTGATTGTGAGTAACATAGATGAAGTTGATAATGACGATGACGACGATGATGCGAAATGTTTATTTTGCGATGGAAATTATAAAAATAATGACAATGAAAAGTAAACCCAATGTATTCGCTGCTTCCAGTGGACACGCGAAGAATGTGGGGCTCGCGACGTATTATTCACGTGCCCAACGTGTAGGAGACGCAAAAAGCAGGAATAAGTTCAAAAAATGATGTATATTTATTTATTTGTATCTTCTACTTAATAAATCTTTATTTTTAGTAAAAAGAAGGTAAAGATTTTTGAGTTTCCTTTACAAATGTCCTGGGTGTTCCATATATTATGACGCATTTTTTCCAACGGCCGATTTTCACTCAATTCAGTTTTTTTACTATCATTGTCAAACAATTGGATTTTTTTACATTTGACTATGTAAATATAATTAATTAATGTAATTATGCTTAATATACCCTGATAACCAGGTCTGCCGGCAGATCCGGCGCAGTTTATGTCCGCATTCAACTACGGATCTGCCGTTCATCTGCCGGCAGATCCGCAGCAGATCCTGCTGCCCGTCCGACACATCCAATAGCGCCATCTGAAGGCAGGGTCTGCTGCGGATCTGCCGTCCATCTGCCGGCAGACCCTGCCTTGTCAGACCCTGCTGTCCATCTGCTGCATTGAGCTATAAGTATACCTGGAGAGGGAACAGCAATAGGAAGAAGTAGAGGCGACAGCGGTCTGAGGGAAATAGAAGAACGGGTGAACCTATCCTTCTTCCTATTATACCTCTCACTCTGTACAGATAATCACTCACATTCACTGACATGCACTATACATCCATAGCCTGTTGTAAGACAGAGATAGGTTCACCCGTAATCTTCCCTCTTTCTCGGACCGGCCGCCATTGCTCTGTTCCCTCTCCAGGTATTCTTATAGCTCAATGATCTGCTGACAGACTGCAGGCAGGGTGGTTATCAGGGTATATAATTAAAAAAAAGAAATTCCCCTACTTTTGACAAGCTTTTGAAATCAAATGTTCCATATTACCTGCCTTTACCCTACCTTGAAACTCCATAAAATGTCCTATACAACACCATGAACATGTAAAGCTGTGAAGCATCCATATGATATATAGAACTCGGTTGTCATGGAAAGTTACATATTCTTCGGTTTAGAACTGGGGGTTACTTTACTTGGGTGAACAAGTACCTACCCAACGGACAAGCATCTGGCCGTGTCGAAACATTGCTGCGGATTCTGTAATGTGTATACTTAACCTATAATTATTCTTTCAATGATTACGACTCATTGATATATATGTACGCGGTTTCATTTTCACTAACAAAATAAGAAACATCGGACAAGGAGGAGTTGGGTACATTAAGGAGGGTGTATCACGGATCGAATGTATAGTACCTTGTAAACTACATCGTAAATAGGAGAGGAAAAGTTGAAACGTTTCAAGGATGGAGAAATATCTATTGCTCTGTGAGAAGAGGGAGAATTTTCGTGCGCAGCTTCTCCAACGTATCGTAAAGGCGAAGAAGGAGGGGAAAAGAAACGAAATCGCGGGGGAAATGGGAATAAACGGGAAAGAGACTGAGGACTCGATCACGGAGACGGATATCGATATTTTACGGTACTATTATTATTTAAACCATGGTGTCGATAATGTTTACGTGGGATCGATGGACTCTCGTATCCTGGAGGATATATTAAGGATGATCCCAGCCACGTGGCGAGGAAAGTTTAAGGAATCGGTAACGGAATTGGTAAAAGAAGTGAAAGAAGAGTACGCATTGGACGTTAAGAAATCAGTGATAGAATTCGTGATCGGGGATTCGCTGCATTCCTCGCTCAGACAGGTACGGTACTCGTTCTTTTTGCAACTTTTTCACCCGTTCGATGCAGTCGCTTGTAATAGGTATATTTACTTACGGATAATGATCAGGTTTTTTTGTTCAGTTAACCGTGGTCGAAGAAGGGGAGGCGGGTAAAGCGATCCGACTGCCAGCAAGACACGCGGCCAGGTATCAATGGAACAAAATGAAACTGGAAAATACGATTATGCTTTATTGTCCAGTCATGCGGCGAATTGTAGATTATTGGTATCGAGAGTTCAGGTTGGTTTCTTATATTCCAACAATTGCGATCGATGACCTCGGTTTAGTGTTGGTGTCGTCTGCAACCGTTGGCAGACATATGTATTAGGGTGTTTCAATTTTCCAAAGGTGCTATTTTCATGTAACTTTGCGCGCCCCCTTGGTTCTATTCATCTAATTGTCAGTGATCAGTATGCCAAATTTTAGACAAATCTAATCATATTTAGCGGTTGCACAGCTTTATCATTAGGGTAGGCCTGGGGCGGTAGAACACTTTGACTTTGGAATACGATTACGCAAGAACTATTACATTTACAACAAAAACTCTCATACGACAATGTTACATACTTACTTATCTGACATCATTGAGTCACGATAGTTTCACTCTATGTCAAGTAATATCCAAGTTATTAATAAAAAATGAGAAGCGGAGTGGTATAGCCCTTAACGTTACAGTGTAAAGTGTTGCAACCATCTCTGACCCCCTCCCCCTTTTACACTGTCTACCCTACATATTTAATATTTATTAAAAATATGGGTAAAATAACAAGTTCAGGAAATTTTATAGGTATGAACAATAATAATTATCTAAGTCTAAGTCTTCTGTGAAGATTAGTTTCTTTTTTAAGGATTTGAGATTAAAAATAATTGTCATTGGAAATCGTCTTTTCTTAACCTACTATTTATACATATATTATTTAGTGTGCAAAGTGTGCGACCTCTAAATATTAATCAATCTTCCTAAAATTTGTCAGATATTCTTTTTATATTTATAGGAATCAGGGCACGAGAAGAGTTAACCAAAAATGTAATATTTTAATTTTAACCCTATAATATGAAATACCCTAATACAGGCCTGGGATTTAAGTGAACGCAGCGGCTGATTTTCAGAGGCAACGCCTCCTTTTTTCCGCCGCGCGTCTTGGCCTCCGCGGCGGCATAGGAGCTTGGAGCGCCTCAGGCCCGTACCATATGAACCGCGCGTGGCGCGTTGACAAAACAAAAACGCGTCGACAATCGTGCTCTCTGGGACGATGTGGAAACCTATTGATAAGTACAATGTCACCCTAATACGCCACGCGCGGTTCACGTGGTGCGGGCCTGAGACGCTCTTAGCTGCTAGGCCACCGCGGGGGCCAAGACGCGCGGCGGGAGAAAGGAGGCGTTGCCTCTGAAAATCGGCCGCTGCGTTCACTTAAATCCCAGGCCTGCCCTAATACATATGTACATATGTGTACTTGTTTTCGTGACATAATAGTGGCAGAAGACTGATTGATGTAAATCAACTGATGGCACGCGGTACGTCGTATAATCTCGCTAGTTTCGAGAAAGCCATCTTAAAGATGTGTTACAAGACGAAGGAAGATCTCGCGAGATACTGGCTGCCCAAGCTTCGGACTGTTTTACTTACGGTACGAATAAAAGTGGTACCCGCATATGTACGTGTCGCATGAATATATCGCACAGTATGTATGTGCATACCCATCTTTCATTCTAAATCAACTGGGCGGTACATGATATTTAGTTTCGCTTCCCCCTTCTATTGCCATTTTTCTGTACCCACAACTGTCCAGTACAGGCCCGTCCAAGGGTTTGCTCGTGCGAGCAGCCGCGAGTTACTCTTCGCTCTTGGAGGCACGGAGCCAGGCCCAAGAGCGAAAGGCCTACTTGGAGGGGGAATCTGTGAACGCTACCGTAAAATGGGGGAACATTGGCAGTACGAGGTAACAATGGCATACGCCGGGGTTACATTGGCAGCTATACGCATGAACATATAAATTCGTATTCGAGATCGAGATTTTATTATAGGTAACATTGTTACGTATTAATATCTTATCTTACTGACTTCAGATTAGTAAAGCTTAACCTGTTAAAGCTATTTATACGATGTGCCAATGTTACAATTAGATTTTAGTTGAGATGTAAAAAATAAAATAAAATAAAAAAATTTAATTGTCAATGTATCTTAATGACTTCAGATTAGTAAAACTTAGTCTGTTTATGCTATTTATATGATGCCCCAATGTTACCCCGTACCGGCTGGTTTTTAAGATGTATTAAAGAAGGAAAGAACAAAAATTATATGCATTTTGACACTTGTAGTGCATTCACAACAGATGCAATGTTATGATGAGATACTTCAAGCAAATGTAAACATGTTAATTCTTACATTATATAACAAAATGTTTCAAAAACCTGCCAATGTTCCCCCATTTTACGGTACCTATCCCCACTCTTTTACGGCTGCCGCAGGGGGACCAAGCCGTCATTCATTGGCCGAAGTTCCTATTTAGTACGCACTTTATAGGTAGGAGGCGCTAGGTACATCACACACACATACCTAGGTGTATCAGTGAGCACGACACACAACCTTTCGACGTTGGTGAAATGTTACTTTGGCGCCATTTGGCCACATTTGGCGCAACGCGAGGAAGCATCAAGCATAACCTTCAAATGGCGTCCTCACTTTCCCTGGTTTACCTTTTCTAAGGCCGTCTGACCATGGATCGTCGCGTCAGTGACGCGTATGCAGCAGATAGAAGGATATACAAAGAAATTGAATATATTTTATTTTCCTATGAAAAGAAGAAATATTCAATTTCAATGTTTATCCTTCTATCTGCTGCATACGTGTCGCTGGCGCGACGATCCGTGGACAGGTTTTAGGCCGGTATTCATAGTCGCTATTTATTCTTAAGCAAATGCTTAAGCATTCGGCATCTTTTACTAGCTACTAGGTTAATAGAGGATGACGCATGCTTAAGCATGTTTATATATACATAATACTTTAAAGTAAGCGGTGCATTACACGTATACACATACACATACGTCCCGATTCACATCAATTCACACATTCACAGTTTAGTACGCACTTTATAGGTAGGAGGCGCTACAAACTCTGCTTCAACTTTCGTAAGAGGGAAGCTTGGCCCCCCTGGGCTGCCGTTCTTGCCATCGCTCTTGCCTTCGCTCGCAACCACCCGCGAGTGCCCGCGGGCAGTACCCCCTCCTAGCGCCTCTAGCGCACCACACAAGCATACATGTCCCTCCATCCGTGTGCCGTGCGCGCTGCCTGGCTGGTGTTCTCCAGGGGTGTGCGGGTACCCGACTTTTCGGGCTCGGGACGGGCCGGAAATTTTCGGGCGAGATCGGGCGGGATGCCGATACTTTCGTATTGCTCGAGATCCCGACTGTCTCGGGATCCCGAGACTCGATTCGGGCTCCAAGCATAGCCCCTTCCGTCTCGGTTCCCTCGTAAGAGCTGGCTTTCGAGCCGATCGCGTCCGAGTTTTGCCGAGCCGACCTGAAATCAAATTGCCCGCTCACGGCGGTCATGCTTGTAGCCCGAAACGAGTCTCGGGATCCCGAAAACTTCGGGATCTCGAGCAATACGAAAGTATCGAGACCCCGCCCGATCTCGCCCGAAATTTTCCGACCCGTCCCGAGGGCCGGGAACCCGAGCCTCGGGACGATCCGCACACCCCTAGTGTTCTCCAGCGAGAATTCGTTTAACCAATATCGAAGCGTTTGGGTCGCAAGCAAAAAGTCAGGAGTTCAAATCCCGGTGTGGATATTCTACTTTTTTTCTTTATTTATTCTCTAATTTCTCTTCCTATATTCTCTGAAGACTAAAGACTTGAAAACTGTTAATTTACAAAACATTTTCGAAGCCCGATTTGTTGCTAAAGATGCGATCAAACCAGAAGGGGATCGCATCTTTAGCAACAAATCAGGCTTCGAAAATGTTTTGTAAATTAACAGTTTTCAAGTCTTTAGTCTTCAGGGGGAAATCCCCAACGTATCCATAAAATTTCAGAATTTTTTTGAGGTTTTGGGTTCGGGGTCTTCACTTGTAAACGCATAACTCGGATTATCCCTTATTCGACGACGGATAAAGAAAAAGTATTTAATATAATTTTTTATTTAAATGAGGCAAATAAAAATTGGTCGGGAAGTAGGTAGCAGTAATATATGTAACTAGTTATTCTAGAATTAATTGTAAATTCAGGCGTACGAAAGAAACGAATTACCATGGATCAGCGACGATTCGAGATCCGAGAGATTCTTCAATTGCGTCGCCTTCATTATGGAAGATCAATTGCGAAAACTTTGCCTGCACTCGATAGAGGAGTACATGAACTTTGTTTCAAAAACAAGCGTAAGCAATGAACTTTTTTCTGTTTCAATATCTCGCTTGTCAGTTTCCGCTATAATGGGTATATAGGTACGTTCGTGCGTAATATAAAGTACCGTAAACTGGGGTGACTTTTCCCGCCGGGGTGACATTGCCCACTGTTTTACTCTGACTGAAAAATTACCATATGATTGAATTCGCTATTGTTTGTTCCGTTTGATCTTGGAGAAATTATTGCCATTGATTACAAAACACCATATGTTTTAATTACTTCATAATAAAATAAAATAAAGTTCTTCCGAAAAGTGGGCAATGTCACCCCGGGCGGGCAAAGTCACACCCCAGTTTACGGTATATGTACACACACACACACACGCGCGCGCGCGCGCGCGCGCGGAGGAAATCGCGGTAGATGATGCGCGTTCTCGAGTTTTGAATATAAATATAAAAACGGGCGGAACAAATGGAGATTCTTGTATCGAAGATTCTAAAATTGGACGTAAGTAGGTGTATATCGTTCTTGCAGCGATCATGTTGCGGCTTTAATATAAAAGTGACGACGAGAAATATAGTTGTCACGTTCGAGCCTACGTTCAAAGGTTTTGTGAATGAATTATCGGCACTGCTGAATACGTTGCGGGATGTAAGCGCTACGTTACCGCGCGTCGAAACGCTACTAAATATTGGAGCTGCGATCGATCTCGCTGGAAAATCACTCGAGGTACATTGGTATACAATCATGCATAATAGAATCTTGGATTCTGCCAGTCGTTTCGATGACCGCTATTCTTCGTTTCACGATCCCAGCCACGTATATCGGAAAAGTATCTGAAGCAACGCGCAAACGAAATCGCGCGTCTAATTGAACGGGAAGAAATTGGTGCCACGCTGCAACTTGAAGAATTTACGAAATACGCGCATTTGTTGAATGACACGGAAACGGTAAAGATCGAGGAGTTCCTGCGAGCCGAGACCGCTGAGAATTTCGAAAGTTATCGAGCTCTGATCGAGCACTACGATCGCCTGTCCCGACGTGTAACGGTAGAGTTTAATCGTACTTGGTTCGGTGAGTTTTTCGTGATCCACAGAGGGGCGCTTATCGACCATATTGCCTCGGTGGCCCGGAGACTTAGAGAAGAATTGGTGCATGCGATGATTGCCTATTATCAGCAACAGTCTCGCGCGTAAGTAACCGGTTTTAACCATACATATACATATATATATATCCAAGTACAACAATGCAAGTATACCTGTCTACTTACCATTAGTACCTACCACTGTCTATACTTTTTCAAACTCGACACTTGTATCCACGTGCATACATTGTTATAATGGATAAATATTCCACATCAGTATTGGAGATGCCTATCAACGCATCGTGGACCGAGCGCTAAGCGTTCCGGCGAATACCAGCGAACTGGCGGAACTTGTAGAATTTATCCGTGAAACAGAAACAGAGACTGTTTTCCAACTGGAAGACCGTTTGAGAGATGTCATTAAATATATAATCTTTACGTCGGATCATTCAGTCTTGACCCCTATCGAACTGAAAATCAATAATTTTGCTTTTCAGTGGTACGTAAATACACATGTTCTAGCGTGATGTTTCTTTTCATTTTTGAAAATTTTTCACAGTTTTGATTACTTGATTTGCCCAAGGTATCGGACGCTTCCTGAAATTTTCCAGCAGCACAGAGAAATCGTTGCGAGGAAAACGGAGGAGTTTCAAAAGATCCTTGAGAAAAGAATAAAGCAGTTTGAGCGGGAGCTCGAGATATACGCCAAGCATTGCGACGAGTTACAGTACTGGGGTAACATCGACGAGATCCATCGGTATAAAACAAAGGCCAGCCGTCTGGAAAATAAATTAATCGCCGCGATGGACACTATCGATGAATTCAACATGGAAGAAGAGCTGTTTGGCTGGGAATTATCCGAGTATCCGTTGAGAAAGACGGTAGGTGTATGCGTATGTAGATACCTATATGTACAATATTTACATGTTACATGGAATTTCTGTTTCGAATGCGCGACGACACTATAGACGGCGGACAAGCTAGCGCCGTACAAGAGACTGTACGACGCCGCTTGCGACTTCCTAGCGAGTTATGACAGCTGGATGAATTCTGTGGTGGGTACCCATGACCCGGAGGAAATTGATACCGAGATAGGAACCGCTTATCGTACCATCTATAGATTGGAAAGGTCCATTCAAGAACCGATAACAAAGAAGCTCGCAGAAACCTTTCGAACCAAGATAGAAGATTTCAAGGAGCACTTGCCCGTGATATCAACGCTGGGCAATCCGTCTATGAAGAATCGTCATTGGGAACAAGTCTCCGAGATAATCGGCTTTCCCATCAAGATTGATCAGTGGATGACGCTCGCCAAGGTACTCATACATAATACATATGTATGTAGGATCACGGAAAAAAGGAAAGTCCCCCCTCCCCTCCCAGCGGGACTCGAACCCGCGATCTGTAGACTTCGCGCACCTCGGCTACCGCCGACTTCCCCCATCTTCGCTATTCCGTCTCCCCTCTTATGGTAGGGGTTCCTGATCCCACATGTATGTATGTATGTATGTATGTACATTGTACATAGTACATAGTACATAGTAATGTTCTCTGTTTCTCTGATAAAGTATGTTTTTTCACTGTTGCGCATCAGCTCCTCGATTACGGTCTGATCGAACATGTGGCGAAATTCGAAACAATCGCGGATTCAGCAACGAAAGAGGGTAGCTTGGAAAGGGCTCTCCATCAAATGCACGTCGACTGGGCGGACATCGCGTTCACCGTGAATCCTTATCGCGACACGGGCACATACGTAATTGCCAGTATAGACGACATACAGTTACTTCTGGACGATCATTTGACCAAGGCTCAGACTATGAAGAATTCCCTTTATATTCGACCATTCGAGAAGGAGACTTTGTAAGTCGCGTCGCTTTCGTCACCACAACTACATATGTATGTACAATGTACCTATAACGTCATAGTCATTTTACGCATTCATGCTCAGAGAATGGGAATCGAAATTGCTCTTACTTCAAGACATTATGGACTATTGGCTACAGGTGCAAGCAACCTGGATGTACCTTGAGCCGATATTTTCTTCGGCTGATATTCAACAGCAAATGCCGGAAGAAGGTCGACGATTTAGTGCCGTGGATAAAGTACGTACCCTTTCCTCTTTTCAATATGGGATGATGACTCACTCGAGTTGTGGGATTTCATTTACAACAACAACGCGATCGACTGCGCAGATCTGGAGGGAGATAATGCTGCTCGTTTCGGTGGATCCCCGTGTCATGTCCGTGGTGGGTATCGATAAAATGCTCGAGCGCCTGAAAAAGTGTACATCTTTGCTCGAATTGATACAAAAAGGACTTGCTGCTTATTTAGAAAAAAAGAGGCTGTTCTTTCCACGATTCTTTTTCCTGTCGAACGACGAGCTTCTGGAAATATTGTCGGAAACAAAAGATCCTACCAGGTACATATGTAGAAATTTCGATGCTAACAATAAGCATAATACAATGACAATGTAGGTACATATCTCGGGATATACTAACAAGTACTAACTACGGTATGACCCAGCCATCGTAATGAACTGAAATTTTCAGCAGTTGTAGGAGGGGGGGGGGGGCTGGGGGAGGGGGAGGACACCTATTGTAAGATTTTAGCATCGGGTATTTGTTAGTTTCTGAGATATTATTAAAAAACTTTCGGCATAATACATTGAGATCTGCCTATACAGACGTTACTAATGCAATCATCTTCTCGCTTATTGTTAGAGCATATAAACATGGAGGAAGTATGCAATAGGCGAAAATCTGGACGGCGATAGAAAGAGAAAGATATACGAGAGGGACACCCCCTCTCTTTCTAACATGTCAATGTTAATTAACATGTCAACTGTTTCACAATAGCGATATTAACCTGATCGCGCGATGCTTGTACATAGTTATATATGTAGCTGCAGTCTGATTTTTAGTATTCCGGAACCAACATCGGTTCGGTACCATGCTTTCCGCGCCCGCAAGCAAACAGTAGACGGGGACAAGAAGATGATTGTATTAGTAGTAACGTCTGTACAGGCAAAATTTCAATGTATTATGCCGAAAGTTTTTATTAATATCGTAGAAACTAAGAAATACCCGAAGCTGAAATTTTATATTAGCGGTTCTGCCCAACCCAAAATTTCGCTTTCATTATTTGGGTGATTACGGACTACGGGGTCCTTAGTACGGCCGTATCTCGTATCAGGTATCACTCTAGCCAATTATATTCTTTCACACAGAGTACAGCCACATTTGAAGAAATGCTTCGAAGGTATCGAGCGAACGAGTTTCACATATGACATGGAGATAACGACGATAATATCGTCCGAGGGAGAAGAAGTTGTTCTTGAGGATACGATTGATACGGCGGCGGCCCGAGGTCAGGTCGAAAAGTGGCTACTCGATCTTGAACGTTCCATGCTAAAGAGTGTCAGGGCACAGGTAGAGTTGTCTATCACAACTATTTAGAAATAGTAAAATAAATAAATAAGTGCCGGGCGTTTGTGTGTTAAATGCAGGTAATTAAAGCCAAGGACGCGTACGCGAACCAGGCGAGAGCGCAATGGGCCTTGCACTGGCCTGGTCAGACCGTGATATGCGTGAGTAAACTTTATTGGACCGCGGACGTAACGAATGCATTGTCCGGGTCATCGATCAGCCTGGCAGATTACCGCGACATGTGTACAAACGAATTAAACGAAATCGTGAAACTGGTCCGCAGTCCGTTATCCACGCAGAACCGTACAACTTTAGGTAGGAAGAAGAACAAAACTTGGGTGTCTCCCCTTATTCTTTATTGTTTCCTCTCTCCAGAGACACTGGTCACGATGGATGTCCATAGCCGAGATATGCTATCGGAGATGGTCGAGGAAGGTGTTTGCGATATAACGGATTTTCAGTGGTTGGCTCAGCTGAGATACTACTGGACCGTAAGCGAGAAAAACTGACGAAATTCTAATGTTTGTGTACTATGCATGTATCCCACTGTTTCCACTCCACTGCGATATCGGGTTTGGCGATTACAGGATGAAGACTTACGGGCAACAATAATAAATACATCGTTACATTACGCGTACGAGTATCTGGGCAATACGTCGAGGCTGGTTATAACACCGTTGACCGATAGATGCTACCGGACCTTATTCAGCGCGTTAAGCTTAAATCTCGGCGGTGCGCCGGAAGGTCCCGCCGGCACCGGTAAAACCGAGACGGCAAAGGATATGGCTAAAGCTGTAGCTAAACAGTGTGTCGTTTTCAACTGTTCCGAGGGTCTTGACTACATTGCCTTGGGAAGATTTTTTCTGGTACGTCGGTAAACATACCCTACATACCCTACATACCTACGTACCTACGTAATCAAGTAGTATGTAGAGGTAGGTCTGGGCGTCTTAGGCGTCTGGAATGGAATGAGCAAAATCTCGTTTCTCAGGGATTAGCAAGTAGCGGTGCATGGTCTTGCTTTGACGAATTCAATCGTATCGACGTGGAAGTACTGTCTGTAGTGGCGCAACAAATTCTGACGATTCAACGAGCCATCAATGCTACCAAGAAAAATCTTGTTTTCGAAGGTACCGAGATCAAATTGAATCCTACCTGTGCTTTCTTTATCACGATGAACCCCGGATACGCTGGAAGAACCGAACTTCCGGATAACCTGAAAGCCCTCTTCCGACCGGTCGCTATGATGGTTAGTACCTATACCTGCTAGGGCTCTTGATACCCGGGCGCTACCCGGGTCTGCGGGTAATACGGTTACGGGTACTCGATACTCGTATGATACGGGTAACACAGTTCGACACCCATCTGGACTTGTAACATTCAATAGCCGTTTCTTATAGGTTTTCGAGCGCTGAAAATGAATTCGCAAACCGCTTTTCACGGTTTCAAAAAACCGTCCTCAGTTTTTGAGGATTTCGATTTTGAAAAAAAAGACTGCAAATTTTCAACTTTGAACATCTTTTGTGTCGAGACAGTAATATAATTATTCATTACTGTTTGCGCAAATATGCATTATAATAATAATAATAATAATAATAATAATAATAATAAGAGGGTGATGGTGACAAATGGTTTGCGGATTCGTTTTCAATGCTCGAAAACCTATAATAAACGGCTAATGAATGTTAAGGCTCGTATAGACTGGGCGATAATCGCCGGCAACTTTGTCGCCAGCGATTCCAGCGGGTCGCCTGGCTCATTTCTAGAAGGCCGTTTAAGGCAAGGGTCGAGTTGCTGTATCCCACAGCGATTGTTGCAAGTCGCCGGCAACTTGTATCCGGCGACTTTCCCAGGTATATTCGTATCTCTTAACCTTTAAAGGACGAGTCGCCAGACACAACTTGTCGGACACAAGTCGTCGAATAAAAGTCGCCGGAGACAAGTCGGTTATCCCACCGACTCGCCAGCGACTCCGGCGACAAAGTCGCCGGCGATTATCGCCCAGTCTATACGAGCCTTTACAAGTCCGAAAAAAAGTCAAGTTTTGTCGAATTGTATAATCGACGAAATAAAGTTAACCGGTTATTGCAGTGGATCGTGATAAACATTACACTTGACTTATATGTATTTTATGCAAAAAATTGTAGTATGTAAGTAAAAAACTGAAACTTATTAGTATTGTTTTTCATTAAGTAGTGTACAATGAAAATGTAATATAAAAACGGCCCCACATTTTAGCTTAAACAACGAGGTCAAGAATATTTTTTAATTGTGTTGTTCATTAGTAATTATATTTTTTGTCACACCGTTATGAAAGCAGCAAGTAACGTTGCTATTCACAACGTAAATGTATTATCCCAACATCGAATACACAAGAATAATTTATTTCACGGTACAAAACAAAGTTTAATGTAACTCTATAGTAATGAATTGCAACAAACTCCTATATAATTTATCTAGTTTAGATATTTATGGGTAGAGAAACATTAAATTCTACTTAAATTGTAGTTTACAGAAGTGCGATTGCGATTGCACTGCAATAACCGGTATTTCGTCGATTACCCGTATAACACGAGTATCGGGTAATCGTAATCGTATTACCCGCAGACCTGGGTTGCGCCAGGATAACCGGGTAGGACCCGGTTCACCGGGTACCCGGGTAACCGGAAACTCGCGAAAAGTAAGAGCCCTAATACCTGGTGTCAGTTATCTGTTTTAGTATGTAGGGGAAGGTGGGGCAAGACGGGGTAGTTAAGGTTTGATGATGAATAAAACACAGGTTTTCTTAATCAACTAATCAATTTTGTGCCTGAACTATTCTTTGATAATAAGTCTTTCAGTTGGACTATCAATCAACCGATTATTTAAGGGGTCTCCCTAGTGTGACGCCTGGAAAATAGGGCTATATTTGGGAATTTTTTTGAAGGAAATGTACTTGATATTGCGGTTTCTAACTTTGGGGTATTTATTCAGTTACATTTTGACAATCTACTTGAATTTTTTGAAGCATTAATGATAATTATATTTTATGTTATAAGGGTTATAATGAAAAGCTCGCAAAAAAACGCCTGCTGCTGGCGATCACGATTCCGGCTGCCATGGTTATCTGAAACAAAAAACACAGTTATTTTCTTAAGCTATATGAATGTAGCTGGACTTGAACTAGAATGAAAATAGAAAATCACCAAATAAAAAAATGGCGGCACTTTAAAGAAAAGTTTTCATTTCGCGGCAAAAAAGTGGTCAGTTTTTTGAGCTGCAAAATTCGAATTTTGCAAATAATGACTTCATTCTAGGTCAGATCCTAAGAGAACACGCACTCAATATATATGTTAAGTTTTAAGTCGTTTGGTTGAGTAGTTTTGGAGATATCGTGATCGCCGGGCCGAAAAATGTAGTTTCGAGTAAAACGCGTTTAAAGATTCAAGTACCATTTTTCAAATAATAAATCATACTTACGATTAGTCTCCGATGCCTGGCCCATAGAGTACACCTTCCTCTTCTTCATACAATTCTTGTAAAGCTGCATTTGCTTTCCTTGGAGCAGTTCGAGCTTCTTTTGATGCTTCCTGATGCCTTTTTTCTCCAAGGCAAACTCTGTTCACGTCTTGCGTATCGGCAAAACTTTTGGCTTCTGGGCCAATTGTTACTCCCATCGTATTTAATACTCTTAATAGTGACTGGTAGCCATCGTTAAATATGCCAGTTGCTAAATATGTTGCTACTTCAACTGTTTTTGGCCCAGAGTATATATGTTTGGGGGCGAAATGCCAAATTAACTGATTAAAACTTTCGTTATTGTTCTGTGTGTTTCCGCCTAGACATCGCTCTATCAATTCGTGTTGGGATAAATTGGTACAAATGGGCTTTATAGCCTGCTGTACGAGTTCAGTAAGGGGTGGATCATGAGTGTAAATGTCGAGGGCGCCTTTTGCTTCAGCGCGGCGCCACGAACACCAGCTGTCGGCTCCGGTAGGGCAGTAATCATGTTCGGGCGCTGTATCAGTGGAGCACTTATGGTGATACGTTGCCCAAATCGCATTCTTCATTTCCTCCACTGAATCCGTGTGTCGTGTAATTGCTAACCCATAATATGCTGTTAAATCATTTATTAACTTATCCGTTAATTTTCCCGGACCTTTTCCCCCTATTCCTTTATGTTTCTTTTTTTCTGCTCTCAAACGAGAACCCATCCTTTTTTTAACGTGTAAAACACACTCTAACTTTTTCACCTGCACGTCATATGGATTCAAATCCACAATGCCCTTATACGTTTTACTGTCGCCATCGCCAATGTAGCGGGTATACATGGCGCCATATCGGTCGCGCGCTACTGTTCATAGCTCACAGCGTTGCCAAAATTTCGAATTCAGCTATAATATTTTAGGAATATGTTCTTAAGATGTTGAACTTTCAGAAAAACAAAAAAAAAATCGATTTTTTTGAACCGTCACACTAGGGAGACCCCTTAATGGTTTTAATAGAATAATTAAAAAAATTCAGAAAAAGTCCTTTCACCCCATCTTGCCCCACGGGTGGGGTAAGATGGGGTACCCCCTGGGGCAAGATGGGGTACCAATTAAAAAACGATATAAATAAAGTAAATATATATATAGGGTAAAGGCAGGTAATATGGAACATCTGATTTCAAAAGCTTGTCAAAAGCAGGGGAATTTGTGTTTTTTAATAAAACGGACATGAGGGGACGAAGGAACTAATGCATAATGATACTTACCTAGTCAAATGTAGAAAAATCCAATGGTTTTGCAGTTATAATAAAAAAACTGAAAAGACTGAAAATCGTCCGTTCGAAAAAATGGGTCCTAATATGGAACACCTAGGAAATTTGTAAAGAAAACTTAAAAATCTTTACCTTTTTTTACTAAAACTGAAGATTTATTAAGTAGAAGATACAAATAAATAAATATACATCATTTTTGTAATTTATTCCTGCTTTCTGTGTCTCCTACACGTTGGGCACGTGAATAATACGTCGAAAGCTCCACATTCTTCGTGTGCCCACTGAAAGCAGCGAATACATTGGGTCTACCTTTCATTGCCATTATTTTTATAATTACCATCGTAAAGTGAGCATTCCGCATCATCGTCGTCATCGTCATTATCAACTTCATCTATGTTACTCGGTATGTTCCATATTACGTACACACATGTTCCGACAAGAAATTAAGAATTATTCTAAGAAGAAAGTAACTTTATTAGTAAACTATTATTGAATAATCAAGACCACGCATATTTAATGATAAATTATATCAAAATAATACTTTGTAACATACCTTCGCTACAATATTGAACCGTTTGTTGCACTTTTCAGAAACTTTTACACCCCAGAAAAAATATAAACGTTTCTCTTTCAATGATAGATGCCCGACTGGTGCTCAATTGTCAGTATCATCGTCTATTGTGTTTAGGGGTCTAATATACACGATTGCCTGCAGTGTTCGTTATTTCGTTATCGAAATATTACGAAGTTCCATATTACGTGCCGTTCCATATTACCTGCCTTTACCCTATATATATATATATGTATAGTATTTATTTAATACGCTGACAGAAGAAGCACGTATGTATATCATCATCGTCTTCATCGTCTACACCAGCGCAGGACAAATGGGACCATTTGCTATATCGTTATCCCAATGGGACCATATATAGGAATACATACTTGGCATCTTATCCACCCTTCTACAGATTCTAAATAGAGCCCATCACAATATAAACATGGAGGATTTTCGTCTTCCTTGGTGTTTTCTTCTGACCCTGATGAAGAGTTTGTCATTTGGACATGATGGGGTACCTCTCGTTATCAGTACCCCATCATGCCCCTTCTCGTTTTACTACATTCATATGAACACTGCCCGAAACATTATTCATAAAAGTATAAAACAACATACGTACCTTGTAGCCAGTTACATTGTGCTTCATACACATATAAATACACCGATGATCGTTTACAGTATCGTGTCACTGT
Organism: Andrena minutula; assembly: GCA_929113495.1. Lineage (NCBI taxonomy): Eukaryota > Metazoa > Arthropoda > Insecta > Hymenoptera > Andrenidae > Andrena > Andrena minutula. Next base: position 96,094 of record OV815993.1, read on the forward strand.
CACGGGTGCAACAAAGAAGGAAATACGGAAGAAATTCCATGAAATTACAAATAGTGGTGTAATTTTGTTACGCGTCACGGTGTTTCATTGGCTGTCAGTACAGTAACTGCGCCGGTAAGAACACGTCTAACGCGCATGCGCAAAGTTGGTCCGTGCGTTTGAATCCTGAGATATGGCGGGTACCCCGTCTTGCCCCACCTTCCCTTATATGTGTATATATGCACAAGTACATAAGTACATTATGGTGTCTGTTATTTACCCTTGGTGAAATTTTTTTTTCAAGATTTTCTACGCTGCCCCCCCCCCCCCCCCCCCGAGTCCTTGAACATTTAAATAATCACAGTAGTTTACAACCTGTTTGTGCAGCAGATGCCACTATTTTTTTCTTATGTAAAACGGCCCGGTGATTCCGAAAATAAGGACTAAAAAACTTTTTGCCTGTCTGTCAAAAAAGTGGTCTCCAACATAATTAATTGCGAATATCTCGTGTCGCAAGTGACCGATATGGCCGAAAATGATCTGAAATTGAAGATAATCGAATCGCCAACAAATTAATTAATCAATTAATTAAATGTCCAAAGGCCCAGGGTGACGGGGGCACGGTTTCCCGTTAACCGATCGGCATAATGAATGCCGCGCGCCGCCAATGAAATTGAAATGTCGAAAATAAGAGCCATCCTGATGTACATATGTAATAATAACTACACAGGTATAGATACACAAAATACAGATAGTAGGTAGAAATCGACGGACATTTCTATGAAATGCGGTTTCAGGTTCCGGACTATGCTTTGATCGCCGAGAACACATTGTATTCGTATGGGTTTTACGAAGCTAGGCCGCTTTCTGTAAAGATCGTCACAACGTACAGGCTGTGCTCGGAACAACTCTCCAGTCAAAATCACTATGACTACGGAATGAGAGCGGTAAAATCTGTTCTGGTGGCGGCTGGAAACCTGAAGATAAGGTATCCGGACGAAAATGAGGATATCGTAGTGTTGCGCAGCATCAAAGATGTAAATTTGCCGAAATTTCTCAGCGAAGACCTGCCATTATTCAACGTACGTTATTCAATCGGTTTGCCAATTAGGGAATGTGCTACATTATCGAAATCAATGCGATCAATGCGTTCAAACCTGCTGATTCCAAGGGCATTATGTCGGATCTCTTCCCTGGGATTACACTTCCGGAACCGGACTATACAGACTTGAATGCATGCGCGTACGATGCTTGCTTAGCGATGAATCTGCAATTCACTCCCGTCTTTTTGGAAAAGATACAACAGATATACGAAATGATGATTGTTAGACACGGGTTTATGATCGTCGGCTTTCCATTCGCTGGAAAGAGCGTGACCTATAACATTCTAGCTGACAGTCTAAAGCTTTGCGAACAGCGAGTAAGCCATTGATTTTCTACTATTCTATGCATGTAATTCCGTTTATCCTAGCATGTATGTAACCTTTTACAGAAGTTGATGAATGAGCGTAAAGTAGAGACGATCGTGATGAATCCCAAGGCCATTACATTGGGTCAGTTGTATGGAGAATTTGATCCGATTTCCCACGAATGGTCCGATGGGATTTTAGCCATCAGTTACCGTGCTTTCGCCACGTCCAGGACCGATAATCGCAAGTGGCTGGTGTTTGACGGTCCCATAGACGCGTTCTGGATCGAAAGTATGAACACGGTACTCGACGATAACAAGAAACTTTGTTTAATGAGCGGGGAAATTATTCAGCTAGCACCGTTTACCAATCTGATATTCGAAACAATGGACTTGGAAGCAGCCTCACCAGCAACGGTTTCCCGTTGCGGTACCTAACACATGCTTCTTTCATCCTTCTTTCATACGTCCTACATGCTACTACCCACTTGCTTTTTAATTCAGGAATGATCTATATGGAACCCGGAGCTCTCGGCTGGGATGCTTTGATTAAATCTTGGATCGTTGAAACTCCAGCTGTCATGGACGAGTGGCTGAAAGGCTATGTATACCAGTCGCTTTTTCGAAGATTTTGCGATCCCCTGATTTATTGGTTACGACGCAGCGGCGCCGAGGTCTTTGTCCTATATTCTGTTTTATATATCTTTATGTAGCTGTTTGTTGTGGTTTTAACGGATCGTATTGTTGAACGTCGCAGGAAATGTGTCCGATGCCTGACTCGAATCTCATCCGTTCGCTGACAAACCTAATGGATTGTTTCGTCAACGAGTACCGTGACGAGAAGGTGGTCAAGGACATGACCGAGTTGGACCTTCGAGCCCAACTCGAGGTTAAAACTTGAAACGCATTCCGTGCAACTCTACCTCTACCTACATACAAATGTTTGCGAAACATTCGCAGGGTTCATTTTTCTTCTCGTGTATCTGGGCTCTGGGAAGTACTTTGACGGTCAACTGGAGGGAACCCTACAGCACGCTTTTTCGTGGTTTTCTCGAGAGGGACTTTCCGACCAGTTTGATGGATACGTTTGGATTACCGGAACCGATAGAACCTCCCTTAAGGCCGTACATATTTGTGATGCCGCGCGCCGGTCTGGTCTTTGACTACAGATTCATTAAAGAAGTGAGTGACCAAGTAGAGATCTCAGGACTCTTGTGTAGTCGGTAGTGAAGAAATGTAATGATTATTTGGCTGGTTTTCGTCAGGGTAAAGGAAGGTGGAGATTGTGGTCCGATGAACTGCTCGATGGCCCATCGATTCCTCGTGACATTTCCGTAAATGAAATAATAGTACCAACGGTCGAGACGATACGGTACACCGCCCTGTTCCGAATGTTGGTGGGCAACGAAAAGCCGGTGCTGCTAGTAGGCCCCACTGGCACCGGAAAATCTGTCTATATAATCGATTTCCTACTAAAAAAGAACAACTCTGAGGTGAATAAACCGCTGATCATAAATTTCTCCGCCCAAACTACGGCGACTCAAACTCTGGACACGATTATGGGAAGACTCGATAGAAGGCGGAAAGGTGTTTATGGGGCACCGATAGGCAAGCGGTGGATCATCTTCGTCGATGATCTTTCGATGCCGATGACAGAACTATACGGTGCACAACCGCCTATTGAGCTACTACGACAATGGCTGGACCACGGAGAGTGGTAGGAATTTTCAATTTTCTTCCGTGTCGAGAGTGTCGAGACTTGTTCTCGTCGCATTTTCCCTCATCTTCTCGCATTGATTCCCGATCTCGTGCGATAGGTATGACAGGAAAGATAAAACAATGATAAAACTAATTGACGTTCACCTGATGTGTGCCATGGCTCCGCCGACCCGTGGTGGAAAAGATATTACACCGCGATTCAAGAGACATTTTGTCGTTTTAACGATAGCGGAATTTAATGACGAGGTGATGACGATGATATTCAGTAAGATTGTTCTCTGGCATCTCGATACAAGGTTCGTGCAACGCACAGGATTGCCTTATTTTCCTACCGTGTATTCCCATCTCGCGTTCAATTCCCATTTCAGAGGATTCAGTAAAGAATTCGACCCGTGCATCGACGAAATCGTTCTGGCTACATTGGACGTATATAAGCAGAGTCTTTGCAATCTTTTGCCAACGCCGGCTAAATGTCACTACGTTTTCAACCTTCGAGACTTCTCCAGAGTGATACAGGTAATAATTTTTTTTTTACCCGTCAGACCAGAATACCCCTTTAACCCTTTCGGTACGACGTGCATTTCCACGAAAGTGCTTATAACTTTTTTTTTTTTTTTTTTTTTTTTTTTTTTTTTTTAAACTGTTGGAGGTGCCGACTAAAGCCGGCGCTAGGAACGACGGCTCGTTCCGTGCCGTCGGATATATCCGGCACTCGGCCAGGCAGGGCGTCAGATGGCTGCCGGATATATCCGGCGTTCGGAGCGAAAGGGTTAATGGGAAACCAAGTACTAGTACACAAGTACCTAAGTAGATAGTGATAAAATACAGGTTGTGTGTGGATCGCAGGGTGTTTTGTTGTCCCGCCCGGAAACGATGTCGACGTTGACAAGTATGAAAAGACTCTGGGTTCACGAAGTACTCCGAGTTTTCGGAGATCGACTAATAGATGATGTCGATACCTCTTGGTTGGTGGAACAAATACGCGCTACCTTAAAGGAGCGTATGGATGCGACTATGGAAGAATTGCTGGAGGATCTTCTTCCCCCCGTTTCCACCGGTAGAGTTGTATTATCCAAGAATGTAAGTGAGTTTGCTACATACATATGTATAATTTGCAAGCTTACGACCTCGCGTTAATGTGCTGGGTATCGCAACGATAGTTTCCGCGTATTACCGAGAGAGAACTTCGAAATCTGGTGTTTTGCGATTTCGGGGACACAAAGGGGGACGTTCAGCTTTATCAACAAGTCCCGGATCTCGAGCAACTGCGAGAAACGGTAGAGGCGTATCTGGCTGAATACAACTCGATGTCTAGGAAGCCCATGCATTTGGTGTTGTTTCGGTAGGTGGAATATGTGCCCATCTGCTACCTATTACTATCTATTATTCGAGAGGGGGAGGAGGTGTAAAATTTTACAAAATACACCACAGATTCGCCATCGAACATCTGTCTCGTATCTCTCGTATTATCAAGCAACCGCGCAATCACGCTCTCCTTGTCGGAGTCGGCGGTTCGGGAAGACAGTCGCTGACTAGATTGGCATCCCATATATGCGACTACGATGTGTTCCAAGTTGAGGTCACCCAGCAATACGGGGTTCAAGCTTGGCACGATGACGTGAAAGACATTTTAAAACGTGTTACCGCCACCGATCTTCACTCTACATTCCTCTTTTCCGATACTCAGATTAAGGAAGAGAGTTTTCTCGAAGACGTGAGCAATATGCTTAATTCTGGAGAGGTAGGCTAAGCTTGTACAAACATCGCGCAATACGTATGTAACTATATACGATATCTATGTAGATACCGAATATATTCACCGCTGATGAATTGGCCGAGATATGCGAGCGGATGAAGCAAATAGACAGACAGCGGGATCGATCTGTGCAAACGGACGGAAGCGCGGTGGCTTTGTTCAATCTTTTCGTTCAAATAACGCGCGATCAACTGCACATCGTAGTGGTCATGTCTCCGATAGGCAACAACTTTCGCAATCGGATCAGAAAATTTCCAGCGTTAGTCAACTGTTGTACCATCGATTGGCTTCAGGTATGGGTGGTGGTCATGTACATACATACATGTACATAGAGTGTGTACATTAGGATGGACCTTAGCTACTCTTGACGAAAATTATTTTGCGAGATTTCTTTTAAGCATTTCAGCTTTTCCACAGCTTAAATTCAAGGTGAGCATACGAAGACGTTGTATCGGGAATTGAGACAGGATCTGCTGTAGCTGTAAATAACTTATTTTCAATCTTACAATTAGAACAGCTTTCCTTTTGTAGAATGGAGCGTTTTAATGAAAATCAGAAATATTTAATATATCCGTCGTTTATGGATAAATGAAAAAAAAAACTCTTCAGACAAAAGTTCGTACAGAGGCGAATATAACGGTAGGAAATTTTTTTTTTCAAGGTCACTTTTTCGAGTTTTCAAGGTGCACTGTTTTTTTTTTTTTTTTTTTTTTTTTTTTTTTTTTTTTTTTTAACGATCGTATAGGGTAAAGAACACAGTTGTTGGCCACCTGATAGTGATTGGCCTTATTTTGAGAAATAAATGAATATAAAGAAATACCAATGTTATGCCTTTTTTTAATCAACATATTCATATTCCTTGTACTTTCTTGCTTCGGATGTAATCAATATTTCTCCACTCATTATATACTGTGATTATATATAAATGCAAATAGGATGACTCGGCTTTGAATCTTGGAAATTACAGCAATTTAATAAAAAAATCGTAAGAGTGCAGTTGAAAGTTTGTGAATAGTTTAATGTATTTATGATATGTATATCTCTCATATTCGGTTTATATCGATAAATGAAAGTTGAAACTTTATAAAAGAATTATTTATTTGTTAAATTTATACATATATTGTGAAAAATACCGGGGGCCAACAACTGTCATATGAATAATGTTGCATGACAGTAATTGGCCAGGCGGCCAGTGACTTTTTTTAACCATATTAATGATGAAACAGTAATTAGCCCCCTGTTAAAAACAGAAATAAACACAACAAATACATACATAATAAAAAATATCCATTTTTATTGTATAATTTTAATCTTATTTCTATCACCAAATCAAGTAACATTTTCTTTTAGGTTATATTATGTATTAAATAGCGGCCAATCACTGTCGAACCGATTGGACAATTACTGTCTTGACCATGCCAATAACTATATTTCTTCGTAGGAAACACATTTTTTGTATATTTTTATACATTCTTGATTTTTTTTCTATAAACTCTATTTATTTTTAGATTATTAGGGGTTTTTCGTACTTATTTATATTGGTTTCCATTTCAAATTTACTAAATTCGCATTTATAATTTATTATTTATGTGACACTATTACTTAAGTGGCCAACCATTGTACTCTTTACCCTATGCTATGTATGTATTATTAAGCAGAAAAAGAATACAAATTCAATGATATATCATAATGTACATTCATGTCGAGGTTTAAGAAATTCGAAATTTTCAAATTCGAGGCCCTTCGTTTTCCCGTGCTACAATCGGGCTGAAATTTTTTCCATATCATTTTCCCAACAAGGGTCAGATTTCTGGGGGGTGGGACGAGAAAAATCTGATGGTCGAAAAATAAGGTCCACCCTGATGTACCTACATGTCACAGATGTGATGTGTTTGCTGTAGTGTGCAACAAACAGTTGTTGGTTTGCTTACATAGCCATGGCCAGAGGACGCTTTACTAGCGGTTGCAACTAGATTTCTCTCAACGATCGACCTAACGGAACAGGAAAGGATCGCCGGTATCGACATGTGCCAATTCTTTCACCTCTCCACGGAGAACCTGAGCTCAGAGTTCTTTATTCGGTTGAATAGACACGTTTACGTCACTCCGACTTCATACATCGAGATGATAAACACGTTTAAAGATTTATTAGGAAGGAAACGCGAGTAAGTATTATATTATTATTATTATTATTATTATTATTATTATTATTATATAGTAGATATGTATATACTGATCGTTCGACAAAATAGGCAGATAATAAACGCGAAAACGAGATATGAACGTGGTTTGGAGCAATTGGACGAGACTCAACGACAAGTTGTAACAATGCAGGAGACCTTAAGATCCTTACAACCACAATTAATAATTGCCACGCAAGACGTTGAGAAGATGTTGCTGGATGTGAACAAGGAGAGGGAAGAGGTGGCAGAAATAGAGAGAGTCGTCAGAATGGACGAGGAGGCGGCTCAGGTCGGCCAATTAAGCGCGTAGGCGCCGGCGGTAGCCGGTCATGCATACAACCAAGGACTAAGCTGTCTAGCTTGAACTCGGTTTTTACGATGAATTTCCAGGTTTATGCGGGTGAAGCAGCAGCGATCAAAGCCGAGTGCGACGCCGAGTTGGCCGAGGCGATGCCTATCTTGAACCGCGCACAAGCTGCCCTGGACACGTTGACCACGGCCGATATCGCGGTGATCCGATCGATGAAGCAACCACCGTACAGAGTTAAATTAATCGTCGAGAGCGTTTGCGTTCTGAAGGTTGAAAGCATTGCCTACGTACTATAGTACCTACACAACATAGATACGTAGACATTACGATTCCGCATTACAATTATAGCAAATAAAACCAGAAAGGGTTCAGGGGCCGGATGGGAAGATGGTGGAGGATTATTGGAGAGCAGCCCTTCGAATGCTGAGCGACGCTAGATTTCTTGATTCGTTGCTCAGTTTCGACAAGGACAATATACCCGACGACGTTATCGAGAAAATACGTCAGGTATATTTATCTAATCCAGATTTCGACCCAGAGAAAATAAAGAAAGTATCAACGGCGTGCGAGGGACTGTGCCGATGGGTATACGCCATGTCGGAATACGACAAGGTATCAAAAGTGGTTGCTCCAAAAAGGAGAGCCCTAGCGGAAGCCCAAACGGTCTACGACACTGCCATGGCCGATCTTGAAGCAAAACGAAAACAACTTTGGCTGGTGCAGGTTCGGTACCTTCAATTTCAATTGTTCCGATCTGCGCAAATTGGCATATACAATTATGCTTATGCATAATACAATCGTGTACGTCGTATAGGAGAGGCTGGGAACGTTGGAGAAACTGTTGGAACAACGAAGAATAGCTTTCCAAGAGATGTCTGATAAAGTGACGGATTGCGAGACCAAATTGAAACGCGCCGAGGATTTAATCGGAGGGTTGGGCGGTGAATACACTCGTTGGGCTGATACCGCGAAAACTCTGGGGGAGAGGTAGCTCTATATATTTTTCGTCTATTTTTCGAGTATAACCACTCGTAACTACTCGCGTCTTGTATAGGTATGATAAAACAACTGGTGACGTTGTGATTGCCTCTGGTGTAGTAGCATACCTGGGTCCGTTCACCACGCCATTTCGCGTCCGACAACTGGCTATGTGGATACAACGTTGCACGGACTTGAGAGTAGTTTGTAGCCAGGACTTTCAGTTGCGCGACATTCTTGGGGATCCGGTCTTGATAAGATCTTGGAACATTTCCGGCTTGCCGAACGACACATTTTCCATCGATAACGGCATTATCGTCAAGTAAGTAGAATTTCTTCAAGTTTCGTTCGCAACCACGGCGACGGCGACGGCGAGGTATGAATCGTGTGTACGGACTCGTTGCGTCGAATGTTTAGAAACGCCAGAAGATGGCCATTGTTGATCGACCCTCAAGGTCAAGCCAACAGATGGATTAAAAACATGGAAAGGCAAAATAATCTGAGCATTATTCGACAAAGTCAACTTGATTATGGTCGAGTACTGGAAAATGCTGTGCAATTTGGTCAACCGGTGCTTTTGGAACACGTCGGAGAGGAAATAGACGCTGCCCTCGAACCGATTCTACTCAAAGAAACGTTCAGGCAGGCCGGCGCGGTCTGTATAAAATTCGGTGACTCGATTATCGAATACAGTCCCGATTTCAGGTAGCTTGTTGCAACAATCGTTGCATTCATGCGCATTGTACTTATGTAGTACCCATACATCTGTATGTATGTACATATCCGTTTCTATTGTGCTTCTAGGTTTTACATTACCACGAGATTAAGAAATCCCCACTACTTACCGGAAATAGCGGTTAAAGTGACGCTATTGAACTTTATGATTACACCAAATGGATTGGAGGATCAACTATTGGGTATCGTGGTAGCGAAGGAAAGGCCTGACTTGGAGATGGAGAAGAACGCTCTAATTGTCCAGAGTGCCGCGAACAAAAAGTACGTACAATAGGGTACTTTTTACCTACATATACAATAATGTTGCAAGCATTTACTCGATCCGACGTTCCGCAGATTCCTCGAGGAAACAGAGGACAAAATTTTGGAGATATTATCGATTGCCGAGGGCAATGTATTGGAAGACGAAGAAGCCATTCAAGTTTTAACATCATCCAAGGAATTAAGCGACGACATTCAAGTGAAACAGGCAGTAGCCGAAGAAACAGAAAAATTGATCGACACTGCTAGACTACAGTACACCTCTATTGCAGTATATTCAACCGTACTGTTTTTCACTATCGGTATTCACATTTCAAATGATGTTGCATTTCTTGCATTTTTTGCACATCTTGCCTCGCATATCTTTCTTTAAAAGTCTCGTGTCTTTCCGTTCTTTTCTTTCAGCTATACTAGCGAACGTTGATCCGATGTATCAATATTCGTTGCCGTGGTTCGTGAATTTATTCGAGTTGTCTATCGATAATACCGAACCAGCAGAAACTGTGGAGCAACGGTTGAAGGATCTTGTGAAATATTTCACCTATTCCCTTTACGCTAACGTCTGCAGATCCCTATTCGAAAAGGACAAACTACTATTTTCCCTGTTATTGGCCATCAATTTACTCCAGCAGCGAGGCAAACTACCTTTGACACAGTGGATGTTTTTGCTGACGGGTGGAATCGGTATCGACAATCCATATGCGAACCCGACAACGTGGTTACCGAGTAGACAGTGGAACGAACTATGCAACTTGGATACCATAGAGGGATTCTCGGTGCGTTCAAAGTAGAAACAACGATTGGGTGTGGGAGATTCCAATATTGATCATCTAATTGTACGAGCAGAACATTCGAGAGACCTTTGTCGTAAACGTCGGACAATGGCGAAAGCTATTCGACTCGAAAGAACCGCAGAACGAGGGGATACCCTCGCCATTCGACGCTTCGAATCTATTCGAAAGGATGTTGATACTCAGATGCATTCGCCCAGACAAGATAATCCCAGCGATACAGCGGTTTGTTGAAGGTATACAAGTTTTAATGGTAGGTAGGTAGGTAGGTAGGTAGGTAGGTAGGTAGGTATACATATACTACATGGTTCGATTTGTTATCAGCGGAACTCGGCTCGCAATTCGTCGAACCGCCAGCATTCAATTTAGCTTCCTCTTACGGCGATTCCAACAGTTGCACCCCATTGGTATTTATCTTGACGCCTGGCACGGACCCGGCGCAATTGTTGCTCACGTTTGCCGATGAACAAGGATACACTGCGAACCGTCTTTTTTACCTTTCTCTTGGTCAGGGTGAGCGCTTCTGTCGTTTTTTTTTCCAAGAAAAGAGAAGAAGGTAAGTAAACGTGAATGATGAGCGGGACGTGTTCGACAGGTCAAGGACCGATTGCCGAGGAGACGATCCAAAGGGGCGTGATCGCCGGTAACTGGGTGGTTTTGCAAAACTGCCATTTGGCGGTCAGCTGGATGGGCACTCTGGAGAAAATTTGCGAGGGCTTGATGCCCGACACGATTCATTCGGAATTTCGGCTGTGGTTGACGAGCTATCCATCCAAAGACTTTCCTTCCTCGATTCTAGAAAACAGTGTGAAAATGACGAATGAACCACCGAAAGGTCTAAGGGCCAACATCCTTAGATCCTACACCAGTGATCCTATCTCTGATCCAGATTTTTTCGAATCTTGCGCTCAGACCGACTACTTCAAGAAACTTTTATATTCGTTGTGCTTTTTTCATGCCATCATACAGGAACGACGAAATTTCGGTCCCATTGGCTGGAACATCAGGTACGAGTTCAATGAAACTGACCTTCGGATCAGTGTCTTACAGTTGCATCTCTTTCTCAACGAGTTTAAAGACGTTAGGTTCGATGCTCTGAAGTATCTGATCGGAGAATGCAACTACGGTGGCAGAGTGACGGATAATTGGGATCGCAGAACTCTCAGCACTATCCTGGCCAAGTATTATTGCGAGTAAGCACTCGAGTAAGCGACCCTCCCAAGGGTCTACTCTACATGGGTATGTAGAGCAACCGCCATACTCGCCCCCTCTTTACGTCTTTACGTCTTTTAGAGAACTGCTTACCGAGAAGGTCTACTATTTCGACGATGCTTCGGAAATATATTACTGCCCGAACGTTCGAGAACACGAAGCCTATGTAGAATATACGAAATCCTTACCCTTAACCACCGAGCCGAGTGTCTTTGGTATGAATGAAAACGCCGACATCATCAAGGACCAGCAGGAAACAAATCTTTTATTTTCATCGCTCCTACTCACGCAGGTATAGATTTCAGTTTCGACAATCTTCTGCATTATTCCTACGGTACTCATTATTCTTGATTCTCTTGATTCTTACGAAACATGTTCTCCCCAGGACCGTGCGGTACGTATTGCACATGTCCGTTTACTGTGTCGCAGAGCGAGGACAAATTAATCACTTTTCGGGTGTCGGGGCAAGTAAACCTCAGTACCCCTTTTAAATACTCCATACAAGAGTGTGGAGGATTAATTTGCGCTCGCTCTATAGTCTATATACATTTTATTATTAAACGATTAATTATTACAACTGCTGCGTTGCATTGCATATTGGTGGGTTATGTAGGATCTCTGGCGATCAGGAAAGGTTAGTTAGTAGTAAATCTATACAGTGTGTGCAAGCACTACTTACTGTGTCCCGATGGAACGATGATACTCGAAATGTCAGGGGGGCGAGAGGGGTTCTTCGCTCGCATTGGCTCCCGCTGCCTGTGCCCCGTTTGCTTACTTTGTATTCGTCGACGTTGTCGCGCCAACCAATAGGGATATACTATTCGGACCCTAGAGTTTCTCAAGTATCTTCTTTCCATCGGGGCACAGTACAATTAGGTACCTGGACTTTATACGCACACGCGTGTGAAGATTTATCGTAATGCGCAATAATCGTAATACGTAATAACCGTGTTTAATGCGCAGCTTTGCTCGTAACAGGCTGCCGTTAAACCCGGAGGCGGGCAAACTTCGAGCGATGAAATAGTATTTGAAATTGCAAGAGATATTTCGGGAAAGATGCCAGCTAATTATAATATCGTATTAGCGCTTGAAAAGTATCCAACGTCTTACGAACAAAGCATGAATACAGTGTTGGTACAAGAAATGGGAAGGTTCAACAAGCTTCTCGACTATATTAAAATTAGCCTGGAGAACATTCAAAGAGCCATCAAAGGTTCGCTCGATCGTATCAATTTTTCCATTCCATTTCAGAACATGTATGTTCTTACATAATTTCCAATCTCATTCAGGTCTGATCGTAATGTCCTTTGAACTTGAAGATATTTACGAAGCGATTTTGACTAATAAAATACCGGCACTGTGGCAACAGTATTCCTACCCATCTTTAAAACCGCTTGCCAGTTACATCCATGATTTGTTACAGCGCTTAACTTTCTTTCAAGTACATACATATTACATACATATACTACCTTCGGCCGATTTCTTCACTTCCGACTAAAGTCCCGGTCAGTGAAAGATAACTCTAACAAATCGGCCGATAACTGCCAAATGATAGCATACTAACCGGGACTTTAATCGGAGGTGAAGAAATCTGGCATTAGTCTACTATGTAGCTATGTAGATTGTATATATAGTTTATGGGCTTGACTCTGATTACGATGTATAAATATTTAGAAATGGTACGAAGAGGGTCCACCGGCCACTTATTGGATCTCAGGATTTTACTTCACTCAAGCGTTTCTCACCGGGACCAGTCAAAATTACGCAAGAAAATATCAGATACCCATAGATCTTTTAGGCTACGACTTCGTCGTGTTGAAGAGCAATAAGATTCTCGACTCTGCCCCCCCTATAGACGGAGTTTATATATACGGATTGTTTCTAGATGGCGCGAGATTCAACAATGAACTTATGATTTTAGACGAGAGTATCCCGAAAGTGCTGTATGAAAACATGCCACCTGTAATTATAAATATTTATTTATCGTTTCAACCATACTATGTTATTACTATTACTATTACTATTACTATTACTATTATTATTATAGTTGTGGGTAATTCCTACGAGACAAAAAGACGTTAAAGAGACTGTAACGTATCTCTGCCCAGTGTACAAAACTAGCGAGAGACGAGGAGTCTTGTCAACCACCGGACATTCGACTAATTTTGTTATTGTTATGACTTTACCTACCGCAAAACCGCCGGAACATTGGATTATAAGAGGAGTCGCGATGCTGTGTCAACTCTCCGAATAGAAATCCGACTTCTCCCATTCATTTCTTCATTGACAATGTAAAGAATGTAGCATCGTTTTAAAACTTGTCTCCACATGGTTCTCGCGAATATCGATCAATTTCAAATAAAATCCGTCCATTTGTAACGCATAGGTACAGAAAAATTCTTTCCCTATTTACTTATGCGATTTATTTGTCGGCGCGGTGCGCGCGCATGACACCAGTGACGAATGACGAGTGACGACACACTTCGGTGGCAAGGCAAATGGTGATTGGTGAGCCGTGAGAATCCATTTAAAGATGGCTGCAGATGGCTGCTGATCGAGCTAAGGAGTGCCGTCAGCCGTGTGGTCAGTGGTGTCACTTTCGAACAACGTCTCGATGTTGTAACCCGGAAAATTGTCTGAATCAAGTAGCAACATTTCCAAACGAGAAATCAAATTAATAAAGAATGAATTAATTTTCATTGGATAAAATGAATTGTCATCAAATATTGAGCGGGGCCTGTAACGCGGGTGATCGTTGCTACGCCGTCGGCTCGGTCGAAGGGATTTCTTTTACTGTAAGTTGCATCGTACTTCTTAGGTACTACTCACGACACTGTTCTCTCCCGAAATTGTTCTGAACGCCAATTTATGATACATCGCTACCTGCCTTAGAGCATATGTTTATATGCTCTAAGCTACCTGCATACATATTCGATATTCGATATTCGATATTCGGGGATACCTATAATATACCTATATAGTATATACATACCTAATATTTCTTTTCAACTGTTGACGCGCAGTTTTAATTTCTATCGAATAACCCGGAGTACGTACACCTCTCTACCTACCGAGTTTTATCAATTTTCCACAATAATAACCACTCGGCAAATCGGTCTGTTGCTTACTTTTATACAAGTAAAGCTCAAGTATATACATGGTTTCTTGTTATTCTTGGATGGTGTGTCGCGTACCTGAAACGTATGTATTTGATACAGGCATATGCGGCAGGCTGCAACATTGTAATTCTTGCCAGTAACTTCGAACGGGTTCAAATAATTCCAGGAGCCGTACATAACTATATAAGAATCAGCTGCTTGGATTGTAGCACAGATACTGGAAAAATAGCTGCAGCCTATGAAAATCAAGTGTGCATTTTTGAGCCTACACCATTGATCCATAGCGCATGTTCACATGTTCGTATTTCTCTTTTTCTTATGCATTTTATATGTTTCATCATTTTGCGTAGTAATATTCTTTCAAATATGTATATATATATAGCAATTAGAGTATCGATGGGTCCAGACTGGAAGTCTGCAAACCGAATCAAATATCAGTTCTCTGTCGTGGAATTTGGAAGGAACCAGACTATTAACCGGCGGAGAACTTTTACAATTATGGCATCAAAACATAACCCCGTTTCAGGAAGAACACAGTAAGTCTTATCCTATCGTTTTATTTAACCGATAATTACTTTTTGTCTACCGTGATGCGGGCAATGGTGTGATTGTTGGTGGTGGTGACAAGTAATACAAATTGTGTACAGTGACGAAGATGAATGTATTACAAGCGCAAGAAACCATTGTAACTGGGAGAGAAGAAAATACTTGGACTGTTCTTCCAAGCTGTGAGTTTACTCTGGAAATGCGTGTAAAAAGCATAGAAAACGCTGTTCTTGCGTGTACTTGGCTGACAAATTTTGTCCTTTCATTGAACAATTATTATCTCTTTAATATACACGAGCACCGCAAGCTATTTTAGCAATTCTCCCAATATATCGTTGGAATGCAGTTTATTCCTTGCTTGAGCTACGAGTGAAACAACCTAGCCATATTCATGATTTTTTCTATACGCAGCAATTATAACAAGCATCGTGGCTGGACGCTTTATAGTAAAAGTGGGAGAGACTCCATAGGAGGAGCGACGCCGTACCTTCGCGAGTTCAGTGTGTGGGAAAGAGATGTCTATATTTCTCACTGTGTTTAATTACTTATAGATGGCAGCAGTGAAAGTATAAGTAATTAAACACAGTGAGAAATATAGACATCTCTTTCCCACACACTGAACTCGCGAAGGTACGGTGTCTCTCCCACTTTTACCCTATTACTTTGACGCTTCTACGCATTACATCGCAAAGATCTTTTGTCATAAATCATGGCCCCTCTCCCAAAGTCAATGTCCGGGTTATTCGAAGGAACGCGTTTTCTCCTGTGAGAACAACATTGATCATTGATCGTCGATCGTCGATAGCATTTGAAATGGAAAGAAAAAGACTTGTCGCGTTCACGCGTACTTACCAAACAATTACAACCAAGAGCATCTGTATTTTTGCAGCTGGTACTGTCACATTTTCGATTGGTGGGGAAGCAGAGAGTCCGGCACCTGGTGATCCAACCACTGGAAATGAACCAGGAGCATGGAATTGTGTTTGGAAGTGTCGCACAGCCACGCCGGTACACCTTATGAGTTTCAGTCCAGATGGTACATTATTCGCGACAACAGGATTCAACGATAGATTAGTTAAAATCTGGTTCGAGAATAAACAGTGTAAGATTCTTGGAATGTAAGAATATTCTAGCTAGTTTAACGAAAATCGCAACGAAACTGTGCTTATAAATTCTTTTCACAGTGTTTTCAACAAGAAATCTGGATCACGGAAATGTTACACAACCCATGGGCAGTGACAATTACAGTTTCGTTTATATCGCTCATCCTCGTGCAGTAACACATTTATCTTGGCGCAAGACCAGCAAATACATGCCAAAGTACGTAATTACATAGAGACAGACAGACAGACAGATATGGAAAGAATTCTGAACAAGCTATTATTTAATCTTTGTGCATTGATTTGTTTAGGGGCTCCGTCTCCAACATGTTGGTCACATCCTGTAGAGACAATATTTGTCGAGTATGGGCAGAGACGATACCACCCGAGGTCGAAGGTTTAGCCAACATGAGTCAGTTCGAAGGTTCCGACAGACATGGTCACCATGGGAAACATCGACACCACAATATGCACAAACACCGTTTCATGCAACGGCTCAAACACATGAAGTGCGTACTAGCTATTATCGCTCGATCCGCTGTCACCCAACTCGATTGAACGAGCTCTACATTTATAACATTGCTGGAATTATAGAACGTGCTTCCATATCCGTCGGCACGCAAAGCAACAACATCAGGCCGGACACGCCACAGCTCCAACTTTGCCGACCTTACCTTCAACGTATTCGGTGCACGATTTTCATAATAATTACCAAGGCGCCGGTCACTATCCAGGAATGCACTTTCACTTGGCAGCTAGTATCAATGCAGAAACTGGTACGAGCATATGTATTATAATTATTTGGACAAGTTGCACGGCACAAATCACATTCTATTTCGTGTTGCAGATATACCGCTGGTACCAAGTTTAATCACCGGAGACCCCGAAAGGGAGCCAAATTTTATTCTACACTGGCTGAACAATAAAGAAATGCACTTCACCATGCAAGCGGAAAGTATCCTGCAAGAGCTTACGCGTAAAGTTGTGGAGAAGGAAGAAGGACTGCATCATCAGGATATGGATCATGGGGGGGACCACGATTCCGAAGACGAAGGCGGCGTATCGAGTGAGTTGTTTCTCGGTTCTTTCGAGTTCTCTGGTACATAGTCTATAGCTGAGATGGCTGCGCTATTACAGAAAAGGGAGTGCGATTGCAAGCCATACAAAAATCGGGGGGCACGGTCCGGTCGACGAGCCAAGATGATCATAGCAGCGATGAACATCATACGACTCATACAGTTTCGTCCCATCACAGTTTACCGCATAGCGCGCATTCTCACCAGAGTCTCAGGTATAATATCCATCGCCTACCTATGTAGAATAGCTTGCTTCTTAATATGTATGTATTTCGGATTCCCTGGTTCCAGTAATACAACATCTATTAATTCCATTGCAACGGATGTAACAACGTCGATCAATCATGCTCCGGATTCTTTGGACACCAAGATAGAAACGTTATTACGTGACTGGCATCACAATCCGGATCTACTGTTCTCGATTCATCCGATAGACGGAAGCTTCTTAATCTGGCATATCGAATGGTTAGACGAATATCATCCAGGGTCGTTTCGGCAAGCGCAGATATCATTTTCTACGCGAATACCAAACGCATTTCCCCTTGGCGACGCATCAACGATGAGTCACAGTGTGTCGATGTATTCTCACAATACGGGCGGTCCGTTATTAAATATCCGCGAAGTGGCAAAGTCGTCGGCAAAACCATCGTCGAATGACGGTACGCAAAAATGCGTATAAAAATACGTCGTCCGAGTTTGGTCTGGGTTAGGCTAACAAGATGATGAACTTGTGTGTCGGTACAGTTGCCGAAACAGCTACGCCGTTGCCGAGTTTAATCGAACAAGATGAAGAACAATCCACGTTAACGTCGAGAACAGGCCAGGAGTTGTTAAAAAATATTTCAAATTCGTCCGATCCGAATCAGAGTGCTGCGGCGAAGGAGGGAAACGGTGAATTGGAAGGAGGCAAAACGAATCAAGAGACGGTGAACGATTTATTGACTCATCCCAGTCCGATTGTCTCGATGGTATCGAAGCATTCGAACGGGACCTTGAATTTATGGCAATTGACGTTTGCCGATAGAACGAAATTTTCACAAGTAAGGGATCCTTGAGCGTCATCTGATGTTTGGCTCATCTTCAACTTAATCTTCTACGGTATTCCTTCGGCGATAGGTATTAAGTATTGGACACGCGTCAAGAGCTTCGGGGCATCGATTTCGGGTAAACGATATCACTTGTCACCCGGTGTTACCATTGCTGGTGACGACGTCGCATCACAATATACCGGAATGTTCTGGATCTCAGTGTCAGAGCGCCGATTCGAGCGAGAACGTCAATAGCAAATCGAATGCAAACAAGGTGGCGGCGGCGGCGGCGGCGGCGGCAAAAGATGTCTCTCCGACTGTAAGTGACCAAAATATCCGGTTGTATGTAATGTTGAACGTGATTCGGATACATTAATTTGAGACGAATCGACTGGCGATTCCAGGGATTTTGCAGTGAATTGATACTGTGGCGTGTAGACCCGGTCGGACCGTTATCGAAGAGCGGAGGAGTTTCGGAATTAGCGCGGATTAATTCACCCGAGATCTCAGCGTTCAGCAACGTAGCGTGGATTCCAACTTTATTACCGAGTACCACGTTGGGTAATTTATCGAACTCGCCGAGTGCGTGTTTTGTCGCCAGCGATGGCGAGTGTTTACGAGTTTACCAGGCTGTTATCGATGCTAGAACACTGTTGGCCGAGGTATCGATCAGTGAGAGGCGAAGCAGAATGATGGTAAGCGTTTTATGGATGCAGTGAAAAGGAAAAGAAAACGAAAAAGAAAAACAATACTCTAGAATCCAAAGATGCGAGAGATGCGAGTGATTTATTATTATCGCGTGTATAGGATTCAATGGCAAGCCTCTCGACGGATATATCGTCGGAAGATGGTGTGAGGCATTCGATCCATGACAGGATAAAGATAGTGTCGCAACAATCGACGGCAAGACCAGGTTGTGTCATACAGTTGGACGCTATTGCTGATGCCACGCATGTGAGTGCCTCGGTTATCGATTGCTAGACGATTGCCATCTAATCAAATTGGTCTTTTTAAATGTAGGACTGGCAGAACACACAGTTTCTACACGTGTTCCAAGAGCAATTGATTACCGGAGACAGAAACGACGAGAAGCAAGCCGGAACAGATATAGCGGCAAATGATTTAGGCCTGATGGAATCCACTTTGGATGCTATGGTGGATTTACAACAATCCACGATTTTCGAGGAGCCATTTTACATTGTTGTTTTAGAGAGAACGCAACAGGGTACAACCGTACATATGTGGCGTTTAATTATAGCCTCCCAGCCAGAGACCAACGGTACGTATGTATGTGTGTAATGAAAAATTTCGGGTCACCGCGTACATATTCTTTTATTTCATTTAATTTTGTTGAAAATGAAATCAACTTGCTGACAGGTTTGTCGGGATCGATGATGTACGTTCCAGACTCGCATTTGGTTCAAGACGAAGAGGATGACGGTACTCCCGGTCGATATAACCATTCGGAGGACAGGAGGTCTCAAAGAGCGAGTCAGACTCGACGCGAAAGTCAAGGCGAGTCCGATACGTTTTTCCAAAAACGGCCACAAAACAGCCACGTTCTGATCACCACTACAAAAGTTTGTACTCAGGAGTTACCGTTGCCGGACGGAGTCGAGGTTCGCATTTATTTTTCAGCTACGAAAGATGTGTGTGCGCGCGCGCGCGAGAGAGAAAGAGAGGGAGAGAATATTGTCTCGCATTGTCACGTACCACGATGATTATCACTCGTAGGTAATACACGCGGCACCGGCTGCTGGACATTTGAGCAGCTCTTCCATATACCCTGCTTGTTTCGCGCCGTACATTATAGTAACAGCATGTAGCGACAGCACGACACGTTTTTGGAAATGTCAAGTGACAAAGAGCCGGCTGGATGACAACCATTGTTACGAATGGTGCGAATGGGAAATGATACGGAAGGATCAGGAATCAACGATCGATATTACAGGTATGCGGGGATGATCAGTTGTTGTTGACCGATAGCGCTAATAATAATTTCACGCGTAATTTCAGGACAACCATTGAATATAAGCGCCGCGTACAGCGGACGTATCGCGTGTGCATACAAATATGGGAAATCATTCACGCGACCGACAAAAAGCGATCCTGACTCACGATACGTAAATCTCTGTGTCGCCATATACGAATGCGAAAGTACCGGTGGAAGCGAATGGATTTTAGAAGATACTATACATCTGAAAAATATACACTTGCCGAGGATCCCGGTAGATCAGCATTTAGATCTAAGCTACCTCTACGATAGTAGATTCTTGCAAAAGAAACAGAGACTCACGCAAGTGTTGCAAACGCTGAGCCACGAAGACGTGCGATCACCGAGGAACGGAGAGAACGGAGAAAGCACAAAATCGAATGCAGGTTTACTGGCGGTTCCGTCGTTCAGTACTCTTCAGTCTTTGCGGAAGTCGATCATAGAGAACGGCAACACTTGCCCACTTACGCAGAAACATTTGGTTCAGCTGGACTGGGTGTCGAAGGAGGATGGTTCGCATATTTTGACTGTGGCCGTTGGATCGAAAATAATGCTATTTACACCCGTCTGCTCGGATCTGGCGCAAGCCAATATGAAGGCGATGAAAGAATCGCAGAGTAACAATCGACCGATATTACGGAAGGCTTCGTCGTTGGCGCAGCCGCAATTTGTCGACGAGATACGTTGGATGAAACTACGAAAGATAGAATTGACCACGGCGGATGGTCTGCCACCGTTACCTATGCAAATATCTTGGGTTAGAGACGGTATCTTGGTGGTCGGCATGGATTCCGAGATGCACGTTTACTCGCAATGGAAACCGAATCCGAAGAAGGATTGCTTTCACTCGAATTTGCAGCATCAAGAATCGGACGAGTTTCAAGCAAGCCGGAACTTACGGGACGAAGATCTGAGAACATTGGCAAACGAAACGTCACAGAGACGGTTGGCGAACGTCTCGTCCATGCCTCATCTTTCTCGCGTCAGCAGCATCAATCTAACGATGCTCGACGCGAAGAAGAAGCGCGGAATCCAAAACGAGAACTTGAGTTTCGACTACATGCCGGACTACGGTTTGTTCGAGGCTTCGCGGATCGCTTGTCCCGTGCTGCCCCAGTACCATCCGAAGCAATTGATGGAGTTGCTAAATTCCGGTAAAATACGCTGGGTCAAGGCTATACTGTCGCATCTGGTTCGATGCATAAAAACTTCTTGCCCGTTGAGAGCGGATGACGAGAGTTTGGTGAAACAACGCGGCGGCGGTGGCGGCGGCGGTGGCGGGGGCGGCGGCTGGTCGCGTTCGAGAACGATGTCGGTGAGTTACGTCGGCACAACGTCGCCGCTGGAGCCGAGGGGCTCCACCACTCAAATACCGGAAGAACTTACGTTGGATTACGCAGAGATAACCTCGATATCCCCGTTACCTCTTTGGACGTTGTTGATCGCGGACAAAGAGACGAATCTGCCTCACCAGCACAACACCGAGGACAAGAAGAAGGATTACAACGAGCTGTTCGAGAACAACCTGGACGAAGGTGAGTCGTTGGATGACATGCTGGAAGAGGATTACGATTGCTCGCGACAAAAGGACAGACGGTCCTCGGTGCCGGAAAGGCAAGGGATATCCCATTTCGGGCCGAGGCAAGGCAGAATGCTGTCGCGGCTGTTAACGCACACCCATTTGCCTGGCCTCTCGAGTCTCGATCAGATGCATTTGCTTGCTCTGGCCGACACCGTTTCGACCTGCAACGTAGACTTCGCCGAAAGGTTTGCGATAGACGCCGCGAAGAATGCGATCGCGAAAGAAAATTTGACCGGCATCCCCGACGGAGAGACCGTCTCCACCGATTCGCTGGATGATTGCGGACTCAGGTTCCTGCTGGCCATGAAGCATTACAATTACTTGATTAGGTGCCTTCCATTGGCCCAGAGGGCCCAGTTCCAGAAGCAAGGTGTATCCTCGAACAATCTTGTTTGGGCCTTTCATTCCGAATCTGAGGAAGAACTGTTGGGTTTGATACCCTCTTACGCGAAAGGTCAACCCAAGTGGAGCGTTTTGAAGGAGCTCGGGGTCGGTTGGTGGATCAGAAGCAACACTGTATTGAAACGGTGCGTCGAAAAGATCTCGAAAGCGGCGTACCAAGAGAAGCAGGACCCACTGGATGCAGCCCTCTATTACCTCGCTATGAAGAAGAAGAATCTTGTTTGGGGGCTTTTTAGAAATAAGAGGGACGACCGAATGACCAGTTTCTTTGCCAATAACTTTACGGAGCACCGTTGGAGGAGGGCAGCGATGAATAATGCGTTCGCCTTGCTCGGTAAACAAAGATTCGAACATGCCGCGGCTTTCTTCCTATTAGCGGGTGCGCTCAAGGACGCGATCGATGTGTGTTTAGATAAATTGAATGACATTCAATTGGCGATGGTGATCGCTAGACTCTACGAAGACGATACAACCTCTCCGAACATGAGGAGACTACTCTACGAAGAAATATTAGGCTGCGACAAAGACGGGCAAACTCAAGATATGAACAAAGTTCATCCAGATCCGTTTTTGCGTAGTATGGCCCTCTGGATTCTTAAAGATTACGCAGGATCGCTCAACACTTTGCTCTTGACCAACGTTGGCACCTTGCATTCGCAGTACAACGACGAATCCGATAAGCCTGAAGGCTCCACGGCGAATCCAAATGTGTTCAACTTTTACGTTTATCTCCGTACACACCCGTTACTGATCAGACAATATATCGCGTCCACCGCTCAAGAGAAAAGAAAAGGTCATTCGGTAGTTATATCCGGATTTAGTTACGGCACGGATACTAAATCTCAGCCAGACAAGCAGTTGACTTTGGAAGACAGTATTACCCCGTTGGAGAGGCAGTTGTACTTTACAACGGCACACGCTCACTTCAAGGCAGGATGCCCCGCTCTTGCTCTTGAAGTTCTGTCAAAGCTACCCAGCAAAGTGATGGACACTAATTGCGAAGATTCGCCCAGTATGTATTCGCGATGTACTTACATATATGGATACATACCACGCGTCGTACCCTGCTTTCTTCGATGTAAATAGTAATTGTGTGCTTTTATTCTTTCTTCGCGGTTCAAAGGCCTGTTGAATAGCCCGAGCAAGTCCAGAACGCAAAACTCTCAAATAGATACAGGTATCATCAGTTGGGACGATGATTCAAAGAAAACCAACAAGGACGAAGGAGGTACGCTCTCGTTTCATTACTTTTACCCGTTTCGTTTCATTGCCCGGACACGAGTTAAAAAAGAATGCTTACACTCATCGCCTTAGGCACCATCGATTGGTCCGAACCTGTGATAGCAACAACCGACGAACAATTGGTGTTAAACTGGGACGACGACGACGACGTTGATGCCGACAGCCCTCCGTTAAGTATGAAACTGGACAAAAAGGAGACGAAAGGGAACGATACTAAATCGGCGGAGAAGGAAGGTAAGACGTGAAATTGATTGAGACGAAATTGATCGAAAAGAAGGCTATACGAGCATCTGTTTTCCCCGCGATAACTCTTAGAAAAGAGCACGAAATTATCCGGTCAGCTGGACATCATGGCGCAACAATTGAAGTTTGTGGCTTGTTTAAAAATTTTGATGGAAGAATTATCAACGCTGGCAACAGGATTCGAAGTGGACGGTGGACAACTTCGTTACCAACTATACGTTTGGCTCGAGCGAGAAGTGGACGCGCTTCGACAGCTTTGCAATTACAGTGTCAACTCTGATGGAGATGCCAGCAACGCTTCGGACTGTAATTCATAAAATCTTACGATCAGTCGTTCATTCGGATGCACGGATTTCACGGAAATGACGAGAAAACAATTTTGAATTTACAGACGAAGGCGGCGGTATGGTAGACGATGTTCTACCGGGCAGATCCGGTGAACAGCCAACGTTGCACGAAATACTAGTGGCTGAGAAATTGGATTTCGAGGCTAAAGTACAACGAGCCGTTCGTAGGAAAAAATGGTTAAAAGGTATGCCGATGCCGAAGGATTCTCGATATCGATCTTTACATACTACATGCTACTTTTTTACTTTGCTGCCACGTTCCGATGCGTTGTTTCTAGCGAACGAAACGTTGCTGCGAACATTGCTGTCGTATTGTTCCCTGCATGGAGCATCGGGCGGGGGTTTAGCGTCTGTTAGAATGGAACTTGTCCTTTTATTGCAAGAATTACAACAGGAAAAGACGCAGCAACAATTGCTTAGCCCCCTCCCGTTCCCAACCACACTTCCTCTTCTGAGTGCCAGCGTAGCGTGCAACAAAACCGTGGTAGCAGATCCGGTTCGACATTTACAGGTTCGAACTCTTATATGTGCGCTGATTCTGAGAATTTTTCAAATCCTATTTTTAATGTATTGGAAACGTTTTTAGTCCCTGGCACACGATATGTTGCAAACATTGGTGGAATTGCGAAATCCTCCGATGCCAACGAGAAACACTCATTATTGCGAAGTATTTATAATGAGGGACTTGGCGGTAGCTCTGAGCGCTTGCATTTACCAGTCACTCTGCGATTCTGACACTTTTGTAATGAAACATCAACAACCGGACAGGTAAACCCCGTGAAACTTTATCTAGTAAAATAGCAGCTTCGCTAAAGTGACCAGATATTTTTTGTTTCAATGCGGGACAAGCAAGGAAACAAGATAGCGAGCAAAAAAAAGGTTCACAGAGCCTTGAGGAGATCGTTTCCGCAGTTTATTAAAGCATACTTGATACATAAATACATTCAAACGATACATTGAAATAGTAGAGGAAACAGGAAGTTTATGTCACTTGGAGAATGTAAAAGGTTACATGTCCAATGCGGGACACGTTGCGGGACACTTTTCAGTGCGGGATAAAGGGCTAAAATGCGGGACGTCTGGTCACTTTAAGCTTCGCTTCTACATGCATATGTACGTCCAGAGTACACGGAACCGCGCGAACTGTGCAAAATTCACGCGCATTGTTGGCGCAGCTTTCCAGCAGTCGCCGAAATAGAAACGTTCTCCGGTGGCCATCTGGTAGCCTCGAATCGACATCATCGAAGATATTCGACGGACGATGGCGTATGCATTACCACATCGCCTTCCAAATGGCCGGGTGTGACCAACTTGCGTGCACTGCTGGCTCGCGAGAAAGACGAAGACACACCGAAGCTGAATATTCTTCTCTGCGAAGCTTTCGTGGCAACATATATGAGCTTGTTTGTCTACGCTCTTTGGAGCTGCGACAGTCACATTCTTTACAGGCTCGTAGGCCAACACTTTGACAGTAGCACGTGGTCTTGCCTTTTCGGAGGAGGAGTCAAGAAATTACTGCGCGTCGCGAGCACCAGTAGTCAGGTGTTGCATCTTTATGCAAATATTAACAGTTGCTTCCATGTATCGTTTTTTATATATATATATTTTTTTTTTTTACTTTTTCGCTTCAGGCCGGTGGAACAGGGGGGATAGAAAGAGGTGATGGTACCTCGAGCGAAGCGCAAACTACCGCAGGAGCCGTGTGGAACACTATGACGTCGTTGACTAAACAGCGTGTAAAATTGAATATGAAGCTATTGGGACAGTTTACGGGTCAGCAGCCAAATATGAAGGAGGATAAGCCTACGTATAGAGAACAATTTGTCTCTCCTCAAATGAGCATGGTCTCGTATTTTTTGATGAAGGTCGGTTATCCAAGTTGAATAAACTTTTCTTTATTGTTCCATTCATTTATTTATTTATTTTCTCATCTTTCTTGTTACACCGAGATAGCCACACATAGATCGCGAGTACGCGGACGAAATCGATTACGATTCATCCGATTCCGCAGTGTCAGATTTAGATACGTCAGAGGATGAGGAAGATGTATTTGATACCAACGCGAAACCAAAGAATAAACCAAAGGACAATACGGAACATTCGAACCCAAACTCGTACAGTTGGTCTGTCATGAGATTAGGCATAATCAGGATATTGCAACAGCAGCTGCAAGATTTCTTAAATGTCGCCGGCATAGAAATGCAAGGTAGTACAATTCTCAATGTGTAACGCCTGATTTCGCATTTCGAATTATCCTTCTTTTCTTTTCTTTCCATTCCATTTTCAGAGTTGCCTGTAAGTAGCCCGTTGATTCATGGCACGCTGGCTGTGGTGGCACAATGGCAAGAAGCGTTACGCGAGGAATTAGATAGTAGAGGACCACCGCCGATTAATTACATTCCTGGCTGTGCACCAGATCCGACGCCTACTCCGGGAAAACCAGCGATACACAAATATCGGTCCTTGCTGGAAAAAGGCAACACGCCGTTCAAGTAAGATCACCGACAAAATTGCAACAATGTTGAGAAAGTCTATTGTAATAATCACTGGTGCTTTCCTTCTCTCTCTCTCTCTCTCTCTCTCTCTCTCTCTGTATGTTTAGTACACGCTTAGCATCGGCGGCACCGGCTAATCGAATATGGTGTTACTTGGTCCGACAAGAATCGGTGCAGGATATTTTTATTCGAGCTGTATTCGGCAAACGAAGGTCTTTGTCGTCGATATTAGAAAATAATCAAACCGCAATTGATAATTTGAATCGTGGAACAACGGCGGAAGACAAAGGTAGCGACAGCGGAACAACCAGCTTGCCCGAACCGGTTCGAATCATTCACAAAGAGCAAGATAGTATCAGTGCCTTTTGCCTTAATCAGGTTTGATCCGATTACTCTCGTTCTTTGTCCAGTATACTTACCGAAATGTTCAACCTAATCACGCTTAACGACCTCTGCAATCTATAATCTATAGGTGAACCCAGGTTTGATGGCTTTAGCCACTCCTCGCGAAGTGCAAGAAATGAATATATCGCTGCTGCTCGAGCTTCCATCTTGGTTAGAAGATGAATGCGAATTTGACCTGATTAATTTAAATAAACAACCAGAACCGGAGCCAGTCCAACCAACCAGTTTCTTAGTCATTCAGGCAAGCATCCCAGTAAATCTTTTAAACCGTGCATTACGTTTTCATTTTATACGTATCGTATCGAATTGTACTTGACGTTGTTATTTTACATTTAGACGGCAGCTGATCGACCATTGCTTGCTCAGAGCCCACAGGCAAACAGCCCTCAACCTCAGTCGGGTATCGCGAGCCAAAGTGGAAGAGGAGCCAGTGTGGTAAGTTTTCCTCGCGATCGCCCAGCGAACGTAACTCGCGTTTAATATTATATGATATTTATTTAGTGTACAAGTCGCGGACACTGTACAATCGTAGGTTTGTCTACTTGAAAATTTATACCTTCACGTGTCGTATCCTTGCACCGGTCTCACCCAGATCTCTCTCTCTCTCTCTCTCTCTCTCTCTTTCTCGCTCGCTCGCTCGTTCGCTCGCTCGCTCTCTCATGTATAAATCCCCCTAATGTTTGGGATAAAGACGGGTTAAGTAACGGATGTGTAACACTTGAGCAAACGATATCGGATATTTAATTCCGTCGGTCCACGATCCAAGATTTACGCACAACACACATTTCGAATTCTAATGATTTCTCGTGGCGAAAATTTTGCGGTCAATTGTTTATATAGAGTGGCAGA
The DNA here is from genome assembly GCA_929113495.1 of Andrena minutula. Classification (NCBI taxonomy): domain Eukaryota; kingdom Metazoa; phylum Arthropoda; class Insecta; order Hymenoptera; family Andrenidae; genus Andrena; species Andrena minutula. The sequence continues at coordinate 123,853 of OV815993.1, forward strand.
CGAGACTCTGCTTCCATGTCGTGTTTATTCGTCTTATGCTCCGCATAATGCGTAAAGCGCATCATAAATTGATGAACGCGACCATAAATTCGAACCGAAGTGCAGGATTCATGCCTCGGACATGAATATTCAAGTTGGCATTAGGCGCGTCGAAAGTGGTTGCGCTCTCCTTTTCCCCTGTTCTATGGAAGAGGTTTCAAGGAACCGGCTTGTTGCGTTGCATGATATGTATCAACAAGGTTGCCCCATACCGGCTGGAAACCGGCTACTTCGAGGCTTATTTCCTAGGCGAGAGATCGGTAGATAAGGAATTAGGAATTAATTGTCCTTGGAAAGTTGAGTAAACCGGTAGAATCGCGGGAGGAAAGCCTCGATAGCCATGGTATGTGTCGATATCGAGATTATCGCGTAACCGATGCGCACCGGGTCGCGTCAAAGTAGGACAATTGGTGACGGAGACACATGTTCCTTGTTCAATGCTTGCCTAACGTCTAACTTGGTCCGCGTCTCACCGACGTCACACTCACCTGTTGGCTCGTTCGCTCGCTCAGATGAAGGGGATGCCCGCTTTTCCTGGCTCCCACGACCTGCGTTTCTGTCAGTTTGTTGCAGATAGGAGCAAACACTTGTTGCAACCGGTGAGATTAACTTCTAACAGACCCTAGCCTGCATAATATTCATAGTATTATATTCTAGTGGCAGTTTCGTGTTCGGTTCTCTTTTCTTTCGCGTTTTCTCACTCTTTTTTTTTCTATTTTCGCTTTGTGAGAAACGTTAACGATTCGCTCCATGTCGTAACATCGTAAGCGTAAATTTAATTGAACGTCTTACCCCGCTGCTATTTCGCGTGGTCATACTAAATACTCGCTTACGAGCGTTACGAACGGGCGACCGTTCCGTGTTATATAGGAGCAATACCTAGTAACAGAATGTAACGAACGCTTCTCCTCCTCAAACAGCTCTTCATATTTAACGTAGCGATTGCGATTCTTTTATTTCAAGAGATCCGTGGAAAAAGTGTCGTAAAGTTTGTTACATTTTTACATCGATTCCTACTTTTGAAGAAAATCAAAGTATAAAATTGATTCTTAATATAATCTTGATACATGGAAATGATCGACGTTGCGAGTTGATTACGAATAGGAATAGGAAGAACCGCTCGATCCAATGCGACGGATCCGCGACATTTCTTTCTTGACGGTGCATGCCTGTGTTTAACCGTTCCCTTCGTGTACAAAATTGTCTTCGAGCATTGTACGTCGTTTTGATCGTTGTTTTGACTCTTGAATGTTGTCTGTAGTACCTATACCTATACCTATACCTATACCTGTAGCTGTAGCTCGCTCTACTATGTAAGAAGAATGGAGGTCTACTAGTTTACTTACTAAAATCAGTTTGAGATCGGAAATTTGTCGTGATTTCTGCTTAAACCGAACACGATCTGGCAGAAAAACTGCTGGTAGACCTCGAGTGAATTGTGGAGAGTTGCCGCCTCGTTAGACCGGACTAGACAGACGAACGTTTCCGTGATATGATGGGGGGTACCTACATGGTACATCGTTGAATCGAATGAAACAACCAAACAGGCATGCATGCCCCCCCCACCATGCGTCGCGTTTTGATTCATCCATGTACGTCTACACATACTTACATCCTATGCATGTACTGAGCGATCGTTTAGTTTTCTGTTTTATTAGGCTAACGATAAAGAGAGCATGCTCTTATTGAAGCGCACAGCGCGACCAAGCGTGTTTCTCGCACTAGATTAGATTCGCGATTCGCTCTGTGCGCGCGCACGTGTGTGTGTGAAGCGTACATCTTCCTTTCCTACCTCTTTATATATCTTTTGTTTATCTACCGTTTAGCCCCATTACACGTACGCTAACGTTTACCGAGTTACGTATTTGCGTAACAATAAGACTACTATTATAATTATAAACGTGCACGAAGACGCGATTTAATATCAACTCTTATATTTGTTCCAACAGATCCTGAAGCATAAAATTGACGGTATAAGAAGAATCTCGTCCCATCCACTTCTGCCGCTATGTAAGTAAGCATATATATCGTTTGTCTTGGCCAATTAGTCTGGATAATGATTTTCATTGAAATATCAAACGAATGAATTACTGCTGGAAGATGACGATTCGTTATTCGTAAAACAGACCTGACCGGTTCTCAAGATGGCTCGGTATCGCTTTGGGAATGGGGACATCAAACTGCTGTAGCGACTCCTAGACAACCAGGAACATTTGCGAAAGTGACTCGCGTGCGTTTCTCGCAGCACGGGAATAAGTTTGGTGTGGCCGATTCCGATGGGCATCTTAGTTTATTTCAAGTAGCTTGCAGAGAGGGAACTTCGCGGCCGTTCTTCGTAAGGATATCCGGCGTTTTATAAGGATTTATAGTTAATTTATGTATACTAGTCCATTTACTACTCGTTGCAATTGTTTCTTCAGAATTACCAGTGCCATAGCAAAGTGACGGCCGACTTTGTCTTCCTCGGCGCGTGCAGCTTAATAGCGACGGCCGGTCATGGATCCGAAGGACGTAACGTTGCGCTTTGGGATACATTGCTCCCACAAAATAAATCTCTGATTCAAGGTGCCTATCGTTAGCTACTTGTTTATGTAGATATTTTGGCTTACAATTGGCGTTCTCTCTAGGCTTCACGTGTCACGAGCAAGGAGCCAGCTCGTTGATACTTGCACCGCAGCATCAGTTATTGATCAGCGGGGGCAAAAAAGGAGACATAAACATATTTGACGTTCGACAGCGACAACAACGGCATCGCTTTCAGGCTCATGAATCGGCCATCAAGTGTTTAGCGCTGGATCCACATGAAGAATTTTTCGTCAGCGGGGCAGGGGATGGCGATATTAAGGTGATATACATATTCTTCATATTCGTATCGTTTCATTAATTTATCTACGAATTCATTTCGAGAAAGTAACATGAAAATCTGACTTTACTTTGATTAGTAATGTATATTAAATAGTAGATAGTCTATAATTAATACCTATGCTTTGGTTTCTTCAGATATGGGGTTTAACCGTCCATTCTCTGCTTTACTCTTTTTCCGGGGAACATCCACGATCTAGCTTCTTTAAAAACATTGGACAAGTAAGTCGACTCAACTTGGCTGACATATATTTCTTTGAATAATAATGTCAAGAACGTTTTTCAGGGCGTGACGCAGTTGCACGTTGATTCGGCGGGTCGTTTATTTTCTTGTGGTGCGGATGGATCCATGAAAGTTCGTCAGTTACCAGAACGCGATTGTGTTGTGCACACGTTGTATTAGAGTAATGAAAATATGCTAATCTTCTGTCAGCGATTATTTCAAATATCAGTTCCGTTCCCCTGAAAACGATAACCTGTTAAATGCTATTAAATAGATATTATACGAAACCGCATTTCTCAAGTAAATACTTGTTGCGCTAGATTCTACCAATGTTAATAAGCGAGCGTCTCTTTTGCCAAATTATCAGCGTCGAACAATGTTGGATGAAATGTTACGTTTAATTTGCGAATCTAATTCGTCCCTCGCCTCGCGAGGGAGCATTTGAACAAAAGACGGCCGATACAAGTACATGTAAATTTATTTCGACGAATCGTCATCTCCTAGCGCTCTTAGGGCGATTAAATAAGTATTTTTGCTCGTATTTATCCCGTCGAAAGCATCTATTCGTATTTTTCTCTTACCTTCCCAGCGTTCGAGTCCAATGTTGATAAGATGGCCTTTTGTAGAATGTGTAATACGTGTAAAGTTGAGAAAATATGCCAAAATTAGTCGACAGTTGTCAATGACGAGTGTTGTACGTATACGCATACATACATATATATGTCGTGCTGCTATTATGTTCACCACACTATTTAGTATTATGTAGCTAACCTTTCGTCGCGCAGTATTATACAATTGTATGCACATTCGCTCATATTGTGACGAAATACATTTTTAAGGAGAGCTTTTACCATGTAAATCATGTTTAATGTAAACATTAAATTATGCGGTGTTCAATGATAATCTAAATATTGATTGAATGAATGGAGTGAGCGGGAGAAATCAGACCACCATTATTTTCAACCATGACGCGTGACATTTTTGTGGTAAATGAAAGGAGAAACGAATACTTTACGAATACTTATATATTTCGTTATCGATTTTCTACATTGGCCAGTAGTTTTTCAGAAGGCTAAATGCTTTGAAATTCCGAGAGTGAAAAACGGAAAAGCGTCAAGTGTGCGGGATTAAGGACGACAGCGTTCCAAGAAGCGCGGATAAAGGCATACTTCGCGTATGTGGTACCTGTTGAGAAGCCAACAAAGAAACCTTTCGAGACCCAATCCATATCCACCGTGAGGGCACGTTCCATACTTTCGCTGAATAAAACATGGAAAAGACGGAAGGTTATTATTTGGCATTTAAGCCTATGGCGATACCGAGGTATTGTTCGTAATAATATTAAAGCACGATGCACGATGCACGATGCACTCACCTGGTCAGTGTACCAGTAATACGGGGTCGGGTTGATGTCTGCATTAGCGTACCCTTCCAACAATTCATCGTAATTCCAAATACGCATTGAACCGCCGACTATCTCGCCGACATTGGGCAAAAGTACATCCACGGATTCTGTAAGCCGTTTGTCCTCGGCGCAACGTTGCATGTAAAATGACTTGATTTCCGCTGGAAACCTGCAGAGCATTATCGGCTCGTTTATCGCATCGGTCATTTTTCTCTCTGGCATTTCTGGAATGTCCTGAAGCAAACGTTAAACTTCGTCGTTGTATTAAATTAACAAAGAAAATTCAAGTCTCGTCTTTTCTGGCCGAAAAACAAAAGAAGAGAAAAATTACCTCCCCAAATTCATAAAATGTTCCGTCCTCCTTGGTTATACCGTTAACTCGAAGATATTCGATCGCGTCGCTATAATCCATCCTCTTGAACGGTCTTTTTGGCATTTCGAAATTCGGATTCAATTCCTTGACGAGCTGGCCCAGAGGCGATTTTAGGATACGATCGACAACATCGCATATCAAGTCTTCCAATCGATCGAGCAAGTCTTGGAATGTAATGAACGGACACTCTGCTTCTATGTGCGTATATCTAAAAGTAACGGAGGATTGTTAAAACTATGAAAACTGTGCACCGTATATTCCATATATTTACTCTGCAAGATGCCGTCGCGTCCTAGACTGTTCCGCTCTGTAAGATTGCGCGATGCAATATACATCACCCATTGCTGGAAGACAAGTTTCTAGATAAAGCTGCGAGCTTTGAGTTAGAAACGCCTCCTCCCTACAAATAACAACCAAACCATCGGATATAAACCATAGAGGTGGTGTAGAGGAGGTGTAGAGAGAAAATAGCAGTGTTACCGTACGCTTACCCAAAGTAATCTAGCTTAAACAACGTCGATCCACCTTCTACCTGTGTTTGTACCAAAGTGGGTGGGGTTACTTCGCAGTAACCTCTTTCCCTATAATGATCTCTAAAGGCCTGCATTAATATAGACCTCATGATCAATATGCGAGATGTCTGAAACAAGTAGATTACAAATAAATGATTTAAAAAACATCCCTGCTGTCCGTTTACTCATGTTTGTTAATGAAATAAATGACTATAAAGTAACAATCGGATTAATTAAATTATCGTACATTTTCCCCTCGTATCATGATGTGTCTGTTATCTAACTGTACATCGGGTAAAGCTTCTTCGTTCAAAATAGAGTCTGCGCCGCCGGGAGGAGACGCTCCTATCAGTCGCCAGTAATCTACGTGCAATTCGTGTCCGTTTGGAGCCTAAAACACAGGACCTAAAGCATAGTGATAAAGCTTCTTTGTAAAGTCTATGTCGTACGGAATGTAGTATACATTTTTCCCCTCTGGAACAATTTTCAGAGTTCCGAATACTTGGACAGAAGCTTCTGTAGATAATGTGAGCGCGTCGTATGTTTGACACGATAAATCGGTAAGAACACACTGCAAAAAGCCACTTCCATCTCGCAACGTAACGAACATAAGAGCTTTACCTAGAACGATATAACGTTAAATCTGTATGTACTAAACGATTAAAAGTTCTTACACATGTATAGAATGTCTGGTACCTTGACGCCTAAGCCTATGTACCCATCCACAGAGTTTTACTCGTCTGCCTCGGTAATCAACGCATTCGTACACCTTTATACCGACTGCAGATGGCAAACTATCGTCTTGTTCGATTACTACGCTTTTGGCCTCCTCTAGATTCTTTAATCTCTTTTCTTCGTCCTCCAACAGTTTCTTTTGTTTATCCTCGTTCTTATACTGTTCTCTGATCCATAGTTTCTGTACCTTCTTTAATTGTGACTTGGACGCTACTTCGTACTTTTTACCATCTTTCTGAGAATCTTGGTAGATCGGTGGAAATGGTTCCTTTGCTGCGTGTCGCATTGCTTTTAAAATTGTCTTAAAAGGAGCGGATTCTGTGCCATTGCCTGTCTCGTCGTTTCCATTCCTCTGAGACGTATAAATTGCATCTGAAAGAAAGACACGATTATAGAATATAACCGCAGCATCTTTAGCCGTTCGGAATATTATAATCGAAGTGAGAAGAATTGATGTACCTAGCAACGAACCGGGGCGCTTCTCCTCGACCATCTTTCGCTTAAACGTCACAATTCTTTCCTATTTTCTAAACTTTAGTTATGTATTTTAATTATCTACGTGTCGCTATATTAAACACACAGAGTATGTATTAATTGTAATTACACAACTTCACAGATGCTGATCTTGACTGATGCAATTTATGGGTTATCTTACGCTGGCCCACGCTCCACGCAACTCCACGCAACTCCATGCAACTCCACGTGTATCGACATCTCTGTTTCGCTATCGCTTGAACGTAGCCACGGACATGTATATAGTAGTCGATAGGTAAATCAGGAGCGAAATTTAAACGCATAGGTGGAAAAGATGTTGGGCATTGAGTGACATTGACTCGAGAAGACTACGGAGGATCTATGGGAGCCGGGAGGACTAGGAGGATTCGGCCAACGACTTGAGCGAGGACCTCGGAGGATATATTTCGAAACGCTAAGGTAAAAGGCCCTATTATGGCACAGATGCTAGAGAGGGTTATGATATTTTCAATGATTTTAAATAATTAAGAACCTAAATGTTGCGAATTGGTGCATTGTTCAATTATTTCGTGCTTTCTGAAGTGGAAATAATCGTTGTTCTGTAAGTATAACGTTAAAAAATAATTATATAATTGAAAAATAGGAGTGATGTACACGTACGTATTTATGGCACAGCTTTGAAGCCCGTGTCCCTGGTGTTCCATACTGTATGTCCCTATTTATGGTACAGATAAAAACATAAAAACCACTATCTTTTCTTATATTTCAGTTATTTTTATAAAAATAATATATATATATTTATGTACATTAGTTTTTAAAAAGAATGTGGTGGACAAAATAATAAAAAACAAAAAATATTTTTTAGAAATGAAACTATATTTATTTTGTTTCGTTAATTTTTTTTGTATTTGGTTTATCTACTCTTGCAATTTCTTTTTTTCTGCATCTATCAGTCTTTTTTCTTCCTGCAGATTTTTCTTTTTGGCAATTTTTTCTTGTTTTATTTTTTCTTTCTCTTCCTTCTGGAGCTGCTCTTGCCACCAGGAATCGGAGGTTGCAGCCGCTAGCCGTTTCGGTTTCCCCGAACCTTCGACCTTCACCCTCTTCTTTTTAGGCAAATATTTTGTGGGCAGCGTAAATGCCTCTGCAAAACATTTGGTTTGGGCAATGTTGCTATCTGCTATGGATGAAAATGTTGTATTGGTACGTGTATTTTAATCTATATTTTTTTAACAGCATTCGACTTACCTTGATTAGCAATCATCGTAGCATTCTCCTTCTCTGTTGTCTTATCAATTACATTATTATTTAAATTAATACTACTCTCTTCTATATATTCAAATATAACATTTTCTTGAATGTGCTGTGGTATAGTACATTCGTCAATTACGTCTAAAACCTTTTCAGGTACATTATCTACCTGGTTTTCTAAAATCAAATCGTCTATCTGATTTTCGCTAACTTCTGGAGATACTATTTGAAATTTAAAATCTATTAAATTTTCTATGCTCCTGACAATGGGTTTCCCTTTCAGACCATCATCTAAATTGTATAAATAAAGAACAGGCCTCATAATTTCATTTAAATAAATCACCATTATATTAAAAAATAAATTATTAATTGATTGTAACTAAGACAAACTGATTGAAAGTAAAAATTGATTAAAAGTGAAAAATTGGTTACAAGTAAAAAATTGATTACAAGTAAAAAATTGATTAAAAGTAAAAAAGATTATTTCTGATTTTGAAAACGTCATAAGTAAGTATTTATACCGAAAGGTGTTTCCCTAATCTCAAGCCAGTACTCAAAAAGTGCTTTTTTTCAATGTTCCCAGTCCATGATCCAATTAATGCAGCATTCTTGAATTCCAGTAATAGTTCTGGAGGTATTCTTTTTTCAAAAATTCTTAAATGCTGTTCATCAATTTGAGTTATATTATCAGAAACTTGGTTTTCTTTTATTGTTTCCTCATTCTCAGTAGAAATATTTTGACTCTTCTTTTTCTTTTGTAAAACATCATAATCAACAGCGTTAGGATTAAACGGCACTAGTCCAGATGCTTTAAATCCACTTCGAATAATATTTTTTTCTTCATTCATATCATCAAGTGTAATTTTCAACACTGTTGGAAAATCTTCTTTCTTCAATCGCGTCACATTCTTTTCAATTTTCCACTTTGGAACAGTTTTTTTCCACATTTGTTTAAATGGATGGAAGAAGGCTATGTCCAGAGGTTGCATTATGTGGGTAGAATTGGGATGCAGTCCTATAATCTCAATCTGCTTGTTTCGACAGAAGGATACTAATGGAATGGTTATGTGTGAAGAATGATTGCCTAAGTATACTATTACTGGGAACTCTATATTTTCACTTAAAAGCCATGGGTAAAACACATTTGTCACATATTCATAGAACGTTTCTGTCGTCATCCATCCACTCTCCGATAAGCCAATGCCCCAGCCATTTGGTGTATTTTCTATAATTTTTTTTGGTACATTTTCTATATAAGGAAACATTAGCATTGGCGGAGCACGAGTACCAGCTGCACTGTACATAAAAAGAACAGTGAGACCTTCTTTCCCAGTATCTGTAATTTTGTACGCTGAGCGACATCCTTTTTGTGTTAATACTTTTTCTGAATCAGGACACAATAAAATGTTCGTTTCGTCGCAATTAAAAATTCTATTTGGAGCAATGTGCAGCAAATTTTTACCATTCAAATAACTTCCTTGCACAATTAAACCACTCTCTTAAATCTTCTCTTGTGACAGCAGCTCTACTTAAACTTAAATGTTGTACCGTTCTAATGGACAAAGTTGGATGGCGCTTTCTGAATCCTTCGTACCAATGACGACCTGGATGGTTTTCTATAAATGGAGTATCCCTCTTTAACGATTTTATATACTTTTGTATAGAATCTAACAGCTCTGTTTTTGTGACTGGATAACCTCTTTCGGCTTTGTATAAAATCCAATTAACAATTTCTAATTCTTCGGCCTCTGTTAAAATGGTTGGTGGTCCAGTTTTTTTTTTGGATTATATTAGAATTATTTTTTCGTCTCGCTAATGTCGTTACAGGAACGCCAAATGCATTGGCAGCTTTCCTGAGGGAAATGCCTGTATCCAGTAGATTAATGGCTTTCTCCAGATCTTCTGGAGAATACTGGATTCTCTTACTTTTCTTCTTTTTATTAGTATTTATATTACTCACTAAGACGGTAGGCTTCTTTTTGACCTTAAGACTGTTGGCGCTTCTTTTCACAACACTCTTGAGATTTGTTTTAACTTTTGTCCTATTTCCTTTGGTTTCATTAAGTTTCTTAGTATTTACCATCTTGTACTATTAAGAAGTGTAGCCTGGAACAATTTATTCTATAAATAAATGTAAATTTCAATTTACACTATTCAGGCATGCAATATTTTATAGGTTAGTTCTACAATTTTCAAACAAAATTTTGTAATACACTTACCTATACGTATGTTTGATAAAAATAAAGCTTAAATATTAAGATTATTTGCAGCTACAACCAAAAAAAACTTAGAATTAAGACCTTTTTCAATTAAATATTGTACTCTTTACATTTCGACTTTTCTGTACCATAAACCGGAACAAGGCTTGATTCAACAGGTCCGTGGCACATGGAACAAGCGAATTATCGTTCCATAAATACGGACTTCTAAAAAGTCAATGTACATAATGTTGGAACAGCTTTATAATTAATAAAATCACCACCGGATTCGAATTTGTTTTAATTAATTATAATCTACGAGTTTTCAGCTTTCGAATAAGCTATTACACATCTTTTAAAATCATTGAAATTTGTTAATAGGCTTGAAACAAAGAAGTAAGTAAATTTGTATTTCAACTCGAATAGGAGCTAATTTTGTACAAACTTAGAGATATGAACACTTCAACATTTTTTTTTATGTTAAATGCATTGATGCAACATTTATATTCATACACATACAAATATTTAGATAGTAATGTTTATAAATATAATTTTATTTAAATTATTATATATACATGTATATAATATTATTCACTTTTTCTTGTAGTGTTTCATAAATTGGGACACTGTGCCATAATAGGGCCTTTTACCTTACATGCACTCTATCTCTGCCACTTCTGGCAGTTAACTCTGGCGGTGCTCGAACCTCCGGTATGCTCCGGTAAAGTCAACTTGGAGGATAACTTCACTCGCATGCACTGTACATTCGCACGACCTATCATGAAGAGGTCTGATTGTCTGAAATGGTCTGAAACTAAATGTAACGAGACTGAGCGATTACGAGACGTTGATTGAAAATGTTCTTAATCCGGAGAATGTATAATTACGATTTTTAAGTCATTTGTGTGGAGCAATGGCGGGATTAGAAAATTACGAGAGAGTATATCGGGGAAAGTCTACTAAATCGTGGGAGAGTGAAAATAACTTGTCGGTGTACCATGGACGAGAGGTGATACGTCCTTTGGACGTTCCTGTTATGCATCCTCTAGCCGAAGATAGTCCACCTGCCGAGGGTAAGCTTTAACGTCGTACAACCTGACGATCGAAATTTAGCCCTAAACTAGCCCTTGACTATATGAATACCTTTTCACTTTCAGATATTACCGTAAGGAGATACATAGGTGCAACCTGTGGCCTAGCAAGCCTGATTACGGAAACATTATTAGTTCACCCGTTTGTTGTTTTAAGAAGACAATGTCAAGTAAATCCTGGATCGATCAAATATCACATAGTACCAGTTACTTTGGTACCTGTGATCGTACGTCTTCACCAAACTCAAGGAATAAATACCCTGTGGAAAGGCATTGGGTCCGTCTTACTTGTCAAAGGAATGATGCTAGCTATCGAAGATTTTCTTTCTAAAGTTACACCGTGGCCAAAGTAAGCTGATCGTTTCTTCGCCAACTGAAAAGCTATTCCCAAGATATTGGTTAGATTTATCATTTAGATTTGGACTTTTATGTATTCAGCCGAGTATTTGATTTCAGGGAAATAACATGGAATAGTTCGTTAAAAGCGTTTGGTCAGCATATTCTACTTAAATGGTAATAATACATCGGCGTACGTGCTTTTCGTGCGTTAAACCCATTTGTGGGAGATATTAATGGAAAAAATGTCACAACAGTGTTTCCATAGGGCTAACAACGCCGTTTTACTCGGCATCGTTAGTTGAAACGGTACAATCCGAGATCGCATCCGAAAGCCCTGGGATATTGGATGTCTTCCGAGACGGCGCGATTCGCTTGGTCGAAGTGAGCAACAAGGGAAGATTAATTCCCATATATTCTCTTTTGCCGCCAACTATCGCTTGCGGAGTGACCAAATATCTTTTTACATTGACCGTTCACGGCGTTACCAATCGTATCATGCAGATTAGACAGAAACAGTCTCAAGAGTCGAGGGTGAGTTAGATTATATTATGTATTTTCAGAATTTTTTCGAATATGTTTATCGAACCATGTTCGTCTGTTATGCGAAGGGTGCGTACAGCAGAGACTTGTTGTCCGAGGAGGTTCTGCTAGATATAGAGCTACAGTCGGCGTTGATTTCTACATTTATGGCAGAAATATTGTTTTACCCTTGGGAGACGGTGATTCATAGACTTCACCTCCAGGGTACGCGTACTATTATCGACAATTTGGACACCGGACGTAGCGTAACGCCGCTGTTAACAGGATACAGCGGAGCGATCGATTGCTACGATACGATACTTTCTACGGAAGGTCCTCTTGGTTTATACAAAGGATTCGGCGCTCTCCTATTGCAATTTACCATGGATGTCGTGATAGTACGAGCGATGAAGTGGATTGTCACAGAATTGGGAAAAATGCTAAAGCCGAAACCAAAATTGGCGCGGAAACAGCCAAATTGGAATTATAACGAATTATAAGAAAGATAACATACGTACTTTAATATGATTTCTTAACTGCGAATATTATCGTCTATTTAATTACAATTTTTTGCGTGCACCACTCCTGCACCTGCAATTTCATCATTGACCGTAACATAGTTGGAGAATACCCGGATTTTATCTTTCGCTACCAGAAACCCGGGAAACCACGATAGATACCATAGAGTAGTATTTCCAGTCATTTTTAAGCTGTAGTCTACGTAAAATAAAATGCGAATCAAATTTCAAAATGATTCTACGCGTGATTGACAAAACCTAAATACTTTAACGATAAATGGAGAAGGGTAATCTTTCACGTCGAAGGTGAGAAATATCCAACTTTTACTTTGTCGTATCATTAAGAATTGCGCGTACAAAAAGGTGCATTTGTTCTAAATACTTTTTACCATACTACTAGATACATACGTATATGCATGTATGTGTTTTGCTGTTCGCATATCACACAAGTTGCTAAGAATTGAAATTGAAAACGTCGTAGAGATGCAAAGTTGCAAACTAATATCGGGGGAAAGGTAATATTATCATGTATCTATCGTATTACGTTTAACTTTTCAATAATAATAATAATAATAATAAGTAGAGGAAGAAGAAGAAGAAGAAGAAGAAGAAGATGATGATGATGAAGATGAATGTATCGATCACTTTAGGTCTGATCATAGACTCGACGAAATTCATATCGCACGGTATCCAAGTAGCTTTAATAACGTTCGTTTATAATTTCGTTTGTGTACGTTCTCGACTTTGCATCATAGCTATATATTACACAGCCCTTTTTTATACCTATCACATATACATATTTTACAATATATGTTGGGATAAATTATGTTTGTCGCCAATGAGAGGTTCCGGTTAATTCTCAAGTATTTCTCTCGCAATGTTTATGCAGTTCCTAAAATCTCAATTTCATCAATTCCACTAATCCTATATCTTTATGTACAATATATTACAAGAATTCTTTCATTTATCTAGTAGCGCGGTATGTCGCCTTAGTTTCTCAAATTCCAGTCTATCTTTGTCAAAGATTTACTTTCTCTCTATAAGTAATTATTTCTAAATTGCTGTTCAGGTATCCCTTTTAATTTGAATATACATTCGAGGTTTGAATTGCATTTTGCGAAGCGTTAAAGGCCATCCTCGCTTCTCAAGGATGGCCTCTAAAGAAATTTTTCAATGATATCGCGTAGGTTCCAGTAGCGCGCCCGAATGTTGTGCGTGCAACTGATACACATGCCTGCGTAAATTTGGGTTCATTATCGATTGCGGTGTAAGCGCGAATTAGAGCGTGGTAAAGATATCATTAATTCCGTCTTTTATATACATTACATAATGTCATATCTGTCAGAGATGAATATGTTGGTTTTACGTTCGCTCCGTAATCGAAACGTATCTGCCACGCGCGGATATTTTTGCTTATTTTCACATGCGTAAATGAAGAAGAACAAGAAAGAAAAGAGAAACCTTGAAAGAAATCCTTTTCGACGAGTTAGTCTTTCACTATTCGACCACTTTTCGTTACTCGACCAAAGCGCGTATCATCGGCGCCAATGCCATCCTATTCGTGACTTGTACGCGTGGCGATACGTATGGTTGTGGTTTTTTTCCTTCTTCTTTTCCTTTCCTTTAGAGGAGAGAAAGGAACACATTCGACGGTAAGGTAAACAAGCTTTGCCGATAGTTTACCAAAAAAATATTGTCGCGAAAGGTACAGTTTCGAGTAATTCGCGCGATGATTTGTTAATTGTGTATATGTTGAGCCTGAAGCTCGTCCTCGGTGGCATCGCCTCGTCTGATGTACTGGGGTTTATCCTGTCCTCGTACGCAACCTTCGGTCACATGTACCGACATTACATCGCTACCCGGCACTTCGAACATAGGTTCCAAAAGTAACGATTCCATGATCGCGCGGAGTCCTCGCGCGCCCGTTTTCTTTTCCATCGCTAGCGTCGCTATCGCGTGTAAAGCCTCTGCGGTGAACGTTAATTCGACCTATGAAAAAGATCAAACGACACGTGAGTGGAAATGATAAAGGAATAAAAGTAGTGTCGAGAAGATTGTGTATACTCGATCGATACCTTGTCCATGGAAAATAGCATCTGATATTGGGGCACCATGGCGTTTTGGGGTTCGGTCAGTATTCTGACCAACATATCTTTATCGAGGGTGTGAAAGGGTACAAGAACGGGAAATCTGCCGACAAACTCGGGAATCATACCGAAATCAATCAAGTCTCTTGCTTCGACCTGCTGCAGCATCAAGTCTTTTTCTTTATTATCCTTCTCCGTGGAAGGCGACATGTTTGCGACATCGGCTAGACTCGCGGCTCTCCTTCCTGGACTCTCGGAGGAAGGTGTCGCGCCAAATCCGAGGTATTTCTCGGTTTTACGCCGCGATATCAATCGATCTAATCCATTGTAAGCGCCGGAAGCGACGAATAAAATATTTGTAGTATCGACTTGCAAGGTGTCGCCGCGCAGTTTCCTCGAGCTATTTCTCTCGGGAACGTTCACGATCGTACCCTCCAACATTTTCAGCATCCCTTGCTGGACACCTTCTCCGCCGACGTCGCGCAACTGATGTATGCCCGGAACGGCTCCGATTTTGTCCACCTCGTCCAAGAACACGATCCCCATCTGCGCTCGATCCACCACATAATTGGCATCCTGAAGGAGCTTTGCGATAACGCTCTCTATATCTTCGCCGACGTATCCCGCTTGCGTCAAAGTGGTGCAGTCGCAAATCGCGAAAGGCACGTCTAAACATTGAGCTATTGTCTGCGCGAGTAGTGTCTTCCCACTGCCAGTTGGGCCAAGCAACAAAATGTTACTTTTCTCTAATTTCAACTGATGCTGCTTACTATCCAGAATATCGGATCCAGGAACCGATTGATTGCCAGTAGATTTCTGCTCGTTTCCGGCAGGGAATTGTTGAAATCCAACACCAAGTGAATTTCCAATTGTCGAAATGTGTAACAGATCTATAATGAAAAGGAAGCAGCTTGTTTGTTGCGTTCAAGTTGCTACGAACACACACACACATGCGCGCGCGGAGAGGGACGGGGGGAGGGGAGGGGGACTTTTATCGCCGATACGCTGCAATCTGTTATTCTAAACGTGTATCTACATTTAGCTACAGGTATTCGGGCTTCACAAAAATTCAACATAGTCTCGGATAGGATGGTTAAACTTTAGTTGGGTCACACCACGTTATTTCTTGGCTTCGTATATAGAATATAGAATAGAGAACACGGAGGAATACATGTAAAATGGGTCAGCTGTTATTTACGTGGTTTTAGACCTCTGTGAGTGAAGGGATGATTCATATCTTGTGTACCAGCTGCGTTAGTAGATCCTTGTATGGAATTTTGCGTTGGCAAGTTATTATAAATTCGTTTGTAGTGATTATAGACGGCGACGCTCAAAACCTTTTTAGCGTACTCTTGCCCCACCACGTGTTTATTTAGATATTCAAAAATCTGAAAATATCAGCATCGATGTAACGACGTAAGGTATCTGTGTCTAAAGAAATTATCGGTGAAAACAAGCTGTATTCGTTACCTTCTTCGGCGGCGGCGGTGGCTTCCTATAAAATCCTTGTTTAGTGTCGTCTGGCCTCAAAGCTTCTTTGAGGCTTCTCTTCGAATCTATCTCTGACAGAACAACGAAGAAATGATGGCATTTTTCGCACTTTACGAACCTTGTTGATGCTAATAAAAAAGATGCTCTTGTATCCTGGATAATTGTCAAGCATTTCCGCGATTACATTGTAGCGGAACTTACACGCTTTGCCTTCTATACTTACACACAAAGGTTTCTACATGTGTACAAGGATCCCCGCACTTTGGGCAGGTAAGGGTATTTTTCTTTCCTCCTCCTCCTCCTCCCCCCCCCTCCTCCTCCTCCGCTGCCACCGATAGAGGACACTCCGCTACTAGTATCTTTGCCAGGCGGGGTGGGTTCTGTGGGTGCTTTCCCCAAAGTACTACCAATCGTCAGTGACCTAGTCACTGCTACTCTTGCAATTTTGTGAACTAGCGTAAAGAATATTTTGTTATTTCTTTTGGAGCACTACAAACACGACCAAGTGTATACCCTGTAATTAACTTACCATGATTGGCTACGTGAGTGGAAGATGCTATACGGCCAGCGTTAATTAAACAGCATCGAACGCAACTCATTTCTGATTGATTTTTTTATGGTACAGTATCGAAAGAATAAAATAATAATAATTAAAATCGTCCGAAATAAAACCTAAAATTATGGAATAAGATGTGTCAATTCGCAATTGAAGAAAAATTAGCGCGAGCTATTTCTATCGAAGAGGAATTCTATTGAAATGTTTTCAGTAAAGAAAAGCCGTGATGTATGTAGCTATAGGTAGATACAGGTCGTCGTATAGGTACATCAGGAAAGGAAAATATGGGCACGAGCGCAATATCAATATAAAAATAAACATTGAAGAAGAGGCTCGAGGTTGGACGACACAACACTGAAGCGTCGGGGATACTAACCTACCGAATTAGCATTAACGCATAACTTGTTCGTTATTATTCGTTTCTATTGTTTTTCTTTAATCGCCAGACGCGTAAAAAAAGTGGAAAGCTTAAAGAGAAAACCTTTGGCAAATTATCCAGCGCGAATCGACGAAACGGATTAATTTATAAACACGACTGTCTGACACATCGCGCAACAAGGTCCAAGAATGATTAGTCGGTTGACCATGATTCAAGGTCACTCGACCATTTCTTTCTTAAAATTCATGCATGCATTTGCCGTTTTGAAAATTTCATATCGATGAAAGCGTCTATATAGAAACTACGAAATTGTTAAAGAGTCGTTACCTATTAGCATTAGCCTATTAGACATTAGAGTATCACAGGATGTGTACACACATACCTACATACGTGGCGGATATACGATGTATATGTGCTACAGTGTCAACCACGGTCAAAGAAACCATAGACTCTCCTACTACCTAATGGCTAATGGCTGATGAATGATGATAGCTGATCCTCTTTCCAGTCTCCAGCAAGCAATTCAACCGTCGCCGTCGGTTCATTCGCTCCGTTCTCTAGCCAGAATAATTTTCATACTTGAACCGCTACGTGCCTTAAACGAGGATGAACGAGAACACACTACCTGAAATCACGTTTTCACCGTTTCACGAACGAACAAAACGTCAGAGTGTTTACACGTATGCTCGATCGAGGGCGCCAAGTGTGTCGAGTGTCCGTGGCACGGACTCCGTGCTATAGCCGAGCGCCATAGATACTAGGTAGCGTATTTACGTTTTTTTTCCGTTTTCATCAGTTTTCATTGCTGACAGTCTCGATGATCTCAATGATCTCATTGATCTCATTGACCGCATAAAATAGGCTTTCTTTCCCTCGATCTGATAGTAAGTAAGGTTTTTAAGTCTTTCATTTGATCGTGGCTAATTTTATTCTATTCGCTATGTTTTAGGACATTTCATCGGTGACATGGCTTTGACCATAGTCAGAAAGGATATAAACAACGAGGTAACTTCTCTAATAATAATAATAATAATAATAATAATAATTTGCAAATAAATAAACAGTCACATATTTCGATCGATATCTTTCAGATCGTCTTATTAAGACATTGTGTCCGTCAGGCTCGCATTTGCACCATAAACAAACTGGTTAGAGAAGCGAAACGACTACGTACCAATCATGGTAATGAAAAACAGTTGGAAAAGAATAAGCACAAGGCGGATAAACTTCTGAGGGAGATATTCGCGTTGAAACATATCAAAGACGATGAAATATCAAGATTTGGAATCGTCGACTTGGAAAATCTACAAGCCGTGTTACAGAATCCGCGTACGGACGATAGAACCAGAGCTATTGCCAAAGTCGTTCGATGTAACTCTCTAAATGCAAGGATAACGGAGTTGAAGGAAAAGTTTCCAGGTTGCGAGGAATACATTTCTTCGAGGAGCAAGAAACATTCGCAGAAGAGAAAGAGAAACAATCCCCTAGAGAAGCAATTCCCTACAGAAGATCTCACCGTTTCGGGGAGCGGTAAGAATGGTAGAAAAGTCAGAGAACGTATAGGAAATACGGAAGATTCCAATGATGCTACATCTAGGGGTGGACCGCGACATAATAGGAAAGTAGATGGCAAATATAAAGAGCCATCCGAGGAATGTTCAAGTGCGCGATTTGGAGAAAATAAAGGAGATCGGAAGAACTGTACGAATTTGTGGAAAATTTCTGACACCGATGCTGTCGATAAAGAAGCCACGGTTAAAAGATTTACAGCGATTTTGCAGGAAGGGAATACAGAGGAGATAAGTAATAGCCAACAGTTGTCGCCAGAGCCGATAGGTCAGGAAACTGCAAGAAAGATAGATGACTTTTTCTTAAACTCGAACGAGGTTACGCCGCACTTGAATAATCCAATATCTTCCGAAGAAAGAGAAGCTAATAACGTGTCCAATGTTGACAATAAGAATAAGGCACTACGGGTAAAAAGTGAAAGAGGTAAATTTCAGAGCGATGAAGTAGTAGGTAAGGAAAGAAGAAATAACAAGAGACGAAAAATTAGTATTAAAGATACCTGTTGCAATCGGAATATTATAGTGCCAGTAGATATTGTGCATTCGAAACGAAACGATGCATCGGGAAAAACAAGGGCTACCGATGCTTTAGAAAATGAGAAACTGCACCCTTCATGGGCAGCACGAAGAAAACAACAAGAGATCATAAAACAAGGTTTTCAAGGGAAGAAGATTCGGTTCGACGAGTGTTGAAAAATGAAAAAAAAAAAAAAGAATTTCAATTTTCCATGTGAAATAAATTCGTTGACGAAATTTCCTATCCTTTTTTTTTTTATTTTTGTCTGAAGCGAAGCTTTTGAAGTTGATCGATCGATGAACGGTGTGAAAGTTCGTCGAAACGGAAGCAAAGATGTCAATGACAACGCTCAAGTTTATCAGAAATATTTATAAGGCGAACGTTAGTAGAAATACTATGGAATACACATTTTCTTTTTATTTAAATATCTGCTTTCAATGATAAATTATACAAAATGATTAGAACTTTTCTTTACAACATTAGTCGAATTGACGTTAAGATTGCATGGAATTTATGAAAGCTAGCTGCGTCCAGCGCTCGAACATGATTCCTAAATATTCGCAAGTAGCTTGTCCCCGATGTACATATATGTAATGAATAATGTTTCAGGCGATCGACACCTTCGTTCCCGAGGTAGTTGACTCTATTGCAGTCATCGTTGGCATATTTCGTATGAAATGCATGAACTAACTAACGTGAACCACTAACGAGTGAACAAACAAGTATACATTCGGGTTGAAATTTATTTTGCACGTATGCGTATGTTGTATCTGAATCTTAGTTATTCGACAATTTTAACTTGTTTTTAAAAGATTTAGCATAGTATAAAATATTTATTTACAAACGCGTAGCCTTTTAATTTTCTTTCCGTTTATTCCCTCTTTCGTAATGTCGGTGTTTATTTTAGAACTGTAGAACTATATTTGACTCGTTACAGAAAAGGGATAGAAGGATTCGAGAAATTCGCGGAACTAACGTTTTAAAGATAACTTTAGTACAATGTGCCTCTAAATCAATGTGAAATAGGAAATAACGTGACTTTGTTTATATTAATGTCAGTTTGGTGAGAATCCGTCGGTTTTGTTCTAAAGGTGTTATATACGCAGTAGTACCACCTGACTACACGATGTCTTCGATTCCAGAACAAAAGAAAACGACAACTGCGTTTTTCTTTTTTCGACCATTCTAATCATATGAACGACGCTCCACGCAGAATTCTTGTTATGTGCTATGTATGTACCGAATGAATTCTCGAAGCGTGATGATGACGATTGATGTTATTCCGACGTCTGCGACGGCGAATGATGATTCTTTAACGACGTTCAGATTAAACGTCATGCTGAGCTGAGGATGTTACTTATTTTTCGAGAGAGTGCGTTGTTTTTCTCCATGCGTGACAAGTTGAGAGTCCACGGATAGACCTTTGCGTCGACGAACCGCGTCTATATACTTCTTAGCTCTGTTTTCACTGTCCGCTTTGTCCCCGAAGTGAAGGTATTCCTCGTCCGTCGAAGGTGTCCAATAGGGATCTTGCTCGATCACCTACGATACGAAAAGAAATATTAGTGTATTAGGAAAGTGGAAAAATCACATGGATAAACTTGCCTCCCAATGACTAAAAACTAGTTGAGGACTGGCCAGCCCAGACGTTTGAGTCCGCAGTTCTCTGGCAAGCTGAAAACTCTCTGGCACAGGTAACGTTGCTAAAACACGAAACTGTCCACCAAATCCAAGAGCACTTTCCGCAGCAATTACACGGCCTTGTCTCTTTCCGAACACAGCATACAGTTTTCCTGCAACAAAATTCACTCTGTATTGTCATTGCTTTACCTACGCCGTAGGTCTGGGATTTAAGTGAACACAGCGGTCGATTTTCAACTTGGCCCCCGCGGCGGCCTAGCAGCTAAGAGCGTCTCAGGCCCGTACCACGTGAACCGCGCGTGGCGTATTAGGGCGACATTGTATCAATAGGTTTCTAGATACATACATCGTCCCTGAGAGCACGATTGTGGATGCGTTTTTTTTTTTTAGTCAACGCGCCACGCGCGGTTCATATGGTACGGGCCTGAGGCGCCCCCATGCTTCTAGGCCGCCGCGGGGGCCAAGACGCGCGGCGGGAGAACGGAGGCGTTGTCTCTGAAAATCGGCCGCTGCGTTCACTTAAATCCCAGGCCCGACCTACGGTATAGTAAATAAATAGCTTGCCCATAACGCACGAGCAGCGCCCCCTTTTACTTTCTCGTTCATTCTTCATCTCGCTATATTTGTATCAGTATTTGTCAATGCATGACTTTGTTTGCTCATGGCAGCCGGTAGTTATTTGTCAAGTAAATTTCGCGAAACATTTTCCTCGTGAGGTTGTCGCAAGATGTGATTGGGTTGGGTTTGATTTCATTCCAGCCGATCCGATCCGATCCGATCCGATTCGATCCTCTCTTACGCGTTTGGCATAAATAATAGCGGTGCAGGGGAAGAGAGCGCACGCAGCAGGAGTGTAAAAGAAAGGAAGTTGCCGTTTTTATGAATGAAATAGCGATTCTTAAACGCGGCACATATTTGGAATGTCGTTTGTAATTTTGCAAGCTGCTGGCTACGAACGTTCTCAGTCGACTTTCAGATGTTTCATCAGCTCTTTACAGGACAAATGCCGGACACCGAATTTCGCATCATTCGGCACGATCGAATCTATCCAGAACCTTTTCACACGAGACACTTGATAAAGACACCGCTGGTTGAAAAAAGATATAAAATATCTGAACATGTCTAAAATGCTAGACACGAGTCGGATCAAGAAGACTCCGTGTAACGATTATGTTTCAACCATAGTGGCTCCAGCCAGAAGGGAAAGGTGTGTATGTACACAGGGCAAGAAGGAAGGTCGTGAAGTGGAATAGGGTAGGGTAGGGTAGAGTAGAGTAGAGTAGAGCGGAATGGAGTGGAGTGAAGTGAAGTGAAGTGAAGTGGAGTGAAGTGGAGTCGAGCGGAGCGGAGTAGAGTGGAGTGAAGTGGACCGGAGCGGAGTAGTGTGGAGTGGGGGAGGAAGAGAAGAGAAGGGAGTACTCATTCATGCTTTGCCTCTAGCTGTTAAAAGTCCAGTCGAACGAACGGTATAGGTTCGCGTAACACGAAAGTTGCAAGCCGCTTGGTCTCGTGTTGATCCTAATCGCATCGTGAAACGTGGGACATGGTTAGGATTATATATGCAGAACAGAGACACAGAGGACAGAAGACGGAGAGTGGTGAACGCAGCAAGGCCACGGGAAACACGAAAGAGATGAAAGACAAGTGCGGGGCACAGCACGAGTAGAGATCGAGCAGAGATCGAGCAGAGATCGAGCAGAGATCGAGTAGAGATACTGGATAGCTCTTAACGAACGGCGGGCATACCTAACGTTCTCCGTTGGTGAAGGGCTACCTATATTAATCTGATCCGGATCCGTTGGATCGGTCGATCGGGCACGGCCGTCCGGCCAGCCGGCCAGCCGATCGATCGGTCCGTCGATCTGATTTGCGACACGGTAATAATCGCATGAAAAGAAAAAGTAATTCACTGGCAGCTACTTAGTTTTTGGAGTGACTATGCTACTTTGCGCATTCGGCAAGTCTTATTGCACGCACGAGACCCCCAAGATATCTCGAGTGCGAGTATCGTCGTTAGAGGATGGCCACGCTATAGAAAGCATGCACGGCGTCGCTACTTGATTCAACGTCGAATACGTACGCTGTGCGCCGATACGTGATTGTAAAGCACTGCCGTCCGTCCCGTCCGTTTTTCTAACTTGGTGATCCTGCTCCGGTGGTGTTTGTTGTTCGGTGTTTGGTGTTTCGGTCGAGAAAGCTCTATATACTCGGTTTCAGCTGTTTCTGCCATTTAAACGAAAAGGAGGCCAGGGCGATAGCGCGCGCACATGGGCGCGCATGCCCTTTACGATGGCCAATACAATGTGTCTGTTATTGACGATGTTCGGACAGTTACTCACACGTGGAATCGAGGCTAGCCTCCTTGGATTAAAACTCCACGAAGCCGGTCAAGATTTTCTTACCGAATATTTATCTCCTGACGAAGTCAAGTACCTTACCGAGTTAAAGGAATTCCAAGAACAAGACACGGCAATCGAGATCGACTTGATCGGTGAGAAAGCGAATCGACGATCAGTCTATCAACCTCCCAGAGTTCTCTATCAAATCGGGGTAAGTAAACAGGGATAGAGATGAATTCCGATTTCTTTGGACCGGTTTGATCGGCTAATTAATGTTTAAAAGATTACATCATAATCGTCGTAATAATTCTTTTATGCGGTCAACTGGTTTCGTAATTTACGAATTATTATAATTTGTAAACAGAAACAGTCGCGTGTCACGGCGCACGGTGTGCGTGTGTGTATACAATTCGAGAGTCAGATCAGTCAGATGTGATTTTTATTGTGGTTGTGCGAGAAGCGGGAGACGCGTGAGAACTTCCGGATGGATCTGGCAGCCTTTCCGGTCATCCCCCCTATTATTCGATTTCAGCAACCTAGAGCAAAAGGCGTAAAAACTGAGAGAAAGATATTTTATTTGAGATGAAGCTCAGCTGGCTCTGTTGGCTCTGCTAATACGAGTATAGGCACGTGCCAAGAGTTCTCTTTCACGATTCTGATGCGAAGTCCCAAGTTGTAAAGTAGAAATGAAAAATTTCGATCGAGTTGAGGAAAAGTTTGTGCATACACGATGAGAGGAATGGGCAGGGAGAGTTTAAGAAGTTTGACTGAGATTCTCGAACGCGACGTAGATTACCAGCGATGGCCCGACAGGACGTACGTGATTGCTTCATTCAGGGGATTGACCGGCGCCGCGCCCCGCCCCGAGCCGCCCCGAGCCGCCCCGAGCCGCCCCGAGCCGCCCCGCCGTTTGAATAGTGCAGTTAGACCAGATGTACTGTTCAACACCCCTACATATTATTCTGCATTCTTATCATCTTTCTTATTATCTGATTGGATCGCGAGTCGAATTGATGAAAGGATCGTTGGACGTCGCGTAATAGATGGATATTGTAGTTGAAATTGGTGTGAAAACTTGGACATTTTCAGGATAGCGAAGAAGAGTTGCCAGGTTGTTCGGATCGAAACGAAGTTTGCAGTAAGGTGGATTTGTACGGGTCGCCGTGGGTGGAGAGACAATGTCGTTGCCCGGATGGCCGTACCTGTCCTAGCAGCTTAGACGGAGATGACGGGCACACGATAGTGGACAAAACACGGCAGTACAAGCTCTGCGAACCAGTGAAACGTCTTCCAATCTGTCGTTACTTCAAGTTAGTCGGACGTCTAGCCAAGTTATTACGATTCCCCAATCATTTAACGCGTGCATAGCTACTATGTGCATTGATGCACGTATGTGTAATTTACAGGGACGTCACGTGGACTCTAGCTCCCGGAGGGGGCCCGGCGAATGCGACGCCGACGACGACGCCGACGCCGACGATCCAGCGAGTTTACTGCCGATGTAGACCAGGCAGCGTGCCCTACCTAGTTCGAAGACAACCTCACAGATCTTCCGGAGGAAATCCAAGATTTATTTATGCTTTCGCCTGTTCTCCGCAAAGCGTAAGTCCTTTCGTCTCCGATCTCGATCCCGATCTCGGTCTCGATCTAGACCTCCTTTCCATATCCCTGCTCGCTCCTGGCCGTAGCAAATACGTATTTGTACCAATGCAAGCAAAGCTATCCGGAGGAATGTGTTCCCTTTCAGAGGCTACGCTGTCAGCACAAGGAACCCTGTCGACTGTTCACCGTACGAAAGAGACAAAGCTCGCAGCTCGAAGATGTGAACGCATCACCTCTCTGCCAGTGTCCGAAAGGCCATCGGTGTCCTAGGCGACACACGGATCCGGGATCCCTTCCGGCAAAATCCTATTCCGGCCTCTTCCAGATTAAGACTTACAGTGGATATTGCCTGCCTTCGCGTCCGTATCATTCCGAAACGGTTTAAACTCTTTCTCAAATTATCACTTGCTTTCGTTGCGCACGCGAACAAGCGAGACACCAATACCTATAGCTATACATATACCTATGTAATGTGTATACCTACAATATTATGCGAGTACAAGTAGCGCGAGAAAATAAACCAATACCGAATCGGTGTAGGAACCGCATTCCAGTTCTTTCCTCGTTCTTTGGCACCATGCTTGTTAATTATAAATAACTAGTTTACAGTCATTTGGTGACGGAGACTCCGCTATGAAATTCTTATGTAAGGTGGTCCCCTATACTCAAAAATCGACATGAAATGAAATGCTAACGATAGAGATGTTTTTCAGATATCGTCCGATGAATATTTTCGTAATTTTTTAAGAAGACGACTCGACGCTTTTGGCCATAACCCGCGTTACAGTCAACCGATTTGATCGCGACCGCTTTTAAATTAAAGATAATTAAATCCCATACAATTATTTTCTACATTCTTTTCCAATCGGACCAATAGTTTAGGCGGAATGCAATTTTTTTTTTTAAAAAACAAGCTTTTATTAAAATGTACTAAAAAAATGGAAATAATTTTGAGACCGGCCTAAATGACTGCCTTAGAAGAATTCCCACATATGACCAACAACAAATGTCCTTTAATATAAATGTTTACGCTCCACGCTTTTATTGCTGGCCGTATGTGGGAATTCTTCCAAGGCAGTCATTTAGGCCGGTATCAAAATTATTTTCTTTTTTTTAATACATTTTAATAAAAGCTTGTTTTTAATTTTTTTTTTTCATTTAAATTTATTTTATGCTTTTTTAGTATGTGTGCTAAATTTCAAGTCGATGGGAAATGTGAAAGTGGGTGAAAGTTAGCTTACAAGATTTCATCCTCACAAACTAACTAACTAACGAACAAACTCACAAGTGAAGCTAAATAAATGCATGTAAAAATATGGAAAAAGTTGAAAATAGACACTCACGCTCTATCGCCCATAACTTCCTTATTCGTGCTTAGATTTTGCTCAGATTGGGCTTGTGTTCTTCGTAAATGTGCGCAATCGACGTGAAAAAAATAAGAAGCTGGACGTCGCATGATAATTTCTGTCTTCCAGGCTATGTGGTGAATTTTCGATTTCAATTTCAGCCGGAAAACGTTATATTTTATTTAAGTTTATGGGTCCGATTGGAAAACAATGTAGAAAAGAATTGTACGGAATTTAATTACCTTTAATTTAAGAGTCGTCGCCCGATAGAATCGGTCAACTCTAACGCGAGATTGTCGTCTTCTTAAAAAATTATCAGAATATTCATCGGGCGATATCTGAAAAATGTATCCGTAGGATTCCGTCTGATGACGAGTTTTGAGTTTAGTTACCAAAACGGGAACTGAAAAGAGAAAATACCTATTCCTTGTAAATATTTCATTCCCGAAGATAGTACGAAAATACTATAAACTCCGGGTATTCAAAACTACTACCTCCACCACCATTACTACCAAGTATCTACTAGGTACCTGAATACCTACTTATACTGCCTTCTCCCCTATAAACATTGAGAACACACGGTTTCGCAAAAGTAGCGCTGTAGACTCGAAAGAGGTGATTTCATCGAAACTGGTCGACTTTACGTTGCCGTATTCCAAATACCTAAATGCGAAAAATCCATTAGTCGATCATTAAGATGCTCGGTTTAACGTTTCCGCGACTAAAGGCCAGATGGCGGAACGTATATCAAAGATAAATGATCCCAGCCAATACCGTTTCCGCATTTAAAAGCAACTTTTAATTTCCACAAAAAAGATAAGCTAAAATTTTTTAGATATGATCCGATCATGTTTAATAATTTTACAGCTATGTAGCTACTAGCTATGTATGTGCAAATAATTTATGCCCTGCCTATTCTAGACATCTTTCAAGCTCGTCCTAAATGCGTTGCGCACCCCAGTCGCTCTCTCTCTCTCTCCCTCTCCGGTTAGATAGTACAGTCAGTTGGGGGACATTGGCTACACTTGAAACAACTTTCGAGCGATGTTCTATATTGGAAATCGGTCGCGTAGAGTGCTGAACGTTGCATTCCTCCAAAGGGGGCGGAAACGGCGCAGGAGAAGGAGGAGGAGGAGGAGAGACCGATGCGATCGCGGTGGCGATCGCGATCGTCCCGGGATCTGGTCCAAATGCCAGTGAACTTAGCCAGCTAGGTTATTGATGAGAACCACAGTGATTTCACGCTCGATATATTTTTCTGGCATTTCATCGAACTCGCGAAAAATAACAGTACCGCTATCGATGCTCTGATTCTTTCCTCTTCTCGCTTTTCTCGAGTCGCATAACTGCCTCGAAGATCGTTGAAATCCTTGAAACTAATATTAATAGAAATGTCCATGTTCCACCTGCACATCTCACATCGACACGATAGAATGTTGAATACCTACATGCAAAATGACGTGTGATATCAAGTTTGAAGCTACAAGAAACGGAACTACAAAGTAAAAACGAGGAGCAATGAGCGGAAAATAAAGAAAATTAAAGGAGAGGAAGCGAAAGGAAAAAGGAGAAAGAAAGATAGAAAAACGAAGAAGGAAAAGAAGACAAGGTTTTCGGGCGTTTTCTTCGCGTTTTCTCTGATCAGGGTCGCGTGTTTCACTGACAATCAAATAGGCACGTACCCATCCGTTGTGATTAGGTTCTGTTTCGTCTCTAAGAATCTCAGGCTCTTGACTCTGAATTCATCCCTCTCTGAAGATACGCACACGGATGCGAGCTGCCTATCGTATCTACATATATATATCCCGAGTAGAGGTATTCAGTGGACGGTGGGTGTATAGGTGAGCGTAGAGCGCGACCAAGCTAGAGGATTGGCGGAGATGATGCAGCTTAGGATTCCACGCATAGCCAAGGGTTTCTGGTTGGTTGGTAAGTGGGACTAGCTGGGACTCATAGGCAGCGTCACTTGTACCAGAGTTCGCAGTCCCATTTCAAACTCGAAAGCGTTCAAGTGCGGATCGTTCCTCTGCAAAAGTTGCACTCGCGCGGCATTCTTTCGATATTCCACCGAACACGCACGACAATGAGAGGGAACGCGAACGATTCAGCGAACTTTCTCACCAGAGCGAATTGAGTTTCTTCAAGCGATACGGCCAAAAGATACGCGCGGTTCTTCTTCGTCTTTATGAAATTTCTTTTCGAGGACTTTAACCCTTTAACTTGGACTGAACTGAAAACTGCTAGTGAATCACGTTTGAGAGCCAAAACTCGAAGAGTAAGTCAAGGTTAAGCTTGGAGTTGAGGTCGCGGTCGAGATCGAGATCCAGATCGAGATCCAGATCCAGATCCAGATCCAGATCAGGACTAACTGTGAGATCGAGATCGAGATCGAGATCGAGGTCGAGGGCGCGTTCGTGGGCGAAATCAGGGACGATTCGTTCGCCATTGGAGGTGAAAACTATTTGGAAAGGTACGATTTTGTTCATTGCTGACGCTATTTTTAAACAAGCTCAAGTTGTCGTTCGGTGAAATTATCAGAGATGTTGAGTGGAGGGTGGTGGGGAATGCGATGTTTGATGCAGCAGAATCGGTACTCGGTGCACGTTTAAATTTCGCGACTGAATCGACCGGCTGGGAAATAGCGTCCAGTCTGTTGGTGAAAAAATAGCGTTATACCGTTAAGGGAGCTTGAGCTCGAGCCCGAGCTCGAGCTCTGTGTTCGCCGTTCGTTTCTCCTCCCCCCTTCTTCACTCTTTTTTACGTCGTGTTGTTTTCTCTCAACGAGACACTCTTGCTCCTCCGCACGCTGTTCCTCGGTGGAAGAAACGAACGACGCGTGAGAAACGAGGATAAAACGGGTCGAGATTCCACGGCATCTCATATTCTATTTTCCGATCAGCCTTTCTTTCACCTCTATCGTACCTACTGGAAAGTGGAAACACACGAGTATCACGTATGAGTGACTTTTCTCTTTTCCCTGTTCGTTCGTTTCAGCGAATACAAGGTGAAGATACCAAGAAACTCGAGGGACACCTTTCCTCCTACCGTCTTTCTGTCTTTCTGTCTTTCTGTCGATTGGAGATCGGGATGAAGATGAAAGCAGTTCGAGAAGCGGTATGGTTGCTGATGTTGGTAGGTGGCAGTGTAGCTCTGCCGTCACAGACGCAATCGCAGTCTCATTTTCGAGGTGTCGTTAAAGCGAAACAAACAACACCGATGTACTTGGGCGAAGAGAAATCGACTAGCAGTAACATCACCACCACTATTGCCAGTATCGACATCGGCAGCAATGACACCGATAACAATACCGATACCAGTAGTGCTGCATCCAAGTCGATTTCCGTCGGGCTTCCCACCACAATGATCAACTATGCTCCCACGATACCGTCATCGCCATCGCCATCGCCATCGCCATCGCCATCGCCATCGCCAGTGATATCGTTGGGATCGACGGGCCGTAATTCTTTGACGGAAATGATCGAGACTCTGCCGACGACATCACCGTCGACCTCGTCGATTGCGGGAGCAGAGTTAAGAGGAGCATCGACGACTGAAAGTGGCATGTCGAGCAGAGGAAGGACAACTATAAATTCGAGCGCAGCCCCGACAGAAACTTCTTCGAGAACGATTGCCACGTCTGTAAATGAGGATGCGAATACGTATGCTCTTTCTTCGAAGAAATCGAACAGCAGTTTCAACGAATTCATGACCACTCCTGGCTCGGTCTCAGCGAAGGAAACGCGGGAGTCTGCCGGGAAAATTAGACCTCAAATTAAATTGACAACCAACTACACCAGTCTCGGCGAGGTGAGTAGACATCCTCTTAATTATCTCCCTCTTGAACAAGCCGGCTAAAGTTAATCTCGAAGCGAATCGAGCATCGATGTTTCGCGGTAAATTACTCACCATCGAACCAACTGAATACCTACATAATGTTTGATTGGTGGAGATAGCACCGGATTGCTTCTAAATGGGACGTTATCTGTACACAAGTACACGCTGTAGGTACACGTGGACAATTGACAATTAACGTTTTATAACGTTGCTATGCTATTAAGTTAAGTGGTGGAGTAGACGTTATAATTTATGTAATGTTCTATCGAGGCTTGTGCAAAGAAAGGGGAGAAATGTAACTATGTATGTACGTGGAGCTATAGAGTAGAAAGGGACCCAGATTCGAGTCGTGCAGTAACTGCAGCAAGGACCGTCAAGTGTCACGAACTTGAGAAAAAATGTCATATGGGTCGGCCTAGAAAGCTAGAAACGTTAGTTGGGACGTAAACGCAAACGTAAACGTAAACGTTAGTCAGAACAAAACAGTTAGGTAGTGTCAAGACTGTCGAGTGTGAACAGAATCGACTGATCGATCGGCCGCGATTTCTGGAAAGCTAGTAGGCAGCGCTGAATCGTCTCTAGAGTTATTGGAACACCGCTTCACTTCAAATTCGCTTCAATACCGCTATTCCTCAATTATCTTAACTGTTTTAAGTAGTGCACGTTGCGAACGAGCCTCCAAGTGCAAAGTATAACTGTTTAAGCTATAACTACATTTAACTATACCGCAAGTACCGTAACTACATAGGTACGCAGCTACGAAGCGGTTGAGTTCCACGGGTCAAAGATGTGTCCTGATGAAATCACGGGGCCTAGCCCGCTGGGCCCATCGCCCAGATGAAACATTCTCATCCAATTAACATCGCTATGACATCCAAATGTGCGCCCCGCGTATCTGCGTACACATCAATCTGTTAATTTTAAATCTCGTTTCGTTATTCTATGCGAATTCTGAGTAATTCTTTTAATTATTTATCCCCAAGCTGCTAATTATATTTATGAATCGGATGAAATTTCATCAGCTCTTCTACTCTTTCGACCCTCTCACAGAAGCATCCGGTAATTACTCGAACAGAAGATAGAAAATTATTGTCTGGTAGGTAGGTACTCTGATACCGCTCTTCAATTATAGTCTGCAACATCTATCTCCGTAGAATACGGTCGCCCTAAACACTGTACCTTGCCACAATTATATTTCGTAACAACGGAATAATAAGAAAGTGTAACTGACGCGGAATTCCGGGTGCACACTGCAGATAGCATGTTCAGCTCCATTCCATACGTACGGTCAGATGTAGGTACATAGATATTACATAGCTACATGGATATGTACATGCATCAAGTGTCGCGGCGCGTACGCGGTTAAGCGGAATGTTCATTCATTTCCATGCATTAGCTTTGTGTGTGGCATCTTCACTGCATCTTGTTCGTAGCAAAACATTTCAAGAATATCCTACATGCCTGAGAAAGATCTATATTTCAAGTTTCAATAACGATGAATTGTGGCTCTGAACAGATTATTTTATAAATAACATTACGATCACACGATCGCCCGATCAATCTTCCCTTTGTCTATTTAATTACAGCTTTTGACGCGTAGCTGTGCCCTGTGACTCTGTCTTGCCTGGCAGAGAAACGGGCAGATGCAAGGGAATGTACAGTTGCAACGGTTAAATATAATACAAAGAATACCGCGATATAATCGAACAAATTGATCGTTCGCCGCTGCAACACCAACGGTTTAGTTTGATCGAGCAACGAAACCATCGGATTCTGTGCAATTTCGTGGAAAGTCGATTTTCCGTGCAAGCATAACTGTGGTTCCAGAGCAGACAGGAGTTAGCGGTAAAGCAAAATCGAGAATTCATCGAATATTCTTTGAAAGTCCTAATGCTTGCGGTGGAGCAAACTTTTAATCTTCCCTCCAATTACAAAAGCCAGTTATTTAACAGAAAGAAATTATACGAGGTCGTGCCGTCTATAATGTAACATTGCTGCAAATAAACAATCTGCGGTTCTAGCATTAAATGAAGCTTCAAGAGTGGTTGTTCGTGTAAAAACAGCTGCACGCTTCTACCAGCAATTTGCATCGGAGGAAGAAGGAAACCGTTAACGCTGATCCTTCCCGTTCTCGCACAGTTTCAACTCGAATCGTCATTCAGATTGCTTAAGATATGTAATATGCTCTTTGAAATTCTTCTCTTTTCTCCTTCACTGGCTGCTTATTGCTCATTCCTCTGCTACTAACAATAACAATTAAACTATCGATCCTTATGGTTCAATGAAATAAATATGTGCTCGTGTCGTTGGAGCCGTTCTGGTCGAATCGTTCAATTAAATATCGTTGAGAGTTGCTTAGAAAATTGTCACGAATTCGCGTTGCTCGCTTTAGCATTTGAAAAGGAGGACGAGTGTTCATGACCGTGACGTGCAAGCGGATCAACCGGTGTTAATATCGGTAGTGGAACGTGACGACGATAGCAAAAGAAAAAGTATCGAACGGGAGGAAAAGAAACGGAAACGGAAGAGCAGGCAAAAGAAAATTAAGGAGGCAGAAAGAGTACGGTTTATTGAACGATATCGTTGCTGCCGTTCGATCTGCTTAACGCTGCGCCCGTGGCTAATCTTAAGGAATCTCAAGTAGCTACTTGATTTCGCCAAGCGAACGCGTCCTCGACAGACCGATGAAATGTCTACGTATACATATCGATCAGCATCCTCGCCAATTTCACTTGCACTTTGCGGCTAAAAACGATCAAAGAACCGTGAGTCGAAATCGGTATCGGTATTAAGTAGATATAGCTGCAATAATATCGCGTGATTACCTACTGATTCGTAATAGAATGGTCAAGTTTCGCGAGAGTGGTTGGCGGGAGCCACCAAGAAATACGAGTAAGTATGATACCAGACAAATCTCATGCAGTTAGGTGTTCTCCGTCTCATTCAAACTTGTTTGAGAGAGAGAGAGAGCGAGAGAGAGAGAGAGAGAGAGAGAGCAACGAAATCTGTTTTATATACCGCAAAACACAAATGAAAGAGACACGGGGATAAAGGCAGCTGGTATGGAGAAATAATAATAATTGCGTTAACTGGTAATTTTACAGGCGGGAGTACGATTACCGGAAGGTGCGAGTGCAGCTCTCGCGAAACCAACTAAATATCACTATTATCCGCACAATCAGCACATCTATTTGCTACCGGAATGCGCGGTTCAGCAGGTTTGCAATGCCGTTTACGTTCGACTGAATTTTACTCAGCCTCTGTGTGCCTGTCCAGGGAGATATCGCGACCCTTGCAGCGCCTCTCTCGACAGCGACGACCTCCACACTACGGAGCTAGTCACCGACCCACGAACCAAGGTTAGCAATTGAGTTGCTTCACCTTTTCCACTATATCTACATTCTACATAGGTATCTTGTTATTTACTTTCTTTACTCGCGTGGTTTCGCCAACACTGACGTGACGAGCCAATTTTCTCTAATCGATTCTACCGTTTGTAAACGCTTCTTACCAGAATAATAGCTTTGATTTAAAAACTCGCGAGTTCTTTGACATTTCAAATTTTCCGATTATAATACGCGCCGCCGCTGCGCCGGGCAAGGAAAATCAGACGCGCGAGAAAAAAAGAGATCAAGGTTCGTTGACTGGCTGAACACCTAGCCAGAACACAAGAAACGACTCACTCACTTTCAGCCAGCGTAACGAGTTTTCAAAACATCGCCGCGTATCTGATACAACCATACACCGTATGTACCTACGTCGTACGATGACACGTAGTAGGCAAAAAGTATGGTGTCTTAGAAGAATTTATTCCAGACCGAGAGCCAGTGAACATTTCTCGCATGTCATATTTTAATGAAAATAACGGAAACTACTATCGTCCGGCAGTCGGGCATTAGAACAACACCGCGGGGGGCGTACCTTAGAAGTGCAAAAAGAAAACAGTAAGATCACGCACATTTTTTTAATGGCTGATTTTATGTGTGGTAATTCACTGGCTCTCGGTCTATTAAGAGAAGGAGAAGCCGAACAAGGCAAAATGCTAATCTAATGCTACTCGATTTAGGCTCTGACGTTGGTGAAGACTTGCGAACCAGTGGCGGAAATGCGCGAATGCAGAACACCGAGGGACTGGTCTCTCCTCGCGTTGCAAAACATAAGAACTGGAAAGTCTCATTACCTCGTAATCTGCAGATGCCCCGATGCAAATATTCTGGGTGAGTAAGCATCGGAAAGGCGAAGAAGAAGATGAATGCGTATTGTAACTTCTAACTATACATACAATCATAGAAGGTCCTATGAGTCACGATCAGCCGACGTATGCTAGTGTACCGGGAATACGCGTGTACGGGATGATGTGCGTGCAGGGGGGAAACAGAAGAGGGCGGCCATTGCGGTACACGCGCAGCATTTCAGGTATTTACATTCTACGCTTCAACCGGTATAAATCATATTGCATAATTTTGTTTCGCGAATCGTGTCGCAAATCCAAGTGTCTCTCTGGCAGTGTTTGATTAATCACGGGATCATCATTTGCCTGCAGACCGTCCAGAAGAACAAACCACCGCCGGCGACTCCATGTACACAGAGAAAGAGGAAACGGACGAACGATCGAGCTTTCCATGGTACAAACTGAAGCAACTGATCAATACGGTTGTATGGGATTAGAACTTTCCAAGATACAACCAAGTATCGGACATTATTACCTATTCGGTCGACGCGCAATCTGCTTTTCGCCATTCATTCTTTTATTTATTAAGCATTCCGCTTCGCTCAGCTTTCTCTGACTTTCCATCCCTCGTTAAGCGACTCATTCTCTCCTTGTATCTCCTTATTTATACCCGTATGATTATCCATCTGAATGATGGAAAGATAGAAGGAAATTCACGGTTGTGCAGCAAATATACCGCGACAACACCACCCACCACTACTGGATGCAACCCATGTATAATGTACACATATCTACTCTACATGTAAATGACTGAATCGATTCATTCCCCAGAGGAATCCGTACAACCAATACCTTAGTTTCTCTTATTTACAATTAGTTACTTGGCCGCTTTACCGTTTCATATCGTTTAGATTCGTGTGTCGAGGTTACACAAATTTCGCCCTTGAGGCTTATCTCAATCACATATCAGCTCGCATCTCGCGTCAACTATATAACTCTCGTGTGTGTGTGTGCGTGCGCGCGTGCTGCCTATACAATATGTTATGAGAGGTATAGCCCGTCCTTAACATCGTTTCGTTGATTTTTACATAGCACCATGCATAACCAGGCTGAATACTGAAAAGGCAATTTGGCAATTGGTGAAACTTTATAGGGAAAACCTGAAAACAGTGAAATCGGGTGTCGGGTAAAGACAAAGACTCCTGAAAGCTAGCCAATTGTCAGTCAGTCCATGTGAGATGTGAGATGCGAGGAGGCAAGGCAGACTGATCGCTATACACATACATATATTATATACGAGGCTTGTAAAACACGTGAAATTTGCGAAATCAAACGTACGAGCTACGCAAAACTCTGTTAAGCCCAAGCAGCGTTGCTCAACGATCGGCTAAACCGCAGAAGCTATCAGCCGCTAAAATTTCCACGGTCGTAGAATCCTGTGGCTTGAACGATCGATCGATCGATCGATCGGATCAAAGGATGATCAAAGGTATTGACATAGAGGCCAAGAAATTTCCCAGTTCCGTCTATTCCTCTTTATTCGCGGTTGTACTCGCTTCGCCTTGTTCGCTTATCAAGTTAATCGTTGCTTCGAGTCATTCGTCTCCAACAGTTTTTACATACATACCTATATCCACGTTTACAATTGTCGCGTCCCCATCGTTGTGAGAGTAATTGTAACGTTAGCGAATAATGTTTAACGCACTGCGCGATATTGGAGACGAAAGAATAGAAATCTAATAGGGATTCAAAGACAAAACAGATAGATGCCCAATACGTCAGAGACTTACCCAATACGTCCGAATTCGCCAGAACGCTGCAGCTGTACATAGGTGTGACTAGGCGTGGATGTCTCGAGTTGAATACCCGACGACAAGCGTCTTTGCATACCGACATTAAATGTCCACCAACAACAAGACCTTGACTCTGGCCGTAATTCTCGCTGTTGACAAAACAGCAAGTTGTCATTCGGTATGTAACTACAACCTTTCATCGAATAAAAGATAATTATGTAGAAGCAAAGATAGGAAGGAGGAGGAAGCAAGTACATATTACGTTTGCTTATTACTCTAAGAAATTAGCCGGCAGAAAAGAGAAAAGGCTGACGTAATTAAGGAAGAAAAAGGTGTTATAATATACCTTGGAGCATGTTGATAAATTTCCCACTTCTTCACGATAAAACAGACACCCATCATAGGCTCTTCACACAGAGGTCCGGCGAGCGTTGCCAGTTGAAAACCATTCACCATGCTGCTTTCGTACCTGACACATCAGATCAGAAGACACGTTACGCGCTATCTTAGGATCTAAAGATTGCTGGTAAAAATCCGAAAATATATTGCGTATTATTGGTGCATAAGTTGTAATACGAATTGCATGAATTGCTGAATACTCACGGAGCTCGTGGATCCGTAGACTTGGAGTGCCTCTCCCAGAACTTTTTCTGCTTGTAGTCAGTTTGGTTTAGTAAGATGTTAGGTCCACAATTCCGTGGGCCGAATGCCCATATTTTATCCAATTGGTTTTCATGGCCAGCCTCTCGAAAAGCAACTATCAGCTCACTTTTAAACGACTCCAACTCTCTCCGTTTCCTTTCGGAGATGGCACGCAACGATTCTGTTTCACTGGGCCGTCCCTCCTTTTCCGTTTCCGTATCCGTGTCATCCTTCTTTTCCGAAGACACTTTGCCGTAGTATAGATACAAGGCCTTTATCAGATCGGAATTCTTTTCTAAAATCTTGGTGATGTTTTCCGGCAAAGGTGTTGCATCAATCTCGAAGCAACACTGTCGATTCGCTGTCCAAGCCAGCAAGTTGCCATCGTCCGCTTTCTTCTCGATCGTCTCATTCATCATGTCGACCTTTGGAGGAGGGACGACTGTCTCTCTGAACTGTACGATCGGTTCCGACACGTTCACGTCCACTTTGGCGTACCTCAGCTTCAGATCTTCCAAGCATCTCTCCAAATGCACTTCTCCGGCGGTGTTGAGTATAATTTCCCCGCTCTCTTGAATGTGAACAACGGCACAAGCATCCGCTTGATTAAGCAGCTTCAGACCGTTGATCAGCGGCTGCAAATCATTGGGATGTTTCGGTTCGAGAGCCACTCGCATTATAGGTACAGCGCCCAGCGATAACAGCTCGACAAAGGAAGGGCAGGCAACGGTGGTGGAAAGTGTTGCTGTTTTTAGCACGTGTTCCTCCAAATCACCGATTCCGAATACGTTACCCGCAGTCACCTTATCGGTGGGTTCTAGTTCCCTGCCCATCAGTAGATAGAGTCTTTGTATGCTGACGCTGGTCACATATCTTCCGGCTTTTAAATCCTTCAACGTCGCGTTCTCGTCGACCGGTGACTCGATCCCCGGCCCCGTTTTCTCACGGTTCAATGCCTCGCGTGGATCATGCTTCGGGCCCAACACAAACACTTTGCTCCCCTTCCTCAACGTGCCGGAATAGATTCTGGCGAACGCTAGTAGCACGGTGTCCGTATCTTGTTCGCTCGTCTTCGCAACCGTCAAATTCAATGTCTGAGAATGCGCGCTTTCCGCGCTTTCCGCGCTTTCTTCTGAACACTCCTCTTTCAATGTTATTTTCTCCGCGTGCTTTCGTCGCGCCATGTCCCTTCGTTCCGCCAACTCTTCCGGCGTCAGCGGTTTAGGCCTATTCTCTGGTAACACTTTCCTCTCAACGGGAAACATTTTTGATATGTACACGACGATTGGTGAATCCGCGGATGGGTCGCATGCCAGAAATGCTTCTTTTAATCGTTGCGTTTCAATTGGTAACGATGAGAAATCAAAGTTACCGCTTAACAACCGCTCCACCTTCTCAGAGGTCAAGCTGTCGGGAGCTGGGACTAACTTGCATATCGCGTCCAAGCACGCACGAGCCAAAGGTAACCATTGAGAGCAAACAGCCTGCAATTGCGCCTTCGGATCTGTATGTCTTAAATCTCTCGTGGTTAATTTGATATCGAGCTTATCCGCCATGGACGCTACCTTTTCTTTGTCCTTCTGTACGGTTATTGTTTCGTACAACGTCCAAAGATTGTCCAGGATAAGCTGAACGAATAGAGGCTTCTTCGCTTTCTCCTGCGCTCCTTTCATTATCCTCTTTGTCTTGGTGTTCACATAGAAATCTCCCCAGAGCGTCTTTAACAATATTTTTTCGCTAAATCCTAGTTTGCTGGAAAATATCTTGGCAAAGTCTTTGACGCCAAAGCCCCAGCCGTCGGTGGCGCTGGAAAATAAAACGTTACCTTGCTCCGGAGAGAAATATAAACTGGAATCATCTAGATCTTCGAGCACGGACTGCCAGTCAGCCAGATTCCTTTGGTCAGAAACGCTTTCTATCTTTTCCTTTCTCAGTTCCTCTTTTTCTTCCCGCTCCATTACGTCGCTGGCAAATAGCTCTCCCATTACGGCGTTCACTTGTTCTAGAACCTGAGTCAAATGCACATAAGCATCCAACGGAGATAGTTTCATTTCCGTAATTAACCTGTCGATCTTGTTCAGCACTAGGATCGGTTTCAATCCTTCCGCATAGGAGGTGGATAATGCACCACGGGTCTGGGGGCATATACCTTCCACTACGTCGACTACGATGATAGCTCCGTCGCAAAGTCTAACCGCGGTAGAAACCTCCGAGGCAAAGTCCACGTGCCCTGGAGAATCTATCAAATTAATAGCAAACTCTCGACAACCATAGTTATGATAAAGAGTAATAGAACTCGATTTCATAGTGATCCCCCGCATTTGTTCATCCGGACGACTGTCCAAGTAGCGAAGTTTACCAGCGAGCTTGTTGGAAATGATTCCATTGCTGGCAACCAACGAATCAGCCACGGTGGTTTTACCATGGTCGACGTGTGCCAGTATACAAACATTTCGAATACTGGCAGGATCGCTGTGAATGCTTGTTAATTTTTCTGGACTAATAAGTCGCATCCTGCCATGAAATTACAAGTGCGAACGAAAATGGAGTAGTACGCGATATTCTTTGGCGTGCGGATACGTTAATTAACGTAAACACTATTTCACTTTATTTTGCTTCCAAAGTAC
Source organism: Andrena minutula (assembly GCA_929113495.1). Lineage (NCBI taxonomy): Eukaryota > Metazoa > Arthropoda > Insecta > Hymenoptera > Andrenidae > Andrena > Andrena minutula. Next base: position 162,985 of record OV815993.1, read on the forward strand.
GTAACGTTCAGCAAACACAAGGACATATCGCAGTCTCGTTGGCATCGTTATCGTTTTCGTTTTCGTTTTGCCCAGCATGCCAGGTGCTTCGGCCGCTTGATCAGCACCGAAAATAACTTATCTGTTTTCCTTTTCTCTAATTCGTATATTATCACTATGTTATTGAGAAAATTGGAAACGTATTTGTCACTTTATCTACGCAGGTTAGGACCGCAGGTTAGGACCGCAGGTTAGGTATACGTAGATATGTAATAACACGTTGCCGAACGTGTTTGACGAACCGCGATGGAAAACTCTTGACTTTTTCCCACAGCTGCCACAGGTAAGCTTTTTCATCGGCGCATCGTTTACAATGACGTTTTAAGTCATTTTAAGTATAGCTAACCATAGCTAACGAAAACCAACGAAAACCAACGAAAACTCGACGATAAGTACCATTGCACGTGTATTTCAGCACATTTCACCGCTCGGCACCGCTCACCGCTGGGCGCTGACAGTGACCAACGCGCAATCCGATCGCCCGAGGCCCGGCCCGCTCAAAGCTGAAACAGACCAAGCTGCACGAAAGTAGCCAAACTATAGGTACTTGCACCGATGACCGACGCTGTCCGAAATTCATCAAAATCTTATAGAATCTACATATATCCAACGAATATCATATATAGGTAGATATGTGGCTCACAGCTATAATCGTGCACGAAAAATAGTAAAGGTCGTTTTTTCAACTTTTTTCCGAGCCAGTAATGAAAATTCAGAAGACCCGTTTGTATTTCGTATGAAAATCGGTTAATGTTGCTCCGACAATCAGCTATATACAAACGTTTAAAGATCGCAGAATCGGCTCAGGTCGAAAAGGCTGATATGAAAAGACAATAAAGAAAAATAGATGATACTTTTTATTTCTTTGTATAACACTTATCGGTATAAAATGTAACACATGTAAAAACAACGTAACAATCAATTTGAAGAATAGTCCAGAAGGGTTAACTCTGTTCGACGTGTACATATGTATGTGTACGTATGAACGGATGTAGTACTGCGACTTGGTTGCAGAAATAAAAGGGGACCGAGGTCACCGATGAATTATTTATTAGTAGGGATGCATTACCGTAAATGCTTCGGGTGTATGTGCGTTAGAACGGCTAAAAGATGTATTGCCCTGCACGCGAGAACGAATAAGAGTTGGATTTTAGAACGAACGATTACTCGGCGTCAAGGTCCTCGTTCTGTAGCGTGTCCATTAGATTATCTTTTGGTCTGTTAGCTTTTTTGTTCAATGCACGAGCCTTTATGTTGCACATAGTTTTAGTGATCAACCAAAGTGCACCTTTTTCACATACGCAACGTAATCCGCATACAACGGCGGTAAGTAAGAAGTGAGGTGGGTAGCCGGTTGTATAGGATTCGATACCAACCGTCTTCAAGGACGCCTCCACGAATTTGTCTGGTGTTGGCGCCATCCACGTTGCTTTCCTGGAAATGTGGTTCGATGAGCTGCGCGTAACGAGCGGAAGGAAGGCCGTTAATCGAATTCAGTTGAACTTACTTGATCTTTGACATCTTGGTTGCCACCAGTCCGGGAATCACGCATTGAACGGTGACTCCGTTCGATTCGGCTTCCGCGGCCAAATCATGGCTGAGTTTGCTCACATAGGCTTTGCTAGCGGCATAAACGGACAAGTAAGGACTCGGCATATCCGCCAACACCGAGCCGATATTTATTAAAACTCCTTTTCTTCGCTCGAACATTCCGGGGAGAAGAGCCCTTGCCACGCCCGTCACGGCTGCAACGTTCAGCTGAAGAATTTTTTCTAAACACTCCTCCGATGTCTCGGTAAATAGGTCTGGATGCTCGTAACTTGCCCCGGCATTGTTTACCGCAACCGCGATCTATCGAAAACGGATGGTTCTTTTTAACCGACATTCAAGCATCACGTGCCAAAGGAAATATCGAAAGACGTTAAGATTAATTTTTCTTTCGTTAAATTACTTGTCCTATGCTTTGATAACAGGCAGTGAAGATCAGGCGTAAATCGCGGTGCCTCCATGCACCTAGCTTCGATTGCCAATTGAGTTAGACTTAAGTTGTCATTGGCATTCGAATTCGATCGTACGCATTACATACCTATACATACAATATGTGTGCAGATATAGGTGCATACGTAGACAGAAGCGAGGCACGGCGGAAGGGAGCAAAATAATATAGGCATGCATGTATGTACCTCGAGGTCCTCGGTAGCTTTCACGATTTTCGCATAAACTGCCTGGCCTTCGGTCAAATCAGCTTCGACGATTCGAACTTGGACCCCATATCGCTGTTTGATTGCCGCTGCGACTTTTTCCAGTTTTGGCAACGATCTCGAAATCAGTACGATGTCGAGCCCCTTTTTTGCGAGCTGCTCCGCATACGCTTTTCCGATACCACTGGTAGCGCCAGTAATTACCGCCCACCTGCCCTGGGTGCTTAGGTCGATGCTCAATCCGAAGCTCGGTGCGATCAACTTTTTCCATACGAGAACACCGACCCTTAATAAAATCCGCAGTCCGACCGCTGCCAATGCAACCAGAGACAGCTTTTCCCAACAAGTCAGCGTCATCCTGAAACGATCCGAAATTCAACGGGTTATTCGGTCACTCGGTTCGGTTCCTTCGACTAGCCACGCGCCTCTATCAACGTCGTTTACGTTGCATGCCGATTTTCCCACTGCTCTCTTCCTACTTTATCCTATTTTGCCCCCTCCGGAACCCCGGCCCCGTAGCTTGCGACCACGATAACACAATCGACCAGCTAGCTCGGGGTCGCGACTCACGGCACTGGTCTTCATTTGTCACGCTGATGAGCAAAAATTCGCTTTTCGTCACACACAATATTTCTCACGCCTAGCTGCACTTTTAAATCCAATTGTAGATTGTACTCCCACTTACGCGCCGTTTGTAACAGTGTAGACACACTCGGACAGCTATTCCTATTTGCTATCATGGGTACCATGATACACGTAATACCGACATGGTACGTAATTTCGATAAAGAAATAACGAACTCTTCGGGCAATCATCTATACTAGATCCCTAGACACAACAGACGACGATACTGATAATTCAGCCTCTGTCGGGCATCCATCGTTTAAAAAGAAACGTTTATATTTTTCGTGGGGTGTAAAAGTTTCTGAAATGAGTTGCAAAGTATTATATTGGTAAGTAATTTGTCATTAAATATGTGTGTTCTTGATCATTCAACAAAGGTTATCGAATAAAGTTACTTTCTTCTTGCAATTAGTATAATTCTTAATATCTTGTCGGAACATGTGTGTACGTAATATGGAACATACCGAGTAACATAGATGAATTGGATAATGACGATGACGACGATGATGCGGAATGCTTAGTTTGCGATGATAAGTAGTTATAAAAATAACGACAATGAAATGTGTAACGAGCACACGAAGAATGCGGGGCTTCCGACGTATTTATTCACGTGCCCAACGTGTAGGGGACGCAGAAAACAGGAATAAATACCAAACATGATGTATATTTATTTATTTATATCTTTTACTTAATAAATCTTCATTTTTAGTAAAAAAAAGCCACCAACGTAAAGATTTTTGAGTTTTCTTTAGAAATTTCCTAGGTGAAAAACTTTTCAGTTTTTTTATTATAATTGCAAAACCATTGGATATTTTTACATTTAACTAGGTAAGTATGTATGATCATGCATTAGTTCCTTCGTCCCGTCATGTCAGTTTGATTAACAAACACAAACTCCCCTGCTTTTGACAAGCTTTTGAAATCAGGTGTTCCGTATTACCTGCCTTTATCCTACTTTCTTAAGGGGGCATTGCGCTTTGTTGGGCCAGAAAAATTAATTTCAGGTTTGATAAACAATCGGGTAAACTACCTAGGTATATGCATATGGCTACGGGTGGTGGTAGATGCATTAAGAAAAATAAAAAAAAATGTTAAAATGACAGCCTTTTGAAGAAGATTTGAGTCTGAGAAAGCTTTTGCCTGAAAATCATGATAGCCTGCCAAACCTCCAATGCATTTGTAGACAAATTTTTGTAGAAAAAATTCATAAAGAATTACTAGTCTTTTTTCCGACCAACAAGATTCGGGTAATTGAACATGTTCTTATGAGGGATTTTAATCGGAGGACAGGTACTTGGCTAGTAGGTACATAAACTATGGCATTAAAAATTCATACAACAGTCGAAGAGACCGCTCGCTCACCTGCAGTCGATGCCGCTGAGATTTCGTACTCGATCCTTGATTTCACGTGTTTCTCCTGAATACGATAGATACGGTGTCGTACCCATAAAACGATTACACTCATCCAGAAATTGATAATGGTACGGTTCTGTCGCAGTCCTGTTGGCACTCAAATTCTAATCGTTTTCATTGATTGAACACCTTGATATTGGCACTGAAAGAGAAATGCGACCACGACTCAAACGAGTCCGACGGAACACGGAGCGTCCACCAGCTTTCCGAAGATGAGCGGAGAGAAAGGGGAGAAGAGAGGAGAGGAGAAAGAGAAAGCAGCGAGAATTGACGGAAGTGAGATACGATTTTGTATGTGGCACGAGGAAGCGAGAACACCAGTGACCAGATAGCGAACAACGGTCGATGTTGGCGAGCGTTCTGGAGTTTGCGCGGACCGCGGATGCGGATACGAGTTCACATTTGCGCGCTCATGAAACTCATGAAGGTGGGACGCGAGACGACGGGAGGCGCGCGACGCGCGAGCAATGTCAGGGCTAGGCTATCCCATAAGAAAGTCGTCGATTCTATCATTTCTCCCAACAGCGAGGTAGATCTATCTCTCTCGCTCTCTCGGCGATTGACTTTTTCTTTGACACACTTTACGATCCTCGTGTGGTAACACGTACCTTTTCCAAAAAGTAGACTGGTAGGTAATGTTTTGCTCCAGGCGAGCACGCCACCAACGTAAAAATTCTTGACGGTCCCTAAATGATTGTTCTACATCCACGGGGAAAGCATCGACAGTTGAAAGATTCGTTATACGGTTATACCTACCTACCACGTAATATACATGCGTATTCTATAGCTCGCAAGAGAGCGTACGTAAGTAGTAAGTATGTGTAACAAACTATTGATGCATTTTCTCGTTCTCGTTCTCGTTCTCGTTCTCTTTCTTCTTCTCCTTCTCCTTCTCCTTCTATTTCTACTTCTACTTCTTCCCCGTCTCGGTATAGTGCCCATTTTCGTTTCAACTGCCTGATTTTATGGCATCGATCACAAGTAGGTTAGCGTATACATTATTAGGGTGCCTCTTATTTTCGACTTTTAAATTTTCTTCGGGGCACCCTCCAGAATAGTTCCAAATAATTAAAAAAAAAATTTGTGTAATGTTTGAGCCCGATCGGATAACGGGATAAGGGGTCTAGGTGCCTTTGAACATTTAAATAATTATTTAACAGCTCAAAAAGTCGATTTTATATAATATCCTCCAAGTTATTGTTTACATAAAAAAATATGTCGAACAAAAGTTATAGATCCGGACAACGAGAATCGTTTATGTTATACATATTAGTTTTTCTCGTCGGAAGAACTGAAAAAACAAAAATTTATTCTCAAATTTGGAAAATTTAAATGCTTTTTGAACACTTTTTATTTATGAAGACGAACAGGAAAAAGGAATTTTTAGTTTCGAGGACTATTTTTTGAACATTTAGGAGGGGGGAGAATATACCGAAATATGCCAAAAAGATAACAAAAATCCGTTATTTCCAGCGTTGGATATGTCATGAATGTTTCCTGAAAATTTGGGACCGAAATTTACAAAAATATCGAAGATATAGACATCTTTAACACGGATTTTTTTTTAATTATCTGGAACTATATTGGAGGGTGCCCCGAATGAAATGTTGAAAAAAAATTTACCAAGAGTAAATAAGAGCCACCCCAGTATGTATACATATTGTATTGAACGATGAACTTGAAAGTTGGAAATGTTGCGTGTGCTCCGACAAATATCGAGTAGGATCGTACAATTTTTATACGTTTGCTTTTTCGTTTACGTCGGTTGCACATAGATATGTATGTATCTACATATGTCTGCAGTGCGCTTCGATTAGCTTTCTTAGATACCTGTAATACATGAAAGAAACAGTGGATAAGTGATTAAAGATCGATGATTTAGATATTTAGAGAATAATATCTAAAGAAACGATAAGACGGCTTGGCTTACGATGGTTGTAGATGGGGCCTTATTTCATGCGTGCAAGTCCGTTGCGCGAATCAGCTGTTCGGATGTAGCAGAATTTGTTGGAATAGTGCCCGTTTTGACAACGCGTCGGCCGAGCATCATTGTAACATTACGATGCGCTTGATGTATAGTTTGCAAATGGAACCGCCTCCAAAGTAAGGCTCCGGTGTCTACGGATTTCGTCCAATCTTGCCATTCTCCACGAGTAATCTGTGCGCTTTCCATCTGAAAGATCTTCTCGATCACGCCCCGTAGCCACGTATTCCAATCTATAGCCGCGTCGCTGATATTCGTTAGCCATCTGGTCCAATCTCTGATTTCTTTCGATTCCACCATTGGCACGTAACGTTCCATGAATGCGATCTGCGATTTACTCAGAACTGACCTTAACCAATTAGCAATCTTGCCGCACACCACGTCCATAATGTCCTTCAGTTCCTCCGTAAGCAACTCTGGATTCTCCAACACCACGATGTTGCTTAGCTTTTCGTAAATCACGCGATGTATACCGTTCGTTATTGGATCTTCGCCTGTATTCTCCGGCGCGTCCTCAACCATGTTGTAAACGGTATCGATAATTTTGCCGAATGTAAGGAACGGAAGGTCGGATTTAAACAATTCTTCCAGATCCTTAGTAACGGTTCTGTCCATTGCCATTGCTTTTTCACGATCAGATGGAACTTTTGCCGCCTCTTGTCCCTTTTCTTCCATTTCTCTTGCTCCGTCCGGCTCTTTCTTTTCCTCTGCCACTTTTTCCTCCTCCGCGTCTTTCTCTAACGGTCCTTGAATTCCTTCCTGCTCCACCGTCTGCATCTCTACTTTACTATCATCTTCCCCTCTCCGTTGCTCATCTCCGCGGACACCCCCGGTTTCTTTGGCCGTTGGCTCCATCGATGCTTGGCCGATTTCAGTTTCCGTTTCCGTTTCCGTTTCCGTTTCCGTTTCCGTTTCCACCTGCGCTGCCACCTCTGATTTCGCCGCTACTTCCTCCGGTCTTACTGTTTCCGCTTCTGCATCCACTTTTTCGTCCTCTAGATCCACTTGTGTGTCTGTCTCCGCTTCCGCCGTCTTTGTTTCCGCTTCTGCTTCCAATTTTTCGTCCTCTAGATCCACTTGTGTGTCTGTCTCCGCTTCCGATGTCTTTGCTTCCGCTTCTGCTTCCGTTGTCTTTGCTTCCACTTCTGCTTCCGCTTCCGCTTCCACTTGCGCTTCCGCCACCGTTGCTTCCACGTCATCGTCCTGTACAGTTAAATCTGCTTCCTCGTCGATCTCTGTCGCGATCTCCTCCGCATCATCCGTTTTCTCTGTCGTTTCATCCTCATCCGCTTCATCTTCTCTTTCCCCTTCCATGTCCGTTTCCCGATCCCTGGCTCCGTCCTCTTCCTCTTCCTCTTCCTCTTCCAGTCTCTTTCTCTCTCTCCATTCCGCGTCCTCATCCTCGTCCTCGTCCTCGTCCTCGTCATCGTCATCGTCATCGTCATCGTCGTCGTCATCATCCTCTTCCTCGTCTGCTTTCATCTCTTCCTCCTTTTTCTTGCACCGCTCCGTAAGCTTCTTCTCCTGATCTTGCGCAACTTCCGACAACACTCCGGTTACCCAGCAAGCTATCAGGTCGGCTAAGAAGCGAATCTGTTGGGATTTACGATCTTCCTGCTGGGGGAGAGTATACTCCAAAATATCTACTAGACGCCTGACTATCACTTCTGAAACATCGTTCAACTCCGACTTGGGGATCGGGCACTTCCACTGTAGAATACTTTTGACGAAACGCTCGGCCATAAGATACTGGCAAGAGACTGAATCCTTATCGAACGATCCCGTTCCGCTGACGGTACGTAGTAGACTCGGTTTTTTCAATTTACTTGTCTCTTTGTACCGCCATTGGCCAGTTTTCTCCCTTTTCTTCTTGCCAAATTTCTTCTTACGCGAAAGGGTGGAAGCTTGCCTGAAAGAATTTTTAACACTCATTCACATACACCGAAATTACGTTGTTTTATGTGAAATTAGTAAAACTTAACCCGTTAATCCTATCTACATGATGTGCCAATGTTACATGTATTAAAGAAGGAAAGGACAAAAATTCTATGCATTTGTACACTTGTAGTACAATCACAAAAGATGTGTTCCCCCAGTTTACGGTACTATAAGATAATCACTCAATCAAACTAACAACGCTTGTTTATCTACCTATTTCTTTCTAATACCCTCTTATAGATATTTATGTATGTACCCATGTTCTTTCCAAATAATCCAAATAATAGGCAGAGGTACGTATGTACTCGGAATCAGTATTGCACTGATTAACGAAAATCGTTAAACACTGCTTTCGAGAGAAAGGATGCGAGGAGTAAGGTTGGAAAGAATCGTTCGAGCGATGTATAGGTACGTTACTCGGGAGTTAAGCAGGTTTCATTCTCCAAAGTTTTAACGAGATTGTCCAAAAGTGCCGGTGGTAAAATATGCGCGCCCGATTTTAAGGTCATTAACATTCGTTGTCTCGTCGGTTGGGCCAGTTCCTTGATTCGGTGTGATACGGGTTTTAATTTTTTCAGAACTGTTCTTTTATGGCAATCCGGCGGACATCTTCGACTGTATGAAAACATTAAGAAAACCGATAAGTCCGTGAAATTTTTTTTGTCGTTGAAAAATCGAAAGTTATTGTCAGCCCGACTATCACCTTGGCGTCGCTAACATTTCTATGTAATCTGTTCTTGTCAAACAATGTCGAGGCACGATGCCTAATTTCGGAAAGCTGCATGGTTCCCCAACTACTGAAACCTTTACGAATCTTTCTGTCTTATGTCTCCTTCCTCTTTGCTTCTGACAACAACTTCCATCCGACTTTCCTCTCTATCGCAGAGAAGAGAAAGACTCTTTTACATAATCCTACCTATTCTTAAAGGGTAACACCACTGTAACGGCACAAAAACGTAGTGTACCTTTGACTTTTATAGTTTGTGGATAAGCAAAGAAACAAGTCGCTAATCTGTTCAAAACGCATTCCCCTCCAACCCCTTCGAGGGTGAAAAGCCATAAGATTCGGTGAGACACTGCGCGGGGGTGTCGCCGCCACGGGGTACCAGGCCGCATCCATTTTCGGGCGTAGCTCCGAAATCACCCTGTATTGCTCTTGCCCCCGAAGGCAAGAGCGGCAGCCGTAAAAGAGTGGGGATAGTGGCGTTCACAGATTCCCCCACCAAGAAGACCTTTCGCCCTTGGGCCTGGCTCGATGCCTCCGAGAGCGAAGAGCGACTCGCGGCTGCTCGTGGGAGCAAATCCTTGGACAGGCCTGCTCTATAGCTCCATTCATCCACGTCGAGCACCATTTTCAGCTTGAAAATTCTACATAATTTTAAAAGTTTTCAACAAATCGTAGAATCTGTACGTACTTACTTCGATGAAGAATATAGTTTAGAAGCTACTGAAAAAATTTCAAATGAATCGAATAAAATTTCTTGAAATGGTGCTGCAGGCCAATTTGAAAAATGTGCTTCTGAGAGAAAAACGCATTTAAAGTGGCATTTTGAAGAAAAGAAAACAGATAATATGGCTTCTAACTACTTAAGATGTATATAATAAATGCGTTTAAACAGATTATCGATTTGTTTCTTTGTTTACCCACAAACAGTTGTGAAAGGTACCGTATGTTTTTGTGCCGCTACAGTGGTGTTTACCCCTTAATGCCTTAAGTCATTTGAACGAGAATAAAAATGATGAGAAGAGAAGAAGGAGGGAATATGCCTTAGATTTCTTTGAAGGTGCCTCGTCACAGTGTTCCCATCTTTTTTTCCTTTCCTCTACTCGCGGATATCCTTCGAATGTATCATCTTTCAAGCCTTTATTTATTGCACGCTCGACGGATGTAGCCCGTTTAACGTCTTCCGGAGCGTCGTCATTTTTGTCCATCATAATTACTAATTTCCCCTACGAAGAAAAGTGACGGGAAAAAAGTTTCTTGGATTATTTCTAAGATAATTTAATTTTATTCCTTTCCGCTTCTCTCATCGATATTCTTCAAAAGCTGAAATATGTCAATCGGAGTTTCTATTTTTCGGGTTTTTCTTTTCTTTTGCTGTTTTTTGTTTGTTTGTTTATCTGTCTTGGGTAGAATTTTATTTTTTCTTTCAAAGGACGGAGAAGATGTGTGTACGGAGTGTGACTTGAAAGATGTGTGTACTTGAAAATTTGTCTTCACATTTTGCTTAAGGTCGTATGAATAATACGAACTGTTGATAGGTTAGGGTTAGAGAAATCTGTTTTGTTTCCGAAACTTTATTTTTTATTTTTAATCGAGAAATCGTGCTCGATACATCTCGCATTTCACGAGTGTATGGGCATATGTATAGGTATAAGTATGTAAGCAGATATGTGAACAGGCCCGGATTACAATTTTTCGGGCCCGGGGCTATCAAACCTTCGACGGCCTCGTGGTACGGAAAAGTGCAAGGGGGGTAAAACGAGAATATGCTGTAATCGCGTGCGAAATTCCAAATAAAAGTATATAATTCTCCACAGTTGTAAATATTTAAATAGATATCATCGAGCACGTTGAAACAATGAAATTTTAGAATAAAAGCATCAAATCAGAAGTTGTGGAACTCGCAGACAATTTATTTGAAAGAAGGTCTCCAATGAAGACAGAGTCCGCTAATCGCTTAGAACTGAAGGCTTGGAACGGGGCCCCCCTGGAAAGTGGGCCCCGGGGCTGCAGACCCCCCTAGCCCTCCCTTGATCCGGGCCTGTACGCCAAGTGTGTCGGTAGTGTGAAATCACCGAAATCAGTGAACCGTGCGAATTGCTGTACTTGTGCATACATATACCAGATACCTGCAGTTTTTCACAACTTGTAATAGCGAATAGTCCAGAAATTGTAGAAGAAAAGTTGCGAATTCAATTGATCAGATGTGAGCAGATGGCAGTGAGAAAATTGTGTGGTGGCGTCTGGCGCCTAGCCACCGGCCACCACCGGCGCGGCGCGGCGCGGCGGACCGAGCGGAGCGAGCGGAGCGGCCACTGGCCACTCTGGACCACTAAATGGAATAACTTGTATCCAGCAGAGAGTGGATTGCTCCAACAGCAGATTTTACAAGCTGCTGAAAGATGGCGGCAGCTTCGGTATCGGTGCTCGACACCGATAGCTGCTCCGTTTACTAATCGATCATTCCAGGTGTCGGGTGTCGGGAGTTGGTGCAAGTAGATGCAAGTAGGTGCGAGTAGATCCAAGTAGGTGCAAGTTGGTGTGCCTATTTGAGAGGACGTGTACCGTGCGAGGACACTTGGGAGTAAAAGAAGAGTTTCTAAGATATGCAGGTGTGCGAAAATAACTGTTGCTCCTGCATACGCGGTCCGTGATACAGGTGTATTCGTGCGAGATGCTGCCTGACATTGTGCCGTAAAAAATGTCGAGAAGCAACGGCGAGTTGACGAAACAGAACACCGTTTAAAACGTCCATCGATATCCTTTCGCTGTTTGTTGCTGCACCGTGCCGAGTGATTACGATTATGATGAGATAACGAACGCAGAATGAAATACAGCGGCAGTAACCTTCTCGGTTATGCAGTTATCGCGTTCACTCAGCTTTTTAATGGTGAGTCAAAATCCCTGCTTTCGTTACACATATCTGATCTCTTTGCAATTTCTTCCAGATCTGTTTCTCATATTTTCCTCTTGCTCTTTGCTCTTGCTGTTCCTCTTCCTCTTCCCCTTTCCCTTCCCCTTCCCCTTCCCCATCCCCTTCCTCTTCCTGCTCCCGTTCCTCTTGCTCTTCCTGTTCCGCTTCCTCGGTCGATTTTCTCATCCCTTTCACTGATCCTGAGTGTACGTGTATGTATGCATATCTGTGTATGCGTACTACCGCACGAGTGCCTTTAAAACTGCGCGCCTAAAATTGCTCGATACAACGAGACATTTTCCGTCGGTTTAGGAACAAACCTGAGATATGTATCAATTTCGATTTTCAAGCAGTCTGTCTATAAATAACTCCACCTACAGTTTTATGTCTTTCAACATTCATATCGAGCGAGAATTTCTAAAGAAAATCACCAAGTAAGTAGTTGTTGGATGGAGCGATTGACGTAATAACGTGCTGGTGCATATGATGCATGTAGGAGGTATACTTATGTATTCAGTATTGTTGCCGCACGCTTCGTACGCGGTGTACAGCGGTATAGACTATAGGTGCCTATATACATATATGCGCGCGCGCGTCGCATTTCTCCAGCCGTGTGCTCTTACCTACTATACCTGTACACTGTACAGTGTACATACATAGGTATAATGCTATAATGAGTAGCTACTATATATATATATATATATAGCTATCACTATTAGCGAAATCGGGATCTCGCACTGACTCTGCACTGGTGCTAAAAAATCATTTGGATTGGTTGATTCTTATAGAGCTATCTTCGTTTCTATCAGAAACAACCAATCCAAGTCATTTTCTGGCACCAGTTGCAGAGTCAGCGCGAGGTAACGAATTCGCTATATATGTATACATAAATAGCTATATGATTATGCATCGGGTTAAAAGTGGGAGAAACATAACCGACAAAATCGTGATTGTTATTTATCTATATATATATGTTCGATATAACAGCATTTTAACAGAAATTTTAGAAAGGTTTTCTTCAAATGATTTGCAGTTGTTCGCGGAGAAAGTGGCGTTACCTGTAAAGATCAACAAGGACGATCTTATGAAACTGAATCGTATTACATTCCCGGCCCACATCCTTGTACATTGTGCATTTGCGATAATGGCAATCCAAAATGGTGTAAAGCGTTCGTTTGCAAGATTGCAGAGGTATTCCACACGCTAAGCTATATAATTCTATCACTTTTATACATCATACGTATCATTGTCGTTGCACGATTGAAAATTGATTTTACGTTCGATAGGAAGATTGTAAATCTTCCCGACAAGGTGATATCTGTTGCGATTATCTTTGCTTGGACGATACGCTGTCTGTATCCAACGACAAAGCAGATGGGATCGGCAGCAATGCGACGGACGCTACTGCAAATTATGATATAGGACTGCGATCTGTCGCTAGTTTCGTGACGGCTGTGTTATCGTTGAGTTTATTATTTTTTTTAATACACCGCTTACGCCAAAGAAAGATACGAGGTATTTCACCTTTTACAACGTATATTGCGTGCTAGTTTCCTAAGACGATTGAACAGAAATGTTGACTATCTTGTAAAAGTTTGCGTGGCAGGAAGGCAGAACAGACAGTTGGCAGAGGACCAAAGAAATTTAGGTAGTATGGGATACTTGGAGCGGGACGGATTGTCGCACGTCGTTCCTATGGATGACATTCCGTGCGGAGCTAGCTATCCACTGTGGAAGCCACCCAGCAATTATTTTCCACGCGGAGAAGCCCCGCCGCCTTACGAAGAAGCTGTGGCAGCAGCACGAGCGGAGCAGGCGCTGCTGTCGATGAATCCACAAGCGCTTCCTCAATTGAATTTTCCAAATAGCTATCTGACGAATGCTAATAGCCGTACTAGTGTCTCGCTAGTAGGAAATACGCAAAGTGTAATAAATGGCAGTCCATCAACGCTGATATGCGACAGTGGTGTTGCCGATTCTAGTGGCTTAATGTCAACACCGAGCAGACCAATTTCAAATCCAAACATATATGCTAGTTATCGGAAATCGAATCAAAACGAAACGCTATCTCCAGGTGTGAGCGTAGGAACTTCTACAACAAGTTTTACTATGGGGACAAGTACTTACGAGAATTTGCCTACTCCAATTGGAATCCCAAACTTTGCTAGTCAGCATCCAGATGTAACTACTCAACCTGTGTCTAATTTGCAATCCACTGTTCCGAAAGATTATCAAACTCATACTACTCTTCCTCGTCAAACTGGAGCGTTTACAATATCCGCGACCTTGTCAAATTCCAGTATGGCCGCCCACCGTACAATTCCTAGGACTTTAACTACTACTCGTACTGGTACGAGACTACGAGATATTATAAATGATTGCTCCGAGAATGAATTTCTACGACCCTCGTCCACCGACGTTGCCTCGTCGAATTTACCGCATTCTGTACAGCAACATTCAATATTAACCAATCAAGAGAATACAAGGGAGAAGAGAAATTTGCCTGGATATCACGAAGATGTACAAGTACAATCTTCGTCCGCTTCTTCTTTGACCGGCCTTGGTCTACAACAAAATGAAAGGCAAAATTTGAATCACAGATCGGAAAAGTCGCACGACTATAAGGTGTAGTATAAAAATATATATGTGTTATGTTCACGTTAATCACCTATACTAATCATCTATCTATGCATGTACACGCGTTTCAGCCGCTGTTGAACGTGGCCAATGGAATTAACGATGAAGGAAGTTTTGAATCGGTAGCATGCACGTGTAGTATGCAAGCTCTTCCTACTCTTCACGACGATACCGATGATTATAGAAGCGAATGTGAAAATTGCAAGAGCGCGACTGGTTCACGTTACTACCTAGATAACGAGGATGAATTAGTTACTTCTCCGCACGAAACTATGACGTTACACAGAAGACCAGACGAAACAGCGTCGAGTACTACGCCTCAGTATTACAGAACTTCGCTTACACTGCCTACAAGTACACGCCAACGAACAAGGTAATCGTACATACTATGCTTTTTATTACGACTGCATTATCTCTTTCTGCTTGGGAAAGTAAGCCCCGTATAATTTCAAATATTACCAACACTTGTTTCTGTTCAGGAGCACCGGTGTTCGAGAAAATTGGTTCAACACTATGCCACAAAGTTCTACAGAGTCATCGGACGAAAATTGATCAATTGCGAGAATATAAGATAATTCTCCTGCATCGTATAACTGTAAGACGATCTACGACGCATTCCCATTACCAAAATTTAGTATTACGGTAGATGACCGATGTTCACATTTTATTGCGTTGCGGGCAACAATGTCGTGTCGGTGTTAATAGAGTGTCGACTGCACTCAACTATATTTTCTACCTCCTTCACTGTCCAATCTAAATTCTTCGTTTACGTATTCGGGCAGTGCTTCGAACATCTACACTCTTGTTTCTCTAAACGAGTCACATTTTTGCTTTCACAGTTCTTCTTTACACCTCATTATACTGTGGGAGCAAATTTTAAACATACCTACCAAAGAATCACAACTTGCCGTTTTTACAAGTTCAAATGAATAAATTTGAAGAAGCAAAATATTCTATAGCCTGTCTAGGATCTTTTTTAAACTACATATGTTCTATACGTAAGTATCATTCATTACGAATGAATTGGAATGTTTTTCATCGCTTTACTTTAATTGAAATCTAACGACAGCGGTACTAGAGATCAGATTGGTTCACACTTGCGTCACTTTACGATACTTTATGCGGTTCTTGTCTGCGGATCCAGCACACAACATACAGGGTCAACGTTTTATTCTGCAACCCGCGCTCGCGCGAACAGGTAAAGTGGCAACAGCGCCTCCCGGACGCATTCCACTACAAGCATGCACCCCGATCGCTGGACAACAATGATGCTCGCTCGAGCTTCGAGAATTTTCGGCTGGTTTCTTTCAAATTAACATCGCAAACAACTATTCAGAATTTCGCGGTCCGGGTTGACAAATTTCGGACTTTTCTCGTATAACTTTTCAACTATAAATAAATGCTATCGGAATGCAATTTGCGCCGAAAAATGAGGAATTTTATAATTGTTGTAAAAAGCTTTTGCAAACTGTTTATTTGATACTGTATTTAATGCTGTTTTTTAAAATTCGTGGTCTTTTAGCTACTGAACTTACGTTTATGTCATTTTGTGGAACGATGTGCCATTATTGTGGCTTTTACACGCAAGTGGCGAAAAATCTCTCCGTACAAGGGTATAACGCCGCGGTCAACCCTGTCGTGGCTAAAAAATTTTAAATTGAGGCGATTACGAGATCAGTCGACATTATTTTCAAACCTCATTACAGTAATCTGGGGTGCGAGTGGGGTAAACCGATCATAAAAGCGGAGCGCGCGGCTCGATTACCTGGGCGGTTAATACGAAAGAGACCAGCCGAAAATTCTCGAAGCTCGGGCATCACTGCTGTTCAGCGATCGGTGCGTGCTTGCATATAGTGGAATGCGTCCGTGAGGCGTTGTTGCCATTTTACCTGATCGCGCGAGCGCGGGATGCAGCATAAAACGTTGACACTCTAAAAACATTAATTAACACTCAGGAAGGTTACATTATTAATTTCTTATATAAAATACTGTTTTCGTCATGTATTTTTCGTCATGATTTTTTATGGAAAAATTTAACATAAATATCCTTATTCTATTTACAAACAGTTTGATCGCATAGTATATGTATGTACCTATATCATACAAATTTCCACCGACTGATTTTAGCAATCTGATATAAAAATAAAAAATTTCAAGTATATACAATTCTAATTCATGCATAAGAAGGAAGATTACATTTATTTTACAACTTCTTCCAATATATATTTCCAACATCTACTATGAAAGTATAGTGAATGCAATGCTCGTTATCTACATATAATTGTCGATTAGTGATTTTTACAGTATATCAAACATGAAAGAACAATTTCCTGAAAGGCATAACTTCTAATTTCAGTGTCTGATTATTAATCGAATCGGAGAATCTAAGAATATCGCTGACCGTATTGTAATTAGTTCTATTCGTTTTTTTTTTACATGACACGTAAAATTCTTTTTTCTTGATGCCATGATAAGCCCTAGAACATATGTATAATCATTAATAATATACTAAATAGTGATTAGTACAATTCTAAATTTTGGCGCTGTTACAACAAATCTTAATTCTATTAAGCATGTGTAAAAATTCTGTCCTTGACGATGTTCATCTACATTATTGTCATAACACTGTCAGATACCTCAGACTGACGAATGAAATTAAAAAATATGGCATAATCTAACAATTATGTTGCATGGTTTAAACTTACTACATGGCGCGTCTTTCAAACAAGTAGAATGAAAAGATTACTTAATTCTGCTATTGAGTTCCTTAAACGTTTAACAATTTTAATATTAGTTATTAATTATCGTTAATACCCTATATGAAATAAGCACGTAAAATCCTTTGACTGTTTTTACTATATGTTTGCTTGCATAGAAATTTGAATGATAGCGGATCAGCATGTTACTCTCTCACGACAAATTTATCTCAGGCATTGATAACATTTTACGCATCATTGAAGGGTCGAAAAATTATTGTCCAAACGTTACAAAAGATGGGGAAATTAAATGTTAAATGACCGTTCAATTACTGGTGTTTAATGTATCATTCATATACTAAAAAGATAAGTAACCAAAAGAGATTGGTGACATGGAAAGATGTAACTATACATACATATGTATTCCAAAGTTTCACAAGCATCACCATTCACTACACATTTATCACTAAAACAAGAATTTCAAACATTAATAGTAACAAATACCATAATTAAACTTATTCTGTATATGTGTATACAACAACTCTACATCAAATAATATTTTATAACATATGTGCAACATTTGTTGGGAAAACGGTTAACATAAAAGATTATATGTTAAACAGATTCGGTCTATCCAAAGTATTTGGTCTCGTCCTCTCACTCGCGCGCGCGTGCGTACGGGCGTGTGTATACATGTACAGAGTGAGTCACTTACAGTGAGATTTAACACATCACAGATGTTTTTTTCATCGTGGCTACAATTTTAGAGATTTTATGTCACTTAAGTAAGTCTTCATTAGTCAAATCTATTATTTTTTGTAGCGGGACGAAATAATTATGAATTGATGCTTCCGGATTGTAGCCCTGACCAAGAGGAATTATTTCCCAATGTTTATGATAATTTATACATACTGCAATTTTGGTGAAACGGCGGGAAATAATTCCTCTTGGACACGGCTCCGACGACCCGGAAGCCTGCATTAATAATCAGGAAAATCCGGTCCGTGGCAGTAGTTTGTCTGTTGTCTTGTTGACTCCAACTGGTTAAGGCAGGCCTGGGATTTAAGTGAACGCGGCGGCCGATTTTCAGAGTCAACGCCTCTTTTCCCCCACCGCACGTCTTGGCCCCCGCGACGGCCAAGGAGCTTCGAGCGCTTCAGGCCCGTACCATATGAACCGCGCGTAGCTCATATCAACCGAGCTACGCGCGGTTCATATGGTACGGGCCTGAAGCGCTCGAAGCTCCTTGGCCGTCGCGGGGGCCAAGACGTGCGGTGGGGGAAAAGAGGCGTTGACTCTGAAAATCGGCCGCCGCGTTCACTTAAATCCCAGGCCTGGGTTAAGGCGAAAAAAGTTCAATTACATACACTGTATACCTATGCTATAATTTTCTTGGCGCACGGGAGGGAAGTATACTACACATTTCGCAATGTATAAATGTAAGAAAGCTCCTAGTTAAAATAGGTATACAGTTATGCAGTGGAGTCCATTTTTTTATCTTTTCGGGAAACAAGATAGCGTTATTATAACGTCTTTATTAACTTTACCATCTGCTAATTTAATTTTGTGAAAACTGCACCTTTCCCTCGTAAAAAGCTTTTAGGTTCGTGTCTTCACTTAATCGTTGATTCAATATACATATGTAGTTTCCCAGATAAATTCATTTATTTTACAATGGGTAACCCTGTATGCATATGTATACGTATATGTGTGTGTGAGCATAAACAAAGTGGTTTTGTCAATCTTTTAAAGGTCGTCGTCCACCAGGCCGAAGCGCCGCGAAGCGATCCACGGCGACCACGCGTCCCCTATACTTACATGACAGAACAGCGTCGACGAACATTTCGCTTCGGTGAAATGGGCGACGGCCATAAAGCAGCTATTATTTTTACAAACGTTCCACTTGTGAATATAGGTACATACGTATGTACATGTTAACCAGAGATGCACATTATCGACCTTTGACTGCGTTTCTAAGGGGTTTCACATACCACATTCATCTTAATGATATCAAGATATGAAATTAATACAGATCCTTAGAAAATTTCAAGATTTATAGATGAATTTTGTATTTTAATAATTTAATGCGAGTACAAAGCAAAATACATATAGACAGACTTAGAAATTTAAATGTGAAAGTCATTAATTAATGGAGAAAATAAGCAGTAACAGGCATTGAATGATTATCTTCAGCAGGACTATTGTCAAGTATTATTTTCAGGAATTTTCAATTCTGAAAATCATTATTTGGAAAAAGATATGAAAGATTTTGAAAGAAATTATGAATTTTTTATGTAAAATCCTCAGCTATATCATTGGTTTTCTACCGAACTTGCATGAAAACAGAGACAGTGGTCCAGAGATAAGACAAATCTATATAATTGTAAGAGCATAGCGAGGAGATGCGATTAAAACAGCGACATTCCACGAGTAGCGAGAGTTGTTGTGTGAAACAACATTGATAAGATTATGTTTTAAGAAAGCACATGACAAATGAAACGGAAGCTATGCGTACTTACATACCTATGAATGTAAGTAGATTCTGATCTTATCAGAATCTGTTTCAATAGAAACAGATATAGTCGACGCATTTTGTGTGTTCATTAAAAACTTGACTATATTCCACTCTTAAAAGAAATGTGTTCATTATATGATAAATCTCTTTCTATGTGCATGAAGTTGTTTGCTACGGAAGAGCACGATAAATTCGATTCGAAATGAATTTAAGAGAGCGATCAAGATTCTCGTAGTTAACTTGGTGGTACAAAAACTTGAGTTACCTAACTGTTTGTGTACACTCTACACTCTACACTCTACACTCTACGTAGTAACGTAAAGCATTGTATATATTTATTTCAGTAGTTTAGAAGAGAGTCATTATATTACACTTACATGTTAAGTGAAATAAGTGAAATACTATGAAACAATATAATAGTACATTTATGTCGGCAGGTTATCATTCGATTGTAATAAATCAATAATTTATACATGTTAGTTGTGATTAGTTATTTTCCATTTAATTTCACTAATTCTTGTACTTACTGTTCTTCTTCTGTTAAATTTAAAATGAAAGATTCCTTCGACCCATTCTTACGCGACTTTTAATACATAAGAATCGTTTAGAAGCAAAGAAATTAATGTTTTACAGTTTTTCAATGACTCTGTACGTATTGTTCAACTACTTTAAGTAAAGTAAGTACCTCTTGCTTGATGAAATGGAATTTTACGGTGTTTACCAAATACGTATCGTATAATTCGTATACAGTAGTCACAGTGTTTAGTAATTAATAACGTAGAACAACACGTGGCGACTGGTGAGGTTTACACGCAGCACGTGTGGCAGGCACGCTGCACGCATGAACATGCGCGCAACGCAACGAAAATAAAAGCTGTCAAGTACCTGACAAGTGTAAGTACACAGGTAAGTATGTACCTACTACCACTACCCAAGTAGTGCATACTTATACATATACTTTTCGCGCAATGGCAACGGTAACGGTAACGGTAGCGGTAACACAACACATTTGTAGCACGGCCGGTGCAACAGCAAGATCAATTACAGATCTTGCATGCCCTTTGAAAATATGTACCTTCTCTATTACATAGGTATAACATATGTAAATCTCATTTCAATACCTAATAAACCGTTCGCTATCCATTTCTACCGCTTACACGCATACACACGTGTATGGAGCGGAAGCGAAAGGAAGCGCGCGTGCGCGTATTAGCCCTAACCTGTACAAGCTGCTTTTGGTCAATATTAGATATTTAGACTTTGGTGCGACGCGTGCACTATGCAGCGTGCACACGTGATGATCAATAAAATGATCAGTTTTGCAGATTCTGTTCTTCATATTATAGAATTTTAAGTTGGCTAGCGATAAGTGAGAAAAGTGCTATTCATTTTGGCCAATTTAACTGAAAGCTGAAGCTCAAAGCTTTTCACCCGGAAAACGTTTTTATGTATGGTATGTGATTAGTGGTCAGAGAAATGTGTTGACACATACCTATTATATGTACATACATGCTTAGTAGGTATGTAGATAATGGGGAAATAAAGTGATAGAAAATGATGTTAGAAAAAAATAAATTGAAAGAAAGAGGGATGTAGGGATGTCGAGATCTACAATTAAATGCAACACAAGGCGTTGATGCGCAATCGACTAATTTAACCGGACGCCATCTCGTGCTTCGTAAAGGTATCACCTAAAATCAGTTGTAGTTTCCCAGCTCAGATTCGACATTCGTCTAAAACGCAATCAACTGCACGAAGAGTTGTGACGGAACGGATTACAATCCACCACCACCACCACCACCACCACCACCACCACCATAGTCAGAAATAGGGAAGAGGAGGAGCAAGGTGCACACGTAAAAACATGGCGGAAGCCGTTGTAGACGGGACACCAATGTCCCGATTTTTTTGTCATAAATGCAGTATAGAAATTGAACGTTTATTACCCGTAAGTATACGCATATATGTTTTATCTTAATACTGCTCAATTGTATGTATATAATTCGTTCTCGGATATCCCATATATTTTTATTTTCATCTGTCACTCAGCATCACGGGTTAAAACTCCTTTCTCCTTGCTTTCCGTTCCGGGATCCAGAATTCCTATTTTACGTCTTGTTATTCTTAAATAATCGAATAAATCCTTATTACATGCAACCGTATCGTTGACATCGATCGACGTTTACGCGTTGTTAAAATGTCGCAGCTTTCACGTGAAATTCATATATGTCAAAAACCCTTTACTTTTAACGATTTTTATCTTTCAACTGCACGGTTAAGTCCGATAGGGAGGTAAATAATTATCATATGTTTCTTTCCTTCTTATGTATTTTACATCCGATTGGAAATAAGCTGTAGAAGTTAACATGTCCACGAAATATTTAACGATCAACGATGCATGTTCGTGGATTACAACTGATTTATCGTGTTGCTGATTCTTTCTCCCTGTTCGGTTAGGATTATACATGTCCAAGATGCTCGAGCGGTTTCATAGAGGAATTAGAAAGCGGCAGCAATGATAGTGGTTCGGGTATGGATATCAGCAATGAAGATTTAAGCGACCTCGATGATATTTCATTGCACAGTGTGAGTATAGCTTTCTTACTTCCCTATGTAGATTCCAAATCTAACTTTTATCGAGTATTTGCTGACTAGGATCTACGATTCGACGAAATGGAGCGAGATCTAATGCAAGTGATGTTGATGCACTCGGATCAAAACCCAGAAGCGCGTGCTTTTAACAGAAATAGTAGCTTCGCGGGTAGGAGACGAGTTAACTGGTCCCGAAATCCTCCAGATATACGTCTCTCTAACAGGTATGTTAAACCTTTAGCTTACTCGATATATTATAATTTTCAGACTTTTCACTGTGTCGATTACTACATATTTTGCTTCCGATCTAATGTAATTCAGTTCATTTAAATCGTTTTTCTATCGCACAGTAGTCGCGGGAGGCAAGGACTACCTACTACTATCGACAACCTCATACAAGGTTTCTTACTTAATCTGTCAGGACCGGCTCTAGCTCACTCTGTAACACAAGATGGACAACCGCCTGCGTATGTAGAACATTAGTAATTAATTTCTTCTCATTGCGCGTCGTCGTGTCTCATGACATGTGTAAAATATCTGTAGATAGTACTAATAAGAAAGTCATATTCATCCCTGTCATGTGCAGTTTTCTCTGCTTTGTGCATGTTGTTTATGTGAAACATTATCCTGAGTGAATTCAATAGCAATATTTCGTTCGTCTCGTGTTCGACATACAAAACGGGATTTTATGTGACACTTTAAAATCTGCCGAATTTCTAATGGTTCTTCTATATTATGTCGGGTATTTGTTTGTTAATGCTACTACAAAGTTGCACTATACAAATCATGTAGTTTTTTCTTTCCTTGTTTCTGTTTTACTTGATTTTCTTATTTTGTTACACACGAAAGTATGGTATGTAACGAAATATGCCAATAAGCTGAATTAGGCTTTCCTTTAGTTATTATAATAACTAAATGGCAACTCGAGTTACAAATCGTTGCATAGCAATCCTGGTTTGTTTGCAGTCGAACATTGATGAAAAGATTTTCACTACAATCATTCGAAAGAATAGATCGTAAACGTACGAATAATTTTATGGACGTATTTCTAGATGAAAGATATAAAAATAACGGCTCTTGTTCGCATAGTTGCCTGAACCTTGTTGTGTGTACACATACGTAGGGCATTCTCAGTTCTCAGAACTCGGAACAGAAATATGTATTTACATACTGTCTTTAATCATATTCGTAATCTTATGATTCCAAGTTGTTGCACATTATAAATGGTTTAGCAATGAGTAAATTATGCCGCCGTGGCGGCGACGAACGTGTCGTGGTAATAGATTTATGTACACGCATGTGTAAAAGTACAGAATATTCTCGCTAGAAGGAGAATCACTAAAACGCTTGTTCACCCAGGATAAAAGTCATTGTTGTTTTATTCGATATTTGGTATTACTAAAATAAAACAAAATAATGTAGATTCAATATTAGACTGTTCTTGGGAAATCCTGGAGATTATGTTTGGGGTCAGGATGGTTTGGATGCAATCGTAACACAGTTGTTAAACCAGTTGGATGGAACCGGACCACCGCCTTTGCCAAGGAAACAAATCGATGAAATACCAACTACAAGTGTGACTCAAAGTCACGTCGGTGGGTATAGAGGATGATACGTGACAGCCTTTGGAACGTATATTACGTGAAATATCGATAGTGGTGTATTTTTCATCAATTATTTCTTTCTCTATCGTACAGATAGTAAACTTCAATGTTCCGTTTGCTGGGAGGACTTCAAACTTTCGGAACCGGTAAAACAACTTCCCTGTCAACATCTATATCATGCGCCATGCATTGTACCATGGTTAGAGTTGGTAAGTTAACAGAGGAAAAATCATTAGCTACATGTTACAAAGTGACATTGTTGTTCTCCTTTTTTTTAGCACGGGACTTGCCCTATTTGTAGACAAAGCTTGGGAGATCAAAATTCTGCAGAAGCCAATCAGGATACCGTTGGACCTAGCTTAGCAGCCCTCTTTAGGTACGCTAATATGCCTTGTCCGCATAGTGTCCACACTTTCATGTTAATATCATATAATAAAAAGTCGTCGATTCCGAGTGTGTATTATATAATGAGAAAAGCTTTGTTGCACTTACTTTCGTACTTGTGATTATGAGAGAGAAAAGCTCGAGCATCCTGCTAATAGAATTAATAGAAGATAAGAAAAATCACATAGACGTGTTTATTTATTCTTAGGGCAGCCAATGAATCAAACAATACTAGAATGTCATCGACGTCATCTTCGAGTGGAAGTAACTCCAGTAATAACACATGGAGTGAAATGTGAGAATGATTATCTACCTAGGAGGACACACTACAAGTGTACACACAACACGCATCTGGTTTTC
Source organism: Andrena minutula (assembly GCA_929113495.1). NCBI lineage: Eukaryota > Metazoa > Arthropoda > Insecta > Hymenoptera > Andrenidae > Andrena > Andrena minutula. The sequence continues at coordinate 187,610 of OV815993.1, forward strand.
ACTTCTTCAGATTTATTTCCCCCGGCACTGTTGACTCCAGCCATGCTTATATATTTCCTAAACATTGTATCCCGAAGCTAACGGAAATTTCAGGCTTTATACTTTAATCGACATTGTAACGTAAACTATATAAAAAAAATAATGGAATATCAAGTTACAATTTGCATATGTTACTTTCAATCAGAATTAAAGGGAGAGTGTATACGCGCAGCGCATACCTACTGGAGTTGAAGTAATCTGTTGTTATATACACGCATACATACATACATACATACATGCATACATACAGGCTGTTTTATAGTTTACAAAACAGTCAAGTTTATTAAAATTCTGTAACAAATGCATCTGAAATTTAGAAAGAAATGTGCGTTTATTTATAAATATTCGAATTTCAATGTTTAATAAATTGTACGTAGAAAATTAATATTTACATAGGTACACATTGTAATATAACATGATCGTAGAATACGTATTACGTACAAGAATAATACCGTGAACGTTGGTGATTTTAATTTTGTACAGTTCGGTCCAAGATTCTCGACGTGTGCGCGGTACACGGAACCGTGTAAAAATTTTACCGACAGTTTCTTACTAGCATTGATTGTATCACCACAGACGAGGTATGGAATAGACCTATCAACCAATGTATTTTTCTGTCACCGATTTGGGGGGTCCGAGGACCCCCTTGCCATTTCAGTGTCGCATGCAACGTTACCGGTGAATTCTCGAAGCAGATTGTAACGCTACGCGTGGTAGGAATTAGAATTCAGCACGGGTAAAACTAGGTAATTTTTTGAGAGTCGAAGCCCGCGATTTACAAATGTTTCTCTTAGCTTAGAGTAACGATTTAAAAATCGTCGTATGAATATACTCCTTTCAACGGCAGAGAAAGGAGGATGAAAATAAAACGATATCACATTCGCCGTTTAACCTTGCTGTCCTATTCCGGTTTATTTAACGCAAAATAAATTTCATTCGCTTGCAATAACATAATTTGTAAAAAGAGTGCTTTAATGTTTTTTAAGAGCGCCTGTTGCTGAACCCCACCCATTCATCATGTGTTTGCGCACACATTATTGATGGTCTATATGATATAATACAGAAATATAATAATAACAATAATAATAATAATATCCTTCTACTGTACTATATTATTATTTAAAAGGAACATATCGAACCCGTACACGTCGATCTTGGTGCAATTTTGCAAGTCTGTGGAGTAGCCAAAAATATTCGATACATATTTTTTGAAAAAGGAATTCATTCTGGTTTATTAGGCGCAAACTACTTCCCCTACCCCGGTTTATGGAGGATTCCCCGGTCCCGAATTTTTCTTTCTCGAGAGAATATTTTTCTTAAGGTTGTAATTATTGTTTTATAATTTTTGAAATAGTGCAGTTGTTTTGAATTTATTATATATTGAAGAATTGAAAATTAATTGGATCTCTTGATAATTTTTTGCTTTTAATATTGAAATTGTTCCGTTTATCCACTAGTACAACACAATACCATGACACGGACCAGTTATTAAACGCGTGTTTAATGGTTATGTAAACACTGGTACAGACGTTAGTATTCAGTGAAGTTTTAAAATTATTAACATTAATTGTACCAATGTATTTTTTTGTATCCTCTATATTTACGTTAATAATAACTAGATAAAAATATAATACTGTTTAAGAATTATTAGAACAATGAATCTTAAACTCGTCACAATATTAACATAACCTAAAATTTTATAATATACTTTTAATCATTTTTTCATGCCGAAAATTTAACACAAAATTTATGGTAAATAAAACGTTTTTATTACCCCAAAATACTACCACATTGATTTCTTTTCATTAACTGGTAGAAATAGTTAAATTAAATATATATTCAATAATTGGAACACTGATAATTAATGACTAGGACACGCTATGAATTTCATTTAATTACTGCGCCATATGAACTGTTTCATGTTTTAATTAATTTAAAACTTTTCCTTCAAGAAATATAGATTCTTGTTACGTTATCTGAAAATAGAAATTTTACGCTTTCGAAAAATTATATTTAGTTATAATTTTATACTATATAAATATAAAAGAAATTGCAATTATCTCAACTGCTTCCTTAACTGTTTCGCCACTGGGCCATTTACCTTAGTAATATTTAGTTATATCCAGAAATTTCCCACAGTAATATCCGTAATTGGCCGACGCGTAAACATCGACGAATCGGATCACGCAACACCGCGGTGACGAAAACACCCCTCTCGACCCTGTGCCGTCCCGACGGCCATCTTCTCAACCGCGCACAGTACTACCCTCTGCAGTCAGTTAAAGAAACAGGGGGAGCGCGACTTCATTCGTAGCAACATTAGGCGATCAGCTGCAATCAGCTGTACGTGCTTTAAAGTGGTCATTCCCTGTGCGCAGTGACGGACGCTGACGAAAGTTGCTCGCACGGTCGGTACTCGGGGAGATACCGCGAATTCGCGTATCGAGCCGCCAGCAGAGCATAAACGGGTACAGGTCGACGGGAGTCCGCGGTGGCGGCGATAAATCGGTAGTATTTTCGGGTTGCAGGGGGGGGGGGGGGGGAGGAGGTAGAGGCAAGTGAGGCATGACGGGAACAGGTGACAATAGAGCTTCGCCATGTTAGATTTCACGAGATCGCGAAACGTGCGCCGCCGCCGCTGCTGCTGCTGGTGCTAGTGGAGAGAGAGGGAATTTATTTTGTTTTCTCGACTCTCGTGCTACTTTCCTCGGCGGTGATCCAACTGAAAATCATCCAAGCTGGATAGGTTACCCGAGTATCTCCGCGATACCGTGGACTGGTTTATGGGGTAAGTGTTTCTTTTGCCATTCCCGCGGGCGAAATTGTACCGCGGCGCCGCTGCGGGCCGCGATTCTACGAGACGAATCCACGGAAAATCGCCTGAGCGACCGGGGAGGGGAAACGTAGAAGGTTAACCTCTCGACGTTCCGTCCTAACCTCCCGTGCCGAGGTTGACGCTCTCCTTCGAGCGGTGCTCCGTGTCTCGTTCTCTGTAATCGACCGTCTTCCACAGTTCCTCTCGGGGAAGCCAATCCCGGGGACGCTCTCCTCTGTCGCCGTAGACGTCGAGGCGATACTTACGCGCGCGATGTCACCGCGTACCTCGCTCGCCACTGTCACGAAACAACGCGTGCATAGAACATGGTCATTCAAATTCAAACTGTTACCTTCCCCCTCGTACGTCGCGTTTCTAATGACAGTGTCCGAATCGTTCGCCGTCGACGAGGTTAAAGGATCCCGCGGTGAGTCGTGTCGGTATTCTCGAAACGCGAGAAAAAAAGTTTGTTCGTGTATATTCGTCGGGTGACCCGCCGACGAGTTGCGCGCTACCTTGATTAGATTTCTAATTTTTGCCCCTTTTATCGTTCGATACGCGAGAGAGCGAGCGTGTATACAGTTTACCTAGAAGACTTACGTAAACGCTAGTGACACGACTTCCGATAAAGCCGATAATGTAAAACGAATTCATTTTTTATGCGTAATCGGGTCGTGGACGGCGTGATGCTTGATTTTTTCTGTGTGTCAGGATCGGAGCAAATGGAGGTAGCTTGGTCTTTGGGAGCATGTGATTTTGATCTGTTAGAGTTATGGCGAACGGGGGTAGATAATATTGAAGTCAATGCAGAATTGGAATCGCAAGTCATATTCATAATATAACTAAAAGCGTTCGAAATACATATATAAAACGCGAATCGAAAGAGATTGCTGTGGTCACGAAGTTTATATTCGATCTGTTGGATGACTTGCAAGGTTATGTTATAATGTGATACGATTGTAAAATGCTAACCACAGGAAGAGGAACAGAAAAGCAATTTCTTATCGTAAACACCAACGTAACGGTAGAATTCTGATTGCAAAACGGAACGTAGATATGTATGTAATATTTCTGAACTCTATGCACCACACGTAGAGTGGAACTAACGTGGTAGCCAGAAGGAAAGGGACATGTTATATCGATATCAAAAGCGGAAGAAATTATTACAATTATTGTATACTCTCAGGGACCAAGATTCTCTTTGTTTTCTCAATTATTTTTTTTATTCTTTCCGCCAGTGATACGCGTGATGCGCGTATTTAACGAACTCTCGATATGTTCGAAAATGTTTTACCGGCGTTCAATAAGTCGTTACCTAAGGTACAGTAGGTAGACCGTTGAGACAAGGTAGTGCGTATTGTTGTTCGGTTTTAGGTATCGTTATGTTGTTTATACGTAGAGATAGAAATGGGTATATGTAAGTAAGTATATAACATGTTTACGTAGATCCAGAGACTGCGTATATGTCACGTTGCTTCCATTTGTTTTTCCATTTTAATTGCACCACGGACACGTGTTACGCCGTATTCAGCGTGCCCGGTCACGTCCAGAACCAGTGTTACATATCCTATACACGTTGATCCTCGAAATAAAGTGCGATGTGGTAAAGCGTAGTAGTGCGCTCATTCTGTGCGATGGTGGTAGCGTTTCTTTAATTACCGCTCTGATTACTCATTTTAACGACCATTTGCGCGAGTTTTAATCGAGAATTTGAAAGGTGCAAGGATTTGAACGTCGAAAAGCGCGCGCGGCATGTAAGGAAGAGGAAGTCATTGGATCCGTCTCGATGCTTACTGCCAACTTGAGAAACTCTCGCGCTTACGTCTTTATATCTTTCGTTGTTTCGCGACTTGCAGGGAAATTACCAGAGGATTGAAATTCTTTCGATCAATATTAATATATCGAATCTCGAATGTTGCCAAACGTATCGACATCGTTGTCGCAGTGACAAAGACGAATCGTTTCGCACATACAAACCGCCCTTAAGGAGAGCAGCGCCGACAAATAGTAGCTCGTTTCATTGTTCATTGTTCATTGTTCATTGCTCATTGTTCACAGGGTGATGAACGATTAAGCGCAGTGAATGGAGGGGGAAACACTTACAGGAGTGGTGATAATGTGTGCGTGACTGACGCAGCGCAGTTACATTATCACCACTCCTGTAAGTGTTTCCCCCTCCATTCACTGCGCTTAATCGCTGCTCACCCCAATTGTTCATGACCAATGTGGTCGAGGCCAGTTTTCCGACTTTGCCGGTGCGTAACGTGATTGTTAAACGTAGCAACGACGCCGTGCAAAGTGAAAATTGTAATACGCAGTGGCGTGTGCAAGCGGACTGTCTTCTGGCTCGCTAAATGGACTCGAGACTTTGAGATGGACAGAAGGGAAGCGATTTTAACGGGTGAGGTCACTTGGACTTTTTACTTAAGTAGTCCGCGGTCTATTTCATCCCTGTGGCCACGACCTGCGGTTTGAAATTTACGGTTTATCGCGCCGCAACAATCGCCACGGCGAATATGAAGCAAAGAACAAACTAAGGAAGTTGGAAAGCGCTGTTCGTTTTAGTTAGCCGTGTCGTTGCGTTCTTAAGAGCATTCTCGACCGTTTATTTATCGCCCCATAAAGGTGATTTACTTTGTTGGTGTTGGTCACTGGCGTTTTTTTTTAAGTTGACAGGCTATATGTATGGGTTCCTCCATTAGATAGGGAAATAGGAAGTTAATTTTGGACGTCTCGAGGTTATCTTCAATTTTATAGGGCAATTTTATATTTTTCTATTTTGGAAGAAACATCAAGCGTGAAATAGACCTCGAAATATCAGATATAAACGAAGTTGGCTGATGTTATGCTCGATTGTATAAAAAAAGGGAGAAACTGGTTGAGAGATATGCTTTAATCTGCGAAAATGCCACGCGATAATAGGTGAAACCGTGCCGAATCAGAGGCGGCTAAAAGACCCTCGCCCGCGAGCGATCCCGACCGTATTGTTCTCCGAATGTTGTCGGCGTAAAAAAAAAAGAGGAAACGAGATTGACAGGGGCAAAAGTATCTCTTCTAGTTGGGTGGACCTGTTTATTCCTCAGGCATCAGATTTTCCCTTTTCGTGTGGGCCAAATGCTGACTCTCAGGGGCGAAAGATGTAAACAGGGAATTCGTTCGTTCTGCTGTCTACCAGGGCGTTAATGCTCGCCCGACGCGCCCTTGCGACCAAGGGGAAGGCTGCGCTAATTCGAAGCAGACAGATTCGTCCCGCGACGCTCGTAAAAGGCAGAAGACGCGTAGGAAACGTTGCTCCTCGACAGAGGTCTCTCGAGCAAAACAGAATAGACAATGGTTCGGTGACTGGTCGTGGGACATGTACTCGGCCTCCCTTGAGCGCCGCAGAAGAAACACTCGCACGGCCAGTAAGTGAGCGAATAGCGCGGTCGCTGGCTCGAAACCGAGCAGAACGATGACTCATGCTGGTCTTTCGCCGCCGTGATTGACTTCCACGGTGAATCACGATCCTTTCCTCGCCAAGATACCGTGTTCTCCGACTCCTAGACATCGCCATCGGCCTTATATCGGCGGTCTGTAGACGCTCAATACTATTGTGCGATATATTGCGCAATATTTTTGCTGTGTGCCCCACACGGTCAATAATATTGGTCAATATTGAATATTGCACAACCAGGCTGATCGGCCGGAGCATCTCGCTAGGGTCGCGGTTTATGGGCGTTTTGTCCCGCGAGTTGGCGGTTGACGACGGTGCCTGCGCGTCCGAAGTCATCGTACGCACTACCCACCGACAGAGCAATATACGGATTAACTCGGACTGAACCATGTCACTACATTTTTTATCGGCCTTTAGAAATTTGGCAAACAGGTGTTATCGAAACGTTGTTGGAAAAATAATCAATTATCGATCGTAAAGTTCCAATATTGCACAAAAAATATCAAAACCGTTTTGATTCACGTAATATATCGTGCAATCTTCCAATAATGATCCACAGACGTTGAATAATATTGTGCAATATTGAATATTGCGAAAGAAGGTGGCCGGTATTCCCGCCCATTACTGTTGCCGCGGCGAATGAGACATTCTACGCGATAAGGCAGTAAAGGCAAGCCGAAAAAACCGTCGCCAGTGTCACATAGACCTATACAAGTACACTAATACGATTCGTGCACGCCATGTGATGAATCCTGATACTTCACCCCCCGTCACCAACAGAAATATACCGTTATTGCTGTAGGTGTTCCCCTTCTGCTATTTCGGACTACGCCACGTTATTTCCCTAGATTAATGGCAACTCTGACCGTCAGCTTCTAGACGAATCTGCAGTTAGTTAGGATTTTTAGATCAGTTGAATTCAACGAAGATGGTTCAAGTATGGCGGACGTTAGGGGAAAATGTATTGCTCAGTGTACCTATTGCATTCTTTAAATAAATTCAGGGCCGTCCGAGTATACTGGCCGCGTAGATAAGGCAGGCAGGCTTATCAACGGGTTTGACGGTAACAGCCTTTGCCGACAATACTGGTCGAGTGGTCGCCGTGTACGTGCGGCCGTCCGTGCGCGTTGCCGCCCATCATCCACAAACATACATATATACTTATCGCGCGTAATATCCTCTTATGCGCCGTGCTTCTCACAAAGAAGCCGTTTTCTCCTCCTGCGGAACGATGACGTATGAAAAAATGCATCGCGCACGGCGCTGTAAGCGCGACATGCATTCGCTCGGGCGGAAGTTGAACGAGTGTGTATGGGACTCACGGTGGCTTCAGACGGTCAATTGATTTTGCTCTGATTACATGCATATACTGCAAGATTCATGAACGATAGTGGGGGTGTAAAGAATGTCTCTATGGCAATCGTAACGCTACAGTTCACATGTGAATTATAATTGCACCATTACAGACGGTGGGCCTCACAGGCCCATATCTCCGAATTCAGAAATGCACACGTATTTTGGGAAAAATATTTTTAGACGGCACGTAATCTATTGTACTGAATCTTCATTGAGAAGAATATTTATAACAAAATGAAATGCTGGAGTAGTATCTGTTTAACGGTGCGGGTTATCGTTATCTCTTATCTGAATATTTTTCAATATCACGAGAACAAACTTGCAGAAAGCTACATGTGTAAGATGTGGGGCAATTTATTTAACAGTAGGTAATACTAATTTGGAAGCAAGGGGGCGTGGTGGTGAAAGGAAAGTTTAAAATTCATTTTTTTACAGGTCTGCTTAACTAATGATAAAAATTTATTTGACACTGGTCCATTTTACAAATTCTACAACCCCTTAATCGATAGAATATTAATTTACGACACCAGATCTTATCTCTGTGACCGATCACGGAGTAAAAGTTTCTTCTGACCGCTGCATACTGTATTACTGTATCCCCTCGCTCTTCGACTACTCTCGTAGATTTCCACCTGGGGCAGCCATATTGAGCACTCATTGTCAGTTTACCAACCCCCTCCCAGCCGATTCCACTTTCGTCCCGACCGGCGCGGCGACCGTAGCCAGCTCGCGAGGCGGAAAAGTTGACGCCGCGAAAGGTGCCACTGTCCTTTCCCATAGGTCACGGCGCCAGGAGGCCGCTCTAAACTGGCCGTGATCACGCGAGTATCGCGGTCCATCTTAATCCCGGAGCCGACAGGGCTCCCGCGGGACGTGTCGTGGGCCGTGGCACGTAAACGAGCTCACCGCAGTCGCATTTACAGCATTTACTTGACATTCATCGGCGCTCTCGTTATCCCGCTGTTCCTATTTTCCTATTTCCGCGGACGATCCCGTCGGTTTTCGACGACACGGGCGTTAGGTCTGGGGGCCCGGGTTGCGCAATCATCGGCAAATTCGATTACATTCTCGCCTTTATAGGGAATCGAAGCGGAAAGGCTCGCAAAACCTCCGCGAACCGCTGGCTTACGTAATCCCTCGAAATCGATATGACGTCTGGATTAGACTTTTAGATTAACCCATTGCCCGACGACGTAGGCGAGTCGGTACCGCAAGGGACATTGTTTGTCTCGGCAGTTGAAGCTGTAGTAGCTACCTTATTGTGTACATACTATTGTTAGGTGGTTGTACCTGGCACTTGTAAATTTTAAAATAATAAATACCGAAATATTTACTTTTTGGCTGCAAATAAGATCGAAGCTTCTAACTGCACTATTCTATGCTCCCGAAAGAAAACTGCCACATCAAGTGTTGCGATAATGCAAACATTACCACTATAACGTGGCAGCGGGCACAAATTGACAATATATTAATTAAAAAACTGATGTGATCATTTATCCCCGCCCCTTTCCCCTACAGAGAAACCTTAAGAGGCTTAGGATTTTCTAATTGCCAAACCTTTTTGTGGAAAGTCACACGATGGCGATAGAACTGATTGTCAGGCTCTCCGAGCTTCTGAAACCCCAGTGCACGATGATTCGAACGATCCACCGCGAATTCGTGTCCTTCACAGCCGCGATTCAATCAATAATATCGATATTCATCCCAGCAGCCGCGAACGGGATAACCGAATTGGCCTCTGACAGTGCGACTCGTTTCACGTTTGATATCTCTGTTGCCCCTTTGCCAGCCTCATCGATTCCATCCCAGGTACTGCGGAGCTTTCGTGTAATTCATTTGGCAGAATTTTGATCGATAATCGATATGTCCCGCGGACTACTTTGCGCCCTTTTCCTCCGTGTTGCCCAGAGCCCGGCCACTTCCCATCACGCTTCACTCATATCGAAAGTCCGCGCGCGTATCGTTCCTAGATTCGGTGTGGTTTTGCTTGGCGCTTGGGGCGTTAAATTTAGAAACCAGCATTTTCTTATTTTCTTATTTTTTTTTATTCTCTTATTCTCTTATTCTCTTATTTTCTTATTTTCCTGCCCCGCTGAATTAACACCCCAAGATTGGCTTGCTGGAGTGCCGAGAATATTTTATTACCGCAGTCGTGTCGTACATTACGAAACATTTGTAATATAGCGCGTCGACTGGCCTTAACCTTTCGTATTTTACGCGCGCGGACTTAGCGATCCAGTTGCGCTCGTTTGTTCGCACGGAAACTGAATATATCGGCTCATGGTAATGCACTTACCCACACGTAACGCGAGATACACAGTCTGTAAACAAAGTTACTTTTGTCGGGGGTCTATTTTTCGAACGGTTCATTTCTAATTCAAACACTCCCCCTTGCCGCTATTATTAAACATCATTCACCGTGTTTCGAAAGATTGACATAACGAAAACATTAGCGAGAAATTGGCCAAGAAATGGAAACATGGAATTTGTAATTATTAGTTTCCTACGAAAATTGTTACGCGCTCGTGGATAGTGAGCTTTTTTCGGAGCTCGTGCCACAGTGTCGCGAACTCCACGTTTTTCCTCGTAATTAGCTTGTTATGTAACTGAACGGTTAGGGAGAATTACTTCGTAATATGAAAACGCTCCCATAATAGGCATGACGAGTTAATATCGTTTGCGAACTTGAGTAATTATATTTGGCCAGGGAACGCTGAAATATTGCCGTTTCGTCGTGGCGTTATACTCGTAACATCGTGGCCCGCGATGTTCCTTCGCTTGCATCTTTTCGCCTTTGCAGGCTACATTAGAATATATGTATACGAGGGAATTAGCATGCTTCCGACATCATCAATCGAGAGCGCAATATTGAATTAGTTGAATCGCGAGATCCTGGGTTCATCGATACCCTTACTATTGGAGAGAAAATCGGCTGCCTAACCTTCTGCTCGATATTTTCGCAATCGAAACATTCAGCACGATTTCTTATCTCCACTGATTTTTAATTCCACCACGTGTCAAGTGTTTTCGATGAAGGAATTTCACGCTTAGCAGATCGCTGACGGCGCAGAAGGGAGATAAATACTCGCAGCTGCGCTCGTTTGTCAAAGCCCATCGTTGCGAGGCGGATGTTGAAGAAAGAAAAAAATTCAAAGGAAGAATCGATTGTGTTGCGCAACCAAGGACATTCGCGCGTCACGCGTCTTTTGTCTTAGCATTTGCCTCTCGCAAAACATGGCGTGCAATAAAAACCGCGGCACGACGTCACTAACTCCCTTCTACGAGTTGAAAGCCCCCAGTCATTCCAACCTACAACTCTGTTCCACTCTGCGTGTAAGTGATTTCCACAAATATGCCAGAATGTTCGGCGAGGTAGACTGCTGCACACTTGCAGGGGCAGATTTCTATATATTTAGGCTAAAAAGGAACATATCGAACCCGAAAATTCTCATTTTAATGAAACTCCGTACGATTGTAGAGCATGTCGGAGTATGTAAGAAACGATTTTTTTTTTCTGCGGAAAAACACTCTGAGGGGGTGAAATTAACCCCTGAAAATTACGGTTATTAACCCGATTTTGTGTTATAATTCGTGAACTGTAAAATAATTTTTTCACCAAACGATAGATTTAATTGAAAGAAGTAACTTTTGTCTTGAACTTTTTTTCTATATCTTACAGTTCGTGAGTTATAACACAAAATCGGGTTAATAACCGAATTTTCAGGGGTTAATTTCACCCCCTCAGAGTGTTTTTGCGCAGAAAAAAAATCGTTTCTCACATAATCCGACATGCTCTACAATTGTACGGTGTTCCGTTAAAATTTCCTTGTAAGTAGGCTGGCTGCTGCTTGAGACGGCATATTTTGGAGGGCGGCAACCTATACGCCTATTTCTTATGTGCGAATTAAATATTATGCATAATTTCATTGAAAGGATCACTTTTTTATTTTGGCTTGAGGCAATTTTCAAAATAGTTAACTTTTTACCATGTAGCAAATTAGCAATAACTCATGTGTGAGTTGTCATATTGAATTAACTTTAATGGCATTTGAAGATTAAAAAAAAATTTAGTTTACTTTATTTAAACAAAATGACGGTTAATTTCTAAATAAAATTTATTCCTAATCTGTGATTAATCAGATTTTCTATTGTGTTTAGTATTTGAACCTCCCCTTAAATTAAAATATTTAATGATATTTCACGGAAAGGGCAGCAGACGTTGCTTCCCTATGCTCGCCAAAACTAAAAATCCGCCTCTGGACAGTTGTAGCCATTTTCCCAAGCATCGCATCCACTTGGATTCTTCATCTCTCCGATCAGCCAGCACAGGTGAAATCAGTGAAATCTTCTCGATTCCGCGGGAGACGTTGCCCGTGCTCGCGCAGTTGGGTCTAGTCGTGGGTCCAATATCCCGTTCCAGCGACCCTGAAGAGGGAACAGGTAGGCGCTCGCCGCGATCCCGCCGCGATCCCGCCGCGCGGATGCTAAGGAGGAAGAACTTGTTCGGCTTCGCTGAACGCGCTAGCCTCCGCTCCCTGGTAATTGCATTAGAACGACGGAGACCGGTGCCAAAGTGGCGCTGGAAAGCGAAGGGAAACGCGCGAGCTAGCCAAAGCTAGAGAGAGAAAAAAACACCGTCCTTAGGGAGGAAGCCCCTTTGTGCACAGATGATTTATTTCTCTCTCTTTCTCAGTTTGTCGCTTACAGAGCGCCTCAAAACACGTGGGCGTAACTGCACCCCATCATCACTTATCTCTTCTTCCTTAATCATACCTATTTAGGTTTTCAAAGGGAGCCCACACGTCCTGTTACTCCGTAAAGTTAGAGGATTCGTTGAAATCGCGCATCAGCAGAATTTCTCACTGACCAGCGCAACCCAATTACGCCCCCGCGTTACGAAGTGTACCCCTCTCCGCCCACACGCGAGCTAGGTATCTTCCACTCTGCTCCCAGGTGCACAATACACCACAGCAGGGAGTCTCCTCGACTCTTTCGCCGGTTCCTCGATCTGTTCTCCCTCCACTCTGTTTCCCCACCACGGCCGCGTTCGCCGAGTCGCTTTCTCCGTTTATCGTTCGCGGCGGCCGATAGCCGATGCGGTCGCGCGCGCGGTGCTGGTACCTGGAGAACGCCGACGTCAGTAGTCAGTGCGTGCTCCGTTGTTGACCGGTTGCCTTTGCTGTGCGCTCGTCCGAACCGGCCAGGAATCGCGAGTGTTCATCCTCCTCCTTCATCGAAGCCGATTCGCGCGCGCCCCCTTGGCTGTCTCTCCTCCGGCCGACTAGTCCGGTAGGCCGCTGGTGTTTCGTCAGTGCCGACTCGATGTTCGGCCTGGGGAGCAGGAAGGTGCTCAAGTACTCGGCCATAGACACGTCCCTCTCCATCGACGTAGAGGACACCGTCACGTGCTTCTGCAGGTTAGTCCTTGGCGTCCTTTGTAGCGGCGCGATCAACGCCAGATCTCGAGAACGGAATCTCCAGCGCGCACCGTCCACCGACCGTCTCTACGGGGGAACGTGGACGCCGAACGTGCTTTTCCAACGATCCGGTTCGAATCTATCGATGGAGGATGCCGCTGTGCGTTTCCGCGGCCGGATTTCGAGCAATTCGGCTGAGTGTGCTGGTGGATTTCGTTTATTCTCTCTCACGATGTGTCGGGTTAGGTTGCTTTCTCTTCGAATTTCGTTCGAATTCTTGTGTCTCCGCTTCGTGCGTTCGCGAGTAATCAGGTGTACCTATCGCAGATAGCGTAGCGTAAGTACCCCAGCGATTGCGCCAGGATTGTTTGAACACAGCGATAAAGCGGCAACGGGAGACGTTTTCGAGACGTCGGCTGTCGACACTGGCTGGGGCGAAGCTTAAACAATAGGTAGCGAGGGAATTAAAGTTTTATCAGAGCAAACACGTGGCTTCGAAAAATGGAGGAGCTGACGGTCTCTGATGGTCGGTGGGGGGTTCTCAGCCACATCCAGTTTTATTATTCAACTAATGACAGAATAATTAAAAAATAAAAATATTCAAATAATTGCCTGATCGTGGATTTGCACCTTTGGAGCATCAATTCCGTTTGCCTGTTATATAGTGGCAGTTTTTAATATTTCTTTAGTTATAATAAACTCGGTCATCAAACTTCAACTTAACAATATTTATTAAATGCGGAACTGATGTGCAACCATATACAGACGGATTAAATACATTGCCTTCCTAATTCAATTTTCCTTGTCAACCAATTATTATTTTACGAAAGAGCAACGCATCTTGACGACCCACAATTTAGGGGAGAAACTCTAGGAACCATTGACGCCAGTAACTCTTAGGCGGTACATCCACGTTGATTATGAAAATCGAAATTGCATTTGACGCACTCTGTTCTCTTCGCTTTTTAACTTTCACAGTTTACGGTTTCAATGAATGTTTGCACAGAGAATCGTGGTGTTAAGAGCCTAGATTTTTTTTTCTAGGAATAGAAACTTGATTGGTAAATGTGGCCTTGAAATCTTTTCAAGTATGCGATATTGACCTCAATTAACTTCGGTTAGAATTTATATGCAGAAAAGTGGTTGCCGTAACCACTTTGTACGAAAGAGACCTATTTCTAAACAGCTGTGACCTTTTGGGCACACGTCGCGAGCTGATACTGGCCATAAGTTATTTATTCCACAACAATCCGTAGGATAATGTCGGTAATATATTAGCATATCACGGCCCGTGTGTGAATATAATCTATCATATACATATTACAGTCCAATGCATTACGTAACGAACATGTGATGGAGCCATTCCAAATGACTCACGTGTGCCAGAGAAAGATATTCAGTTAGCCGCGATACAAACTTTGCATAATTGCACGGTATAATTGCCTGGCGGACAGAAACCCAACGTAGGTAAATGGAAACGTGGGTCTCACATTTGGAAGACTCGTCGAGGCATTTTAAATAGAATGATGTTACGGACAGTGTCTAAAACGCGAGCTTTCCAAATGGAGCCCAATCAGAAATAGTTTAGATTCGCGTTATAAATAAGCTTTATCGTGAAAAACTCGATATACTTGAAGGAAATCCGCCGTTGTTCGGTTTGCTTCAGTTTCGGTGGCGAGACGCTAATTTTAGACTCGTTTCCGAAATGCTTAATTCGCAGATCGACTCTGGGAAGATCGCGAGATGTAGGTATTCTTTTAGCTCTGTTGAATACAGGTTATCTAGAGACAAGTTGGAAGTGTACAACTTTGCGTTCAGCCTGCGTCCAAGTAGAAGAGCGATAGAGTTGTTCCCGAGACAACATATGAATTGAGAGAGCTATTTTTACCTTCCACAGCTGTTTATATAGACCTTGAATTCCTCGGAATATTACAGCTCGTTCAAATAATAATTAGTCGCCCACTGATAATCAGCCTCGAAAATCGTTATCCGTACTCGATCCTGAGGATATAATTTCCCATACAATTTCAGTGGAATCGTAATTATCTAATGATTACCGCGAGATTACCATTTTACACTGGAAGACGAACCCGACAATTACCTAGCGGTATCCACTGAAGTGATCTTGCAGTAATCATCCAATATAGCAGATCAGCTCGAAAGATATCTAAGGAATGGTATCGGTGAAAAATGTAAATAGAACCACCATCCGAGGCAACATTACTCCCCCAGCGAAACAATTCTGTTAAAAATTACCGTAGCTATATCAGCCAGTGCTTCCATTTGGGGGCATTTGGAGGCAGGGTGATTAATCGATCAGTTCCCAGGCACGAACAATCGAGAGTGATAAAGAGGCCGTGATCCCGAAAAAGACTACAAAGGAGAATCGCGGTTTCCGCGCCGCGACCTTGATTGCCTTTAACAGAGAGGGGTCATATCCGCGGCTGTTTGCGTGGCCGCGGCCGGCCCAGTCCGCGATCACTTTCGCAGCATATCCCCCTTCGATTACGAGAGGATCGATCGCAGTCGAAATACCATCGCGAGGAATTTCAGAGTCGCGTCCGCCGCCCCGGGAATGTCGCCCCTCAAATGTATTGCGTGGAGGGATGCGAAATGTTGCATCGACGATTCGAATGGTTCCTTTTCGTGCACAGGGGTGCAGTTTCGGCGAGGAAAATTCAGGGGGCTGGGAACTTTCACTTCCTTGGAACGAGGTAACCTGGGAACAAGGGAGGGGATCTTCTCAGCTCCCCAGGCTTTCATTGTCAGAAATTGGTTGATAGCAAGGGTTCGTGCTATACATATTGTACTACATATGTACTGTACAGGGTTGGGTGGGAAGAAGGGAAAGTTCTTAGGTCACTTACTTAGATTTCATTGTCACACCTGCAATCGTTTGGCAACAATTCATTAAGGCTACTATGTTATTATTTCTTTCTCAATTAATCACCAAAAATAAATTGAAGCTGAGACGCGTTATGTGATTAGCATAGTTGGCTAGGGATTACCACCTTAAAGAGGCTTTTTAAAATAGTTTCTTTTGTTTTGCAGCGATTTTAACGAAACAAAAATTCAGCGACCTGCTTGTAATTTCTACTTCACAATATCTTTGATTCTGCACTGAACCTATAAAATAAAAGAAACAAAATTATGAAATTGTTCAATTTGCGAACACTCTTTGATGCTCCATTGAACAAACATGTTTTTTTTTTTAATAAATTTTGTGTCAAAGAACAAGTCTCAGCTTCGATTTATTCGGTCGTAATTAAATGAAAAAGAAATGTGCTCATTTTCGACAGAAACAACTGTCCAGTACACTTAATAGATAACAGCAACAAGAAGGTGTGCTGCTCGAAATCTGTGGGGAAACACTTAAACGAAGGAATGATTTGAGAAGCTTCTAATAAACGTGGATGATCTGCAAATCTAATACCTTTGGATACAATATTCAATACTCAATAGCTTTTGGATCACACATCCTCGAATTCTAGCTTTCTCGATTCACGAAGACCTTCCCCGAAGGCCCTCCGCAAAAAATTGGGGTAGGTACTCTTGTTAATTTAACCTCTTCGCTCGCATTTCGAATTTAATTCTAGCCATACCAACTTATCTCGTAATCTTCTTAACCCTGAACATTTTCGACTATACTTCGTTTCCTCCTCCAGCAAAGAGTCCTGTGCGCTAACAAGCTTCTCGCGCCACGCCGGAAATTCGTTTTTCATGTTGTTTTTTCTCTTTCTCTCTCCCCCTCCCCCCTCCCCCCCCCCCCCCCTCTCTCTCTCTCTCTCCACCTCGTTGTAATGGGTACGAGGACCCGAGGAACACCTCGAGGGACTTTAATACCGCCTAAGTAGCTTCTTTCAGACTCTTTCCTGGGCATTCTTGTCTTTTGTCGCTCCGCTCCTTTGTTAGCCGTGGTAGTAATTCTGTTGGCACTGCGCGATCTTTGACTCGCGAAAAGGCGGACAGCAAAGGGTCCATCGGTTCTGATTGATTTACTTGATGTTTCTTGAAAGCCAGCTTACTTTTCCAATATCAGGGTTCGGGGTGGAATTTTTTGAAAGGTTTGAAACGCCGTGGAGAGGTAGGACGATATTTCTTGCTTCATTATTGCCATTTCTTGAAAGCGCAACAAAGGGAATCGCTACGATTCCTCGTCCATTAAACGTGCACTTTGATGCTCCCTCCGATCGATTTCAGACAGGACGCGATTCGTTCACGTTGTTTGAGAGTACACGTTTGAACTGTGCTCCTTTTACGGCTACGCAAACTCGCTCTACCCTGAGAAATCACTCTCCTTTGTCTCGGAAAGGCGGAGATGTTCTGCTGGTCCACGGAGCGGATCCTCCTACTTCCTATACGGAGTGCAAACGCACCGACAATGAGACAGTCGTATCAGAGTACTCTTTCGACCTATAACGTCCTTTCAGAAGGAGACCGTCTAGAAATACTAAAGGAATTCGATTTGAAACTTGAAAATTGAATTGCAACAAATCTCCAGCGATCCATAAGCTCGCCTCTAAAAGCCAGAGCTATTATCCGTATTACACCCTGTGGACAGAAAGAGTAGAAAGATACGAAGCCTTTGAAAGGTGCTTCCAGCAGCGTGTTCCTCGGGACGAAAGATGGTTCCGCGAAAGCCGCGTAACACGAGCCGATTAATGGACTTCTGCTTTTCCTTGGAAGAGGAAACCATCTTGGAGGGGTTGGGACGGCGCAAAGGGTGCGAAAACGGATGCCTACTTTCGTGACTTGAAAGAAAACAAATTTTATTCGAAATTATTTGAAAAGCTTATTCGTTAATCGGTTAATCGAAGATTAAATCGAATCCCCGTGCCACAATAGTTAAAGACTTATTAATTAGCAAAACATTCACTCGAGAAATCATAGTAGCGATTAACCCCTTCTTTCCCAGAACCCTATTTCTACTGATTGTCAGACCATTGCTTACACATACCCCTCACACTATACACTTCCACCCGGTACAAGAAAGTTTGCCGCGCGTTTACGGAAACGCGTCGCTCGACAAACACCCCCGTTGCAAGGGTGAGTGCTGTTGCAGAATCGGGTCGAAGATGGTTGCAGGGGCAGTTAATGGTCGCCAGCGCGCGAAAGGAAGAGAGCGAGTAAACAAACGCGTAGGAAAAGTTGAGCACGGAGGCGCCTCTCGGGCGCCCATCGTCCATCGATCGCGTATCCTTCGCGTAATCCTGCCGGCCCGAGGAGGAACGAATAGACGCTGGCGCCAATCTCCGGGGCACAGGCTCCATCTAGCTCGATTGTCTGGATAATTACGCAGTTAAAACCCCTGGTCGCCTTCACCGCCACCATGGGTGCGTTCCAGTTGGGCCCAAATCGCCCGCACGGTCGCGATATGTAATGAAAATCATGGGTGTTGCGGGCGATTTGGGCCCAACTGGAACGCACCCTTTGCAATCTGTGGCTTTGCTTTCAAGGGGTGCTTTCCAGTTGGGCTCAAATCGCCCGCACGGTCGCGATATGTAATGGAAATCATGGGTGTTGCGGGCGATTTGGGCCCAACTGGAACGCACCCCATGAAACCTCCTCGAGGCTTCCTCCTCGGCTGGTCATCGTCCCATTGACTCTCGCGATTCCTCGCCCAGCGGCTGATTTATATTCGAAAATGGCTGTATCACGGGGTCTTTTAACTAAACGAGAGTTTTTAAACGCGCTTTGGATTATTTTTCACGCTGAAGCTTGGAGCGACGTGTTCCGTTGGACGTGGAATACTTGGAAATTCTGAGAAGTTGATTATATCTGAGACTATAGAAGACGATTGAGAACTCGAGTTAGTGGAAGCTTCCGCGATCTCGAGAGTTATGGTACCTAAATAAGTAATTCCTCCCCGAGTTTATGAGAATCTCCCAGAACTTCGGTTTCTTGTAGCAACAGGCATAACTTACAGTTGTTAATGAAAGCATTTATCAGAATTCTTGATTTGATTAGACCATCAAACGCTGATAACTAATGCCAGCAAGGTGTCCCACAATTTTTTCCCCTCGCTTTCGCTTATCGTCACTAATTGGTGGGCGTGTTGTATAAACTTCAACTCGTAGCAAAGTAATTATATATGTAAACGAAGCGGGGGTAATCGAAGTGGCTGGCCAAGTTCTGAAAATTGGCGAACGATGCCCCGCCATATGGCCTTCTGTCTATCCTGACGTTTATTTAACGATAAGCGACAACGATCGTTCTACAAAGTTCAGTCGATAAAAACCGTGTCGCGTATAGCGGGAGGTCTGCATAATGAAGCAGCTTCCTCAATCTGAATTTCGCGACGAAGCAGCGGAAGGAAAGAATATTAATAATTTCCCATGAATCATGGCAGCACCTTTGGAGCTTTCAATAATTGCAACGCGACGCACGACTTACGAGAAGCCATGCATGTTTCGTCGTCGTGGCTCGAATAAAACGTCAAGCACCCAGCTTTTATTTTTCTGAAACATACGATCGTAACTACACCGGCGGCAAATAAAATTCGTAATAAAACTTCGCTTCGGCGAAGTCACCTGCCAGGCCCCTGTAATATCATATAGAAAGTAGGAAAGTAGGCTTTAATAATCTGCTCCTTTTTTTACGAGCACACTGTTCGCGACATACGTTTGCTCCTCAACTTTCCATCTTTAACTGGAATGATGTCAGATCTCAGGAACAGGACAAATGAAAAAACTCTTGAGTTGTGAAAAGTTGGCCATCCTGTACAGTCTATGTACACACTTTCCACTTCTCTGAATAGAAATCTCTGGTTCGGTCGCTTGCATTTCTACGTACTCGCGGTGAATACAGTGTTGGTTGGCTACGCACGGAGCCTCGTTGGCGGACTTGTTTCCGATCGCTCGAGGATATCGATGGCGGCGTTCTTAGACTCTCGAAGGCCTTTCTTGCGTTTACCGTCGCATTTCTCCGCTTTCTACAAACTACAAAGCGCGTCGTTAAGGCGGCTCATCGACTTTCGAGTGGCTTTGGTGGAAGGACAGGGCGGGCGAAGGTGTCGGTCTAGTTTTCGCCCTTCCACGTGCTGAACGGTGGCGTGGAGGCCACTTTGCAATTCTACGCCCTCGGACAGGCCCGCGATACAAGATTCTACAGCGAAATCGAACGGGATTCGTGTCCCTTCGTTTCTCTCCCCCATTTTCATTTAGGGGTGCAGAAGTCTTGAAGATTTATGGACGGGGACAGACAAAGACGACTTCCTTTCACTTCCCTCCCTCCAATCTGACTTTCCTCAGGGCTGCGTCTGAGTAGGTATGTATACATATACATACCTACTCTTTACTCGGACAATGCCCCCCTTCTTGGGGGCTTTCGGCTGCCAATTTCAGTGGTAATACCTCGGTACCATACACACCAGACGATTACTGTCCAATAATGGAACCCTTTGCGCATCTCAATTCCTCAAACCCCCTCCTTCGTATGTGAATAATAATCAATTAACTCTGGAAAGACACTGACACCTCGGGTCGTGGACGAGCCCGGATTGAAATTTGAATATTTCAAAATCGTCATGGATTGCGGGTGCCAAAGGTGAATATCACGTCTCGAAGGTATTGTGCGATTTTGCGTAGGTTATATAGAGCGTCGTGAGAAATTAAATAGTGTGTTTTGGTCAACAACCTGGGAATAAAATTATAAGGCAAGGGGCTAACGTTTCTGTCAAATTCTTTTGTACTTCTCTTTAAGTAGCTCTTAGAGAAGGTGTTTACAGCATAGGGATCTATGGTTTTCGTTTATGGTAAGAAAATCAAAATTTCGGAGTGAAAGTAAATTCTTTCCGGATTAGGGATCGTCCTGAAATTATTCGGCAAGGCTTTTGGGGCGAGGTGTCGCGAATTCCTTTCGTTTTCCTACAAGACGTCTTACGTACCGAATATTTATGTAATGTAATTTTCATTAATGACTAAGAAAAGTAATCTCAGTTTACTTGAAAAGAATTTTAATAACTGAAAAGAATGCAATGTAAAAAATATTAGGTATATTAGGTCCTTACGAGGACGAGTGTAAGGGGGTTAGAATATCAAATTTTACGAATTCTTATACTGGGAAAGGGAGGGGCTAAGATATCGCCAAAATTACCGTTACATAATTTAAGGACGGCCCCTTGCCTACCCCCCGCAGTGTAGTTCCAGGATTAAGCAGAGAAATTTCTCAAAACGCCACTCAGTTGAGTCTCGAGGCTGATACCAAGCAGCCCCTTCTTGGCTGGAAAGTGACCTGGTAAACATTGGACAGAAATTTCGCCGTGCCCCGAGGGTGCAGCCCGTGTCAGGGGGGGGGGGGGGCGGTGAATAGCGCTCGAGGGTCCGCATAATTCTTAAGGTCGCTGGGCGAAAAGGGGGTCCGCAGGGGGTGCGGGAGGGAAAATTGGGAAACAGACGCACCGCGCGAAGGACGAAGGGCGAAGGGTGGGAGGGCGGCAATGCGACGCTAGTTGCGCCGCGACGCCGCTACGCCGTGTGTCGGTGGGATCAGCTGTGAGCTGGAAACTCGAGTCAGCTGACTGGCCGGCCCCTCTGCTGCTACTCCAACTCTGCGACAATCAATATTCCGCTCTGCCCCCGCGAATCCAGCTACGGTTGTCTTCTCTGCCTCTCCTTACGTATCTCGCCTCTTCCGAATCCGATTAATCACCGCCCACGCTGAATCGCGCGCCGATCGGACAAACTTTAACCTATCCAGCGGGGGGTGTAGAATTATTACAATTTTTCTTTAGGATTTACGCAATAATAACCGATCCTTTGGATTTACAAATTTTTTAATGCTACTCTTATTTTTGGGAATACGTTTGAATCAGTATAAATATGCAGAGAGTGTGTGAAATGAGCTTCTCAATATATTTTGGGGATCTGGAATTTTCAAAGCGGCACGTGGAAAAGTGGCTTTAGGGGTTTTAATTCGTGCAGAGTATACATACTCTCCGTTTACGATCGTTTACTACCTATGTTGAATTCGTCGTAAAAGTTTCACTCGCCTGCCGCCGTTATTTCTTCAAGTTACGATTCGAGTAAACAGTAGCAGCGTGTGGGGGTAGAACGTGGGATATTGTTGCTGTCTCTCGTAGTAAATTCAAGCCCCCCTCCCTCATTTCTGTAATCGATAAACATATTTCCTCGCGTGTCTCATTGTCGCTTATCTACGCTGTACTAATATGCACACACGGTCGCGGGTAATAAATTACTTTTAATTCTATCCGTCTGTCAGAGGCGTGCTTATCTCGGTTATACACCTGTCCAATGATTTTGTCCTGCGGTTGAATCAAAATCCTGGGGCCTTATAGATTATTTTACTTCTCGCCAAGTTTAATTGGATCAGCCAGCACATTAGATTAGATCTTGTTTTGGAACTATTAAATCTATTAAATCTAATTCTCGTTAGAAGCTCATTTCGACTACCTATGCGTTGTATACTAGGTCGCAATCCCCACCATTTCTTAGAAACTTTCGGTCGAGATTGAGCGAGAGGGGACTCTTTCATCCTCGTCGAAACACTCCCATTGGCGGCTCGGAGTAGTCGAAGCTACGCGTTCTGTCCGGATACATTTTTCCAGCGGGCGGGTGGGGGAGGGGACAACTTTGGGATGATGGTAAAGGAAAAAAAATACACCTATTGCTTTTTTTTAAATTCATTTTGTAGTGCTAATTTAAGGAAAAATTTGAAACCGAATTTAAAACTATTCCCTTTTTTAGTATAAACTTGATAAAGATCTGTTCTGAAAATTAAGCGATTTTGTTTTGAAAAGCCAGGTGGGGAGGCGAGTGCCCCCTCATGCACCCCTCTCCGGGGACGCCCATGCGCCAGCCCCGAGCGTCGAGCCTATAACGACAATTTACTATGCATGAATTTGAAAGCTGATTGCCCTCAGGTGCCTCTGATAAAAGAACACTGCATTTCTCTAGGTTTAATTGGCAACGAAACGCTTTGTTTCCTTTATGGAAAAAATACGACACAATAACGAGGATGTACATGCAAATATGTATCGTAAAAGAATCGACATCGTAGCGATTACTGTGTCGAGCATCCAAGTACCATTATCTTG
Source organism: Andrena minutula (assembly GCA_929113495.1). Lineage (NCBI taxonomy): Eukaryota > Metazoa > Arthropoda > Insecta > Hymenoptera > Andrenidae > Andrena > Andrena minutula. The sequence continues at coordinate 210,724 of OV815993.1, forward strand.
TTCCCGCATGGCCTCTCATTATTCCATCACGTATTCTGTCTTTGCAACAGGGCATCATAGAAGCACCTCGACAAAATTATCTCGAAGATAAGCCAAGTCTCCGCAATACACGGTCCGAAAAATCTCAAGATAAATCACCAAAAGATCAGCAAAAGATCACGTAAAAGATCGTTGTGGCAGGGATGAAGGAAAGGATGACGGGGATTATCAGGGTGGCGCAGATTCGCGGCTGTTTCAATCAGTTCCACTTGCTGCGTCGACGCTCTGGCTCTTTTGTCTGATCCGTCGTTCCCTATCTTCGTATTTACCCGTCGTGCCTGGTCGCCTCAGCATCCACCTCCGTTTGTCGTTGCAATAACGCATTTCCACGCAGCTTTGTCGCGCCCCGCCAGGTATTTGCTCGTCATTCCTAGCCCGCTTGCGAACGCTTTCCCGTTCTTCCGTCGTGACACAAAGGAGCGCGCGACGCGTGCACTGGCCGAGCAGTAATTCCGTGGCCCGGGATTACGATACGCGTATCGTCGTTGTAATGTCGTGCCAACAGTATCCTCGTTGCGTCACAGTTATCCCAACGACACTTGCTAACAGAATTTTAGCAGCCTGCACTGCAATTTCATTAAGGGAGTGCCAGCTTGGACGCCTGAAAATCGTAGGTTGATTTAGCAAATTTTTCTCTTAAATAATCACGTCGATAGAAAATCTGATTAATGTAAAGATTCAAAGACGATAATCGAAAGATTTTTTTAATCCTCAACAGATGTATAATGAATAGTATTAATCGGGTTTTCTGCCGAGTTGATTATTTTAAAAGAAAAACAATGCTAAGTAAACGTACGATTATCAGGCGTCCAAGGTGGCACCCTCTCTTAAGATAGGTGGAGGGGATTTTTAGTGAAACAACAAATAAAATTTATCGAGCACTATCATCGGGTATTCTGGTCACTGTTGTGTCGAAAGAAGAACAGCAGGGGCTCTGTCTGGAACTACGGATAACGCTATCCCCTCGGTCACGCGCAGTTTCTCTCATTCCACGCGATAAGGTATTAATGGCTGGCAAGTATCAGTCCCGAGACAAATCTGTATTATCATTTTTACTTGAACTCGCAGTATCGTTCAGCTATTTCCATGCTCCTGGGACCTCGTTGCCACCGCGATTAATCCTTACATAACCGACGCAAGCCGTTGTCTTCTTGGAGCTCGCATCCACGCTAACCCAGACCTCGTTTTATAACTTGATCCAAACGTGACCCAGATTTTGTTTAGATTCAATCCTGACCTAATCCCATTGGTTTTATCTTATCTCCCAAGTTCGCGCCCACTGCTGCAACACTGCTCCTCCACCACACCCACCACCGACTCCGTGCCGTGCTCGTATTCTTCAGCCTTTTTCACGAATCTCCATTCCCTTTTCTGCGCCCCGCGCTCAATCGAATTTCAATACAATGCAAATTCTAGCTGCCTGGATCTTGAAGGGGATCACTGAACCGTTTAATCGACAAATTCACACCAATATTATTGGCGGCTATACCTAATCTTGATCAGATAACTCAGGTCTTCTAGTATCTTTGAGTATTTCGAAGTTGAGCATCGACTAAGCTCGCGCTGAGGTCAAATTAGTCGTAATCTAGAAATCTTGTTGCAAACCTTCTATCTAATTTAGCAGCTTACCTAAATCGAATGGGAGCGGGGTTTAATTCAGTGTCAATATTTTCTGAATCGAACCACGTACCCCATTTTACGTTTTAGATTCTAGACTCTGCCGCAAGCTTGGTCTAAGAAGCATTTTTCAAAGTCAATCTTGATTTAACCTGAATACGTAACGCGCCCCCGCCCCCTTATATCTAGGCCACATTTCATTCAAGGTCGAAAGTTTCACGCTGCTTTAAGGGTTAATGGGTATCACACGATCTTCCATAGTTTTGGGAGACTTGATACTGAAAGTATCAATAATATCGTGTTACATTAAGGGGTCAAACGAAAAAGAACGTGATTTTCAGGAATTTTTTGTGAAAAATTCCCTTATTTTAGAAGAACATATTCAGCAACCCTGAGGAATTTTGTTATAGGAAATTAGTAAATAATGAAGGAAGCTGTTTTTACAATGACGCTACACAAGTCACTAAAGAACTTGGTTAAATCCTAGATTTACATATTTGACCTTCTACTCACCTGGAGCATTGCGAAACCTAAAGAATCCCGATGACACTTTTTTTCCAATTCACCATTAATTGTTTAAACAGAGAAGGAGGTGGCGTGATTGCCTCGGCTCCCTTTGCGCTTCTTCGTGTCCGTCAGTTCCGGGTGAGGGGCTCGCACGGCTGGACGCTCCTCGAACCCCCACCCGGCGTCCCGGCGCCTGGCGTCGTCGCAGCGGGTGGGGAAACGCAAAGACTTTTGCTTCAGTCGCGTACCAGCAGTAGACGGAGACGCGTCGATTCTCGATGGGAAAGCGGTGAACGGACACGGTACGGCCCGCGATTCCACGGTCAAGTCATTTGGCAGTGATTTGCGAGTCATTTGCCATCCGCGTGGCATTCTTCAATCTTTCGGGTGCTCAAGAAGCTGAGCGAAACTCTCTGTGCTCTAATTATACGCGAGGATTGTCAGAGTGGCGTGATTAAACGATTTCTTTTTTACAAATCCTTCCATCTAGACTACGTTGTAAGAATAATTGGTGCAACACACTTGGTGCACAGAGGGTTACGACACCCCTTCGCGACGCAATCTCTCCCTCTGTTCTCCCTTCATTCCCTGGTCGGGTGAATCACTGGTACTTTGATTCAATAGCTTCCACCCCTTTTTCGCTTGAACCAAGTCCAAACGGGCTGGATGCACTTGGGTTGCAGCAGTGATGCAGGACCTTGAGCTGCGTTCCTCCGGAGTGTCGTGGATCGAAGGAGCGTCCTCGGTGTTCAAGTGCAGTAGAAACATATGGTTCGATTAACGAAAACGAAAGTGACACCCCAAAGTAGTCTCTAGTTCCTTCCGATGTGCATTCAAGTGAATCCAACGAAGCGAGGGTACGAATGTCACGCTTATGTACTCGCGGATCTTCCATGTACAATTCTCAATATCTGTCGCGCTTGTTTCCGCGGACAAACCGCACGCTAACAAGGCGAGCGAGCAAACGGGGAGGAAAATGTTAGACACGGGGCGGAATTGGAGCAGTCATCGAGTTCCGACGCTGAGAAGCAATTTCCACGGTAATTTCATGGTAAAACGATGCGAGGAAACTTGCCCTGACTCTCGAAATTCTGTATTCTTAACTTGCAATCGAGTTTCTTCGAGACTTGAATCTTCCCCTCCGGCTATGTCGCTGCGTGAGCAATCAAACATTCCTGAAAATCGGCTGGAAACAGAGGAGGGAGGAATTGGAGAGTCTGCGGCGCGTTACGTGTGATCGCGGCTTCACGCGAAATCATCTGTCAGCGAATCGGGGCTGGAGCGTTTCGAGGGTTTTTCTTCGTGCTCTCCTTGGAGAACGAAAGCTCCCGTGCTTGTCCTTTTCGACGTTGATCTCGAGTTACCGCGAGCAACGGTCGCATATTAGTGCGGAGAAAGTTTCACGGTCTCTCTGGCGAGATGATCGTCGCTTTTACCTGGCAGTCGAATGACAAGCAATACGGGACTCGAGTATGAATAATTTATCGGCTTTTTTCGACGACGACGACGACGACGACGATCTTTGTCGCTTTCCATCAATCGTCTGGCTTGAATTACGCTGTGGGGAAGGTTTGACCAAACCCTATCGAGCTCTGTAGCTTTCCTAGGTAAATTACTGTGTGATTAGTTGACCCTCGTCTGGCGGGGGCGGGGTCAATTTTGACTCGCAACGTAATTTTTTTTTTCACCGATATTCTAGTATTAGCTTTTATCGTGAATTTTATCTTGTGATTAGGAATTTTTGATTTTGAAGCAATTATTATTATTATTATTGTTGTTCTTATTGTTATTATTAATAGTATATCACAAGCTCAGCTCGATGTTTATTATTACTACTATTGCTATTATTATTATTATTATTAACAGGAAACCCCCAAGTGTACAAAAGTACATAAGTAGTTTGAAATACATGTGTCCGCCATACGAGGATTGATAATTTGCAGTGACTCTTGGGAATCTTTTGTTCCAACTATTCCAAGTAATCGTGGAAAATCGGGGATTAAGGTGGGAGGCTGGAGCAATCCTCGCAGAGCAACACCTCTGCAATTAATGAATTAATTGAATCTCCGTGACACTTGCACGCGCCACGTCCGCTTACATCACTGTCCGCCGTTGGTGGCTCGTTGGTCAATCATCGCCGCCTGTCCTTGATTAACCGTGGAAAATGAATATCAATGATCCTAGGTCGCAGCTGTGGACACTTGTTTGCCAGCATACCCTTTTCATTTCTATTCTCGTGGACTCTCCTTAGACTCGATTCACTCGTATCCGAAAATCAATCGGCATTCCTGATATCGAACTTGACGCTACAACAGCAATTTTTACCCAATTAGAGATAGAAAAAGGATGTCGCCGACGCTGGTCAGGCTAATAAGAATTCAGTTGGGCATAAATTTCGATCGACTCGGCGCGGCGGGCGGCGATCCGATCGACATACGATCGCCTGGGCGTCGCGGAAATTTTGCAACGCGACGAAGAGGACTACTGACGCAACCGAACGTTCAATTTATACGACGCTCGAAAAACATTGTTTGCCACGCGCCGTCCACCACATCCATAATACTTTCATCCAATTACTGTATCGGGACGCGACTTATCGCTACTCTCGCTCTCCTCCGTTATGCAAATTTGTCGATGCCTCTGTTTGGAAGCGACGGAAGAAATACGTTTATGCCACGCTAATGAACGAAATGTGATTTGCATACGGTAGTGATTGAAAGAAAGTCGAAAGTGAACGGTAACAGAACGAAGATCTTCATATCTTAGAATTATATTCAGCGAATATTAATAGTAATTTATATTTACACAAACATTTAAAAATATCAGAGATTCAAACTTTCCTTCCCCCACCACTGTAAATCTACACAGTGTATTTTGCTTGAAAATTGATCAAATCAAAAAAAGAATAATATTAGTTGCAACTACTTGGAGTGGCCAGTTGACCGATTTCTAGCTCTGAATCTCGAAATCGTCTAAAGTGGACTATTGATTTCTGTTTAAAAGACACGTGGTTCAAGGGTGGACGGGTGGAGTGTTGGTACACTGGAGAGACAAGCAGAAGCCACAGTAGAGGAACGTATAGATGATATACAGGGTGAACCAATAACATCTCTGAAATCATGCAAGTAAAAGAAAAGAATAAAGAGAAATCATTATAAGCAAAGTTTGATCTGAAAAAGTGTTCTCTCGCTTCCACGATTTCGTGGGTATTCAAGGCGATAAATCGTCTGGTTCACTCTGTATATCAACGTAGCGGGCGTACTTGGCGAAGAATGTAACTTCTCGAGGCGTTTCTTTAATCGCGCTACGGGGGTCGATAAATTGGGCCGAATTTACGAGCCTGCTTACATTCGATGCACGCTCGTTATTTCCGTACGGGCGGGCGAACTCGGAAGCCACCGGATTATGAACGGTGCCGCGACGAACCACGTATTATTTCGACAGCCCAAGAAATTAATGGCCGCCGCGTCGTCGCTCATTGTCCCTTTTATCGGCCACTGGTGCTGCTCGACGAAACGCGCGAAAAGATCATCAAAGTTTTATCCCTGGAAGGGCGTGGAATTTTCGAAAGGTCGGCGAGAAACACCTGTCTCTTCGTCGATAGAGAATCTGTTAGAAGAGAACCCGCAGCGAGGCTCGATTCCTTTTCAATCGCTTCAGAGAATCTTTTATTGCGAGTCAGAAGAATTCTGGGAACGGAAACATTGTAGTCGAGCACGATCAGCATTTCGGAACTTGTTGTAAAAAGGATTCTGCTTGCTCGGAGGTATTAGTGCTCCCTCGCTGCTTCAGGTCTGCGAAGTAGGCACACTCAAGTGCAAATTTTTATAAATTCCAACCAATTTGCGTTTGTCCAATCAAAATGATCGTTTCTCCACCCTTCGACAGAAAGTTATTTCCAAATTAAAAGATTTCGCATCAGCACCCGTATGAATATTTTTCGTGGTCCACGTTTGGCCATCCACAACTTTCGTTCGTCCAACCTTCGACTGAAGGTTGTGACCAAATTAGAAAATTTCGATATGTCCACGCTTGTCCACCAACAATTTTCATTTGTCGATCCGATAGAATCGACTTATTACCCAAGAATCACAAAAAAAACATTGACTGCCCTGAGCACGTCTGATTGCATTCTCTTCAATTTAAGGGAGATTCTGGTGCAATGGTCCTCAAATGTAACTGATATTTATGAATGGTTTTTTGGAAAAACTATTGATAAGATTTGGCATAAAAGAGGCTGACAAGATTCCACAATAATTAACAGATAATAAAAAGCATCTATACAACATAAATAAGTTTAATCCAACATAGGTGTAACAATAGTTTGTTTTTTTTTTAAAAAAAAAATCATGAATATTATCGATTATATGCTGTTTCCATTTTCTAAAAATTTGCACGTGGCGGCGCCAGCTCCACAGCCCTCGCTGTTTCTTCCTCGAGCAGATGTCGTAGCAATCTGCTTTCATCACAGCGGCGACACTGTCGCACGCGAGTTCGTGACGTTAAGTTTACAGTAGCTTACACCGTCTTTTCGAATTGCCTGGAATAATCAGGTGACGCGGAAGCGGAGGCGCGCGTGGGAGCGGAGTCGCGCCGAATCGATAAGAACGAGAAAGCTTGAGCAACTTGATTTTCGCGGACTTGCAGCCCTGAGTGTCGCAGTTATATCTCACCCGACACTGCACGCCCACCGCGCACAGAATAAATTCTAATTCCGAGAACTCTTAAAGGGCGCGGGCTGTGGCCTCATGACTAATTCAATCAGGTCGCTGCTTGTTTATTGGACTGTCAGCTATTAGCCTTATTGATTGATATTCGTCCAAACACGGTGACTAAAAATAAAGAATCGCCCTCTGGGTATGGGCGCAACTGCGGAGCGATTGGTCGGTCGCCTCTATGACCCCGGGTCTCCACCAAGGCGAACACGAACAAATACATTTTCTCGCGAACATGTTGGCCAACACGCTGTTCGACTCGGTGTGGACGCCAAATAACAGTGTTCGCTAACAAATGACCGTACTAATAGGTGATAAATCTTCCGGATGGTCGCGGTAGACGTGGAGGGAGGGTGTTCGTGAACAAAGTTCGCTGATCCACCAGGCTCGAACACTTGTCACGAACATCGGCAGTTTTCTCGTTCTCGGCAGGTACTCGACAGAAATAATATGCGTGACAAGCACGAATAAAATTTTTATATTTTTTTCTTTTAACATTTCCAACGTATCGATGAGATAATAAAAAATAATTATTTTCTTGTACTAGAATTTCGATGGTGTTTTCTCACTTTAAATAATATCGTGGAGCAGGATATTTCATAAGCGTTATCAGCGGAACTCAAATTTTGTCCGAATTGCGTCGTGTTTGGTTTGATTTTTCTTAGAAATTTCTCATCCATACGTTGGAAATATTCTCATTATGTTAAAACAAAAAATATAACAATTTTATTCGTGCTTGTCATGCATACTATTTCTGTGGATTACCTGCCGGCGGATGGTCGTAAAGGGTCGCCTGTTTACGAGCAAAGTCCCACAATGGAAAGGGATGCGGATCGCCGCCAGGTATCGTCAGAAATGTTCGTTCGCTGCGTTCCTACCGTCGCGGAACATACTCGAGAACGTTCGTACGCGGAGTTCTGTTCGTGTTCGTGTTCGCGTTCGCGTTCGCCTTGGTGGAGACCCGGGGTGAGGATTTATCAGCTGGAGCGATTGTTATCGAGCGAGTTTCGTTTAGGTCCGATACAGGATGGGACTATCTAGAGAAATTAGAATTGGGAGTTTACAGTGTCTCTTGAAGCGTCCAAGTCAAAGCGAAGCTGGAGTCTCTATAGTCACAGCAAAGTCAACTGTCTGCTCAAGGGGACCACCCGCACCAAAGCCTGCGAGTATAGAAAGCCTCAATTCACAGTCACCAAAGTGTAGACAGTAACTAATTAGAAGGGATATCGTCCCAAAGTTTACACTTTTGAGATTTCGGAACAAGAGGCCTACTAGAAACCTTACCTCCTCAAAGAAAATACTAAATCTCTTGTTCCGAAATCTCAAAGCTAAATTTGGGAAACCTCGAAGTAAATTTTCGGACTCCTGTAGCAAGAGCAGAGGTAGGCAAATAGTTTATTTAAATATCATTTCGATTAACGAATAAAAGTTGAAAAAATTAACTTTATTCGACAGAGGATAACTAATTTTTTTTAAAGTTTTATTCGTTATTTGAAATTTGTATTTAAATAAAATTTTTGCGCCGCAGTCGGGTAATAATAAAAATGTACTCTCTAATGCTAAAAGCAATAGAAAATATGTTTGGAAGAAATAAAAACTAATAAGATTAAAATGTACTTCGAATTTGTTGAGCGTACCTACTTTTTTTGTATACTCCACGAAAGCAAATGTACGTTATTTTTCTGTAAAAAAAAAGGTGGCAACCCTACTCTGAGCAGACATTTAGTCCTGCCCCAACTATGGCCAATCTCGCTGTTCAAAAGTGGCCAAAGATAATTGCAATACCTTGCAATATGATATCGAAATAGCTAGAGGAATCAAGTTCGCATCGCGGGCCCGATCCAATTCGCGTACCTTGAAGATCGCTGAGCACAGGGAGGCAGTGGGTCGATATTTTTACAGTCACTTTAGCGTGCTCTATAAACGGACATGCACGCCGCATTTGGATCCCCCCCCGAAGATACCGAAGCAATCCGCGGCGAAGTCACGCCGTCGCGTCCAAGCGTTTGGCACCGGGCCATATCCGAAAAATTCCACCGCATTCCAGCCCCCCTTGCCCTGTCCGAGGTAGAGGGAGGAACGAACGAGCGGAACCAGCCGCGGAGAATGGCAATCGCGATCATCCCCGTGGCACGTTTCGGCTCTGAGATCCCTCGAGCCGAGGAACACGCGCCTCGTCCTCATTCCAGCTTTGTTTTCCGAACCGCTCGCTCTTCTAACGATATGCTGGCCACGTGGGTGATACGGGTGATGCCAGGTCGTTGCGCGAAACTGAAGGGCTAGGGTTTTTGTGGACGAATCGCAGCAGTTTGATTTGAGGACCTTGCAACAAGAAGGGTTTTTTGTTATCACGTGTAATATACGTAGAAACATTCTACATTCTTTGGTGCACGTGTGATAGGCAAATCTGATAACAAATCAGCGATTTATTGCAAATAAATTTCTATTTTTATATCGATATAAATATTTTTATTATAGAATGCTTTTTCCCAACAAATAGAATTAAGAACATATCAACTCGATAACTACTATTTATTGTGTGAAGATATATATTATGCTTGCTGCAAGGCCCTCATTTAGATTTTAGAGAAATCACGAATCTTTTATTTAGATATATGCGATTCACAGATGTTTATCTATTTCTATATTAATTCTCATTCGTGGACGAGAATCGTGACCATTCCTCTCGTTGCATATATTACTCGCTACCTATCTACAAAATTTCAATTACTTATAATACGATAATGGCGAAGAAATGGAATTCCAAAGCGATTTCTTATCCGATAAAAGTATCACCGCTGACAATCAAGAGACACACGCTCGCCACTCTGATTCCTCGCACAAATTTGATCCATGCTCGATTTAGAAATTGTATTTCGGCGCAGCTCGTAGTCGACTGGAATCTATAATTTCCGAAACGACCAGCATTTGCTAATTCAATGGCGCGCTCTGTCTTGCATTGTCTGCGAGCTGGGTGAAATGATCGTTTGTCCCGCGCAGGTGCTTCGCCCGGCCTTTTTCAGTGTTCCGCATCGGTCGTCGCATCCATCATCGCTCGAAATCCCTTTAGAATCGCGTCGATAATACCAGATAACGCTCCGAGGTGACAGAACCTAGCCACTTGCACCGATAGACACAGTCAGCCTCGATCACGCACAGCAGTGAAGCGTTTTTCAAACTGTTTTTAACAAAACGTCTCGAGGCGGCTACTTCGGCTGAGTGTTCATTTAGAGAAAGACGAACTGACCCCCCCCCCCCCCCACCCCACCCCCACCCCCGCCCTCTACCCTCCCCAGAACATCGTGCAGCAAGTTCACTGATAATCGAGAACAACTTGCCGGTGCCTCTATAGATTCTCTCATCGCTGAGGCGCGGATCTTGCACGAGCATGGCCTTGACGATGTTGCAGCGCGACCAAGAAGAAGACTCCGCTGACCGAACAGCTCTAGACTCTGAGCCACTCGAGGCAACGGAAACTCGACTGAAAACGCCTTGAAAAAGTGACTGTCGCGGCGCGCGCGGGGCTAGAAAGACTGAAGGAGTGCGCGGGTCTAGTGTCCAGGCTCTCGAGGACAGCGGATAGCTCGAAGAGCGCGACAGGATAGTAGCCGCGGAGGGTGGTAGGGGTCTTCTATCGTTGACGGGCGAACACCAGGCGATTACGGTGTCGTACCCGGTGTTCAATGAGAACCGAACAAGATTTGGTGCATACCCAGCGTACGTGAAAAGATCCTCGGGCACGAGGACGGGGCGCCGAAGAGATCGTCCTCGACAACGACGATCACCACGACGACGATGCTGCGCTCGCCGGCGCGCGTCGTTCTCCAGGACTCTTCCGCCTCGACGTCCTCGACCCTGTCGGCGCCGCCGACGCCCGTCCATCACCAAGCTGCGTCCAACACCAGCTCCACCGTCTCCTCGCGTCTTTCCCTTCTCGACACCTGCCACAGGAAGATCAGGTTCTTCGGCGAGCTTGTCGCGTGAGTCCCTCCGTCTAGTTCCATCTCGTCTACATCTCTCTATCTCTCTATATGTATATACACACGTGTGCGTATTCGCGTGAAGGGGTGTGCTCGAACGAAGGAAGTTGGTATAGTCGGATCAGAGGAGTTTGGGTGCTCGCACCACTCATCTTTCCCTGCGTCACACTTTTTATTTTACTGCAAGTATTGTGTATTTGATTGTTTTTGGACTATTTGGAAGACCTGGGAGTTTCAAGGGGATAGGGTGTGAAAGTGAGTGTGAAGAGCAGCTAAACTCTTTGCCTCGACTGTAACTTGAGTACATATAGGAAGCACTGGCGGATTTAAGAGAAACGGCTCAGGTGGCGAACGTCCCGAGGGGCCCATTTTTGGGGAAAATGAAGAGGTAGTTTGGATAAAATCATAAGTGTGTGGATTTTTTTTATTTTTTTTTATGCCAGTCCTAGGGGACCTTTTGGCAGGGGCCCAGGCGGCAACTGCGCATCGGCCGCCCGTTAAATCCGCCACTGTGAGGAGTGCAATTTTTAGTGTTCCACGTTTTTGGTTATAGACATCTGTAGACAGCTCATGTATTGTGCATACCTATTCGCACTGGAAGAAGTGCTACTGTAACACAGTCCAACAAAATGAAACTTTTTTTTGTTCCACAATATCCGCTGGGTGATTCTGGTAGAGTTTTTCGCCCTGAACACGAATCCGCAAACCGTTTGTCACCATCACCGTCAGTTTTCGAAAAAAAAAAAAAAAAAAAAACTGCAAATTTTCGACTTTGAACATCTTTTGCGTCGAAACGGTAATAGTTATTTGGTTTCTCTCTGCGTCGAATTATTCTATGAACCCTCCCGAATACAACGGTGTAAGTTATTATTGCATTATGAACATTTAAATGTGTTTAAACAACGATCAAAGGGGAAATGACACCCGAAATGCATCCATTTTTGAAGATATCTTTCAATTTATTTCCGAAATTAAGGGTCTAGGAGAAAATCTGACCATTCCACGCTATGCAGCAGACATTTTTCCTTCGGAAATGATGAACAAAATTGGTAGGTAAGTGACGTTTTGTTTTCCATTCAGAAGCGAACTACTTTGGCAAAACGCGCGGTGTCAACAGTGGTAGTCAACGGCGGCGCGCGATCCACTGCCGCTCAGCGTAACACGATCGCTTAACGCGCGTGACTACCACTGTCGACACCGCACGTTTTGCCAAACTATTTCGCTTCTGTATTGAAAACGAAACGAGACTTACCACTTCTGTTGATGCTTTTCGAAGGAAAAATGTCTGCTGCATCGCGCGGAATGGTCAGATTTTCTCCTAGACCCTTAGTTTTGGAAATAAATTGAACGATATCTTCAAAAATGGGTGTGTTTCGGGTGTCATTTTCCCTTTGATCGTTGTTTAAACGTATTTAAATGTTTATAATGCCATAATAACTTATGTCGGTGTATTCGGGAGTGTTCATAGAATAATTTGACGCAACGAACAATCGAGAACAACTATTACCGTTTCGACACAAGAGATGCTCAAAGTTGAAAATTTGCAGTTTTTTTCTTTTCAAAATCGATTTTCTCAAAAAACTGAAGGTGATAGAGCAATTCTGCTTGCGGATTCGTGTTCAGGGCGAAAGACTCTACAAGAGTCATCCAGTGGTTAGTGCAGGCCAAAAATCGTGTTGGACAGTCTAATGGACAATAAATGAAAGTCATCTGTATTAACGAACATAGGATATAATTTCGAATTCCATCGATTAAATCTTAGCTAAACTGTTTAATAAAGATTGCACTTCGTACCTGGCAAACCAAGGTCTCTTCATTTGGGTACACCCTGCACGAACAGGATGTAAAATAATAGGTATTGCAAGTTAATGCTTCTAAAACTATGAAATATTGTTTTATCAGTTACTAAAGAGCTTTGCTAATTATCTCGCGATACTTGACTGCAATATGTGCTGTGAATCGGAAGTAATCTTGAAAAATTCCAGCAGATTTTACAGCTTCACTTTCGTTCCTCGAATTAATCACGATCAATTATCGCACTAATAAAGAAAAACCGATTATTGTTGCAATTCAATAAAACACGGACCCATACTTTTAGAGACAATCTGCAACGCCTGCGTTAATTTTACACTCTGCAGAAAAGGTCGGCTGCAAACAGCGGCACAGCCAAAAACCAGGCGAAAGTGAAATTCACCCTGTTTCCGTCTGCACCGCGACTTGCAGCCCACCTTTGTTGCGTCTCGCACTGTGTTTGGCCGGCTGAAAGCCATTGATTATGTTTTTTTTTGCATGGCATATTTCTCAGATCAAGCACCGAGGAACGTGGTTTTTCATTGTTCAACGCTTTCGTTGGTCGGCCTTAGGTATCTTTCCGTTTCCCGTGATTGGTGAAACGTCGAGTCTCTTTGTCGGGACTAGACCCACTAGGAGCGGAGAAAAATCGACGGAGAAATCAAGGAGCGTATTGATCGCATGCATTGGGCAGACAGGGCAGAAGCTATCGGTTGGATTCGGAAAAATTGTTAGGAAACGAATCGTATTCATTCGCGGAATTGGATATCGAGGTGTACCGTGTTAAAATTGGAAAAGTTCAATGTACATCTTCCCATTGGGCGTACAGTACCGTCCATAAATTTCGGATCGCCATCGTTTTCCACCTGCAACGGAAATTCTAAAAGAAACTCTTTCACTCTTGGCCCCTAAAAGGAACCTTGGAAATTCTCTCCTAGAATCATTCTTTCTGTCCTAAGAGAATTAGAATAGGAAAGCAAGTAGCATCAGCAGATAAAATGAAGTTTAAAACACTGACTCTGAATGCGTGGACGGTGTTGTAAATTTTTAAAAATTCAATGTCTCCAAAAGTGGAGGGGACGTTTATATACATACATGGATGTACTGTGCCAGTAGCTCTCGCCGAACAAAAGACGCGATTTAAGAAAATTGTCGAGTGTACGGGCATCAAGCAATAGCGAAGCTTTTAGGAGAAATTAAGAGGAGGAAGTGTACATAGCTCCAGCCACTTCTCCATTTTAAGTTTAAGCATGCGCAGTGCATGCTTCACTATTGCTCGGTACATCTATAACTAACAACCGTAACTGAGCTGGTTGAACACATAAGCAACATGTCCAAGATAGATAGCATTAAATTCTACCTGCATCGATACATCACTTTCTCAGAGCGATTGCACAGATAAGAGCGATATTGCATCGCGTCATACCTATTTTCCAATTGTTAAGCGTTCCTTTCTTCTTTTTTTTTTAACGCCACTCACTCACTCACTCACTCACTCACGATTGACATGATCGATAGGTAACGAGGAGTGTAATCGGTATCAATTAGAAGATAATTAGATCAGTTTTCGTCGAATAGATAAGGTTGATTAGCGAGCGCCAGGAGAATAGTGTCTAAAGGCGACTGGATGTGTGTGTTGCAATTTAGTGTACGATATCTGGTCAAAACTGGCAAAACGTTGAACGAAAGAGGGAAGAAATTCGCATCGGTGGCGTCGGATTGTGTTGTAATTAATTGGAAAGGCGAATGACGATGTGAATTGGAAGGAAGGAACGAGTTGACGAGTTGGGCCAGTTTTCTCCAAGCAAGCGCGGCTTCTTTCCACCGGCATGAGCTTTCATAGAGGAAAGAGCGTAGACGTGGCTGAATTGTGTGGCTCTCGTTGTACCTACGTTTGCATGCGATTAGCGTTTCACCACTGGCAGAGCAGTTTGCCCGAACGGGCATCCCGAATCGCCATCGGTTACTCTCTTTAGAACCGGCAATTTTGTTAACGAACCTGGCGATACACTTTGGTTTTCACCTTTTGAACGTTTGTTATATGTTCTTTAGTGGACGAAAGTAGTCGAATAGGATCGACCACGATCTTTTTAGAACATACTCTTTAGTACACTACTTTAGATATAGTCTAGTGAAATTGTTATGTTATAAAGTGCCCCGAAGGTAAGGAAGCGACACAAACTAATTAGTTTTCCAAATATTAGTATAGATTATAGATTATAGATTATAGATAAGAGAAAACCATGTCGGAGAAAAATTCGTGAAAACAGGCCCTTTTCTCGAGCGGCAAAGTAGAATGGTCAAGAAGACTCGAACAGCACCAAAACTGGCGTTGTGCTATAGTCGGAACAGAAAATCATGGCCGCCCAAGGTCGCTGAGTACACACGATCAAAGTATGACGAAACACTTTCCAAGCCTGCAACACACCCGCCGACAGTTTCCAAGGAACCCATCAATCTTCCGTGTCTGACTCTCGGAAAGTTGTTCCCCGTCGATAGTGAATTGACTTTTGAACCAACGAAATGCCGCTGCAGGTAGAAAAAATGCCCACCATCGGTCTTGCCAGAGGATCGCTCGAGATAATAAGCTCGAGCGGAATAAAGGAACTTTAATCAATTAACTTTCGTCCGGGAAGGAGCCTGATTTGTCCGTGGAACGCGGAAGGGAAATGTCCAACGAGGACTCGGCGATAGATTAAATGCGAATTGAACAGAGCCGAGAAGCGGTCGGGAACGTTCGTTCGATTCTACGAATCCGATAATTCGTTAATCTGATTAGCAAACCCATGCTGAATGTCAGTCGATTAAAGACGAAATGTTCCGTACATGACGCGATTAGGATAGTTGGTGTTCCTGAAACGCAGTAATGAGTGGGTAAACGATCCAAGTGCGCGTGGTATCGGCTGCCTTCCGTAAACTCTCAATTATCGTCATCCGTTTAAATAAGAAAACGTCTTCTTGGATTCGAGCACGTAAATTCGTTAAAAGCAATCGGACAAAGATAGTTTGCAAATGTATGAATATAAATTATTGATATAGGTATCTACTTATTAATAAGTTCCGAAATATTTTATTCTAATATAATTGTTTAATATATTTATTTATAAATAATTTATTAATACATCTCGTTGATATCAATATAACTTAATACATATTGGTAGATACTAATGGGTAGTAACTAAATTAGCTGTAGGTAGCAAACAGATACAATTGAAATTCAATTTATAGAAAAATAATGAAATAAACGGTTACCAAGAACTCGCTGTATCACTGTCGGCAAACGAAAGTCCTGGAAGCTCGCTCGTGGTTAATTGGACGTGGAGTTTGTAACCGCGCGCGGTAATGGCCGGCCGTGAATTTTAATTAACATATAGACACTTTTTCAATGCGAAAACCACTGTGTCGCGGAGACATTAATAAATAAAAATCTCGTGGCACGCAATTAAAATTCTAGCGCCCCTGGAAATTACTGTCATCTTCGAGTGAAACGTGAACTCGTCATGTATGATCTACTGAACACTGTGAACAGTCTTTCTAATTTACCAGGATCCTCCCGCAATAATCCCGCTGAAATATCCACCTGCCAGTGGTTGGTTTTCTGTCGGGTCCAACTTATAACTGGGCTTTCACGGGCAACTCATTTATATAGGAGCAGATTATTTTCTCCGTGCTCGAACATGATCGTTACTATTTGGAAAAATTTCAAAATCTCAACATCTGTTAATCTTGCTTTTCATCTGAAATATTCGTTTGCCAGACTTCACACATCCCTGTCTTCTTAACGGGACATAGTAACGGGACATACTTTTTTTGTCCGAAAATTAAGCATTTATGATTTTTTTTTCTGAATTTAAATGGAAAGCTAGAAATATTCTTTGAACAGGTACCTACTTTCAAACAGTGATCTTTCATTTGCAACAAACCCCATGTTTCTAGCATTTACTATGCCCCCTTAACCCACTGAACCCCCTGAAAATTTCAATGGTCGATTTAGACCGAACTAAGACCGTCGAGGCCCAAGTTACGTACCATCATGTTGTTAAACTACTTGAATCAGATAGCAATTAACTTCACTGTGCATCCTATTTAAATATGACGATGTTCGAGCTTGACCATCATTTTATGTTACATTCGACTTGACTCAGTCCAGGTTAAGTTAAATTCAATTACTAATTTAAGTTGACTGGTGGTGATCATCACTTGGGCTTAATTAGCTTTGTGGATCGGCTAGCCTGAAATTAGCTTCGACCAGATTCGATCTATTTTTTTCCGCCCATTTTCGGTGTTCTCAAGTGAAGTTTGCCTTTAATTTCGCGCAAGTTAAATTGGGTCTGCGCAGGCCAGGCGGCGAGGTTCGTTTTTCGACGAGCGTCGTACAGTTGGCGAGACGCTGCCGCAATTTCAGAGGCTTCCGGATGGAAACTTGCTAATTACGAGACATCCGAGCGGACAGGAGAAGAGGCGATGCACTTATGCCCGCCTCTTCACCTCAAGCACACCGAAACATTTCGGAAAACCGTACCGGTTCGTCCTCCTGCTCTTTGCTTTCAACCTGATCCACTTGCCGCAGGCTCGTAAACGCTTTCCTCGAGCTGTGCGCCATTTATTTGGTATGCCCACTTAGATATAGTAAAAAAAACCTTCAATTTACTAATCAAAAACTAAGTGGTCACCCCCTGAACAAATTTTCAAATTTTCGGCCCCCGTCATGCCATTGCCATTTTCTCTAGCCTAGTGATATTTTCGAACGAAACAAGTATACCAAAACTGTTTCATATTTTTCAAAGTTTCCTGCTCCAAAATTTACGAAGCGAGTGTAAAACGGGCACATGTTCATAAATTTTCGTTTCTTATATATTCAAATTTATTTTTGTCACGCTAAGAAACAAGAAATGGGTAGTGGAAGGGGGGCCCATGGCACTCGGTTTCTTGCGAACACATGTCGGATCTTATTTACATTGTTTCCAAGATGCAGATAACTGATATGCAGAGGAATTAATCAATTAGTTATACGAAATAAACATAGAAATAAGCGATAAAGAATGTCTTCGCAATGAGAATAAATGAGAAGGTAACTTTTCCTTCAATAAACGAGGCTGGTAGAAATACTTTTTTTATATAAAAAAAATTTATTCGGATAAAAAAATTATTCTTTATTCTTAAATAATCTCATTTGATGCAAAATTTGTATTTATTTATTTTCTCATGGTGATTATCCTTTATTCAAAGATTATTATTACAAAATTGTATTCGAATAATGCCCAGCTCTGCTCTAAAATCATAAAACCGTGTGTCTGTTTTCCAATGTGCCCCTCAATTGTCGACTTTGCAGCCCTTCTGAAGGGTACCAACATCGATTCGATCTTGAGACCAGGGACTACGTCATTCGATTTCTGCTCGCAGAAGCTCCCCAAACATTTGAATCGATAGTAGCAGCCTCGTTCGGTCCAGTAGGCCAGCAAACTTAAGAGGGGAGACCACTGTAAAAAAACTGAAAAATCGAGTTTTTCTTTTTTCTGTGGTTTCTATGGTGTTTCTGACTGACAATGAGCTACGCGGAACTTTGAAGGCTGAGTTTTCCTCAGAATGACATTTTTCAACCGCGTTGACAGTCTACAGAGAAAACTATACGTCCAATTGACACGAACAAGGACATTTATTCTACGGAAAACCCGTCGCTATTACGTGACCTGCTTCTATTTTTTTTATCAACATTTTCCCAATTTTGTACCCCGAAAACATGACTTTTTTCAGTGGTCCGCCATTTTGTTAGTTTTTACAATTTTTACAGTTTTTGATCGTCACGTAATAGAGGCAGGCTTCTTGTTTCTAAATATTATTGTGTGTGTGTGTTTTTTTTTGCCGCAGCGCAAATTTTGGCGAAGAGTAGACAGGAAACGGATTTATGAATTTGATTGAAAAAAAAATTCTCACCCTTCGGTATGTACACTATTAACTATACTAAGCAATAAATTGATTTACTTGCGTTGTTTGGTTGAGATAAATTCCCGAAAACACCGTTACATATCGGACCGTCACAGTGGTCTCCCCCCTTTACGCTGCCCTTTATTCCATCGTCGCATCCGGCAGACGAAGTGGGAGGAATCGATGCGAATGCTGTAACGTCACCAGCAACATATTGCTGGTGGTATTAGCGATACCAGGCTAATGAGCTTGAACGCGTTCCAAAATTTGAGGGCGAAGGAAAATCGCGGGCGCGGGCCGGCCTCCAAAGTAAAGTGCATTTAGGGTAGCGTAATATTGTCCTTGGTCCTGGAATGAAATTGCTTTTTCGATTTTCACACACACACACACACACACACGCCCCCCACCCGTAATTTTCTTCCCATCGGTGCACCCTAATATATTTTGCTGCGTAACCGCTATCAGCTCGTCGAATCATAAAGTCAAGTCCCATTTCACAAGTTCATTACTTAACAGTACTTCCAGTCTGATTTTGAACGAATCTTTCGCTGGATAACTCGTCCTCCTTCTCTACCTTAACGCGCAACATAGAGGAAGGAATGCGGAACGGCCACTCGAGTATTTGCATCGATTCCAAGTTTCTAGCCAGGCAACCAAATATTACGACAAAGCGAAATGGCGCCGAAGTTTCAAGCCCCAACGCGATAATACGCAAAGAACCGCGGCGATAGGAATGAAAAGAGATTTGCAGGGGCCCGCGGAGCAGTCTGAGGCGAGCTTGCTCTCGCTTTACTTGGGGGCACAATAGGCGCTTAAAATCTTAAAATATAATTACGCATTGAAGGTGCGTGGCAATGGGGAGCCATTCTTGCCTTAAAGCTGTGCGGGTGTTGCTCGAAGAATCGTTATTCAGACTCTAGTGGTTGTATGCAAAATAAGGGAGTTTTCTTTTTCATCTTTATATTTATCCACTGTTTACTTGCCTGCCACGAGATGAATGGGGACTCGTTAGGCGTTTGGATGTTATCCCACGTACGCGTACTCTTGGACACCGAGATCAATGGAATGTAATTTCACGCGAATCACGCGTTACAGAGGCTGTAATCAAAGATGTAGCGCGCGACGAGTAACAGCGTCTGTCGCGGCGGGGTTATTGATACTTGCTCGATAATTCATGGCTTCTGAAGTGACGCAGGTCGCCAACTAAAGCGGCGTTTCCGTTTCGCACCATTCTCCTTTAACCACTTTGGCCGGGTCAAGATATATGTATCGCATCATTAGGAATTTATTTATAAGTGACGACAACAGCTTTCTCGATTGAAATGTTTCAAGTTTATTTTACCAAGATTTCTGTAAAATCAAATTTTCCGGTCGGGAGCCATACCTACCATGGCGTGTACGGTTGGTCGGTGTAGGTTTATTTCTGATCAACAGGTTTCTGAAACAAAATTTTAACAATACAATATTAAATGGAATGTGATAGCTTAAATATAATAGAATAACTGGACTTTGAAGCAAAAAGTTTCAAAATTGTTCAAATTTTGTTTCACAAACCTGTGTCGTCAGAAGTAACGTACACGCCATGGTATATGGCTCTCGACCGACATATTTGTTTTTAAAGAAAACTTGAAAAGAAAATTGTGTTTCGCCTTTATTGGAAAATTTGAATTAAAAAAAAAAGTGTCACTTAAAAATATGTTCCTAGAGACGCGGAATTTCTTAACCTGGCCAAGGTGGACTACTCCCTAATAGAACCTTCTGTTTTGTAAAACACTAACAACAAACATAGCACCGTGTGGCCGTCTTCCTTCTCGCAAAGAAGCAATAAAGTATCGCTGCTTGGAGGAATCGATAGCCCAGCCCCCGCGTCGCGTGTATCCCAGCAACGGGGGAATAGAAGAGCGCGATCGAGGAGCGAGTTTTTCTCAAAGTAGCCAAGCCTCTCCTTTCAGCGGAGCCTAGAATCAACGCGCCGCTTCCAGAAGTCCTCTTTTCCTCGCATCGATTTCTCAACGGCTGCTCGAACTTCCCCAGCTTTGTCCCTCTCCGCGCTTATTAGCCGAATACGTGACCGGCTGGTTGAATCAAGGAGTTTCGCGTGCATTCCCGGCAATTATAAACAAGAGTCCCTCGTTTGTTGAGGCAGGCCAGGCTTTAACCCTGAGACGGATAGCACGAGAAAGATGTTTGTGCGTTAACGCTTGCGGTGGACCTGACTCTCGCGAGTCATCAGGACCGAGGCGGCTCATGTTTCATTCAAACACAATGCTTACTCACGTTCACGTAATTTCTGCCAGCCTCCAAAGTGCCCGCCGCGATACTCGCGCTGGGGAAAGTACAGGGAGAATTGACGCGTGGCGACGTTATCAGCCACTTTCGAGGGGAACGTGACAAAGGCCCTTTTTGGCCCTGATGGATTAAGTTACTTTTCAAGCTGTCGACGTGGTAGCAGAATGGTTCAGGTTAAACTTGCGAGTGCTCGCGAATCAGGCGGTTGTGCCATTTGTAACTTTGCCTCTTGCAGCTGCGGAAGCTATTCGTACCATTTAAAGTTACAAGGGAAATTACTAAATTAGTAGCATCCGTGGTTACCTCGCAGTCTCAAGTGAACTTCGCGCTGTCTGGTTTTCTAGAATTTTTGGTGTGCAGGTGAAATCCGTGGCCGGCACGGCACGGCTGTTGTACCGTTTGCAGTTGCAATTGAAATTAGTGGGAATTTCGCGCGTGTCATATTCTGTCGCGGGTTAAATTTCAGCCATTCATGGTTACGCCGCTTACCACCCGCGCTTCAAGCCTGTACCATTGGCGGTCGCGGTAGTCGTTCCGCTAATTACATTAGCACGCCATTTTGCGAATGTACTGATTGCACCTGACCGATAGCTTCATTTAAAAAAAAAAGATACTGTAGGGACGTACCAGATGCATGCATATTAATTCCATTAGCCACTTCAAGTTAGCGGTTGAAAGGGGTCCGAAAATAACTGTTTCAAACTGTTATACATATATCGGTTTTGTCTGAAACAGTTATGAAGAATCGATATTCTAAATAACTATTATGAGAAACCGAACTTTCTTTCATATATTTATAAATTAATGTAACATAAAATATTTTTCTAAAATGTGGATATTAAAATGCTTAATTAAAATTTTTAATCCTTTGAAATTCGAAATTTTCTATGCCTTTACATTCAGATATAAATATAATTTTGTTAATTTAATCAGTGAAATCACTGTTAATTATTCATTCAAGATTATTTGGGTTTCTCTAACTGTTTCGAGAACCGAAACCGATATCATAACTGTTTGCAACTCCTGCTTCAAGTTCATTTTTATCTCCTCCCGCCAAATATAATACAGTAGCCTTGAAAGGCCACTTCCTCCAGCACAAATCACCCAAGGCACAATTCACAATTTTACCTTCCGAAGACAATGACATATTCCCCGAAGTTTGCGCGAGAAAACCAAAGGACACGGGGTACACTCGGCTTCACCCCTTCTGCATAATGATCCTCGCGCGGCCATTCGATTTGGTTCAGACTATAGCCACGAGAAAGTTGCGCGTCGAACGACAATCTGCTTCGTTGCTTGACCACAGAGCGCAAAGAAGAGACTAAACGAGCGATTTAACGCTGTTCGTAGAAAAGCCCGACGAAAGGAGAAGGATGCGGGAACCACAGAAGATCCGAAATTGTACCTCGAGGAGGCGGCCCTCGAAAGGCAGCTGCCGGAGCTGGACCTGAGGATGCTGGTCGATCTACCGCCGGGGTTGGACTACAACGAGTGGCTGGCCTCCCACACCCTCGCACTATTCGATCACATCAACCTCGTTTACGGGACGATATCGGAGTTCTGCACCATGACGGGCTGTCCCGACATGACTGGTCCCGGCTTAAGGTATCTGTCCCCCAGGGAACAGCGCGGAATGCTGTGGCAGCCCAAGGTCTTCGCGAAACACGCCGATGGGTCTGTAGAGTGATTTTAGAGGGAAGAATGTGTCCGCGATTGGAGTGTAAAACGCGCTTTTTCTCACAGAACCTTTCTGGTTACAATTTGCTCCATATATTTATGCATGTTTCAGTGATGTTTACAAATTTTGTTCGAGAGAAAAGAAAGAGTTTGAATGCTTTTTCAAAAAAAAAAAAAAAAAAAAAAGTCTTGCCATGGTTGCCGTAATTCCGATTGTTCTGCTCATCTGAAAAGGAAAACAAAAAAAAACAAAATGACTCTTAACGAGGGCGAGTTTGGCTATGGCCGGTATCTGGATGAAAGGAAAATGTCGATAATTAAAAAAATTGGCACTTTGAAGTTTTACTAACGATTTTTTCAAGTTTTATTAAAAAAAAAGAGAAGAAATCGAATTTTTGGGCCCATCAAACTGGGGTGGGGTGTACCCCCTTAAGGGATCGCTCTACTGCAGTGTTTGCCAACCTTTCTTTCTTCTTTGAGTCACGACCCCCTTTTATAATATTCCAATGACATGCCCCCCTCCCCATATAAATTCAGGTAAACATGCCCTTCCTTTCAGTGTTACATCATTAATAGAATGCGACAATGTAAGCATATTAAAATAAATAAATGCTAAAAATCGGCAACTAAAAATATCTGTGGCGACGTCTCGGGCCAGAAAACACTTGGCGACTGACAGGCTGGGAACCACAGATCTTAGTGTGTGCTTCTCAGTATCTGTTTCTAGCCAGAGATATGTATTCTTTTGTGTGGTATAAGTTAATTGATTTCCGTCGGTGGTACTGTTCACGGCGCAAAATCACTCTACAGACTACATTCCGTTGTATCGATGCCTTATCCTAATTGCGATGGGTTCTACACTGTGAACCAGTTGGGATGGTGGAACGAGGCACTTGCTAGCGTCGTCAGGCTGACAAAGAGCAAGGAAGGAGAACGATCGAGGACAATTCTTCGAACAGTTGCCCGCCCCTCCCCTCCCCTTTCACCATTTCCTCTCTGTTATTTCCTTTCGGCCGACATTACGCGCAAGAGTAATTCGCCTTCTTATCGTTTCAGAACGTATCTGTGGTTCGACGAGAAGGGGAAGAAAACGAGAGTGGCAGCGCCACAATATATAGATTATGTTATGACTTTTACACAACGCACCGTTAGTGACGAAACTATATTTCCTACGAAATATGGTAAGGACCGCTGGGTATTTACTTGAACTTGGCTATCTTAGTCAGGGCCGACGTGGACTTTTGCAGGGCCAAATTCGATAATAATAAATATCTATGCACAGGGCCCTGGAAAATTTACGCCGAGCTTCTCGTGTACGGTGGTTTAAAATAGAAAGGTTTCAGGGGTGTAGCTTTAATGAAACTTTATTCTGTAGAATTTTAGCATTATTATTTAGAAGCAACGGTGGTTGGTTGGGTCCGAAATGAATATGATGGCGGCCGCGCCACCGGGTGCTGTATGTCGTATTAATTGGCCGGTATCCTTGGTTGTTGCAGCAAATGAGTTTCCTAGCTCGTTCGAATCGATAGTGCGTAAGATCCTGCGGCTACTGTACCACGTGGTGGCACACATATACCACTGCCACTTCAGAGAGGTAGCACTCTTGGGGTTGCACGCTCACCTCAATTGTGTGTTCGCCCACCTCACGCTCCTTAATCAACGCTTCAACCTGATCGATCCCAAGGAAACGGAGATCTTGGGGGACTTAGAGGCTGCCCTCTTGGGTAAGCTTAGTCGCCTAAAAGGATCGATAGATTATTATGCAATGCCCCGCACCGAGTTCGTCGTCCGTAACAGGACTGCAAGGTTTTAGGGGAAACATTAGCGACACGAGTCCACTAAAATCGCGCGATCTGATAAGGACTAACTAACGCATGGGGGTGGGGGATATTCGGTTATTCTCTTAAGCCCCGACATACACCTAGGGAGGTCTAAAAACAGACGGTTTTTTAGAATTTTTTCTAAGAAAGTTCAATTTTCCGACACGAAACGGAATTTGTTGAAAAGAAATTCTAAAAGAACGTTGGGTTTTAAGCCCCTCTGCTTAGGTGTATGTCCCCCTTAACTATTTTAACGTTGGGAGGGGAAGCATTCCTCCGTCAGAATGCCATTGGAATTGTTTAGCTTTGTTAGCCTTTCACTGTCGAGGGACGTTGACACGAATAATCAGTGTCCCTTGAAGTTCCAGAAAATCTTGGTTTACTGAGTGTACCATTGCAATTGCAGGTGACTCGGCATCGTCATCTGCGTCTTCACAGACCGTGGCCATCCAGGAGACACCCACCACGGCCACCTAGATCGCGATGCACAGCAAGACAGAGGTTGCAGTTCCTGAGACTAGGTGACGATAGGCGTTTCTTTTTCCTCCTTTTTCTTTCCTATTTCTCTCTCTGCCTCTTTTTTAAAAGAAAGAAAAATAGAGTACGAGAACAACAGAGTTTAATGATAATGACTACACGCAGGTGGAGCGAAAGCGCAATTGTGTAAAAAAAAAAAAAAAACCAAGTAGTACCTGTACATAGCGAAGTGTGAACAACTACATGATGTAATTAGGTTCCTCCGTTTGTTGTTTGTGAGATTGTACATAATTTATTAAACAGTAAGATACACGAAAGTGGCGACGGACGATTATTGAATTATTATCGACAGAGTTGGTCGCTGTAAGAAACGGTTTGTTCTGTAAAAAGCAAGACGAAGGAACGAAATGGAACAAAGCGAAATGAAACGATAATAATATTGTAAAGTTTAAAGTAATACCAAATATATACCTGGTGTTAAGGCATGTGTTATATCCGTTGAAATTCGGATTGGGCTTCATTTCCGAATCTACTTCTCGCTCGCGTCACCGTCAGGCAGGCAGGCACCCTTTGCGTTCACGCTCGCTTCTGTTCGTGTTGTCGTAGCACGGCGATTAGCTTCATGTCGCGTTAACGCAAGGAGCCGGGGGAGCAACGCCTTGTCTCACTTCCACGATCCTGATCGCCGCCAACAGGTTCGCGATCTCCCTCAGGAACAAGCCTATCGCCTCGGCGATAGGTTCGCAGAGATCTTTGAACGACGTTGCGACGTTGTACAGTAGTATCAGCACCGGCTGCACGAGAGCGTTGAAGAAGATCGACAGCAGCGGCTTTATAAAGTAGTCCGCGAACAGTTGCAAAATGCCCACGGTCAGTGGTCTGAATATACTGTAAAGTATAAAGCGAACGAATTGCAGGATAAACGCTGTGACGAAGGCGGTACCGATGTGAATCGTCCCGAATATTTCAGCCCAGAAACGAGTCGCCGCCTGGTCAGTCTTCTCGGCGCATTTCTCAGTGGCCAGAATCGGCGGCGAATCCGTCGTTCGGTAATAACTGCGAAACAATGCCGAGCGCGTGATTAGAAATTGGAGGAGCTGCTTTGTCTCTGGACTCCCTCCCTCCGCTGCTTATGCAATATTTGCTACAGCATCGAACACTCGTAGAAATAACGAGAAGCATATTAGAAAGTGTATACGGTGGGAATGGTTGAGACACTGTGGGTTGTACCTACGCAGAATTCCCATGATCGAAGTAATAGATGTCGATCCTTTCCGTTGGTTCACATCTCGGCTTCCCTTCCTCCAGCGATCTGGCCATTTTCAGAGCATCAGCTTTTCTCTTGTTTGGTATTCCTTCCGATATCTCGCAGCACATGAAAGGCTAGATGAAAGGTAAACAGTAGACTTTAAAGTTTCTGTATCCAATGTCGAGTCGAAACGTTATATTTGCTTTACTTTCTGAATGCTTTAGCGAACCTCGGTATAACGAGGACACTTGTTCTGCCTTAATTTCACTTCGTACGCTTTCTTCTTCCTATCCAAGTATCCTTTCTTCGGCCATCTCAACTTAAAAGGACACCAACGCGGTCCCGAACACGGCGCATCTGAAATCTCACTTTTATAGTTCGATGTCTAATCTAAACAGTAAAGTACTCTGTAAAAGAATTTAAAAGCCACGGTAATTACCATTTCTGCAGTTCAGAGGTAAAGTGTAGGCACTGCAAAGAAATAGAAGTTGCTGGATTAAACAGGTGTCACGGATTTGATGACGGATCTGATGATATTATTACATCTTATGAGCATGGCATAAACATGGCCCAGTGGATTGTATTTCCTTCATTGAACATTGGTCTTTCAGTGGTTCTTTCTTAAGCGACTGCCTTACCGTATCCGTTATCCCACATTCTGGTACACCACAGTTTCCAGACGCGCGTATCTCGTAACATTTACAGTCTTTAACTTAACAAACGTGGCATTTTAATTTACCTTCGCCTCGGCCCAGGAGCCTAAAGCTTACACATCTAGATTACATACGCTCTTGCAGAATGTTATTGTTCGCGATTATAGGTTCGCAGCGAGCCTCTTTAACATTGCTATCAATTATGTAACTGTCCGACTGCAAGGATGTTATATTAGAAGCCTCTGTGGTATCGGCGCAAGGGCAATCGTCTGCGGAAACCATATTAAACGCATATCCTGAGAACAAACTGAACGAACCTGAAATTAAAGTACCTAACAGAAATTAAAACAGAACTAAACTGTCAAGTTGACAGGGATAGGAACAGCTGCCTGCGTTCGTACGTTTGCTGTACGAAAAATCAAAGCTGCATCCGAGTGGCAGTGGTCGTCAAGGTCTATATAATTAGGAACTTAATGGAATGTAGGACAAAGCGGTTTATATATTTTTGCTCTTTATTTATCTTACAACACACAGTGATTTTGATTCAATTTTACACAATTATTTACCAAAAGTATTTTTTAATCCTCGAAACAAGGTTCGAAGTAAAGGAGAGTACTATTTACATTGACTGAAGTTGGAAGTAGAGTGGTGTATAATTAGCCTAATACGATTCAATACAGTAGCTGTAAACTCGCCTACGCGGCGAGAAGCTTTCTTATCCTCAAATCTGTAACAAGTCACGGAAAGAATTTTACAACTATATTCCACTTTCCTCCCACCGGTAAACTCAACTACGATCTACGCAATTCGAGTGCATCTCGCGTTTCTGTTTGTAAATCTTCTCTCCTTACACAGTTTCCTATAATCTTCCAAGTAAACCGTTCACTCACGAATGAATCATTTAAAAGTATCGATTATAAAAGATTTCCCCGTTTTGTATTTGTCCTTTCGTTCCTTATGCGTATCTAAAGTGTTATAATACAATTTGACACTTTATTTGTTTTTATTCGTTGATGATGGATCGATCACTGTAGAGCCCCGTTTCTGCCTCGCTCGCTTATATCATAAGAACACTACTTGTTAGAAAGAGCTGGGTGCATCTTATTGCTCTTACGAGGTAAACAAGGTCTAAATATCAAATTGCCTTAATATCAATCGGACTAGAACAGAACATTATATGAATATAAATGCTAAACGTGCGTACTACTCGCTTCAACAGAAGCAAAGGTATTCAACAAACGCATCCGTTCGATACTGTAGAGTGTAGTGGATAGTCTTATTCAAAGTGATATTACGCTTGACTTACATTCGTATATTTATAATATTTATACACGTCTGTTCCTTGCAACGATTCCGACGTGGAGTATTCGTCTCGCATACTCCATAACAAAACCTGCGCGCACGTTTTGTACAAACACCTCTTTAACACTTCTGTACAAGCGATAAACAATGTTGGAAACTCCGCTCTGGCGAGGGCGCGACAAAGTTATACCGGACGTTGATCCCGCCCTTGGTTTTCGAAAGCATAAAGAAGGGGAAGTAAACTCCATAGGATTATTTACACCGTTACAGAAGGAGACTGGGTAACGTACGTATAAAAAGTAATCAACATAAAATAGCCTGATAGAACGGTTATCGCGGAGATAATTCCTAATCGGGATCAAACGAAGAAATTGTTACTGAAAACTTTTGTTCGCTTAAGCTACGCCCGCGTGAGACAATAACGGCACGTTTAGGCACCTATTCGAAACGCGACGCATAATATTTACGTACTCTTTTAACGCAAGCCTTTAGTGTGCCCAATGATCGAGTCATTACGATCGTCGATAGAAACATGCATGCTTCTCTTATTTTCTCAATAACGACCATTTCGGCTCTGTTCGAATGCCATCTATCCTGTTAAGGATGCAATTAATCATTAACTTTTCGTTTTCCTGCGTTGGTTGTGCGTGCAACGCAAGCCCCGCGGTACTAAATATTTAACAGTTACGCTCAGTAATGCTAGAAAGTGGAATTGACATAGCGTTTGCAGCCTTAACAGCACAGTCTGATTCTGATGTGTGTGTGTGTGTGTGTGTGTGTGTGTGTGTGTGTGTGTTTGTGTGTCAGTGTCGCGTTGGAGACTTCGATTAGAAGGGAGCACATTGTACAGTCTTAGCAATGCGCCAACGTTGTAGGTGAAAGACGAAACTCGCGGTTAGAGTTTGAAATACATTTCGGGAATGTAAAATGTTTTTGACAATCGTCTTCTATTGTTACGCCTCTCTTCGCATCTGTAATTATCGTACAAAAGATTCTAAAAGTTTCTCTTTCGAATCGGATCCCTATTATCTCGCCTCTTCGTCTTCTCCCACTCTCTGTTTCTCTTTTAGATGGCTACGTGCAATCGATAAGATAGGTCATTGAAAATTTTAGGATAATATTAAAACGTGACATCCATTGAAATAGATATTGTAAAGAATTTATACATAGTATGCTGTAAATATTTTATATTGCTATGGTTAGAACGTTCCTCCTTGCTTCGCAATCGTGGATTAGATATAACAGTCAACGTTAATCGAATCTTACGAGATTAGAGCGCAGGGTTATACGTGTACGTGTAGATGTCTCGCGGAGTGTACAAGCATGGCACTTAAGTCGGGTAAACTTACTCGTAAGTACGAAAAAACTTGGATTAAATAGCCAACAAGTTCTGTGCAATATAAGTTCCCATCGCGTGTCCTTCGAATAGAAATTAATTCGAGGAACACTCTGGACACGGATATGCCATACTTCTCGGCAAGCTTAGCTTTCCTTCCTTTAAACTTGTTCCTTTGAACTCTTTACACTTAGTGTGGATATTTTGTATGTTTAGCGAGAGACAGTGTGACGAACATCTATCTACACCGTTTAAAAGCTACGAAGTACAAAGAATCGTAATAAATAATATCGATAAAAATGCATTGTACAATTGATCTCGTAGAACTGACTGTCATGGCTCTTTCTTATAAACGTATTACTGTTCTTTGATACGGTTAGAATTGTACTTTTTCTTTCTTTAAATATAGTATACAAATTATTTGTAAAACGAGAACAAGCTTCGCTCTCGTAGGATACAAAGTGTCAAAGTAACTAAAAGAACTCCGACGATCAGATATATTAACGTATTCATGTTTAACGAGTACGTTACGATATTCATGAGCATAGATATTTACAATGCGGTGTAATGCGAATTAATTGTATTAAAGTCCTGTGTTTCTATCGAGCGAAGGCAATTAAATTGTACGGGAAGAATGAAAAGGGAAAAGAACTTGGTTTCGCGACGTTCTGTAAAAAATAGAGTCAAAGTACTTGTGCAACTCGTTCTACCGTTCGATGGCTTGGAGAAAAACAAACAGACTACGTAAAGGGTGGGATATGCATACTTACGTCGTAGAACAGTCTTTTTATGATTAGACGAGTGGTTAAGATTCGGCGACTGCAGGGGATCCCTTACAATGCGCGATTTTTAAATCTCCGTATGCAAAATCACTACCTCTCCTTGAGAAAGTCACTTCCGATATCGTAGTAACTCTTTGGTGGCCCAGAAGTGCTTCAGGCATAAATGATATGACACTCACTGTTAGCTTCTGACAGCTAATCACACGTCCTCCTTGACAGGTCCTCCAGCCCTTAAGAAAATATCCTAAATGTATTGGAAGTTGTCTTTCGTGGCGAGTAGGGGCAACTTTTCGATACTTTGCTTATGATCGAAACTGTGTAACCAATCCGAGCTGGGCTTCGCCTTCAACCCGCAGAAGCTCAGGTTGCAGAAGTCGGCCGCGTTCTGGAGGGCGCCGCGATGGAACGGGTTCCCGTGCTTGAAGTGTGTGTACCGTCCAGCGTTCATACGCTCGTTCGTCGTCATCCCGAGGACCATGATCTGATCGAGGGAGATACAAGTACACGCCGTATTAAATTATTCAGTAGCGAGGAATATGACGGAAGCTAACGGGGCGCGTACCTGGTAACACTGGCACGCCAGCAGCGTGCCCACCCAAAAGGAATGCAGCGATGTGTTGGTTGCGATCCACATCACCCAAGCGTCGCAAGTAGCCGCGGCGACTAAATAATTGTCAGCGGTATGGCCGTCCGTTAAATTTGTCCAGCATTCAAACTGCCAATACTGTACACTGGCAGATAAAATAACAATACACAGGCCTAATAAGGACGCTAAAAACCCGAGAAAGTACTTGTGGTTATGCGCACCTGAAAGGAGTTTTCAAGAAGATGAGAATGTTAAAAATATTACTTGGTACGATCGCACCGCTCGAGAGATTAGAGATTGCCTAAAAGAACGGTCGTTTGCTTTTTATCGGCTTACCAATGCAATTATTCACCCAGGGACAGTGATGATCAAATCGTGCCACGCATCGATCGCACGTAGAACAGTGCTTAGACCTGATAGGTCTTCTGACCAAACAGCTGCTGCAAAATGATTGGGGCTCGAAGCCGCCGGACTCCGCTAACTCTATAATCGTCTGAAGAAGATTGAAGGATATATGTAATCCGCTTACAGGGGAACAGACTGTTTCGTTCTATTAGCGTAGGAATCGTTACATTTAACTTATCCTCGTGCGTGGCCGTGATCACACCTGGATCGCCCCTCCAGGATTGTAGGAAACATATCCACAGTGGTACCGATCCACCTACCAGTAGTAACCATAAATACCATGCGGCGTGTATGCCTAACCAGAATATCCATGTAACGTATATCCACATCTGAAACAAACGAAACATCACCTTTCAACACGCGCGACGAACACCATTTCGAACAGCAAGTTTTTATTGTTTCTTCGTGTGCGTTATCTAACCGTGCTCGCCACGATAACATACTTTTCTTACCTATCTAAGATACACAAACTATAAGTCGATACCTGATATAATTCAGTGATCGATGGAAAACTTATAATAGGACTCACCTTTGTAGCCAAATAAATCGACATCGGTACAACATGAAACAATCGTTCGTCAAAGATAAAATGATTGGCTATGTACAATGCTATATAAAGAGTGACAAAGGCACCTAATTTCACTAGATAATCCAATCCACTTTGAAGAATCATTCCAATCATATAAAAAACTATAAACGGCGTAGTGACCATGCAGTACCAGCGCACTCTCTGGAAAAAAGAAGAAGAAAATGAAAGACAAAAAGATAAGTTAAGAATCTGGAGGAGCGAGATTACGCGCGCTATTCTGTGCATACCTTATCTCTACACCATGTTCTTGTTCTGCCCTGCTTCTCCCTAATTTCGTGGCTGATTTTATGCCCCAGCCAGGCCGCGCCAATGTGACGACCCAACAACGTCATTGGCGTTTCCACTCGCAAATTAGGCACGTCCAGAGCCGCGCCGTGGTGGACCAGCGTGGATATTGCCGTACTGTTCTCGGCTATGATAGCCCAGTGCAGAGCTGTGTTGCCATGCAAATTGTCTGCGAGCGAGTGAGATGCCCCCAGGGTCAGTAACAAGCGCGTTGGGTCCAGACTGTGAAAGGACAAACTTCAAAATAAAAATACAAATGTGCTTCTCAGGAGGGGTCTCGACGAATGAATGGCTCCTGCAATCTTATTCTCGTGTACCTATTTATTTTGTAGGCACTCCACATGAGGGGTGTCATCGCACTTCTGTCCGGCATATTTGGATTCACTCCTTTCGCGACTAGATAAGCGACAATAGAGGTATGACCGAATTGAGCCGCCAAGTGAATGCACGAAAACCCTTCGGAGTCTCTGAGAGTCGGATCCGCCCCCGCTCTCATCAATATCACAACTGTAGCCAAGTGGCCCTGCCTGGAAGGGAATAATTTTTTACATACTCGTGGAGGCTCGAATTTCTTACGTAATTTAAGCTCAACCTCGTGGCCCAGTGTAACGGCGTAGAAGCAAGTTCTCCACCGACCGCATCGACGACAGCTCCCTTCCCGATAAGGTACTTTACAATATCCTTTCGATTATTTATCGAAGCCCAGTGCAACAGCGTCACTGTTTCCGAATCCGGCTGATTTACGTCGGCGCCAGCCTCTATCAATTCTGTGACGCGATTCAGAGCTCCGTACTAAGAAACACAAAGTCTTCGAGTAGAAAATAGAAGTTCGCTGGAAAGGTGAGTTCGGAGAGCTTGGAAAGTTTGATACCTGTGTCGCTCTAACGATGTCGAACGAACTGCAGTCCTGTGGCGGAGGTTTAGCAGGTTCTTGATGATGACTGCTCGGATCGTCAGGCTCGCCACTGCCTTCGCTTTGGCAGGCGGCTTGCATCTTTAGCGCGTACATATTCGATTCTTTGATATCACGTAACAATCACGTCATAGATATGACAAAGGATTGCGTACGCAAAAAAAATTGCTTTAAAACTGCTCAATGGATCGAAGAATTTACTGGAACAATAACGATGTATCATTCGGCTAAACGAAAACATAAACATTGCAGATCGAAGGAAATTTATAATTTATACGATCTCTACAAGTGAATATGAATTTATCGACGATGTGCAAGGACAACGATCTAC
Organism: Andrena minutula; assembly: GCA_929113495.1. NCBI lineage: Eukaryota > Metazoa > Arthropoda > Insecta > Hymenoptera > Andrenidae > Andrena > Andrena minutula. The sequence continues at coordinate 243,992 of OV815993.1, forward strand.
TGTGCGTCGGAACCACCTCTACGTCAAACAACAATTCAGCAGTGATCATAAGCTTGAATAGCATCAACGAAGTATCGATATTATTCCCCATAAAAGTTTCCTGACCGGCAGTTAAATCACTCAATTTAAGCGATTTCGCCGGCGATATAATCAAACTGTCGTTTGCATTCAGATAGCACAGCCGCTCTGTAAATACGCTGTGTATTAACGGTCAGCACATCGTGCATATTAACAATCGATTCGACATTCGAGTCAGGGACTGACGATAAACGGGATGCGGAGATGCACGATTCTCTCTAATCCTCATTCTACTACGCTTCTCCGTGCATGCGTAATTAATAAACACGATGGAACATGCAACCCGTCTCTCGCCCAGCGGAAAAAAGGAACGATATACCTATGCCCGCTAAATCTTATAATGCAAATTCGCGATAACGACGACGAGATTCTCAGTCGACTCCTCGAGCTGCACGATTATCTCGATCCTCGTATTCGCAAAGAACCGGCTCACGATATCTCGATCTTACGTCGTATTCGCAAAAAACCGGCTAACGATATCTCGAATCTCACCTGGCGAGCAATGACAGCGCTGATAATACTCGCGCATAGTACGCGGCGTGCTAGCCTCGAAATGGGTTCAAAGGGGTTAGATTTAAAGGACACAGAGCGAGCGGAGGTGGGGCGCCGGTACATCGCATGGAATCCGGAGAAGGGTTCACCTTTTCCTCTCGACTATTAAAGCGTAAAACCCCTCGAATCGAGGCTGCTCGTCCCTGTCTCTGTTCTCTTATCTCTATTCCTGTTTTCTGATGGAACCGCACGATGGAACGCGTGTCTTTCGTTTCACCAGCGAAATCGTTAAACACGGACCGCGTACAGCACTGCCACGAGTGTCACGCGACACCCTGCCACTGTCAACCTGATCATTACACTTCGGACACTTGGCGAAGTTTCTTGGACAGTCGTCACCAACTTCTTATTGACCAAACGCACACGGCTTCGCGAGCCGCCCGATCGGTATCCGATCACAGGCGATCACAGGCGATACTCGTCGAACGAGCGTAATGTGGTGACCAGTGGCGACGTCCGCGGCGTCTTTTGAATTTACCGCTAGAGGGCCGCGCGCAAATCACTAGATTCTCGCTGGCGATTCTCTAATAGCGTCTAGGGAGTTGTTTTTCGTGTGGAAACCAGAGGCGGGTAAGTTTTATTTGAAACAGTTTTTATTCGCTGAAGAAGGAAACGCTATCATACTTATTTGCATTATTAGCACTGACCGAAATGTGGTTTTCATTCCCAAAGAACGAAAACTTGTTCTTTTTGTTCTCACTGGATTGGTCAACGAACAAAATTTTCCAGCGTTTTCCACTGCGTAGCAGGTGCAAATATTTTCTCGCATTGGCGAATCTTGTTAAACGAATGTTCCTGGGGAACGCGTGACGCGTAGTGTAAAGTGTTACCACTCACCGCACTCACCCCACCACAATCTATTTTCCCGCGGATTCTGGTACGATTGTGATCCCGACAGTGATGCGTCCTCGAAGCGTTATTTTTCTAAAAGTAACCCGTTAAGTCGAAGAAACCCTGTGCTTGTATATGATATTGTACTTTTTGAATTTGCACGCGTGAAATATACGATCGACACTGATCTGCATGCCGTTTGCGATCACCCGAGAAGCTATTGCCTAGGTTATAATAATGTGCCATTGACAGATTCGTCTTCGATCTTGTCAGCGTAGTAATGCTGTAAGAAGATGCTTATATTTGCGAGCATTTAAGCAACAGACTTGAAACGGAGTTTTCTAACGTTTCCATTTTTCATCGCAGTTTAAATTCGAACTGGAGCTCGTTTAACTCGTACCACCTGTAAGGACGTCGGAAATGAAAATGATGGACATCAATGGGCAAGACGATTGCTGTATCGAGGCGGTTACTCCTGCTAAGAAAAAGAAGATGAAACAAGGTGCTTTGATCGCATTATTACTACGTAGTTAGAGACAAGAACGCTTTGTGTAGCCAGCTTAATTTGGCACGCTCCTTATATGTATTTTGCTTGCTTGATTCCATTGGATTTGAAATGTTTCAGTGCAACTGTCCTTTCGAACACAAAGTCCGACACAGTCGCAGAACGTTCTACAGAGCAAGAAGAGAAAATTATCGTCACCTTCCTTGAGCTGTAGGAGCCCAAAAGTGGTTAAGATCTCGAAAGAGTCGAGCATGAATATCGTCGATATCGTGGATGATAAATTGAACGATCCCACTATCGATACAGCGACCGAGACCAATGAATGCATAGAAGCAGCAGAAGACGTGGAGACTGAAAATTGGAAGGAGAACAGAGCATCTAATAAAGTGGAGAGCTCTAGTAAGAACAAGACTCCGAAGCGAAGCTCGACTGGGCAAAGGGGAATGGAGAAGGACAAAGCAAAGTCGAGTCCGTTGACAAAGTTCCTGAGAAAGTCTGATAAAGAAGTAGATGGTTCGAAAGAGGAGGTGAAAAGCGACCAACTCGCGTCGCAGTCGACGAGTAACTTGGAAGTCAAAGCGGAAGACACACCTTCGTTAGCGGATGATTCTCCGTGTTACGATTCGGATTCCGATATTGCGACTTCCTCGGACAACGAAGACAAGGAGGAGAAGTCAAAATCGACTGAGAATCTAGAGGAGAGTTCGAGAGCTGATAGTCCAAGAAGTTGCAGAACTCCTAACACGGACAAGACGAAGCAGAAGAAGTTGACGCCGAAGCAACAGGAGAAGCAACTACTGAGTGCTCAGAAGAAGAAAGAAAGACAAATACAGAAGCTGGTGAGTGGCATAGATTTTTCATTTTCTGTCGTGTGTATGTAAAGAAGCGCAGCAGTCTTTTGTTCGTTCGTTAGGAAAAAGAGAAGAAGCTGGAAGAGGAACGGGAAAATCGACGGAGGGAAAAGGAGGAGAGACGTAGGGAGAAGGAGGAGAAGGAGAAAGTGGAGAAGGAGCAGAAATTGAAGGAAAGGAAGATGAAAGAGTTGAAGAGACAAATGGAAATTGAGTACGAATACGCCCAACTATAGATTATGTAACTTCATAGATTTATGGTCCTCGGTTTTTGTACTTTATTTAACTTTATTTAATCGGTTTCTAGACAAAAGCAGAGAGAGAAGCAAGCGAAAGAAGAAGAGCGTAAGAAAAGAGAAGAAGCTAAAGAGGAGGAGAAGAGGAAGAAAGAGGAAGCGGAGCGGAAAAAGCAGAAAGCAGCCTCGAACTTTACAAGTTTCTTTGTCGCCAAGAAGCCAGAAAAATCTATCGACGATGAGGGCACCAGCGAAATAAAGAACTTCATGCCATTCGAAGTAAAAGCGGACATGAAGGTGGCTCCAGTTTCTAGGAGAAGCCTAAACGATGAAGAGAAATTCTCACTGGACGAAAAGTGCGGTGAGGGGGATACGCAGAAGTCAGACTTATATCTTGGCGAAATTAAGGATAAGAGGCTTCTTCCGCGGAAATCCTCGAGAACTTGGCCGCCTGAAACGAAAGACGATGTAATTCTAATAGGTGAATATTATATTTCCTCTGACAAATTTTCATTTTGAATATAGTTCTCTAATCACGGTTTCCATGCCTGCAGACGACGAAAACGAGGGCAGCTCGAATATCGTGAACCAGAACATCGTGATAGAAAAGCAACGGACCAAGCTGTTGCAGTTCTGTGAAAATCAACGTCCGCCATATTGGGGCACATGGAGGAAACGGAGCAGCAGTATTAATCCACGAAAGCCGTGCGCAAAGGACACGGTAAGTCGTAAAGCAATACAGTACTGTCTCTCAAATGTCACGCGTTTTCGGATTCTCTATAAGCGCGAAGCTATCCCCACTACTTCGGTTGTAGTCGCCGCGTCGGGGCATCGGGTATCGGATGTCAAAGAAAAAGCCGAAGAAAGGTTCATAAACATTCTCGATAGTGACACACCTTACACTCTGACCGCGTGAAATCAAAGGAAGCCGAATAGACTACTCGTCTCTCAAATAGCGTGCGCCCGGTCCCGACACACGCGACTCTAGAGAGACAGAACTGTAATTCACATATCTGCGAAATTGCTAAATCTTGGAAGGGCAATTAACAAAGGGAACGGAGTACTCTCAGCAATATTTATTGTCACTTCTGAAGGTTACGCAGTTAATCTACTTCAGAAGCTCGAACCGCCTTAAACGTAGACTACAACAGTAGTCTGGCTTAATCTCTATCGCGAGCGCGCGACGATCTTCCGTGTCGATGTCTGAAATCGATCATTGAAAGAAAATTTTCCTTGTAATTGTCAGGTTAAGTACATGGCAAAGAAATCTGTGGTGAAAATTCTTTCAATGTCTCCGTCGATCCCCTTAAATTTCCGTTGGCAAAATGTTGATCTTGGCGCCGCGAAGCCCTCTGCCACCGTGGAACAACGGATACGCGTTCTTTCTGTGCACCTTGCGATGCTTGGCCAAATGGTCGCTGCGCGCGAATCTCTTTGAGCACATCTCGCAAGGGTACGGCTTCACTCCCGAGTGGGATCGTCTGTGCCTCGCCAACTCGTCGGATCGGCTGAAACGCCAGCCACATCCTGGCCACGTGCAGGCGAACGGTTTCTCTCCGGTGTGACGGCGTAGATGAGCTTTCAAGTGGGACGCTTTCGCATAGACCTGATTCAAAAGGAAACCAACGTCAACACATGAAATTGTTGATTTCTCAGACAATTGTTTGCTCTATTCCCGATTGTCATACCTTGACGCATCCTTGGTAAGTGCAAGGGAAGCACCGATCTTCCGCCGCGTTCGCCAAACTACGATTAGTGTAGTCGTGGGTTGCTAGTGCCGCGTTAGCTGCTGACGAGATCAGACTTTCTTCTAACTGATTGTTATTGTAATCTGAAATCGGGGGGAAAGGGGGGGTTGTTGTTACAGGTATATAGGTCCAGAGATTCTGTTCAGAATCTAAAGTATCCGATCGTTTTAAGTAAAATATGGAAAGCAAATCTTGTTTGAACGGTGCAAGGACTTTTTAAGCAATCGAGTAAACATGCTACAGGACGTCTAAATCGGCTTCCGGTAATACGCACTAAGTCAACGTGATCCTCCTTCAGCCCCTCTGTTTTCGATTCCCAGAACAGGATTTCAGTTGAAACGCTCTCGTACAGTGATTCTACCGCACTCGAAAACTTACCTATTCCGCTGGTATCCAGAGTATCCTCGAGTGCTCTCAAATCGATCCCGAGCACCCATAACGGCTCTTCTCGTTGAAACGTTTGCTGCTGTGGATTTGGTAGAGGCAAGTGTAGGAAACCCTCGCACCCTGCGGTGCATAATGGTGTCCTCTCCGGGAGCCCAGAGTTCCAACTTTTGTCTAGGCACCATTCCAATTCCAAGTCTAGTTCGCTCAGCTCACTCAGGCACCCTGCGTGTAACAGCCTGTGAAATCTCTGTTTCATCGCAACCCACGCACAACTTTTAACCCTCGATTTTAAAGTTCCAAGGGTCGAGCGTACACCGTGTGCGGAACACTGGGTGCAAACGGATCATCTTCGCTATGCTCAGTGAACGCTCGAATATAGGGAAAAAAACACCTACATCTCCACCGCCACGCGTCCAGGACAACACTCTGAACAGATTCTAGCTTCGCTTACCCGAGGACGCGGGGGTGTTGTTAGCCAGCTCGTTCCAGGGAATCTTGGCAGGGCAAGTGAGGTCCGTGTAACACTCGATGGAATTCGTAACGGAGTCGTCGCTGTGCAGCGTGGTTCCGCAGGAGGACGCCTCGTAGTCGCAGGGCAGGGTGCTCGTGCTTGCTGAGAATAGTTGCCTCTCGACGCCCGTGTCCGTGGTCAGGCCCAGCGCGGAGAACAACAGTTCGTCCGTCATCTGTGACAACAGAACGAAAGAAACGGCTGAGACTACTGTGTTTTTATTGTTGCAAGAGAGCACACCGCTTGGATTAATCGGCCGGTTGCCCGGTGATACCGACAATAAAGTGATGGAGCGCGAACGCAGTCTATATCTCGCGATTAAAATTCAATTCTATTTTGAGTTATCGGGCCCGAAAGAACGAGGGAAACGCAATGCAACGGCCGCGATGTAGCCATCTCTTTCTGTCCCGATATGTCCGTTCGAATCGCGATTTTTCCACGATTCCACTTGGCGAGCTCTCAGTCGCGATTGATACTCAGTCGTAAACGAGTCAGATGCTATTGTTCTTTTGATCGAAGCCACGCTCGAAAATTGTTGTATCTGCGCTCCTCCTGACGTCTGAGCAGCATCGTTTCGCCAGCTTCGTCAGAGTCGGATGAGACACTGATACCGAGTATCAGCGACGAAACGTTGCAGTTGCTATCTAGATACTATTGGACGTAGCTTCCAGCCGCAAGCTTCAGATCCTACCAATCCTGATTATCTTCTTTTAATTCCAACAACTATCTATCGCCTATCATCTACATAAACTATTTCTAACGAGTTCCACAACGAAGTCGTAGCCTTTTGTACTCACGTCGAACATCGCGGCTTCTTCTATCATCTCGCTGCTCCTGGATTTTTTTCTGGATTCTGCTCTGGACCAATTCTTCGTACAATTAACTTTCTCACCGGCCGTGTCTATCCGTTCGTTGTTTATTAATTTCTCTTATACAATTACGCCACCATTACTCACTGCCCTGATCCCTCAGCATTATCACTTCCGAGTTCCGATTGCCACTGTTACAAGGTGGCTGAATACCGCGTGCGAAACGAATCGTGGCTAAAGGTTCCTTATCTTCTCCTTTACTCCGTTCTCTCAGAAAGCCCGACTTGAGCATTCGAAAATCTATCTTCTCCCTTGTACGCGTTCTGGAAGCCACAAGTTCATCCTCCAGGTCGAGCCAAGAAAATCTTTGCCCGCAAATCGAGAATCCTTTCGAAGGGGGCTGAACTAGCAGGTCCTCGATGTCTCTTGAGAAAACTGTTTAGAGCGCCAGGTCGACGGCGTCGCGCCCTTGAGGATCTATCCGCGGCGCAGGAGTGCTGCTACCCAGCTGGTTGAGCTGTGAGGTAGTTGGACGGCCGAGAGACGTCGGAGGACTGCGTTCGCTGGCTGTCTGGTCCAGAAGACAGGAGTCGTGTGACAGGGCACACGGTTCGAGAGATAATCGAGGCTGTGCCACCCGGTGCCGTCACCGAGCGTCTCCCCAGGGATCCCCGATCCCAGAACACCGTCAGACGCGCCAGCGAATCGGCTTCCTGGCTAATTGGACGGTTAAACTCTCGGCTTATTTACGACACCAGCCGCGCCCCCCGACCCTCCACACCGCGATAATCGAGCTCCCTCGCGAGATTTCTGACGGCAGAATTCGCCACTCGGGCCGGCACTCTTTTTCGCGAGATTCGCTTTCGCCTCCGCGGCGGCGGTGAGGCGAGCGTGGCGCGCACGTGGCCTCTCCCGCTCCCCGTCGGTGCGTTTTTTCCTCCCGGCCCCTGCGAGCTCGCGATAGACTTGGGCCCCATTAGGCGAAAGGCTTCTTCCTTGTTTGCAGGCCAAACGCGCGCCTCCGCTGCCACGAATTTAATGCAATAGTAATGCGTTGTAGTTGGAGGAATTGCTTTGATTTTGTCACTTTGAGTGGCGCAGTGTCGTTTCGATACATTGTCTTCGCTCACCTGGAGCCAATACTTGCCACGCTAAATTACTTTTAAGCCGATCCAGCAACAGCGAGCGAAGGGCCGTGCATTTCCGAGGAATGTATCAATGAAACGTCTATACATAGTAGAATGCGATGGCTTTGACCCACAGCGACAAGAAGAAGGGGCGCCCGCCGATAAACACCGCTCGAAGTCAGTGCCACCGGGCAGTCGAGTCGCTCGTAGTACGTTTATCCGTGTCGGGGGAGGCTGACCTTAGATACAGCGCGTGTATTTTGCATTCAATCCCAGTGTCAAGAACATGGTGCACGCGAGAAGCGCAACGTTACTTTCTAATCTTCCATTCTGGACTTTCACGACCGTTTACACACTCTGGGCCCTGGGGTTAGACGGGGATGGAATTTGGCACCTCTATGTTTTTATAATTATGTATAGGTATATCGTGGAATCAGAGGGTGTGTACGGTCTTGGTATAAAAACCTGGGGTTGGTCAGTTAGTCTCCTTTACTAATGTATTATTTGCTCCGAAACTCCCTCATATGTTTAAATAACTACTTAATAACCGTTAATAATAAATAACTCTTTTTTTTTTAAAAAAATTTGTTTCATTGTAGAATTTTAATAAGTTCTTAAAACATTAAACCGTAATAATTAAATGAGCCGAGTTTTAGTTTTGTATGCTCGTTTCTTGTAAATGTGTGATATTATTGGGGCAATTTCACCGAAATTTACGTAGGTATCCGTGTAATTTTACAAATTCCGTATAGGGGTTACGGTATCGGTTGAATAAGAAACTTTGATCCTTGAGCACGGAGAAAGTCACGGAAAAAAACTTAGTCCTCGGTTAGTAATCATTAGTCGTTGATATTTCGAATTAAATAGACATCCCTGGACCAATCCTCTCGATCTAACCCAGACACACCATAGCGAATGGCGATCGATTGAATCGAGATCGAACGATCGAGGGAAGAATTTCGCAGGGGATGAAGTTGCAACGGGAGTGCCAGGATCAATGTTCCCCCGGATGTAATCGGTTTATATCTAGCTAACGTGGCATGGCGCTAATGGGTAGGTATCGTTGCGCCTCGCGTGTTATGGAAAACAGACCACCGCTCGTTGACACCGATCTATCGATGTCTTTTATCAGCTGGATTGACCGCGAGAGGGTTATATCTTTACGTGAGCGCATAGTAATCCGTTGTACGCGCCGGGAACGAACCTAGGAAGTCCCTGGTCACGCCGGGTAACCCTCTTCTATCACCGATTTATCGAGGAAAACACTCCTTTTTCATAATTTACCATAACAATGAAATAATACACCTAATTCTGTTCTTACTACTTAGTTTAAACAGTATACAGATACCGTACAAATGAAAGATGCAGCATTGAGTTTAATTTTTTCTGGCCTGTATTGAATATAACAGTCGTGAAAAACCGAATTAAGCGTAGGTATTTACTATTTTCTGCTGATTTATGAATCAATTACAGCTGTTCTCTCGATATCCCCGGAATGGAGTCCAAGGGGAGAGGTTGAAGAATCTTTACTATTGCGTATAAACCAGTTGAAAGGAAGGGGTGTTTTCGATAATTTTATAAGGAGGGACAAAAACGTGCAACATCTGTAATCGAGAAATCGATGGATCATCTATTATTCTTTATTTTATTCAAGCAGCTTCGATCAATATTCCAGATACGTTTGTCGTGAAAATGCACTCGAGGATAAAGCAGCGGTCGTGTATCTGATGGGGCATTTGAAAAAAAGCCTCGTCGTTGTAGGAGATTAAACCGTTCCTGGCCAGCTCGATCGCAAATGTCAGAAACTCATCCCGACTTCGCCGCGAAGATTGGCCTATCTACCCTCCGGGGAGATTTATTAATTGCGCGTCGTTGCGTCACTGCGCGTCGATAAAACCGTTGGTCCGATTCAATTTGCTCGTACCGATAGCCCTATCGTTTTTTCTACACCCTGAGATATTCCAGCCTTCGAAATCTCCGTGTACACCCGATACTCGAATCAAACGAGACTCGATTATTCCACCGACACCTTGAGCAGCTTCTCAACACCTACCTACACATAGGTACATACCACCGCGATTTCCTAAATTTTGTCTCCTCTTTTCTTCTCTGTTCTTCGGTAGAAAATGATCTGACTTTCCATAAAATATCAACTATTTTAATTTGACAAGGTTGAGAGAATTTCGAAGTTAATTCAATATGACAACTCAGATATGAATTATTGCTGATTCGCTAAAAAGAAAGCGAATTAATTGTCGCCTTTGTGTTTAAATATGTATCTTTGAATTTGTTTCGCCGAAATTTCCCATATACAAATCCCTCCCTGCAAATAATTGAATAACAACAATCGTAAAATAGCACGGTACACAGTGCGAACTACTTAGAATTAGCAATGAAGACAGTAAAGCTGGGTGCGCACTGGTGCGATGCAACACGTATCTACTTAAAGCGATTACGTACGATATACGTATACCACTGCAACCCGTCTGTGCTCAAGTTATCAGGGCCGAATATTCGTTTGGAAATAAATCAACACGGCGGCGGGGATTTTAATCGCCGGTGTGCAACGACGGGGAGCACCGGGCGCAATCTTAATGGGGCATAAAACAGCCATTACAGATGGCCCGGCGGGCGACAACACGCTGTAAATAATGCCCGACACTTGGCCAGGCGCCGCTTTAACGTCACCTATCGTTCTGGGCCAGATAACCGTTTTCCCCTAGCCCGTCCCCTAGCCGTCTTTCCAGACGTCCCGCGCTTTTCCACCCCCGCGGCTCACAATCAACCGTTACAACCGTTTCCCCGTGATTAATGTGAAATTTCATTTCCAACGATCGCCTAGTCTGGCTTGGGTCTGGCCCAAGTGGCCAAGATCGTTTTTTAATCGTTTTTCAAATCGATTCACCCCTTTGCGTTCTTCCCTCGAGGGGTGGGCCACGCGAGTGGAAACGTTTAGGCAACTCCGTAAACAGTGAGTTTCATTATTAAAATTAAATTTTTCTTTCATCGCTGGTATTTTGAAAATTTTGTATATAGGTACCTATTGTTTTGATACGTACCTCTTCGTCGCTGCCAAAAGCTGCTCAAAACTGGTTGGTACCCCTTCTCCCGATCGATGAGTCCCGCGTCCGGTTTACCGCGTTACGCCTCGATCAGCCTGCGATATTACGTTTCTCTCGAATAATAAATTAAATGTCTCGCGGAGCGTCTTGTAATTGATGCCCGCGCGGGGATGAAATGGACGTTGATTTATCGAGCGAAGAATGGCCTCGGTGCGCGGCACAAAAGAGAAAACCGAGGATTTATTGACTTTTCGGTCACGGCGTTTCGTCGTTGGAAAATATTAAATCGATACGTTATTATCATTGGTCCCTCGATCATGAGATTCCTCGCGGCTCTTCCCGCCTGACCCGCGTGCTCCTCGGCTCGCTGGCACTTATCGTCTTATAATTTAGAATTTAGCCGTGGCATCGCTTTAAATAGTATTGTAAAAATAGCTACTAATATGTATACCTAAGCTAAGCTACCAAGTTGCATTTAACGAGTGACGCGCGCCCGCCGATTTCTCGATTATAATCCAGATTCACGTTCCTCGGGTCGATTACTATGCTGGTCAACTGTTCAGCGGCGATACTCCACGCGGATTTTTTAATAGCAGTCGAATAACTTGTGAGCAGATTGCAGTGAGCAGCAGTGGGCATTCTGACCACCGAGATTTCTCCGAATCACTTCTCCATCGAATAAAGTCGCTTCGAGATGGTCTTCCTTTTGTCTGAACTTGAAGTTTCATTGGCTGTAAAATTCAACGTCTACTGATTTCGATAGGCTGTCGGCAGTTCACTTGTAACTTGTGCAATTGTCCTCGGTTCTTCTTTCAATGTTCCCTGGTCCTTGGACGCCACTCTTTTCGATTTCTTGGAAAATCTGTCTGCGGATCGATGTTTTTTGAGCTACTACATTTTGAGAGGAAGAACCGCTGCGTTCCCGACGATTGCTCCGTGACTAACAGGAGAAATCAGAGAACGTGGAGCATGTGTATGGATGGTCAGTCGACGAAGGCAACGCGATAACGCTCGCCAAGGAAGTCCCATTGATATCGACGTCCTGCTTAATCATAGCAGACTCCAGTGAAATCCAGTGGCCGTGATCGTAACTAAAATAAACTGGACGGAATAAGGACGATAACGCAGCGAAGAGCGTCTCTTCTCGACTCCGCTCTTCGGGACGTTGGAAAAATCCCAGCCCCGCTGAAATAATTCCAACCATTCGATACGTAGCTACTAGCTACATTGATTTCTCATCGATTTTTTCGCCTCCGAAGCTTGCAAATGTTGAATTCTGAAATGTTGATTTCAGAATATGTGGCTTTAGCAACGAGGCAACGAGCCAAAGGGCTCTGATAAACAGGACAATCTGTGTGTTCTTTTTTTTCCAGAAATGGTTTAATTACGAGGTGGACTCGGAAGACGAGTGGGAAGAAGAAGAGCCAGGGGAGTCTCTTCGTGGCTCTGACGACGAGAAGGACGACGAACACACCGAAGATAACGAGTACGACGTGGACAACGAGTTCATGGTTCCTCATGGGTAAGTTTCGTAAAAGAAACCCTAAAACAAGCTTCTGCCCCTCTTTAATCGCTTCCTCTTGTTTAAACATCCAGGTACTTATCCGACGAAGAACTTAGAGCCGACGAAGAGGATAAGGAAGACATGGCGAGTGTTTCTACAATATTTCTCCTAAGAATCCTTTACATCCTTTGCCAAGCAAGTGCTGTTATTTAACATTCCACTCGTTTCACAGTCTCCGGAAACGCAGAAGTTCAAGTTGAAAGTGCTGGGAGAGCAATTCGAATCGGAGAGGAACGCGAAGACGTCGAAACTGAAGCCGAAAATAATTGGCTGCGTTTGGAGGGGGCCTGCAAACACTTTCTCCGGAAATGGTGGGTGTGCGACCTTGAGAAATGTATAGTGCGATATTTAACGACAGATATTGTTTGTTTTCTGGTTCCAGTGCCACGGAGGATCATGGACTTTCTGACAGCCCACGAGGCCTGGGTGCGTCAGATACCGGTGACGCTGCCAAGTTCATGGGAGAACGAAGCCGCGACAGAGTGCGGCACGCCCACGCATCGGCAAACGCCAGCCAGCTCGAAGAAGACCCGAGTCCCAAGAGAGGCTCTGCCCGACCTGACGCGCCTGATACACGGCAACACGCACAGCAAAAAGTTCCTGGTGAAAGAATTCATGGCCTACTGGAATAAGAAGTCCAAGATCGGCGAGACCCCGATCTCGAAGGCCAGCCTGCTGCACAAGATCAGCGAGATCGGCAAGTGGATGGCCTGCCCGGAGGAGGGCCCGATGCACCTGAAGGCCTGCTGGTACGTTCCCGAGGGAATACGGAAGGAGTACGTCGACGAGGAAGTGCTCTTGCCGAACCGCTGGTCGTATACCCTGGTTCCGATGAGGAAGAGCGACTTTACAGATATCGCCGAGAAGCTGGAGAGGGAGGACAAGGACAGAGAGAAGAAGAACGTGCCATTGATCACCCAGTTCACGAAGAAGATCACCCAGGAGGAGATGAAGGAACAGTTGAGGGCGAAACCAGGCCAATCCGCGCCTCAGGCGAAGACCCCGAAGAGGGCGACTCTGATCTCCGTTGGTAGGGGCGAGCAGTTCTCCAAAGCGTCGAAGGACAGCTTGGTAAAGGGGAAGAACGATGGTGGATCGACGGACGACGATATTATGGTGTTAGAGGATGATGAGAGGGTGAACGAGACGAAGGAAGAGTTGAAGGCGCAGAACGACAGCGACGACAACGCTGCGAATCAGGATTCGAGGAGAAAGGATGGTGAATCGGCGAACGATGATATTATAGTGTTAGAGGACGATGACGAGAGGGTGAACGAGGGGGATAAGTCTGATGGAAAAGGTGGCGAGGACAGGCTTGCCCCTGCGCCCATGGAGTGCAAGGATAAAGGTAAGAACCCGAAGGAATCATCTACGAATACAAAGCAGAAGAAATTGTCTGCGAATACAAAGCAGAAGAGGAAGTCGACGCCCAAGTCCAAACCTAAGGTGCCGAAGAAGGGTGCGGAAGGAAGTGTAAATACTCCCATGAATATGGATATCGACGACCCTGCAGCTGAAGATTGAATGGTAAAATGATTCCTAGAGGTTGTCTACTTATGTTTCAGGAACAGCGTGGAAGAAAATATCGCACAGAAAAAAAAAAGAAAAAAAAAACGTGATAAATGAGTAGTAATAGGAGACGATGAAAAAGAGATATTAGATTCGAAGGAATAAGGTAATTGGTAATTTTCTATATGCCTAATATTTAAATACGGCGCTGCGAATGTGTACAAAGTGAGCTGTTCTATTTTTGTAAAATTCGTCTACTTGTAATTCACACAGTTACGATTGTTATAAAAGCAACAAAAAACACTATTGCAAGCATTCTAGCCATTGCATCGAGGTCTCCGCGTATGTATTCCTCGGCCTTAGTCTGACCTCGACCACTTTTATAAAAGCTTCTTGTAACTACCTATAGCAACTAAGAAACAATTCTCTATCGTATTATTTCGAATAGGTTTTTTAATGCGAACATTGTAATGTTCATAGAATTATATTTACGATATTTATTAGGGTTAAAAGTTATTTAGCTCCACTGTGCCACTTTGCTGTGGGCATAACTCCACTCCGCGTTGCTCAAAATAATTAGAGAATCGTGTTTCTACGTAATTCGGAAGAGTACAGGAAATTTTAGGCAAAACACTCCGTGCACTCTGTTTGATGCAGTATTATTTTTACTGAACAATAACGATGCTCGAGGAATGGAATGGATCTTCTGATTATTTTGAGCTGTGTACTTAGAACTGCAAAGAGAAGAGGATTGGCTCGTGTTTATAATACGTCGTTTAGAAGACGCCTGCGATGTTTTAGATCCAAATTTTTTTTAACTATTTAACGTCATCAGCGATTTCAACAGCCCGGTGTTGAAGATCTGGCAATTTTTAGCTGCGCTGTTGATATCGCGTTGTTTGCGTATTTAATTCCTACCAAAAATATCGAATTTCAATGATCGCCTTTAAAAATTTTCTAAATACAAACCATCGTGTGTTTCGGTTTTAAACAACCGCGTTTAAGAAAATATTGGAAGAATTTAATCTTTTCTTTTCCATTTCATTTTTATATCTCTCTTTTTTTAACACAAATTTAAGAACGTTATGGCTGCCGTCAGTTTGTGTAAACATTGGAGACCACGTGACACTGTCGGTTATTATAAATTTGGATAGTACATATTGGGAAGAAGGAGGCGAGTAAAAATATCGATACACGAAACGATCGCATATGAATTGCACGAAAAAAAGCTTTATTCAGTCTTTTACGTGTTCAGTGTCATAAATCACAATGTACTTTATGTGATATACGTTTCCTTTCGCCTGATCGAAAGATGTAACGTGTAAGGAGGAGGGAACGTGTTAAATTTATGAGTCGTTATCGCATTCTATTAACAAATTCCAATTTTATAATGAAAATGATCGAATAAATATGAAAATATCTATATCGAAAGTTCGTGTGACAAAGATGTTGACTAATGTATTAGGTAGGTATAATATTTCTGAGAAACTTGGTGCCGTAAGTTATTTCAACTTCTCTTCCCTCAAAATGTTACCTACACTTTATTTGAGGCATTGGCAGAGTTTTTTTTTTTGCGATATTGAGTTAGTAATAGGCTCTACTAATCATATAAAATAGAAAAAATTAATTTATTTTCAATGTGGGTGAGTTCAGTTTTGCTCTCAATGCCTCATTTCAATATTACTTATATCTTATGCTATCAGAACACCCCAATAATCGTGTTAATGTCCCACAACAGGAAAAAACTGTAAATTTACAGAAGACTCGCTGAAGAAATACAGGTACTACCAGACTTGGCCTCCTCGAAGCTGCAGCAACAAGAAACAGCCCTCAAACTCATCCACACAGCGAAAGGACTTTGGAAATCTAATTCACTTTGCATTTCTGCAAAAAAAGGCAGAAGATAATCGAAAACCGTCCGTCATCGGCAACTCGAAGACATTTTTCGCTCAAGTACAAGACCATTTTTTGGTCTCCGCTCAGAAACGGGTAATCCGTGGCATTAACGTGAATTAACCAGAGGATTCCAGCTGCCGAAAAGTTTTCGCAGCATTCGTAACGCTCGAGCTTTCGGTTAATGCGTCGGGTTCGAGGAACGTGGAATTGCATTCCGCCGAACCGTGTGCTGGAGTTAAATAAAACGGCTATGGCGAAACTTTTGCCGAGCATCCAATTATCAGCGGCTAAACAGGAAGCGGCGGACCTGTCTTATTGGAATGTTACGATAAAGCGCGGGCAACGATTACATTGATCGCTCGCGATTCATCGATTACTCTGGGAGGGGGGGGGGGGGGGGAGGGAGGGATGAGCGTTGTTAAAAATGCTTCGGTGCTTTGATTCTCGTGCACACCTTGCCTTCTTCCTTTTTCCTTTTTCTTCTCTGTTCCGTAGCCGAATGGTGACGCACATGTGCTTACCAGAAGAAAAACTTCGGATACGCTGGTAGATATGTAAATAAAACTTATTTTAGTTGAGGTTTCTCTGGAACACGATTTAAGTCCCCCGATAAATTTTTGTCCCCGATTTTCACCCCAATTCCGAATTTAAAGTAATCATTTATCCCCGACTCTGTATTTCTTTTTTTAAAGTTACAAAATAATCGGTATGAAACCGAAGCCTACTTAGAATTTTGCTGATAAAATTCTACTAATTTGGCAACAGCGGTCCCAAAAAAACATCTCGTGCAGTGGCGCACTTGGAATTTAACCTTTGGGGGAGCCGAGTTGAAGGGATAAATATGTTTTTAACAGATATTCATACAGAAATTAATACAAATTTATTCAAAGCAGTGCTTCCCAACCTCTTTTTTCAGTCGTAAGGTAAATTGAATAGGTAAAGGAAACACATTAAATATAGGTATTTCAGAATATAATTCTAACTTAATAATATAAAAAAAATAACAGAAACCCTGGCGACTCTCCAGAAAACACTTTGCGACCTACTGGTTGGAAAGAACTAATTTAAAGAATAAAATCGAGTTTTCTTTTTTGTTTACAAAGCTCTTGAATTACTTGAGTAGGGGTTACACTTATTAATCTCCTCTTTTCATTCTTTTTGTTGAGTACCAGGGCCCCTTGGCCCCCCTTTACCATTCAAGTTGATAGAAAGAAAAGAAAGCTACCTACGTCGAAATTCGAGAACGTGTGATTTAGGGGAACACCGATTTCATGTAATTGAATTTAAAATTTCAGCTTAATCCGCTTGTTTGCAGACCCGTTGCGATTTCGAGCACCGTTCGAGAGCGCGAAACTGAATTCGAACGAAATTGGAAAACAATATCGCGCGAGAAGTATTGTTGTTCGCGATTCATTTGAGTGGATCGCGTTAGTTGCGAAAAACATTTTCAGAACCGTACTTAATTTACCTGAACGCCACCTCGTGCGCCGCTATTTTAGAACGTTCAGTATATTATTTCTCGCGGCACGGGCGAGTAGAAAGCAGAATTTGAAGAGCAAGTAGAAGTGAAACTATAACAACGTCCGTTGACGAAAGCCGCGTCAACGTTCGCCGACTGTTCTCTGCGCTTCAAATATCCAAGAGCAGAAAAAGGAAGAAAGCAAGCAACGTCCAGTAGGAAGTTTTACGGTCTGTAGTTCGGAACGTAGCTGCAGGGTGTAACACGGACGGCATATGGTCGGAATAAGGAAAGAGCGCTCGTCCAGAATACGGCAATTATCGAGTCACGTTACGGGACCTGGCGCCACGCGGCTCCAAAACGCAGAAATTAAGTTCCAACCCCCGAGGAGACGACTCGAGATGGCCGACGCTCGAGACGAGCACGTTCGAAGAATCGAGGCGTCCTTGTAGAAAACACTGTAAGTGGCAAAAATTAAATACTATACTATAATATCATCATTTGGCTCGAAGACCATCTTCCGATAAAAATGTCTTTTCAAGGACTCTCGAATTATTCCTTCTGCGCGAAAGTCGAAACTCTACCAGCTTCTACAGTCACGCAAGAAATAATCAATATTCTTGTTTGAACGCTCGAAGCTATCGAGGTGACATTTCTTCTTGAAGAAGCCATTCCTGGCAAGAAACCAAGTACCCATGCAGCAGCGAGTTTCTGAATGAAAAATTCAGTGGAGGCATCAGACACGACCGCCAACCCGCGAAAGGATCCTGCAAAAAAGCACCACAAGGTGCCATTGTGCAGCTCGCGTTCGGATTCCTCGAAAGCACGAAGAGGTCCGTCGAACTGTCGCCGGGAGGGCCGGCCAATCAGGAGCACGAGGTCCCGCGTACCGGCTCGGACCTCCCGAGGTCGTGTCTCCAGATATTAATGAGAGGATAGAGAGGCGGTGGAGAGAGGTTACCGAGTGCCTCCTCCGGCGGAGGAGCGACGGGGCGAAGGAGGTGGGAGGAGGACCAGGGAGGGTCTCCACCCTAGGACCACGCGGTGGAGGGAGGACGTCGTCGGGTCACGAGAAGCCGACGGAGGGAAGGACAGAGAGACGGAACCCTGGCGGCGACGGGAGGAGGAGGAGAAAGAGAGAAACGGACGGATCTGGGACCACTTTGGCGGAGAGGAAAGAGAGGAGGTACCGGAGGTCGAGAGGCTGGGAGGGGGTGGTCGAGGAGCGAGAGAGATGGCCGAGAGAGATCCGGAGGCCACGTAGGAGACGTTCAATACTGTAGCAACGACGTCGAGCCAACGCCATTGGCTACCATTTTCTCTCTATACCTTCTGGGCATACACCTTGTACTCTATTCCGGTCTACTCCACTTTATTCCTGCTTCTACCACGGTTCCCGGTCTTCCGCTCCTTCCCGGCCGCCACCCGCCGCTTCTGGGAGCCATCGAGATCGCGGACCGAGAGCACCCGGACAAACGGTAGGGTGTCTCGCGTTGCCGCAACTCCGCGATTCTATTCCCATGCTTCGGCAACCGTCCAATGCCTCTGGTCGCATTCTATCGAACTTTCCGTTTGATACTCGACATCGCCTTGCAGCTCCACAGCCAAGCCAGGCTCAGCTTACCTGCAACGCGAACTTGCAATTAGTCTAGACCGAGTCCAAGCCCAGGTTGAGCTCGCTGGGAGCCGCGCGTTCATCGCGTAAGTATTCACCGAGCGATTGGACGAGTGCGCGCGTTTCCCTATGATTACCGTGGAACCGCGGGGGGAAGGATTCGAGGCGGGACAAAGATCGGGGCAGCAATCAGCCAGAAATACAGCGTCTTCCGTGCCGATTGCTGGCCAATCTGGGCATCATCATCGCGCTCCCTATCCGGCTGCGCCTAGGCTTACGCAATGGCGCAATGGCGCAATGGCGTGCGTTTATCTATACTATAGGTAGGTACGTGAGTTCGCTGCGCGCACGTATCGCGGCTTTCGGCCTTAGCATAATTGCCCGTAAAGGCCCACCCCGTAATACGTCTATTACGCCGATGCCTCTGTACACGGCTACTGACACAGGGCATCAATCCTCGCTCCGAGTATTCAATTAAGTATCCCTCTCCTCCCTCCCCCCTCCTCCTGGCGCGAGCGCAAGCCTCGATCCACGCTCGTCCCACCTCTCTACCTATCTCTTTCTCCATTTCTCCTGGCCCCCGCGCCTTTTTATCCTCCGCTGATCTATCGGGCGAGCTACGGGAGACGGCAGCCTTTAAATATTTCCCCGAGGAGGATAATCGAAGGTGATGCCCTCGCTTTCTGGTTCGCCGCTGATTTTTTCGCGATGGGATTTCGAGTAATTTTATCGCCCAAGGGTCTGGATTGCTGGGGATTTGCTAATGCAACCCCCCGGGTTAATTTGAAAAACTAATCTTAATTAAGTGAATATTTCTAAATTTTTAATTACAACAGCGCCACAAAGTGAATTCAACGGGTTTTCTAAACTAACGGGAAGTAGGTACTAGACGCAAGTAAGCTACGGACCGGGCTATCGGCAGGTTGCTCGGGATAAGGGAGGAGAATCGGCGGAGTTGGTCGCGCGCGTGGTCTGCAGCTGCTGGATCTTATGCTAATCCCACCCCCGCAGGCTAACCCTGGCGTGCGCATCGCATGAAAAAGTTGCTCGTTACACGCTCGCCCATAAATCTCCTTGCCAAAGCTTAATCTGTTCGTCGGCCCCGACCCTTCGGCCGGCCGCGGAAAACTCGGAGAGCGGGGCGCGGCAGGTGTGTTGCGTGTGCGTGTGCGTGTGCATTTTCATAATTTTCTCGTGCGAGCCTTCTCGATGGAGCGCCTCCTGCTGTCACCTTACCGAATTTCAGAAAATCGTCTTCATAGCTTGCTCGCAAGGAGAGGTTTTCAGGTGTCTAGGTATGTTTTCGAGGACCGAAAAATAACAAATGGGTACGTGCCTTTTTGTTTGATTTATTTATTTATGCACGAGAAAACCCTATGATACATAGAGAGTATAGAGAAGAACAGTAGAGGACTAATACCTAGATAAAATGACCAAGATAAAGGTAAAAAAGAAAAACACGGGAAAACATCCTTCGACGTTCACAAGAACGGTTACGAAAATTCCTGTTGTTAGTTTAAAGAATACTGTAACGTTGTGTTGAATAAAACTTTATATAAATTTCATTTGCGCGATAACTTGCTTCAGTTCCTCTAAAAGTCTAAAGAATATATCCGAAAAGCGAGAATCAAAGCAATCGAGGGTATGTGAACCTGAAAAGCTCTCCTTGTCAGTTACTTGGATAGCTGGACCTGAGAGAAATTTACTCGATAGAGGCAGACTATACAATACGTATGAAGGTTCGCTGTGAATGGAGCTCGAGCTCGTTACCCGTATCGAGAGCGGAACACCCAGGAACAGCATCGGGTCTCGTGCTGGCCGCGGCGCGGATCGGTTACGCGTAATAGGCGCCTCGCCCCCGAAGAAGGTTCGTGTTCCCGTGACGAGGCGGGCTGGATCGCCGCGTATGCGAGCGGGATGAAAAAAGTCGGCGAGATGCAAGGCGTAGCGTGAGAACTCCCGGAGAGCCGGCAGCGGGGCCCTCGGGACTTTTGCGAGCCTGAAATCCCAAATGTCCGCGTGAAATGTCCGTTTCTTTCTCGGAGCCTCGAGAGGGGTAGAGGGTAGATTTTGAATACGGTGTTCTATGAATCTTGCAGTGGATTAGATCCAAAGAATTGGCAAATTCTCTTTACCTTAAGCAGATCTGCTTTGCAGAATAGTCACCTCTGTTGCTTTCAGTTGAACCTATAATTCAGGCATTGAGAGCAATATTCTCTGCTAATCCTATAAAGTAGGAAAAATTAATTCTTTTTTTCAACGCGCGCACAACATTCAAGAACCGCCACACCAAAGTCTTTTCTTTCTTCGGAACCGAAATCTACTTCCCATCGAAACTTACCAGCCTTGTAGGTACCTACACCCCCCTACGTCTTCCCTGACGTGGTCCTCGGGTCTGCATCTTGGCAACGTACCTACCTACCCCCGAATCGGCCATCGTATCCAGCCACTCGTAGGAAGAAGAGCTCGTGAGCTTGCAGCACCGGTGTATAGTACATAGTGCGCGGATAGAGCGTGCGAGAAGGGGGTTAGGGAGCATAGGGGGGCCATTATGGAGATGGATCTTCCTTCGAATAAAGCTCGGCGGGACGGAGCGCGAGAAGGGGGCTGCTAGCGATGGGCATTCGATTCTACCCCTGCGCGAGCTTTCGAGCAATTTCCTCTTGCGGGGACTCGAACGATTTCGAATATCTACTCGGAAAATTTAAGGACTTGGCATCCCGCAATTGAATAATTTTGCCATTTCGTTCTATCGATTTTAGTATTTAATAAACGAGATTAGTGACATTGTTAATCACAACAACCGCAATATGTGTCTCGAAGAAGTTACCTGCAAATTGTTCGGTGAGTTTGAATTATATATTTCCGTGGATCGTTGAAAACACGTCGAGGCCATCGCTACCGATGGAGAACGGGGAACGAGGAAGGAGGACCGACAGGGTGGAGGTGGGTAGTTGGTGGTAATATATCACCCTCTTGTCGTCCGTGAGACGCGAGTAAGCCTGTCGGCCAGTAACCACCTTCTCCTACTCCTCCTAGAGGTGCAAGAGGGAATCGATACCTAGATAGCAGACTCGCGGACGACTCTCGTCGACGTGCAGCATCTCCGATTGTTGGCCGGCGCGGCGTCTCCTATCGCTGCGCGCTGGGACGAATCGATGATACGACGCGACGTCTTCGAGTGCCTTCTCAGAGTTGCTACCTACATTCTAAAATTCTCAACTTTTCACATCTATTTATTTGATTCAGAGTTTTCGAAGCGAAGGTATTATTTATTTAGGTATTTCTTTTCTCATGAACGGGTAAGACACGGTTTTACAGGAGCAGAAGTTCCTCTATTATTGTTCCAGCCAGTATACCTGGAATTAAGAAGTGATAGTAGGTAGCTACGTTGAAATTTGTAGAATTTCATTTCTCCACTTTGTTTCTTCGTTCAATATAGGTAGGTTCTGTCCTTTTTCCTCCGAATTAGTGGTCAGTAGACCGTAGAGAATCTAGGACCGCGATTAAAACGGCGAGAATATGTAAGTTAAACGGATCGAACTTTATCGAACTTTAACCCCGGATGTCGATGCGAGGTGACGGTAGTACACTCCCAGTTAAGAAAATATTCCGGAGCCTGCTACCGTGCACTACTTAAGATGCTTAATGCGTGGAGCTGAATCGAAGATGTGGAATCGATGGAATCCACGCGAAATCACAGCGCAACTTTATTAGGTACAAGGAAATACCTAAAGGATACCTAAAAGGAAGCGAAGCAGCATCCCTTCGCGTCTAATTCAATTCCGCCGCAGCAAAGATTCTTTCTCACGAGGACGGAGGAAACGGGAGACACCGGAAAAGGGAAGAGGGCGAAAGGAGGAAAAGAGGCCGGGGGAAGGGGGGCGTGGGTGGACGAGACGGAGGTTGTAGAAGCGTGGATCGATGTGTCGCCCGCGTGTCCAGCGGTCACGAGCGCCTGCGCCCTGACGTTTCCCCTGTCCTCCAGGACGTCGCCAGGCTCCCTGATTCGCCGAGCTCGGTGACAGTCCTCTCGCGATTGTCACTCTACGCCACCACCCTTTGTCGCGAAGAGGGTTGCCAACGTCCACCACCCCGAGCCTCTCGGCCGCGACAGATCGCACGCAGGCTCACCGCCCTTCGTGGGTGTGTCTCCGACTTATTCCTCCGTCGAGGTTGCCCTCCTGTTCGCCGGTGGCGACATATAAACTTAATAAATAAGCGATTTTTTCCTCAAAAGAGAGGGGTGCAATTACCCCTTTTGCCCCCATGCTGGCAATGTCCGGTTGTGACGAGTGTCAGCCGATTTTTCGTTCAAGCGTCCTATGCCGCGTGCTTAGTCAGAGAGTTATCTCGCGACCTTCCTTTGTTAATCGATAGTGTAGTTAACTGTTGGGCGATTCCGGTGTTTAACTGGAGAGTCTGTAGAATGCGGTTGGAGAACGAACAGGCGAATCTGTTCGACGGGGGAGCAAGCTCCATGCGAACGGATTCGTTCTCGTCGAGTCGTAATGTCGTCGTGCAGTGTCCCCGCTTCAGGGCGACACCAGCGACAGTCGTGATTGGTCGCCAGAAGGGACAGGGGCGTGGTTAACCTCCATCGCTGTCTTTCTATAATTGCACCGCGTCCACCTGTGCGTGCACCTTCGCATTACCTTGTCACTTTTTCCTCTGTTCCATGCCGGCTCCGCCTCGCTTATCGCCTTCGCGACTTATTTTTCGTTTGCTAAATTAGCCAACGTCAAGGGGAAATTATCGCGACTGAATTTCAAATGGAAAACTCTGTACCTATTCTCTATTAGGTATACATATAGGTAAGTTTGCTCGAAAATCTTTACCTCGGAAATAAAGGTAAATTGGCAATTGACAAGAAATTAAATAATTAAACACAGTACAGATCGCATTATTTTGTGATGTTTATTTTGCAACAACAAAAAAATACCACTCTTAAAACTACCAAGCCATAGTTCCATTTTAAGTTTATGAAACAAGAGCCACAGAAAATTTGAAATACTATTAATTATCTAGCTATAGTACTCGCTGTTAAATAACTCATTAAAAAGCATTGCAAAGCAACAATAAGAAATAAAATACATGCAATAGAAAGGAAGCTACTTAGTTTCCTTTGACAATTAAAATCTTCAAACTAAATTCACTGAATAATTTCAGATCGTTAAGGGTTGGTAGGTTTCTGCATAACTTGGCCCGATAGTTTCGCGACTATCTCGGATTACTGCAACAGTGTAACCAATTCTCGCGACGATGGGCAAATAACGGTTCCACGGTCTCTTGGATAATTCCGGTTATCAAGTTGTTATAGGTACCTATGTGTAACCCTAAGTAGATACCCTGCTTGGTCGTCTAGATTTCCGCGGAATCTGCTCGGTGCTATTGCTAGGGACCAGCAGCGGATGTCGATGTTTTGAAAATGAGACTAATCACCTGTAAAATGGTGAGCCGTCCAAGGGTACCTACCGACGTTGCGCTTCCTCTAAAACGAATGTCCTCCCAAAAGGTTCAGCATTTTCTTGGGGAGGTTCTTTCAGAGGTTCCCGAGAGAAAAAAGGGAGAAACTTTACGGGACCGCCAGCTTGCACTCTCACACGCCTCAATTTCATGTAATTCAACGTAATTCAACGTAATTCCCCGGTCGGGTTACCCTCAACAACATAATTCAACACACTCGATCGCGCTCACAGATCAGTCCCTCGCGATTCGATGCATTCTTCTTTCCCGGCGGACAATCTAAAATGGTCCAAGATTGTTTGATACTCGTGGCTGAGCGATGAAAAATTGCTTTTGCAAGGCTTACCAGAGGTTATCATCGAACCCCAAAATAGCGTTTGAAGCGTGTTTCTGTAACGGTCTCACCGTGAAATCCAACTGCCCCAAGAAATTACCCTCAACGGCGAGAGAGCAGAGAAGGGGGAGAATTTTTATTCGAATAAAAATTGACGAATAAAAGTTGAAAAAGTTATTCCTAATGCGATCGAATAAAGTAAAAGTACCTACCTTTTATTTGATCCGTTAGTTAAATAATCTTTTATTTAGTTAATGCCGCTCGGTGGAAGTTGTGGCGAGGATGTGGCGAGGATCGGCGTGAAGGTGCAAGAACCGATGGTGGATCCGGAGGGGCGATACGGGGGCGTGTTGAAGGTATCCTCTCTCACGGCGAGAAAGAGCGTGGGCTCTGCCGTGTCGCGGGATAATTGGGACACCGTGTATTATCGTTGTTGCGTGCCATAGTTGCGGTGTGCGGTGTGTGATTGGATAGGCGGAGATGGGTCGCGCGAGATAGCTGACCCTAACTAACGTAGAAACCGAGGGCTATATCTTCGAGGACCATCTCTTCTCCATCTGCAGCAGCATTACCTATCCACGTCACCGGTTGATGCATGGCGTGGGCGTTCCTGCGTTCTACGTACACCGGGGTTCTCATTTAATTACCGTTCAACCGCCCTCTCACGTTTTTCTCCCCTTCAATCGCGTGCCATTTCTCCAGGGCGATCGTGTCTTCGAAAACTTGTCGGCTCCCTCGGCGAAGAATTCTGAGACCGCGTTCTCAATCGAATAATACTGTATAGCTCGGCGAGGTGGCAAAGGACCCCGCCTCTTCTTCCGCCATGCATATAGCTGCACCGACGCCTCACTTTTTCACTGCCTTGATTTTCTCGTTCTATTTCAAATAATTTTGTGAAACTGAACGCATCAAGACTTTTCTGGATTTTTAAAGGTATTATTCAGAGGCGAGATTTGCAAAGTAAGAATTTGCTAACAATTTTTCAAATTGAGAAACATTCTCCATTAACATAGGAAAAGTATGAACTCTGTACGATAAATAGTTGCCGAGATATAAATTTAGAAGCACAGGTATGGAATGGGTTATCAAAATCTTTCCATTCCCACTACGCTCAGCCCCTGCCTTTAAGGTCCGTTTTCACGCGACCCTGTATGGCAGCCTAAACAACCGTGAATCATTGTTGCAACATCGCGACATCTAATTTTCACGACGACAAAAGTCATGACTTTACTAGGTATAGCTCGGGTACGACAAGGTAAAACAGAATCCTAAAGCGTAATGTTCACGAGACAGTAAATCGCGACTTTTACAGTCCATTTATGACCATTATCATAAAGTCGAGCGATGCGGCGTCGTTGCGATCTCGCACCGGTAGAAATTTTTCGCGGCAGTATTGTCATAGGGCGCGATGCCGCATCGCTTGTTGTGTCATCACCGTAAAAGTCACGATTTACTGTCACGTGAAAATTACGCTTTATGGTTGTTTTTCAAGTTGCCGAGCTATAATATTAATGGTACAGTTGAATTATACCTACATAACAATGTATTAGGTCATGATATTTTGTAAGACAGTCAGATGTTTAATCTATGTATACTGATTGGGTGTACTGACGCCGAACGGCCGTTGACTTCCGGTTTAGTGACAGAATAGACAGCGGACAGACTGTGAGGTCTTTCTTTCCTATTACGAATCGATCCGCTTGCCAACTGATTATTGTCAATAGTGGTCGAAACAGAAGGAACCCAAGGAGTAGTAAATGATTCTGTGATTATTACCGCGTGTAGAGCTGACTAAGCTTGATAAGGTGCGAACGCGTGAACGTAACCTGAACACGTATCTGAACACGTGAACGAGATGGACGGGAGAAACGATCGGAGTTGGGAACAAGTACCGCCACTTGTAGGCCGAGAGGATTATACCTATTGGAAGTCTTCGATGCGAGCGTGGCTCGAATCCAATGATCTTTGGGGATGCGTCACTGAGGAAGAAGCTTATGTGGCAGATCAGAAGAAAATGGAAACCACGAAAATGCGTATCATCGTCGCGGCGAGCAAGCAGAACTACACCTACGTACAGGACGTCAGAACGCCCAAGGAAGCCTGGCAAAAGTTGGAGCAGCAATTTCAAAATGTAGGATTGATGTGCAAGGTGGACCTCCTACGCACATTGACCTCCACAAAATTATACGATTGTAGATCGGTAGAGGATTATGTAAATCGAATAACAACTGTGGCGCAAAAGCTGAGGGAACTAATGATTGAAGTGAAAGATGAGATGTTAAGCATGTTGTTGCTCTGTGGTTTACCAGACACGTATAGGCCGATGATATTGGATCTGCAGAGCTCTACTGCCCTTATAACGGTGGACGCGATGAAAGAAAAGTTACTGAGAGAGGTAAAACAGAAAAGGACTCAAAACAAAGAGGTAGTGCTGTTCTTTCGTTCAAAAGCTAGCGTAGAAAATTATAAAGGCAATAGAAAGAGTAGAGATGATAGGGACAGTTGGATCAAGAATAAGGGCACTGCAGGTAGTGGAGAAAAGAAAGGTGAAGACAAACTGTTGTTTCGTTGCTACACATTGTCTCCTGAACTTGCTGCGATTGTTGGCGCCAACCGATCGACTTGGTACGACGTCCAGGATAAGGTTCGAGCTATCGTCGAAAAGCGAAAGCTTCATGATCCTGAGAATAAGGAGTACATAATCTGCGACGAGGAATTAATGAAAATATCCAAGATTAAGCGTATCAAACTTTGTGATCTGTTAAGTTCCATCGATAAACACTTTGAAACGCTAACATAAGATTAGGATTAAGTAACCAAATAAAGAAAGAAAATATATGTAAGGAGGCGTTTGGGGGCGTCGATAATGTTTGCTAAGGTATGCTTTACACGCGCCATTTTTATTAGACTGACAGTAAGATTATTTTATAAGATAATTATTTTGCGAATAAAGTATTAGCGCCGTTCCCTTCTGGTTCAGTGATAGAACAGCCAAGACATGTGATTTTTCTTTCCTGCTAACATCCGATTGTCAAGAAATATACTTGTGTCTTTTGCGATTGCTAACAGTGAATCATGACTTTAGTGTCACGTGAAAACGCACCTACCCCAATTGCAGATCGTTCGAGATTGTCGTCTATTTAGAGTTTAGGATCGTTAATCGTATTCCGCAGCGTGCAGTTGGTTCGTGATCGTCCACAAAAGTAAGTTGCGCGTGCAACTTTACAATAAATTACGCTACCTGCGATTTTCAATCAGCGGTTCCGTTTCCAGATTAACCTTTAGCCAGCCGCGCGGCACCGTGTAATTTGACAGCAGTTTGTCTCGCACCTAGTTGCATCGTGACAGCGAATTTGCAACAAGTCAGTATCCCCGGCTATCCTTGCGACGCGGCGTTTCACCAGCGACCGTGCAACCATCTCGTTGCTCACTTAAAAATATCCATCGAAGACTACTCTAATTTCATCCGTAGCAGAACTCCAGCCATTTGATCGGTAACCCTCCCACGAATAACTCCGCAGGAGCAGCTAACTCGGACAGAAAAGAAGAGGACCGAAATTTCCCTTCACTGCGAGGGGATAATCGAGGGTGTCCGTGAGGCGAGGGGCGGGCACGCCCGATTATAAATCACGAGGTTCACCGGGGCCCTTTGACGACCCCGACACATTCGCGGCCACCCCTCGCCCCCACCGGAGCACAATATGGCTTGTTACACACACGTGCGTTGCGTACTCGCGCGTAGAGCATCCCTACCACGCCGTCCCGCACGCACATACGACACGAGGGGAGGGACGAGAGGCCTCATTAACTGGTTATTAATAGCTTAGCCGGCTCATATTAATGACAGACGCATCTGCTTCTTATACATCTACCTGGGCTTATCCATTCCCCCCTCCCGCCCCTCGCTCGCCCAGGGGTCAACAATTTTTAGTGGTCCTCGAGCAGGGAGGCACCGCAAATATCTTAAGTACCTACCTAGTTGTTGAGAAAAAATGGTAAAGTTCAGGCTTGTTATCCTCGTATGCCCCTCAGTGTTTTTTTTTTCTTTAAGCAAAGAGCATTATTTGATATACCTACATACCTGAGTACTGAAATTGGTGCCGGGGTCGTTTTCCTTTAGATTAGCTTAACCGGCTAGCACGATCAGAAATATCGAATCTCTCCACTATCTTTATCTCCTGATAAATCATTTCTTTCCAGTCGCGTGGTTGCACTGGAACGGCGAACACGCGAGTCAACGAAAATGGCGAGGCTGCAGCTCGATCGAGTTGAAAAGGTTCAACGACCTGTGACGAGAAAAAGTGACCTCGATGGCCAGAATTTTCGCACGTATCAAAGCGGAGACTGGTCGGCGGGCACCCCGAGTCGTTGATAAATCGCGGAACGGTTCCAAGCGCGGCGGCCATATCAGCGGCGATATTCAGTAGCCTCCTATGGCTGGTTCCCCAATTTAAGAGGTATTCAAGGGGACACAAAGGGGGCCCCGCTGGCTCATATGTCATCGTGGCAACTCTATGGTCCACGCTCGGCTTTGTCGACCGGCTCCCGACGATAGATCCGCGGCCGTTTATGCGTCCATCCTCCCCCTGTTGGCCCCGTCGCCCTGCCACCGCCGAGACGCTCGCGAATGCTAATTGATGTTACTGACTCGTAGTGACCCGGCCTCGTGTGTGGTCCTGAGTCGTGAGCGTGTTGTAACGCCGGGGCTGGCTTTTAATCGAGCAGTTGGACCGATAGAGAGAACGAACGAACGCTCGCCACGAGAACTGGCACGCTCGGTTGTCTCGCGGAGAGAAGTGACTCTAGGCCGCGCAGAGCTGCGTTGGGTAATCGCGTCATTAACGCGGAATAGGATCTCTACGCTGACCGATATTCTGCGTGGGATCCACTGTCAGCGAAGGACTCTCTTGCGATCCCTTTTGCCACCTCTCATTCCCCGTCTGAATGGCTTTCTGAGACGTCACGCGCGACTCGCTATAAGAAACGCTGTTCCGATGATGGGATGCTTCGAGGTCGAGCCCTGAATCTCCATGAATTAACGGCGCAGTCAGAAAAACGACAGCGTAACGCGCGGACACGCTCTCTCTCGCTCTCTCTCTCTCTCTCTCTCTCTCTCTCTCTCTGTCCGAGCTTCGAACCAGCTCGATGGGAAATTACAGATCTCGGGGGATTAATGCCACGGATCGGGACCAAGGGAAGAATAAGTGTGGCGGAGTCGGGTCTGACTTGGAAATCGCAGCTGTTGGGGTGTTCTACCCGAAGTCGCTACCAAAACCAGCTAGCCGCGCGTCTATGCGCAGGGTGTTATTATTTTTTACGGCCGGCGGAACGGTAAATCGCGTCTAATTCGACGCTTAGCGATTTAAACGTTTGTCCGTGATCACCAGGACGCATCTATAATTTTGGGGCGCCCAGCCCGATCGTTCGGACATGCGAGTCCAACCGAAACGCAGCTGCTTCGGAGGCAAGCGATCGCTTTCTTGTTTCCCCAGAACTTTCGATCGACGCCCTGGTCGATTATTTCTGAGGAGAGTGCAGCGATCGCAGGACACGTGGACTCGTCATGCTGAGTCAATGACCATGTCCTCCTCCCCTTGAGGAGACCACACTGAAGTTGATCGCTGGGTAAATTGGCTACCTTTACCGGGTACCACGAAACTGAGAAGTTTATTTCCACTGCAGTAGCAAGCCATTACCATTTCACTGTCCAGCCGAACTCTGTCTTCGTTCGAATTGCTCCCAAGTCCCCCGCAACGTTATCGTCCCCTTTTCGGTGGCAATTGTTACGGGAAGGTGCTGGTGCTCCAGTTCGGAGTGTAGTCCCACGTTGGCGGTTGGTTCTCACGGCGGAGGAGGGTCCCGTGAGAGACTGTGGCAGCTTTTGGTCCCGGCAGAGTCGGGTGTTCGTGCTCTATGGTGGGGACCGTTGGCGTGATACCCATTTCGACAACGACCACCTCGACCGCTATCACCTGCCCCTCCCGCGTCCTCCGCGCGTAAGCGCGATTTCCTCCATCCCTGGTCCCGTTTTTTCTCGCGCGTTTCGCCTGCTCGAACGGCGGTGATTACCCGGGGAGGAGGGCTGTGTTCTAAGCTGCTGCCACGGCGCGGCGTGGAAGGTGGTGTTGGGCCCGCGCGATGTCGGCGAAGAAACGAGGAACACGAAACGGGGTAGAGAGACAGAGGTGAAACGGAGGCCTAGATGTTGGCGGGAAGAGGAGAGATCGAAGGAAGGTGGGGAGGAGGGTAGGTGGCCGTACCGGCGGAGGGACGGGGGTGTAGCAGAGAGCAGAGGTTACTTTTAATGTCTCGCGTCACGCAGCCCAAGGCACCGTGAGCCTCGCCTCGTCCTCCTTACTAATTTGGCGCCAATTTCCAAGCAACCTCCCAAGCAAAAACTAACCGAACCATACACACCGCTTCTATATACATACACTTGCGCGGCGTGCACTTGAACCGTGGGCTCTGATTAAATGCTACCCGCCGCCGCTCGCCTCCTCCCGCTCCTCCTCTTCTTCCTCTTCTTCCTCTCCTTCTTCCTTCGCGCTCTGTTCACTTTTTTCCTTTTCCCTGCTTGCTCCTTTCGTCGCTCTCTCCACCGGTTTCTCTCCCTTTCGACCCGTGTTCCCACACTCCGTGGACGCGTACCGCACGAGAGGCACGCACGCGTCCTCCTGCGTGCACGTCCATCCTTTCCGAAGGATCCAGCCGGGCTTCCTATCCCCTCGTTCCTGATTCCCCAGGCTTTTCGTTTGCTTTTCTTGGAGCAGCCATGGGACCAAGTCGATGGAGAATCTGGGGAAGGGGTGGTGTCCTTTCAGGATTTCGGGGGCGTTTCTGAGTAGATTGCTCGTCTGCCACGGTGGAGAACACTGATTAACATTTTCAGCAAACAAGAAACTAAAGAACGCCATTTGCTAACTCGGAACCCCTTAGGTCACATGGCCATCCTCAACTTGAGATCTAGGGGAGAGTTGCAAATGTCATGCTAGGCCTCCCAATTCCTAGGTACCACATCAACTTTTTTCTAAGTAATGAATTCTGCTTATTTTTAACAGTACAGTATCGTTATTTTAAAAATACGTAACTGCTCAAGTAACAAATAATAATGACAAAATCTTAAATACCAATAAATATTCGCAATACAAGAATAATTAAATGTAAAGCATTCGTTCAAAACCCACTTGTTCGTTCATTCGTCGTGGAACGGTAGAAACGCGAAATATATGACGATAAGAAGTTCATTTCCTCTCGTAACAAAGTGTTAAACATCTTAAATGCTTAAGTGGTACAATTTCCCCTGAAACGGCATTCTGGCAGTCGCCATTAAGGGTATCCTCAGCAAGCGTGGAACTGGTGGAACAAAGAGTAGGAAGGGTGGTTCCCACGCGGGTCGCGCGATCCGCGACGACGGCGGCAGCCAGTCGCGAGGACGTCGATAGGATCGGTCGTATGGCGTCGGGTTATGCAAATACGAGTCTCAGCGGGCGTCAATTTAATGGCGAGGCCGCAGGTTCGGGCACCGCGAACGACCGCGGACCGCATCTTCGGGCAACGGATATGGCTCATGGAAGGGCGAAGCAGGAGGAAGAGTCGGTAATGATGGACGTTCGATTTTCTCTGGCAACTTCGCCAGCGATCCCGCTGCCCGGAGGATCGAATCAGGTCGAGTGTTGTCGGAACTTAAATGTAGGTACTGGTGGATGCAGGGAAAATCTCCAGAGGCTTAACGATCTTAACGAACTTGGGGAAGTTTTAAAAGATCGGGGATTGAGTCAGGCGAACGTTAAAACGGGCCCTTGAATATACATTCCGTTCGTGCAGTTAGTACTATCCTTCGTTATCTTATCGTCGAGTAGATGAAATCAACTGCTATCAGAAAATCAACTTGAAAATTCAAAGTGATCGAAGCCTCCGAGATCCATCGAAGGGCCCAATTTTCCAAACCCCAGCCACGTTCGAGGAATAACGAGGCGTCCCGAATCCATCAGGCGCTTTGGTAGTCAGCCAGGACCGGGTCGTCGAACAGAGGGGGTGACTGGGGAGAAGGAGGTTGGCAGGCATCCACGGGCAGTATATCACGTCGCGGGGATAAGTTTTTGATCGGCCCTCGGTATACGGATGACTCCCCGCTGCTTGACCTCATCACGCCACGCAATGGGGGTCTTTATAAACCACCATCGACTGCGCGTATCCTAATCACCTTTTGTCTTAAGCCTGCCAAACTCTTGCTCGGAGGCTGCGCTGGCTCCCGGCGAACGATTCGAGCCACCCGGCTGCCCTTTCGTCGCCGTACTCCTTCCACACTGACCCCCTGTACCCTGTACCTTTGTCGCTTTTGACGTATCGATTCCGAGGTGGTTGCTTATCGGCGCATTAGTCGTTTGCGGTTGATTCCTCATTGTAAAGGATGGGGAGCAGCGAAAGGAGGCTTCTTTCTGTGCAGTTGTAGCTTTATTTTGGGCAGCTCGAGCACAAATTGCCTCTGTAGGCTTTCGTGTTAATAATTCCTAGAGTTTTTCCCCCAGACTACATGTCATCAAGCAGAGATTGGCAAAATTTTTATTTAAATGAAACTTTCGAATAACGAATGGAAGTTAGAACAATTATTCGTCATAATCATCTAAAGTGAAAGTAACTTTTATTCGATCCGTTATATAAAGTATTTTTTATTTAGTTGATACCCAACTCCGTTATTAAGCAAAGTTATTCTTTTTATAAAATAATCATTTACTGGCATAGAGGAGTTATTAGAAAGAAGTGTGATTTTCATATCAGTTCTTAATTTAATAAATAATGCTAATTTAATAAAATAAAATATAAAATACCATAAATATTACTGTGAACCACACTTTAGCAAACTTCGAACATCTCCAGCAGATTCGTCAACTGTTCCCCAAAGCAAACTTGACAGAGATCGCCAGATCATCGAGGTTACTCGCCAAAAACGTTCGATTTTGTCTACTGAAAAATGAGCCAAGATTCGTGGGCGCCCAGCTGGATCCGCGGCAGTAAAATCCAGGAGATAATTTGGATCGGCAAAGACGTGGTGGCATGGTGCAGCGGGGTGCACATAGTGTTCTTCAACGTCGTCCAGAGGAGGCAGAGCCTGCGTTGGTGTTGGAACCAAGAGTCGGGAGAGGGTGCACGCTGCCTGTCGGGTCACGCGAGCTTGCCAATGTTCTGCTTCGCGGAGAAGATCGCCAAGCCCAGAATACTGATCTTCTCATACCCCTCGATGACGAAGATCTCCGAGTGCGTCGGCGGCTGTTCGTCGGGTTACTTAGCTACCGCCTTCACAGCGCGTGACCACGTCGTCTCCGTGGGCTCCTACCCTCGCTTCCCCTTGATCGTGTGGTCCTGGAGAACTGGCGAGAGGCTCGTGACGGTGAACACACCGATGCGCGACGAGGTTGGGCAGATCCTACGGATCACTCTGATCGGGCCCACCGTTATCGCCCAGATGGGACGGACGTGCGGGAGGTTGTTCACCTGGCAGTTCGAGGTGGCTGGCAAGGTTGCAATTTTAAAAGGTACAGCTATTAAACTTAAAAACCACACAGCACCACTGAACCAACTACTGGAGACTTGAAATGGCAGATCACGAGGTAACGCTCCCGAACAAGTACCCGATCTCGTGGGTGGACTGGTCCCCCACGTCCAGCGAGCCCCTGCTGGCAATCACCGACAAAGACGGCCACATCTTCCTCAGCAACTACGACGGTAGCGAGGTTCAACGCATCGTGCTATCGCAACGCTGTGGCATCTGCGAGGACGTGGAGCTGTCGATGGTCTGCTGGTTCCGCGAAGGCATAGTCCTGCGGACCACCTTCTGTCAGATCCGTTTCTTTATGCTGAACCCGCGAACGAACCGCTGGCAGAAAGAATGGTACGTCAAGTCTGTAACCAAGCCGTGCATCCTCCTCAACCATCCCCTGAAGAACGACTGGCTGTTCTACCACACGCTCGAGGGATACTTGATGCAAATCGACTTCTCCGTGGAAGGAGAGACGCCCAGGATTAGGAAGTACCTCAACTACGGCGGGGTCTACCGGTTCGCGGACTTTGTTTATCCTTGGTGCCACCACATGGTCGCCAGCGACGACAGAAAGGAATTGTCTGTTGTCGAGTGTTACAGTGGCACCCCAGTGAGCCTGGTCGATCCCGAGATCGAGGGAGAGATAAGTTGTCAAGTTTCTCATCCTGATTACCCGCTGATCGTCGTGGGGACTACGCAGGGCGAACTGGTCTTCGTCACCTTGCTCGACCCTACTGCACCGAAGATTGCTGCTTACTTGCGATTGCACAGGACACCGCTGGATCTGATCAAGTTCTCTAAAAGTGGGAGGCAAGGGGTGTTGATAACGAAGCTTCTTTGGTCTCGTAGCGACAGCTGTTTCGTAGTTGCTACAGTGCTATTGGGGAGCTGGAAGGAAGGCACACTACCCACAAGCCGAAATGTCCAACAAAAGATACTAATAATCAGACTCTAAAAGTGGAAATCCTAGCTTTCTTGGAGGGGACTGGGTGGGGCGAGCGGACAGACACTTGAGCTGGTGGCTAGTGTGACTTCTTTCCAGCTGCCAATAGTACTAACCCCTTCTGAAGCCAAACCTCCATCCCCCAGATGCCTAATCGCCGTCGAAAAGAAGAAAGGCACCTGCTTCTGCGTGAGCCTGCATCGCGACAGACCCTACACAGTGAAAGCTCTCCTTGAATCGCAGCGAATGATCGCCGACGCGCTCATCTACGAAACTCACAGGGCGCTCAAGGTTCTGCTGCTGTTCGTCGGGGTGAAACAGTTCTCCGTGGGCCAACAGATGATCGTGTTCGACGTCCCGGAGGGGAAGACTCTCGTGACGGAGGTGAAAGATGTGATCGACCTGCCCGGCGTTTATGGAAGCCTGTGGCAGGTCCCCGGGCACGCGACGCACCTTCTCGGGTCGCCATATCTGACGCGCCAGTTGCGAGTGCAGAGGCTGCACGACTTCAAGGATGTGGTTATTACGGACGCCCTGATGACTGGGCACTACGTCAGGATGGCGCACATCTTCGTCGACCGACGGTGGATAACCACGGCTGCCTTCGACGGTTTGGTGTTCGTCAGGGACAAATCGATAAGGCGCATCGTCGCGTACACCATGACGCATCACAGGGCAGACTTTGGCTCCGTGAAGGCGATAATGAACAAAAGCGGAGACGCGATCGTGTGCCTTGGGTACAATGGCTCCCTGGTCGCGGTCAGGACTTTCGACGAGGAAAGGCAGGTTCGTTGACCGTGATTGTTAGCCCATTCGCAGCCTCGGAATTTCTCCATTTACGAATCTCTTGAATCGATCGCCGACCGTCTTCTTTACTCAGCGCAGGAGATCTCGGATGCAGCTCCGAAGTCCGTCGACGACGCCAGAATCCTACACAGAGTGGACTACAGCCTCTACGAGAGCCAGAAGAAAAAGATCCTCTCCGATTATGCCAGCCTCGATCCCGCGATCCACGATGTGCTGTCACGGCCGAAATTCCAGTTTCCTGGCCCCGAGGAGGGCGACAAAACCTGGACGGAGTGGAGAGAGGAAGAGCAGCTGCGAGAGGAAGAGGCCAAGTGCAAGGAAGAGAAAGCGGCGATTCTGAAGGACTTCCACGTGCTTCAGGGCAAAGTGAAGAAGCTTCTGGACGCGAACGAAGTCTGCCCGGAGATAGAGAAGCTGCCAGTGGCGTCTTTCGACCTGGACATAGCTGGTCGCGACCAGAAATTGAAGGCTGGTCGCGACGAATGCGACGACTTTCGCTTGGCGATGGAGCATGACTGCAGGGAGATGGACGGGGTGGCTAGCTGGATTCGGGAGAGCTTTTGGGAGCCTCAGGTGGTTCTGGGTAAATCCCTGCTAGCCATCTTCAACGAGACGGAGGTGACCAACTACCCGGTGGTCGCGGAGGATCCAGAGACGAAGGAGCACTTGCAGTGGGCCAATTTCTGTAGGGAGGCCGTGCGAAACATCGTGGAGGAGGACGGCTTCAAGCCTTGGAAGCTGTACACCGAGGAGGAGCTGCAGGAGGTGCTCAGCAAGCGGGTGACGGTGTATCGAGAGAAGGATAGGGGGTTCGCCTTCTTGCTGGAGGAGGAGGAGAATAAGGAGTGGGAGGAAGAAGAGCTTAGGAAGCAGAGAGAGATGGAAGGTGAGAGGGGAACAGTGTTTCTTGGTAATTTTGGCGATTTGCATTCTAACAAATGGACGTCCACTTTGCTGCAAGGCACAACCACGCACCGTTTCATCGAGCCGGCGGCCTCTTACTCCCAGATGGAATCGTACGGCTTCGGGCACGTGATGCTGAACAATCGTTTCCTCCTGCACGACGGCAAGAGGCTCCGGGCGCATTTCAACGACGCCTTCGACCGGGTGTACGAGCTGAAGGAGAGACAGATGAACGTGATACGGGGAAGAATCGAGAGGATACGCCACATAGACTCCGAACTGAGGACCATGTTCGGCCAGCGCGTGCGCTATGTCCCCGCTGACCCCGACTGGCACTGGCAGGTCATTCTTCAAATCATTTATTTACAAGGAGCAATCCCGAATTTAATGAAACTTTACTGCGATACAGTCCTTTTGACAACACTTGTCGCTGAAGCAGCCCTCAAAGTCCGGATCGAAAACATGTTTGCTTGAATATCTCGAGAACGATCCAATAGTTCCAAAACAGACACTTCTCTGTGCCTCGGTAGCCGCGTAAGCGAAATAAGTTGTACTGTTGGATGCAAAAGGTCGTTTTGCATCCAACACTACAATTTACCCCTCTGCCGTTAATTAACCCAACCGTAATCCACACCTTGATTTCCCCGCGAATTATTTCCTTTCGGACTATCAGTCACCTCGGTCCCACCTCCCGCCCTCGACTAATCCCGCGAACCACTTCTACCCCGCGCAGGAGAAGCCAGAGAGCATTATCAAGGTTCTCGATCACGAAGTCAAAGCGAAACCGTACATCTCGCCGTCGCAGCGAGAAATCCTGGACAAGCAGGCGGCCGAGGAGGAGCGCGTCCGCCAGTTGTTGTTGGCTGATGACTTTCGCGAGCGCGCTCTAATGGCGATGATGGACGGCGTGCTGGAGGTTCGATGGGAGGACGTCATCAAGATAGACGTCCCGAAGCCGGCCTGCATGCTCGAGAAGAAACCGGGAGACTACACCGCGGAAGACGTCCTGACGGTGAAGCGTTACGAGAAGGACGTGCAGTTCCTGCAGGAGGAGAGGGAGCGGTACAAGAGGATGCTGGATGCCGAGTACACCAGGGTCATGGGGCTAATGCAAGAAGGAATCGACAACTTCAACGGGAAAGTCGACGAGTTGTTCCACGTGAGTGTAGTTTCGCGGCGCGCGTTCCACTGATTCCCGTTCGACGGATTCACCAGCCAATGGCCCCGTAGTTGAAGATCAACATCGAGTCAGCCATAAACCAGATCCACCTGCGGTACATCCGCGGCTGCATGCGAACCTACCGTCGGATCAAAGCTCTGCGCGAAGAGGAGAAGATAAAGGCACAGATCGCCGAGAAGCAACAGTACGCAGATACCTTGGAGACCCACCTGCAAGCTTTCAGACACGTTCTGCAGGAGTTCGTGGGCCAGCACGAGACGTTGCGTAATCGGGAGAAGGCGTCGTCCAGGAGATTCAAATCCGAGTTCTCGTCGTTGAACAAGCTGCAGACCGAGTTGCTGGAGCAACAGTTGAAGCGTCGACCGAGGACGAACTTGAAGAGCCTAAGTGCCAATGACTTTCTCGACCTTGGTACTCACGTGGTCGCTAGAACTCGGCCTGTGATTACGACACCGGAGTGCACGGAGTACCTGAGGGCCATTGAGTACCTGGATGTTCGACCGAACGTCCTTCCGCCGAGCCTAGACAATGCCCATTGGGACCAATTGGTCAGAGTCAGGCGTCTCAGGATCGAGCTGGAGCTGAAGATCAAGGCGAAGGAGGCGGAGATC
Source organism: Andrena minutula (assembly GCA_929113495.1). Classification (NCBI taxonomy): domain Eukaryota; kingdom Metazoa; phylum Arthropoda; class Insecta; order Hymenoptera; family Andrenidae; genus Andrena; species Andrena minutula. The sequence goes on from OV815993.1 coordinate 282,514, forward strand.
ATGGACACTGAGAGCGTCATCTTCCGTTTCGAGCAGAGTATCGAGAAGTGTAGAGCGGACGCGGAGGAGGCGACGAGGAACCTCGAGGAAACGAGGAGGCGTTGGATGATCTCTGAGCTGAACGTGGAAGTGCAGTTGGTGCTGAAGATGGGCCAGGTGGAGCTGGACCTCGCTGGGGACCTCGAGGACACCGAGGACGCGATACTGGTGCCTGAGACCGAGATAGAGGCCGTGAACTCGCTCATCAGGGCCGCAGGCGCCTGCAAGCTTCAAGCTCTCACGCGACTGCTGAACTTTCAGAGAGGTAATGGCTCTTCCTAGGATCGGCCATCAAAATACTTGCAACGCTAATATTTCTTTGCCTTTTTCAATGATGAAAAAATTCAGTTTTATTATTTAATCTGGGGCTGTGGAGCGGTAGAAATTTTGGTCCTCACCGATTTCGATGACCTTGAAATATGTCGTCGAATCTAAGATTCCGAGCAACTTTTTGTTATATGTACATGTTACCGTCGCTCGGCTTTACTTTTCGAGATGTTCGCAAAAGACGAGTTACACTTTGAATTTTCAATGTCTCGCCTTCTATTCTTTTCGAAGCCCAAATCACCCAGCTCCGTCCATCCATTTTCCACAGGCACGTTGTTGATGCAGTGGGAGCACGAGTGCAAGAGGAAGCGCCTGGAGGAGCTGCAGGAGGATCTCCGTTACACGGAGTCGGTGACGGTGACGAAGGAGATGCAAGGTTACCTGAAGCTCAAAGCCAGAGGCCTGAAGGACGACAAGACGCCGCAGAGGCTTCAGCTGAACGTCGAGCTGATACAGAAACGGTTGGAGGGTATCGTCGCGGGCCACCGGAACCGTCTCTGCTCGATCGAGAACGAGATCGCCGCCATCAGGAGCAAGAACGAGCAGCTCGATCGGCAGATCTTTGAGGGAAACGTGGCGAGGTGCGACCTGGAGCAGCAGCGCGATCTTATCGGCGAGGGGAGGCAGCGGGAACACGCGGAGAAGAAGTTAAGGATGATCATGAAGCGATCCGATCTGATCAAGAAGCTGCAGGATAATTACGCCAAGCTGCTGGAGCTGCAGACGGAGCACGAGCTGCTCAGGCTCCGTCGATATCCGATGCTCTGCTACAAGACTGTCGACGACAGACCAGAGAACAAGGAGGTTGCTCGTCCTGCTCGTCTTTTTCCGTCCAACCCCGATTTTTGCCCCTGTTAACGAGTCCCGGGTTTTCTCGAGCTTTTCTTTTCTAGTAGTTGCTTCTGAGTAAGAACTAACAAGGATACAGTGGAATGATAAAAGAGGGGAGTTGGAGATGGGTTTCTGCAGATTTGCAGATTTTTCTATGCGATTAGCGTAGCTATTGCGCGTCGTAATTTCGATGATTAAGCTCTAACGATCGATTTGGGGTTTGCACGGGCGAATTTATTTAACAGTTCGAAGCGATAGTTGGGGTAAATAGAAATGGAGCGCGTCGTCCGCGGAGTGATGCGAATGCATTTATTTTGGGAAATGTTCATCGACTGCAATTAAATTAAGTAGTGTTATTTCGTATGTTATATTCGAGTATGTTATATTCGATTTTAATTCGATTTCGAACTCAACTACCATTATGCATGCACCGGCTCACATCTTTATCAAAGATAATGACCCTGCCAGGCAATCTGGTGATTAACTAAGTAACCGAATAATAAATCCCCGTTTCCCAAGAGCGAGGGCCGGCAGAGATTAAGGACGATTTCCAGATACTTGGACAGCGACAGCTCCGAAGACCACCTTCTAAACGTCGTTAAATTACCAGCCAGCGAAAGGATTTAATCAGAGTCGCTTTGCTGGCTCTCACAAAGGACAAGCGGCAATTTGCAGCGGCGCATAAATCACCCCGTTGGACGCTCGGTCCCGATACATAATAGGCGCCGCGATCTATACTCTTTTTCACCATAAATAACTGTACTAATAGTATAGGAGCGAGATGAATGATGCCGGGCAGGGTGAGCGCCGTTGCCTACGGATCGGCCGCGAAACCATCGCGTACGAATCAATTTGATCTGAGAAATTCCCAGCTGGAACCGTTCCACAGAGAAGAAAAGAGAACTACAGACTCACCCTGCGACGATTAAACGTCCAAGGATTCTTACGCTCTCTCACCCCCTTGTTGGCGTTCCTCGCCGCGACCTTCTCGGTTTCTTTCATTTTTTACGCTAGGAGATCGAGGGTATTCCTGGGGGTTCGTGGAGGAGCGGCTTCGAACGAGTTCGAATCTGTCGAGTTTAATAACAGTAGCTCGAGTCCATACCCCTCTCTTTGGTTGGACGGGTATGGTATACTTATTAAATACTATTTCTTTGATTAACGCGACTTTTCTTCCCGTCCCACAATCGCTACAGTTTTGCATCAGGATAAAGAGAAGAAAAGAGGTAGTGGGCAAGCCCACGGTCCAGCACTGTAAATATTTTCGCTCTAACGATCGTATGATTTTTATTAATGAACAGGACTGGCTCCGCGCGGCTCCGCGCGGCTCCGCGCGGCTTTGTCCCCTCCCTCTCTCGACAAATATTATGGCGGTTGAAATGTTATTCATCGGCTTCCTCTTTTCTGCCGCCGTGGTAGCCGTGACGAGTCACGGAATCCGGGATGTATCCGCGTGACCGTCCATCGATTAATCATCCTTCCTCCGCTGACATCGACATAATACTGTCGTCGTTACGTAAGAACACCGAGTCGACTGTTACGAAAGTGCCACTTACGGCGATTCCTCTTGTTTGCCAAGTGCAACTCCGCTCCGTCTGGCCATTGGGAACGCTGACTGGGACTTACCTCTGAGAGCCTCGTGAAAGACAATCCTTCTGAAAATTCATCTTCCACTTGCAATTCTTCGTGAAACTCTTTCCAGAGAGGGAAACGCTCAAAGGAGAAGTGGTTTTTTGTTTTTTAAATAATTTTTTTATAATCACCTAATGAATTTGATTGGATTTCCATTAAAAATATTTTTGTTCCTTCAACTCAACACACACATAGAACACTAAGTAACCATTGAGTCATTTGAGATTTTAACCACTATACAAACTTCTCAGGTGTTTCCACTGAAAAAAAAACAACGGGCCATCGTAAGATGGTCTCTTAAGATTCCGTTTCACCCAAACTCATGGTTCCCCCAGAATCACGCACGCTCCCCCTGACCCACTTTTTCCCGTGGCTAATGCTACGAACGCGAGCCGCGAGCGAAGGTGGAAATTTCGAATGCCCTGGCTCGGGGCGTCTCCCGGCGAAATTAGCATCGGGGGAAACCGGCGGACGCGTTTTCACGGTGGCCGGGCGATATCACGGCTGCAGCGCCGGTGAACGGGGGGCCAGCGTCGGTTATCGGGCGAACGGCCACTCCAATCAATGCAAATCAAATCGAGAGCCGTGAATACGAAGAGCGTATAGTCAAATCAACCGAATAAAAGCTTCATGAATGTAAAAGACTGGTGAATGCGAGCGGCGCGAGCCAATCTGGTAATGCGTCGTTCTCCCACCAGCTGCCCTGCCTCCCTCTTGACACAAGGAGGGGTGTGGGATAAATAACCACCTACGGAATATTGCGTTACCCTGCCGCTATTCCTGCCCGGGATGGACGAAACGTTTAAAAAAATCGCTTCTACCGTCGCGTTAACTGGTGAACAGAGACGAACCTCGCGAAGTAATCCTCAGTTTTTGGGTGAACGCTCCTGGGAACTTTAGCGGGTACGGGTTCATATGCTCATTAAAGTGCGTCCTTTATACGCCTCGAATACCATCTCATAAAGAAATAATCCCTGAAAAAGTTTATTGCAATTGGATAACAGGAAAGGCTACCGACAAGCTGTAAACTTTAAAATCCATCAATGCTTTGGATTTATTTCTTTTTTTTTGTGAATGGCGTAATGAGCACGTTTTATTATTATTTATTATTTGGAGACTTCTTTATTGATCTTTACATGATTTTTCAGTGGTGATTTGTTATAAGGCGTTCATAGACACATTTTTTTGGTAAACTTACATTTTCTAAAATTATCTACTTTTGTCCTCTATTTGCTCGAATACACCAGGCACCTTGCGCCCCTCCAGCGTTATGTCGTGCAAGTCGGACGCATCGTGGGCGGACTTCCCTGCCGATTTCCTCGCCTCCACCTGGTTGTAATACTCTTTAAAGAGATCACAACAGAGAGCAATTAACCAGCTGAGCGATACAAACACGTATTAACAGAAGAGTAAATCCGTACCGTTGTCAGGTCGATTCTTCAACCCCTCGTTCTTAAAGAGGGTAAACTTGTTCCCCTCACAAGCATAACTCCTCGAAACAAGACATTGCCCTACAAAAAAAAGCAGTCGAGGTTATGAAGCCAACTGACTCTTTGCCCATTAAAAGTGAGCAGAATTCCTTTACCACTTAGATTACGGCGCAGAAGGAAACGCAACATCGATGAAATCCCCCGAGCCCACTAAACCAGTTTAGTCCAGCATCTAAAGCAGAATTTTGAAAACCCACGCAATTAATTCTCGAACGCGCTATGCAATCCAACAGCCAGCTTATAACAAAAGAAGTCTTCACTCGGGGCACGGTTGGCTCGCTCCGTATAAGGCTCGGCGATCGGGCGCGAGGCAGCGGCTCGTTGGCGCAATAAAAATTTGACAGGATCGTCCACCGTGCATCGTGGAAGAAAAACGGCGGACGGTTGGGGTGCAGGGCGGGAGGGCTGGCAAGCAGACAGCGGAGTTTACGACTCGCGCTGCGCGAGAGGGCGAAAGGGGACGACAGCGAAACTCGTTATTATCCGACCGTACTTCTTCGCGGCGTCGAAGAAGAAGAAGAAGACGGGCCTGGACGGCGACCGCCACCTCGCTCCTCCACGGGCCACTTTCGGACCATAAAGAGACAAAGGAGCGCCCTCTCCTCCCCTGCGCCTCCTCGCAGCGGCAGTAAACTCTAATTTTCGCGAGGAGGACGGACTCCAGCGCCGCGAAGACTCGCCACTCCCGGCAGTCCGTCGACTGCCGTTTCACGGATCAGGGGCACGTAGCGACCCGTCCGAATGCTGGCCCGCGAATTTCAACCCCTTTCGCAGCTTTCGCGTGTCTAGCGTCAATGATCGTAACGGCGGGTCGTTTTGCGTGCCCGGCGTCGGTCGCCGTAACACGTCGGAATTCTCGAAATTGCAGGCCGTTCGGCAATTAAAGGCGTTTAAAGCAGCGCCGGGTAAATAAAGATACAGACGCGTGAGAAACGGAACCGTACTTCGCGGAACTTTAATTCTCCGCGTTCGGCATCGGTAATTGCACCGGGAATGGATCAAACGCTTGTTTCTGGCGGCATGCGCTCTGTAGTAGTTTATTGCCAAGATGGTTCCTTCGTTTTAGGAGCGTGAGCTGTACCTACTCTTCTTTGGGCGCAGGTTTCTTGGAGGATTTCGATGAAACGCATTATGGCTCCTGGAGTAGCAAGTTGCTCGAGTGGACCGTGTGCCTAAGCGTGACACTAATCCCACGTAAGCTGCACGTCTTTCTGCGTTTCCGCGTGCTCTATCAGGCACTTACGTATGCGCGGATCCACAATGGGCAGGGTGGAGCATGCCACCCTTGTTCCTTTTCGGCGGATTGGGCAGAACGGCCGCGACGTTGCATCGCGCTGCCGCGATACTCAGCCAACCTCGAACACGCCAACACGCCTCGATAACCGTTCTTCCCGCCGTGGCTGCGAGATTTCCCTAAAAAATTTCTCCCATTGCCATAATACGGTGCTAGAAAAATTTCTTAAAGAAGAAATTCATTATGTAGGTACTTTTCTTTTTACAAAGCTCTTCAAGTACTCAAGTCGTGGTTATATTAATCAACTTTTTCCTTTTTCTTTGGGGAGTGCCAAGCAGAGACGGGCAAACTTTTTATTTAAATAAAATTTCGAAGGACGAGTAAAAGTTTAAGAAAATATTTGTCATCTCGTCGGTGATAGTGGAAAACCGCGTATGAGCAGCTTGTAAATACCGCGGATCTGCAGACGTAGCAAAATTGAGATTTCGCGCCCACGGTTGCCAAGCGTTGTTTTCGCTTTTTCTAAAAGTCACCCCATTGATGTTAGTAGTTATTACAAGGAATGCTAAAACTGTCCTAAAAAAGTTCAGTCAAAGAAATCCCTTAAAATGGCTAAAATATTAAGTTTTTTCTTCCTCCTGTAAAATCGGTAAAATGCAGATCCGCGGTATTTACAAACTGCTCATACGCGGTTTTCCACTATCACCGACGATGTGTTAACGAACGAAAGCCGAATAATTTTTTTCAACTTTTATTCGTTATTCGAAAGTTTATTTAATTAGAAATTTTAATTTTAATTACGAAGCCCCGTGGCCCCTCTCCTCTGGATGTGCCACTGATTCATATAATATTTGTTCTAAATAAGTGGAAAACCTAAGATCAACTTGCAGGCTTCTAAATAAGTCCAGTATACAGTGTATGTAATACGAAGATAATTCAGCGGGTCACGACGCAAAAAGGAAGATGGAGATGTTGCTCCTTAGTTAGCGAGGGGGCATCAAGACAGAGGAAATTAGTTGGCGATTCGCTACTTTGAAGCGTTCAGGTATGGGACCCTCCCCCAGCGGGGTTTACGATTACGAGGCTAATCTAGTTTTAATGACAGGGTCCGGGGTGCTCGACGAATGATGAAGTGTCAAATCGCAGGCTCGTGGTGGGCGTTGCTCTTCATTTTTGGTCCACCGCTCTCGCGACCAGGCCGGAGTGGCGTGGGCAACGTATTCCACGGGCAGACTTTTAATTAGCACGGGGTGGATGCCGCCCTTTTACCACTCTTCCCACCGTGTCATTACACATTTCCGACTATCGACGGCGCGCTCTTGGCAAACTTGCTGGAGAATCTTTTCTTCTCGTCCCACTTTTCCTCTCACCTTCCATGAAATAATTCCGCGCATTCGTTGGTGGCCAGATTTCTGACAAATAGTCAACACTTTTGGCGATCGTTAGGAGAAACGGTAGCAAGACGGCCAAGGATTAAGGAGAGTTCGCGATGAAACATGCGGTTACAGTGTTCTACACTATTTGGTACATGCCTACCTACGTGGATATAAATCTGCAAGAGCCCCTATCTTCCTCCTTCTCGCACTCTTTTATTTTACAAAGATCCTCCAGATTTATTACCACTCTAACATAAACTTCTATATACATTTTCTCAGGATCGGGTCTATTAAAAAAAATAATACAAAAGTTGGTATACCCGTTTGTGTTTCGTAAAATGGGCCTGTGGGCCCAACCTTAACAGATGTCCCACATTTTTACAAATAGCCTGTACAATTAACCAACACCCTCAGAGTACCTACCCCAAGAAAGAATATCGACGATCCCCTTCCACCCACGATATTACGCAGAGCGAGCGTACGTGGAAATACGATTACGAGAACCACGAGTAGCCTTCGAAGATGATCGTGAGCCACGACCGTGCGCCTGCTGCCCCGAGACTCGAGGCCCTCGGATCCTCCGCGTGTTCGTTTCCTTCCTTTCCGCGCGAAATCTCGGCCGCCATTAATCTAGCGCCGCCTGACAGGTCACTCGAGTAGAACATCCCATTACAGATATTACGGGGCCGCGTAAGGCCCCGCTCCTTCCTATCAAATAATTATTATTGTTGTTTGCTTTGCGGCTCTCCCACTCGCGGATCGTGAGGCTCCCTCTCCTCATCCCTCGTCGATGGGTCGCCGGGGTGACCAGCAATTTGTTTCTAGATTTATTACCGATGACCGATACACACACACCGACTCGCCGGGGCTCCGTCTCGCTGTTCGCGTCCGGTGATATCGAATTGGGATCGGAGACGACGATGATTTCTCCGGTTCCTCGGGCTACGGGGGTTGGCAACGGCGCGCGGCGCGCGAGGGGTCAGTCTCGGGGTTATTGTAATAAATATCGGGGCTCTCTTCTCGGCGGACTTGTCGGAGGGTGGCTGGCTGCTATGGGCGTGGGGAACTCGTTTGGTACCTGCCACTCGAGGTGCGAGCCGCTAATGGGTTCGTTAGCGGGTGTCACGGACTCGTGACTCGACGATTCTTCGGATAATTTTCCATTGCGCGTGGACAAATATCTTCTAGTGACCACTTTAGGCTAGTCTACAGGTAGCGTAGGTGAAACAGGGAACCTCGGGGCACTGTGGGCCCGCTGCGTACTGAGCACTGAGCAGTCGCGTTACTCTCTTCCGAACTGTACAAATAGGGCTGTACTTGTTTCGTTACATGTGACGGACAAGGGGAAGAACAGGAAATGTCGCAAAACAGCTTTACAGCTATTGAGAAAATTAAATGTTTCGGTCCAGTGCAGAGTTGACATTACCTGTTTTTAACGTTATCTTACGAAGGCGTTTGAACTTTCTAATCCTTTGTGACTCGACTGTTCTGTAGTCCCAGTTGCCACAAACCAAGTATCGATTTTCGCTACCAGGTGAAAGTTACAGTGGTCAACCCCAATAAAAAACGCTGCCGGGAGATCGCCTATAATTCCATTATTTATTTAGATATCGCGTTGCAAAAAAACTACAAGAACTTTAAAATATACCTTGAAATTTAAAAAAAAATCCCGAAAATACTTGTTTTCAGACCTTGCAAGTAGGCATTAACGGATTAACCCCTTAAGGACCCTCTCTAGCTCGGCGATGCGCTACACTCTACTGCATAGGTAGATCTTGCTGTCTCGAATCAGTCTGAATATAATTATTGAACGGAATAACACCGACGCCCAACGATCCCACGAAACGAGACCCCTCGATGGACCGTGGATCCAGAGTGACCTCACCGCGTTTGCATGGCAAAAGTAAGAATCCAGGTTCTCACGTTCGCGTGCAAGCAGGGGAGGTAGGGATAGACCGGGGCCGAGAGGGCGGTTTGCAAATAAGAACGAAAAGATCGGTCCGGTCTGGAACCAGAGCGAGCGAAAGCATGTTAAACACAGGTCACGCGTGTTTTGGCCCGCGTTCGTCTCCCGCGCTCCTCCTTTTCTTCCCCTTTATGATACCGTGGCCGTGTTTACCTGCTGTCCGCGTACAAACGTCATCGTTAGAAAGATTCCACGGTTGCGAGCGGTCCGGTCCAGGGGATGGTGGGCCCCGGGATGGTGTGGGACGGTGGTAAGTTGGACTACATTGCGTTCGCCAGCGGTGGAATTCGGTGGAGAGCCAGAGTGGACGGCCTCGAGAACGGTGGGAATGACGGCCCGTAACGATTCAAATTGCTAATCGCGGGCTCTCGCGTGCTTACAGGGACGCCTGTTGCGAGTGTACCCCTCGAACCGCGGCGCTCCTGATGGCCCCGCGAGGGGAGCACACCTTGGAATTACGGAAATCACGCGGCTTCCCTCGGTTGACGATTCTCACACACTTGAGCCGCCATCTTCCTCGTCCACTCCTTTCGCGTGCAATTAAACTGCAATCTTCTATCGAGCACGTGATAAATACTCGAAGGAGAACGGAACAAAGGGTTTCGCTGGATCCTCTCGAGCCCCAGGGCCGCCTTCTGTCGCAAGAGTAGTGACCACGTTTACGGGGAAAGCACCTGCAACGTACCGCCAAGTGCATCGCCGTGAGCGAAAGCTACACGCGTGAAAAGTGCATCCATTCTCGCGGCTTATCGTGAGCCACCAGCAGCAGTACATCCATTATACCCGTCGCGGTGTTCGTAACGCTACATCAATTCCATGTAACCCGCTCGTCCTACGGTAAGAAACATCCACTGGCCTCCCTCCCCAGCTCTGAACTCCAGAACCTTTCGCTATCAATCGCGTGCGATAATACGTGCCTAGAGACGTTACCGCTCGCGCCAACCCGCAGCCCAATAATTACTGCCAGAATAACGCAAAACCATCTCGGATTTCTACTATATCCCCATTTCTCCTGCATGCGATCATCTAGGACACGGGGCATAAAAGTTCGGCCACGAACGATGGAGTTCAAGTTCAGTTCCTTTCGAAGCGATCTAAATACAAAAGTAATCACCTAGACTAGAAGAAGCGACTCTATGAGAGGACAATCGTCGGTTCACCTGTTCCGATGAGAAGGAGCGGAAGGAGCACGCTCGTGGACGGCTCAGTTTCTTGCTCTGCAGGGGCAGCCATTATATAGTAGTAAATATCGTAACGACCGGCGTTGGACCGCGCGACCGGCACCACCGGCGTCCGTGGGCCTAACGCGCAACCGCTAACCACGAGTAATTATGTAATTGCCGAAGAATTACTTACGGGACTCGATGGACCCGCGGACCCGTCATTCAGTGACATTCCGTCCTTTTTACGAGGCTCTGAGTGGCGGGTCGTTGCCTCACGACCCCTCTCCGTCTCGCCGCCGTCCACCCGAGACGCCCTCTCCGCTCCCTGGTTGCCTCTTCTGGTCCGCGAGTCCCTCTCTCGCGTGATACGCCGACGTTCGAGCACGTGGCTGCAGCTGCTCGGCCCATAGGTTGCAACTAAACTCGTTCCCCTCGCTTTTACACCGGCACTTTTCTAATTTCGACCGTCGAGCCGGACCGTGAGAGGATTCAGGATCGTTTCGCTCGCCAACCAGGCCGCGGAGTCGCTACAATTGCATCTGGCAGGGTTGCTCGATCGTTCGGCTCAAACAGCTCTGCGACGATTTCGGAAAATTGACTGCCTCTGGAACGTTCTTGTGAGTGGATGATAGCTCGTGGGGTTCTTGTAAGTGGAGCTCGGGGGGTTGGAAGCAGTGGCGGATTTAAGCAAAGAGGCCCAGGTGGCAAACGCTCTGAGGGGGCCATTTTTTCAGGAAAATAGTTACCTATGGTGTTCGGATAAAATCGTGATATGTATTTTTTACCGGTGCTCACCGGTCGCCCGTTGAATTTGCCACGGGTTGGGAGCTACGTACGCTACTACTTAGTGTGATTCAGGGGTTGTTAAAGAGAAGCGTGCAATTGATTCTTTATCGTGTGTTGACCGCGACAGTCTACCTATTCAATGATCTGCAATTTTCCGAGGCATCCACAAAATGGTTTCAGCACCCCGAAGAATTCGTATGAATAGTTTAGGAGCTTGGTTAATTCAAAGTGGAAGCGTATTGCGCGTTGATTACAGCTTCTAACGCAAAAATGCCAGCGCTTCGTGCCTTGCACGGGCGTTTGTGTCCGATTAGAGCGTGTACAATGCTTCTCGCGTACTTAAGCCCCCCGCGATAAGATCGACCCTTTTCGCGAGAGGACTCGCCGCAATTTTACCGTCACACCCGTGCACCATGCTTGATGCATTAGCGCGATTATGGAGCCCCAATTTGTTGCTGTAGCGGATAACGGAGCGTTATCGACGGCCACGATCATCGTCCGGAGCTTTGCGCCTCGCACGAAAGCTAAAGCCTCTGGACTTATGATTGCACCGTGTCTCGAGCACGACCACCCATTCTTCCTGGTCCCTGGGATTTCCTCCTACTTAGTTTAAATGGTCCCCTGGCATCGCCTGGCATCGTGTTTCTACGTTTTCGTCGACCTACTGGACATTCTCAACGTTCGAGTGTACGGGAACGGCGAACCGGTGGCAATCTTTATCTTCTGCGGACTATTTGCAGCGAGAAGAATTTAAGTGTCCTTGTAGAAAACACTGAAAGTGCCAAAATTAAAATACAATGTTAATAGGTACTATAGTAGGGGAGAGTATGGTAAAATGGAACGCTAAACTTTGGAGGGTGAAGAAAAGCCACGGGACTTCAACAGGAGTCTTAAGTGGACCTTAGACTATAAGAAAATCAAAGACTTTGCCAAGAGAAATATTTGGCAACAAAGCAAAATGAGATTCACCGGAGGTATTGAAATCCTTGCCTCGCTCAAGTGGTAGGCTAAAGCGGAACACCCACTTGAAGACCATGTAATTGTACAAAATCTTCATATCTTCATTTAAAAAGTATTCATTCATGTAAAAAACTGTAAATATATATTTTTAGGATGAACTATTACAGATAAAATATAACAAAAATATATATTATACGCGTAAGGAAAAATATTTTACCACGTAACATTAAAATTACTGAAAATAATCAAATACACATGGATTTTTACATGAATATCAACACGTGCATGGAGAAAACATCGGCACTAAATGATCATATGATTTATTATAATTTAAATTAACAGTTTGATCGAATGAAAGATGTATCTCATACATAGATATAGTAATTAAACTTTTAATCTACAATTTAAAAAAATATATTTTTTTTATTTAAAATGCACTAAAAAATAGAAAATGATTCTTTTCTCGTACAACAATTTCGATGGGACTTGTTCGCTTTAAATCAAATCGAGGAGATGCTTTTGTATTAAATTGATTCATAGTCTGTTATGACATAGGTAACAGCTACTTCGCGATTTTATTTAAAGTGAAAAAACACCATCAAATTTGTAGTACAAGAAAATAATTATTTTTTTCATTTTTAGTGCATTTTAAATAAATCGTTTGGATTTGTGGTTATTGGTTATATTTTTTGATGACTGGGTAATTTTGTCACCCCCCCCCCCTCCCCCCGCCGTTTTTTTTCTTCATAGAAATATTGACCTTCCGTTTCACCTCACTCTCCTCCATAGAATTTGATTTTTGGCATTTACAAGAATTCTTCAATTCTTTATTATACTCAGCCGTGGTCACGTGCGCGGAAATCAAATTACGGCAATCTCGATTTGGATGATCGGTGAACTGATTGTTTGCTAATGGGCCTTGGCAGGTGCAGGGCTGCAACCACCGAGGCCTCCGTGGCCAAATAACGTGGCACCGTATCATTTCTCTTCGTATTAAGCAAATGGCATATAAACTCGTACCCCTTTTCATCGATTCTAATTTGGTTGAGAGCCAGTAACAAATTTGGTTTCGTTCTAATTAAAATGATTTTTTATCACCAAAAAGGCACGCATATAGGTACTACAAGAAAACTCCGAAATTTTTTTATTTATTCTAAAACTTTTTTACAGTATAGTTTGTTAAACAAATTGCTTAAATAAATTAATTTTATAAATCCTATGACGGATTCGGAATCAGCGACCTTAAAAACCACTAACAACATATACATACATAGTCAGTAATTGACTATACCTGTCAACTTCTAGAAACAATTAAAATGACAAGAGTCATTTGTTGACCACCCCACAAACTCTGCGTTTTTGGGATTAGTATAACAAAAACGGTGCATTTATCAAATACATATAGAACACTATGAGAGTTTCAGAAGTGAAGAGTTCAGTCATAAGAAGTTAATAACGTAAGAATTTTTTTACCTGAACCATAGACCTGTTTTTAAAATCATTAGGGAAATATCAATATAGGAACACACTACTCACCTTGATGTAAATAAACGTTCACCAATACATACTGGGTATTCATAATGTACTTGACACTTGAGTATTTTAGATTTTAGTCGGTAGATGTGTTGGCACGTCAACTGCATTTTGTTCTAAAACGATTATTTTCCAGGATTTTCTGGAAAGTGGTCAACTATTGGTGCCTTTACGTTATAATTTTCTTTTACGGATCGGAAGATATTTATCTGAATTTACCCTACCCCCTTGCTTTCCTCTTTACTCTCGCGGAATAACAAAATCCTTGGGATATCAATATGGATGGAAATTGGGATATTAAAAGAGGGATTAAAATCAATGAAATTAATTGAAAATCCATTTATTACAGAAATCTTTCACTCCGCTAATTCTTCGGCACACCGTCAGTATCGCGAAGAGGACACTGGACAGGCCATCACCGTCGTTGACAAAGCTGATGCGCAGAAGCCGGCGGTGGTCGAGCGCCGAACAAAAGGGCGAGGTGAACGAACCTGGGTGGAAAGAATCGCGTGTCCTCGGGCCGATCGCCGCAAAAAGGAAGCGAAAATCGCGTCGCACCGGATCAATGGTCAAGCGGAGAACTTGTCACGTTCGAGCAGCGACAATCAATGGTACCAGATGACCACGTTGCATCGCGTGCACTGCCACTTCATGTGACGTGGGGTCGCACCGGAAAAGTACTGTGGTCAGGCCTGAGAAACCGATTCCTCGAGATTTCGTTTAAAACCTTGACCCCAGATTCCCTCCTTTCTGGGGGCACGGTGAGGCGAACGATCTTAATACCAACATCAAAATTAGATCGAGTAAACGAATGCACCCTCGAGGTGCCCAAAATAACAATAAATAAGCCTACGTACGATTTATGACGTGAAACGCGGTGGTAGCACTAAGTGATCGCAGATTTTTCCCCGAATTTATTACAAGTCAGTGGTTGATAATTCACCACAAGCTGCCTCCCCTTCCCGCTCTTCTTCGCTGCAATTCATCATGCCGTTAAGTAAATACATACCACTGCTTTATCGACCTATATCTTATCCCGTTCCGCGTACCTTCCCCCGGCTCCCCGATCGTTAAAATCGCCGGCGCGTCCCGAATTTTAATCAGGCCCTCGCAACGTCCCCTCGCGCGGGCCTCGTCAACGAATAAATTGATTTACAGCTAAGTCGTCGCGTCGGTCCGAAGTGTCGGCCGCAATCTTCGCCGCCGACAAAGCTTGCAGGCATCGTCGATCATGGCGCCGCCGCGCCGGCGGGCATCGAGCGTCCGCCTTCTAATTTCTCATCGAGCTTTTAGATCGCGGGTCGAATCTGTGGCGGGCCAAGCTTTTCGGCAGGTGCTCGCGTGACAACGTTGAAGCGGGACGCCTCGTGTCCATACGCGCGCGTGAAAGCGTTAACGATCGGGTAATAACGATAAAGGCGGACGAGTCTGTTAGCATTAATGACCGTTAGGCTCGTTCCGGACGGCATTCGAACTGCCTCATTACGACGATAAAGATGCACCTTCCCCGAGGACGCCTGTCATCTGCAATTTTGACAGTTCTGCACAGTGAACGATGCGTGGACAGGACGAGGGCTCGCGAACCGGAGCCAGCTGTTTCAATTTCGGACAGGGAAATGATTTTCCTGTCACTCTGTCGTGTCGAGGGTAGGGTTGCCAAACGTACTATAATATATGCATAGTATTGTATGTACCTACTATATTTTGATGAAACAGTATTGCAGTACAATCTCAAACCTTCGATGTATTTGTTAAAGATGATAAATTAATTAATTAAAAATGAATAATGCACAGGAAATATACATTTAAAAAATAAGATGTGGTTATTGTAATGTAGTTCCTCTGAAAAGTACCTACTACATTTGTAACCACATTTTGCCGTAAAGTACTATATTTTTCTTGGGATTAAGTTTTCTCGAATAGTAGGTACGTACAAATAAAGGAACTTTTATATAAGAGCTTAGCGTGTTACCTTCACTGTGACATTGAATACTTCTTAATTAGTGATGCAAGTTTTTATAAACGTACCTGAAAATTCTGGAATACTAAAGGGAATTTGCCAGGGTGGGTGATTCAACCCCAGTCCCATGAATCTGAAACTCGAAAACATCCAATAGCCGCATGCGTAGGTATAGGCCTATCTAGGGAGTCGACAGCTGTGCTCTTGGCGCTAACCGTGGACGATCGAAGAGCGAAACATAGATCTTGCCAGAAATTGTTCCGACGACTAATTGTAAGTGGCCCGCCGCGCCGATTAGAAGCTCCGACGTCGATCGGTGCCGCGAGATCGATAGATCCCCGTGTAACGATAACGCCGTTCTTCCGTTCGTACGTGCGTGGATCCGTGCGCCGCAATGCTAGGCCGGATGGGACGCGACATGTGCACGACGCCGAAATTACCGTGGCGATTTTTATCGTGGCTAAGATACGAGGGACCGATATTCACGGTTCGACATGGAAGTTCGCCTGCGGCGTTCGATTAAACGACCGAGTGGTCACGCTTCTAACGTGTATTTAGAGCGCGTCTATACTCCATGGACACGGACCAGGCCCACGGTACCCGCTCGTACCACGGCGATTAGTTCCCTAGCAGCCAGCAGGTATCATGCTTCTCGATTGGGGTACGAGGATAAGTAATAAAAGTTCAGTCTGTGTATTAAAAGCTCGTTGGTATCTGCACTATTTCTTCTTGTGGTTTAGAATAAGTTGGATACACCTTGCCTTTGTCGGAGATGGGAGTGAGAAATTGTATGCAACCGTTGATACAACCAAAGCCGTTGCACATGCGGTAGGTTGACACGATTTCTACACTACTTACTATCACAGCGGTCCTGTATCATTGCTGCTAGGTATGTTGCTATATCAGCGCTACAAGATTTTTACTCTACACATCACTACTCATCTTCTACTACTTCACCTTAGGAACTCGTCGCTTTTCCACTGATTCTGAGTACATATTCGTACTAACCTGTCAGCTGGCTAGAAAACCACGAGACGCGATGAAACAGAAACTAATCTAAAAAATGAAAAATTTGCCACAGTTTTTGACAATCGCAAGGAGTTAATAGCTATCCATATCGTTAATTAAAGTTTTTATCTTATTTCATACATGGGGTAAAGTGATCCCTCTTGCATCATTTCCGTCAAGTTGAATTTTCATATACCCTAGGTTTATTTTACGCATTGCTATTCGTCATTTATCAATAGTAGTGTGTAACAATATATTATAAATCTATTTGCACACATTTTTATTGAAAGGGAAAAATTTTATTCCACTTGAAACTTTTTTTGGGCTGACTTTACACGGGTCTCCCGTTCATAGGAACAATTCAATCAGTCAAGCTCCTACTACCGAAACGCCTGCGAACTGTTTCTGCTCCAGTTTCAACCGTACATTCAGATCGCGAACTTTCTCTCGGAATTCTGCAATATCAGCTACACCCTGTGCGTGTCGCCCGCAACCTGGCCTTCCTCTGCGTCTCTCGTAAACACTCTCTCGCTACTTCTGGTCCTCCCGTGTAGGTATCGATTCTCAAGGCCATCTGTAAAGCAGTAACGCATGCCCAATGTAGGATACCCATAATCATCCACAATTACAACAAACCATTCCAGCAGAGACATTCCAGCAATTACTTTGACCTATCAAGTACTCGGAAACATTCGATTATCGCCGAAAGCGGAATGTCCTTCTTGTCGGAATAATTCGAGGAACAGAAAAATATAAGAATTTCCTCCAAAGCATACTCGGTGATCGAGGGCCACCTAATCTGCCTTCCAGATAAGGATCTACGGTGCGCAGGTGTCTTGACGTCTTCCTGTTCGGATCGACTGGAACGGTGGTTTCTCGTTGTAACAAAAAGTGACAGGTTCCGATGCCCATTTTCGTTGGTACGCTCGTTATAACTTTGTCGTTATCGCGTATCGACGGCGATGGGGTTATAATTGACGGGTAATTTGCGCCAGACCCCCGAAAGCTGGCAATTTATTGTCCCTCGAGCCAGACTCGGGTTCCCTCTACCGGGTTGGAATTGGTAAACAGCCTGATGAAAAGCTTTCTCCACCCTTGTCATTGCACAGAATTACCAGTTGCGCGCTGTACTTACGCTATCCCTCGAAAATTGCCAAGGTTCGTGGTCGATCGCTTATCAGCCCCTTGATAATCATACTCCTGACACAATGAGCCAATTAAGAAGACATGTTGCCCTAAATAAGGCAGTAAGCTTTAAATAAAGGCTGCTCTTCCTGCTTGGAGCATTCTGGCACACACTCGATCCAAGATTCCCTTACAGTGCACGAATTTCATTATAACGTGTTATTTAGCGGCTATTCAAAAGAAATTTTAAAGTTGCGTTTTTAACAATTCATTAACTTCTTGATCGTGTGAAGTGTAAAATATTCTTTATTGCTAAGTGGAGCTACACTCTACCATAATGAATCCTCTGGTAATCAAGAAATCTTCTAAACATTCAGCTCCAACGACAAGCAAATTTTCCAGAACCTGTTGTGCCAGCTAATTAACCCATCTTCCGCGGCAGAAGGCTAAATCCGGGAGTTGGATCGTCACGATCGCAGCAGGAGCAAAATAGCCGCGCGAAACGCATGGTGGGGTGCGTCGGAGCGGCATTACGGGGGTGGGACACGAGGGTGCGCGGGGGATCGATGGGCGAGCCAACGTTAACCGAAGACCGCCTTCTCGTTCTTTCTCCCATGTTCGCCTTTTTCTCGCCCGGTCCCCGTCTCCTGTCCACCCTTTCCTTCTCCCCTGCCTCTCTGGCCGTCTGCCCGCCGCCCCTTCCCTCTCCGCCCCTCGTTCTCCCACGCTACACCTGTCGTGCGCGACCAGACCGGCCCAGAGAGGTGGTGGGTGAAGTTCTAGCCCGTCGAGTACGCGTACTCGAGGTCCAGGCCACGCCAAATCCATTTATCTCCTGTCTCGATGCTGACTCTTTCTCCTTGGGGCAACGGGATGGACCCGGCAGCCTTTTGCCTATATTATTGGCGACGGAGCTGAAGCAACGACTAACGGGGGGAGGTGAAGACCTGGAGAAGTGTTTTCTACATCAGTGGCCCGGATATGCAGAAACCTGTCAACCTTCAAAATGACAAAAAATTAATTAATTTTGTGATCTTTATTTTGGGCAAAAAATTATCACCCCATAGAACAACTCTACTCTATAGATTCTACGATTATTAAAACTACCAAACCATATTTCCATTTTAGGCTTAAAAAGCGAAAGCTGCAGCAAATTTAAAATAATATAAATTATACTGCTCACTATTCAATAACCCATCCAAAAACTTTATAAAATGTAAGATATGTAATTGTGATATGTTCAAATAACACCCTGTATATCGTTGAGGCCGTTAGCGACAAAAACAAAATAGCAACAAAATAACAGATCTGATATAGAGAAATTAGAGAATTTCAATTAAGTAAGTTCTCTTGTAAGGTAAGTGTAGTGTCCTTGAATCTTACAAAAACAATAATGAGAAATAAAATATACCCAATAAAAATAAAGCTACTTTTCCATTAACAATAAAAATCTTCAAACTAAATTTAGGCAATTTCAGCTGATTGAGGGTTGGTACCTTTCTGCGCAACTGGGCCCAATTGTAAATCTATGTGATAAATTCAAAATTCTTTGATTACCTAGTAGTAAAGAGGCCTAAGGTTGAAAGTTAAGGGAAGGAGTATCCACTTGTTCAAGATTCTTGCAAACAACTGGCCATCGCTATTGTATCGGCAGTATTGTATCGACACCTACTATACTATAAACTTTTTCGGAAGCGACGCAGTAGTTTACATAACAATTGCCATAATCCCACCTCCAATTCGATTTCCCCAAGCACTCCAACTGCCCACTCGCAGGCCGTTTCTAATCACGGCTGATCTGAAGCCGAGTCCCAGCAGGATTCGATTTCGCGTGTAGGTAACCGTGATTAAGGGGCCGGGTCGTACGTTAGCGATCCACGGAGTGGAAGGTGCTAATCTAATCTGCCTGGCGGATTAAAGGCCTGGTCGATGGGTTCCAGACCGTCTTGCGCGCGTCCAGAGCAGGCCGGAGTCGACTTACATATACCCACGTGTAATTAACCGCCTAGCTGGCCGGTTGTTCCTCCGCTGAACCGGGACACTTCTAATTACCGTGGCCCAGTGGCGGCGGACCTTTTCGTCCGTGTGCGACATTCAGGCAACCTCTGCCAACCTTTCCCCTGGCACCCTATCTTACCTGCTCGCAGCGGTCCTCTGCTTCGTTCCTGGTCCCCCATGGATCTCTCTGGATGGGTCGGATCGGTAGGCGTGCGAGCGCACGCCCGACGAGATGTCTGATAAACGAGCACGTCCCTCGTTTCCAGGGAGGAGGATCTTTCTTTCGCAGAAAACGAGGTCGACCCCGCTCGTAGGCGTGTTCACTGTTTTTCGTCGAGTCTCCTCGGATACCGATCACAGACCTACGCGGGATATCGTAAGGATTCAAAGGACAGCGTTTCAGGACAGCTACCAGCGGCAAATTTAACGAATGGCCCTCGCGCGTAGGTACATTTATTTGTAATTCTGTTACGAATACAGGGTGTTCCGGAACATTGTCATCTGGGCCATTTCTTTATATCCGCCACTGGAAGTTTCTACGGATTTCCATTTGTCCTGGGAACCTTAAGGGGCCGAGCAGCACCTGGGTGCCTTCTGCTTCAGGCAGGAAGCTTCTCAGAAAGCTTCATTTAACGAGGTGCGAATGATAGTACGCAGATCGAGCTCGCTTGATTTCGATAGGTATTTATTTTCATTAATGATGAGTGATTCTTTATAATCGATCTATAATATCATACATCATAGCGTTCAGTTTATACATAATTACAATTGTAAATCTGGCTCGCCCTTAGCTGTGTAAATTAGTAGTGGGTTCGTCGTGTGCCGCGAGCTGCCATACGGCGAGGCGAGTAGTGTAAAACGTAGGCTCAGGCGCGTAGAAAAATGTTTACCCCCGTTCCGTTCGTGCCGCGCAGAAAATCATCGACGCACACAGACTACGAATAGAAACAAGATACGCAACGTATGTACAACCGAAAGAATGGATCGCCGCGGAACGGCGGACGGCCGCGCGTTCCTCTTCGAACACTGCTCGGAAGCTTGTGCGCTTGTTTAGCTTGCGCGCCCGCTCGCGCGAGCTCGACTCTGCGAGAAGGAAATCTCCGCGGCAGTGCCCGCTACTGGCCGCTGGTACAGTATGTGTTTCGTGTAGGATCCCTAGGAAACAATAAATAAAATCTATCTATTCTCATTTATCTAGCGCGAGACGACGTCCGTCACACTTTGATTTAGTGGTCAATCCGCTGCTTTAAACTTCTCTCTTCGCATCTATCTCCACACTTTTCCCTCCATTTCCGTTCGCGTTCGCCGCGAGGACTGGTGTATCACTGAGTATTATTCGTGACAGGGTTTCGGATAACGCTAATGGACGGCGGAAGAGTGGGTGAAGTCGATTTTTCGAATATTCATTCTGATTGGAGAATCACGTGCTCTGGTTGGAGAACTCGGGGATTGGAGAAGTGGAGGAAAAAATCTTGCCTCAAAGATAAGAGGTTAATCCTCGATAGGATGTCCCTTGTAATGACTTTTTTTTTTAAATTTAAAAAGTCGGCCCGGGACGCCCCCTGATTTATTCCCCCTTGGTGTGGTAAATACGTGTGCAACATTTCGGTTCGATCAAACATCTCTAAAGGTAGGCTCTCAAGAGACTCAAAGTTTCCAACGAAACTGAGCCCTTGCAAACAGCTGTTTTTTTTTTAATACGCAACCCTGTATGTATCCACTCTTAACGACCTTACGTAACGATATATCGATAATATCGTTAAGATATCGTTAAGTGTTCGAAGAACGAAGGTAGTCCTACAAATTTTCCATTTCTCCAGTCTTTCGACTATGGCGATAAAATATTTATGCATTCCAGCAACTTCTGTTCCAAGTGAACAATTATTTTCTAAAAGTGGGCAAGAAAAAAAAATAAACAAATTTTTACTCAAGTAGTACTTATATCGTAACTTTAAGTCTCTTGATGCAGGGTTCAGAATAATTGGATTGTGCCGAAATTTTCCATACTTACTGAGCACACCAAATGGAATAAAATTAACGGGCGTCTCAACATTATATCGCACCTTCAATTTTGAGGGACATCCAAACCCTCGGTTGTCACACCTGTATTATCTGTTAAATTAATATATGTTGTAGAATAATATATAAGAATAAATATGTGCTGAAGAATATATGTTGATCGTTGAAAATTAGCGTTTACAGTATCGTCATGTTTAAACAGTAAGTGGTAGCATTTTCAGTAATGGCTGGAAAATATTTTACCTCAAAATCAGATTGTGGTTCATTTTGACTCAGTGTGACAACCGAGGGTTACAAGTGGGAAATAAATATTGCATGGACCTTCGCGGAATCCACCCAATCTCCAGCGTTCCAGTGTGGCGTGGCCCGCAGTAAACGCGTCAACATCCCTCGACTCCGTCCTCCCAGCTAAGAGTTGCCATTTTCAGACTCGATGCGCCTACCCGATTTCCCGGCCAGGATCGGTTCGCCTTTACAAAACTATCGTATCTCCGTGTTCGGCTCGTTCCACCGAGATCCACGCGTCGCATCGGCCGCGTGAGATAGCTTAATTGATTAATTACGCGATACATCGAAAGGTACTATGTTTATTATATACAGCGGTAGTAATTGATTACTGATTAAATAGTGGCATATTTACTAAACGTTACGTTATCACAACGATGATAAAGTCAGCCGGAACATTGATCCTTCCGGTCTTCGATCGTATTTCCCCTGCCCCCTTCTCCTCCCATCGCCTCTTCGGTGACCAAACGAAAGAGATGACGAGGTGGAAAAGTCCCTCGGTCGACCAGCTTTTCACTCTATCCCTCTCCCTCTCCTTTCTCGGTAATTCGTGACACGCGGACTGGAACGGGAACCTCCACGAAAGCGGATAAATGCACCACGAGTGCGACTTCGATGCCGCCGAGGCACCGTGACCTCGCTTAGCGGTCTCTCTTTTCCTATTCGCGGATCGAAAGGAACACTGTCGGAATTCGGGGGCCACGTGTCGACTACGGACAAAGTGAATGAATTTTTCCTTCGACTCCGGCACCACGGCCGAAGACTTCCGAATTGACTAGATTGCAGCACCTTTGCGTCTCGCGCGAATGAACACGAGAACTCGGGAATAATACGTGTGGGTCGGTGGTTCCCGCTGAACAGCGTTACACTTGGTAGTAAGATTCCTATCCGGAATGAATCGATTCGTTTAAATTTTCGATCTTCTATCTGTTACATATTGGTGGGTGGAAGAAGCACCACCGGAGTGCCACGAGTCTACAGCCGAGATTCCTGTTCTCCACAGCGACAAGAAAATCGAGCACCTCGTTGTAGGTACTCCTTCCGCCCAGGCTATCACGAAGCACTACCGGGAACCGCCGAGCCTCTCTGCGGCTGGCTACGCACCCGAATCGTCCGACGATCACACGAACCGACGAGAACACGGTGGTGCAGCGTTCGTCGGGGAGGTGTCCCGTTCGATATTGCACGTTTGCGTGGAACAGCGAGGGCCAAGCGTTCGACCCCCCCCCCCCCCTCCCTTCCCCCCTAATCGAGATCATTGGCGATCGTACAGGTCGAATCGTCAGGGTTTTGGCATCACAGTAGGGTGTAGTAGTCGCAGAAGGGGATCGGTCACGAGCCACTGGTCGACAGAACCGGTAGATCGCGGTGGGCCTGCGGGTCCCTCGAGTGAGCGTCCCTGACGGCCCTGGAGCCGAACACTCGCTCGCATCCCGGTACGGTGCACTTGGCCTCTTCCTTTCGGTCCTCGGCGCCGGGCGAGGATAGCGGGGAGCCCGAGCTGGAGGCGTGTCTGGCCCCCTGCTCGTGGGACATCCTGGTAAGGTGGTTGAGATGCTGGTGCGTGAGACCGTTCAGGCCGGCCAGGTGGGAGGCGATCGAGGACAGGCCCGAGAAGGTGGCCCCCAGATGCGGCGGCAACAGCAGAGGATGAGGGGGTGGTAGTCTCGCGGCGAGATCGACCGCTGACGGGAGGCCTGGTGTCAAAGGGTAAGCGCCCAAGCCCCCGATGCCGGCGTCCGCGTACAATCTCGCGAGGAACTCGTTGTGCAGTAGGGGACTCATCTGGGAGTCGTCGACCCTGGGCGAGAGACTGGGCGGCAGGCTGGACGACAGCGGCGGGCTGGACGACGTGGACAGCAGCTTCCGGTGAAGGTTGAGGTTCGTCGAGTGCCTGTCGCGTGACCTCTTGGAGGGGAAGGCGGCGTTACACCCGTCCACGCTGCACCGGTGCATCAGCTTGAGGTGGACATTCTGATAGTGGGTCTTGACACCGAAGTGATTCTGGAAAACCTTGCCGCAAGCGGTGCAGCGGCGCGGGTTCTCCCTGTCCAGGGGCACGTCCGGGCTGCTGACGAAGTCGCCGTTCTCGTAACGGCCGTACGTGATCAGGCTATTGTCCATATCCATGGCCGCTGTGGAGGGTGAGGCGCTGGATGAACGAGAGCCACGTGAGGAGTTGTCCATGGTGATCTCCTGGTGCGTCGTGAGGCTGACGGGGCTGGTAGAGCCGCGGCCAGACCTCGAACCCTCCCGCTGCGTCCCGGTGCACTGCATCGCGCGACCCTGCGACAAGGACTCGAGTTGACGCAAAGTGTTGGTCGAGGAGTCGTGGGAGAGGTCGTCGGCTGTCGTCGGACGGCTGTCGACCGAGCTGGGGGCGCGGGAGGGATCATCGGGACGCTCACCTTCCTGATTACGCAGCGCTTCGTTCACCTCCTCCTCTTCCTCCTCCTCCTCCTCCTCCTCATCATCATCATCATCGACCTCTTCCATCGGCTCATCTTCGTCGTTGTCCTCCTCCTCCTGGTTCTCCTCCTCCCTCGCCCTCTCCTCCGTCACGGCCTCTTTAATCGAAGACGCCGCTCCCGTCGCGTCCTCGTCCCTCGTCGCATCCTCGCACTCGCTTCTTCTCCCGTCCCCCTGCTCCGTCGTGGTCTGCTCCGCCGGAGCTGTCGGTATTGATGCCGCTGGGACGGCGGTCTCCGCCGTACGGGCCTCTGTAG
This sequence comes from Andrena minutula, assembly GCA_929113495.1. Lineage (NCBI taxonomy): Eukaryota > Metazoa > Arthropoda > Insecta > Hymenoptera > Andrenidae > Andrena > Andrena minutula. The sequence continues at coordinate 306,972 of OV815993.1, forward strand.
AGTCGTGGCACGTCTTTGGTTCCGGACTCATCTGTCTTTTGGGTGACTTGGCGCTACTCGCTCTCGAGCTCAGGTCCCGCGGCTCCTCCTGAGGTAGTTCCTCCGCGTTGTCCTGGGACGAGACGGTGTCTCGCCGGGGGCCGAGCAGCTCTCTGTTGCAGGCCTCCGGGGAACGGGAGCTGGACTCCTGGTCGTTGAAGCTGAGATTCTTCGGGGAATTCGGCGAGGCTTTCCGCTCCTCAGCCTCCAATCTGGACATCGACATGTCCTCCGGCTGGCTCTGGAACTCGTTCATCGACGAGACGCCCGCGCTGTCGGACAAGCAGCGTCTGTGGATTCTCTCCTCGTCGTTGGACGAGTCCCCGTCGGTGGAGGAAGAGTGCATCTCCGTGAGCACCGCGCACCGAGTGGGATGCTGGGACTTCCTTTTGCGCACACCCCTGCTGTGCAGCGACGTCGAGTTCATGGAATGCTGGCTCATGGAGAAGCTCTGCTGGTCGACCCTGCCCATCGAATCGTTGTCCTCGTTGCTGTCCGGGTTGCTGACAAGGTCTTCGTCCGCGGGATCGCCGAAATACAGCTTCGGCCGTTTTGCTAGGCTGAAATCAGCGGGCTGCTCGTCGTCCTCCTCCCCAGAACGCAGAGACAGCCTCGGTGGCAGATTGCTGTCGTCCTCCGCGACCACCACGATGCCACCGTCGTCGTCGTCGTCATCTTCATCCCCCTCTTGCGACGCTGTGGGTGCTTGAGCGGTAGGAGACACGGTGTCGACAGCGCTGCTGTTACAGTACGACCCTCTGGTTGCGATGCTGGTGCTGAGGGTCTCCGCGGCAGTGGTCATCGCCACGGAGGCAGTGGTGAGCGCGGTGGTGGACGACAGGCTGGAGTTGACGCTCATCCGTTGCTGGAGGCTCTCGTCGTAGGGTCTGCCTTGATTCTGCGAGGACGAGAGGTCCAAGTGCTTAAAGTCCAGGGCGCATAGCGAGGCTGGGGATCGTAGATCGGGGGGTGGGGTGAGCAAGGGGAAGGACCCGAACGGCAGATGGTTGAGGCCCGTGGCCGGGACAGGCAGGACCACCTGAGGTGGAAGAACGAGGGCGTGCGCCATGGACGAGCGTCCATCGTGCGGCGAGATCTTCCGTCGCAGATGGGGGGAATGGAGCTTGGGATTCGGGTTGGCGCTATGTCTGTTGCGCGACCTCCTCGAGCTGAACATCATGCAGCAGCCCTTGACAGTACACTGGTGCATCTCTTTCAGGTGCACAGCGCTGAAGTGAATCTTGAGAGCTCCTTTGTCGCAGAAGGTCTTGAGGCAGACGTTGCACTGCACCCTCTTCTTGCCAGTCGTGGGATTGATGAACGGGGTGCCCAAGTTCGGAGGTATATTCGTGGAACCGCCCCACTGGCTTCCTGGTCGCTTTCCAGGCGAATGAGGCTTTCTCCCAGGGATACCAGGTGGCCTGCCCAGAGGGGCTGCTTGGAGAGGTAGTGGCGGGTGGTGCCGATGCTCCTGATGATGCTTGGACGCGGTGTCGCGTCTGCTCAGGTTCAGGGCGCTGTCCGAGTTCTCGTCGCCCTCCTCGTCCTCCTCTGAGCCGAACTCGCTGCTCTTCTCACCACCGCTGTGCACGTCCGAGGGGATTGTGATACCTGCCACGCCGGCCGAGGACTTGCACATGGGTGGCGGAGGGAAGTGCGTGGGGAAATTAGGAGGTAACGCGCCAGACGACACTGCCATGGACAGAGGATGGCCGAAGTTGAGCGCGGAGGAGGAGATCGGCGCCACCGGCGGCATGTGAGGCCTGTGCAGCTGATTGCTGCTGGAGTGATGATGAGGCGGACTGTGCGGACTGTGGGGGTTCCTCATGGACTTCCTGTTCTGCAGCAGCTGCTCCGTGGGCTGCGGCGGTGGAAGGGGCGGGAAAGCAGGCAGGCCCAGGGTGCCCAGCTTCCTGAAGTCGAACGGTTGCATGCTCTGCAGTCTGTTCAGCGGGGACACCGTCATGTGGGAGTCGAGGCTCCTGGGAGGCGAGTTCGCCGTGCTGGTCACCCCGGAGTTGCCGCTGGCCGACGTTGAGTAGTGCTTCTGAGTGGTCGGTGACATCGACGGGTGCGAGACGGAGGGCGGCGGTGGAGGCGGAGGCAGAGGCGGCGGCAATCTCGAGCCTGGGGGCGGGAGGCCGCAGTGGAGCAGGTGCAGCGACGGCGGTAGGTGTGCTAGTGGCATCGTCGGCGGCGAAGGTCGTCTGCTCGGTGACATAGCATCCGTACCCGGCGTCCCGGCGGCCAGCAGCCACTGCTGCACGAACGGACGCGTCTCGGCGAACCTGAGGAACTGCTGCAACACCAGCGGCTCCTCTTCAGGCGAACAGATGCTCCATCGGTCCAGCACCGGGCTGTTCTGCGAGTCCTGCGGACAGATCGCCAAACCCACGTCACTATTGCTGCCAACTGTCGCTATTATCGATCATGTCAAACAAGGGTATCGAAGCAAGTAACGCGGCTCGCTTCTTATTTCCTACTTCTTCGACATTCCTCTAACTATTTAACCGGAGCCAAAGGTCGCAACCAACTATAAGTCGCCTATAATGTCCAGGGCAAAAAGCATAAATGACAGGGGGAAAAAGAGAACGTTACGTGTCATGGTCGACTGTCAACGAAGCGTTACGTACACTAGCAGTCGTGGCGTTTCAGTAAATATTCTCCGCGTCCGCATGCAGCCGAATTACTCTACCCTGCATCACCTTAGATTCTGTGTCAACGTTTTTTCCCCTCACAAATCACTGGCTATTATAATGCAATTACGCCGTTTAATGGTTAAAAAGTTAATCGCATTATTCCCTTGCGCCCCGTTCTTCGCGGGCCCAACATGGCGGCCGCGAGAGCGGCGCGGAATAATTCCGCATCCGGATAAAAACGCTCCCGTTATTCGTCGACCGTGGAAGGCAGCTTACGTAACTCCCTGCACATTGTATGGCACGATTAATACCTAACTGCGGATCAATGAATAACGAAATTAATATATTCTCTTTAGCGCTGCCATTAGTTCTACTTGAGTTGTCGCGCCGAGAAGAACGCTTGTGAACGTAACCTTCCAACTCCACCACGGATTTAAGCGAGCTTGGACTGTGCTCCTTCAATCGACGCGTAGATGGAACAAGAGATAGCGTTACTTTTGGCACGTGCAAATAAAATATGAAAGTTTCGAATTGTTGCAAGGGCGTAGGATACGGTTTCCTCATTTCCAATCTTTTACTCTGACTCTACATATAGTGGGGAATAGTGTAATTTCCAGAGAAAACTAACTTCCAACAATTTTGTCGCATACTTTCTTCAAATTCTTCATCAACTTTTCCAACAAGATATTATTCTTCCACGATTTACCTTCGTCACGAATGCCATTTACTCTGATATCGTTGATTGGATCGAACTTTTTATACGACAGATTGAATTTCATTCTTCCCGATGGAAGAAACCGATGGAAGCGGACGACGCGTATGATTAAAGAAAGTCGCGGTTTCCAGAGTTCTTCGTTCTTCGAGTTTCTTCGTTTAATTGCACGCGGACGGTGACGTCTGTGGTGGACCAAGTGTGACGATAGCCGAGTGCAGCTAAGGCCATTCCGTGGTCCCGCTCGGTTTTCTCTTTCGCGTTCTTGATTTCGCTACACCTGTTCTTTGCGCGGCTGCATCGAAAGTCAAGAGCACTTCTTAGCGACCGATTAACAGGCCGTGATAACATTTTTCATGTGTTCTTGCGGTTGGCTGGCTCGATCGTGGAGGGGACGCGTCCACTCGTTCCTCGCGGTCGTACTTTCTAATTATCGTAATAATTAGCAAATGGAAATTTCGTAACATTTTTAATTCCTCCTGATCCCTGATAGCCGGCAATTACGAGTTTTTATTCGCTTAATTGGTAGCCGATACTGTGGCTTCGATGCACATTCGGACTCTCGCAAACGCAGTTCGATCTGCTCTTAGATTTCTTGTATAATCTCTTGCCACGTAAGTATTACATATTACATTTTTCAGAGGTCTCCCTAAGTACTTTGAGGTTCTACTTTTTAACAGAAAAGTATTGGGTATTATAATCCCAAAGTTTGTACGTTTATTAACTGATATTCCAAGAATGTGCTCAAATTTTTTTAAATGAATAAAAAATGTTAAAAAACATACTTTCATTTTGCAAAGCTCGAATTTTCCAAATAATTACTCGATTCTACTCGGGTTCAACGATAACCGTACTCGTATAGATTACGACAAATTTTGCGGTTTTCGTTTCAGGTAACTGCGACAGCCAGAATCATGGTCGCTTTGGAACAAACTTTTTTCGAACCTCTCTTGCAACTATAACCTCGAACAAAAGTATTATTATTGTATAAAAAAAATTGAGCACATCCCTCGAATGCCAATTAATAAACGTACAAAGTTTAGAATTATAATGCAGAATACGTTTGTTGAAAAAAAATTGCCCAAAACGTGCCTTATTTTCAGAGCGTCAAACTAGGGAAACCCCTTAAGCTTCTGCAGGACCATCGCGATGAACACCCTCCAACTTACTCCTACAAAACCCCACAAGCTTCTCCCACGCATCTCCATCAATCTTCCCGAAAGAATTTGCGCCCAACCCAACATAGAACGTTCCCCGATGTTCCACATGAGCGTGGAGCGTGTTAATCGGGAGGTAGGAGCAGGAAATCCCGGTCGTGGTCCAGTTTCCAAGGGTTCCGCGCTCTAGAGCGTCACGTATCGACTGTCGGAGTGACGGGTTCTTCTAAAATCGGGGTGGCCGTCGTATATGTATAGATCCGGAGCGTAAGCTCGCCTCTCTCTCTCGCTCTCTCGTTCTCTCAGCGACTTGTATATTTACGCATACCGACGGGCTCGACGTAACGCAGGACGGCCAGCGCCGCGACGCTTCTCGGCCGCGTCCCGTGTATATTTCTTCAAGCACGCACACGCGCCCGCGAGACGACATACGGCCCCGCCGTGAACTCACCACCGACGCCACTCCAAATCCGATCCACCGTCGAGAGCGTTATTTTTCGCAGCCGGGCTGACCGCGGCCCACCGTGAAACCGCTACCCGCGACTTCGTAACGCGAGGCGCAGCCGCCATTTTCTCTTTGTCGCGGGAACATCCAATGCTGCCATCGCTTTTCCATTTTCGCAAGTCGAGGCTCCTGCGGTCGTCAAGAGTCATGGGAACTCGTCGCAGGAGGAATATGATATAATGCTTTGAACTTGCGGTCAGTAGTGTAACATTTCGACGTATGGTTTGGAGGAGCTGTGAATTTGGTGAGTTGATGCGGTCAGGCAGTGAGAATGTATTTAGAGTAAGACGGGCAAGTAGAATCGGCCGGTATGCGATCGGACGCAGAGCAGCCGACGCTGTGGGCTGTGGGCGTCTCTAGCATTGTAGTTGCAATCGGATTGCTAAATACATAGTGTATTCGTAGAAAAAGGACTATTAAGGCTATCGCCCACTAGGCCGAACGGAACCGAACCGAATTTCGTCGGCGCTCTTCTATCATATGGGCGATGCATGGTCGCTGCTGTTCTATCATATGAGCGATGCGTGGCTGTCGCGCTTCGGTTCGGTTCCGTTCTGTCTAGTGAGCGACCACCTTTATGGTATTGATATCGGAACCTTACTCCACTTGCGCTGCTACTAACGGTCATAAAAATCATTCACGTCCAACACTCGAGGACACGGACCCAGCAGGGAACTGAATTTTAAGCCGACCAAGTTTAATCGTCTCGTTGCGTAGATATTTCAATTTTCACACGATTCTTGAAAAGTGTCAATTTTAGACGAATAAAAAGAGTTTTTAATATTCAACTTATGGTTACCGATAGAACTGTCTCAGAGTGGCTCAAGAACGAAATATGGGGTCCAAGAAATAAACAGCCCACCAGAAGTGTCGGAGAACATTGATGAATATTGCAGTACAAGAGATTACATTTTTTACCGCAACGAAAGTGTTTACACGCTTTCGCAAAGTGTCTCCTCAAAAGACGGTTAATAAATCGAGGGAACTCTCTAAGTATCGAAAATCTGAGAAAACCGATGCGTCGCAAAGCTCGCTTCGAGGCGGCGAAAAAAGCCAAGCTCGTCCCGATAGTCTAGATTTGCAGTTACCTCCGCTAAATATATACCTACCGTTCGGCGAGGTCCAGCTCCGTGACGCATTACCGATTCGTCGATCGCCCGGTGCCAGGCTATTATATTCCTCCGTGGCGTTCTAATTGCGACGCGGACCAATCGGTCCCGCGATAATGGATTACCGAACAACGGGGGTTACAGTTACACGGTACCCCGCGGGCCTAGCCGCCGAGAATTATGGTAATGACGGCGCAACACCTAGCGTGACACTCCCGAGGCCTGCAATTTCATGGTTTTTATCGCTGTCCCCGCTGCGAATCGGCCACGAACAGGCTCGTTACGTCACGGCCTCGCCTTCTGGATCGCCGGCCGATCGAAATCGTGTTATTTTGCGGGTTCCTCGATACGCCGCCGCTGAAAAAGCTGCGCGCTTCCCATCGCGTGTCCTTTCTTCTGCGTGGACGGTCACCCAGACGTCGGCTTGCCGTATTCACACCAACTGGTCAAGGGTATTCGAATCTCTGAGCAACGAAGTGCCGCACTTTCCTGAGGGATTGATACCGTGCTGCATCGGAAACTAACTTGACTAGGTATTCACTTAAGTAAATTATATTGTTCATGTTTAACAAGTGATGAACTTGTTTCTCAAAGCAAATTATGTACTTGTTAACGACAAATCTGAGGATCTTAAACATATTTATGGGCTTTTTACTCTTTTTCCACATTTTCTTTTCATTTGATATGTATCTAATGAATGTGGAATAAAGCAGGAAAGACAATGTAGGCACTTATTTATTTTTCCAATTTTATTGTATTTTATTACTGTACAAAATATACCTAAAGCTGCTTCATTTTACGTTGCTTTTACTATTCTTTTAAATAGAAAGTTACAATTACGTTTTAATTGTTTCCTCGTTGCAAAGTAATAGCACAAGATGTTCAACTAATAATATTCAGCTAACCTGCTAACGTATCATTGAAAAAAGTTTCAACTCTCCCATAACGCCATAATCCTATGGAAAAGTAAAAAACCACGAGATCCGCTGAACGACACCGATCTCTGGGAAACCTGGGATTTCCCTCGATAAAAACGTCGCCGCTTCTCTAAGAGCCTCTTTGCTCACTTTCACCTTTAAACGGTCGCGAGGGGAAAAAAACGTCAGCTTTTTCTGCAGACTTCCGGCGCGGCGGGTACCGAAAACTCAGGGGACTCGGCGTTTTCCTCGTTCGCCCGCGAGTTTCCCACACGAGCACGCCTCGAGAGGAGCGCCGCGCTCGGGACGAGTAGTCATCGTGACCATTTGCACGTGTGCGTGACCGCACGGAGGTCCGCGGAGTGAAAAGGTGTTCCGCGAATCGGCTAAACTGCTCGTCGTGAAAGGAACAGCAGGACCTAAACGGTCGTGTCTGAGAATGCCAGACTACCGTGGGACTCGGGTTTAATTCCACACGCGAATGGCACCCGATGATATTCGCCTTGGATCGCAGGCTACTCATCCCGTCTACTCTATTTAACTAAACCCTTCTGCTCTCTGTAGAAAGATAAGGTAAAGTTGCCACTGATAGGTTGATCAGATTTAAAGCTATCGGCCAAGAAATGGACAAAAAGGGGACGAGGAAAGAAACGGTGGAGATGGAGCACACGAGCTCGCTCCGAGGCAATTGGTAATGATCGAATGGGCCGACTGAGACTCCCGTGACTTCCAGAGCCACCGGTAACAGTCGAATTAGCGAAATCGCGCGTACGTGAGAGCGATCGTTAAACCGTTGATACCATGTAATCGGTGGCATCTTCCTGCACGCCAGAATGTCTCTTTTTGCGCGCGGGCCACTTCCTCGGGGCGATCAATTTCTTGCCTCTTCGTTGATGTCTTTAAGGGCTTTTTGGGGGGCAAGGGGATCTAATGTCCTTTAAATTGGAAGACGAGCCCGGAATGTCGTGGACTCCGGTCATCCCTCATTCCGATTCTGTTAGTTGGAATGAGTTGGAAGATAATTGGGGTGCAGGATACAGAGAGCGAGATTACTCGGGAATTTACCGATAAATTACGGTAACGACAGCGGGCTTCGGATGTAAATCTGAAAAATTCACTATGGACGGAGTGGAAAGGACCGCCCAGCTGACGACGCCACTGTCAGCGAGCGCGTTCATGCGCCATTTACTGTCTCTTAAATCGCCTCGGGTGCGGTTACTTCTTGTGTGTTTTGCATTGTGGCCGTCGTGCTTTGAAACTCCTCTTCCTGCGCATTCTTGCGAGGCGAGGAACCTCCAGAAGAACAGCCTTAATTTCCAGGCGTTCCAAACAGGATTCGTAATCGATTATACCTCCAGGATAAAGGGCAATTTAGAGGCTGGTAATCGACACCTATTTTCAATTATCTAGCCGTTGCTTTTATGGCGCTCGATGTCTCTGTGATGGAAAACACGTATAACCCCAGGGGCGGATTTGGAAATCTAACGCCCCTAGGCTAACGAGGCTCTGTCACCCTTCCCGCGAAATATCACCAAATATTTTAATCTACTAGAGCGGCCACTCATATACGAGTTACTTCTACTTAAAAAAAAAGGGAATTGTGCTTGAAGTTGTCGGAAGCCTCTGTTTTTAAACCTATTGCAATTTCTTTCGCTCAAAATTTGTCACTTTTCAAATTTTGCCGCCCTAGGCCGCGCAGTCTACTGATTGTCAGCCTATTAGTACCTACTTAGAATCATAGAAGAGGCAAAGGGGAATATAATCTGTCAAACGTTGGCAGTACAGTGAAGAACTCAGAGTGGCCGCCATTTTATCCGGCTAGAGGATACGCGACTCAATGTACCGTTTCTCTTTAACTTTTCCAATTAAATGTTCATAAAGCTCCATCCAGCGATCAGCCCGGCAATATATCATTCGCCTAGCGGACGTGAAATATGGATCGGTGCGGTGCCGGCTCTCTTTTTCCTCCTCGCTTTTTCATTTGCAAATTAACGACAAGGCGAGGAGTCGGACTCGAGCCCGGCTTCCTTTCCCCAGCGGCGGCGGCGGCGTCGATCGCGCCGCGGCAATCCGACCCCGTAAACAAAAGAAAGGAAACGCCTGACTGGGATGCTTGCTAATTTAAACAAAAAATAAATCATACCGGGCCCGGTGAGAATCGGAACGATGTGAATCGCGTTTAACCCGTTTCAAGTGGTTCAAGACTGTTCTCCTCCCCGCGCCTCCTTCTCACGGAAAAATCAGCCGCGCGAGCGAGCTAATGAAATCGTCGAACAATCGCCGTTATTGCGGAAACGAAAACGACCCCGGGACCCGCGCCTGCGCGCACATTAAGCGTGCCAGGTCAGGAGGAAAGAAGGGTTGCAAGATCGCGGCTCTCGCTTCGATTCGCGCTGCCTCGGGACAACATTTAATCCCACTCGCGTGGTCTCGAAACAATACACGTGGATGTCAGTGCGGCTCGAAGGAATATTAAGATCACTGATACTACCTGCGCTACGTTACGCTATGATCGTTAATTTTACTAATAGGTACCGTGGGAACGGCGGGCTGATCTTTCACTGACTGTTTCCCTTAAAGACTACGTCGATCGACGACTGCTCGGCGCGGCTTGTTTAAACTTCGTTAAGGGGGGAAGCCACTGTGAGATTTTTTTCTTTCCATTTTTCTTTTCGTGCATTTTCATAATATTTGGTGTCTCAAAAATATATAATAGAAAATAACTTCTGTCGAAACTTTAAACGCGAGTATCTCGAAACGGCATTTTTCAAAACGGTCAATTTTTATCTGATTCACTTGAAATTTTCAGGGAATATTCGTAATACAATTATCTTCGGTTAAGCGTACCAGCTTTTTCATCGAATAATTCATTTAATAGTACCCTTGAAAACACATGTTGATTTTTTATACTTTTTGGTCAAGATTTCTTCTCAAGTCCGCCATTGCTTAAAAAATAAAGCTATTTTAATTCGGAACAAATATTGGAAAGTTATACGAGCGCCCGTTTTGTAATTTTATTTTGCACAGCCCAACGTTATCGTATGCTGTGGCCATACTGCTGAAAATTTTTTCAATCTGGCAGTATAAAATATTAGTTAAATATATGTATTTTCAGATGGTAATACAAATTTTTCGTAGAAAGTTACATTTCATTATAAAAGAATGTGTTGAATATAGGTAGCCTTTATTTTCAACCGTCACAGTGGCTTCCCCCCTTAAGGGAATTACATTTTTCAGACGGGGAAACCAGTTTCCCCGCAGCATGGGAATACATTGTGCTACACAGTTGGAGGCGTCTCATTTTCCTTCGCCCCTACACCGTACCAATAAAATCATTATGCTGTTCGTCAGAAGAAAGCCAGAGGACGTTGCGCGTGCGATCCGCGTGCTCTCCTTTCGATCGGGACGCGCGCGTCCCCCAGTTTCGGTGGCTGGTGCCATCTGACGGCTAGATCAGCAAGCGGTCGGCCCGTGGCTTTTCCCTTCGAAAGGAGAGACAGCCAGGCGAGCCAGGGATCGACGGCAATGCCATCCGTGACTGGACACCGCATATGATTTCACGGCCGTTGCGCGGCCCCGTCTTATTCGTGTGTAGAAATCGTGAAGATCTCGCGTGGATATCCGCCTCTAAATTGGATTGCAACTACCTGCAGTCTCTCTTTCTCCCCCTCCACACCGATCTGTCCCTCCGCGGGTGCTGTCGCTGGGTTTCTCCTTCTGCGCGGCCGGGACCGTTTCCCATCCTTCGGTGTCCCAACGGGTACGCTCCAAACCAGAAGACAGAACCTTTCCCTCCCCACCTTCGGCTCTTCCCGTTTTACCCCGCTGTCCTCCGCAAAAACGCGAGCATTCGCGTGAAAAAAAGGGGAAGCTCGAAGGCCGCGGCTCTCGGTACACACGATTTATCCGCGTCCCAGCAATTTCATCCCGCCGAGGCTCGGCAACAAGGAGACGAAGGAAGCCTTCGGTTTCAATCAGTTACAGCCACGGGTACACCCGTGATTACGCGCGGACGATATTTAAACACTGGCATTACGCATTAGTACATTAGCAAAAAATCGGAGAGCAAACGTTATCGATCGCGGGGATCGGCCACCGAATCGCTCGCCGGCGATCCGGCTCTCGATCGTTAATACCTGCTGGTCCTGTTGCAGCGGGCGACGTTCGGGAATCGAGAGCGCTAGCGTAAAAGCGGGACAACGGAGAACCAACCAGCCATTAACGATCGATATCGGGGGCTTGGTAACTTCTTCGTTTTTTTTACTTATTCCTCGTGGCGCGACTCGCGATCACCGCGAGGCAAAGGCTCGCGCTCGATCGCGCTGCGAAAGATGAACAATGTGACTTTGATCGACCCGTTTCAGTGCGTTTAACGCTGCCATTATCGCGGACTAATAATAATTCCTCGGCGGCCCTGGGGCCATGGCTCGTCCCCACGAAATCGTCCCCTCGAATCGTACGCAACAGACTTCCTTTTGCCAGAACACGCGGCCGATTTACATACGAAACGCGTTTTTTGCGCGGCCCCACCAGAAGGCGTGGCGTTCTCTTTTTTTACTCGGCGAACGTCGGAGACAACGCGACACCGCTCTCTCTCTCTCTCTCTCCGGGGAAAAGCAGTACTCTTGGCGAAAAGTACCGGTTTCAGTGGTTTAAATATTTCAATTCCTAGTATCATATTCTTTGTGTGTTTTAGTTTTAGCATTTGTACGACAGGATGTGGGAGCTGGTGTCTTTGTAATGCTTTCGTATCCCTGCTGAATGAATCATTCGAATTTCAGACGTCTGAATGATACCTTCAAGTGGAATCCTAGATTCTCTGTTGCCATGAATACTGCTTGTGGAGCCCTCGAGTGTTAGCTACTTGTATGGAAAGATGTGTTCGGTTCTCAGACATCTAGAGAATGTTTTCCTAATGTTTGGATGTCAGTCCGGCAGTATGAACCTCGGGCTTCAGTCATTTCGATGTTATTTTGAAATGAAATCTTAGATGCTCTATGGCTGGGAACAATAGCCTCTGAATCTTTGATCGTAAGCTACTTGTATGGAAGGATGTTTTGCTCTCAGATATTCAAACTGTATTCAAGGCGATTGTGAAAAGAATTTTCGGCATTTCACTGCTGATTAGTCGCGCCATGCGTTACAGAAATTTATGAGGAGGTCGATCATCAAGCTGAATGAACACAATCGAAAGAGATATACAAAACGATACGAAGAAAACCCTGTTCCATATTTAGAGAGCATTAAATGCGACTTAGCTTTGCAACTCTATCGTGTTTCGAATACAATTAGTGTCAAAAATGATGGCTAACAACTGCATTCGTTTTAAGAGAGATGGTTGTGTTTGTTCCGGTTTCGAGCGCGATGCAGAACGTTTCGATTCGTGTACTTAAGAGATCGTTCTTTATTAATGTGCTTATTAATCCCGAATTCCCGTTACACCGTCATTTGCGATCGCGTAACGAATCTCGAATTACCGAAACGAAACGCCACGCGAACTGTTCTTCTTCCTGAGTTGCACGGGGAACGGTGTCCTTATCGTAGGGGCAATTTGTAAATGGAAAATAATAATGATAAGGAAAAGGCTTGTGCGATACACCCACAAGATTACGCAGCAGTCCTTCGATCTCTCAATTAATTAGCTTCCACTCGAGTCTCTTGCGCTCCTAATGAGAAATACGAAAAGTTCCTATGTACCTAACTTGTAGAATATTTCCGATTCCTTTATGACGAATTAAATTAATCATTCTTGCTTCTCAATCGCCGCTGTTAATAATTACAGTTCTCGTCTTTAGAGGAAGGTTGATAGCTTCGAAATCGATGGCGATAAAAGTAAATACCCGCTAAATTTATGCAGCGCGTGACTTTTTGCCGAGGACCATAAAATATTCTAAAGAATTTACATTGCATTTCCAATAGACCAGATTAATGTCAGACTAAACCCTCAATGGAGATTACAACGAGGCAGAAGATGTTTTCAGAAAAATACCGCAACTGATAACCCTGGAGGAATAATGTTGGCTCACCAAAGAAGACTGCCAAAAGAATTAAGAAGAATCCAGTGTTGGGTTAATATACTTGGAATAAAAGGAACAATTCTTCCAAATATTAACAGAACTCGACGATATTTACACGTAGAAGCATTATAGAAGTTGGAGAGCATTGGGCCTCTTGGCTCGTGGGATTTTTCCACAACTCTTTTGTGTTGTTCGAGGGACAGAGAGAACGACATAGGGAAGGATGCTCAGACGACAGGTTTAATTATTTAGCCTCGTGAACATTTATATCTTACAGAGTTGTTTTTACCTTTGCATTCAGTAGCACTTATTTTTGATAAATATTCTATATTATACCAAAAATTCTAACACATATCATCAGTGTTTGCATCATTATACATATAATACCTACACTGTACTCTGTACACCAAGCTCTACTCCCTAAAACACCAAGTACTAAAGACACTCCGAAGGGTGGCTCCACCTAACCAACTCTTCGAGTCCCACAAGAACTTCCTACATGCACCGCGCTAAGCAACGTCCACCAATTACGTACCTACACATACACCTCCGAACGATTCTCCTCGCAAGAGGATCGACACACACGATTAACGATCCGCAGCATCCAAGCCTCCGAGGACTCGACCCTGGCCTGGCCTCCAAGCACCCCGTAATTTTTTCCAATTTCTGGGCCTCCTTCGTCCTTTTCCATTTCAGTTCCACGTCCGCCTGCTCTCCTCCCCGGCCAGCGCCGAATCCGTCGGATCGGTAGTCCACGTAAATGCCACGTCCGAATTTTAATTTTCCTCGACCCGATCGCGCGGCCAGCTTCGCGTTTCCGCTTCAGTGATCGACCCGATCCACTCCTCTCCTTTCATCTCTCGTCCCGCTCCCCCCGCGACTCCACCCTGACCCCCCCCCCCCCCCCACCTGTCCAGGATGCTCTGTAATTTACGGTTTTGGATCATGCTCCCATCGAGGTGGAGTAATGACAGGTCGATCGGCTCCGGGCTACCATCTTCGACAGTTTCCGCTCTCCGCCTCGCGTCTACTTGCCGTTGCCACTTTCGATCTTACGGGTCCCGACGCGTTTTTTCGTCCACGAGTTTCGTGGATTGTAAGCTAGGATGCGGTCGCAGCTCGCGGTAGCATTAACCGCACGAAACGCGATTTCGTTTGCGCGGGGTGGCGTGCCGCTCGCCGCATCGAGGCGGACTCCGCGGAGGGCTAATTAGAGGCGATCTTTTTGGGGCTCTTTGTTTCTATCGAGCTGTACGATTGACGATACTCTGTGGGAAATAGTTCTCTGACATCTTCTAGATTTTTGTAAGGTGGATAAAATTTTCGAGAGGAGGCTTGTGGGGGGGGGGGGGGGGCAGAAGCTTAATCGAAGAAATGAATAATTATCCATTAACTGTCGATGGCAAAACGCGTGACGGCCTTTGTGGACACACGAATGATTGCGCAGAAATATTTTTGAGGGACGAAGTTAGCCCACGAAAACTGAGAACTGCTTTGCGATTTTTTGTGGGCATAACACAGCCGAAGCGTATAAGGAAGACAATACTAACGTCACAATGCAAGGTTAGACAACGTAATCGCGATCACCGCGAGGTGATTCAAGAGCGAGTAACGGCGAAAAAATCATGCCCACGCGAATACTTTGGAGGCGAAGAGAACAAGGTTGAAAATAACAGACCTGAACTTAGGTATCTCATACGAGGCATCAAACAGACGACGATACAAGTTCCTGTTACGCTTTCAGAGAATAGTAATCTCTCGCAGTGGAATGAAAAATGGTCCTAGCCACTGTGCAATCCACGAAACCGAACCACCACACAACCTTGCCCCCATGACGCGAAAACCAACGAAACTGAAGAAAGCCTGCACCGGTATCGCCAAAGAGGCCAGCGGCATCCGCGAAAATCGCTGCCGGAGCGTCTAATTGGCTATAGAAAGTCGCGATCGCGCGCAACTCGCGACCCGTCCGCGAAAACCAGGCTCCGGGTCCTTTGTTCGCGCGAGACGCGCGCACGCGGTCGTCGCGATCGGCTCGTCACTTTCGTTTTTCCATTCGAATCGGCCCGTTCCGAGCGTTCGCGGGCATAAATTCGTCACGGTTGCCTGCGGCCCTTTCACGGCTGACGTGTGGCCAAAGTG
This sequence comes from Andrena minutula, assembly GCA_929113495.1. NCBI lineage: Eukaryota > Metazoa > Arthropoda > Insecta > Hymenoptera > Andrenidae > Andrena > Andrena minutula. The sequence goes on from OV815993.1 coordinate 322,206, forward strand.
TAGGGGAAGGGGTGCAGAGAGGGTTGGCGGCGGAGGAGGAAAAATCACCGTCGCCATCGATGAATAGTCCCGCTAATAAGAAAAAAAAATGTTATACAATTACGGCTGTCAACGGAGCCCGAGGATAATAAACCGGCGCGGCGCGGTGCGGCGCGGCGTCCCCGATCGACCGAGATACTATCGAGCGTGATCGCGGCCATCGCCACCTGGAGCTCTCCATTTGTTTGGCTTTTAGATCCCCCTGTTTCACTTAGCCATCGTTTTAAATACTCCGCTGGTCTCGATTGAAATTACTCGACGTTTCATGCGTTTTGTTAATGGCTTTCGATAGCACGAGCAGAATCACGTTTTGGGCAAGAGAGTATTTAGAGCGACGGTGTGGGTTGGTTATCAGGGGACGAAGGGAGCTGATGAGAAAGGTCGAGTCCGCGAGACGATCTTCTTGGACGGAACTCCCGCGAGGTATCGGGAATGTGCTGCAACGTTCGACAAAGGGCTATCGACGCGGCTCGAGAAGATTATCCTCTGCCTTTGGGAGCGAGGCGATTCGCGACGCGCAGAACTCGCTCGTAAATCTGGGCGCGACGCGCGTGGCGGTTTCGCGTTCTTAAAGCGTCCGCCGTAAACTGCAACGCTCGCTCGCAGCGAAACCCTACCGGATTCCACGGCCTCTGTATCGCCGCTTGTCGTGCGAAATTGGCTTCCACTGCGCGAAATGTAGCCGATACGGGCCGACGCCGCGGTATGATTTACCGTTTCCACGTCCACCGACCCCTCGGCGCTCGGTGCTCAAGAGAAGACGAGCGAGATACCGCGGAAAACTCGCGCGGAAGAGTGGAATCGTCGGAGGAGATGTCAAGTCGGGTGGTTCGGTTCACTATTTCTGTGAGGCCATGATGAAAGCGGATGTTTTCTTTCATCTGGAACGCTTGCGCGGAAAGTCTCCCTTTAACTCGTTTGAAGAATTCATTGGAAATTCATTGTAAAATATTCAACATTGCGCGATCATTGCCGACAGTTCCAAGTAACGGTACATCAGATTTTAATAATTCTATTACGAGACAGCTAAATGTCAATGTCATTCGTCCAGAACAATAAACGACGAACCATAATGGAAGGCGCCAGAATTAGCAGCTTTTTATCTCGAGAATATTATGATAATCGCGCGAAGATGCCTCGAGCAGTTCAGACACCAATGTTCATTAATATTCTACTTAGTCAGAAGTCGCGTACACCAAGTCGATAGCGAGACGACAGTCTTAAAAGGACATTAACTTCCTCATCGATTACGTTGGACCGAAGAAACCACGGATGAAGCACAGATAAATCCAAAGACTCACGGCTACGCGTGTGGTACACGTTTCTGAATTGAATTCACAGGCTTTTTATCGCACCGCGCTTTCACCAAATGGTGTCGTTGCAGAGAGGAGGAAAGAAACCTTCCTCGTTCCACGAATCTAATTTCTAGATCAGTCTCTGTCACCGTAATGAGTTTCTTCCCTCCATTTCGATTACTACTTATCTATTGAACCTACTCTATAAAACTAGCAACTTTTACAATCCCCTTGACATTCTCCTACAATGTTAATTGTAGGACAACATGTCACAATACTATCTACACATTTACAGGAAAGTAATTTTTTTAAAAAAATCGCTACTGAATTGTAATTATTTCAACTGGTAATTGAAATAGATGGCAAATGGCGATTATTATCAAATCTTACATCTAAAATTCAATCTATTTCACACCTTTTTCTACATCTTACTTTGAATGAACCACTGATACGTCAACATACGTAGATATTATATCAATTTGGATTATGTGGAATATTAACATTTGATAAGTAACAAAGAAATAGACGAAGTAAAAATAATAATCGGTACAACCAATTTTGATTTAATCTAACTTCAGCAATATGTTCATGATCTTCTCTCTTCACTTTCACCACACCTCAATGATCGAACAAATGGAACATGCTAATTTTTATTGGAAATTTTGTTTTGGAATTAGCAGTTTTCCACTATTTAGCAATCCATATTCTCAATCTATTATTTAACATTGCCATAAAGAGCACGCTCAGAAGTATTTCTCACGAGGACTAATCTGAGCAGACCTTGAGAATTCTTAAAGTACCTACCTATTCCTTCGCAATCTTAACAACACTCGTCTACCGACAACTCTAAAGCAGATCCCACTCGATTACTTATTGTCCCGAATTTCCAGCGACCGTTTGTTTGCCGCTGCAGCGGCACAGAAACAAACAGAAGCGGCTTTGGATACTCAGTCGATTACGCTAAATCAGTCACTTAATGTATCCAACGCGGAGGATACCCACTCGTAATCCGCGGCAGGATTCTCCCGATACCGTGAAACAGAGTCGTCCATGCCGATACGATTGTTCCGCGGAGGAATGATGCATTACGGCAGCGAGGCTCGTAAGCGATCCGCAGTGAAAGTAACCGAATGTAACTCCCGTATCGCGTGTTAAGCCTGTATAAATATCCATTGACTTTCTCATTTGGCCGGTAACGTCGGGACGCATTATTAGCGCATCCAGCAGAATTTCTACAACATTGTCGAGGAGGGGGCACTAACGTGCCATGACAGGATTTAAAAAGCGTTACAGACCCCCCTGGCATTTTCATCTCGGCACGTTGATCGACGATCGCTAGAGCCCCGAGATTTCGGTGCGAGTTTATCGAGCAGCGAGACGACGAATTTCACAGTCGCGTAACAGAATTAACAGCGCCAAAGGTGATTTTCTGCAGTCGTAATACCTTCGCTTTGGCGCAGCTTCTCTGATGCGCGATGACGCGTTGCATTCTTCCACTTCGGTTCCCACAGTCGACGACAGCGCGTTTCGCGCGTCCACAACCAAGCGAAACAGTATCTACTTTGGGGGCAATTCTTGCTCCATAAACAACCCAATATCACCTATTATCGCGAGTTGAACTATAGCGCGCCCCTGGGGTGGCTGGCAGCCGAAGAAGAAGCGTGCGCGGAGCAAGGGCAACCCGCGTCGTCATTCCAAGCACGTTCCGCCGGTTTTAAGTAATCGTACGCGTTTCAGCCGACCTACGACACTCCCGGTGACACCAGGGGAGCAGAGCATGCGAAACTCTCCAAGTACGTCACGATTAAAATGCCTATTTTCTTATTTAAACCGTCAAACATCCTCGTTAGAGTAACAGTCGCTTTCCAAATCGAAGCCCAGATGATCATAAGCTTGACGAAACTACGCGGTACGCACTCGGGTAATACCATACTCGCGCGCACATATTCTCATCTTTGAGGATAATGGAGCTACCAGTGGGACAGAAAAAAGGACGTCGGCTAAGCCAGCCTCTCGATCACATTAATTCCCATCCTCCTCCTCCTCGTTCCTCGACCTCGTCGTGCCGTCCAGGTAGCCTGCGCTCGTCGAACAACTCGGAATTACCATTAATGCACGACGGGCCCCGTCCGCGGCGCTCTCTGATCGCCGGATCGCCGGTCGGTCAAAGGGCAAGGTGATTTCGGCTGCGCCTCGTCGCGGAAACTCGCCGCGCGATTAAATTCCAGGGTGTCGTGGCGGCACGCGGATCGACGCTGGACACCGAGGCACCGAGGCACCGTGTGCGCGCACCGTCCAGGGGGAAACCGGTTTTCAATACGTTTTAATTTCACGCTGACACCGGCGCAATTCAGTTTACACGGATACTGGCCATTTTCTAGCGCGGTCCCGCGAGATTAATGCCCATCCGCGGACGCGGCGCGCGTGTTCCCGAGCGAGCTACGGAATTTACACCGCGGACGATCCTCCGCCTCGTCCTTCCGAGCCTCTCCCACGACGGCTTCGATCTTAATTATCGCTGATCACCGCTGCAGTTCATTCAGTCTTTCATAGGCGATCACTCTTCGACGACTGCTTCCTTCTTTTTCCAGGCGAGAGCCACCGATGGGGATTAATTGCTTTCACGCACTCTGGCGTTTTGGACCGTTGAAGCTCGTCAGGGAGTGAGAAGGCTGCAATTTTTAATTTCCTCGTCACAGTCACTGCTTTCGGTGGAGTTGGAGTTCTGAGGCGGTGATTTCGGTTACCGACGGTTTTCGATCTGACGTCTGACACGCACTGGGAGTTCGTAGTGTCGTAGGTGCGGCGCTTGGCGAGATCGGGAGAACTGCTTAACAGCTGAGAATGTGGAATCGTCGAAGGGCAAAGTGTTCGCATCTACGAACTCCCGTAATTCTGACAGTTTTGGAAGATCGGTGCTCGCGGAGAAGTATTACACTGGTCACATCAAATTTCGGCGTAGATCATCTTCGTTGAGAAAGTTTCCTGGATCCCAGTATGCCAATCGATCTTCACGAATCACAGGAGGAAAGTCCTTTTCTTCGGTCTGCCAATCTTCGCAATCTTCTCCCCTTCATCTTCCACTCGCGACACAGAGGACTCGACAATTCACAAGCTTCTTCAGATCCAGACATCCTCGTCCAAGTTCCAGGGAAGTGATTTTCTACGCCAATAAACTTCGTAGGTCGACGATCGATCGATCCTCGCGACAGTCAGACATCGCGCCGGATGCGCTCCACCAAATTCCCATTCCGATTTCCATGTGACTGCACCAGCACTCCGTTTCAGGCTGCTATCTTGATCCAGCGGGGCACACCATGCACTGCGCGATGCACTTTCAAACACCGCTCCTCGAGACGTTCTCACTGTCCCTTCTTCCCGATACGCTCGATCCGCACAGAAGATCCATCGTCGATTTCTCACTGGCCATGTTCGTCGGATGAGGTTTAATCGGACGACACTTCGCGGGTTTTTCACACATCCTTGTCACTGGTGACACTTCGTTTCGATTTCCATTCGCTGGATTCTGCTCGAGTTTGTCACGCGAGATTAACGAATCGAAGGTTAACGCAGGTATCTTGTTTTATACTGTCACACCAGACTTTTAAGTCTCTTCCTATTTTCATAGCTTCTATACTTTAAAATACTAAGCTCCGACCCTATTCCCTTCTATTTGCGACGTTCGCTTGATAGCTCTACCCGCCAGTCTCCAACCCGTTCCCCAGCTATACACTGTCAATCTTCCCAGCTGCGATTAACAACAACCTTCTCTACTCAGCAGCAGCCTTAAAGAATCTCTAGCACTGGACTACCCTACTACCCCGTTCCACGTCACAAACTAACTCCTTTCCGAGAACGACCACTCGGGTCCAATGACCCTCTGTCAACCCCCCCGGTTCAACTGTGTCACAGAACCCCCATCGAGTCACCCGACACAAAACCTAATCTGTATCACCGCCGATCATAACCTACTCTCCCGCCCAGCGTGCCGGTGTTTGGTGAAATTGATCTCGACTCACCTGCAGTATGTATCCCCGCGTGTAATCCTCGTACGTCCAGCCGAAAGCGGCTAGCAAACGTGTCACTTGCGCGTGCGGCAACTGGTTGAACAACAGATCGAGCAAGATCTTTAGGCGTATGGGTAGTGCGCGCGAGCCGTAGAGTACGAGGGATGCGACGTCGAACGCGACCGTCGGCTCGACACTCTCTGAAGCCGGTGGCCTCTCCTCCTTCTCCGCGGCCTCGCCACCACCACCGGCGACGCCCCCACTACCGCCGCCGCCGCCCCCACCCACGGCGCTTCTCTCCCCTCCGCCAGGCCCCCCACCGCCGCTATCGGCGCCGCCGCCACCGCCACCGCCACCTCCACCTCCTTCCCTGGACGGGGTCGTCGTCGTCGTCGTCGTCGGCGTCGTCGTCACCGCGGTCGTCGGCGTCGCCTGCCTCGCCTGCCTCGCACTCCCTCCGCTGCTTTTGTCCTCCCTACCAGAGGCGCGCTGGGGGCTGGAGACGACATCCCCACCCGGCCGCTGCTGGTGGAGGCTCGAGAGTCGCGCCAGCGCTGCAACAACAGAGAGGAGAACAGACGGGGTTAGAGAGACAGAGTGAGAGAGAGGGAGCGGGAGAGCAGCGTCTGTTTGGCCGCGGTGCGCGCCACTGTGTTGGTGACAACCGATCCCCCTCTCCGTCGGCCACCCGGGCACCTCCCACCCCCGCGTTTCCCGCGCCCCCGCCCCCACCCCCGCCCACAGCCGTTCCCTGTCCTTTCGTTTTGTTTCTGTCCCCTTTCGCGGGGTCTAGCCTTCTGTCGCTCCGCGCGGGTATCGTACGGAGCCTAGGGTCGCCGTGCCGCCGAGGGTACTTACTTACCCCCTCCAACGGGCCCGCCGGACTTGCCCCCACCACTTAGAGGGGGGCACTACCACCACACGCTTAATGCACGATAGTTGAGCTGACGTACCTACACCGCGGCTACCAACACTCCCGACATCCCCACCAACCGGATTTTCTCATGAGACTCGGCATCCATCAACCTGCTGCTGCCGCCGCGGTGTCTCGGCTTACACGGCGATCGCCCGTACTACAACGTCTACGATACTGTGCAGCGAGCCCGTTTCGGCAGACCGGGGAGGACAAGTTTTCATTAGAGTGACACGTGTAAAAAGAAAAGATTGGAGGATCGTTTTCTTAGTTTATTTAATTATATAATAAAGGCATACCTCTGATAAATTAAAACTAAATTCAAAACACTTTTTTTGTAGGTATGTATTTTAACTTTGTGCTACATGTCCAATCCGGGACGTATGGTCACTTTAGATTTAATTATTGATTAAACAGATGGATGTTGGATAATGGATCTGCACGGACACGATAGTATTTTTCTAATGGTGCAATGCCATTGCAAGTAGGTATTGAAAAATCTTCCCGTAGGTAGTACCTATTGCGCGTATTATGCAGCCAGTGAAAGTGTCAACGTAATCGCGAAGCAAAGGATCATTTCTCCTGCATGACTCGAAATCATTAAGTAATACCGCACGCTCCAAAGCAGTCCGTAAACGGTGCGATTCGGCGAGTCCTTTCTAAACGCCCCTTGCCGCAATTTGCCTCGCTTTCATAATATTTTCGAGACGTCGAACCTAGATGGTATCGCGCGAACATCTGCCGTAATTAGAGGGATTAAAAGCGGCAGCGAAATCAAAACTCTGATCTTGAAAGAACGAAACCATATGTTTTCAGGTTACGTAACAGAATCTCCCCCCCCGAAACGAAAACAGCCAAACTCAATTAAGCTTCTCGCTGCAATGTCGCTTAATCAAAGATGAATCCACGGTGGATCGTTAAAAAATGGCGGCGAACAACTTCTTACCCCTAAGCGAGCGGCCCAGTGATCGTTAGCAGCCAATAAATTCGCGATCGTTGGCGGTGCTCGCAGATTGATGGGGCACTAGATAGGGGTGGGGAAAGATTAACGTGCACGGTTTCGATTAATGTTTTCGTCGTACGTGAAACCCTGGCGCACGATACCATCGTCGAGCGTTGTCTGCGTGGTCGTGGTAAGAAGGCCCATAAACTTTCGTGTCCCGAGATAGGAATCGTCAGGTGCGAAAAGCGTGACGGTTCTGGAGGGAAAGCGCCTCGAGACCTTACACGGCTGTTTCGACGACTATATACGCCGGTGTCGGTGTCTCTGAGAAAGCAACGCGCCGACTGGCTGCGGGCGTTTTCCCTTCGTGAAACTCCATCGCGATCGTTACGCTGTTCTACGTACCTACTCTAAGAGTTCTTTGGGCTGTACTGGGTGGATCCAGTTGACGAACTTGCGGGGTTAAAAATCTCGAGAGAGTCGATTGAAGAATACCTATGAGAGAGGTGGAAAATAGAAATTGGGGTCCTACGAGCTGGGACTGTAGATCAGTGGCGCCCCCAGAGGAGGGCGAGGGGGCCATGACCATCAAGAGCTTTACAAAAAGAAAAGAACACTGCTTTTTATTCTTTAACACGTTGAATCCCAACGCTACTTTTACATGGATTACCTGTGGCGCCACGGTGAATTTCTTATTCTGTGATACATACCTATTGTTTGGAAATATTCTCTACAACAGATTAGTTGAGGTGTATAATCATGCTTAATGAATTTATCTTACCGAGTGACTCCCGCAATGGTGATAGTATTGAAAAATTCACAAGTATCGACATTTACTCTAATAATGTGTTCATCAACAAATCTTGACGTCGCCGGTCACCGGTCACCCCCATGGCATTCAACGTGTTAAGTAAATTTTTATAATCGCTTAACGAAATTTACTGAATTTGTATTAAAAACATTTTTAGCCGTTCAACTGGACACCCCCCAAAGTTAAATCCTGTGTGAAAATTTTATTGAAATAAAAATTTCGAATGACGAATAAAAAAAATTTGAACTTTATTCGTCAAATTATCTAAAGGTAAGGTAACTATAATTTGATCCGATATTTAAATAATTTTTGATTCAGTTAATGCCCAACTCTGTCATTAAGTGCACTTTTATTCCGTGTTTCACTTGAATGTAGCGATGCACCGTAGAATAAAACAGTCGACAGGAAGATAGAAAATTCCACGGATCGAAGTGACGACGATTCAGGGTCCGTCCAACCCAAACAAAGTTCTCGGCTGGGGCCCGAAAGCACGGGGCCCCAGGCAACAGAGATAATCGCTCATTGTCGTGTATCGGCGCGATGGGAAAGCGGGGACGGTGTACGCGGGAGGATCCATTACGCGCGTCCTTTCTGTTCCCGCGCGATAGCATTAAGGGGGCGGCTCGGGGCAGCGATGATTGTCGTTGTAGGTGCCACATCGGGGACTCCGCGAGCGGTCCCGACCCTCGCGGCGGTCCCAGCGTGGGATCAATAGAAATCACAGAGTCATCGCGATTGGGCGCCACTTGTCATTAATGACTATCCGATTTTCGATTTAATTAAAACGCGATGACGATCTCGCCACCTAGACGGCGGGGCCGGGGCCCCTCCTGGAATCGTTTTCTGGAACGACGAGCACTGGTTCACTGGACGCCTTTTGCCTTCGACGAGGCTTTCTCACGTCGCGTGAATTTCTTTCCTTTGGCCTGCACCGAAGGGCGTGACTTCCACGAGGATCAGGGCTGCAACAAAATAGTTGGCGCGACACGGACACGAGTAGATCCGAGGAATTCCACTCGACCAACCCTGGGAAGCTGCGCCACACTGTTTCGTTAATAGAGCTCGTAAAACGCGTCTACCTCCCGTCTTTATCGAGGAGTCTCGGATAGCGTTGATAAAGCAGGAAGGGAGCGCGAGGATGGTCGTGGAAGTTCCCTCAGCGAGCAACTTCTTCGCTACACCCTATTATGATTCCCTGAGAATCGGCTCTGAAATATTTTCCAAGCTCTAACAGGTGTCGTAAAAATGTAAATATATGCAATTAGGTGGGATCGCACGATGTGTGGTAAGAGAAGAAGATCGGCATCAATAAAGGCTTCAGATTAAGCGTGTTTGAGAAACTTACTGTTTGACGAGCGCGTTTAGTCGAAGAAGGGGAGAGTTGGTGCCTTCGAGGCGCGTTCTCACTTTGGGATCTTCAGCCAGCGCGCCGAAGGGAGTGATTCAAGGAAACGAGCAAACCGGCTCGAGTGTAACGGATATCTACACGTTATTCCCGACAATCCATCGGGCCTCTGATTCGTTTTTCCGCGGCGCGCTGCTGTTGTTCTCCTCTTTTTTCCGCGGATCGCCTCGATGGCTGCGCGCGACAACGAATTTTCCGACGAACGAGCGTGGATGGAAGGGGTGGCGCCGTGTCGGGCGTGCGTTAGCTGGATTTACGCGAGCGGACGGGGCGCATTTTTGCGGACGTCCGTCGAAATTTCACGGGAATTCTGCCCGTGCATTATTTTTGCCCCTGCCCCGTATCGATGGATCTCACAAAAGACAGTGTTTACGTTGCAGTTTACGCGGTGGAAACGCGCGGGACATGTACACACGAGCCGTTAACAACTGTGAGTACCTATCGTAATATGCAGTGGCGCAGTCAGGATTTAATCTGGGGGCAGCCGAGTTGAGGGGATAAAAACATTTTCAATGCAAATTCAATAAAACTCATTAACGAGTTACACACGCCTAGAATGGTCGAAAAAATCGAATTTTCCAATAAAGAATTCGCAGAAGCTACAACATCAATGAAAGGTCAATTCTATGGCCCAGGAATTCACGATTTTCTGTAAGTTCTAAAAGAAAACAAATCTTAAAACCTATTACCTTAAACTTTAAACACTGTTTCCTCGAAAATTTGTTTTGCAAATCGGTCCCAATGATCGATCGGTGATTATCTCAAAAACTGCGGAACCCATTTGAATGGGCACGACTATTCCTCGCATCAATATCTACTTAGTCTCTATCATACCAATTTTTTTTAATCATGACCGAACTCATGAGATTTCTCTCAGATGAGCAGAAGAGAAGATTTCACTATTTAAAAAATAAAAGCCAGTTTTCTTTTCATCCTCCACAGCCCTTTCCTTGGGGATGCCAGGGCCCCTTAACACCCCCCCCCCCCGCTCCTACAGTGCCCCTCTGGGTGCGCCACTGATAATAGGAATCGATTCAGAAAGAAACAATCACATAAAATTACAATTTATCAATTATTCCTCCATTACTCACAATCCCATTACACCTCCAAGATCTCAATACACCTGAAACCCACAATTCCCTTTCCACAGCTCGCATAGACTCGCCAAAAAAGCATTTAAAAAAACGTCCAGAGGCACGAGTAGGGTGAAAGTCCCAGCCGTCGGTCTCGCTGAAGCGTTTTTCGAAAAACAAAAGCCTGACGCGAAGCTTTTTGACCTTTCCCAAAAATATGAAAAAAGGGGAAAAAGCCCGACGCGCGGCGGCCAGGAAATGGAGATTCGAGTGCGTGCATACATAACCGGCGCGATGATGCCGTGGACGTAATATCAATACGCCACGGAGGCAGGATAGTCGCGTCTGATTTTCCGAGCGCATCGGCACGTGGATAATGTTTTAATGGAGTTTGCGGAGTGCGAGGAGGGCCCCGCTCCGGCTAAGGGTGAAGCTCGCCACGGTTTACATACCATTTACTCGCGCCCCGTAACCCCGCCGGTCTGGCTGTTTACAGTGCTGTACAAACTGTGCCCCGAGTCGTCGCCGCGATCGCGACCCCCGGCTCCTTCTGGGTCTTTCCCCGTTTCTGATAATGTAATCGAACGCTGAGATCGTTAAGGGGTTCTTATAGGGGAGGTTGTTTCAAGAGGGTGCAGAACTGAGAAGAAGGTCTGGGTTTTTAATTATGTTCGTAGCTCGAAGATGTTTCTCGTAGGAGTTCGAGTTATACGCGCTGAAAGAGCATCGCGGCCTCACCCTCGATGGAAACCGATAATTAATCGCATGCCGTGATTATCGTCGCTTAACGACGCGTTGCAACGGGCAATTTCAAGTCGATGTCGGACGCGAGGAACGTCTCTTGGCGCCGTTATACCTACTGTCCGCGCGGAGTAGCAACGAATCACTTATTACGTTATTACTTAGACAGATCGCGAGGATGGTGTTTGCGTAATCTGCGGCGATTTCCTGCAGAAGAACAGCGACCCTTGGGAAACAGAGTTGCGAGCACGGTAGACGTTCGTTCTTTTAATAAGTAGGGTAGGGAGGGAAAATAGGAATTCAGTCCATGTTTGTTACGTCGAGAGAGAAACGGGCATTCCGATCGTATTACCTCGTTCCCTCAATGCCCCGTTAAATGTTTAGATGGACTGAATTTTTATTTTAACCCGATACGTCTCGGTCTACCCTACCTATTTAACAACCCTTGTCCATAGAAGAGTACAATTCTAATACACTACTCCCAGTGGCTGATTTAACGGACGGCCGATAAGCACTTGCCGCCTCGGTCCCTGCGTAGAACACCCCTCCGGGGCTCCATGATTCGAAGAAAATTATGGTTTCCTAAAAATGGACCCTTCAAAACGTTTGCCACCTGGGACTATTTCCTTACATTCACTACTGACTACTCCAAAGAGCTATTATCTGCTCTAAAATCAATTCCACGAGAAGAATCCAGTTTAAAGTGAACCGATAGCGGCCATCGATGGCGCAATTCTTGGAGCCCGGGGGGACAAAAACTTCGTGTTCCCGATCGAAATTTCCGTTTCATGTTGGGATGTTCGCGGGGGGGCCAGCGACAGCGTAAAAATATCGATTAGCCTCTCTCTCATGGGAGGACAATCGAGCGTCCCGATCGATCTTGTCCACTATGATCGTGTCAGGGCTGACTGGCAGAGCTGGCCTTTACGTAACAGCCTCGGTGTCTTGCTCGAGCGTTGCGAAAGAACGTCTCCAACGGCAGAAGACGAAAGGACGAACAGGTAATTTCAGGCTGGCGACACGAAGGGGCTCGATTCTTCTCCTACACAGTCGGACGGACACACAGCTTGGAGTGTTCCTTTCGTCGTAACTGCTACTCTGAGAAATTCCAGTGCTTTGTGGTCCCGATAGAGTTTTTAGTTTGGAATTCGCAGGGATTCGCGTGCAGGATAGGGCGTCGCGAACAATTCACTCCTCGAGAGTTGAAGAGAGGAGAGGCACGAAGGTAAAGAACTAAAAAGGCCGTTTCACGCAAGAGGAAGCTAACGATGCCCTCGTAGTTCGCAGAAGACTGCCACGCAGCAGCCCCATGCGGCGAACGCCGCGCTGCCCCCTCCACTCCCCCCGGCCCATCGTTCGGTAACAAATGATAGTTTTGATAATTAGCGGCTCCTTTCGTCTGTGCCGGCGCGGCGCGGCGCGGCGTCCCTTCAACCTGCCCACGAGTGTCAATGGGCAGCAGGTGCGCGGCTATTGTCTAAAACTGCACGATAACCCCCTGGAAGCGCGAATTCTTCCGGAAACGCGGCGTGACCGACCTGTTGACAGGTCCGGCTGAACAATGGACGGAAGTCCCGGAGGAGAGGGTGGCGCACGGGCGCAAAAGAACCGAGCGGGCCTGAGACAATGCTCCCTCGATCTTCGACGGAACGATCGAAATTTCCATGGACTACTTCTCTTTTGCCCCTCGGCGATTTCCCAACCCGGGGATACGTATCTCGCGACGTTTGCTACGGCTAATTGTAAGTCGTCTTCTTGGGACAACCCCTGTAGCCTCTAGGGCAATGCAAGCAGGGTAGATTTTCCATTTCGCTCTATCTCTGCATTCGTATCGAGGGATACACTTTCAACAAAAGTCCAGTGAAATTAGACGGTAATATGACCAATTTATCCCAATTTGTATGGGACATTGTTTCGTCATTTTAAATAAAAGTACAAATATTTCGATACCTATCAGTTTTACGACAAAAGCAGTTATTATGAACTTTGTAGATTGAGAGATTCTCACGAAAAAAGGTTGTATGAGTTTTATCGTAGGAGTAACCATTTTCATGTATGACGGCTTACAATGTTTCAATCCTTACAGCTTTGACAAGGGAAAGTCCCGAACTCGGAAATTAAAAAAAAATCATGAAACTTTGTGCATTCAATCTAAGAGGGTGAAATTGCCCCCTGGAGATTTTCGTATTTTGTGTTATTTTGGCGTTTCTCGCCAACTGCAACAGAGATGGAAACGAAGTTTTCAGGAAAATGTTACTTCTCTTAATTTGGACTACACACATGGTAACTTAAAGTTCTTACAGCTGGCGAGTGATAACACAAAATGGGCAAATAACCGGATTTTCTGGAGTCAGTTTCACCCCCTTAGTGGCCTCCACGTCCCCCCCCCCTAAAGTTTAGCTTGCTGGGAATTATTCCACCGACAGATGCTAATTTCACTGGACTACTGTACAGTATTTAGATCACTAAGTAAGTCTAAAAGAAAGACTTGGGGACTTCAAACACAAAGTACCTACTCACAATACTTATCGACCAATTATTCTAAATGCATATTAATTACCTATATTCGCCAATGTAATAAAAAGAGATTGTAAATAAAATCTTCCGCGTTTCTCAGGGCGAGAAGAAAGTGAGAGAAGTTGCACCCCATCAGAGGCTCCTACATAGAAGCGCTCCAACGCCGAGACAGGAGGGAGTGGACAAAAGGAACGGTTCGCGACCACGACCAAAAACAGTGGCAGAGCCGATGGGAGTCGTCGGGAATTTGTTCCCCTCCCCGTGACTCGGAATTTGCATGTCGATCCCTGTTTTCCCTCCTTTCATACGCCGTGGGGGAGCCCCGCGACAGGTCCCCATTCGGTAGCCTTTAGTTACGCCAACGATACCTCACGCAAATCTTTCTTTCCTCTCCCATCGTTACCTTCCATGGGGGTATTCTTGGCCGGTGAATAGCACGGACAATGAAACCCCGTGGAAACGCGTCACGCCCCGTGAACATAGGCCCCGTGTATATACCGTTCGAGGCTGATCGTTGATCTGCCTGTTTCGTAGATTGCTAGCTCCCTCGAACAACTGTTCTGCCAGTCGATCTTTTATTTTCGCGTACGTATGCGAAACGAACGCGCCAACGGCCAGAACAACGGGATAATGGAGTCTCCGCTGTTCCAGGTTAATTGATCGACTCTGGACTTGGGACAGAATCGATATTAGGTGTGCAAATGAATAATCCAAATTTCCTTTACGTAGTTAAAATGTACCTAATTTTAAATATCGATCGATTTTCCCGCTCTTTCTTTTTTCCGGGATGAAATTCATCCACTGCCTAAAGATGGCTTAGGGTTGTAGAAAGCAACGGCGAATACTTTAATTGAAAAGTATTGAATTTTCCAAATTCACAGAAAAAAACAAAATCAAGAAATATAAATGTCTGTGAAGGGAGTGCTTTTTTTAAATATATTGTCGAATTTTGAAAATCTAAGTTCACACTCGTTGTTAGCAGTCGGCAAATACCCTGGGAATAATTATTTAAATTATCGGACTGACATAAAAGTCCGTAGATCGAAGCGTAGGTACCTATACGGACTGACGCGTTAACGAATTTTCACTTCTTTCACCTCCAATATCTCAGAAATTACTTAATTGTCACCTCAACTTGAAAATTTCGCCCGATCGATGTTTCCTCATAAAGTACCTATTGTTTGGCATAAAATTCAGTTTCAAAATCGTGGGACCAAAAAGAGGCGATCTCTTGGGTCACTCTTTGCATCGACGAAGAATTATTTAAAAGTAAAAGCACTGTATCACGTGGCACCAATTTTTCACAACACGCTTCAGCTTCGTTCATACCCTTTTCACATGGAAATCGTAACGTTCCAAATAACTGTAAGCTATGCACACCGACCGATGCAATCCCGTTCGACGTATTCTCTCTAGCTGCATCGCTGCTCCACCGTGACGGACATTCTGATTTTTTTCCCAGTTTTCGTTTTACAGGATACGAATCGCCGGAGTATTGAATCCGCAGGGTCCCCCTGGACCTGTGGTGGTTGCAATCGATTTTTTTCACGCCTCCTATTTTGTACACAGCGCTCGACGAACGGCGTGCCGATTTCCGGCCGTTCTCCAGAAAGATTAACCGCGCGGATTGCAAACAACCAGCGACTGGATTTCAATCATCGATACCTCCCGAGAAATGGAATTAAATACTTAACCAACCGACAGTCTTCCCTAATCAACATTTCTTATTTGTTGAAATTTCAAAGTCGATTTTCTCGAAAATGAAGCGCAATATAAAAAAATTTGATTTCTTTTTCTTCACTTATTTACTCGTGATAAGTCGAAAAGAAAGAGTAACTTTTTTTATATCGCGCTTGATTTTCGAGAAAATTGATTTTAAAATTCTTGACTTTGCATGCTGCGTATAGGAAAACCTATCTTTAATGCGGCGGTGTTGCGGAAAAGGCAATGCGTTCTGGGACGCAGGTATATGGCTGCGGATTCTCTATACGCGCATCGAGGCTGTTCCTCATCCGGAAAGCCGACGATTAGGTGAGTTTTGAAACGTAATGTAGCCGCCGTCACGGGGCCATTTGTCTTGCAGCGCGTCGGTGGACGTCGCACCGCGGGATATACATTCTGGCCCGAACGCAACCGGCCAGCTGAGCGCGAGAGAAAGGAGAGAAAGGAGAGTACGGAGGAGGGAGAGAGCGAGAGGGGCCCGCAAAATAATTGTTCGTCGGATGAGCTCTCGGGGCCCCCATAGCCACGGACCTATGCCCGACACCAGACGACCCAATTCGACGTACTTTTGTGATCCAAATGGGATGAGTCAACGATTGATGTTTCTGCCGGAGATCTCGGCCTCCACTCTGCTGGATTTTATCGTTTTCTTCGTCCATGTCGATGGCTCTTCGGCCACCTTCTCTCCTCAGCCCAATTCCGTCCCGGCGCGCTGCGATCCTTCGTAAATAATTGTGGCGGACTTCTCGAATGATTACGGCAATGTAGAAACGCTACTCGGAGTAGTATTCACGTTAAGAAGATTTCTGTGTGAAAATTCGTAAATAATACTAAACGTAGGAACGAACTGACTGAATTGGTCTCTGCCAACCCGGAAGAAGAGACGGTCGAAATTAAAAAGACATCGGGTAGCGAAAGTCCGCGCCGTCGATCTCCATCCAAGCGAGAATCGAATGGTTCCGGGGCCCCGAAGTCGATCGGAATTCCCCTAAAAACCGGTGCCAGCTATGACGTCGGGGGACAGCTCGATCGCGGAGGACCGATACGATCGAGCGTTGGCCGTGCACGTGAGGCGAAACAGGTACTAGAGATACCAGGCGGATAAAATAGTTGGGACAAGCGGGGCCGACAGGACCGACGTGTCCTGTCGCGTGACGTTCGCGAGAACCCGCCTTGGGCCCCCTCCCCTCGGTCCTCTCTTTCCTCTTTGATGTGACCGCCACGGGCAACGAATCACCGATGCAAGATGCCCGTTTGACATTTTCACCGCGGGGGACTCGGCACGGTAATAATAGGTTTAACTCCTGGACAGGGCCCTGTGTCCGGCTGAAATTGCCTGGAAACCGGGGGCCCCGTCGCGGTGTCCACCGTCGTCGATTTTTCCGGATCTCTGGGCCCGGGACGGACGCGAGCGGATCGTCGAGCCTGGATTAGTCGAAACGCTAAACGGATTCGCTGGTGTTCCAGCGCAGCCTAGCAAAAACAGAAGCCAATCCCTCGTCGGCTGGCCAACGATAAATCGAGTTGACTCGGACCTCGGCAGGTACGCCGGCCGTCGTCGCAAGGGGCTGCGGTCGTTGCTGATGTTGCTGCTGGTTCCGCGGCTGTTTGCTTAGGCCCGAAGAAATCTCGAGGACAAATTTGTTTCCACTCTAAACACTGCCCGGTCCCCCGTCTGTCTGCCAACCGTTAACTCCTTGAAGAAGCATCGCAGCAACTCACGGCACAGGAAACGTTCACGAGTAGCTGGTTGATTTTCATCACCCACTTGTTCGTTTAGCAGTCCAACGAAAGTATCAACGAAATAGAGGAAATGCACATAGAGGAGTGCACTGTGACCGATAGTCGAATCGATCGGCGCCCGTATCACGCATCAGGCTCTGGCGCTCGCGCGCGCGATTAATATCTATTAGAGGCGGCGGAAGCGAGGGGCGTCGTACCGCGGGGGATGCTCTGGACGGATGACGCGCCGATGACGCCATTGCCGGTCAACTACAAGTATTTCGCATTAGCCGCCGCTGCGCCGCTAATTAATTGGGTTAAAAAGACGTTAGGCGAATTGATCGGTCCATTGAAGGTGGCCACCGGTCGAGATAAAGTTATTATTCGGCCGTATCAATTTGCCGGCAGATTGGGAGGGGGGGGGTTCTGGATCGCGTGCCATCCCGCTATATCTCGCCTTATCGCATCGATTCGCCGCGGCCACCATGGGAAGAACCACCAGCGATCGCTGCTTTTCCCGCAGTAACTTTCACGGACCCTCTAAATCGGTCCAGGGAATTGTTTTCAGCTCGATGGCGAACGGCAGTTGTTCGAGGCAGCTCGATTTTTATTGAGACATTGACGGCTGAGAATGGCTGCGGGGTAGGGTGGGCCTTTCACGTATAAAATGTAGGTTTCCCGCGACGTTGCATTTCTTCCAAACATGTTGACAAATACCTGTGCAAAAGTTCAGCCTAATTTGACAATATTCGGAGGTTGCTAGGATTAATCGTCTTTAGGGGTATGGGAAAGAGTTTCTGTCTGTTTTCGAATTAACGACTCTCCAGCTGACGTGCTTGTAGATTTGGGGGTAGTAATCGTAACTTGTAAGTAGTGGAAGCCAGTATACGTGCCACAAAAATAACATTTGTTTACGCTATTAAGGAATAATATATACTTGGTTGTGTAAAATACTGTTGCAAATCGTAGCGATCTGTAAATATGCTCCATATGTGCCATTTTTTGTAATACACACTTCTTTTAGTTTAAGGAACAAAATAGGCTCGTGGAGAGCAACAAGGAATAAAAAAATCCCCCGAGGCTGTGGATTAACATGATTCATTCTTTTTGTAGAGTTACTTATCGCGGCTTTGGATGTCGTGTAATTAATTGCATTGTAATGGATTTCTTGCCAAGCTTCGGGGAACGCCAAGCTCGACTGCTCGACTGCTCGCTTCGCCAGCGGCCGGGCGAGCGATTTCGTGAAAAACGACGCGGGTCGAATTTCAAGCCCCCTTTTCATGCTCCCTCGTGCGCGAGCGATGGACGAGAAGGAAAAGCGGGAAAACGACAAAGGAATTATCGAAATTATCGAGATGCCCGAGTCCGGGCTGGGAATGCCGCGCGGTAAACACGGCGGATCGTTGCGAGCGCAACGCGATCGTCAGCGGGCGACTCCCTTTGAAAGGGCCCCCGAGGCGCTTAGGACAATCGCTGCCCGCTGTTACGAATTTTGGAAAACACTGCCGTCGCCCGCAAAAGCCTGCCGGCGCCCTTTTGTTCCCCTGTCACCGGCCTCTCTAGGGAACTCCACGGATGGATCTTCCAAGATCCAATAGCATTACACACCCTTTTGCCTCTCGGACACTGCCTCCACCAATCTTCGAGCTTTTCTTTTCAGCCTCTCGCGTAATGGATGGCGCTGTGCAGTTTCAACTAACGAAAGGTGTTCACGGTTTCGCGATGCAGACTTTGAATCGACACAGCGCTAACTAAACTGAAGAGATGCGGGTCTAAACAGCAATTAGCTCTCGACTTACAAAGCAGAAATAGGTACAATTCCACTCTACGTTTCTCGATCAGAAATGTTTCCAGTGTATTAAAAATTGTACTTATGATTAATAAACGTTACAGGCCAATTGACTTCTTTTAAATCTAGAAGTTTTCAGGGCGAATCGACTGAAGGGTAAGGGGAAAACGAGGAACGTCCAGTTTTCGTGATTTTGCGATATATAGCATACTTTGTTGGTAGCAACTGGGACTACAAAACTGTAGCCTCCGTTGGAACAAAATACGGAATGTCCTCACTCTTTGCCTAAGCATATTTAAAAAGAAAATTACATAAGAAAATTAAATGGATTGAACCTTGCTTCTTTGCGGGTGGACTAATCAATAAAGTATTAACCCTTCGAACTCATCTTATCCAACGCGAAGGACTTTTCGAATGACGAGTTCACCCATCCTCCCACTCGTCCCATGTTCAACCTTATTTAATATCATAAACTCCTGAATATCGCGTTCTCCATCTTCGACTGCCTCCGCGCTACAATAGCCAGCGAAAAGGTCAGGCTCGTCGGAAACGCTCGTCGAAATCTGTGAAGAAGTGTCTATCGAAGGTTGTTTTTGCCGGGCTCGACACAGGTTCGCGGAGAAACGCGTGACTCGCATGCGAAGGAGGACCAAAAGGGAGGAGGAGAAATCGAGACGCGCCGAGATATAGAGACCTTACGGCGCAATGTCGAGCCCGTGGGTAGCCATTGACAGAAAACGGCCGTGTCATCCAGTCATGATACATCCCATTGTGCCTCCGAAGGACCTTCTGGAGACTGCATTATCGTCTTCCCGTATCTTTTTATTAGTGCCCCGGGTCCCGATTTCTCCCCAGGCCCCCGGGTTTCACGAACGGGGTTGCTGCCGCTGGTACAGGCGCACGCGCACGCGCACAGTCCGCGATGCGTCAGCAAGAACGCTGGAACGAGATTCCCCGGGCTTCCTTTCGAGGCTGCACCTCTCGAAAGTGTAATTAATTTCAGCGTCGAACGGGGCCCCGCTATCATTGCCACTTTCGAGAAAGACAATGGGCAATATCGGCCGACTGCGGGGCGGAGCTTCTGGCCAGAGAGGAGCTCGCGGTACGAAAATAACACTTCTTCTGCTCCACCATCGACGATCGTGTCCGTTTGTTAGCTGGATGGCGAGTTTAGTAGTTTTAGTAGCCGAGAGGCTGCTCGGACGGAGGAAGCTTTCTATTCTGATGGATCTGGCAGGACGATCGGAGTGACACTGTTGAATGGTGCCGCTGGTGCTTTACGATGCGATTGTGCGATCGATCGTTGGTCAGTGCAGGTGTAGCGCCAGGCGTGAAAAAGGCCACGATAAAAGGATCACCCACACGCGAAATGGCAACGGCAAATGGCTGCCACTTCTCTCGTGCGAAATTCAGAGCGAGTTGCTAAAAAACGATCGCTTGGAAAAAGCCAATCACGGCCAGACGTCGGAGAGGGGCAAGCTAATGGGGGCTGCATTGTGCGGTGCAATGGAACGTAATTAGCTGAGAATCTGGTAATTACCGGCGTAGCAGAGTGCAAAGGTGACACGGTAACGGCGGGGTGATTGATTTTAGCGAAAACGCGAATCAGGGAGTAATTTGTCAAGCTGTCGGCGTTCCATCTCTGGCAACGCGGCCACGCAGCGTGAAGATACGGATCTCCTTCTTCGGGTACTTGCTCTGCATGCCCGTGCCAGCGTGCCAAGTCCCCGGTCAGGTCCAACGGTGCGGGCACTGCTCGAAGGGAACTCGAATTTCACTGCGAGTCGAGGGCGACAATCTCTGTCAAGTAACCGTGGAAATTCTTAAGGCAGAGTTACGAATATTGAATGGAAAATGAAAGATTATCAGCTAAAATAATAAGCTGGTAAAAGAAAAGTTAGGTAAATAGAATATAGGCTCGAATCGAATTTCGAAGCTTTCTCTTTCCATCTTTTCTATTTACCATTGTACATCATTTATATTTATTAAGTACACGGAAATTGATGCGGTACGGTTTAGAGTGTTTAGATCGTTCCCCTGCACAAACGCACGAGCGCGTGAAATGATAGAGCTGCTTCCCTAGAATTCTATCTCGCAAAATAGCCAAGAAAATCGCAATAACGGTTATCCAGACTGCAAATACGAGAAACAGGCTTGGCTCGATCATACGTATCAGGGATATTCGAGGCTCGATGAGAGACAGATCGGCCGATAACGAGATGCCTACAGGGAATCGGTGCCCCGGCGAGTGCGTACCATAATCCAGCGTTCACGCTGGTAATTTCCAGGCACAATGCGCCGGACAATGTGTCCGAGGTGCGCGCGAAGGAGTCGTCCGTTCCACGTGCCGATTTCACGCGTGGGAACGGGAAAAGGTCTGCCGGATCTCGAAGAGACGCGGTCGTATCGATCGGCGGGCGGAAGAATAAGGGAACGGGGAACGGACAGGGAAAAATTGGCGAGGGATCGGTCGGCGTTTCCAGCGTTGGCCGTGGAACAATCGATAGACGCGCAGCTGGAGCATTATCGACGGCCAGATAGAAAGGTTGATCCGAGTGTGATTTACGAAATCGTGGCACCTTGCCCGGATACCCCGCCCGTTTCAGATTATCCCTGTCACGGGTGTGTCTCGAAACAGATGACGACTCTTTTCGCCCGCCGGCCGCAGAGAAAGAGAGGAAGGTGTGGATTCTCCTGGAAATCTGGCAGATTCACTGGGAATCTTACTCGATAAGACATCGATCTTACGGATTTCATTATTCAGATCTGCCGTTCAGACAGGGGAACACCATAAATCGGGTTAATGAAATCTGGCTGGCGTCAAGGTAATGAAAGCTCGCGCTGTTGATCGCGCGACGTAACAAACGTTTACGGGGCACGCATACGTAGTCGCCCGGGGATCGTTATCTAAGTGTTGTTGCCGCGGTGTCAAGAAGTTAGTCGTTCGCCCCTGGGGGTTGCCGGTGGAAGGGAGCAGGGTTGGCCGGCGTTCTTTCTTTTTTCCAACCCCCCGTTGTCTTTCGGTACGCCATTAACACCCGTCCAAGACGGACGAAAGGCTGGGCCAGCCGCTATCTTGAATCGGGCTTTATTAAAAGACGCGCTGAAAGCGACCGCTTGCGTGGCACTCTTGATTGGCTTTTACAACACGGCAGCTGCGCTCTCCGCTCTCTTCTCTCCTCTTCTCGTCTCTTCCGAGGCGATTGCCCGACGGAGATTTTCAGTGATTTTTCTGCGCGACACGGGGTAGAACGTGGACGATCGGATTTTCGTTTCGATCGAAGATGAATACCCATGGACGCTTGAAACCGCTTTGGATCCTCGGGCTCTGGGCCAGGATCCTAAGTCGATTAGTCATCCTTCTCCGCTCTGACGAAGGTATTTAGCTAGAAGCCATGGAAGAAAGTCCTTTCTTCTTCCACGAGAAACGCCCAATCGGGACCATTAACATCGCGCGGAGAAGGAACAATCGAAACAACGCGCCACAATAGGTAGGTAGCTACAAGACCGCAAGAAAGAAGTTTTCATGGCTCGGCTTGTGTTTACCTATAGTTTATACGTCATCCTGCGAAATTAAAAATCAACCGACACGCGCGACCACGGATTGAATTCCATCGGCCCGACCCCGAGGGCCAGAGATGTCGAATGATGGAGGGCTTGGAATGTGTAACGCGCGTTGTCCTCCTGCCCTCTCCCATTAGGGGCGATAATTAATGGCGGGCGTGGACGCGGGCATAAATATCGCATATTATTATGCCGCGATACACGCCGCGTCCCGGGCTCTGGTGTCACATTTGAATAACACGCCCGCCAACTAGTGCATAAATTTCTAATTACAAGAAAGCGACCGAGGGATTATCATACGGCCGGGCCAGGGCCGAAAATCGACGCGACTCCGTTGCGCTTTAATTAATCGGGCTGGGGGCCCACGACACAGGCGACGACGATTACGGCGTTGTTTATGCCTCGCCCTCCGTGCGGCGGGTAACTTGGACGGGGTCGCTCTTAAATTTTCTATTCTTTAATATTCACCACGACATAGCCTGCTTTCCATCGGGATTTAGTATCGCGTTCTTCCAGGTAATTTGGCGGGCGAGCCGCTACGGGCCCGAGGGATGACTTATTGGGAGACATCTCGGTGCTGAGTCGTTACAGGAGGCTAGTAGCCATTGAAAATGGAATTGCGCAGTGTTTGAGAGAAGCTCGACCATCCTTTATCAATTACTTCCGTCTGGTCCATCCAGCCGTTCCTTCCAACTCCATCGATGGTCCCTTGAACCCGATTCCCTCTGTCCGACGATGGATCCTCCCCCTGCGTTTTCCGCGGTGATAAAGGCGGCAACGTTAGCTACCACGACGTTTATTAGCGGATTAATTAAAGCCGAGGCGCAGGCATAATAATCGCTCGGCGAGCCATTCTAACGAACTTAATTATCGAGCCTGGATCTCGGTGAAATCACACATTGTGCGCAACGTAACGGGCCGCGCCGGCCGTGATGTAAACTAGCGGCTGATTAGTGATTAGTATTCTGCGCGCACCAGCCGCGGCCTGGACTCTATTTATATCCTGGATCGCGCGTGTACACGGACAACCGGAGTATTTATATTCCGCTTATTAATATATCGCGCCCGTGTGCACCGGCGCGCACCGTAATTCACTGCGAATCAGCGGAGAACAATCGGGCAGGCGCGCGATCCAGAGGCTGCCTCGAAAAGGACAAACAACAGGGAGCCTTCGCGAGTCCAGCGAAATCTACTGGCTACCGTTGGCGGATCTGTGTCAATTACCTACCACCCTGCTCAATGGGGATCGACGATCACCTGCCCCCTTGCCTCTGTGGCACCTCGCTTCTACGTCTTCGCTCGATGCTCTTGACAACTTGGTTCTCCTAATTTCGCGAAAGAACAGAAGACTGCCCAATGTTGGGGGACACGTTTCGTTTGTTGATGCGCACTTGAGTTTACGAGGGCGGTTACTCAACCCCATAAACAGGGCATTTTACGGCCCCCTCCCCCCGAGGAAACCCCCGATCACACTAAAATCCGTAGTTTACACCCGTAACCAACGTTTACGGCCGCTTTGACCGTCGCCGCCATTGACGTCTCTGTCATTCCAATTAGGACGCAGTAAAGTCCTCCCCTTTTTTGTCGGTGGCCGCTTTAGGGTTGAATCTCCGAGGCTTCCTGCAAACATCCTTCCGGAAGGGGAGCCCTGCATCGCAACGAGGGAAAAACTGTTCGTTTCCTCCTGGGCCGGGGGGGGGGGGGGAGAGTTTTTGCGACCTTCCGGCGAACCGAGCAGTTAATCGTCGGGGGACGATAATCGACATGTTTTTTCCGGGTTTCACCCCTTTATGTAGCAGATTTTGTTTAGTGGCTAAAATTCTGCTGCTTTCCACATGATGATCGTCAAATTTCAGGATAGGTACCTTACGTTTAAGGCAATGTAAAGGTAATTATTAGACTTCCTACGATATCTCGCACCTTTCACTTCCTTCAGGCCCCAAAAGCTTTTTCTGTACAGTAATAGGGTAAACTGCACTAATAATTGGCACTCCTGATTAAAAAGTCAGCCTGAGTAAGAAGTACCAGCTTAGAAAGTACATTTTTACAATTTGTTATTTTTCATTTACTACGACACTGCGAAGCCCAGTAGTTGAACCACACATTTTAAGGGGTGCGTTTTATTAAAATTTTGATAAGGGGTAGGTAAGTATATTTTGTCGCTTTATAACTAACAATAAGTAGTGGATTGAAATACAGATTTACTAAATGTTGTATGTATTTAATAGTGAACGAAATAGTATGTTTAAACACCTTGAACTTCGGTTTTAACTACATATGTTTTACTATATAATCTGAAATTTTAGGGTGCCAATCATCGTACAGTTTGCTCTGTCTATCTCAGATCGACTTACGAGCTCCCACTACCTGGTTTCCACCTCGCGATATCTACCCACGTTCCCTTCACCCCCTTTAGCGTCGCGCGGAGTAGAAACAACGACCACGCTGTCACGTTCGACGTGTCCGCGTTCCCGTCGTTGCTTTTCCGGCGATGGAAGCTGGAACGGGAACAGAAAGACGCGGCGAACGAATCGCGGCTCGCCGCGGGAGTTCCGACGGAAAACAAGATCTCATCAAGATAGGTGGATGCTCGCACTCCGTTCCGCCGACCTAACGTCCCGGGCCCTGCAACTGCCATCCACCATTAACAGAGATCCGGTCGGGGTCGTTTATAGAAAAAACCAACGACGAGAGGGAGGGGGGGGGGGCAGAGATGTGACTAGTCACGTTGCCGCATATACATCCGAGCAGACTGTCCTTCAAAAATCAACTTTTTAAAAAAACCTTTGTTCATCCACTGAAATCAACCATATATTAACAGAATGTATTTGAATTTTTAATTTTAACTTGCTCACAGCTTTATTTTTTAATGTTTTTCTATAATAAAATGACTTACCTTTAAAATAAGCGAATAGTTGTAAAAAAATATACGGTACATATACCACAAAATATCCCGAAAATTATCTTGTTTTTCGAAAGCTGACTAAGTAGGCGTAACCCCTTAAATCTGCCACTGAATAACCCCCTCTGTCCGTTTCTGTACTTGGTTCCTGCGCCAATTCCACTCTGATATCGACTCACCGCCGTGAACCAAGCAGTCCTCCTAATCAGAGCCGAAGAGCGTGCCTATACCTAGTAGCAACCGGTTGCTCGTATCCACGAGATGCAGAACGCTTTGTGATCCACGATTCCCCCAACAGAGTCTACCCAGAGGACTGAGAACACGTCGTCACGTTCGAATGTCGTGAACCGCGTCTGTGGAAAAGCTTCTTCCCAATAGGAACGAGCCGCGATCCGAAGAATCAGAGTGAGAAAGTAACTGATCGCGGGCACAGAAACGTACCTACACTGTACCTATATGTACACATTACACACACGACCGCTTGGCTGGTTGCGCTTGGTCCGCAGACGGGCCCTTATATCCGCGTCCCTCTGCCCCGTAATTACCAGGATCGGCCTTCACCGCGGCAATTTGTCAAGGCTGTAATAATCCCGACGGACCTATGGCATTGTATACATATCGGCGGATGCCTCCCACCGTACCAGATAACATCAGCGGGCGGCCAGTCCCCGTACCATCGGCTGAAAACCATCCATTTCGAGTCGCCCGGGCACCATCATCCTATCCGATTTTGACGCCCGCTTCGAATTAAAGCCAATCGCCACTCGGACAGCCTCGTTCCGCCTCGGTATGCACGCTCCAGCCTCTCTATACAAATACCTGCGACCGGAGCGTTTCCTTTTCTTTCCCGTCTTTTTCTCCGCGCCATCCGATTGCTCCGCCGATTGCGAGGGGGACGAGGGGGGTTTCAAACTTGCCGCTGGATTGCTAGCTGCGTGATTGTCTTCGGGGATACTTTCCAGAGGGGGTTCGTTTTGATATTGGAAGATTGCGAGGTTCGGCAAGCTCGATTCTGTAGCGGTCCCTCGAGGTAGCATTTAAGTTTGAGTATAACCGAATTCCAAGGAGCTCCTCTGCACCAGTCTCATTCCATAGATAGGTACTCAGCAGAAGGGACTTGGGTTGATCCTTCGGAATGATTAAATAGCACGCGTTCTCCGTTACCGCAGACAGATACTGTTATAATTAAGGAGGCAACCCTGCTACACTTCTCTTCCACCCCCTCTTGGTAGGATTCCTCTTTACGGTTATAAAGCTTCGTTAGATCGAATACATTCTCAGGACGCATTGGTCCTCCCACGCGACGAGCAAGTAGACTGATAATAATCAAAGATTATGGGATCCCTGACAATTTCTCCGTGCACGTACTTACGAGTTCGTGATTAGCGTGAAACGTCGACGATCGGGGCGAGGGCGAGAGCGAGGCACGAGGTGAAACGCTTGTAGCCGCGGGCGGGGGTGTTGTTTGGACGGAGATCGACCCTGAGCTCTGACGGGGGAGGAGCAGGGAATTATTGCTCCCAGTACCCTCGCGAAGATACCTTCTCTCGGTCGATCGTGCTCGAGCGTACGTGACCTCGTAGGACAATGGCTACCAGACTTGAATCTTGCTGTACGGTCCTGATTGCAGTCGTTACACGCGTTACCAATAGCTTCGAGGAACACTCTACGTGGAGGGAAGAGATACTGGCTGGTTTCTGCTGTGCCTGATACTTTTGATGAACCTTGTATTCGAAAATGGAATAAAAATAATTCTGTACCAAAGAAAGCCTGTCCCTTAAATTTTCCCTAAGAGAGGACGTAATTTATCTAATGTATTTTAATGCATACACCCGGGCCTGGCGTTTTATCTTGTGCGTGTGATAAATGTTTGGCGCGTTCTTAAAAAAAAATCGAATAAATTACGAATAAAAGGAGCAGGAAATGAAAAGCAAATAAGAACCTCCCTACAAAATGATCTTACTTATACTCTAATTTATAGCATCATAGCATGCCACTCATTTTTAATTTAAAAGGCTTTAGTTTAAGGTTTAAGCCGAGGAAGGCGGTTAACAATTTTCATTAACTTCTATATACTTTCATTGTATTTTATTCTTTTTTGCTTGTTTTCTATCATTGTACTATTTCTTTTTCTCTTTGTTTTGTTTGTTTTTGCGTTTCTATTTTTATGTAGGTACTTATTAGTTCGCTACTGTTTTTTTCTTCTTCAATTTCTACGTACCAAAGGGTTTTTCCGTACCTATATATAAAAGAAATAATAATAAATTAAAATTGATTTCACTTTTTTAGATCTTTTAGGCGATTTTTTTTCGCGCGACGCCGTGCAGATCTGCGTACACCCCCTAATATTCCTCCAATAACCACCAGCAAACGATTCGCAGGAACCGCTCGCGCACAGTCACCCCCCGCATCGCCGTTGCAGAAGCAAGGATCGCGAGGAAGGGAGGTCAGGGGGGACCCTAATTACGGACCGTCGAGCCGATTTTTCCAAGACGGCGGAGCATTAATATTTCCTTCCCGGTCTTTTCTCAGTCTATATCTGCCGACCCGGCCATTAGCGTACCTAATTTATGCATCATCAGCGGGGCCGCAACCCTTTCCCCTTCCTGCATCCATCTTTTCGGCTGAAAAGTTTCTAAAGATTCTCCGCCGGGCAACGACGCACCGGCTCGCGTCTTAATTACGCCGAGAAAAGGCTCTGCGCGCCGTCTTTTCAGGGTTGCGCAACGCGGAAAGCGTTCCTCCGCCACCCTTCTCTAACCCTCTGCATCGGGGTGGGTAGCAACAAAGGGCCCAATAAACGGTAGGTAGCTGTCCGTTGGATTACCGGCCACCGCCACAAAGCCCGCTATAAATTCATAAAGGTGTCGTGGAGGCTCTGAATGGGGGAGCCGAGGGATCGCGGAGACGTCGCAATAAGACAATAAAACCGTCCACCGAGGCCCCGTAGATCAAACAACACCGGGATCCTCTCTGTGGTGCGTCAGTAGGGCGACACTTTCCGGATTCTTTGGAGTCTCGGCAGTTTTTTGGACCTGTTACTTGCATCCTTGCATTGCACCTCTCGCTTCTTTTTTTTTTGGTCCATGGGTTGGTCTCTTGCGTGCAGAGCCGTTTTTACGCGTTAATTGGGACCAGTGCGACTTGCAACGTTGGTCAGATGCAGGGAATTAGGGGACTACTCCGAGGCCAGGTATTTTAAGACGGAAAAGCTGGAACTGCAGTCCTCTTGCTGCAAGGTCCTCAAATGCAAATAGCAGGAGACGCATGGGAAATAGGAAAAATATAGTGTTAACTGGGGGTGTTCTGGGCAGGATCCCAAGCGGCAACTGCCCTTAGGCTGCCCGTTAAATCCGCCACTGATTCTATCATATTCGAATTAAACCCTGGACAGAAGGAAGCAGCATCTTATTCCCATAGAACCATACCATAGAACCGTATTCCCCTAAAATATATTCCCGCAGCTATCTCCCTCAGACGTTACAATCACCTGAAGCGTCCTCGACTCCATTGAAGCCTCGCAGACACAGCAGCGAAAAGGTCAGCCTGTTTCTCGGCCGACGAACAATTCACCCCGCGCTCGTTCAATCCGTCCCCTCGTCAACCCCCTTGCCCGACCGTGGCTGTTGGTTCATTCACAATTAACTCGTTAATTTCGTTGCGCGCGGTCCCGGAGCAACGTTTCGCCCTGTCGCATGTGCCCGAGAGTCTCTCGACGCGATTGGAGGAAACCGAGCGAGAAGGGTGGGTTAAGGGGGTGGGTATCGCGTTGCGACGCGTGTCACCATGGCTGGGATGTGCATGGGGACGCGGAGGGTCGCGTGGATTGGCGGATTCCCCGTGGAAGCCAGGTGCGTTCCCTGTTCCCCCGTGACGTCATTAATCCACCCATCGTTTTTCAGGGGAGCGAGAGAGGGTATTGTGTAACGGGCGGGGATGCTACGCAGCTGCTAACAAGCACGGGTTTCGCCAACCTTCGTGTGTCGCGGTGTGGCGGGGCTCCTGCGCGCGCGTCAACAATTGTGTGCCTGTAGACACGGAGCTGCGATGATTCCCGTGTCGATCGAGGATTCGAGGAATGGCGGATCCCGATTCTTCATATTAGAGAGTCCATGGCCTCCGCCCGAATTTCATTTTCTTCTGACAAAACCTGTCTCCGCTCCTTCAGCTCCCTCTCGCCCCTCTTCTCCCAATCCGAAAACTCGGTTACAAGTGTACGCTGCACGGTAATCCTGAGCGTTCCCCCATGCGTCGACGAGATTCTCGTGTTGTGACCGAATGGGTCGAGATTCTTCCCGCGACTTGGCTCGGAGTCTTTAAGTTTAACTTTTAGACTAACGCCACCAAGCATACTTACACCAATTTAGGGCAATTCCGGTAGCGATGGACCAGTTAAGTGCTTTTCAACCCATCCGTACGCTACGCGAACTGATAAGTCAGATATTCAGTACCTATGTACTTTTAAAATGTTTCAATTTCAGACGTTTCTTAAAACGTGGTGCTTCTCTACCGGAATTACCCTAGTCTCGTTTGAACGTAGATAACAACGGGGTAGAGAGGCATCTGTATGAAAGAAGGAGAGCTCGACGAGCACACCTAAGTCCCATCCCATGGCGCACGTGGTCGGCACCATCCCCCAGGTCTCTAAATCTGTCCATTTTGAATCAGTCGGTCGAGCCAGGGGATATTGGATGTAACGCCATGATGACAGCGGCGGGGAGCACTGCGGATGGTTCTAGGAGCGGCATGGTGAAATGGGGGAGGGGGCTAGGGGATAGAGGGTCCCCCTAATGAAAGAGAGCTGAGCTCCCACTCAGCTAGTTCTCATCTCTCTGCTTTCCCATGCGAAATAAAATATCGCTAATCACTCGTGCTCGCAGGGCTGTAAGTACCTCTGCCGGTCGCCCCTTCAGCGCGCGCGTGCATCTGTGTACTTAGCGTACCCCTGACGCCATGTGCACTAGAAAACCACTCCCCTTGCGTCAAGTCGGGAGTCGCTGAGACGACGGTGACTTGGGTCCCTCCTGTGAGTAACGCGCGGCGACCAACGCGGGACAATGGGATGCCACTGTTGTGCTCCGGATTAGCTATTATTCCGCCAACGCTACCGGGGATACAATTAAGGGACGTGGGATACCCGGCCATTGCTTCTCTGTGTATACTCCGGCCTCCCACCGGCCATCTCGAATGATTTCATTTTGGAGGGATTTCGGGGCTCTCGCTGGGGTCACTAAAAATTTCTAATTCTCTTCGCGGAAGTAACAACCCACCTGTGAAAATTCGAGCAGGATTCCTCTTCACGTATCTTTGTTTTGCCCTTGAGGGGTGTTTTAGCCACTTTCTGGCTCCACGATTTTGGAACTGAAAGTTGTGCCAAATGATACCTTATGATGAGACATCAATCATAACGAATTTTCAAGTTGAGGTGACAATTAAGTAATATCTGAGACATGGGAGGTGAAAAACGTGAAAATTCGTTAACGGGGTATGCGTATACGCTTCGATGAACTGACATTTATGTGAGTCCGATAATTTAAAGAATTGTTCCCAGGGGGTTTGCCGACTACTAACAACAAATTTAAACTTAGATTTTCAAAATTTATAAAACGCATTGTCGGACCTTAAGTAATATTTATGGTTTTCATAATGATTACTTTAAATTTTGTCGAATCTGTGCATTCTGATTGATAGAATATCCATGTTTATTAGCGACATTCTCGGAATGAAATTCACCTTGAAAATTTGTGGCAACTGATGTCTCGCGATAAGGTATCATTATTCACAAAATTCAGTTCCAAAATCGTGGGACGAAAAACACACTATTTTTTGGGTCACTGTTTCGTCGACTGGCGGAGAGGAATTTCCAAGAGAATCTAACACGTCGCGAAATCACAACGCCCGGGGAACCTGCCCGAACAATGACCCGAGCTGAGGCGAAGCCATACGGTCCTGTTAAATGTCGCGGCCCAAAGAAAAAGGGACACGCCATAGAAGGTAAAAAAAAGGGACAGGGATCTCGTGAACGGGCTATGATGGCCGCTTTCCTGTCGACCGGATAAAAAATTCAATTTGAAAACGGCCAGCCCCGAGACAACCCTTTGTGCCAGGGACAGAAGGGTGCCCCTTCAGACGAGAGGGCACGCACAATGCAGCGGGGCGTGTGTCTCTTGGTTTGCCCTATTTACACAGCGACAGCCTCCGACTACGGGACAGCGGAGACTCTCTTTCTTTCTCCTGCCCCTGCGCCTCGTGGAATATCGGGGGCATGGGGCAAGCCCACGGTGCATTGTGGGACCCCCCGAGCGATCCCAGCCAATCGGGCCACCGCATGACGATTTTATTATGAAACAGCGAAACGTTAGGGTGGATCGAACCCCTTCGAAGGGGCGAGAGGAATTGGAACGGTTTCGTTGCGTGTCCCGAATGTTTACCGTCCCTTCTAAACGCTCGACCCTCGCGGAACGGAGGGAAAAAAGGGGTGCCGGGAGAGGGGGAGGCCTGTAACCCAGCGGATCCTGTCGCCAGCAATAGTGTGCGTGTTGTTACACGTGAAAAATGGACAAAACCTCCCCCGCCGTTTCATAAAATCAGTAGCTGACGAAAGAACACATCGAACAGATTTACAGAATAGTAGTAGTAGAAAAAATATTTCACACGTACTACTTTCTCTTATTTAGTTAACGCTGCCCCTAATGTTGGGGGTTGAAAATATATTTTCTGGAATATCTCGAGAACTATTAGGCGTAGAACAAATTTTCTGTTAATGTCTAAGTTCTTTAAAGATGACTCCCCTGCTCAGTTATTTTGGAAAATTCCAGAAAATATAGCTCCTTCGATATGTTCCCTTGTTAAAATCGATCCTGCGAGAGGGGTTGAGGTGACGGAGTCTGCACGGGAGGAACCGTTCCTCGGGGTTGAAACGAGGGTAGGACAAGCGTGTTTACCAGTCTCGTTCCTCTTGTTCTCTGTCGTGACGGCCTCGAGAGTCCTTAATTTCCTCGCCGCAGCATTTTCGCGTGCGACACGAGTATTAAGTCGACTCGAAATGAAAAGCAGCCGCCCGCGCGTCCTTTCTATGGCCTGACAGCACCACGACCGCTCGACGGGAATTATTTAGGCGCCTTTGTTCTTGACACGCCGGACTCGGACGGATTTAACCGCTGGCAAAAGTTTCGAATAACGTACGCTGAGGATAAAATTTAATAAACAGCGAATAGGTGGACGCATTGTTTCCTCGAGAAGCGCAATTTTACACGGTCGCTTCAGCTTTCAGAAATGGAATTCAGTTTTGGGTCAGGTTGGGGGTTTCGAGCGAGTCCAAATAGACACGTTTCTCACTCGCCTATACAGTTAAACGCCGAGAGAGAACGACTACATATCCTCCGTTTCCCCACCACCTGTCTGTTTTTCTAGCGACTCCACACTTTGGTAGAAATTACACACGATGAATCGCGTGGCGTGACGTCGCGTCGTCGCCGGGAACGCACTCGAAACCACCTGCCACAGGATCGATCGATAGCCGAGAATAGAGGAACACCAACTGATACTTATATAGGTAAGTAGTTTTCAACTTGATCGCGATTATTCGCATTTTTCCATATCTCGTGTATATCATTCGAAGCTTGATCCACCAGTCACCAAGTTTTTCCCCTATATTCCAGCTGGATAAGTTTCGGTATATAGGTAGATCGCGGACAGTTGAACGGCGCGTGTTCTAGGTGGAAACCAGAAGCGTGCATTAGTCGGGGGAAGTGCCGAGTGTATCCTGGGACGAGCAGCGAACGATTATCGATAAATGACAGAAACCGCAGGTCGCCTGGCGTCGTGCCCCGCGTCAGTCGTGGTCAGACCTGCCATATGTCGTCTGACGGATGCTACGATCAACGCTTTGCTGCTTCCTTCGAGCCATCAACAGCAGCAGGATGCGATTGGAGAAACAGTTGACTCGGTCTCTCGCTAGAATACTCCGCGCTGTGCTTCTGGCGACTCATTCCCGTTCCTGCCTTCTGTCCCGCCTAAGTAGAGTGGCATCTATTTTCGATCGAGACCGCGATAGCCGTGGCGGAAGCCTGTCCGCGACATCAGAAAAGTTTCCCGACAAGCGCAGAAACGTAGGATTCCCGTGGGAGAAAAGTAATTGTTCTCCCCCGCTCGGGCGATGAGAATAATATCGCCGTGGCGCGGCGGGGGCCGATCTACGACACGTCGTTAATTCGTTTACAACTTCCGCGGCGGACGCATACGTGAAGCATCACGGCGCGCCGCTGCACCGAGACAAACGGACAGACGTTTAATGAGTTTCGTTGCGCGGCCTCACCGCCGCCCCGCTGCATTCGTGATCGTTAATAGGAAACGTTGAACAAAATTAACGGAAGTCTCCGGTGAGATGGCCGCGACTACGCGGCGGAAGACGCGCGTCGACGCCGCCGCCCGCGGAGTCACGATATCGTTTCAGCCCCGGCCCGATCGATCCGTTTCGCGCCCGAATAAAGATGCACGGGAGTGGAACGCGGGGCCAGGAACCTTTCGGCTGGCAGGTTTCACGTGTCAACGTGTCACCGACTCGCCAGCGGAACGCTTTCTGGAAACCTCTGTCTCGCGCGATGAACGACGTGCGTCCGGTCGCTTTCCTTCGCGTTCCTTCGCGTTCCTTCGCGCCTCCCTTCGCATAGAAAATACAACTTTTGCGGAAGGTAATAGAATTAAGGTCGTAGGGCTATCGCCCTTAAACTGCTTCACAAATTCGATTGCCTCCCTCTGGAATATGCTTCCCCTAGTCTCCTCGAAATCTTCTCAGCCAGCGAAAGGAAAAGTTACAACGTTCCGCTACGCGAACCCCAGCCCGGGCAGACGCAAACTGTCAGCGTGAACGAAAATTGAATATCCTCGCGGAAACAATAACGCCGAGCACGAATCCCGTTGACAAGAGGAGAGGAGATTTACAACGGTCGATCAACCCGCCACACGCGCATCCCAGCGTCTTTGTGCCCGCCTGGATCCAGGTCGAGGATGGCCAAGAAGTCGTAACTCGTACCGAAATCTCGCTGCCAGGTAAGAGGAAAGCTCGGAAACGAGGGCCAGCTGAGAGACGTTTGGGCGGCGTCGGCCGGCACTTGCCGTAGAAATTGCTCGCCGCATGTTTCCAGCGTTCCACAGGTGACACGACCACCGTGCTCGCGAACCACGCAAGTCGAATTTTATTACCGTCCTCTTCTTCCACTCGCTCCCGCACCGCCCAGTCGCCTCCTTTCTTCTCGTCCACCTTCGCGGAGTGCCGATGTCCGCGCGCTTTTGTCCGTGGAAACGACACCGCGCTTCGTCTGGACCGAGTTTCCGCCCACCCTCCGTCCCGTCGATTTACAGGCCAAAGGGATGGCGTGGTGGGTCTTGCGGGTAGAGCTAACTACCGGCGAATGTAGGTAGGGTAGACCAGGGCGAATCGGATCAAAAAAAGATTTCAGTCTATATTTCTTACATCGCGATAGAAACGATAGCTCGTGAATTGTTTTAAGTCATTGTTTAGAGTTGGCATACGTTTTCAGTGAGACGGCTCCGTGCGAACATTACAATTTTGGTGCGTATCTAACACCTACGTAACTTTCAATTACGTATTTAAAATATAAAGTAAACTTAAAAATCCAAATGTGTCCAAGTTTAGTATTTGATGTATTTTAGACTATTATATCATAATGTGTTTATGTAATCTACAATCTTTGAAATACTTACGGTATATGCGGGGCGAATCGGATCACTTTTTTTTTTCATTTGAGTATTTCTATGATTATAAATATGATAATTGTTTATATACAGATAGTTCGTAGATACATAAAAAAGAGCAATCAGGGATCATTGTGTCCAAACAAAAATAAAGGAACCTGTGATAAAAATTAGATTTAAAGAAATGACGAAAAAAATAAATAAATTAATCGTTTTAAGAAGACGGCATTGTACTTACTGCGGTGAAAAATGAATTCGTCCATTTTCAGACGATTGTCTAAGAAGAGTGGTGCCACGAGATTTGTGCTGATAGAGGCGGCAAAAAACGGCAAATTTCCTTCTGTTTTGTGCGCTAAGTAGAGTCACTTGACTTCACTGTCATAAAATTAGATTTATTTAAGGTGATTCTAAAGATTTTGTTATGAAAATTTCAGTTTTCTCGGAAATTTCTGGGTGGTCCGATTCGCCCTAAGTTTCAATTTTTATATATTAAAGTTCAAGTCAATGGCGTAGTGGTCACGAATATAGAATAAAAAATATGTTTTTAAATGTTTAACTATTCTTTTTTTACCGGCAAACACAAAGTGATTCGATTCGTCATGGTCTATCTTGTTTTAGGAGATGTTCTACGCGGATGCTACTATTTAGGTGACGAGCTTTCCTGTCAACGAATGCTGTGGCGTAGTTCTGCAGAATGCTACCAATTCTCAAAATGGCAAAAAATTAGTTAAACGCGATAGGGATCCCATAATTTTGTGATCTTTTTTTTATTAAAAAGTATCCGAATCCACGGTGAGTTAAGACTTTTTTTTATCGTGAGACAAGAATCTTAGCAGCAGCTAGATGTAAATAATGGAAATAGTCGCGAGAGTCTTAGTTTCATGAAGCTAATGACAAAATAATTTGGAAATAATAAAAGAGTGAGATAATCGACTCGTGAGTTTCAAGTCTCACGTGAGACACGATATTTTTGTCTCGTCGTAGATTTTCACATTTACATTATACAACTACTAAAACTACCAAGGCATAATTTATGTTAGGAAAAAAACAGAAACTACAGAGAATTTAAAATAATATTAATTACACTACTGGCTATTGAATAGTCCGTCACAAAATGTTATAAAATAGTAACAAGAAATAAAATATACCCAGTAGAAATAAAGCTACTTTCTTTAACAATTAAAATCTTTCTGCATAACTAAGTGGGCCCAATTGTGTGCGGTTATGTTGTGAATCCTTTTCGAATAGCATTGTGCAGGGAAGCTCCATGTTCAACGGACGGCATATACATAATACCGGACATTAAGTTATACCTATGATAACCTTTGAAACGTTACGGAGCCGTTATTCCGCGAAACCATAGAAGGAATAAAAGACAAAACAAGAATTAGATTTCGACACGTCGGAGTCGCGCGTGCACCGCTAAGGAGATTGATTTAATATAATTTCTTTCTTCCTACTTGAGAAAAACCTTAATCGACCGGTACTAGGGGAACTCCCCCTGCAGTAAACCGTGAAATATTTGGAGAAAGGCAACGATCGGAGCAGTGGAGAGTCGATTGGAGAGCCGAGGCTGATTGTTGCTGATCCCAGATGCTTTTAATGGTTTTATTAACGAAGAGCATTCCCTTGTTAATTAGGTGAATCTCGCGCCAGCTAATTAGCACGCTTTGGAGGCTACTTAGGAGCGAGCGGCGTTAATGAGACATATAAATGTAACGATAAAAGATGAATTATGCATGGAATCCTCTCCAATTCTGGAATCGTAAAACTGTCGTCGCGAATCGTTGCGAAGGAACAGGAGATACCCCGTTGCGTTTCCATTTTTATAGAGGAAGTTTACAGAAGTGTTAACCGTGGAGGAGCGGGAAGTTTGAGGGGGCACAGAATATTCTGGAGACTCGTTGGTCGACAAACGATTCCTTCGAGGGGTCTATAAACTTTCGCCAGAGAGGAGAATGATTGTGCGATCCGATGTTACGAGTGACTTACTTGCTACTGTTCATCGCGAGCCATGTGAAAACAAAGGATTACCGCCGATTGCGTGGGAGTCTGTCTACTACCGAGCGTTGCGTCTTTATTCCTACTCTATGCAAGTCCTCTGCTGCGCTTTGTCTTCGTGCGCCGAGTTAGCACCGTATCACCAGGCGCTATTGCTTCGCCAAACATTCGAGGCGTCCTCGCGGGGCACAGAGAAACACATATTGCGCCCGTGGATGTCTGAAATTGTACAGTGGCACGTTACACAAAGCGACGTCCGTGACCTGTGACAGGAGATACACAATAGACTTGAAACTATTTAAACCACACGTGTTATCTTGACACGCGTGATTCACTATCAAGGCGTCCCACAGCGTGCGCATGGAAGCACGTTTCCCACACCATGGTAACAGAGGAGATAACTGCCGGACGACCTACATCGACGCAACATTGACACAACAACGACGAGGAATCAGTTAGACGGGAGTCGTGCCAGTTGGACCACCACGCGGAACACGGAAACACCGATCTCGAGGAGATCTGCGTCGGAGTAGGATGACGCTGACTGGACTGACCCAGATCAGAGGAGCGTGACAGCTGCGCGCGACGAGCCGCGGGGGCGCGGCGTGTTGCGGCGTGTTGCGAAAAGAAACGCGCTGCGTGCCGCGTGTGAAACCAGGAGCGCGACTCGACGCGTATGGAAATGCCGTGGCGGTCGCCATTGTATGGAAATGCGTGCGAGTCCAGTCGCAAGAGGCAACCACTGTGACCAACTGGCTGGCTGCCTGGCCTCGGTAATGTCCCTGTCAAGAGTGTCAAGAAAGTGGTGAGCCGCCTCGTAAAATCGCCCTGTACACCTTGTCGAGCATGCCGTTGTCCTGTCGATCCGTCGGCACCCCGAGCAAATTATCTTGCTAGTGACACACGCTCCGAACTACTCGCGATGTCGTCCGCGGTGGGAGAGCTGACGAGTATTAGGAAACGGGGACTCTCTGTCCCAATTTCCCAACATCTAGGTAATTCCTCAACTTTTCAGGTTACCAACTTCTCACTCGTCTCAGGTTCCCACTTTCCCACTTTCCCAAGTCCAACCTTCCGAACTTTCAACTTGGCAATTCGAAAAATTTCGCATTCCCAGCGCTGACCAAGCACTGTAAAGTTTCTTCCTGCACCTCTATTGCCCGCCCCGTTCCTCGCCGAACACACCAGGGACGTTTGGCGGTATTAAGTCTCACTTAATCGCCAGCAACGTCCCGTCCAATAGAGCGGCGGGCAGCTGGTGGCTCGTAAAATCAGCGGCGCGCGTTGTCGAGCACGCCGCGTAAGTTGTCCCGGCCGATGTACACACTACGTTTAATGTACCTGCACCGGGGCGTACATCACGCGAGGCAGCCCGACAAAGATGCACGCGCGAAACGCGCGCGTGTCCCGCGGAAACCGGCTAGCAATTAGCCCGCGGCCTTCCTTTTCCACTTTGTTTCCCGGGCACCGTCTGCACGAAGCGTTTTCGTTTCTTCTCGCTCGTCCTTGTCCGTTCCCCTGACCGTAATTGCTCTTGTCATCCTTTCCTTGATCCTCTGTCGTTTATACGTTGGATCCTTCCCCTGCAACAGGCATCTCCGTTTCGTGTTTCTAGACGCTGTTTTGTGTCACATTTAACTTTTACCCCTTATGACTTTGTACTCGGTCCGCGTACTTGACGTGTTACATCGCTACGACTCGAATTCGTGCTCCTCTACCTTGAGAAAATTCACCTCATACCTTAAACATCCTCCGAGATCTTTCCGCTGGCA
Source organism: Andrena minutula (assembly GCA_929113495.1). Classification (NCBI taxonomy): domain Eukaryota; kingdom Metazoa; phylum Arthropoda; class Insecta; order Hymenoptera; family Andrenidae; genus Andrena; species Andrena minutula. The sequence continues at coordinate 361,139 of OV815993.1, forward strand.
TGTTCTTTCTGCTTTGAATAATCTTAGCTCCGTCAGCGTTAATTGAAAAACATTCCACTTCCACTATGCAACTAATAATACACTTGGACCAAATGAGCGAACCCCTCTTCCACCACCCATACATCCAAAAGATAGTCCTCGGAGTTTCCGCTCGCCGATTACAATTCAAGCATAAAACTGGGATCACGCCGAAGGAAAAGCAGCGAACATCGTCGACTTGAGCCGAGGCATTACCCAGATTGCAGGAACGCTGACCGGCAGGCGGCAATCACGATGCCAGCAATTTCCGCGAGGGAAAATCCCGCGACGGCGGTATGCTCCGCGCGGAAGATGCGCGTGTACGCGCCGTGAATTACGGTCGCGCGCGCGCGCGCGCGCGATAAAACCGCCGAATGAAATTTACAAGACGTTTACGGAGTCGGCGGTGGATCCGATCGGTGTCAGGCGGAATCGAACGAGACACCTCGTTGCGGCGAGAGGTCAGCCCCTTCACGGACGGACCTCCTGTGGACACCGGGACGGGATGTGCTGCTCGTCGTAAAAGTCATTTTACACGCTCGAGGGAAGGACAGGTGACCCGTGTGCACGCCGCGAGTCAGAGATACGAGCCCCCTCGCGTGCTGTCCAGACGCTCCTAGGCTTTTAAGGGCAGCACTTTTAGCTCGGTTGCCTCGAGAGTGTAGGCTGGGCGTCTTGCACGCGGGAAATTGCCTTCACCGGTCTTACCTACCTCCGCGCGCAGCTACCCCTCCGCTGGGGGAGAGCGGACAGGCTTCGAGGCTAACTACGCCTTGACACGGAGTCTCACCTTTAAACCTGCGGGGGACAGGGTGAGGCAACGTCCGAGGTACGCGTAGACTCTACTCTTTCCGAGGGGGCAAACTATTTTAATGGCGGGCAATTTGGCGTGAAGGATATACGAAGCGCCGCGCATCGGGGAGGCCTGCTGTTGCGAGGATGGAAACGTTTCTGCGGGAATGCCACTCGGAGCAGTTACACGCATCTGCAGTAGGAATTGAGTACACGATTCGGTAATTAAGCTTCAGCTCTGAGCTGGCGGGGAGGAGGAGGCAGGTCCGAGTGTCGACTAAGGAGCCATGAAGCGATACGAGCTATAGCTTCACTTTCCCCTCTCGCAACCCTGAAAGCGGAGTGACGCGACATTTTCTCTAAAATGAATTCCTCGAGTTGTCCAATTACGCTGGTCCTTTTTCCTTTAAACGACGCGACCGGGCGAGCAGGTGCGTGACGAAGCGATCGACGGCATTCAGAGACGTCTATCCTTCCATTCCCTAGCTAGGACGACCGTCTCGATTCTAGGCATCGAGGAGCCCGCAAGTCCAGCACCGATCCGAAACAACGGGGGAACGGCTGATCGAAGAGGAGGAAGAGGGAAGGAGCCACGGGCAATAATCTCGATGGCTCGCCAATTACGTTCGTCTCGTGGCCATCTGCTCCTCGGGGAGACCCGATCGACGCTCATCCTTCAACAACCTTCCACCTCGGCTTTCCCTCGCCTCCCGCACCTGCGGCGTCCACTTCCACGCGCAGGCACCGAGTTTTCGGGCACGAAGCGGACCGTGACCGCGGTTTGTCGCGACGATCACGAAACCAGCGGAGGAAGAAACCGGGTGAGGCAACGAGGCGATGAAATTGGTAACTGGGAGGGTGATCACGAGGCCCGTGTGCGGTTCCCCTTAACCGAAAGATCACGGAATGTCGGCCGACGTGCTTCGGAGCTGATCGGTTTCTGTGCTGGTCGATATCGTTATCTCGTTCGCGGAGATTCTGTGTGTTTCCGGCTTTTTAATCTGTCGGACGGGTGGGGAGCAGAAAGTTTGAGGGGCGTAGAATTTTCTGAAGACACGCTGGTCGACAAACGATTCCTAGTTAGGGAGGAGAATGATTGTGTGATTCGATGTTATGAGAATTCTGCAGGACCCAGCACCTCGAGTTCAAATAAATCGAGTTTCAACTTCTCTACTCCTAATTTCCCAAGTTCCTACTTTGCAAGTCTCAACTCCTCAAGTTCCAAATCTTTATGGCCCAACTCCTCAAGTTCCAATACCCTGAGTCCCAACTTCTCAAGTTCCTACTCTCCAAGCTCCATCGCCCCAAGTTTCAACTCTTCGAGTTCCAACTTCTCAGTTTCCCAACGTGCCAAGTCCCACCTTCCGAAGTTTCAACATCCCAATTCCGAAAATGAGTGGAATTTGTCCAGCATCTCTATTCTCTTGAGCCATGGATGACGAAGAAAATCGAAAGAATCAACGCGTAATCAGAGAACGAAAGTGAGCCGCGGTTTGTCCAAGATGATCACAAGACGTGGACCATCCTGGAGGAGAGCTCGACCACTCGATTTATGGGATACTGTGACCGTGGACAGGGCCCTGGACAGACGGACGTATATAATTACGCCGAAATCGTAGTTAGACGCGCAGCTACAGCACCACCGAAAGGGCGGAGGGTCGAAAATTGATCACGTAGCAGGACGGGGGGCACTATCTTCGCGCTCTCTGTCATTATCGGGAATAAAAGTCACCGCTACCCATCGCTGGAATTCGTTGCTCACCGGCGACAATCTTCTACGCTGAACGCTGGTCCCCCCCTCAAGATAGGGGGGGCCAGCTCGCGTGTATATAGGGTGCTCGAGAAAACGTGGATCTTCTTCTTCGACTTTGATATTAAAAGATGTAAAAAGAATGACGCCACTAATTGTAGGTACCGAGCAGATAATCGCGGAGCCCGGTATAAAGGAAAAGGCGGAAAGGAGGAGGTAAAGGAAGAGACATCGACCCTCGGGGCCTGCTCGGGTGACCGCGTCCGCTCGCGTTACGCAAGCGAGTCACAGTAGAGCAGCGCCGATTCCGGCGCAGCGGCGTGTGAAAATGAACGAAGAGACCCCGGGCGACGACGACCAAGGAATCGGACGAGGCACATCGCTTTCACAGGCACATCCGACTCTCTCGTTGAGACATCGCGCGCCGCGGACACGCTCGGCCGCTCGAAACCGCGTCCTCCCTTCGCCCTCCCTTCGCCCCCGTGGCCACACAATGCCCTCCCATCATCCCCGTTCGCCCTTATGCTAATAAGCTTGCTATTTCCCCAACCTCCTTTCATCCGCAGCGAATGATCGCGCGGTCGTCCATCTGCTCGCTCCTCGGCAGAGCTCGTGCCCGACGTCCGGGGCCCCGACGATTCCACGCTAAAACATCTTCAATCTGTTCCCTCGCCGCGCCGTGCGATTTCGCGTTACTTAATTACGCGGCAATTAGCCTACCGCGCGAGGATGCTTCTCGCCTCCGGCCTGCCCGTTACGCGGGAAATTCCTGCCGGTCCCTTGGCGGCGGTGACTGGCGCGAACGCACGTGCGTGCACGTGCAAGTGCAGTTGCATCGTGGTCGTTGCAGCGCGCGGAGCCAGGTCGCACGATTGCTTCCCGCGTGTACACGCTCCGCTAAAGAAGCAGTCCGAATGGAAAGGCTAATTAGGCGAATCTCGGACAGCTCGCGTCTCTTCCCCTTTCCTCCCCTTTCACTCGTATATGCGAACCAGCGCGCACTAAGCCCCTCTGCATACTACGTGCTGCGAGATTTTCGCAATCATAATCAGAAGAAAGTGACACGGCCGATTTATGGGCGCACCCGTGCTGCGCCCGATCCTCGACCCAGTAAAAAGTTCGTGCTTCTAAAATCGCCTCTTGCGCCACGCACGACAGTTGGCAACGTAACGAGATCAAGATACACGGTACCCTCTTCACAGAACATTTACCTCGATCCATTTCCGTGTCCCCCGTTCCCTTTCCCCGACTCTCTGTCTTGTTTCCACCGGTTGTTCGTTGTTTCATAAGACAGTGGTACCCGGCGAGACGATCTTTCGCCGTAATTTACGCCGACTCGGTAGCCCGGCCACTTGCAAACGCGACTAAATTTCTGTAATGTATCTCTTCCTGGATGCAGTCGAGTTCATATTTGAAGGAACAGGGGGACTGGTAGTGAATCACGGGAGCTGGATGCCTTATTCGAAACTGCGATGACTGGTCTATCTAATTAATACAGCTGTCCAGGTCGTAACGACGAATTCTCAACGCTCGAAACGGCTGCCGCCGCCCGCCTACATACCGAATCTGGGAATTCCTGCTTTTCAGCAATTAAAAGTTTGTGGGAACGGAAGTATTATGATTTATGGCCGAGTGTTGTGCATCACCGGTATCCTGGCTAGCTAGATGAATCAGGAATAATTAGCGAATTAATAACCACAGAAGGAATCATAATTTAAACGTCATCCGAGCAGATGCGCCTAACAAGCATCCTACATTTCATTCAGCCATCATAATCCTCCGCTGGAAATGATAATTCTACGCTGGATGACAGATATTCGCCGATTAACCTCGCAAACCAGGAATGCGCTAATGATCTAAGTAGGCAGGCTCGATTGTTTAGATCTGTCGACAAAGTGAGATATCCACCGTGCTCTCTGCGTTCCATTGAAAAACAGGGCCCTTCGAGCACAAATAATACTCGGTGGAGAAATGGAACATCCGAGTTTAGCGAAGGAATTGAGAACTGCAAAGCATTTCGACCAAGCATCTCTCTCTCTGCTACGAGACACATCATCAACATGATCCGTGACTCCGCTGATTAACCGACTACGTTGTTATTAAATGATCCTGGAGCATCTAACTGAAGGCTGTAACTGTGTTTAATTAGCAGGTAGGGAAGCGATGACGGTGAGTCGCGGTTTCTTCTCTCCGTGCCAAAACAAATGGACATCACCTAGGCGCCTCATCTTCGTTACGCTAGCTGTTCTTGGTGGACTTTAACGAGCCAGGCGATGGATCACACGAGAGCAATGCGTGTTTTACTCTGTTCTCGTTGGATCGCGGCAATTTTTAGGATCAATTCTCTCGATTATGTGGGTGGGAATGCAAAGTGATTCTAGTTGGAGCGAGTGATACTATTGTCTTGGTAAATTGGGGATAGAAAGATCTCTCTGATATCTTCATACGAGGAACTGCTGAAGTCGTAAGAATCAAGATTAGAGAAGGAGATCAGTGGCTACAGCTACGTATATATCGCTTAATCAACATCACAAACGCTTAAAACCTCGGCTGTCTTCGCGATGTCTATGTACATTTGCCCAAAAGTTTCACATGTTAAAGGAAGAAGCTTCTTAAATGATTGACAAACGATCGTCCGTTCCACTGGCTCCTCTGCAACCAGCAATTAGCTGCCTATTTAAGGAAGATAATAATAAACGAAGCGTACTTGAAGCCAATTTAGACGGTTTATGATTCTCGATCGAAACATTCAATTCCCTATGACGATCGATTCTCCCTCCTTCGGTCAAATGCTGATAACAAATTACCACAACCCACTCCGTTAATTACCAACGAATCACTAGAAAACAAGACCCCAAAATCCTAACCAATTCCAATTAGATAATACTTTCTCGATGGGAGTCGTCTCTCGAATCGATCGCTAAAAGAACGGTCGCGAGTCTTCTCGCCTAAGTAGCGCGATATACATATATCGACAGTCTTGCAAAGAGACCGAAACTGGCTCGCGGTGGATCGCAACACGCGAGCCACGCGTGTAATTAAATGTACCGTACTGGCTTGTGTGTAAAGGGTAGCTCTAAAATACACCAGCAAAACTTAAGCCTAGATCATTGACATGAAAAATACAATGCCCTAAGTGTTCTGCCAATGAACTCTTAATTTTTTCATATTTTAACTTTAAAAATAGCTTTAGATTCAATAAATGTGTACTTATTAATTGTTTTTCACCTTAAAATAAAAGCAGACTCTAGGTCGCCAATAACCCATACCAGTGGTTGATGCGACACTATATAATGAAAACAATTTGATGTTAATAAAGCTAGTAAAAAAATTCAAGTATAATAATACAGCTATTTAGTAAAAAAATACAAATTAGTGTGAGAAAAAATTAGCGTTAGTATTCCAGGATTAAGAATGCATCTATCCACCTTAATCCCAAACACTGTTCCACAACGCACTTCCTTTGTAAAATTAAACCGCCAATGATAGATAGGTACCTACCACTTTCTAACCTATGGCTGAGTGCAACAGTTTCCCATCGCTCGATTTGTTTGAGAATCACCTTGTATAAGAGTGGACAAGGCCGCGAGGACTAATCGAGAATCGAAGGGGCGAAATTGGTCCGTGGACGAGATCGGACTCTTAGGGCGCGTTCGCGTGTGGTCACCTGGACTTATTAAGCAAGGCCATTGCTCATCGGTGTGGCTCGGCCGCTCGCGCTCTAACATTATAAATTTATCAGTGAGAACGGGGCGACCAAAAGGAAACGCGTTGATCGAAAGATGGAGGCAGGCAGTTCACCTCTGACCCCGGCCAAGTATTTCGATATACGCTCTCGTGCCGCGGAGATATTTATTGGAGATAATTATAAGAGCGGTCGTAAAGTTCTGGACGGGGCCGTTTCTTCGCTGATATCTTACACGGCCTGTCGACCGGGGGCCTTTACACGTACCATTATACAAGGTGTCCCTCCTGCAATCCACAAAGGGACCCTTGCTCTCGATTTTCTTTAAACACCGCGTTAGCTTTCGGCAATTGTTTCATCACTCTTACCCTTTGCATCGTTGGCCGGTGGGTGTTGTTTGGTTACGCGAGAATCCAAGAACCTAATGAATAATCGAGTGGTCGACAGGCATATCTCCCGTTTCAATTTCACAGAAGCCAGCCAAGATTGTCGCATCACGGATGAACATTTTATTGCCCCTGATATCGAGGGGACGTAATTTTCCTGTGACACGAGATTACTCGGAACGTTTATCAGCACACATAAACATGGTTGTGTGTATATTGTCCGCCACAGGTGCGCGCCACAGGTGCCCAGCCTTCTTTCGTTCCAGTAATCCGTGTCCAAGATGTTGATCACTGGCCGAGTAATTTTCGCCAAGAAGTATTCCGTGTTCGGGCTGATTATCACGTTCCCTTTCCGCTCGGCGCTGAAATTATGCTTCCTTCGTCGTGACGTGTTCATCGTCATCCCGGCTATAAAAACTTCTTAACTACCTTCTCAACGAGATTCCATACAAACCGTCCACGGACTATAATAAAAATTTGCTACCATCAAATTGGCAAAAAAACCTCGGTCCCTTTGGCTGCGGCTAAACAAATCCCCGCGGCAGTCACTTTAGAATTATTTTCATGGAAACGGGCCTTACACGCAGGCCCTCGAAGACAGTGCCTTCCATTTTAAAGTACAAGACGGAAATTACTAGATAGCCTGTCGTCGTCGGTTACCGATCAAGCTTCGCAGAACAAAAAGCATCCCCGCCCATCGGAGCGTACTTCTCGAGCACCCTGTATCTGGCAGTCGTCGACGCAGAGGTGGTTGAAGATAGCACCCGGATAGCGGGCCGCCATGCAACCCGCGGAATGAAAATCGATCAGAGAGCTCGGCGCGAGGATCGAGATGATGCATCGATATCAAAAGTTGTAGAGTGGTTTCGCGCGCTCGCGCTTCGTTCCCCCCGTTTTTCTCTCTTCCACCCTTGCGCCTGCCCTTCTCCCGTTCCACCACCGTGCTCGCGATCGAATCGCTGCTCGTCCACGGAATATGTCCGGGGCAATTTGGATTTGAATTATTCGCAATTTTCTTTATCTCATTCCCAGTTATACATTCCGCGGCGCGGATCGAATTTCCATCTAGAAGCTCCCCGTGTAACACGGGCAGACGTTTCCTGATTTTAAGCGGGACCAGGGGCGCGAGCTAGATGCAAACCGCGAACTCGATCAGCGACTATCAGATACGTATGCTCGATGCTTTCGGGGGACGCTCGAGCTTGTCTGACTATCGACGTCTCGATCTACTTGCTCCAAGTAGCTTCTACGAGAATGCACCTTCTTCTGCTTCTATGCCAGTGCTCCGCAACCTTTTCCCACCCTTGGCCAGAGATGGGCAAAATTTTTATTTAAAAAAAATTTCAAATGGCGAAAAAAGTTAAAAACATTATTCGTTATATGATCGAATAAAGTTAAAGGAACTTTTATTTGATCCGTTATTTAAATAATTTTTTATTTCGTTAATACCCAAAACTGCCCCCGGCACACCCAAGGCCTTTCCCAGAATTACATTTTTTTATGATAAACTTTATTAAAAAAAAAATCTTGTTCTTTTTGTGGCATATCGGTTTCGGATCACTGTTCCCGCGACACGACAAATAAAGCCACAGCTACGATTCGAACACAAGTGGACACTCCACGGATAGTCCTTGATCAAAGAGTTTCTATGTGATATCTGTAGCACGATACGAAAGTCAGACCAGAGTTCCAGGAGGACTCAGCGAGGAGATAGAGTCGACGAGCCTTGGTTCCGTCTCGCAGGAGAGAATTCCGTTCCAGTGGCGGTCGTAAAATCGGAATCACTTACCGATAAAAGAAGAGGAGCGGGCCGAGGCAGAGCGATTTCATAACCGGAAGCTCGTCCCGGCCGCTCGCGCGGCAGCTGAGCGTAAGGTATACATAATTCCAGGCTCTTACGTGGCTACGGATGCCGATGAGCGATACCGTGCGCCGACAGGAAACATACTTTGCGAATTATTGTCCCGGCGACGTCCCTTTATCGCGGAAACAGAAAGGCGGCATCGTTGACAAGTTTTCCCTCGGTCCGCTCGCCCAACCCTGCTGGATGAATATCAAAAACCTATGCGTGTAACGTCGCAATTTAGAGGGACCGCCCAGATACGTGCACGCCTGCGTTCCACGCGGCCCTGGTAAGCTGCTGGAGCACGCGACCGTAATGCAACACGTCCGTCCGCGTCGCTTTGTTCCAATCGCGGACCTGTTTTTTTCACTTTTAGTCGAACAAGCGGACTCGCTGATGCCTGCTAATCAACTTCGCTCCCCTTATTTCTCAGCCCGTGGAGACTGGAATGGGAGGTAAGTACGGCAGAGGCATATATTACGGTTCGCCCGAAGGAGTATTGAGTCAGTTCGAGGCAATATAGTAGCCACAAGCTCGCCCATTATCGCGAGCCCAATAATGGAACAGTTTCGAAGCTTAGCGTCGGTTGCAGCGTAAAATACTGAAAAACGGGGTAAATCCCTTGACAGTGTTATGCCAGATAGGGGGTCGATCGGCGTTCCAGCGGCGATTCACAAGCGTTACAGGTCGAGCACGGTAATTAACCGGTCGGGATCGCGGCGCCACGCCGCGTCGCCAGCCGGTTGCAACATTTTTGCCCCCGCGAAATCGTCGGCATTCGATCGGAATTCTGTCGAGAGCCGACGGCATTCACGGGCACAGGAAGCCACCGCGATTGGAATCTTCCGCCAGCTCCTGGCTCCGTTTAATTTTCATATTTTCGTGTCCCGCTCGTTTACGCCGCAACACATATATTGCGTGTCTTTTTAGCGTAGGTAATTCGAGAATCAAAAAGCGTTTTACCGAGAAAAAATATAATTGCAACAAAGCTAAGAAGATCGAAGCTGCGTGCACTGCAGTTTCTCAGGAAGAAGTTTGCGAGGAAGGACGACACCTCGAAAGAAATCACCGTGGCGAATGGCGAATGGTGAGGGTCGGAGCGGAAGACAGGAAGAGCGTGGTGGCCGAGGAGAAGTCGGCAATTAAACGAATCGCGGAGCAAGCACGCAGCACCGGCAATTACGCTGACGGATCCCGGATTTTCGAGGGCCCCGAAAACACGCGATACACTCGATACGGTGGCCCGGGGGAGGGCCGGGCATGTGGTTGTCGCAGGAAGCCGAAAACTGCGATACCAGATCCGCCGACACGGCGGCGCTGGCCCTCGTGCACGCTGCATGCCGCGCAGATATTTGCAATACGAATTAATTAGGGAAAAGGAGCCGGCGCTCCGGCACCGTCACGCCAATTAATCGAGAGAAAGGTATCGCTGGCGGTTTTGCACGGCCAGCCCAGAAAGGATAACGACGATCACAGGCGACGTCGTCCTCAGTGCCGTGACGAAATTCTTGCTGAACAGTGCAACAGAGCTTAAACATTCGTGCAGCTGATTCATTAGCAGTCGCTATAACAATCACTTGATTTACTCGCTTCAGATGGAGCTGTCTAAACCTAAGATTACAGCGGCTCGAGAATACTTGACGCGTAAAGAACGTCACGATTCGCAGTTGCAAAAAATTAATAACAATGCTTTGCGACTTTTTGCGACGGCCTTTGACGTAGATGACGATCGTAAAAGTGGATCCTCTATGGTTGACGCGTGATCTCGCGCCCAGTGGCTAGATCCGCCAGGGGTTTCGCGATGCGCGACCGATGCCACGGAGTGACCGCTATATTAATTCGCGCATTAACACTTTAGCACGTTAACTGCCGTATAAAATCACTTCCTCCGCGGGATGGGAACACCTGTCGAACGGCCCCGTATCGTTCCATGCGCAACGTTCGATCTCACGTGAGCGGCGGACATTCGCCATCGTGGCCTGCAACCGCTCATTATCGCGCTGCGTCTCGGCCGTTCGTTCCGTGAGGACGAGGAACGAGCGATGGAAAAACGATCGTCGCGTCTCAGGGGTGGAAACGGGGTGAATTAATTTCGCCGCGGAGCGCGAACGGGTTAACTTGCGCGGAAGAAAAGAAAAATGTCTCACCTCGGCGGCTCCTCCACTTAGGGGAAGAAAAAGTTGGCGAAGAACGGTAGAAGGCGACGTGGGTCGTGCAGCGCATGCAATTCTCGCCGGGAACGGAAAGTGCGACGCGATAAACGACGCATTAGCTGTTAGCAGATATAATAAGCGGCGCGCGTACCAAAGGGGAACGAGCGTATCGAGGACACGCGAGGGCACGACTAAAAGGGCCCTGGGCTCGTTACTTCTGGAAAGCGGCTAAAGCGGCTCCTTAACTCGCGGCAAGGTCGATAACGGTTCCCATGTGCGCTCAAAGATCCCCCGACCCGTCTCGAAAGGGGTGACTGCGTGTACACAGGGGTTCCCGAGGTCTACGCCCTCTTTGGCCGCACCCCTAGCCTAGGATTAAGGGCTCCCACTCTCCTCCATCGCTAGCAAGGCTCGCGAGGGGCGGAGTGACGTTGGAATGTTTTCGGTGTGCCGTATCTGAATTTCATTATCGATAAATCGCCGCCCGAACAGCTAGAATTTTCTTCCCCCCTCGCGTGACGTTTCACCGATTCCCTCCGCGATCCCGCGTTTCCGGGATCTACATCTACCGCGTCCTCCCTTCCCTGGTTTCGCGCGTGTGCTTCTGTGTTCGTGGGAATTTTTAATTTCGGTACCTACGTCAGTGAACTCGCACATTTTTTTATTTCGCAATTTCTCACTTCTGCCATGATTTCGGCATTTAGATTCCAGCGTGCTCGAGCTGGCTCGCCTCTACTACCTCGTATTTGCTTCTCCTTTGCACGTCCGTTGGGCCAACGCGTTTGCAATTTGGCGGGAATTTTCAGATACCTGAGTGGAATTCGCCGACGACGTGTAAAATGCCCGATTCCCCTGGCTGGTTGATTTGGATGCTGGGCATTCACTGGCGGAAAAATGCGCGCTCGTGCACGGCCGTGGAGGTGATCGTTGACCGAGCGAGTCCAGGCTTCATCGTCGACGATCACGTTCGCTTAATTATTTACGTCTGCTCGTAAATTACGCTTGTCGAACGGGGGTTATTGATGAGATTGTTTCGTAAGTCGATTATAAGTTGCACGCGCGTTTACCGGCGATTAAGTTCGCTCGTGTGTGTCGTGGAACGCGTCGACTATCGCAATTCCCTGGGAAGAGACCCCGGATAGCCGATCAGCCTGGCTATCTTTTAATTTTTCTACTTCTCTAATTGCCGACTTATTTCCCTTTTCTCAGAAGTCCCGTAATCGATAACTTATTTCCTTTTTTCAGCAATTACGGGGTAACGAGAGCAAGCCAATATTAATCCTGCCCACTCTAATTCGCCTTCTCTTTACCGTTCCAATCTTAATCGCTTCATTAACGATTCGTGACTTTTTCCACGTCTCGATACTCAAATATATAATCAATAAATATCGAACGCTCTCTCGTTAAGCAAACGAGTAAACAAAGCTCGCGGTATACCTACATCCACTCTTATTCGCCATACGTTTTAATTCAAACAGCCCGGCTCTAAAACGTCCCCGCAAACCAGCATGGAAAAAAGGGAACGAAAGAAATTTCTCTGGAAAATATTAAAAAAATCCGGGAGAAAGCACGCGTGGCTTCAATCACCCCTAACGCACGCAACGCGTCTGTTTGCAAACTTCAAACGCGCGTCCCCGACTTTAATTTTGTTGCACACCGAAGTTCATCGTGTATGAAGACCGCGGGTACACGAACGCTGCCCACAAGTCACCGCAGCTAGTGGGAGAGGGGCGAGGGGCGAGGGGCGAGGGGCGAGGGGGTGGTATAAATGGTTAACCAGCCGACCACTGGTGGCCCTTTATCTTCGGAGCCGATACTCCATCGTCGACATCGATGCACCGACGGAAATGGTCCTTTTTTCTCCCCCGTGCCGCGCGGCAATTCGGCTGGCTGGCCGTTTCCAAGGGTGGCGATATTTCGGGGGTTCGCATTGTGGCCGCGAGCGTCCGCGGGTGACTCATTATTTTCGGCTAGCCGTTCTCATCCTTCGAACCCCACCCACCCCTCGGCCGTCGAGGAACACGCACGCCGGCGAAAACACGAACGGGACGCGACGAGGGGAAAACGGGAAACGCGATTGTGTGCTGGAATCTCGATACACGGGAACCACCACCCACCCCCTGTCCGATTTCACTTGGCTGCCGTATAATAATTTCAATAATCCCGGGACCCCACGATGCCGGGGATTAATACCTATCCCGAACGACGGAGAAAGGTCGGGCGGCTACGGGGGGTGGCTTTGGGAGAGGGACAGACGAGTGGTCGGCATTGAAAGAAGAAGGGCGCCGATTAATTTCAACTCGTTGCGAGGTCCAGCTTTCCTTTCCGCGCGCCCCTCTCCGCCCTCGTGGACAAAGGGGAGGATTTCCTTGGTTCCTCCAGTGATTTTCTTTTCTGTGTTGTCTTTCCTTCTTTGATTGGGGGAATGGGGGTGGAAGACGGGGCAAGATGGGCATGGCAGGATTAATTGGCGGGGCGCGTTTGTGGCGTGCGGGTTAATTGATTGCAGGTGTTCGAGATGCTTTTGTTGCGGATTTTTCGGCTGAATTGCGGGGGTGGGACGATCTTCTGATAAGTAATAGGTATTTCAGAAATGTGTGATTGCGTGGTTCCTGTAACACACTAGTTCCCAACCTGGGGCTCGTGAAATGTTCTCTGCGGGGTCATCGCGGTTATTTTTAGTTGAGGATCCTTACCACTTATTTATTTTAATATGGTTACGTTGACTATGTTCTACCAATGATGTAACACTGACTTTTCATAAATGAAAAGAACAGACAGCTGGTTCCCCAGATGCAAGCGCAACCAACAAACTACTTAATTAAAAGGTAAGTATATTTCATATATACGTATTAAGATATTTATATATTTATTAAGTTAGAATTATATTCTGAAATACATATTTTTAATGTGTCTTGTTTACCTTATTACATTTACCATACCTTAAAGGGCTTAAAGACTCAAAATAAGATGGGAAACACTGTTGCGACATGAGTCAAAGCTTCACCCGACCACTCACAACTATATTATACCCTGCGCCACAGTATTTTTTATTATTTTTGTCCCATTTTCATCACGAGGAACATGATAGCGAAGCCCAGTTCGAATTCAACAGAGAGCACACCCCATCCAACAAATGGTAGAAAATTTTCCAATACCCGCATAAAATAGAGCAAAACAAAGAGAAGGCTAAAAGAAGAATCGTTAAAGAAAAGCGTAGCCGACTCCGGAGACTGCAGAGCTGAGAGCACTCCGTTTGCAATTGCCTTTCGACGCATGCCAAAGATTCCCTCCTCGAGAAACACGAAGAAAAGCGAGGCGGTGGAAACAAGTCCACCCCGCGGGGAGGGGTAGAAAAAGGAAACGGCGGGTAAACAGGCGAGCGAAACGAGCCAGGGATAAGGGTGCCTTTACACGGGATGAGATTCGATCTCGCGGAGAAGAGGCGAATTTGGCTACCTAATTCGAGAAAGAGGAAGTCTGAAGGGGGTGGTTCAGCCGCGTGTCCCTCGCCACTGCCTACGAAATGGGATTACACGCGAGATCCTACGCTTCAAACGCCGCTTTATTCACCCCTGCGTGCGCGGCGACGAATTGACAATCGACAGAATTGATACAGCGCCACGTGCGCGCGCCAACCACCCCCTACCCACGGAATCGAGCCTCCTTTTTCACCCCATTACCGAATTTCCAGCTAAGGGGACTGTGGAGAGGTGGGCAGGGAATTTATGCGCACCGGATGTTCGATCGGACGAAAGGGATGCTCGCTCTCTCCTTTGGGCAATCTTTAAATTGTGCCAGTAAAAGTTTACGCGCGCGTTACACGGCCGCGATGCCAATCGCACTGAGTGCTGGAATGATTGTAGGGGTAGGGGTTGTTCGTATGGAACCGTGGCGTGAAAGTTTAACGTTGCGTAAGTACCGCTGTAGTTAATAGTTTCGGGGGATCTCGGGGTGTGAGCCCTGTCCCTTTGGAAGGTATTTATGAACGTTGTTCTGGAGGTGTTGGTGGTGTTCGTGTCTACAGTCGGAGAGAATACTGGTGGAGTTGAAGAAGAGCTTCTCTAGCGTTGTGTTCTTTAGTTTTTTGTTCGAATCGAAGGATGTGTAGCTGTGCTCCTATTTACAATTAGTGAAGTATCTTTCTGGAACGACACTGCCTCTCGTGTGACGTTGCATCAGCTTGTTCGACGAGCGTAGCAGCGATGACTCAATAGCGACAGCGATCAAGGTGTTTACGATTAAATGGAAATGCGAGGCACGGTGGGAAAATGAAGCACGAGTGGCGGTTTGCTTGCACGAAGAATCCTCCCATCGTGTGTCTGCCTGTCGCTGAATCGCGGGAACGGACTCCAGGAGAAGAGCTTCGAGTTCTATTGCTTTGTGATTTTGCAGCACTCGCAATTGTAGATGCGGTTCTACATTAGTAGCAGTTATTCCTTATCGGTGGACTTGGCGAGTGAAGACACATTCTTCAGATAAGTGACCAGTGGGAGACCTTCAACCGTGTCGCCTCTCGCGATTCCCTAATCTCACGATGCGTTAAACTCGAGTTCAACGAACATGACACCGAAGAGTGTTATCGCTAATTGCATCGGTGATCGAAAATTACCAAAGTGAAAGGACACGCAATTGTCCGTGCAATCGATACCGTGAATTATAATTAAACGATCGATTACAAATGATTTCGAAATTCATGCGATTCGTGATAATTATCTCAGCAGGCTTTCCCTGTGTAATTATTGCATTGGAAATAAAATCACTGCTTCGAATAATTATTGCGTAACAGGATATCGGATGCTATATACCATAGACTGAATAACTAAGGGGTCGTCCTTAAATTACGTAAGGCCTTTTTTAGGGGGCGCAAACTTCTTACGTTCTCTTACGTAATGTTTCTTTAACCTAACATTCCATATGAGTATTAGCCTAAAAATACAATGCTTCGTCGCACGCGCGAAACCGAGTTAAATGAATTAGATATATAAACGATTAAAAAAATTTTAAACTAAAGAAATGCAATGTAAAAAATATTACGATAGGAAGGGGATGGGGGTTAGAAATTAAAATCTTACGAATTCTTATACTGCGGGAGGGGAGGGGGTAAGAAATTGCCAAAATTTGAGGAGTTTAAATGGTCAATGATGTAAGTGCAAGATGTGAAAATTTTAATTATATTATCTTCTTACTTGTACCTAATCTCAGCTCTACCTTGTGACAGCCCTACGAATACCTACAGCGTTCACCACCCTATTCGGCATGGAATACACACCCCTTTCCACTGAGAATATAATTTTCCATTCCTCTGCCACTTGCATCCTTCACCCTTTCAACCCCTCAATTGTAAATGATCCCAAGCGATACCCTCTCGTACTTGGAAGTGCAGGCGTACATCGAGAGCTCCGTCGAATCGTTGCACAGTATCGAGGAAGCTGGCGAACGAAATAAAAAGAGCCGGTTTCGGCTGTTTTTAAGTCATTCGAAGCAGACTTTTCTGTTTCGGAGGGCCACTGAAAGCGATGCAGGGTGGAAAGGCCGCGTCGCAACAACTTGGCCGGGGCTCGGGCGGCTTTCATTCCGCGGCATTCGCGGGCTGCCCTCTCTTCGTTGGGAAAAAAGGGAGACGCCACTTAATTAAAGCGGCGAGCATCGTCTCGAAAGAATCCGCCCGAGTGGCACTCGCCGCTGGTCCTACGTTCTCGAGGAATCCCTCCATTCAGCCTCGAAGAAAGCACCGCGTCCTCTCGTGATTACCGAAAGTACCGCGAGTGAGCACATTCAACGTTCCCCTGAATAACCTCCACGCACAGCGGGCCTAGCACGTGTATACATGTATATATATATATATATATTTGTTGCAATTTCGCTGAAGAAAGGTAGCAACCGATGAAACCATTTAGAAATTTCAATCGACTCGTCGAGATCTTCGAGATTACTTAGATACTCTTGCCGCGGTCTGTACTTACATTGGAAAGATTCAGCGCGTAGTTGATACTCGACGAAGCAGCAATGATCAGCCACATTGTTGAGCATCCTTCTCGGCGCGAGTACCACAAGTTAACTACTTCCTCCATTAGCACGCAATTACTCGCGTCCCTAATTGCCGAGTTACGCAATGTTATTCTCTCCGTTCGCTTTTAATTTCGGATCGAATTAACGTACCATCCAGCCACTCGTGAACATCGGAAGAGCTCGGCTGCGATTCGCAGTGTCGATGAAAGAAAGAGTGTCAAGTTAAATTCCAAACGAAGTCCACGGCGCGGCGCGGCGCGGCGGCGTGAAACATTGCGCGTGAAAGTGGCTTCTTGGAGAGCGGGGACATTAAACGTCAAGCGTAATGCAATATATCGACTCGGATCTCCTCCGATGCCGCTTTGTCGCTGCAAGTGTCTGGCCGCGAGGAAATGTGATTACACGCGGCCGAATTTCGGATTCACCCTCGCGGCCGCCGTTTTATCCGCGCATTATTCGAATCCACTTTGAGTTCCCCTCGTGGCGCAAGGACACCCGCTCCGCCATCCGGCGGCGTCCTACGGGCCGCAGAGCCGGCCGAAATGCGCTTTGCGATTTAAATTTTGTCGCGGGACAAATTGCCTGACAAATCGGATTTTCACCGCGCCACGGCGACGCACCATCGCCAGCCACGATCAAAAGCCTGCCCTCTCCCCCTCTTCTTTTTCTCTCTGTCGCTTTGTACCCTCTTCCGGACCACAATTCCCTGGCAATCCAATCGCTCGACTGTCCGAAACGGTTTGCTCGGCAGCATCGTGAAACCTTCTCCCGGCCTGTGGAACTTCATTATCTCCTTTTCGACCCTGCTCCTCGATGGATTAAGCGTCGCGGTTCTAATGTACCAATTTTCGATACTGCTGCAAGTTGCACGGCACATAGTACGCGCGCAGAGGAAACAGAAACATGGAAGAATGATCGTTTGGACGATTGAACGATTGGGCGACTTACGTCGTCGCATAGTGGGCTGGAGTGAATAATTTGTCGACATTTGGGTATTTCTTTTAAGATATCGGAATGAAATTTGCGCCAAATAGTGGAATAAAATTATTCCTTTTTAATGATATATAATTTTTTTACTCAATTGTGATAAAAAAATTGAAAACTGTTCATTTGGTAATTTATTTAATGCCCTTTTCAGTGGTTTAAGTCGCATGTTGGGATTGTTGGGGACGCCTTTCGTTTCCAGGATAGAAAGAAAAGTTGAATACTAAAGGACAATAGCCAAATATCGTTTTTTTATATCGATAATCGCATTAAATAAAGTACCGAATGAACAATTTTATTCCATCTTAAAAGAAACATCGAAATGTCACAAAATTATTCAATCCGGTCCACTGCGCGTCGGACCAATGTGTCGACTGACTTGGAAATTTCTCGTAACCTAGAAAAGTTTTCGGAGCGACTCGAGTTTCTCGCGATTTTCTCGAAAACGAACACGGCGACCGTGGTCACTCTGCTATACAAATACCTACATATTCTCGATGACTTTTAGTGTCACTCGATATAAAGTATCCAGTCTCCAGACTCTTTCCTCTATACCCTCTGGACGTCGAGCAACAATCCTTTTCTCTCGACAGCGGAGTGAACAATGGAGCAAAAAAAGGCAGCCGCGAAGCGCTAATGAACGGCCGTGTTCGAAGGTTGCCGGGACGCGAGGCATTCGGTACTCGAACGGCGATTACCTTAATCGCTCGGTCGCGAAGATCCCATTCAGGCTGAATGATTATCCGTAAACTTACACCTGTTACGATTCATACGACGTCCGGTCACGAACGCGAAACGAAACGAAACTTGATTGCAATGATCGTTAAGCCGGATGATTCTCGTTACAGAATAGTTTGTCCCGATAGGTTCGTTCTAATTACGAGTCTGCTGAACAGAGAGCTCTACTGCTTTGGGATCGATGTCGCCGGTCCCTCGCCTCGCCCTCTTCCACTTTACCATTTCGTGTCGTTCTTGTTTGATCTCTGCCCCGGTCCTCTCCCAACCTTTACACATCTTCCCTGTCGCCGTCGTTAGGCCCCATAGACGCCCCTGCCCTTCTGCGAGAGGATTTAATAAAGTACCTTCGAGGAATCATCGGGCAAGGTAAGTTATGGCCAGGAGACGCGCCCTCTGGCCAGGGATTTGTCCCTATTGTACGCTGGCCTCACCATAATCCCCGGTCCTCTGGCTGTGACACTTGTCACCCGATTTTATCGCGTCGTTAAAACGTACCCCGGTCCCGGTATCGACGCCGCTTAATTGTGTATTTATTGCCCCTGTGGAATCCCGAGCTTCGAGCCGCGGCTTCTTCCATTTAACGTCGGGCTCTGATGATGTCCACCGAGGTTCGCTGGCACTTTTCTTGGAAGATGCAGAGGATTCAGATTTGTGTTAAGTTTGGGAGGACAAGCCTCCACGAGCAGAGCTTTGGGCGCAAGATAATAAGTATTTACTGTTACTTCGTAGCTGGAGAATGATTACCGTAAGTCGACGCACGCACGCCTGTTTATATTATCCTTGGAGGAACGCGTCTTAAATCGAAAAGATCGACGACACCGTGTCCCCGGCCTTTCAAGTCCAGATTCCATCGTAAAAAGGGAGGAGGATCGCGGCCACGCTAGTTCCCCGATAAATCACTATAAGTTTCCCATTACGGGAGCACGGGACGCCGGATACATTCGGCGGATCGCCCCGGGGGCGGAACTTGATGGCCCTGGAGCGTTCCTCGGACGGTTCTCGCTGTCGCGTCGCTCGTTACGCGGCCGCTCTCGGTGATTTAACGATCGAAAATTGCGAGACGCCCGAGATTTTCGGCCGGTGTCCCGTTACCGAGGCGAAATTTATTAAAGGGAGGCCACACATACGCAACAGGATGGCCCCCATTGTGGACCGTGCCTCGTAATTAAGACCTTGCTCAGAGAGCCGCGCGCGCTAATTATGATTACCGGCGCGTGCGTGTGCAAATCGAAACCGCTGGCCCAGAAACGGCCCTCTCGATCACTTCTCGTCCCTCAAACCTATTCTTTTCTTGGGACCGGTGCTTGTATTCGCCACGAGCCACGGTTACACTGTACTTTCAAGAGGAATATTCTCCGCGAGACTAAAATCGAGGCAGAGATTAAAATGCAGATTTGATTCAAATCTGCTCGTAAAGAATGTATCAGAATAAAACACCCCAGCGTGCCGGAGCGGTTTCGAGGAATCGTAATTGCCCGAAACGCCCGTCGAACAGGAACACCGTGAAGAATTAATTTTTTACTCGATGCCGGCAGCGAGACCTTAATTTCAACGTCCACCGGGCGCACCTTTAATCCATTAATTATCGGGGGACATAGCTCGGCTAATGGCTTACATAAAAATCTTACGATGTCCCCGATTAAGGAAGCAAAGGCCCGAAAACAGAGTCCACTCGGGCCCGATGCAACGCTCGCGCGATTACGCGCGCTGCTTCTCGGCGGTCGTCGTGCTGCGCGTCGTTTCGCGGCCAAATTGCTCCGTACAAATTGATATTTACGGTTTATGTTAATTCCAGTGGAACCGGGCCTTTAATAAATTCTGCGGTATCAATCTTTCGCCGCGTCGCGTCGCGTCGCGTCGCCTGGCAGTTCGTGTGATCGTAACATTCGTAATGAAGTACTCGCGCGCGGCTTCTTCATCGCGTATTTCTACTTCCTCTCCGTGGACGCAATATTTGAAAGGCAATTATGGATACAAACGTTCCTCTGGTTTTTCTTTGCTTGCCACAAAAGGGGGATAGCTTTCGACGTGGGAAGAGCAATCAGCGAGCCGGGTATAAACGTCACGAATGATCAATTAATTAGAGGAGAAGAAAAATTGCGCGGATGCGATAAACCCAGGGATACTCGGGGTTCAAGTTGGATCACCTGTCGTCAGAGAAATTCGAATAAAGATATCGCTGCAGTAAACAAGCACTTGGGATTCTTTGAATCGCAGGGCGAAAAGGGGAGGATAGAGAGAATTTGATGGTAAACGGGACCACCTGTCGCACGGAGCGTTTCATTAAAGATACTGTCTCCATAAACAATTGATCTGGAAGCTTTGAATCGTAAGAATGCGAGAGGAAGATAAACCTTATCCGAGACATAAATGGAATCACCTGTCGCATGATGTAGATATCAAGAACGATCAATCAGATACGCTGAAGAGGTAAATTATTTTACAGAAATGACCACTAAAGAAACCAAAGGAAGAGACACAAGAATCTATCGTAAACTTGCAAAGTCAACACTATTTATACACTATTTACCTTTTCATTATATTGACGTTTTTGATCATTGTGTCAATTTCACACCAAGGGGCAAATTAAGTTTAGAAACTGAGGGACGAATAAGGGTTAAAAAGTCGATAGGTACCTAGGTACCGCGCAAATGAAAAGTGGGGCATTGTGTTTAATTTTTTTTCTGGGCAATATTAGATGAAAATCGTGAGAAACAGAATTATGCGTACAAACAAGAAGACACATTGCACGTACAAGAAGACAGAAAGAATGGGCAACTCAGAAGAAGCGTTCGATGTGTTCCAAGTATGGTCTCGCAGGTTCATGCCCCGTTCGTGCCGCGGGTCCCGAGTAGAGCCCGTGTTCGAGAACGTCTTTCGATTTTCATTCCGCTTCTTTCCGCTAATCGTGACTGAGAAGTCGTAAAAACTAAGGTCGCTTTACGAGTAGCCGGAGATGGTGGTGCGGATACGTCTGCAGAAGGGCCACGGGTACTCCGTCGTGTCACGGAAGGTGGCGAGTTCATGAAAAATATGCGTCACGCGAGCTGCCCTCCTCGGCTGCACAGGTGCACACGACTACTATCACTCCACCTTACGCCGCGCCGCGCCGTTCCTTCTGCAAGCGTACGTACCCCGACATCCGTAAAACGAACGACCCAAATCTGTTGTTGCACACGGGAGGGTTCATTCCTTCCTTCCTCTGTCCTCCCTCCTGACGAATACTCAATTTCAAATCCTCTGCCACGCTGGGGAGCATCCGATGACGAAGGAACGTGGTGGAACCAAGCTTTCTAGCATAATGGTAGAAATCTTGGAGAGGAGGAAAAAGTTATTGTTCCGGCTAACGCAAATAGACTCTACAGGTTGGAGCAATCTCCAAATTCGATTAGTAGATAAACCGTCGGGCTTTGTGATTTCCCGACAGTTTTATTGTGGACCCAGGAACGACTGTCATCATCCGCAGCGAAGGGGCAGAAGGTGGGCGAAATAAATCTGAGGGAGAAAGAAAGGGTGGTAGAATTGCGTGGCCGTCGTACCTCGAGGACGACGAAAAAAAGAGCCCGCGTCGTCGGTACAGTTTTTGCCTCCATAAACTCGTTGTTGCTGACGGTTCACCAGGTGGCCGGGTACCCTACCGCCGTCGCGGCACCGTACTCCCCTGGTTTTACGACTTTTCCAGAATTTTAACGACCGCACTAAATGCCCTCTTATGAATTTCCTCGTCCCGATGTCGTAGAGTGTATCGAACCATTAAAATACGAGGCTCTAAACGGTTCGTTTAAGAGCCGGTGAACAGTCGGGAAATCACGAAATATTTCACGCAGAGGTACTACCTGTGCACGCTTATCGACTTGTTTGGAAAAGATTAAAATTTATCCCACTTCATAGTTGAATCGCAAATTTCACTAGAAAAGAAATTTCAGGAAATTTTGCAGCTCGTTGAAGCTCCTATAGAGCATCTCCTCCATACTCTGCGCAACAGAGTACAATATTTCGAGGAAAATTTGAGTGTCCCATCGAGCACCCCATGCTCGATCGACAATCAAACTACTGGCATGGTGCAGAAAAGGCTGGAAGAAGTCTGTAGAGTGTGCGCCGTAATGAACCTCTGTACCGAGAATTTCCAACGCACCCCTAGCCGGCGCGTAAAAGGCAAAAAAGCGAGGGGCACGTCACTCGCGCGAACACGCGTGTCTCGGTGATGCGCGCGTCCGTGACACCCGCGCGGATTCCACGCCGCGAGTTCCGCGCGGCTCTGTCTCTGCCGTTAAATTATTCATTTACGCGTGTCGCGACGCGGGCGTCACGGGGAGAGAAACAGCGGGGTGGAAAAAATGGGGGGAGCGCTCGCCAAGCGAGAGGGACTGGCTCGGAGGGTAGCTTTACCAGCCGTTCGACGAAACAGAGCCGGGAAATGGCGTGTGTGATTGAGAGCGGAGTAATGGAGAGAGTGTTCTAGAATGTTTAACGAAGTAAGAACGAAGTGACTATACTCTTGCCTCTAAGATGGAAACCGGATCGAAACTGGAAGTCAGGATGGAGGATCACGAAGGAGAGGAGCGTGACGAAGTGAAATGAAGGAGAAGAAGACGCGGGAGAAAGAAACCGGAAGACCGCGTGAAAGTTTCGGCTGGCGGGGGCGAGGAAGGCAATCGGGGTGAAACGGCGGGAGAGTGATAGAGAGGAAGAGGCGACACCCCAACAATGGCAAGGCGGCACGCTCACGCGGTTCCGCACAATGCCAGAACGCGGCGCACTGTCAAAGCGGTGTCAACTGTCGACCCGTTCCGTGGGGGTGGCAGACCGTGGAGACACAGAACACGGGATACAAACGACGCCCCGAAGTCGCGGGACGCGCCAACCGTGAACGCAGCGAAATCGCCCGACCGTTTTACGTACCATCAGGAATCGCGGACAGGGATATTTATGCAGATTTTGATATTTCACGGAGCCCAATTCCTGGGGGTTCGATCGTCGATACGGGCAATTTCAATCGTGATAATTCGGGATTGAAGTTTAAGAACCTCTTTCCACCCTATACACCTATATCTTCAGTGCCAGTAAATATGTATATCGTTTCGACGCCCTCGATGCAACAGAACCCAGCGCAACGCAGCATGTCCTCAGCATCGTTTCCAGCGGACAGGTAAGAAGGGGGTGGTAGCGTCGAAGGGGAATCGAGCGGACGGTAATAGAGACGTGAACGAGGGCCGCGACACGCTCTTGCGGAATCTTGGGACGTGATGCGCGTACAGCGTGGTTCGTGGATGCACCTCGCCGCGTTTGATAATGCATTAACGCCGGTGGATCAGGGATATTAGCATAGCATACGCCCATCGCATTTGAATTGAGAGGCAGCAGCCCCTCGGTGTGCAAGCAGAAGCGAGGAGAAGGCGTCCCAGCGTCTCTTTGTCATGCTAATACCCGGAGCCCTGGCATCCATCCCCGACTACAGAGATGACTCTGCACCGTTTACGCTACTCCACGGCGCGGCGACGACGAGGAGCAGCAGGACCGACCAGGGCTTCCGGTCGCCCGGAAATTCCTCCGATGAGTTGGCGAGTTTCCTCGAGATCTGTGCTTCCTCCGCTCCCACTGGCTTTGCCATTTTCAAACACCGAGGGGCGATGGATTTAATTGTAAAATAATGATCGTTTAGAAATCAGCACGCTTATCCTCCGAGATCAGTGGTCGGTTGTTTTATAATTATTCCTCCGGCTGCTCGTAGCGTCGTGACCGCCTAGTGGCACGCCGATGCTCACGATCGCAATTAATGGCGCGTCGATATCGTGGGATAAATGTCTCCGTGCCGGTATGCATTTGCATCGGGGGCGAAACCGACGCTGCGGGCTAGAATGGGTGGATCGCGATCCGACGACCTTACCCAGAAGAGTTTCTCGCACTCGGTGCCCGCTATCCGCGTATTCTTTCGCAGACGGGTGGAGATCGATGGAAATATTGTGCCCGGTAACGTGGGAATTCGCGGACTCGCCAAACTGTACTTACACGCTAGTACTAATGGAAATCGTATTTGCGTCGAAGGTGAGCTTGATAAATTCAATTTGCTGGCTTGGAATATTGAAATCCTCGCGACGAGTGTTTAGGGTAAACTAGAATAAATTTTTCGATCATTCTACCTGAAGGTAGAGGTTCCTTATAGGTACAGGAAGCTAAAGTGTCGATATCGGCTGCTTCGTCCCAAGCAATTTACACAACTGTCGCTCAACAGGAGTACTCTCCGCCCAGAATTAATTACCCAGAGATTAATTGAGGAATACAATGTGGAATCTTCTGCGACGTGATACGAGGCGATGACTTTCCGTAATTACTACATTCTCTAATTCCAAGTTCCATGTACTTAGGAAGCGTAAAGGTAAACCATTATCCGTTGTGATTTCTGTCTGATTAAATGTCTCTTATTACTCCATCCAGCAATGTTCCCTAGGGCCTGTCGGAAAAGTGCGTTAAATTCAATTGGCTATATTGCGCACGGAGTCTAGTCGAGATGTCCCTTCACCTTATCAGCTTTCCATCATGGAAAGCTTTCTATTTCCCCACTCGAGAACGATTCTAGAATCCGTCAAGATCGCCGCACACCTCGCCGGCCGCCGCGGCCATGCAATAAGACTGAAGGGAGCACGTCGAAAGGATACACACTCCACAGGTTGTATCTCTCGCTAATCGGCGGATGGGAGCCACGGTGACAGCCCAGACGATTCGATCGGCCACGTGTTTTGATAAATTGCTTATTCGCGCGTGCAGAGGCGAGGATGAGTCGCAGATACCCGCGTCCCGATAACAGCGAGCGCGTAAACGCAGATAATTAGTCGATGTTGATGATAGGCGAACCCCCTCAACCTCCTCGACCGATGCATCGACGCTTCCCGACCTTGGCCCGCGGACGACCGTCCGCGGGAACGGCCGCGTTAACGATACGAGAGGACAGGAGAAAAAGGAAAGTAATTGATTCCACGCGGAGGGAAACAGTTACAACCGTGGTCGAGCTTCGATCTCCAGACGAGCTCTCTTTTCGAAGATAATCGTGTGCATTAACCAAGCTGCTCGACGTGTTCTCCGGGTCGGCTTTGTGACTACTTCCAATTAGTTCCCTGGTCCCCTTCAATTTACAACTTTGTCAATCTTTTCGTCAATCGAAATTATGGTCGACGTTCGGAGGATGTTTCAGTCTGGAGCCCATCAAAATAGCTGATCTTTAGGAATTAATTAAAGGAAAACTACCACGGATAATTTAATGGCTCCTTTTGCATTTTATTAGGAATGTATTAAACTATAGACATATATTTTTTCCGTCTATAATTAATCGTCGTAAATGGCACTGAGCACTCGTTGAAGTGGTGGCGTCAAAGATTCATGCGAAATAGTGGGACTTGTAGCACCTAAACTATTGGTCTGAAATAAGAAATAATGCCAGATTCTTAAAAGGCGTGAAATTCCCTGGTGGGCATACCTAGCTTGAAAAATTACAAACATCGACATTTTTGGACAAAATAACGACACTTGAAATTTGAAGTCACGTTTCCCTATGTTTTTCATCTATTCAACAGCTTTAAAAAATACAAATTTTCAATTTTTTTTTATAATGTTAGAGGTTTCTGCACTGCATAGAAGTGTATTCTTCAAAATAAAAGAAGTTTCCACCGAATCGGATGATAACTTTTCGAGATATTTGTCCCCCCGATTTGAAGAACACTACCCATTTAGAGAAAAACGCGTTTAAAATTTACTACGCCACCGAAATGTCTATAACTTTAGGAATTTTTCGAACTTTAAAAAATCCTTATAACCACGTATTCTTAAACGGTTGAACATTCGAAAAAATGAAATAAAAAATCGATTTTTCGACAGTTTTAGACATCCCCTTAATTTAGAAACGGAATCATCAAACCTGCACACTGATACTTGAGGTGCATCCAACCTTTGCAAAAATATTCCGAAGAAACTATTTAGGTGCTCGTGGAAACAGTTCCATTCGAGTTTCCACGGCTCGTTCCTCTCAGATGGAAGCGATTGAAAAGAAACTCAGAATGCTAAATAGCTGAGGATTTCCAGGTGAACGATCCGGGGCCGGCGCGCGACTCGCGAAGGAACTGCCTCGCGTCTCGAAAGGCGCCGCGGCGAATGCCTGCCAGTCGAAAGGTTAATTAGCAAATAAATAATTATAACGGCGCGAGATTAAATCGCCGCCTCTGTCGGCGCGAGCGAGTAGAAAGCGCGTCGAGGGGGAATAAAATAACAGCGGTGTGCATAAATAAACGGGACCGTCGCGTGGGTGTGGCGTTGTCGACGATGTCCGGTGATCCGCAAAGTTCACGATTTTTCTATGCGATTTTTCTATCCCGTGCTCTTTCACTTTCGCTCGTTGAAAGCATCGGCAGGCGAAATTATTCCCGCAGGAAACTTTGGCAAACACCTCGCAACTCTTCCTCTTCGCCTCAGAAGCAAGCATCAAGCTTATCGAAGACAGAAATAAAGTCAACGGAGGTGCTACTCTATCTGCTCGGTGTAATTCGACGTTAAATCTTCGAAAGCCTTCAACGCAGGAGTGAAATAGAAGAATCACTGTCGAAACGATTGAAAGGCTGGCGTGAAAGAGTTTCGAGAGGAGTTGATCCAGCCAGAGAGGGCGGGCCAGGTGCCGTCATCGTTGCGCTCCACGGAGAACGCTTTCGAAAGGGCTTTTCCATCGGTGCACGGTATCGGAGCACCTTATCTGCCGACGATGGTGGCCAGTGGCCAGTGGCGCGGCAAGGGCCAGCTAAGGCCACTCTGATCAGATAACGCTGGGAACGGAGACAAAAGGATGTGCATTAGCCAACCGCTCGCTAATTAACCGATCTTCCATTTTCGAGGATAGGCGTGACTCCCGTCGATCTTCCTCGAATGACAAATCCCGCATAAATTACACGAGCACCAAGGTCGGTCGTGATCGGTCACGCCTCCGTGTCCGCGGAGGTATTCGCCGATCGACCGTGCCAGATACGACTTTCTTCGATCTCTTACGTAACGCACACTTGGAACGATCACGACGCTGCTGGATCCTGATCTCCTAGCCGCTTCGGACAGCCGCGCCGCGATCGCGTTAAATGTCTATTTGTCCCGGACGTTTTCTTCCCCAAAATGCCGGTTTCCCTGTAATCACGTGGTATCGAAGGCTTCGAGACATAGCCTATCGCGATAAAGCGTCGAGGAAGATGCCGGGTTGCACATCGGCCCGTCAATCCACACGTCACCCTTTCCCTACGAGAGCTACTTAATAACTGGCTGCCCAGAGCTTCCAACGCGTTCTGGCTTCTGTGCGGAATCGAAGCGGCCGCCGATAGTCTCGCGTGTTGGCTCTCGCGGCGCGATGCTTCCCGGTTGCAGCGGGAACCAGGAAAAGCAGTTAACCATCTGCTGCTCCGCGAGACCTTCGACATATTGCGAATGCCGTGGAGTGGTAAAAATGCTAGAAATTCAGACGACTGATCAGTCCCCCATCCTACCGTTTCCTAGTCGAGCGAACCTCGCTGGAAATTCTCTAACTCGCGACGGGAAGACGCCGAGAAGATGGTTTGGTTCCGCTTACCTGAAACAGAAATAAGGGCAGCGACGTTAGAGGCAGAGGCTCGTGATGCAAGGAGCGACGTGGGCGGCGGGCTGCCCGGTCGCCCGTGGAAACATTAATCTTGGCGAAACGCGCGCGTTTAATGAAATCCACGGTCACTTCTGTCGACGGAGACCGAGTGGACGACCACGCCAACCTTCCGCGTTCGCGCGCCTCTGTAATTTTACGCCACGCCGTGCAGCGACAGTTCCTTCGCGGAGGGGAATGCCACGCCAGATCGTGGGTGTTCGAACCGCGGAAACTCGAGCTGTCACCGAGTTATGTCCGCGGGACTGTCACTTACCGCGACGGATGTTTAAGGGGCGATTATAGTTTATGTAACGCTAAAACAAGCCGATCTTTGGGAATTTTTTCGGCAGAAATTATGAAGCAAATCAGTTTGAATCCTTTTGTGGCATTATATTTAACATTTGAAGATAAGATAAAAAATGTTTGTTAAAAATGTGGATTGTAGATATCGCCTTCGAGGCATCTTGCTACAGCGTCGAAAGAACTTTCTTCAAACTCGTGAGGGTGATTTAGAGAAAACTATTCAACCAATCGACTCGTCCTTGCGCATACAACTAAACAATTCCAAACTATTCGCGACGAACCTCTAGAATTATAAAAAAATAATTTTCAAAATTCATTGTTGCTTAAGAAGATCAAAAAATTTCGTCAAAAAATGGTAGTTTAGCACCTAAATTGCATCTTTGCAATTCTGTCAATTTTCGATATTTATAATGTTCTTGAGGTTCATCGACAATATAATGTCATAAATAATCAGAATATTTGGGGTTTCCCGTTCTAGACAAGAATTGAAGGCGCTAGCAAGGAATCTACAATGCATATTTTTAACATAATTTTTCATTTATATTTCTCATTTTTCAAATGTTCCAAGTCTGTTATTCCAAGCCTTACAACTATTTAATTCTAAACATAATAATACGTTACTCCGCTGCCGTGGGCGTTTAGCCGCGCACATGTCGACCTAGAGAAGCCCGATGCGGCTGCAATTCGGTAATGCTATACCATGCAACTTGAACCTACGCGATCCACCACAAATTAAATCAAACTTTAAGTGCAGTGAAACAAGGAATCCCATTTCACTATGTAGCATGCCAGGTGGTTCTATCGCGTTTTAAACGCGTGGTCCTTTATTTGAGTGTCGCGCGTGCCCAGGTAATGTTGGTACCCTCGTTTCGCGTCAGGTCACCCCAATCCCCGACAGAGGAAGGACACTTGTCGCGTCCACGAGCCCTGGGACAACGCGAGGGCGGGCCAGAGCGTTCCACCGACAAGTGCCCGTACCTGGACAGGTGACACCCCGTGACAGTTTCCGGGCGACCGAGCCAGGGGATCTATAGAAGGATCGAGGGGGCCGCTTTCAGCCGATTCGAGTCGAGTCACCGCGGCATTGTGAGCCGTCGACGAGTCGGTGACATCTCACGTGCACGTCAACGATCCGCAAAAGCGTAACAGGATTATCCCTGGGGAAGTCGAGCCCTTTGTCGCTCCTCGACGACACTTTCGTGCCCCGGAATGACAGTCGGATGGGAAGATTACGGGGGTTGGCGCAGAGCTTGTCCCGTCCCTTGACAACTTCTGGAATAGAAGATTCTTCGCTTCTATTCACCCTCAGCAACCTGCTGCAACTTTTGCCAAATCGTTACACGTGCAGCGGAATTTGAGAATGTCTGCGGCTAAGATATCTATCGGTGAAGATGGGAATAGCGCTGACGATTCAAGGCCTTGGATGTTGCAAATGAAAATGACATTCCGTTCACTCGGTTGATTCCCTATTCGTCCGCGAACGCGTTCAATTGGCCGTGAGTCGAAGCGCAAGTACGAAACTGCCTTGAATCAGGTAGACGCTGGACGTTTCTCGAGAGGCGAGCACAAACGCGGAACAACGGTCCACTGGACGCGATCGTCAATCTTGTCAAGCGTTTACTATCCACCAGGCTAAGCGGATAATTATTTCGGGCTCGTTCAAAGCTTCTTTCCCTTCCCCCCCCCCCCCCCGCCCCTCCCTTTTTTACTTCGGTGGATAAGGTTTCTGGTGGCACTCGAGCGGGAACGGAAACAGCGGGGACGATTCTTCGGGACCGCGGGTGGTTCGCTTTCAATAGGGATAATTCGATTTTCCTTATGCTTCTGATGAGTTGGATGTGCCATTTTTTGAAAGAGTATGGCTCAGAGTCTTGTTTTCGGAGTCGAGTGGAAGTTGAATACCCACTCTGTTCCCCCAGGCACATTCTTCTCGATCCTAAGTCGTAGCTGCAGACCAAGTGATAAGAATTTCCGCAGCCGAAAGATCATCGATCACAACCTCCCTATCGGAAGAATCGCAGGAGGGGCGTGACAGTGGTCCCGTGGATATTCACTTTAGTAATCGCGACGTTTTATTCACTCGGGATGACGGTGCTGGATATCGTGACGGGCCGAACGAGGGGAAGAAGCAACGGATCGAGAGACAGTGATGGAATCGGCGGGGCTCGGGGATGACGGGACACGGAGCGCAGAAAAGAGGTCCCCGACAATTAACTTAAACGAACCGGGAGTGGCGTGACACGTACTTTGTCGCGCACGTCTTCTGACATCAGCCACCGTGGGAGACGACGTCCATGGCTCCCGTTCCTCCTGTCCATTCCGCTGTGTTTCAGCCTTGGCTGATGCTGCACCTCGCGTGAACGCTGGTGCGTCGCCAGTTCCTTAGAAGTCGCTCGAAACTGTCAGTAGAAACGGGACGGGATCACGCGAGATGTGGTGTTTAAGTAAAGCATCTTTGAGGATGGCTGGACCAAAGGAAAGCGGAGTGAGAGAGAGAGAGAGAGAGAGAGAGAGAGAGAGAGAGAAGTGTCTAACTTCATTTATGTCCATTGTTACTGAAATAATTCCGTGGAACTATTTAGGCGATGAAAGTATCATCAATTGAATTAGCATGGAAATTAAACACTCCGCTTATCCCACTCGCCGACATCTTCCCATAAATCTCTCAACTGCGATGGATTCTCAACAATACCTCCCGACAAAAGACAAAACGCTTAATCCCCCCCGCCCCCCTATTATCGTGCCATCTAAATCGAGTCACGATATCGATACGTCTTCCGCGAGATGAAGAAGAAGTGGAGGAAGAAGGGAAGAAGGTAATCGATCATTATCGAAATCAATGTATGCCCTTGGATCTTTGACGGCTGATCGAGCCGCGCAGATAACGCGGAGAGGAACCGAGATTTTAGCGCGAGCCTTAAAATTTCGGGGTCACGAGATTCGATCAGGCGCGGAGAACCTTCTGTGGCTTTTTCGCCCCGCGAGAGGCGTTCGTTATTCGATTCGAAGAAGGAAAGATGCGATCAGGAAAACGCCTCTCCGTTCCTTGGAAGGACGCGATTATCTGATAACGCCACGGGGATTAAAAGTGTGTCCGCGACGCCATTAAACACGAGCCTCCAGGAAGCCCGCTCCTTTGCGCGGCGATGCTTTTTCGCCAGGATTTTCTTAAGGAGGCTTCCCGCGCCGGGCAAATTTATAATCCGACTCCGATGAATATTCATTCGAGTACCTACTCGTTAAAAACAACCGCGGAACGTGCCGCATAAATTATTTAATAGTTTCGTCGGAGGAAGTTCAGCGCGATATTTATCCGCCTCTAGAAATTGCAAATTTTTGCGCGGGGCTCTTGAACGCTGCGGTGCTCTTTTACGTCCGCTGATATCAAGATGAGCGCAACCGAACTGGAGAACGATCTTCTAACAATTATGTGCGTAGACTTTTCTTTCGCGAACGATTTTCGCGTAACTCTTGCACGAAAAAATCATGACTCCAACTTTAAATAGCCGCCATTTTGTTCTAAATGAATATTTCGGAAATACATTAATATACTAACGAAATCTTTTTTGTTTTTTTTATTTTAAACAATCTGGTTCCGAATGACAGTGCTCACCCGAAAACAACGTTTTAAAAGGCTTCTTGGATGTCGCTTATAATTTGATTATAAACGTAAATATTTTTCTAGAGAAAAATTACCAAATGCTTGATAAATGTGGCTCTTTTAAGTGCAAAAAGTTCAGTAAAAATATATGCTTCTACTAAGGTATAACCCCTTAAGGGGATGGACTTACTTAAGGGATTTTTTTTCACGTGATTAAGTTTATTAAAAATTTCGATCACAAGCACGGGCTGTTCGTTAAGCCGCTCTCACGCGCAAGAAAACCGCCACGCGGCATTTCGCGGAATCGTGCGGATTAACGAATCTGGAAGGAGCGGCAGCCCTCGGCAGGATAATCGATTATTTCGGAGCTCCGAATCAAATTTCCATCCCTAATTGGTTTCCCGGGCGGACGAGTTGTGGAGGCAACGATTCGTAAAAAGGACACTATGTCACAGTCCCACAGTAATTTAAATCTCATTATATTGGCCCGCCGTTTGCGGTTTTCGAGCCAGTGGCTCTCAGCTCTCTGGAAATTGCTGCTGGGGGCTCGAGCCAGCCCCACCGTCGATCGTATTCCTCGGAAGAAGATTGTCCCTTTAGCTCGCTATTATTCAGCATCCAGAAATATCTGCCCGGAATACAACGGTCAACGATATACCGGCATATTCCAAGTTTCCTATCAGAAATATTGGCGCGGTTCGATCGCGTCTCCCATGTAGGTACGCCGCGGCAGCCGAGAACGTCGATGCAGTTTAATATCTCGTCGTTCTGCGGGCTGCCTCCTCTTTTTTCGCGTTTTTCAGCGGCATGAGAGACGCTGCCGCTCGCTATGTACGTATCCATTCCGGCGTTATTGGTAATCAAGTCGGGGGATCCGCGCGCACGTATAACGACAATATGAATTACGGTGGTTCCCGGTCGGCGGGGATTACACGGGAATATGGCCCCGAACAGGCCCCGAAGAGGCCCCGAACATCGTCGGGACGTCTGGAGACTCTCGAGTTGAGCCCAAAGGGGGAGGCAGGGAAAGGGGACCTTGCGGAATTTCGAGGCGAGTGATGTAATTTCAGCGATGAGCCGTGGCGCGCGTCATCGCCGGCTACAAGTGTTCGTCAGACAGGGGCAGCCACAACCCCCTAAAGTGTCCTTGGATATTTTTGACAGAAAAAATACCTATAGCTGAAAATAACGTTGCCAAATGTGAACCCAGAGATCGGTATCGTTCGGGGAAAAAAGGGGGCTGGCAAATTGGCCATGGGCAACTGCGATCGGTGGAATGGTGAGGAGCGAGTGCGCGAGCCGGGTCTGGCATCTGCATTTGGCAAATGAAAACTTAACGAGATTTGGTGGAAAATTTTTGCCCCTGCTCTCCCCACGGACGTTGTTCAAAGTGACACGTGCCGCCCACCCCTCTCCGATGGACGCGAGACTCGCGTCGTCTCCGTGCCCATCCACCCTCCTCTGTCCAGCCACTTTTGACATCGGATACATTTCGTTGGAACAACAAACCCGAGGCATTTTCGATCACGATTACCGAGGCCCGCGGGCCATCTACGCCGCCAATCGGCACAGGCATTCCCTCGTAATTGGTTTTTACGTAATACTAAGCAGCCGGGAATTGCGCGCGGATTTGTTTTCCGTCGGGGTGAGCTCGCGATATTCCGATCAAAGCCTCGTTCTAGAATTAATTAAATGCCCGCCTCCTCGATAGGGTGGCTCCTTCTCCTTTTTTCCCTCCGCGTCCACCGAAACATCGAAAGCATCGGCCGCGAGGGGGTGAAAGTTTTTGAAATAGAATTTTAAAATGTTCCGCGGGATGCAACGCGAAACTATCTCCGCGGGCCTCGATTTTTGCTCGTTTCGCTGGAATTTGTTAGAGTTCAATTAAACGTTGCTCTGTTGCGAGCGTGCGGGGATGTTTCCCAAGTGCTCGATCACGGTTCGCTCATTAATGAAAGGATCGTCGGTGGAAAAATAACGTCCTGTTGTCGGTATCTACTTAGATTCTATGAAGAGGAAAGGTTAGCGGGGAGAAAGAAAGGTGGAAGCACCCCGATAAAATTCTATTGTGTCGCTGAGGAGCGTTTAAGCCTCTCGGTTCTTCCTGCTTCACCCTCGACTCCTCTCGTTCCACGACGGCCACCCCTCTTGTCGCTTGTTGTCGCAGGCCATTATTAGCCTTCCATCCCCGCGCCAGGGATAAGGGTGACTTTTTTATTTCCCCACGACTTGACATCCGTCGATCTCTCTTTCCGTGTCTGCCACTTGTTGCTCCTCGTCGCGACACCGGCCAACCCCTGTTTCTTTTTCGTCTCCACCCCACGTCGCCATCCCTCCAATAATATTTGTGTCCACGAACATATCGTTCTGGATCCCTCGTATTTCCCTTTCAAACACTCATCCTCGACACTTGGCTCCGGAATAAACCTGACCTAGGTAGGCGCTTACTCTTCAGCTGAAACACCGAAAATGGCCCCTGACTTCGCACTGCCACCGCGCAACCAAGTAGCCCAGCGGTATCTGGCTACCCTTGTACTCCTTAGTCGTGGCGTGCGCAATCGGCCGGCGAGAATTCCATCGAGCACGATCGCTTGCAGGGGAGGACAATCAGGCAGGGTGCAGGGTGAATCGAAGGGCCCGCGGCGGGCCCGCACAAAGCTCCGTGGAAGCCGTTTGGAAGCATCGCGATGCGCTTGCTGCGGCGCGGCGGGGTGAAAGAGAGCGGAGACGAGGGTGGCGCGTCTACGGACGCACAAAGTATGTGGATCTGAACGTAAACGGAGTTCGGACGCGGAGCAAGCCCCGCGGGGCGACCTCTGTGATCGGCGTTCCGTGTAATCGGCAAGTATGCAGATGATTAAATTTGCAACATCATCGCGGCAGGCCCTGAAAGCGGATAAAGGGCTCGGACCTGGGGCTCGTGGTGCAGGTTTGTCGGCAGTTTGACTCGCGGTTCGCCAAAGGCACGTCTTCCGCTACTAGGCTCAAGATTTCTCTACTCGCTGGTTCCTGAGGGGGGTAAACGAGCCGTGAGCGGTCCGACGATTCCAACGCATCCCTCGCGACGTTTACATTTCCAGAGCGGGGGGTGATTCGGTGGGTTCGAGTTCAAGGTATCCTCCGATACAATAGCAAAACCAGATCGGAAAGCACCGAGACAACCTACCCTGTCCAAGATGCGACAGGAAACTCGACGCTGCGCAAACAGGAGCGGGAGCGGCACCAGACCACCGCTCCGCGACAAAAGACGGGAAAGCAGAGACGAGGGTGCCGGTTGCATCTCGGTTGCTCGAAGGACGTTACACGGCCTGGCAGGCGGCTCGCAAAGATGATACAAAATATTAATATTGCGCGCGTTTCCCTCATAACTCACGGGCCGGTGAGCGCGTTACGCACGCTCCACGGCGTCTATATCCCGAGGGATGTACGGGTGGCTCGCAGGATAAGCAGGATGCGTCGGAACAGAAACGGAACGGGGAGAAAAGGGGCCGCAGCGGGGAGAGAAGGACGCGCGTGTCTTTGTGCTTTTAAGGGCTCAAGGACCCATTGTGGCGTCCTCCGGGGCCACGAATCGCCCGTGGAAGCCGCATGTGCTCCTCTAAACGCGGCTCAATGCCGGCCGCAACTTTTATCCTGGAAAAACTCGCCCCTCTGTGCCGGCCGCGGGGCCATTATGCGCCGGCATAACTCGTCAAAAATATTGTGATTGGTCGGCCATTGAATATGACGTTACCTGGTCCGCGAAACCACGGCAGAAAAACTAGCTCGACAATGGGGGGGAAACAGCGGTGCAAGCCCCCAGAAACTAGGTCCTTCTTTTCTTCCTGCTGCCCCTCGAAACCCCTCTCCCTGGCACCGCTGTGGGTTAAAGAATATCATATTTTCTCGGTCGGTGCGCAACGTGTCTCTGGAATTTCATATGACGCACGGACAAAGGGACGGACAGAATGGGATCGAGAAAATCTTGAGGATGATGAAGTTCGACGTGTACCGGAGGGGGAAGCTGGGTCTGGCATTAGGGGCGCGTTCCAGCGGCGATGTTTGATTTTCAAGTGCCACCGCCATATTGCGCAAATGTTGTCTCTCGTTCCGGTATTCCGCCTTATGGATCCGTCATACACGTTTCTTCACGGTTTCACGGGATTCCAGGCACATGGCGAACCTTTTTGCCCGAGATCCGGCCGAGGGGCGGGGTGACGGACGTATGGTTATGTAGTCGAACAGGAAATCGTGGGATTCGGCTCAAGTAGGCACCTATAGCTGACGCAACCGGGTGTTTCCAGAAACTGGAGGTTAATTAAGAAAAGGGACGTTTACTTTTTGCGAGGGACCGTTAACTTGCACGGGCCACGGCGCGGCGGCACGCAAAAGTTGCGCAAATCTGGTCGAAAGTGGAAAAAAGAGGGAGAGATCGCGTTCCCCGAACGGTTCCATTTTCCAGGAAGCCCAAGGAGAGGCACGCCGCTCAGGTGGTATTGTTCGACGGGATGTTGAAGCATCATCTAAACTAATTGTTGACAGCCGGACAATGCCGAGAACCGGTAATAATAACTTTGCCCGCTGAGAGGCGTATTGTGTCCCGGCTTGGCGTCTTTACCTGGATCCTGGAACCAGCGCCGAGGCGAAAAAGAGGGACCATTTCTCTCTCTTTCTCTCCCTCTCTCTCTCTATCTCTGGGACATAGGTACTCGGAGACACCTAGGAGTCCTTGTCATTTGCTCGCAGACATTTTTAGCAACCTATATTCCCCGTTAAAGCTTGAAAATGAAATAAAAGTTGCCATTCTTGTCACGCTTTTTATGACGATCGCAGAAACGGCCGATTTCCAGAAAAAAATCCTTCGAGTCCGTGCCCCAGCAGTGTCGTCGCCTCGGGACGAGGGTTTGGTTTCAGCAAAGTTTCATCGGCATTCGACTCGGACGCGCGTCGATTTCCTCGGGGAAGGGGCCGGTCACGCCGCTGCCTTCTCTCCCCCGGGGCAGGGGCGGCGACGATGACATCAGACTTTCCTCGCAAAAACAATGCACAGAGCATGACTATGTCAGTCTGGCGGATCGCAGCGAGTCGCACACCCTCCTGGCCACCTTCCTCTTCCGTCTCCCTGGCCCCCCGATCTGGGCTGAAAAATGAACGAGAAGGTGGCCGAGGAAAGAGCGCGGAAGGTGTGACCGCGCCCCGCCTTCAGACGTGCTCGCCACGAAAGGAAATTACGGGCTAAACAGTACTTTCACCCCAGGGCCCGGTTATTTGTATTATTTCTGACACCCCGGGTGCCATTGTTTCCGCTACGCTCGGGGGAGGACCTAATGACGAGCATGCCGACCCGGCAAATCGGCAAAACGAGCCGATAATTGCGGCTTTCGTTATTTTTCCGGGGGCCCGGCCGAAAACGCGCACCGTCATCGCATTTCCAATTTGTATCGATTGGATTCCTCGTTCTTACTCTCCCGCCTGCCCTTCTTCTCCTTTTTCCATCCTGTTCTTCCTCCTGCTTTCGTCACGGGGGACTAGCTCCAGACGTTCGGATATCTGCCTGGGTCTCGAAGGTTTCCAGCGGAACGGAACGTCGCGCTTTTGTCGCGGAATCGAGTGGCCCCACGCGCTGCTCCAACAGTCGAACCCTTTCTGGGTCCTTCTTCTTGTTGCTGCTGAGTTCCATGGTGTCTTTTACGGTGCGAGTAGCGAGGGAGAACCGGGGAGCTCTGTTAATATCCTCGCCACAATTCCTATTCGCAAAGTGTGAGAGAGCTCGACGAAAATGCAAGCTTTACAGGAGGACTACTTAGGTAGTGATGAAGCTCGTCTGCAAACTTTGGCGAAGATCGCTATTTCCATTCGATCAAAGACAATGTTCCTTTTCACTCGAAATTCTAAATGCCATGTGTTAATAGAATCATCGGCGTGAGCTGTAGACTTTCTTAGGGTTCGTTAGTTTGCCCAAAGATTGCCAGGTGAATCGATCACTCCTCGATGCCCTTTGTTCACAACCCCTACGTGGCACAAGTAACAGATGTTTCCCAACAGCAGAACCTACTTAGCTATTTAGATACGCACACCATCTTTGACCGAGAAATTCGCGTAGGCCCTTCCGTGGATCTCGCGTGTGCCTTCCCAATTGTCAAGCTCGCAGCATATAAGGGAAAGAGAAGAATACAATAACGGAACAGAGAAACGCCCCGCGACCATTGTCGAGGCGGAAGCGAACACAGCCCCGGATGAAGATATCACAAAGGGAGAAATACGGCACTTGAGCGACCGCGGAGACCATGAAACGATTGCATTCAATTCGACGTTCGTGTCGACATCTCCAATTAAGCAATATTTGGGCGTACTAAGCGTATTAACAGTGTAATTCGTCCAACGTTTAACTTTCGTCGCGCCCCTCGAAACGGGGAACATCTGCATTTGCGGGTTCCGTCGATTCTGTTCGAATATTCCGTTCCCTCTATTCGCTATTTACATTTTTACTTTGACCATCTGTTTGGATTAACCGCTTCGATTACAGGGGGCTTGGCGGCACCATTCTCAATTTCCCAATGGCCCCAAATGGCGACGCAGCGATGTCCTTTTCTTCTAAAGTTGTATGTTTCCCGTCACTTGAGATGTCGGTTGCGTAACTACCTCCGAGATCCTCACAAAGGAACGATTGGAACGCAACTTTGCGTTTGAAAAAAAATTACCTCACGAATAAACCTTTTTTTTTTCAAAATTTTGTTAAGGCAACTTTGCAGCGTTTATTGCACCATTAAAATTTTGATTCAAACATTTTTTTCTATCTCTTGTACTTTAGGAGTTATACATACGCGAGTTCGGGTCCGCGGTGTTCCCTTGTCAGTATCTACTTAAGTAATTCCCTTCACTTCATCTCCCAAAACGTGACACCACCCAAAATCCTCCGCCGATCCCAAGAACACAGCCTAAAAACCATCGCCAATTCCCCCCCCCCCCCCCCCCCCGGGGGGGCTCATGCGGGGGCGGAGGCCATGAGGTGGAGACAAAACCGTGGTGGCCGCGACAGCGAGCGATCGTTCCCTCGCAGGCCAAACGAGAAGTGGAACGAAATAATTTTAGCAGAGACGGGTACGTGCTCCGGCGAGAGGGCGGAAGGAAGAGAAGAAGATAGTCGGCCAGCGGACAGAAAAGGGGGAGAGACGAACGGAGTTCGTGCAAGGATCGTCGGGAATCACAGGAATCCGGGTCCCCCGTGGTTTTTGCGGTCCCGTGGCCTGCGATCCTCTGACTTTCGACGAAATTACCCTGCTCCGGGTGACACCGCGTCGCGTAATGGCCGGTTCAAGTTCGCATTCCTGCACGCAAGCCCGCCAGGCGACACTTTGCCTAACGATAGGTTGCGTCCAACGGCCATAAGGACGACGAAACCGAGCCGTGGCACCGGGGGATTCGTCGTCGGGCACGCTCGCGATCACGCGACACCGGTCTTTTAATAAATCGGAACGCCACCCCTGGTCACGTTCGATTCCGTCGCCGCTCAGGAAATATTATGCTTCCGTCGGGCCAGCTGTCGTTCGACCAGGGTCGCGTAAAGGGGTTTAATTTTGGGTTTCGTAGGAGACGTCCACTCGAAAACCGACCAGGGGACTTAATTTCGGGTCTCCTCCGTACCCGAGACCGACGGGAACGAGCGGGGACCGTAAATGCCAGTATGGGGTGAGAAGGTGGGACGAGGTTGGAAATGTATGTAAATTGAATGATACCTACAGTGTTTCCGAATCGATCGTCGCTCGATCGACGCACGAGATAGGTACATACGTATGTAGAGTGAAACGATCGAGTGATTGGTCGAAGGTAGGCGATTGTTGGTTTAACGCGCACGATCGTCTGTAGTTCGGCTTCCACTCGAGCTGTCGAGTCGAGGCGACTCGCTCAATGTTACTTTTTTAAATCAGAGTTCCTCGCGTCGTATCTACCGATTAAATTCTACACATACTTCTAAGGGGTGTTGCGTTAACTTTCTAATAGAGTCGTAAATTATCGCTTAAAGTTACGGTGAAATCGCTGATGGTAAGCGCCGAGATTAATAGAGGGTGTTTCCTTGGAATGTGAATTCCACACGCGAGGCTACAGGGAAAGTTTGTGTAAATGTTTCTTCTATCCGACCCCGTTCCCTGGCTACAGTAGTTTTATGCGGAATGCATATCAAGTATGTAGGTATATTCGCTGTAACCACTCGGTTCAACGTTCCAGGGCGCAAAAACTCGTCAGACTCGATCAATTAGTCTGGAATTTCCCCCACAATGTAACAGGGCATTACGGCCCTTTTAACGCGGCGTCCCGAGCATCATTCTGGGCGAGATAGACATGGGTGGTCGAGAGCGGGGAGCGACTCGAAGGAAGTGTCTCTGGCCGCTGTCAACTTGGTTACCTATGAGAAAATCGAGCGAGAAAGCGGCCGTCACTGGCTGTCAGGCGCGTAATCGGGCGGCACGGGGCGAAAATAGTCGGCGACATGCGTCTGCAGGTTCACCGCGACAGATGTTTCGCGTCCCAGCGACACTCTTGTATTTCTGTCCCGTCCAGTATAAACAAGCACGATCGCCGTCCCGGAATAAATCTGGTCGCGTTGGAAACGGAGAGTTCGTCGATCGAGGATCGATCGTGGGGCGCCACCTCCACCGTTTCACGGATACTCTATTCGAATTTTTCCACTTGGGGACTTTCATGGGGAATTTCATTTGGGTGTCCTAGGTAGAAAGCATTTAAGGTGGCATTTAAGTTTCACTGGTGAAAAGTAGGAAGGGACTATTTCTATCTTTCTCTGTTTACGCGATCGTTTACGCGATAGAGGCGCGCAGCCCTCGGCGTCTATTTCTGTGTGATCGGTACACAAAGCCACGGTCACGGCGATCGGCCAGGAGGGGCTCGAAAAAACAAATTACAAATGATTCCTGATGGGAGGCTCGATTCGAGACGCCCTCGAAAGTGGATATTTCCGAGAAGCTGAACGGGGGCCGAGGCGACTGCGCTCCCTTCAGCGAGACATCTCGAGGACTGTATTTCCGTGTCATTGATATTACAATGCTCGAAAGCGCGGACCACGAGCCGAGAACACGAATTATAATGACACTCGACCGGCTGTCGGAGTGTTCGGAGGCAAACACCGTGCCCCGAGACGCACCGTGCATACCTTCTTCTGCTCTGGGTCGTTAATCGAGCAGTTCATGCCCTAGACAGTAGACGGAGGAGCTTCTCGTATTTTAGATAAGCTTCATCCTCAGGTGCTCGAAAAATCACAATTCTAGACTCTTTTAAATTATGATAATATAAAAAACCTAACAGTCAATATGCGAGAAGAGAGGGAGGAGGAGGAGAAGAGAAATGAGGAGAATGGAACAAGACTCACCAATGGGTGGCAGCTTTCGGAGCAGCTCGAGCCAAAATGGCACTCACTGTTTGGCCGTGGAAAACTCGCGG
The DNA here is from genome assembly GCA_929113495.1 of Andrena minutula. NCBI lineage: Eukaryota > Metazoa > Arthropoda > Insecta > Hymenoptera > Andrenidae > Andrena > Andrena minutula. Next base: position 402,473 of record OV815993.1, read on the forward strand.
AGCACGAGTCACCCGATCCGACCGCCGTCAAGAACACCAACACACTGGCACCGGCGATCACATTGAATGGCACGGGAGCTCGTTTACATTCGGCGACTCGTAATCCTTGCCGCGAGACCTCTCGAGGACTCTTTGACCGTTCCACGAGAATGTTTACATTTGCCTCCGCGGTGGCGAGGCGCGCGGGCCCGATAGCCCCGCGACACACAAAGAACGTTTTATAGTCTGGCCTCCCCCCACCGACGATGGACGTAGAAATTCCACCCTCGTCACGGCGTGTCGCGGCCGGCGACAAAACACCACAAAGCAAGCCTTGTTAATTACAGCTAGCGTAACCGGCCACCATCTGCATCCGCCGTGGTCCGTTTTCCGAATATCGCAAAAAATCACTCATTCAACGACCATCGCGATCCTATCGCGAACCTCATAAATACACTCTTAAAAATGCATCTGCTTCCTCATTGGCCCCCCTCGTGCCAATCTCCCTCCGGAAAATAACGCAAGGGTTTAATCCTACGGGTTAAAATTCCTCAGGATTTAATCTTGGGTGAACGGATAAAACGTCAATAAAATTCATTAGGTGATTATTAAAATTTATTCAAAGAATAAAATCGAGTTATCTTTTCATTTTACGTAGCTGTTGAATTGCTTCAGTCGTGGTTGCATCAATCTCCTCCTCCTTTCTTCTTCTGGGCCACTGTTGTCGATTATAGTTACAATTCTGGTTGTATAATTCTAGAGCACCTAATGGCAGTGTAAAGACTACTCTGGACGATTCAGTGTTCCGACAATATAAAAGAATTATCGAGTAGGTACGATTGGAGATCACTTTCCATCAACTGATACGAATAAAAATTATGCGAGAAGACACAGAGATGGGAAGATGAGGAGAATGTCGGGGCAGAGAGGAGCACGGGGCAAGCGGACGTTGTGAGAGCGGTGTCTCACGATAAAGACCTCGTTCCCGGCGCGGTAATTATTAGGATCGCGGGGCGAGCAGCGGCCACCCGCCGCGGCGGACACGAATTCCAAAAGGTGATCGGCATACGTCTCTCGGAAACGGGAGGTACCAGTGAAAAAGGCGGCCCGGCTTTGCTTCGCTCAGAGACAATGCGCCTCCCACGGCGACGATCTATATAAATCGTTTTTTCGAGGCGGGTGTTTGCGACCGCGCGACAGGCCGTCTAATTGATTGAGAAAAACGTGTTTTTCACGACCTTTTTTAAATTAAATGGTCCCACGGATTTATACACTGTCCACGCCAGGCGCCAACCATCTCTAATAGCTTCCACAGAGGAAAGCCGCAGATGATATAGCGTAGAATGCTACCAGCGCCCCTCGGAAAGCCAGACTGACGCAGGGTCAGAGAATAATTGATCTGGAGCCCGAAGGGCCATTTCGACGCAGACGTTCGATCATCGAAGAAGGCGCGGGGCGGCCCCGATTTCCCGAAACGAATAAAACACGGCATTGAAAATCGAGCGGACTTGGTGTTGCGGCGGCGACAGAGGTCGAAAGGGAGAGGCCGCCGGAGAGTCGGTAGCCATTTGTCAGGCAACTTGGCCGAGCTACCCTCGTCCACGCGGCATCCCCTTCGGCAGGGGCGCGACGATTAAAAGACAAAAGGTTCTCGCCGTGGTGTTCTTTTCGGTCTTCTCCCCGCGTGTCGGTCCATTCAGCCGCAGAAAAGGGCGAGCGCCGGTTTTGTCCCGGCGCGGACAATGCTGAACCCGCACCGTCGCTGCTCGTTTCCAGCTCTGTGTTTTAACAGTGTTTCCAAACACTCCCACGCGACCCCTGCCTACGGGGATACGCTTAACATTCCGATATTTGCTGAACGCGGCCGCGCTTTTGTGAAGACCGGTTGCGCGCGTTCTACTGGAGAAAGACTCGGTGCGCACATTCGGTTCCCATTATTTTCCTTTCCGTCTTCCGCTGATTCAATAATAATCGAAGGAGGCTGGGCTCTGCTCTAGATTAATTGCGATTATATTCCTTTCCTGTGGAACTTGACGAGCCAGAATGTTTACCGAATAGCAACCAGAGCATCGTCCACTAAAGCTCGTCGAAAACGAACTGGTTCGCCACGCCAACGGCTTGGCGCGTCGTAACGGGACAGCTCGCGTACGGCAGCGGGCTCGGAAAGCGGCGAGATTAATCTAAATAGCCGGCAAAAGGGGAAAGAAAACTACCGTGGAGGAATTATTAGAATAATGGGCAGGCAGCGGGGAAGAAGGTTCGGGAGAGGCTCGAAGGCGCTATGGTAATGCGCTAGAGGGACACGGGCTTGCACGGATCCAGCGGGATAAGCGTTCACATGAGATGGCGCCCGGGGCCCTTGGACCCTGTGAGAGTACGGTCCACGCCAAAAGGGACCTCGCCACCTACGAGACAGAAATGCACGCGCGATGGAAATTCCAGGGAATCGCATCGAGGGCCCGAGGTGCTGCATCCCAGGCCTGATTGCTGCTTCTCTGCACGCGGCCACGCATTTCGTTCCCTCTGCTCCACCTTTCCATGGGAAACGGCCAAGCGCGCACGGCGATCGGCCAGCTTTTCTTCCATTCGCTCGGGAGTGGATGCTTCGATCGGGTGTAACGTGTCGTTGCAGCGGCGCGATTGCCGCTCCGCGCAGATTGCTGGCTGTGGGAGCCTAAACTGCTTGGTAGGCAGCTCGAGGGATCGGAAGCCTGTATATTCTCTTTCTAAGTGTAACGACCTAATCTAGGCATCTCAATGTCTCTTGCAGATCAAAGCGGTGCTCCTCCACCCGCGCAGTTCTGATCTAAACGAGACGTTGCCCATTTTCTCTATCCCATTTACTCTCCGTCAGGTTCGAGTCAGTTGTTCCATTACACAGAGCATCTATCAGCAGCCTTAATCGTCCAACGCAGCGGCGAGACAACAGGAAAAATCGTTGGCCAGGTCGAGCTTCCGATCGCGCTATCGGTCGGTGGTGCTTGGACCAATCTCCAGGGCCGAGGGAAAAAGGGAGGGGAAACGAGTGGAACGATCTCAGAGAGCCTCTGAACGGTGGGACTCAGCGGTGGAATCTGTAAGCAGGGTGGCACGGTGCATCAGAGACTCTTGTGGGTGGCTGTACGCCGAGAAGAAGGTGGACAAGTTGAGTCCTGGGTCTCTGAAAGCGTGGGCGGGGCGGAGCACGCATAGCTCCCGGCCTCTCTTCTCTTCTCTTCTCTTCTTTTCCCTCCGCCTCGTCCACCTCGTCCACCTCGTCCACCTCGTCCACCTTCACTCCCGACATACCACCACCTCCTTCCTCGGAGCTGGATGTTATATGCTCTCTCTTTGCTCCGCGTTCGTGCCCCATTCTCTCCCCTGCGGCACCCTCCACCCTCCCCTTCTCTCTCCTTTTATTTCCACCTTGTATCCGGGGCTTCCACTACCGTTTTTCTCTCTTTGCTGTCCCTCTTCGCCCGTCCGCTAGGATCGAGGATGACGTCGGGACTTTAATGCTTCTAGGGCATACACCGCCCCGCGAACCGCGCGCACGGAACGCTGGGTCGCGAGGGTGTGCGTGCTGTACGTGGAAATACGCGCCCGTAGCGCTGCAAGGGAGATTACCCGTTCCAGACCAGACGTCTCCGTGGAACGCGGATCCAAGTGGAAACTGAGATGCTCCTTCGGGACACGAACCTTTACGCCGTGCGTTTCAACATTTCTGCGACTGGCTGATGAACCTTCCATTATAGACGAGCGTTATAATGCTGGACGAATCACGATAGATCACTCACCGCGATATTTTCAGATGCGAGCTTAAACCTTCGATGACACTCTGGATGTGAGCCACCCACAAGTTCAATATCACGCACTGTACCCTATTCCAATACGTAAATACCTGTTTTCCAAAGACGACTTACAAACATAAGTCGGAATGAAAATATACGCACAGAATTGTTCAGATATAATATTTTTCTTTCTCAAAATATTATATCTGAACAACAACTGTGTGAATTTTTAGCTTCTAATATTGAAATGTTTAAAGGTACAATTGTTTGAAGTTTCTTTTTCGTTTGTTTTTCGAGTCATGGCAATCTAGAATTTTTTTAGAAAAACTGTGATCAAAGTTCAACGAAAAAAACTGTTGGGATACATTCTTCGAGACCTCGAAATTAACCCAAAATTTTTTTCATAACGATTGCATTCTTCAGATGAGAATGACTGTCGTTCTAAAATTGCTCTGGGTGTGAGCCACCCAGTGTGTCAAAGTTGATCGAAAAAAGAGGTGTGTCAACGAAGAGTTAGCATAAACCACCCAATTTGAAAGACCCTTTAGATAATTCGAATCAGCCAACTCTCCCAAAACTTTTACCACCGAGGCAAGAAACTCCTCAACGCGATACCTCAGCATTCCCAGGGCAAACACTCCAACTCTGGCTGGGCTTGTCCATTTGGTTCTCGCGTAACACCAGCGCCGATGCTATCTGTTTGTTCGCTGGCTCACGAATCGAAGGAGGAAGACACGAGCGGGTCGGCCAACAGCTGATCGCTCGATCGTGGCCACCTCGCGTGCCGAGCTAGGCTCGCGCCCGCGCCCGCGCCCGTGCCAGCGTGGCCAGCCATTACGCAATTAACATTCGGTTTAATTACCTGTTCGCAGAGCTTAACGGGCGGGCCCGTTGCCCCGGTCATCGTCGGTAACTCGTTTCTCGGGAAGCTCGCAGAAAACCCTGCCATCTCGTGTTGCTCCTCGTTAGGCGCCTACCACCTGACCAGTTCCGCGCTCATTTATTTGCATACCCGGTGTAATTGCGCCACGCCGCATCGCGACTTTCTGCGTCCTTGGTTCTTTTGTTCCCGAGGTAATCGTAGGAAACGTTATCCCTGCTTCCTCCAACGTGCCTGTATTCAACTTCCGGGGGTTGCGAAACACTTCGGGGGGCCGATGGGTAGCAGGGTTGGTCGAGGGTGAATTTGCTTGAAATCACTTTCGCTGACTCCACTGCCATAGGCAGTTTCGCCTTGCACTTCCACCGTCACGAAGCAGTAACTCGGAAAAAGTCGTGATACCGAGCTGAATGCCGAATCGAGGCCTTCGCTTCGGTAAAAAGTGCACTCGAATTAATAGATATCGCGGGATAAGATGTGACCTTTAGAGGTTCGGCTGATCGACTTAATAAAGCGAAGTGGAGCAGTAACTCCAGCTTGGGCAATCCCGGCGCACGGATAGAAACAAGTTGCGCCAATTTCAGGCTTGTCGTGGTTGTTTCGACAGGTTCGCTTTGTAATAAGGATCACCAATATCACGAACTCACGAGCACCGTTTATAGAGCAGTCGATAGCCTGCTTGGAAGGCGGACATTGTTACTTCAACGAAGTAAGTAAACGAAACTCACAGGGTTGGATTTTGAGGTTTCGCGCCCGAGGCTAACAAGTGTTTGCCGCCCTTTCCACGACATATCATTAAATATTTTAATTTAAACGAGTCGAGGCAATGTCAAAATTAATTGAATCTGACAACTCATATATGAGTTAGGTACTACTAATTCGTTGTATGAAAAAGAAGTGATTTGTCTTTAAAGTTGTCTCAAGTTTCTGTGTTTATAGTTTATACCTTCCCCAATTCCTGTCGCTCAAAATTCTGGAAACTTGTATACCTATTCCGTGGAATATTGATAACATTCCTGATATTATAGTCTACGGACCAAGTACCTGCATACCTAGTGGTAGTGCCGTTCTTGAAGCTCCCCAAATCCGCGCAGTTGGCCATAAATCAACCCCAATGACTTCATTCAGAGTTATTCCTCTTCTTTCGCGACGATTCCACCCACGAACGTTCTCGTTGCCGCGGCGATACAATCGCTTTCGCCAAGTACGCGCACACGCGAGCAAGTAGGTATCCCGCAACTGGTCGCGGGAAGACGATTCCGTGCGGGATCGACATCGCGCTCACGCAGGTGCGAACGCGTTATCCACGGCGATTTCTCGAGGATTGCAATTCACGGACGGGGGTGTGAGAACGGCACCAAGGGGTCCCGTTCTCTCCTCCTCTCTTTCTCCCTCAATTTCAGCCTCAACCAATTCCAACTTCGGTGGAGGTGCGCGCGTATAACGTAACTTCTGGCCGGGGCAATCTGACTCGAAATCGCCCGTTGGCTGAATTATCTGCCCGGTAACTGCGTGCCGTTCCCGGATTGCAGCAATTACCCTGGCCTGGGTAATTATCGAGGAGAAGGACTCGAGTGTTGTTTAATCTGTGATCTGCTGGCCTGGGCTTCTTCGATTACGTCAGGGAACCCCGAAGGAAGGGAGGTTCGTGGCCAGCACAGAGCTGCCTCTCTGTCTCTACCTCCAATCCTCGGGCTTCTGCTTCGATCTCGTTTTAAACTGCTACTCCACTTCCCACCTCGCTGCCTATCAACTATTTCGCACCGTTTTGCAGCGACGAAGGAACTCGCGAATTATCCGTGAACTTTGATTCCAAAGTTGTCGTTGATTCCAAAACGTTCGTGTGCCATTAACGCAGCCTTCGTAGCTGAACGAGGAACGCACCTCGAAGGCACAAGATCGTTATGGACCCGGGATTTTGCAGTGGAAATCGCCGAGTATTTAGCCAGATTTCTAGTAATTCTCTGCCGCGAGTCAGTGAAGGAGTGAAATGCAAAGTAAGCGTGGAAGAAAGAAGACGGTGAAAGCGGAGGAGATGGAACTAGAGTGGCTGAAACGAGTCTCTCAGATATGACAGATACGTTGCCCGCTTTTAATTATAGGGTTCCATGCGAGAGGAATATCTCACGAGCTCTTCCCCTCCTCCATTGTCGTGATACATTGTGCTTAGTTGCTTCTCCTTCGTTTTCTGACCGTTACACTCATACAGGGTGTCCCGCTTCAATTCTCAATCTCGCAAGCCGTAAGGCAACGTTGAGTTTAAAGGACACGATTCTGGCAGGATGAAGTACGTATCGTGATCGCATTGTAGGGGGAACAATGGCTACCAATAAATATGAAAGCCATTTGACAAGGCGGCGCGAAAAGGGGCCCCGAATAAATAATGGATCGCACTTGGCCGAAACAGCAACGCACCGATCGATCTTTGCGCTAATGTATTCGGCCTCCGAAGGCTACAACCCGGCCGAAGACAATATTTTTAGGTTTGGCTTGGTCATCAGTTTGTAATTAAAAGTTCCCCCGATGGGACCGCGGTCGGGGCCCGTGTCATTATTTCGAAACGCGCGGCGCCAGGACCCAGTATCTCATCCTTCCCCTAAAATGCAGCGTCGACCGGGGACCTATCTACCTGGTGTCGAAAATATCTTGTCCGACTGCTTAAAAGATCCACGTAAACTAAGTAGTTTAAGTAAACTCGAACGACACTCAATTTTCTAACAAGCCAAGTAAAAGGAGTGTCTTTGGAAAGAGGTTTGGAGAAAAGTTTCATTGGATTTTTGTTAAAGAAATGCTTTGCTGGTAGTTTGTTAAGAACCAAAAGGAAGTCCCGCTGTGTTTGCGACAGTAACGTGTCGCAATTATCTGAAAGCGATCGTCCAACCCCTGGAAACATTAATCACGATCCGTCGTCTGTTTCGCTTAAAAATGATTATTGCTCGTAAATACGGCCGATCGCGTCCCGTATCTTCCCCCCTCGGGCCGTAATTAATACTTCCCTTCGCGCATTCGATAATTGTGCCGATACAATTTATCAGGTAGCCGGCCGATTCTCCGTCAGCCTCGACCGGGTACCGTTACGAGTTAAAAAGAAGATGAACGACGCCCGTGTGACACGCATAATAATAAGCGTTCTCCATTTCCTTCACACTTTGTGATGCCGTGTACGTCGTTTATGCAGCATGAAATTAAAAGCCACGCGATCGATTATGACCATTAAATGGTCACACCGCGGCCAGATTAATGCGAAACGAAAATTAAAGCTTCGGCGGAGACCTTGCGATTCCCCGCAAGCCACGTGGAAATGAAATATGGATCTGGATGTCGAAACAGACAGATAAACAGCGCCCCGAGTGGTCACTGATATTTCAGGGTCATTCAAGAACGACAATTGGAGAGTCCTTGTAGAAAACACTGTAGTAAGTACTAAAAATAGTAATTTTATCCAAACACTATAATTTTTTTATACAACTACACTTAGTCCGTTTTTAGTGAACTGCTTTTTCATTTTCTCGAAATCCCCCCCCAGAACGTTTGCCACCTGCGCCTTTTTCCTTAAATCCGCCACTGCTACTATAGATAATTCTATTTCCCTGGAAATTCGTTAACTGTCATCCCTCTACTCCTTTCTTAATCTCCTCTTTCCTCCATCGTCTTGCTACAGGTTTACTTTTCAAAACAGTGTAGATGCTGAATCTGTCTCATTCATCCCTTAATTTTTTGTAAGATTTTTTTTCACGCGATAAAGTCATTATTATTCTCATTACATATTTCCTTAATTCCTCCCGATATGACTCACACGAAGCAAATTCCACCGCAACGAGCTTCAACCCCTCACTACCCCAAGTTTCTCGTCTGGAAAAGGGTGAAAGCATCCGGCGAACTCCGCACCAGAAAGCAGATCGTTCGGCACCCGGTATAAAGATGGTCCATGGTGCGTGTCTAGAGGCTTTCTTTAAAAAGCGTGCACAGAGATGGGCGGAATGCCGGCGAACGTTTTATTTACGGCCACTGGGACAGTTTTTAATTTGTTCTCCCTCGGGCGGACAGGGGATGTCGGCAGAGGAACGGAGTGAAACGTAGGGGACGCCGGGCCGATAGAAGAGGAGAGGAGAGGAGAGGAGAGGAGAGGAGAAACGAGGTCCGTTCCTCGGTGTTGGAGGAGTTTTCGACCTGTTAGTCGTTAGAAGCCGGGGGAGGAGGCGTTTCTACGGTGTTGTGGCGCAGCCCGAGGGGGAGCGAGAGGAGGCGGCGGTCGACGCTAATAAATCCTTAATTATAATTGCGCGGACGCGTGACGAGAATAACTCTCTGATTTAATTATCAGGATCGCCGGTCGTTATTGGCGCTCGACCATCGGGGTCTCCGGCATTTCTGTGCGACGCAGAGGGTCAGCGGGTCGTCGTTGCCCGCCGGGGGGAGGCGCAGGGTGGCGCGAGGCTTTATCTCATCTTTATGTTTGTTTAATTTGCCGAAAGTGACGACCCGGCGACCGTACCGATAACTCGATGGGAGACCTACGGCGGCGCTTATCGGTCACGGTCCTGCGGACGGTGAATGGAAATTAATCCGTGTCACGCGATTATCGCATTGTCCGGCTTAATTTTAACGAGCTGTCGCATCGATTGTCGCAATCGTGTCCTATCGGTTGTTTTCGTGACGCGCGGCTTGTCCTCGTAAACAGATACGGGGCAATCGAAGCTTTCCGCTCGGAGAAACCGAGGGAAACGGTTGCGGCCCATTCAGACGAGGAAATTATCCATTCTGAATAAGGTGCAATTACTCTCGTCACATTCTTTCGTTCTCTCAGAAACTCCTCTTATCCCAATCCTTGATTATTTCCCTATTCGACTATCGCCCTTGTCTATTCTCTCGTCTGTTCTCCACCATCCAACGTGTCCAAAATACCTGTCTGCGCTTTTCCTACTGTGCTCCTAATTGTAAGTTCGATCATATAGGTATCCCCCTTATTCGTTAAATCGTCCTGGTTGCGCATTCTTCACTTATGTCGTCTCGTCTACAAAGCACTGCCTTCTCGTTCTCCCCCTTATCTGTACGCCCTTCTTCGTAGTAACTTTTCCTTTCACTCGAATAATCCTCTCGGTATCCGGCACCAAGCTTTCCTCTCCATTCCTTCTCATTCCACATCTAAGTTTGAAGCATCTTTTTCTCACACTGCCGCCTATTACTCCAACGCTCTTCGACCTTTCATTCGTGAATTAATATCCTACTCGTCCTTCAGGTCCCACACTCGGTTATTTATCCTGCAGCATTATTCCTAGCACAATTCTCTTATCCTTTCCGTCCTGTCCTCCGTTCATGTGCATTTACTCTTCTTCGAACTTCTTCGAACTCTCGTGTTTAGCTTAAATGCGCAAGATAATATTACTTTAATTTAATTTAGTTCAGTTTAATAAGTTAACTTCTTTACTTCTGTTTTCTTATTTTTCTAATAATAATTATTTTCTTGTTCTTATTTCAGTTTAGTATGTGCCTTTGTAAATCATGCTTGTTTTCTTTGCATTCGAGTAATAAAGAGTAATTATATATATGCAGGCTTGCTTTTATGAAGAATGTTAGATCTGCGCTCGACGAAGGAGTTCGAAGGTGTTCGAGCGTCGAGGAGCAGCCCCTAAAACGGAAGAAGCGTTCGTCATCGGGGCCCGTAATTAAAGCCGCCCCGTCGTCCAAAAATCGCTCCAGTTCGATTTCTACTCGCAGCCGGTCGTCGTAAATCAGCGGAGACAGAAAAGGTCAGACCGGGTCGTCGAACGGGGGGACGTCGTGGCCGATCGTTCTGGCCGGCGGATCGCCCTGGGCGCGAATCGATCGAGAGACAGCCTCGATTCCGCTGGATACACGCTACACAGCAACGGGCCGCAATTAGGCGCATTAGTTTTTGCGCAATCGACCGCTCGCGCCGAATAGACTGACAGCCGGCGCAGTCTGCGTATCGAGAAACCGAAGGGGAGGGAGCAGAAACAATAATTACTCGCGGCCCTGTCACTCGGCTGATCGAGACGGGGCTGCGTTACCGAAAATCTCGGCTATCCGTCTCTACTCTCTAGCCAGAGGACGGGGGCCGCGGCTCGGCCCAGGAGAGGCGTGTCCCCTGATTATTATAATTATTTCGGTGCTGGCGAGCGGGCCCAGGGACCGTAATTAACGCAACCACGGGCCCAGGACATCTTGACAGATCCGAGTTCCCGGTAATGATAAAAAATAGCCGTCCGTGGGCCCGTTCTCAATTACCTTTAAGACAGTCTAGGTCCTAGGAGGACGCTGGCGCTGGCGGAATTGACGAGGCAGGAAAACAATTCGCGCGGTATTTGGGCCCCGCTCCCCCGAACGGAGAGATCCAGTCTCGACGGGCCTGTCCGCCTGCCGGCTTGGCAATTAACCGGCTCGTTCCGACGAGCATCATCCCCGGGATCCCTCGGATCTTCGCGTAAAAAAGGTGTCGCCTAATGATCAAGAAAATGACTGGTAACTCGGAACAACCGACCACGGGGAGGACTGCGTTCCAAGGCGATGTTTCTTTCTTTTTCTTTCTAAACGAAAAGATTGCGGTGGGTTATTGTGAGGTGTCGGTGGGGAATCTATTGTTTATTAGATGTTATCAAGCTTGACGAGATCTCAGCATCGCAGGAGCCTGGCGGTCGATGGAGTTCGGTCGGTTTGCTAGCGACGAGCTTAATGAAAACCACTGGGCCCACTGTCATTAGGGGGGCCCCGTTCCCTTTCCCTTTCCTTTTCCCTTCGTGCCGCGGTCTTTGTTTCATTGGCTGGTGTCGGGGCCCGGGAGCGCGCGGACCGAGGGGGAGGAGCTGCGGGGGTCCGAAATCGTCTGTCATCTCCGAACGACTAATGGTCGCTTCACGCTGCTTCATTATATTTTCTAAATGTAAATTCGTACACGGTTCCAGGGCCTCTCCGTCTCTCCCGGCCAGCGTCCGGGGGTCGAGAGGGGGGGGGGGAGGGGTCCTTATAAAACTTTTCGGACTCTCTCCTCCTCGCCAGCAAGACGGGGGCCAGAGGCAGGGTCCACCCGCGGGCTAGAGTCGCGCATCGTTGATTGCAGGCGACAGTTTATGGTCCTGTCTCGTCCTGCGGACCAATTAGCCCCCTAGCTTCCAAGAACAGGACCGTGCACCCCCCTTTTCCCTCCCACGTTAAAGTCCCAACGCACAGTGGGACGGATCGACACTTAAGCAGGCATTCACTTCAGTTTTTTACATATTTCATCATTTAGTGATTACTAGCTTTAGATTACAGAATTTAGATACTGATTTTATAAAAAAAAATTTTTTTTTTGTGAAAATAGATACATTCATCTGGATTAGCCAGGCATAATCAGCTGGGGTACATTTCGTGACCCCAGAGGTTACCCTTGGAAAATTTTTAGGCGACAGACAAACGCACAAATATATCAACTTTCTGCTTTATAGTACAAGATAATCTAAGATTACAGGTAATATATTGTACAATAAATACAAAAATCATCTCATCTCTTATAGGAAACTTAAATAAAATACAGAACATGTAATAATGTTTTTGGCCACATTTGTTTTCTGCGCTCTGTTCTTAAGAATGAGATTCTTGATGTTGAAATATATGGATCGGTGCTGATTAATAAATTATTTAGAACATGTATTTATTGCCATGGATCATTATTAGAGTTCAATTCCAATCACTCTCTGATTACATGCATTATTCATTCTTATTTATCTAGCGTCTCACTCATACTTTTGCACGTTTCACATCTCTGCGCGGTTTACTTCCAACATATATTACCTACTTATTATTATTATATTTGAACATGGCTCAATTAGAGTATTTTGAAGTTAAAAACATTCATTTTGCACCATTATTATTGAAAATAAAATAAGAAGTAAAATAGTATATTTTCCTTACTCGCACGTCTGCGTTTGTGCAAAAAATATCAATTTTTCAAAGAGTCGGATGCGGACGATTATAAATAATTGAATTTTGTGAAATTGAATCTATCCAGAATTATGAGCCAGGTATGCTTGAATTTACGAACAATTCTTTTAATTTAGAAAAATACGAAAATGGTAACAAAAAATCTTAATTTGGCAATAGAATATAAGTTTTTACATTTTCTATTACAAGAAAAAGACTAACTAAAACCAATCTAATGTAAACAGCTGATCATTTTCTAGACATGGAAATCTAAAATTTTTTAAGAATATTTAACAGAGGAAGCCCAGAAAGCCAGAAATAAAGATTTCAAAAACTACTGCCAATTATACGCAAAAAGAGCAGCCGATAAATGACAAATCAAGATGTTTTAAATAATTTATTAATAAGCCCCGATCCGAATAAATATAGGGTAAACCAACCAGTGAATGACCGAATTGTTGAATGAGAAGCCCAGTAAATAACCGCATATTTTTATTAGGAATCGTACTTATTAATGTTTGTTTAATACCCATAACTAAAAATATGGGATATTAAACGTGCAACTACACTCCATTTATAAATATATAGTAATTTTTAAATTTATAATTGACATTTCTTTGCCTAATGGTCATTCACTGGTATGCGGTCAATTACTGGTTGGTTTACCTTATGGAAATCAACATCAAGTTGATGACTGTTAAAAAGAGCGACGAGAAAAAATATGATTATTGTATTTATTATGATTGAATTAATATTGTATGATTATTGTATTAAATGATGAAATATGTAAAAAAATGCTTTGAATGCCTACTTAAGTGTCGATCCGTCCGTCCCACTGTGCAACGCTCGTTTCATCATTTTACGGCCCCGACTCTAGCGCGACCACCGTCTCGAGCTTTTTCACGCTGCGACAGCAATACTTTAGTGAAGTCCCCATTCTGTTACGCGCAAATTACACGGCTATGTGTATTCGGTAACGAAAAATTTAATAGCCACGCTCTATCCGAACCTGTTACTCTTTGCAATCGAAGCAAACAGATTTCAGAACCATCCCGCGTATCCCTGTTAACACAGGTGACTCCTCGGGTCCGTCGAGCGTCGTCAGCGCGCAGGAGGAATTCGCCAAGAGGAGAGGGGGGGGGGGGGGAATGAAAAATAAAAGTAATTGGAGGGTGGGAGAAGAAGAAAAGGAGGGTTGGGGGAGGACGAATCGCCCGAAGCGTGGTGGACGATGCGTCGCGGCTATTATCGAGCCCCGGTTTTTTTGCGAGGCGGACCGATCGGTGAGCCATTGTCTCGAGATGATTGCAACACGTTCGGGGCTGCTTAAAATATAGGGACCGAGGGCCCCCCCCAACTCTCTGTCCTCTTTCCTTCCAATTCGACCTCCTCCCCCCATCACGGCCCGGTCGAGCTGCAGCAGAAGCGGGCCCTGACCGAGCCACAGAGACACACGCGGAAGGGCGGGCACCTGTGCCCCTCCCCCGGCCCCGTGCATGGAGAATACGGGCCCTGGTTAATGGGATCGCCCCGGATCGTCCTGCAGCCTCCCCGTTTCCCCATCGTTCACCCTTTGTCTTCTATCTGCCTTCATATTGCATTTGCGAGCAATAAAGCGGGCCTATCGCGTCTAATGCACGCATCATTGAGCGGAGATAATGCTAGAATTTCATGGATAACGTTGAGCGAACATTAAACGCATCAGCAGGAGTTTAAGTCCCCAGTACCCCCGCGGGACACGAAATCTGCGACCCAACGGCATAATGAAGATATTAAAAACATAACGCCAATCAACCTCCGTGTACCGTGCAGGTAATGAGACTGGCAGGCACCGAAAGAAAAGGGAAGAGAGCGAGCGAGAAGGGTGTCCCTTTTTTTCTCCTATTATTCGTAGAGGATGTTCGATGCCGTAGAAGGGACCAGGTTCCCGATCAGGGTGCATGGACACGCGGCACGGGGGGTGGGCCCTCCTGAAACTCCCTTTGCCCCGTGTCCGTAATGGTTAATGGGATCGGCGTTAGCAATGGGCTCGACACGCTTCGAATTTCTTGAAATTCTATTTAAAATTGAAAGTTGACGGAAAACCGCTCGCTGTGGAACTACTTTAGGTAGAATTGCTTCCCCGCCACTTGGACTTGTGTATCGCGTGGTGCAAGTCACTCCGCGCCACCGAATCGCGGAGGAGCTCGAAAGAGAGGGAGAGTCGAGTGACCCATCGCTATTGCCGTATCCCTCGCCTCCGCAAGCTCCCCCTGTGCCCTGCGAGCCTCGATTACTCTTTTCTTCGCTTCTCGATTCCGCTCGTACGGGCCCTGGGAGAATCTCGCGGGCTATCTCGACGACAACACCCAATGAACGACCGCAGAAAAACTCAAGCAATTTGAGTCCCTCCGTTGCTTATTACCAATCGCCTCGTCAGTCACAAATTGGCCTGGCGAGGCCCCGGTACGCGCCCCCTTCGCTCAGCCTCCGTCCACCTTTTTCGTTCCCTTATACCGCTTCTTCTTCTTCTTCTTCTCCTTCGTCTTCTTCTTTCTGCACAGTCCGTCTTCGGGCCGGCCTCTTCCCTCGCTTGGCCGGAGTAGCGCGCTCGCGCTACCACACACGCGGCCTGGGACCCGGGGAACCGCATTTGCAAGTGAGATTGAGTACGGCGAGGTTGACGAGACGTTCGCACGTTCTTTCTCGCCGAAAACCTCGACGAGGAACCGCACCGCCCCGAGAACACCACCCCCGTCCCCCTTCCTGGTTCATCGCCTCCTCCTTTATTTATTTCCCTCCGTCTGTTCCGCCGACGTTCTTACACTGCGTCCCTTCAAATTCTGGCGTTCTTTAGCGAGTGATTGTGATGTCTGAAATTAGTTTAAAGGGCAAGTAGGTTTCGGGAACTCGCATGGGTGGGAAATAGGCGATCGTCCTATGAATATTTGAGACAGAAGAGATTCGCGTTACCATTGTAGGCACAGGTGCTGCAAAGTGTACCACTAAAGACCAGTAAACTGTGCATTAATGAACCCGAGAGGTACGAACGGCTCAATCAATTACCCAGATCACGTAATCTAAAGAGCAACGTAAATTCACGACAATGTAGTGCGTGCCCATCCCCTGCACTCCACCTGACTCGCGCCGGGCTTGTCTGTCGGCCCGGGCGGAATCGCTAAGATGACAAACCACGGATTGGCCAACTTATTATTGGTTATTGATCGGTTATTTATTCAAATGAATGCAGATTACCGTGGCGGGTTTTCAATGTGCGGCCAGTTAGCGGGCGCAATGAATAAATTGCTACCGGGCGCTCGCGCGCGCCGCTACTTAGCGTCGTTCCTCTTCAAGATCCACCGAGGATCGAGTAACGTCGGGCTACGTGTGCGCAAATCGACGTCAATCACGCTCCAATTTTACTAGCTCGATTGTCTTGCGCTCGGTACCGGCTAGATGCTTACAGACATTTCAACCTACGATTCGAGGACCTACTACTTGTCTGTCGACTGGAAATACAAAGAAATAGCAGAGTCCCAATGCCCCTCCCCGCCCCCTGTCGAATCTCATTGTCAGCCAAGTGAGGCACAGAAGTATCGCCCGGATGCGCATCCCACGCGCATGAATTAAAGGCTACGTTAAGGCACGGCTGGTTAGTCTTGATTTATCCCCAAGCATCGGTCTTCCCTGGTTCTTTTGTTTCGTCGCTGGCCTAACCCCGTCCCATCGCGCTCGTCTATCCGCGCCACGCCGCGCCGATGCCCTCCACCCGATGCCCGTAATAATCCCGCGAGAACTCGACCCTAACAAATGCGCTGTTTTCAGTATACCGTCCAGCCAGTCATCCCGCAGGACCTCACGACGTGCCTGCCATTAGTCTAACCGGGAAACGTGATGGAAAGGTTCGCTGCGTGCCGGCCTAACGCCGGCTAACAAACATTGTTGTGACTTCCACGGGGTGAAACGGGGTATCCGTCATCTCGCCGATCTCACCTGGCTCCATCTGCCTCGTATCTTTTCTTCCTCCGCTTCGCAACTTGCTCTCCCCCGTCCTCCATCACCTCCCCCCCCCCCCCGCGCACCCCCTCTGTATGTTGGTTCGACCGACGTTCCGTTCCCCCTTTTCTTCGAGGTGTTCCCGACTCGTCCACTTCCACAATCACCGACGCATTGTCGGCCTTAAGAGATTGCCCTCTGTGCCCGAGAGTTATGCGGCTGGGACGGCTACGCCTCCTTCGAGGCTGGACGGAACGCTTCTGGTACCCGGTAACCTGTTGTTTCTCCGAGACTCCTCTTTTTGGGCCCCGCGTCTGCCGCGACCCTCGGGGGAAACGGGCGAGTCTGGAGAATGACAGGCTTGGGCGCCAAAAAAGCTCGGCGGTTATTTAAAATCGAGGACGTGATTGCGTATCGCGGAATTAAATGACGCTCGACCGACGAACGCAGCAGGCTGGACGAGGCGGAGGGGACGCTGAACGCGAGCAGAGTAGAGGGAGGTCAGTCAATAAAGTAAGGGGACGCTAATTAGAGAGCCATTACGCGATAAACGGTGACACGCGGTTGACGCAGCTCCAACGACATGCAGTTAGTTGTGTCTTCTTGGATAACCCCGGCCGATAAACCCCGACGATACTCCCCGCTAGCGCGACGCGAGCAGCGGTTCGCGAACAACGATGGTAGTGTCAACGCACGTGTCTCGCATCACAGCGAATCTCGATTCGCCTTTGCGGCGCACAGCCTCCGCGCTTTTTGCCGGCCCGCAGAAACGTCCCTTTGCTGCTTCTTGTCGAGTGAACCCCTGTGACCCCTGGCCTTGACCGGGGGACCACGCGACACGAGGTCCACGAGGCGAAACTCTCCCAGCTGAATATCGGTGGACGATGCATTCAGTGCCACTTTGTCGCCCGTTTTGCCACGCCACTGCCGATAGAAGGTAGCGGGGATAAACTCGCCCCGAATGACTCTGCCGCTTATTGAAATCTCGGAGCGATCGGTCCCGCGCGGCACACCGAAGACGCCGCAATTGTTTCGGAGCGAGAGCAGACCGGTCGTCACTCATCAATATGGAGTAGCCGTCGCGGCCAATCCGGCGGCAGCCCTTGGCCAGCCCTTTTGAAGGTTACGAGGCGGGCAGCGGACTGTCATTCCTTTGATTGGCTTTTAGAGAGGGCCATCTTCTCTCCCCTCGGGAGAGCCCTTTTGTTTCTCCTCCCGATCCCTCTGTCTCTCTCTCTTCTCCCCCGTTCCGGCGATTCCTCGGCCTCCCTTCGGCTTCTTTTTACTTTTAATCTGGCGACCGCTTTCGGTCGGATGAGGGACAGCGGCCTTTTTGCTCCTGATAGTAGCCTCGTCTCGTGCATGCTTCGCGGCTATTCGTGTCCATCACGCGAGATATCGTTGCATCTCCGAAAGACAGGATGATCGTTGACGCTTCGTGTCGTCGGCCATCGGCAACGTTATCCTTCTTTTGCGTTCGACGCAAGGGGAGAGGAAATTTTCTATCGGGACGATTTTATTTAACGACTCCTTGGCTGCTTGGAGGGTGGGCGGCTGAGCCTGGTGGAGGCGATCGCACCAGCATCTGGCGGGCGCTCGACCAGCGTGGCGCCATTCCAGACGCTCACGCGTTTCTTTTCTTCGACTGTCGGGATTCCGTGTAATCGCGTAGCGGGCGCGTGCTACGAAACAGATAGGGATCTCCGCGGCTATCTCGCTCCTCGGGCACGGGCCAACCTTCCCACACCTACCGATCTACCTGACCTGCCTACCAGGTAACTATGCTAACCTTGATAACCCTGGCTGGGCCGACGCGGTTCCACCACGGTCCTTTGTCCTCTGGCCGTCAAACACGTGTACGTTTCAGCGAAGGACGGGTGTTAAAAAGAAATATGGATCTCCTCAGATCTATTCTTCGTGTTCCTCCACCACGGGTTCGTTTAACGTTTAACGTTTAACATTTCAGTCTAAATTCAGAATCTTATGTAGCTGCGCGCCATGCTGGTTTGTGCTTAACACGTTCGCGGACGTGAATGGTATAGCATTCGTTGTATATAACGATTAAAATATGATAATTTGCACCTCGCTGAAACTTTTACTGTCCGCGAACGTGTTAAGTAGCCTGCGCTGAAAAAGTACGACTTTGAAATACAATTAGCTGTTGCAGCGAAAAACCAAGATTCCCCGCGAAAGCATGGTCGTGGAGCGGCCGGCGAGCGTCAAGCTAGCAATTAAAATCGGGGACTTCCGTCATCCCCGACAAAGGAGGGCCAGCAGCGCACGGGTGCAAAAACGCGTGCACCGACAGCGCCGGAGGAGAATGAAGAACGACTTGTCGGACAATCAGGATCGCGCCTCGATAATGGAACGTTAAAAACCGAGCGCTGGTCTGGGAGGCAGCTGCGGAGGGCGCGGACGAAAAAAGGATCGCCTCCTTTCAACGCTTCGCGTCGTGCACACACGGCCACGGAGAGCTGTTGCGCGCGCGGTAATTACTTCATCGGCGCCGAAAGGATGAAAGAAAGGAGCCAGGTGACAACTCGATCCCCTTTCGCGCAGTCATTCCTCCGGCGGAGGAACGGCCGAGGAGAAAAGAGGAGAGGCGCGTGAAAGTGCAGCTTGGACTCGAAGGAGACCCAGCGGAGCCTGGAGAGTGGAGAGAGAGAGAAGTATGCGTTCACGTCGACGGGACGACTAATGACGCCACGAGAATGATCCAACCCCATGCGGCTCGACCGTGTTGCGCAGTCGTCGGCTCGAACAAAAAGAAACGAGGTTGACTCGACCTGGAGGAAGGTCCGCGCCCCCTGGTGACATTTCCCATTCTTCTCGGCACGCTATTACCGGGTCAAAGCTGCCGCCCCCGCGGGACGTCCTGCGCCCACTCCACTTTTCAGCTTTTCTACGGGAATACACTCGTCCCCGTTCCACGGTCTAGCTTTCCCCTCTAGACGGTCCCGCGGTCATCGATATTCCGCAGACGGGACCGATCATCCTTCGGCTCTCCCTTTCTCACCTTTTTGTCCCTCGCTTTTTACTCCTCTTCCTCTCCTCGGGGAATAGGATTCTACCACGATGTCGGTGTTACGAAGTAGATACGCTCGACTTTAATAAACCAAAGGAAGAGGAGAATTTTTCCCCTTCGAAGATGGAAAAACCACCCCTCCAGTTCACCTATCGACCCGCGGAACCCGTTGCTCTCGATTAATCCCCCGCGACGAGTGTTTACCCATTCACCTGTCACAATGCGCATCGATCAGGGTTAACCGGGGCCGGGAGGAAGCTCTTTTATCAGCGCGCGATATCGAGTGGTGGGAATCACTTGAACGAGCCCGGCCTCGAACAGCGAGGAATCGAGTGGAAATGCGCGTCGTACGCGTCGCGGGCTGGAGGAGCGGCGGCGTGCAGCGTAGAAGGGGATGGCCCTTGATTCTCGTTCGTGGGCATAATAATATAGACGGCAGCGAGCCGCTGGCTCGAAAAGCGAAAACCGCGAGCGAACCGCCGCGCCGACAGAGAGCAGAACGGAGAGAGAGGGCTGTAATGCATGCGATTATGCGGATCAATGAGCTATGGCCCTATTTATGGCTCTATCAGTCGACCGCTACCAGGACCTCGATCCCAACTCTCAATCCTCCTTTTCTTTTTTCCTTCGCGATGATGCCTCTTGCGTGACCGTTCGCGGATTTTGAATCGAACGGCTAATGCCACGATAACGCGAGGGATGAACGCGCGGCGACGAAACAAAGAAGCGAGCATCAATGAAGATCCGAATCTCCTCGAGTATCTGGGCCCTCATTGTAATTCATAGAAAAAGGCCAATATCTTGAATTAGCCATCTTGCAACGTATTTATCGAAGCGGAGCTAACCGAGTGGCTGAGAGAAATTCCGATCTCACTCGTCTCCTTCCTCGTTAGAAAGTCAAAAATCAAACAGGTCCCCTGTTACGATCCAGGGCCGAGGCCTGTTAATACCTTTATTATACGAACGATCCTAATATCTTAATACTGGCCGCGCAGGGTGGTATACGAGAGTTACACGAGGGTCTAATGGTCGACTCAATTAAGACACCATTAGACCAGCGGCATTTACATGTTAACGATAATAACCGTCATGATACATTCCCCCGGAATAATGTTCCGTGTGTACGCGGCCTGGCCACCGCCCGGAAGTGTACGCGTCGCCGTATAATTTCTTTTAATGGCCGCCCCGAACCCTTCCAGGCACCGATACCCCACCGACAATTTGCGAATCTTGTCTCTCGCGGCGGCATTAGCGGAACACTTTGTTGGTTCTCTTAATCGTCCAGCAGCAGACCACTGCGCTTTTACGACCTAGAGCGCGCGATCTTCCATCAGCCTGGAACGAAACACCGTTTCGCCCTTGGCTCGAGGTAATTGGTAATTCCTTTAACTCGGAGCTACCGTGTCTCTGCGAGCGCGCCACTTTACCTTCCCTTGTCCTTGTCACCGATACCCTCTCTAAACAGTGACACAGGAGATTGATTGGTAATCCGGCGACCAGCTGAATCTCCCCTCTCCCAAACAATCTGCCGCGGCAAGATCCGCGTGATTATCAGAAAAGAAGGAGTAGAGAGGGGAATTTATCGAGGAAAAAGAAGAGGAGGAAAGAGTATTACCTAGCCGCGGATCAATCGAGGGCTTAACGATCGCGCGCTCGCTCTGCCGGCGATGGCCAATAATTTCGAACGGCCCTTAACGAGCCCACTCCGCTCGGGATGCTGCGAGTGCGTCAGGTGCAACGTAGCTGTCGTCCTCCTTTTTGCGCAACGCGCTTTGTTAACGCTCGACGCTGGCTCGCCGGCCCACGCAGACCCGCGGAGATTATTGTCGGTGGCGAAAAATAGGCATCGGGACGTTGTCCCCTGCTAATCGAGCGTCGCCGCGCTAATTATCGAGTGCTAATTGAGTTGCAGCCAAGCCGACGGTGTTCTGTGTGGCTGGGCCCTCGAGGAATCGTCGTCTCGGCTTCTCTGCTGGCCATCGCGCGATCACCGAGCGTGTACCGGCAAATAATTACGCGCCGCATTTTCAATTACATTTTCAAAAATCAGAGACCGAGCTTTCCGAATGAAAACAAGGACCGGCGTCGATTGACTCGAGTATGTCAGCCGGGGGCTCCTCTGAAACCACCATCTTTCTCTCGCTTAGCGCTAGAATGTGAAAAAAAAGCTGTGGGAAAACTTTCTCGAGCCGATTGCGACAGGCTCGTGGGCCGGTTAGGGCGTTAGGCAATCGATGAATACGAATGGAAAACGCGTGGGTGCAGTTTTCCTCGCCAGCGCTTATGCAAAGCCGGGGCTGTTGCGGCGGTGCAGCCAGTCTCCGTGGTCCTTGAATAATGCATGCGATATTCGCGCGGCCGAACGAAATACACGCCGGCGTGGACGCGCGCACGTGTGCGCGTGTGTGCACTGTGCATGTGCAGGATTCGGCGAGTCCGCAGGTGGAACCGCACGGTTATTAGGATGATTTATACGAGGTGGACTGTCGGCTGGAACCCGAGGAGTCGTCCAGCCGAGTCTTACTTCAGGGTGGCGTGTCCCCCGCCCTCTCGGTCATCCCACCCCCTGCCCCTCCGGGCTCGCTAAGTCTTTTAAGTATACACTTTCGTGCGCCTAAATTCTCGTTTAATTCCTGCCGCTTCTTTTCACGGCAATTTACGTCGCGTGGATCGTCGAAGGGCGAAGTTTTCGGGGAGGGAACGTCTTCGTTACGGGGTGACGTTTTTTTCGAGCAAGCGAACCCCCGGGTTACTTTGCAACGTTGCAACAAAGAGACGTTTACAGAGTCGTGTGTGCCAGTCAAGGGCCGTTAAAGAAGTACAGGACGAAGAGTATGGGAGACAAAAGGGGTTGAAGGAACCCGGCTGCGAACGGGGTGGCAGGTAGAACAACGCTATCATTAGCCAGCCGTAAAGGCGGAATGGGAATAACAGTACCTATATGGTAATACCGATGACGGTTACGCACGCTTATTGCCGTAATACTCGATAATAATTGCCAGGTCTGCCAACATACATCAAACGACGTCCGGGTCTGGCGTGAACGTCGAAATGAAACGTCCACTTTGCAACGTTGTGGCTCGCGTTCAACACCGATATCGTAGCGGGGATTTTAGCTCGTAAATAGAGCGGGATGTGTCGCGTGTACTCGATCCAACGATCAGTCATGGGCCTCGCTATCAACTCCTGTAAATATGTAGCTACCTCTGTACAGAGACGGGAGAGCTAGAAACGATAAATTATGGAACAGAGAAGGACAGCTGATTTAGGGCCGCGCGAGGAACAGTAGTAAAGGTTAATCGAATTCGGACAGAACGCATGCAGCACGGTGCTGTTGATCCTGGAAAGAGTGCGTTAAGTAGCTTGCGAGCTTGGAGAGCTGGAACGCGTAAAATTGCGTGGGGATTCGACGCGATGAAGTCGTTAATGCTCTCAATATCGTTACCTTGTTATTCAAGGGATTCGTGGTTCGGGTATTAGCGGATCGCCACGAGTTACCCTTTCAAAAGTCCCTACCTACACTGCGTAACGATCACTGCCGACATGTCGTTCCTTAATTAAAATCAAAGGATCCACAGCTACATATGTAAAACTGATCTGTCTGCTGAGGCGAGAACAACGTCGCGAAATCGCGGCCCGCGAGAACAAGCGAGACGGTTTCCCTGTAAATTTTTTGCCCCGCCTCCGTGGAGAGGGGTCGGCCCGTCGGTCTAGAGTGGAGTGTAAGCGCGATCGGGAATTTCCGCGAGGGATCGTTACAAAACTTTTAACGGGTTCGAGAGGAGGCACTCGAGAGCCCGCGCGGCAAGCCGAGGCTTTTCGCCGCAAGTTTCGCGTTACCGCGGCCCGTCGGCTATCCCCCTTCGACCCTCTGCAACCTCCCTCCGCGGGGTGCATGCCAACTTTCGAAGAACAAAATCAATTATGGAACGGCCGTTTTTATGCGCCGCCAAGTCGCGGAGAGAAGAGCGCGGGCGGGGAGGAGGGGCCGAGGCCGCGTGATTATCGGCCCAACTTGCTAAACTAAAGTAATTCGCCCTTGGCGGGTCGACGCGTATTTCGGATTACCCGGGGATTATGCGCAGCTTTGATTTTTCTCGGCGAGGAGTAATGGAGTCCGACTGGACCACCGGTTTCACCGACAACTGATTAAAACGTCGCGTCATTTTGCCGCGAGGAAAACACCAGAATCACAAAATTATTGCCATATAAGTTGTGTTTCAATGGACATAGAGACCAAAGGAAGTTGGACGCCGCGCTAATTGCTGAGGCAGAGTTCTGGATCTAATTTGCGAGCGTCTTAGATCGGTCGATTTACCAGCGGATATGCACTGTGGACAGCATGTGCTGGCGGCAGATAAGGAGAAATTATCGTTAAAAACACGCCAGCGTGTCCGCTCTCCTCTGTCGGCTGCCCCGTCTCCCTCGTTCATCCTCCGGGGCTCTGTAAGCGGCCCCACTTACGTTTTTACTGGCCGTGGGATACACTCGAATCAAACTCCATCGGCTATTATCCGAAAGGACAAGGGTGACCGTCCACATCCGTAATTTCGTCGCGTACGGGAACGTGTACGGCGCAAGAAGCACGGGGAATAACCATTTTTTTGCACCTCGAGAGCCTTATAAGCCTGTCCACTTAGCCTTCTTTAACGTCCACAGAAGTAGCCTCAATTTTTCACGTAAAACCACGTCTTTCCCCGCACTATACAGGTATGCAGTGGCTATGGGGGCCCAAATCAAGACTTGGATGTCACGAAGTATGCAACCCCGTTGCGCCGTTACTACTCGCAAACGGAAAGATATTGGTGATTTCCTACTATCCAGTATATCTCGAACACTGTGGTAGCTTTAAAAAAAATTATTACAATGAAAACATAACGGCTTTTTAGAAACCATAAAACTGTGTAATCAAATTGTTTAAAATTTGCAATTTTGAAATATGCAGCAAAATACATTATTTATGCTTGAGACTTTTTTCCTTCGATTATCTGCGATAATGAAATTCTTTCCTTAACTTGGATTCAGATGGATCTGCCGCTCTGAGTCGTCGATACTAGTCGGTTCGACGTGCCAAGCACTATTCCAGCTAATATACAACTGCCCACGTCATACCCTCCGCTTTCAACTAGAGTCCAAGCGGGGCGAAGTAAGCTCGATAAGTCGAGACAGCGACAACTGGTCGAGAGGATCGACGGCTTCGTATCGTAGTCCCGCGACTTCCGGCCAGCTGAATTGATTCATAGAAACGCGAGAGTGGTAACGACTGGTGCTAAGCGTGCCACACCGAGACGTGTCGCAACGAGCTACTAATTACAGGCAACGCAGTCCGCGAAAGAAACGGTACCACTGTTACTAGACAGTTATTAACTGCGATTGACGGTACACCACTCAACGTTCCCCTTTACGGCCGCCTCGTGGCGAAATTACGCGTCTTCCCATAGGCGTACCATCGCTGTTACCAGCTACCTTCTCCGAAACAACACTTTGGTTCTCGGCCAGCCACCCAGAAGAATTAAGCGTGTGGAAAAACAGCATGCTCGCGATTTAGTACAGATTTAATTGGGACGCCAAGTTTCGAGTTGAAAGGCTGCTGGTGTAGCTTCGATTCAAAGCGACGCCTACGCCAGTGCCTGATGATAATGCGAGCACAAACGGATCTCTGTCCGAGCCCATCCATAATACATCGCTCCGGGCACGTTCTCCCGTTTTTTGTCACTGGATACGTTGACGGATGCGTGAAAGGAGCGTCGATCCCGTAGGACCCGGAGCTTCCTCCACCTCTTCGCGCGGAGAACGAAGGCTGGTAGGCCAGAGAACCTCGCCTCGAGGATTTCCAAACTAGGTACTCGAATTTTCGTTCTGATACTTGATCATCCCGTGGTTGGAATCTTTCAATTAAGGCATCACGATGCTTTAGGTAATTGTACACTTCAATCGCTAATTGAGAGTACCTACTTTGGTGCAAAGGGCACATTGACATATAAATCAAATGAAGTTGGTCGAAATGAAACGATAAGTTGCTGTAATAACTGTTGCGATATTATCGGCATCATTAATTATCAGTTTCCCCATCTCGCCGACCGCATCAATGAAATTCAACGCCATCGAGCGATTAAACGAGCAGAACGTTAAACCCGATCGTATCGAAAACGAATTATCGCCAAATATTATTTAGATACGCGACGGATCACTAGACGAACGACGTGCTTGCGACCCGATAGAATCTTCGGGTGATCTCAACGATCTGGCAGCAGTGCTGTTATCTCCGAGTCATTTCCACTGCAACTGTTATTTAAACACTTTCGAAAGTCAATCGCCCCACGAATTTCTACGACGCTGTCAGAGGGTTAGAGGTCGTAAATCGCTGAAGAAAGAGGATCTATGGAATTCGATCTGAACCCTCACAGGGTCAAAGAAACATCTCCCGTGGAATAATAGCCAAACAGAGTCAGCCACTGTCTCCCCTCGCACTTCACTTTTTGTCACCAGAAGCATCCTCCTCCTGAGCCTCTTCTTCCCCGTCAGGATCGTGAATCGTGATCTGTGTCCTCTGTAACGCGAGAACCGTGTTGCGATAGCACCCTCGCAGCTCTGTTTGCTTCGGAGCGAGTTGCTGGTTGGCGAACACCCCCGGGGCCAGCAAGCCGTGCGTAACTAACCTCACGCACGCTTCGCGTATCGACGTCACCGTACACTGGCTCCATTCATAAAACGCGATCGCACATACATCGAGAATTAACTGGTTTGCCCTCTTCTCCTAACATTTCCAGAGTTCCGCATATTTCACCGCACCTCGCTCCGGAGCCACAATTCCCCCGAATCTTATCAAGTGCCAAGCGAGCGTCTTCCCAGGAAAGATCGTCTCGAGAGGATCTCCGCGAAAGGTCCTCTGGAGGTCTCGGCCGGGAAATTGATCTCGGTGGTGTTTTTTGGCTCTCTCGAATGCTCGAGGAAAGGGATCCTCTGTTGCGGACGGGCGGCGAGATTTTCGTCGGCGGGCATTTCCTGGGGGACCTGCACTGTGTCAAGGCGAGTTTATCGGCGAAGCGACGGGCCACGGCAGCGGTCTGTTTACGCCATAAAGCTGGTCGCCCGATCGGACGGCCGTGTTATATTAGGTGGCGCGAAGTAGGCCGGCTCCGAGGCTACAGCTTCCTTCCCCTTCGAGATCAACTTGGAGCACGCCGATTATGTAGCTTCCCCACGCTCGCCGAGTTTATTTGGCCAGCGCTTGTCGAGGTATTTCCTATTTGGTGCTCTTGGGACTTCCGATCGCAAATAGCGCGAGATTCCAGCGTCTCTCTCAACAAACTCCCACCTTCCGGAATCTTCTATCGGGATTCGAGTGTTTTGAATATCTAAGTGGCTTCGGACTGGTCCTTCGCTGAGGGGAAATCTCGACCGAGTACAGAGTGAAGATTCGAGAGAAATGGACACAGCGGAGGCGACAAACATCTGCGAGGAATTGTTCCACTTTAGCAGGTGATGCGTGCACGAGCTCGGTTCTAGGAACGATATCGATCAGATTTACGGCGTTTGGCGCGTGCTCCGCCAGTTCTGACGCAAGTAGTTTATTCGGTGTCTATTGTGACGGGGACCCATCAATGAGTCTCGACTTCATCCCGGTTTCAACGACGCTGCGAGCCGACCCTCGTCGTTCGCGGCGAGGATTATCGTTGTTATCGCGGCGTACGCGGACGCGCCGCTGAAAAGTGTCGAGCAGGCAATAATAATTAATGTTAAGTGATAGGGAGTTTATCGAGCGACACAGAGTGATCGATGTCATAGGCCCGTTGCCCCTGCAGATAACCCCTTCTCGTGACATCGCCCGAGAACTTATCTGTTTCCACGAATGCCCGTTGCATACCGAATTCTTTCGCTCCGCCACGGACTTTCTACGGGCACGATAGCGTGGCGTTTTCCGACCGATCGTGCGTCACGGAATACAGATCCTCTTCCACTGCTGGCCGTGCCAGAAGTCACGCGCCGTTTCAGGTGTCGCAATGTTCGACGGTGGCAAGTTTATGGAGTAATTGAACGCGAAGATACCGATTGCGCGGGGAGAAATGGAGGGAGGGGGCCGTTCCTTGACACTGATAAGAGGAGCCATTAGAAAAATCGCGCATAATCTGTGAAACGTTTCTGTACGTCAGGAGCTGAGCGATTTCTCGTTCATTAAGACGCTTACACTTTGGAATACGAGTTCATAAAATGTCTATAAACGATGCGTTTTATTGCGTTATAATCTATACCCAGAAATGCACTGGCGATAAGGTGTGACAGGCCTGCGGCGACCGTAGCGAAGGAATTGAGCGTTCCTCGAAAAGTAAACGACCTGAAATCTCCTTTAATCGTTGCGACACCATTTGACGTTTATAATTCATCACCATTAACGGAATACTTTTGAGAAGGCTATCGGTGGTCTACTCTTATACCAATCCCTTTTCGTCCTTTCCCTTGGAACAGAAGCGAAAAGAAGGGACAAACTGTGGCTCGCAAGTTTCGAAAATTAATATTTCGACCTATCGCGCGTGTCGCTCCCAGTTACCCAATATCACGGCTTATCCGCAATTTTAATTGACCAAACACCATTTAATGTTCTGCTTTCCACGGACAGTATGCATAAAAAATAATATTATAACATTAGAACGAAGAAATCGCTTAAACTAAAATATAAACTCTTTTGCGCGAGTATAATAATTTGTACTACCACATACTACCTATGGTTTCGCGAAAGGAACAACCGAGTAAAACTCAACCAGTGTACCGTTCGACGATCCATCAAGCAGCCACGGTCGACGAAACGCGGACCCCTTTGGCCCCTGTCGCTTCCGGTGCTATCTGTTTACAGGAAGACGATATTCTATTAAGCGGGGCCAAGTAGTGTCACGTCGGCGCGAGCGTCCCATGAGGATCAACCCTTTGCCTGGCCCCATGCATAATCCACGACCCCGCGGAGACGCAGGAAATTAGAGGCCCCTCTCTCGAATCTGCTCGCCGTGCCACCAGCCGAGAAAGAGAGATGATTTAGGGCCGAATGATAGGGAGGAATCCAATAACGAGGACCGCGGAATATGCACCGCAATGAATTAGGATTCGGACCGTCCCCTTGCCGCGCTTTCGAGTTTCGACGGCAACGAACGGGAACGTGGATGAATCGCCGCGGGCAATCGCGTGTTCCTCGAACTCGAGGAATCGCTGATGGGATTAGAGGCACGAGGGGGCGTTGAATTTTCTGTGCGATAACGAGCGCGAGTGTGTGGAGACGGGAGAAGAATGTTCTAAGGCCTAAACGATTGATTAACCGATCTCTGGGCTAGAGGTAGGTATATTACCGATGTGTAGCTAAGGGAACTAAGCAACCCTTTCCAAATAGGAGGCAACCAACTGTACCTAACGCGGAGAACCTACACCTATCGATTCTCGACCCCCATAAATTATTTGCAAATAGATGGTCCAGGGCTGAAGCAAAATCTCCCCGAAAGCTCCATGATTCATCCGAAAGATACAAGCGCGCTCCTCCAATCACGGAATCACGCTGCCGAGATCAATAGCGGCCGCGGAGATAGTTGCCGCTCGTTTCTCGATCTCTGCGGGCATCGGACGTCAAACGGAAGGCATCGGGAAATAAAAGGACCGGGAGTTGTTATGACAGTCAGCGGCGGGCAATCCATCACCGAGATTTGGTCTCCACGGGCCGACCGCGGACCAACTTATCCAATATTTAAGGTTTTGTCCCTCGCGGCCGGCCTGATATATCACTCGCATTAATATATATTTGCGGGGGAGATAACTTCGCGTTGAGGGGAGGGGGAACAAGCGGCTGGTCGCATAAACGACCGAGATTCGCAGCTTCTTCGCGAATAATGGATAGAACGTTATATATTGCGGGCTGTCTGGCAAAATGAAACCTTTTGCCAATATAGCAGCGGGTTTCTTCTCGCGGAACGAGCATTCAAATGAATAATTAATGCTTCGCAAATTTTACTAGCTTAGCAAACGTTACGGGAAACTTCTGTTTACTCCGACGTAGAATAGAATAAGCTGTGACGAACGGTAACGTGAGTACCTACATATTATCTACTGAGAAAAAGGACTGACATGCAAATAACGATTGAATTTCTGGCACGTTCGCGCGCAAAGCGTCCCTCTGTCGGTGGAGCTCTTATGAATTGTCCCGTAAACGCTGTCGTGTTTCGGGGAAAGCCATTACGCCACCGTTCCCGTGGACACTGGACGATCACGAGATCCGACAGAGGGTTGGAGAACGGTGATCTCCGGAAGTCGGTGTAATTGCGGGGTATCGTAATTACAGGTCGGCCCCGAGTGATACGGCACACGAATGGAACAGTGTTTTTCGGGTTGACAAGAGACGGTAGGAGGCAAGGATAGGGCTGCATTATCGGCCCAGCCAGCTTGCGAAATTGCGACCGCGCGAGCAATTCCTCCGACCAATTAGGTTGTCCGAGAAACGATAAAATGCAAATCGGTTGCGATACTGCCCTTCCGTTTACGAGGCCTTCTCTTCCTGTCGCTCCTTTTTCATCACTTGGGTCTCATTGGACGAGGCGGCGTTGCACGCCTGGCGGGATGACCGAACTGTACAGAGGATGTTAACGAACGATAACGCGCGATTCGTCCAAGGGGGTATGTTTTAGAAAGGGAATCGATAATGTCATCGTGAAATTGATGAATCGAGGCGTCAGGCGCGTCCCGAGCTACCTCGTGTGCTCCCAACCGCACATATCTTGCCGAACATCTGTTACTACCGTATCATGTAGGAACGGGGCCTTTTTATTTCAAGCTTAACGTCTTCCACGGCAAATACATAAATCTGTCATCGGCGTCTTGAATAATGCGCGCGCAGCGAAATTTCGTAACCAGATCGTCGCGACGATCGTAAAGTTTCTTTGGCGGTTCGTACCGCCGAGGCGGCGGCGGCTCCGTTTACAAGTTGACGCGCGAGCCGTAACGAACTCCGCAATAAAAGATAAATGATCCACCAAGTAGTTTATTTGGGGAACGTATCCTTTCTAGAATTTTATAGACTCGATCGATCGTTAAGCTGAACGACGCTTTCGCTCCTTCGACTCCTTCTGTGTGTCGTTCCCGATAGTCTATCGAAGCCAGCGCGTTGTCGTCAATGTTTATCTTTTTGCATGTCTTGCGATCGTCTCGATAATGTCGATCGCCAACGATCCACGCTTCACGGAAATGTTTAATCGCGTCCTTAACTGCTCGCCCGAGTAAGCTTAATTATCTGGACGATAATGACGCGCGTCGACCCGCGGATATCACAAAGTACCATTCCGCTGGCTCGCTTTGGGACGTGGATACGTTCTCGCCTGTTGCGAGTTCGTCGAATGCGCTCGACGGCCCCTAAGCACGCGATGCTGCTTCTTTTTTATGAAATTCTACGGGCTAAGCTGAAATTGTTGGTTTAAAACTTTGGATGCGTGCGGTATTCGGCCGAACGAGCAACGATTATGAAGCGAGAACGGCTCGGTTTGCGCGACCACACGCGAAACTAACTTCTGTCTGCCGGACGTTTGCGTGAAAGTGGACCAGTGGAGCCGGAAACGTCGCCTCATATGCAAAATCACCTGTCCGGTGAGTTTGCCAAGAGAACTGATGAAATCTCGTAGAATTTATTAGGTGCTCGTAGACATTTGGTCACGTGTAATATATGTACCTATATATTTCGATACCTACTGATTGAGTTTTCTTTAAACGACAGACAGGAGGATACAGCTCGAAGGAAGTTGAAATTGAGGCATTTGATGAAAAAAGGGCACATACGACAAAATGACATTTCAAGAAAATCGATATCACAGTTTTCATTATAGTATTCATTACTTAATAAAAAGTAATGCAATTAAATCCATTTTTTAAGGACGTAGCTACCGTGCCCCTCAAACGTTCTGAAAACAAAAGTTATGATTTGAAAATGATATGTGTCTTTATTTATAAGTTTCAAGCAAGTGGTTTATGTTTCCTTTTTCCGTAAATGTGGTAAATTCGTAACAGAATTGCTTCTTTGCTTAGTTATTTAAATATAATTTTGTTTACTTACTTCGTTACACATTTTTTATACATTGCTTAAATAAACAAAAAATATAATGTTTTAAGTAAGTAGATATTAATTTCTTGGATTTTTCGCAGTAAGTTGTCTTACAAATTAATGTTTTCTTGTCTAAATTAGTTTCTTTCCTTACGGACTCGATACTCGTCTCACCTTCCATATTTCCTCGCTTACACAAAAATCCTCTATGAAACAAAAGTAGGTACTTGTCGGACGACAGCACGATAGCGCGACCGCTCAGCGACTATGTATATAGCTAATCTGAACGCGAGAGATGCAATGTCCTTGATATATTATACATATATGTAACATATAAGCCTGTGTGCCCTTTCTCCATCAAATGCTTCAATTATTCCAGCGCGGAAGGCGATGAAGGGACGCGAGAAGATCGTCCCGCTTCGTAATTCCATCGGGGAACAATTTCCACTTTGATCCCTGAATGGAGGAACGGTTCGGAAGGAAGGAAGAGAAAAAGATGCGAACGGAGCTACCAGGAGGATTGTTCGGGGGCCGTGACGAAGCCTCGAACTCGTTAAGGTTGTCTGCAGAAGGGGCTGGTTGTAGCTCGAAAAGCACCGGACATAACGCTAACGCGGCGCATACAAACGGCCGCTAATGGCGCGGATAGCTTTTGTTGTTTTTAATTAACCCTTTCTTTTAAGACGACCGAAGGGAGCGGTAAAGCCGTGGAAGAAGGGGTTTGAAGGCGCTCCTTCCTGCCTTCTGCCCATCCCGCAACCCTTCCCGTCCCGCGGGGGATGTAAATATGCGGGGAATTGCACCTAGGAGACAGCCGCTGGCTCCCTGCAATTAAACCTTCATCTAATTAGCTCGACTGATTGCCGGCGGACCCGCGGGATCGACCAGAAAACTCGCTCCACCTGCTGGTCGATGAATTCTTTTCCTGCAAGGAGGTATCTGTTCCACGATTTTCATGAAAAATCATCAATAAGAGAGACAGACTCGTTGCTAATGAAACGAAGGGTGCTCTGCTTGATACGCGAACATCGTCGCGACGACGCGACGCTCTTCGAGTGGAATTATTGTGAGAAATGTACCGAAACGGTGCTCCGTATCGGCCGATTGATAAGCTTATATTAACTCTCTGGTAATTAATTCTTTCGGTGCTCGGTGAGTGGCAGAGAAACTTTATCTTCCGCGCTACACTGGTCGCGCTGCATCTCTGGCAGGGAGGAACGTGGAGGAAGAAGCAAGCTTGTAATTCATATTCTTAGAAATTCATTCCGAAAGATGGATATAGGTAAGGGAGATTAATGAGCATTCCTGCGATATTAATTGAAAAGGAAAGTGGAATCAGAACGTGTAGGTATGACGTCTGGCAGTGTTTGAAGGAAGCTCGACGCAGCATGGAAGAAGCTTCGGCTCGGTCGAAACGCCCTCGAAATGGTCGCGGTGTCGGTGGATAGAAGGACGAAGAAGAATCGCGTTAGGAGTCGGCGCTTTGTCGCGGTCACGGGGCTGTCAATCACCGGTGATAGGAGGCGACACGTTAATCTGAAGAAGAGCCAGTTGACCGCACAGCGTCCCCTCTTCTGCGGTCAAATAGACCACACGACCTCGTCCCTCGCGGTCTTTTTAGTTTTACTCGTCACTCCACTCCGGAATCGTCCGCGACGCTTTGTCGCTGGTCGAGAAGCTTTGAACTCTGCTACACCTTCGCGGCTACAGCTGCTCAATTCCAGAAATTCTAGAAAAATGGAAATGTAGCATGCCTACATGCGTCTTAGCAGCCTCGTCATGGTAGATTTGCAGGGGTCTGCCGCGTTGGTTCGCGGGATTTCCTCGGCCCATACGCAAGAGGAATATCCGATCGCGAACAGCGACGTTTGCAAAAACTGACCGGGCCTGACAAATGCGCGAGGAGGCGTAGCTGGACGTCTTTACGGATGAGAAACGGACGGCGGGGTTATCCGCGTTATTAAGTGCCGCGTTTCCAGCAGGAATGGCGCCATTTGTTTGGCCCGATATCGCCCAGACTAATTCGCCTTTCGCTAGGCTCGCCGAGACAAGGAGGAGGTGTTGCCACCGCTCTCTTGGCATCGTTGATGAACCAGCGAGTAGCTCTGCGAATGAGCTGTTACCTCCTTTCACGGTTAACAACGACGTTTCCTAAGCGAGCTGGTTCCTCCTTGAAATATAATACACTGGTGGGCTGGATGCTCCGTGGAATCATTCACTGGGGGCCTAAATCGCTATCGCGTGATGGAAAAGACTCGGTCGATGTTGGCGAGAAGAATCCAGGTGCCGCGAGATTTATCACTGCTCGACGGAAGCCGATGGTTACCGTTGCAAAAGCAACGCAAGCGAGCAACGTCTACAAAAAAAGGGGCTTTTTACCGCTGGACGGTTCAAAGAAACACTATCCAAGGCGGTTTGAATTTGAGGCGAAGTGCGTGGAGGCGAGACGGGAGCAAAGTGGAAGAGATTTATCGGTCCGGCGTGTCGTGGGCCGCGGAATAGCAGCCGGTTATATTCTGTAGGCAGCGCGGGATTCGGGGCCACCCATCCGGCAGATCGCAGCGCGATAAACGCATTATTTAATTACCGTGAGTAATTACCGATTATTACACGCCGCGGCCTGTCCCGGCGCGCTCTCCGCCATTAATTACACGAACGATCGGACGAAACACTCGTTACGCGGCAGTCTTTAATCGGCTGGAGTTCGCGTGGCCTTCGCCTATACGCAACCGATCGCGGTTCACCCTCTTTCTCTCCTCTGTTCGGCCCCCCCCCCCTACCCACGCGCGACAGCAGACACGCTTTCGTTGATTTTTTCCCTCTCGAACGGAGAGTTAGGGGCTCTCTGGGTTTGTAAATCATATAAGTGAAAGCGGAGGTCAATGGGCGACCTTGGGGATTCAAAGACCTTGCTCCAAGTGATTCAGACGAATTTAAAGTCACTAAAATGTTAAGCGGTTAAAAATATCTCCTTTTATCATAGGAATTGTGCAATCTATAATGCCAAAGTATTCGAAGAGCCACCCTGTCTACTCAGAAAGGGCAGCCACTCTCGAGTGGCGACCGATCCCAAGGACCGCGCGGCAATTCTCGGGATTAGGATTAAATATTGATGGGCAGCTTGATACAGATTAATGTGGATCCCGCCTGGAGCTCGATCTCCTCGCGCAACCCGAGAGTGATTTGTCTCTGGACTCCGTTTCTCGCCAAAAGCAGCGACACAAGCGTATCCGCCCCTGGTCTATCGTTCGAAGAAGAGAGGAGAAATGCGTGATTGCCACCTCCGGACGTTCCACAGATCGTCGAGTTCCCTTATCTGCCCCGTTTCTTCCGTTATCTCCGAATTCGCCATGGCCTCCCTCTTATGACGAACAGTGTCGCTGGAGGTCGCTCATTCATCCCCAGATACACTCTCCTAGGGGAATACTATTAGCGCGCCGGAATATGGATGCTAACTTATATATTTACTCTCCCTTATAACGTGGAATTATTTGAGAAAAATTCTTGTTGGCGAGAAAGTAGCTGGCAAAAGTCACGTGGTAATAAATGGTCTCGCTTTCGCGCAAGAAACCACAGAATCCAGTCCGCGTGTTCGGTTTGCCCCGGGGCTGACGGCTGAGCAGTTTACGGAAGGCGTCGCGACGCTCGCGGGAGGGCCGGGAGGTGCAGGCACGGGTGGACGCGCGTGTCGTCGCTCCAAGCAGGCAGTGAAAATGGTTTGTGCCAGAAAGTCTCGGTTAAGTTAAACACGGAGCGCGGTCCGGGGGCGTCGTAAAGCGCCGCGGCGCCTTCGTGTTTACGCGGAGACGTCGAGGCCCACCAACCGCGTCATCCCTTTCCATCGACACTCTATGGCCGTCTTGCTCGCGCGCGCCGCGACCCGCCGCGGCCCGCCGTCGCCTTCGTTCTCTCTACTTATTCCGCGTCTATTTTCGGCCACGTGACAAATCTCTATGCTGGCCGGATTTATCGAGCGACATTCTGGCCCGTGCCGTGCCCATATGGTAGCCACGCCAACTATTTCGGGACGCGAGGTGCGATCTCCCTTCGACAAGTGTATCCACTCTCGATCGCCAACGGGAACGTGTCAGGTACGGATCTTACCCTGGAAAAGGCCAAATTCTTCTCCGAACCTCGATCTCATCGCATTCGAATTCACCGACACTTGTCAACGGACAGCAACTGCTTCCAATCATCGAGCTAGCCGTCGTTTCTAACAGTTCTACCGAGCTCCAGCATAGATTTTCACATTCCACGCGTTCGAGAGCTAAAATCACCCAAAGGAGAAATAATCAAGAGGCGATCCGGAGGATGATTTACGAGCGTCTATTCCATCGCTGGAATTTGTCAGTCCTCGTCCCGGGATGACCCTAGGTGTTCCTTCGACCTCTCGATATCGATCTTCCTTTATACGAATCGAAAATCGGGGGAGAGAGAAGGGCGGCGTGGAGCGGCGTGAAAGGCGCGATCCCTTCGCACGGAGAAAAACTAAGTCTTAATAATGCCGGGCCGAGATAAATTGGTACATTAGCATCTCGGCCGTGATTCATGGTGACGTTCTCTGGATGTTGGAACGAAGACCGAAGGGGCCGTGATATATCGTCATTAGCATTGGTTTCATATTAGAACAAATAGAGCCACGCTTTAGCCCTTAAAACGGTACTTAATGGGGTGTGCACCGTGCACCCTCGAGGAAACTCTCACGGTGACTTGTACTTTCGCTGGCCATCTGTCCGCGGATTGTTTTTCGTTCACCGTGAACAACAGGGAAATCGGTCTTTGCTTCCTCCCAAATCCCAGATAATAAACTTGAGAGCAAATCAAAATTCGTTTCACATTAAATCTTCTACACCAAAACGAAGATTGTTCGATTCGCAGATGTTCCGTTGCCACGTCTGTCCCCGGCCGACAGAAACAATGCTTCATTTCCATAAAATCATTTCCCAGGAAGCAATTTCTGGCGTTTCTGAAAGAAAGGAGCCGAATCCCCGAAATCGTTTCCGTCCACAAATCAATGGGCTCCCATTCGCTGTGCTCCAAACAGCGATTTGTATCCCGCTAAAGGGGGCAATTACAGGCAAATTTATTCGGCGTTTCCGTGTAAACGCGCGAGACAAAGATTCGACGGCTCGATATTAAAGGTGGCGAGCACGCGCGCGTCCCCGTCCAGGGGAAACAAAGGGCGCGACAGGGGGTGAGCAACCCCCGATCCGTTGTAATTCACGGTTTGCCGGTGCATTTATTAACGGCGCGCCGTGTCACTCGGGGCGACGCCTTTTCCATGATTTATCGTGCACGCGCCAAGACGCTTTGCTAGCGCTGGGTCAGGGCGCGTCTTGGTTCGCCCGCGGCCACCCTTCCCTCATCTTCCAGCTGCCGAATCCAACATGCAGATGGAAACGCAGATGTTGCCTTTCAACCCTGTCACCGTCCGACAACGCGCACTGTCTTTCTGCGCGAGCCTTCGGGCGAACACTTCGGAGAGTGAAGTCAGTTCTGAATTCTCGTAATGTCTTTCGTTTCTATGCAATGTGAATCTCTAAAATCGGTAATCGTAAGTCCCCTTCGCACAGTGCGTTCATACATGGATAAAGATTGAAAAATCAAATATTTTGTAGGGTGATATTTATCATTTACTATTTACATCAAGATGTTCAGGAATCGAGTTCGGTTATGTTTGATGTGTTACCGTAGTTGTTTACGATGTTATTTACCATCCTAACCTGGAATCTAAGCACTTGAAGCGTCACTCGAAATTCGTTCGCGGTGGAGTTACTTTCTTTTTTTTATTTAGACTGATCATTAGAAAACATCTTAGTCCCGAGAATGAAAACTTTATTTCAATCGACTGTTCAAAAAATACGTAACAAAACGTATCCGTGATTTTTTTATACATATTTAGTTCCCGTAACTTTATACTTTGTGAAAATAACGCGCTTTTCTGCTACTACTTGCGATAATTTGAGAAATAAATTCTTTTAGGAAGAAGTGCGTTTTATATATTATTATTAGAAGTTTATAATAACAATGCATTACGTTAAAGTATTTAGAGTCTTCTTCTTTTTTAGTCTAAATAAGCTTATATATTTAAAATATATTTTAAGGAAAAAATTCTAATTTCAAATGCACGTGGCAAAAATAATTTGATAAAAATTTTTTTTTAACAAAAGTTAGTCAGTATTCGGTTGACAACAAATTACAAGAGTAAGTATTGGTACAAGAACTTTTTATTCAATAAAATATTGAGATCACCTCAAGTTTTTTTAATGCGACTGTATATTTTTTTCTACACCAATCGATGCATCTTTATATTCTGGTTAAAAAAGTATTGGGGTATATAGGTCGGAAAATGATTAGTTCGGAAGTTATGCTGTTTGTCCCGACTTGCCATTGATTCAACGCACTGTGCTTCGTGACGATTTCACTATAGCCCCAGGACTACGTATATTTGTCGCAAACCCTGGCGATCCTCGGAGTTGCTCCGAGAATGATGTCCGCCACGGAAGCATCTCTGAAACGCGGCCTGTAAGCTGGCACGCGAAGCTCGCGCGGGTAAACGTAAAATTCAGTCGGAACGTACGTGCATCTAATAAATAGTTGGAGCCGCAGCGGACGATTAACCGTTCGGGTGCACGGCAGAATTTCTTTCTGCTCCCGTATAACCTTAGACGCGAGCGGATACGCATACTTTAAATTCCGATGCCCTTCCCAGTAATATACAGAGAGCGAGCAATTTAGCGTAGCCGGCCAGGGAGAATTTCCCGAAGTTCCCTTCCAATACTTTACGTGCCTCGAAACCAGTCATCTACGTCCCCCGTTGCCGATCCACGATCTACTACGCCAATTAAACGTTTTTCACCGTCTTGCACGGCATTAGGGCCTCCACGACCCCTGCAACGCGATGCACCTCCGACCGAACGGCCGGGGGGCCCATCGATTACGCCTGGATGATGATGGACATCGTTCCGGGCTGATGAAACGACGAATTTATCGGGACTTTAGAACGCAACGCGCGATGCTTGACAGTACTACTAAATTTTCATGGAAGAACCGATGCAGAGGAAGCTGACCGAATCAGATCTGATCGATAGAAGTTCAAGGGTTGTGAATGCAAACGAGACACTGTCAAAGCTCCACTGGCTTCCGGGGAGGATACCGGCGAAGGACGAAAGGATCATTAGCGGTCGATGGGGTCCGGCCGTGATACACGGGCTTCCCGATGAAAACTGTATTGAAGCGGCCCTCTCGAAGAGACAGACACGTCCCGTCGATATAAATAAAGTATCGGGGGATAGAGAGAGCGGGTCGGAGGCTGACACAGCGACGGGGCAAATGAAAAATGCCGAGACGGACGATCAATGTAAATATATTCATGACGTGGGGTGAGCCGAGCGGCACGGGGATGCCAGATATGTATACCGACTTTTATAGGATGGGGCTTGCCGAGGACTCGATGGCACTTGGACGGCACATAATTCACTCTTTGGCAGCTCATTACAATTTAAAAAGGCCTTTGTCAGCGTGCACTGACCGTGATTTCTTACGAGCTGACGAGCTGCTCGCGCGTCACGGCCCTGTCACCTTCGGGACAGCGAAACCAGCCCCGAGGTACCTCGAGGAGCTCGACGAGGACCGTCCGTCCTTCCACGAACGCCCAGCCGAACTCCTTAATTTGCCAGCTGAGAATCAACGTCCTCCTTTCCCCCCCCCCTCTCTCTCTCTCTCTCTCATCGTCACCGTTTTGCCCGCTTCGGGAACTAGTCTAGCTCACGACGATGTTTTTACAAACAGAACGATGCCTGCCGTGTCACTCACGAATTGTCCCGAGCCGTTCGAGGATCGACAACAACGGGTTTTTGCTCGGCCGGACGGAACCCGTCTGGCGCAGGAACAAAAGGAGCAGCGACGAATCGACCGCTCGGGATTTCTAATTCCAGTCGCCCGATCGGTCATGTTGAAAGAGAAATGACTCGGTCGGCGTTTTCGGCACCGATACCCCGCGCAATTACTGGCATCGTCTTTTGTACCAGCGGCTCTGATGAATGGCACTAGCGGGCCGATCCGTGTCGACACGGTGATCAACCGAAACTATGGATCGCTACGGAACGAAAACAGGTCACGAGAAAGAGGAGTCTGAGAATGGGCTAGATTTCGCAACGTGACTCGCGAGTTACACGCCAAAGCAGCACCTGGTTGAACAATTTTATTTATCTTGATTGCTCGAGTATTTCAGCGCCAACAGGCGACGTCGATCTTGAGGAGTTTCATTCAAAGTAAATAATAGGCAAAGTTAAGTTCCCTTTCTGTGCTCCTGGAGTGGATAGGCGGTTTTCTCGCGAGGCACCTCTTCTACCCAAGCAGGGGGAAAGTTCGGAAGGAGGGAACGAAGCAGAGGCTACCTTGGAGGAAAATGCAACTGCGTCCCCGTGGGACCGAAATTGATATGTATTCCGCGCTGCGGCGCCGGCGCGCCCAATCTATCGCGGGTCAAGCAACCGGAATTTTAAGCGCGATACACGCCAACATCGATTCGAGGGTGCTTTGTGCTCGTGATATACTGGGTGGTCCGGGCATTTTTTAGTTCAACCGCCTTTTTCACTACTTACGGCTTTTATGATCCAACTTAAACGCTCCATAAATTACTATAACTCCCATGCGCGATAAGTAGCATTGACATTACGGATTTGTGCACTTGTCAAGGTCGGAACGCAAGGAAATACCCCGTTTTGTATTAAAAGTTTATAACTTCATCGAGGAAAGCAAAGTTTTCGATCGTTTCAGTGCAGCACCCAGTATACCCGCAAACAACGGAGCCCGAGCGTTCGAAGGAAGGACGAACGCCGGCCAATCGCCTCTTCCATAGATTCTGAAACTTACGAGGGCATAAAGTGCGCCCTCCTATACTTATATATCGCCGATACGTATGCATACACGCGCCCGTGGCCACGAACGGATCGCGTGAGCGACCGCGGGGAAGGGTGGAGCGAAGGGACGGTAGTGGTCATCGTCGGAAAATTGAATTTCGTCCCTGAGGGCCGGTCGGATGAAGTATGCTGACAGTTGGAAAATTTGCGTTTAACCGTCTGCACGCCACCCTCCCCGAAAATCCTCCACGGCTCCCTTTCCTGGATTCTTAAATCCGGGGGTGTTGTCCTGAATTTCTTACAGTTCTCTTCGCTTGCTTTCTTTCAGCGTTTTCTTACTAATCAGAGGCTTAGGCTGGTGGGATTCTATTTCGATCTGAAGCCACGGATTATCTGACATCGATTCTAAGTGGTGATACTCACCGTGACGCACCCATCCGTGATGACACCTCTCGCAGTACCGGATGTGTCGCTTGCCTGGGGTGAAGGAGTCGCAGGAGCACCCGTTCACCGTGCACCTGATGCACTGCAATCAGAGAACGCAATAATCAGTAACTGGGGACGCTGAAATGAAACTGGAGGCGTATCCGAAAGCAGTAGGTACAGTTTCAACGGGAACACACCAAAGCTTAATGTTTCTTACAACTTAGAAATCATCATCTGCTCAAGGCGGAAGGAAAGAGTGAAGAGTGGTGGGGAGGGGGAATTTTTATTCGACTTTCCAGCCAGGGGAGGAAATATCCCGGACAGTTTGGCGCGGATTAAAGGATCGTTGCCACAGGCGAGTCGGAAAAAAGGGGGTGTGGTATTTTGAGTGACCGTTTGGCATAACGCCACCCCAGAGGAAGCTCGTAAGAGACGAGGCTCGGTCGGATTTTAAGGAACCGTGAATATTTTCCGCCCTTCGGCACGAAATTAACCCCTTGGGAGCCACCGTCCAATCCCGGCCCCCAGGGCTGAAAGGAAACGAGCGAGCCTCCTGGATCGGGTATTACTTTATGTACGCGGCAGAAAAGTTTATTTTCCGCCAGGTATCCTCGACCGGCTGCCGGCTAAAAAATATTAATTCCTTCCTCCTCCATCTTTCGCGCGTTCCCAAGTTTCCCGTTAACCGACACGGATCTGCACTAAGGGAAACTTTGGATCCTTATTAAACGGGAGCCTTTTCATCGTCGAACGTCATTTTCATTATGCTAGGAGCACCTCGATCCGACGTCCGGATCTCTGCTGAAAGTGCAGCCGCCGGAGACCGATGGTAAATGTATTTTCAAAGAAATCCAAGCATTCGCAAGAGTTGGGGTATTTTTCTGCTAATCGAGGAAGGGTCGAAAAGAATATCTTCCAACATTTCGTACACAAATTTTTATTTCAAATAATTTTTTGCCCATTTCGGGTGTTGAACGTGTTTCAATTTTATGAGGAATGTCCATTTTTCGAGATTTTGCGATTTGTAGCATATTTTTTTTATAGCAATTGGGGCTACAGAACTGTCGAATCACAAAGGGTTACAAAGTTCTCGATAAAGCTGTTTTGTAACATTCCCTGTTTTCTCCCTAACCCTTCAAACGTGGTGTAGGTACAGTAAAGCATTCACTGCCACGTTAGTTGAAACGCATCAACCACGTTCGGATCCAAAGGCAGGGTGAATTAACTTGAAGATTCACGGGGCGTAGAATACAAAAAGCAGGGACGCTGTTTTATGCGAACGCAGCCTCCCCTCACGGTGCTAGCAGGCAACCGCTAATATCGCCATATAATCTGTCGCCGTTCCGAATAAATAACCCGCTGCGAGGCTAATAAAATTCTTCGGCTGCGAAATTTTGTCGACAAGGCAGCACTGCGCTGACGGTGCTCTCCCCGACAGAAGCTTTCCCGCGAATAAGCTTCCACGGTGGCACGGGATGCTGTCTGTATAAAGACACATGGCTCGCGCGTCGCTTCATTTGTCTTTATATTAGCTGCGCATGCCGCTGGAACGCTACAACAGCGTGCCACCCTCTTCCTTGCTCCGCCACCACGACACATTCACGATCAACCGTCCTCCTTCTGGAGCAGACCTTCCGCTGTGTAGAAGAGAATCTACTTCCCTCGCGGAAGGGTACGAAGACCGCGTCAACCCCTAAACGCTCGCTCTTCTTTGCGTGGGTTTGCGAGGCGTTTGACGCTTATCGACGTAGTTCGATGGGGACTTTATGTTGCTTCGCAGGAATGCCATAAGCGCGAAGGCAGAGTTTAGAATGACGACACAGACGCGGAGGACACAACGGAGCTCCTCGAGAACTTCGAAACCGGCTTCGGAAACGACACCTCGCGCACATGGCTGTTGCTGAGAAGCCAGCAACCCGGCTGTCCCTCGTTCCTTTGCATACCCTTCACTTTCGCGCACTGTCTTCCGCTATCGTGGCGTACAGAAGGCAATAACATTTTTACGAGCCACGAAACATTTATTGCCAGCTCGGTGCCACCGCCGCGGCGTTTTATCATCGCCGTTCCTCCCGTTTAATGCTTACTTCCCCGCTTAAGGACGCCGCGAGCGGCTTCTGTATATTTTTCGCGGTTGTATATCCTCCGATTAGACACCAGGCAACGACGGTGTCTGCCGGCGCGCCGACGAGTTCATCAATTCCCCGCTCCTTTATTTCTCGAAACTACGCGCACACGGCCCAGGGTGATTAATCGGCTCGTCCCGTTCACCTAATGAAACACGTTTGCGTTTCTCCGCTCGCGTGCGGTTATCGGCTGTCCATGTGGCGAACAGAGTGGTCGGAGGCTTTCTTACGACCGTGTTTGAAGAAACTAACGAGGGAGCCGGAATCAGCGGCGAGGGTTCTGAGGCGAGGCGACTTTACGCGCTGGATAGAATCGCCAGGGTCTAAAGTGTTGATAGAAGTTTCAGTTCGATGTAGATGGAATTATGGAAGCGCAAGGTGCATCGACTACATGGTTGCAAGGCGTGTGGCGTTACAAGCGCATCTCGTTGTAAAAGCCTCGCGGCGCGTGCGCCAAAATTAGCAGCCGGCTTTTTTTGCCCAGAGAACATCGAGTGCAGCCGCCGCTTTCAAAAAAATCGTAAGCGATGGCCACCCTCGACTTTGCCGGTCCGTGTTCCTCGTGTTTTAAAGGGAGGCGCTACTTTGGACGCATGAAACCATAGCTTTTGTTTAGTAATTTTTTTCTTTTAGGTAATGAACTCAATAGGACATCTGATTAATGCTATATGTTATACATCTTTTGAATTACCCGGATCTCAGAGTCTATTCATCCGATTGACTTGATGTTTCTAGAGAATCTTCCTTTTATGCTAATCTAAAGCAGTAGGTACTACGGATTT
The DNA here is from genome assembly GCA_929113495.1 of Andrena minutula. Taxonomy (NCBI): domain Eukaryota; kingdom Metazoa; phylum Arthropoda; class Insecta; order Hymenoptera; family Andrenidae; genus Andrena; species Andrena minutula. Next base: position 446,278 of record OV815993.1, read on the forward strand.
TACGATTACTGGAAAATATTTTTAGCTATATTAAACAAGAAAATTTGCTTTAATCTTCAGGAGATGTATAACGAATGCCATTAATCAGATTTTCTATCGATTTCATTATTTAACGGAAAAGAATTGCTAAACAAACCTATGATTTTCATACGTCAAAATGGTAGCACCCCTTTAAAAGGGAAAGGGGAGTATAATTATTGGACGGGCGAATGTCATGAAGCTAATCGTGATTCCTCGTCATTCGCGGCTGAAGGAAGAAGAAACGGCCAGAATTTGGACGCGTAACTAGGATATCTGGACAATGAAATCGAACACGAGTCGTGCAACGCACGAAGCTGAATCGAAACGAAACGTACGCGCATCACGTGGCAATGATGGATATTACAGCGTATCGGGGAACGATAATTAATTGCGCGGATATGGATTACACGAATTACACGGGCGCGTATTTCCACTCAATAACACCGGCGATCGTGGCAGCGATGACGATCATCATTATAATTGCGATCGCAGAGCCGCGCCACTGTTACGCACAATGCAGCTGCGTATTGTTAAACCTATCACCCAACTGGGGAATACGGATACTGCTTGTAATTTGTTAACGAGGGGAGTGGAATCATATTGCGAAATACTCGCTGTACCGTTTGTTAACAAGAATGGTGGTAGCTTCTGAACGGAGTAGCAGCTCCTCTGAAATTAAATTTCCCTCACTCGAGGACGACCAACTTCATTAGTTGCCGCTTCAAGCTTCATTTCCTGGGGTCATTGGAACTTTAGAGCTGAAGACACTCGATGACCACCTCAATTCCTTATCCTTGCTTTCTTCTTGGAATACTGTTTGCCAAGCACCTATGTGTTATACCTGCGTACCTATTAGGTGGGTATATGAAATTTGTCAGGCTGGCTTTCAAGAGGAACGCATTGAAGGTTTATCTTGCTAAAAGTGGACGTCCAGTTGGTCGAATTCTATCCGCTTTTGGAGTTGATTACAGAGAGAGAGAGAGAGAGAGAGAGAGAGAGCAGGCGAGTGGCTGGATTGGGGCAGGAAAGTAGGAAAATTCGGCAGCACTCGGGGACGATGACGTGATGCGATATGCCGCGGTCAAATCCGCCGACGGGTGCAGCGCGTTCGTGTTTAATGAACGGGGCTAATCTCTCCTCCCCCGTTGGAAATGCAACACTAACAGCGTGCACACGCGGGAACGGCAACTCGTTCATCGTTGGCAAATTAATTTGACCAGCGCGAATTAAACCTCAAGTATAAAGCTGGCGAGCAGAGAGGGCAGCGCGTCGACTCTGCCAGCCCCCCATTAATGAGTTCGAGGGTATAAGCTGGCCTACGCGTTTCGCCGATCGGATCTCTCGCCCCCATTTCGACGTGTCCAAACTTCCCTCATTCCCCAGCCTCCTCCTCGCCAGCCAAATTCGCGACCATCCGATTTCATTCATGGTGTTCGGCAGTGACGAGAATGCTTCGCGTCCAGCTCAATAATTTTACCAAGTAATTCTGTCACTTGCTATCTAGATAATGCCGAATTTAACATTCCAATGCATATGCAAATGATTTTCTTCCTATGAAAACCGTAGAGCGCGTTTCTGAGTACATAATATGCAGCTTCGATTGTATAATTTTCGTTACATACGGTCTACGCGCGTTTCTCCGATGCCCTGGCAATGAGAACGAGCAATTGGCACCCCTCACGTGCAGAAAACTGCGCGGACGCGTGTCCGTGTCGGGGAGAACGCAGTGGAATAGAAAAGGGAAGAGAGCAGCGGCGCTCGCGAGGCCGTTCTTCATCTCGATACGTTTTATGTGTGGCGGAATAATGAAATGCTAACAGCCTGGCTACGTTTAGCATATTGTCGCGGCCACAATGGCAATTTGCGTGATATATCTGCCCGTTTTCCTCGGGATGCGTTCAAATGTACCGGAATTAACCGGCCGAACGACCGCGGAAGAGCCGCGTATTTCGTGGCGTAGACGAGGCTTGCCAAAAACCGAAGAATAAATAATTTCTTGGGATCCTTGGAAATGCGAGAGGAAATGCTCCTCCAATTCTTCAGCACAGATTGCGTTCTGCCTGCCTAAAAGAAATTCAAGTCTTCAATTCGTCAGATTATTAAATTCTTCTTGTTAGTTTGAACCGTTAGAAAGCTGAATTAAGTATTTCAAAAGAATTTCTAACTATCAACAGTAACTGGGGAAATCGAAATCGGACTCCCACGAACTGTTCCCAACACTGTTCACAATTTTCCCACTTCTTCATCCTTGATTCACCGCGACACCGCAAATTAATCGTCACGAAACGCCAAATAATTCATCGTGACGTGCCAGTGGAAGTGAAAAATTCGCGGCAGGCCGATTAGAACCCTTCGTGAGCGGGGCGCAAAGATTATTTGCGAGACATAGAGCAGGGTCCTGGGTGGACGATAAATATCGCCGTGGCGACGACAAAATATCGCGAAATAAGAAAGGTTCGCTGGGCCCGGGGGGTGACAGACGGCACCCTCAGGAACACTAAGTCACGGGCTATGCTAACTTTCGGCCTGACCGCCACCCCTCTCCATTTCCGACCGATGAAATAATATCACCCCGATTGCCGTCGGTCTTGATCCATGTAGCGTGAAACGCCCCGGCGTTCTCGGGGCGGAATATGCGGAGGGATTCTTCGGGAATAAGTCGGCCACGAAAATCGCGAAGGGATGTTCGCGTTTCTCTGGCTCGGAATCATGTCTCGCGACGGTACCACATCCTTAGGGGAAGGGTTTTCCGTTTGAAATGTGTTTTTCAGGCTGCTGTTGAAACTGAATAGGGTAGATGTGCGGTTTGTGGTCATTGCACTCTCGATGACCATATGCATAGGTACCCTTGCTTGCAGAGGATAATTATGTGAAGAATTTCACGCCGTAAATATTTTGTTCACTGTACCGCTAGAAATGTATAAGGGTACATGTCTCGCTTACACGGAAAAATATTAGATATATGTTAAGAAATGTGTAAATGGCTACAATGTACGGCAAGTAAACTTTCCATATTTACTGATCAAAGTATTTTCAAATTTATTCGGAAAGCATAAAATTATCAAATACCTACAATCCGCAATTGTGGCCACCCCACCGCCAGAAATGCACCATGCATTTTCCATGCCGAAATACTTCAAGGGGCCATAACTGATACGTCTACCGTCAACTACTCTGTCGAACGTAAAAGAGGAGGTAAAGAGACAGCAGGGCTGAGAGAAACAAAAGAGGAATGGAATTAGCGACGTGGAGCCAGTGCAACCGTCCAGAAACTGTCCGGCGGTCGTCGACGGCGGACGTAAGTCTGAATTATTTAGGAAAATTGTGCCCGTGGGAAATGGTCGTTTCCACAGTTGAGCAGAAAATTACTCGATCCCTCTTTCTTCTCCCTTTTTGTTTCCGGTGTTGGCTAGTTCCGCGGGCGGCTGCTCGAACAGGTAGCCGAAAGCCAGGCGGAGGGTGCTTTTTAAATCTCATTATTACAGCTGGTGGGCAATGGGAAAAATAACCGAGGGTCGTGTCAGGGGAACGAGGTGGAGGACTTAATCCTACGGGTTCGGCCGTAAAACGACGATCGCGCCTGCATCCCGCTCGGCTTTCCAGCTAGCCACGCGCTGGGGATTTCTTTTTTAATGCGATAAGGAGAACAATGCCGCGATATTTCGCGTCCTCGCGGCCGACACGCCCTCCGGGACTTAATAACTCGCCCCAGCTCGCTTGTCGAGCGAGAATGGAGCCTCTCGGATATAGGGGGTGGAGAGGAACGTTTTTAATTCGGGGAAATCGCACGCGAGTCGGGGATAATTTCGAGCGGTTCAGCTTCTTTTCGCTCTTTCGCCTTTCGCCTTTCGCGGGTATGTTAAACGGAGGCGTCGCTACAGATTGTCTACTAAAATTAATAATAGTTGCACGGATCGGCAAATGAAACTGCGAGGCAGAGTGGAATGAAGACACCAAGGGACTGGCGCTATTTGGCAAAGAGATAGGAAAATAATAACAGTAATAATCGTAAGGCGATACCGAAGGAAATGTTTCGTGAGAGATGGGGGATAGCAGCTGCCCGCGGGCAAGGAGCGAGATCTCGCGGCCCATCTTGGCCAACGCCGATGGTCGGGGCGAAGGCGGCCAAAAAAATGACTAGACGTTTTAATAGAGCGAGTTTTCATCTATCGTCCCTATTCATCGGCAATTTCCGATTGAGTCGCCGTCCCCGGGGGATCGATCGCCATTGTCTCGGCCCGAGACTTGACTTTTCATCCTGACACGGCCACACCTTGCGATCGGCGATCGTTCAACGAAAATGAAGCATAATAGCGTAATGGCCGATGGAAGCCATTCTTCCTACGAGATCCTCCCCGAGAAATACTGCCGTTGCACGCGACACGTGACACTTTGCCCGTAAAAGCCTCCTGGCACGAGTTCCAGCATTAAGGATCGGCTCGATGGCGATATCGCTCGCGGCTTTCGATGATTGCCTGTAATGGCCTATCATTTCCAAGTGCAGGGCGTGGGTGTACAGTTTTAATTGCATTTCGAAGCTTCGAGGTATAAATGCAGGAGTCCGAACCGAAACGAAGCACGACGAACCTCCACTCTCTAGATTGGGAAGCCTTAAAAGAGAGGCGCGCGGCATGTAGCAGGCTATAGTTTAACATGATCCACTATTTCTCCTTGTTTTCACAGAAAAATAAACTCAGAATATCATTCCTCGAGGAGTCCGTCTCTCCTCGAATCGTTTCGTCGCTACAGCCACTGCTCCCCTTCATTATTATAATTATTATCAGCTCGAGGAAGTTTGCATTTCGTCGATTTCAGCGAGTAGCACTCAAGCCCGGTCGTCGGGCCCCTGATGGCTTCCTGACACGGTATGTTCTTTCCTGGTAAACGTGCCTCCTGCCTCGCGAACGGATCGTGACTCGGAACCTTTCTCCCGTTCGATCGGTTACGCCCATCGGGGATGATTAGGCGCTGGTGGATCTCGCGAAGGACGACTCGACGCGTCGACTTCACCGCGGCGAAAGGACAACGCAAAGTCAATGGGGTCGCTTTCGATCAAGCAACTCGACGGCGCTTGCTGTGCACCCTTGGAAACCTCTCGGCGAAATCAATCAGGAAGTGGCATTTTTAGCTGATCCTAATCGAGAATTAATTACCAAGTCGGCAACCGACCGGTCCAAGTACCACTCGATCCTGACCTGAAAGAGATTTCCAGAGTCGGAGGACACTGACGAGTCCACTCGCTCGGCGAGCTTCCCGCGAGCCAACGCTGCCACAAATTCAACCAAGTGTTAACAGCGCAGCAATGCGAGGAATGTATTCCCGCGCGCGGGGAAAAAAATGTTAATGACGCTAAGCGGCCGCTCGACGGGCAAACGATCGGGCGAATAGACGGACATCGATCCCGGACCAACGATTGCGCGGAATTCTCGCGAGGAGAAAGGTCCCCCGATCGAAAGGAACACGGGCGGGCGCACGCGTGTCAGCCGCGGCAGATAAATAATAACCCGTGCCAATTATGGAATTCCGCCGCGCGGCGGTTTGCATCCGCGGAATTCCCGCGGGTGGAGCAAGGACTCCGTGAACGAATCGAAAGGTCGTCGATATATCGATATATTGCACGCGCCGACGGCCGTATCTCGTGCTGGCCGCCAATGAGTGTCTTAAAAGGAAAAAATCGGCGGAAAATCGATAAGTGAACCGGTTGATCGGTGACGTGTCGATAGCCGTGTTCAACGATTTCGTCGTTCGCCACTTGATCTATGATATCGTTACCTTCTGACATCGATTGCTGTCCTACAGTAGAATAGCCAAGTATTACGCCCACGTTCCGCGTATTCATTGAGCAATTCCACTGTGCACCGAAAATTATTATAGTATTAAACGAACCGAGGTATTAAACGAACAACCAGCTCGCTTAAAAGGTTCGAGTAACAGTATTACACGATCTTCGATCAATGATCCAGTAGGGTGAAACTTAAATGTTGAAAAAAAAAAAATTTTATAACTTCTATCACCCTGATTTCTTCCTTTAGATATACAAGCACTATATAAGAATTTTGGACAATACATTCACAAAGATTATAGAATGACCATACTTTAAGTTATACATTTACATTACATCACATAGTTTGTTAAATTTATTATTCGCCGAGGCTAAGACACGAGACAACCTGTTTCCTGTTGTTAGGGCACAATCTACTAATTGTTTTACTTCAGGTGGGAATACCACTGTGTGACGGACGGAAAAGTAAGCCATTTTTACGAATTTTATTCAGGAATAATTTGCAGTTTTTATATAAAATTTTTATTACCTACCCTTAGTACAATGTTTTAAGAGACTATAAAAGAAATGAGTAGGGAAACATACATAAATTTTAATTGTAGTATATTTCTAAGTGTAGTTTCCGTTGCACGTATCGATTTCTTAAACAACTTATTTTTGTAAAAATGGCACGCTTTAAAAGAGAAGTTTCAAAAATCCGCGGATAAGATGGGCAGTTTCTCGAGCGTATTTCAAACAATTTGTTTTCGATCAAAGAATCCACACGTGCAACAGAAATTACACTCATATAATTTATAAAAAAAATGAGATTTGATTTCGGACCTGCCGTTTCATAGTTACACATCCTACCGGCGCGCTTGACGGTTCAAGAAGATTAATTAATATATTAAAATTTATGTACGTTTTTCTACTCAGTTCTTATAGTCTCTTAAGACATTGTACCAAAGGTAGGTAACGAAAATTTTACATGAAAATTTTATATAATTATACGTCAGATGGGTCACAATGGTAGCTTTTTCTCAGTTTCTATTTTTCCCAATGAACAAATGGATGCATTTTAAACACTTTCTAGCGTTCCATGCCCTTCGATATAATTATCATGTAGGTATATTGGAAAATCTAAATAGGTAGGTATAGATGAATTGTGCTCATATTCTCCTCGGTTTTATTTTTTATAAAAAAATGAACAAATCGTGATGTTAAGAAGATGATATTTCCATAGTTAGAAAAAAAGCTCCACCCTGATGATGCAGCCATGATGCGCGTCAGGATCGGGTACGAGCGTGAGTATCCAGGGACCCGTCGGTTCTCAGGAGAGCCTTGGCGCTCCGAAGGGAGCTTTCTCAAATAAATCGGAATTTCAAAGGGATATTAAGGATGCGACGCGGCCAATAAGTTCCGCGGCTCGTGTTCGCCACGGAGACCCGTGCATCGTCCCCGCCGATGAATTATGAACGTACCCGCGGTCTTGTCTCTCGCACCTACTGCACGCACACGCGGGCACCGCGGTCTCTGTTTGCACGTGCGCCGCGCTAAACGAATAATAAACACGTGTACCGTCTATGCGTAATAGTCACGGCTGTGCATACTTCATTGGGCGGAGGTCGACCCGCATAACTCGCTCGCGAGGCCTAGTGCAGACTGCCGCGGTATTCTTCGGGGGTACTTTCGAGTTCACTTCACTCTGATTCGAGCCAACTACACCGAGCAAAGCTCGTTGAGTCACTGAAGGTAATCCATGCACGCAGATGCACGAGATAAAAGCTCGGTGGCCTTGAGCAGCCAAGTTGATCCTGTTCTGAGTAGAGCCGACGCGATATTAATTTATCGAAAGGGTCCCATCCGCGAGTCCGCGACCTGACGGAGGGGTCAGGAAGGCGAGGCGAGTCGGGCCCCGAACGAGTGTAACGCCAACCCCGCCAGGCTCGGTCGATGCGTGATATATCGGCTCGTAAAAATCCCCCGGGAATAAAATATCTCGGCTGGATCTCGGGGCGAAGGTCGGCGCGGCCGAAAGGGCCCCTCGCCGCGGCGCAGCGCGTTTATGGGTGACCAGGTACACGTATGCATCGGCCCTCGCACACGTACCCGTAGGTGCGAACATTGTTAACAAGTCCCGTATTTTATACACTCCCGGTGAAACAACGAGCCGGCTGCTGGCAAGGGGATCCAGCCAGGGGTGCTCCGTCACTCTTTTCCTCCATTATTATTTCACTTTGGCCTCGATCATTATCTGCTTAATCTTTTAATGGTTCTCTGCATCTCCGTGTTGTGGTCGATTTTCAACTCTCCGATCATATTTCTGTAAGCTGGAGAGCTTCGATGACGTATGGCTGGAGAAGTTTACGGTGTACCTAACATAGATAAAACGATGAAACGTTCGAGTGCTGGTGCCGATCGTGTCAGGAGAATGTCGCGATTGATCGACGCGATAGGCAGCGCGAGAAACATGGAAACGCGGAGACGCATCCAGGTCAGTCGGTGCATAAATCGCGCGACCACGGCGCGTCAGATGTTTCGCTTGAATAATCGTAGCATACTCGTAAATAAAAGGCGCGGGGGGATCGTCGAACGCCGACGTCCATTAACGCGTGTTAGGACGACGTTAATCCGCTGAAACGTATTTAAATTCCCCCGCTTACGTCGGTGCGACCGACAATGTAAATAATTCTTGATCGATCGGATATCGATTGCCGGCGCGAGTGGACGATCGGTGCATTTACATATAGATAGCGCTGTCAATGTAAATTATTACGGCCATAACCGACAGGTATATCAATTTATCCTCGTTTCGGGCTCTTTGTTTCTCTTTTTTACCCGCGCGCGCGCGCGCGCGGCTACGTTTCTATCTCTTGCCGGAGGTGCACGCGATAAAAATGGACGACGACAATCAGCGGGCCGGGATTGAGAACCCTGCTCGGCCGGGCGACGATATTTCCAAAGGCTGTTACCCGTGCGGCCATAATTTCAAGCATAAACACTGATTTGGCAGAAGCACCGTGTCCGACGCGGGCCTCGCGCCGTTATGGAACAATGAAGACTGTTTACCGTGATTAACTCCTCGCGCGAACGAGAGCGAAAAGCCGACCGCGACCATCGATTCACACTTCGCGAGGAGCCAACTTTGAAAATCGACGAGACGAGTCACGGCCGCGAGAGTTTTGCCTCGCGATCGATGTTAAACGTTAAATGGTAGCGAAGAATGACGCTAAGATGTAGGTACCTAGGATTCAGAGATCTCTGAATCGTATCTAGATATGTACATTTTCCATCTATATCAGCATGTTTCCTACAGAAGCGCTCAGCCCGCTCTCCACCTCCGTAAGCGCCTCAAAACGCAATTACAGTCCTCGTAACGATCGTTCTCGTTACAGACCGCCAACTATGATATGGAGTCCGCGGCAGAGTCGAAGGTAGGTATCTCGGCTCCATTGGTATTGGAAAAAGTGGAGAAAGAGCCGCTGATCAGCGGTAGGGTGAGACTTGTAGGAGAAGGGAAGCTCGAGCGTTAGAGGCATGTCCAGCGTGGTTGGAGGGCACCGTTGCAAGACGATCCGCGGCACTTACCGTCGATTCGCTTTATTTCACCCGAGTGCTTCCGGATATTCCCCGCGCGTGGTGCTCGGTCAGGAGGCTAGGTGCAGCAGGTAAGGAGCAGCAGAGGCACTCGCTCGCTCCCACCTTCTCCGCGAGTCCAGCCCGGGGATGGAAAAGGGTTTCGCCGACGGAGCAAACGAGTTCGGTTCTGTTCGGTCTACTCGGTTCCCCGGGATGGGGGAAGTAGGAGGACGCGAAAGAGGCAGAACGGGGTGGCCAGAAGAGGAGGAAGAGGAGGAAGAGGAGAAAGAGGAGAAAGAGGATGGGGAGGGTCGAAAGGGGATCGCTGCCTCCTGCACACTGGCCCCCGGGGGCGGCGTATTGATCCGGAGGCGGCGGCGGTCATCCGGCCGCTAATTAAATGCCAATCGCCATCCTCACTCCCGTCAACCTCCCTTGCCCATCGTCTCTCTCGCCCCACTCCCCTCCTTTGGCTACCAGGCTACCTCACCGACACCCTACCCTCTCTACACTCGATTCACCCTCTACTTGCTGCGCACCGGTCGCGGTCGGTCTCCAACGGACCCGTCCCCTTTGAACCCAACCACCACCGTCATATCCTGCGATATCGCCATATTCCCAGCCCTGCTCGTCGCCGTCCTCCTGTAGCCTGCGTAGCGCGCACCACACGTGCCCTCGTCCTTCGCGACTACGCCGCGCGACTCTATGGTAAACACACCCTCCTTGCGCGCCCACTGATTGCCAGACCTCCTGATTGGGTGAACCGCCAACCTTACCTCCCCATCAAGGTAATGCTGCAGATTTAAATGCTGGTGGCATTTACAAATATTAAGCACTGCGAGTTCGTGGCGAATCAAGGCCAAGAAGCTTCACCCCTGCGATAACGACCCACGTAGGCCCGACCATGCATCATATGCGAAAAGATAGCGGAAAAATATGGGGAAGATGCTCGGCTGTTAATCTGAGACGTCCACGGGACGCCGAATGGGTACAAGCTTTTCGTCTCCTCGTGATTTACTCGAGTATACTTGGCGCGGCCGACAGCCAAGTAAACTGGTCACGTTCGGATGGAGTTTGGTGGATTCCAAAGGGATCGGGGGGAAAGCGCGAGAGAGAAAGGGCGGGGTGGGATCCAGATAGCCAGAAGGGATCAGCTGTGTTCTTCCGAAAGCAGAGTCCCATGGGAAGTCAATCAACCGGGCTTCCTTCGTACGCCGCGAAGGGGTGACTCGCGATTTCTATCTCGCAGTAAATTCCGTTTCACTAAGCTCGTCGATGCTCGCTTCTGCGCCATCGATTTTATAGTTCCCGAGCTATCGATCTCCGCGTTAACGACCGTCGCTACGCGATTCTGTGGACATTATAGACAATTTTGTCAATCTTTGAAGAAATCATTCAGTGAAGGTGCTCCGCGAGCCTGTTTAATCGGCTATTAGGCGCGTGAATCCGCGACGAGGAGGCAGCAAAGTCACAGACGATCATCGATTTCGCGAAAGTGGCCCAGCCACTCCTCCGCGTATATACGCCCGTGCACGGGGGGCCACTATATTAAATCGAAAGCGAGTGCTTCCGAGGCAACTGGCTTTTTTAGAGGCGAGCTCCCATTGGCGGTCGAGTAGCCCCTTCTTTATTCGAGGCGGTGTTAATTGGCGCGGAAGTAATTAAGAGATGGCCACCCCCGGGGTCCCCGACCACCCTCCTCCCCTGTCTCCTAACTCCGCCAACCCCTTGGCTAACGAGCGCACGTTGCTCTGGGAGATGGCAGCGTCGTGATTAATAACAAGGTCCTCTCCAAAGCTTGGCGCGCAGCCTCCGCGTGTAAAGGTTGTAGGTGAAATTCCTCTTGGTACGCGCGAGCCAGAGCTTCCCGTACGTCCTGGCTGCTATGAGAAAGGACTTTTTTCCCCCCTCTGCTCCAACTCGCCCTTCTTTCTTACTCTCGCCTGTTGCTGTTCCTCTCGCGCGCCAAACGCTCGTTCCCAGTATCCGTGGAACGACCAGTAATCTGCTCATCGATCACCCTCCAGTTAACGTGTCCGCGCGTTACCTCGGGAATCGATCGCTCGAAAAATACGCGCTGGCAATGGCGGACCAGGATTATTATGGGCAGATTCGAAAGTTGAATTTCGAGCTCTTGGATCCACTCTAGAAACGTTTCAGAGAAAGATGCAGTCTCTATTCAATTTTGAAACTGTGCTCCACCCTTTCCAACCTACTCGCGTAACATCCTTTTCATTTTAATTCATGCATCAAAGTTATTTCACTCGTAATCTCGACGATCGATTGGGAAAAATTCCAAGATTGACGGTGCAAGCCAATGTCCCTAACGCCCCGACATAAAAAAAAGGACGTAGACGATGCAAGCGATAAACCGTCTCGGTCCCAGGCCGCTAATCTATACATCGGACGAAATTGTGGCCCCAGTTATTTCGCCGATCGAAAGAATCGATCGAGCGCCGGAGGGCGGTCGAGCGCGGGGTATTCGATCTCGGGAATAGGATCTCGAAAAAACGAGAGCTAGCCGAATCCCTCGGGCGGGGCGTAGGCGTATTTATACACATATCGATCGGATATTTATGAAGATTCGGGAAGAACGGACACGATGATCCGCATCTGCCGCGCCATTAGGCTAACCCGAGCCCGTAGCTGAGGGCGCCAGGTGTGACCTCCACGGCTCTCTAATGACTAATGACGAAGAGCCGCGATAATCCGAGCAGCCCCGTCGATCCCTGCACGGATACGCGGAAGAGATTGATACCGCTCGGCTGGGAACCGAGCGAAACCCATGGCTCCCGCATCCTCTACGAAATAGTCTATAAAATTCAGTACCTTTGGGTCCAAACTACCCTTCTTGAATTAAGAAAACTCCAGCTATGTCACTTGCTCGGTTTGTCCACAATCCCTCATCTCACATACGTTCACTAAGGGATTGTCCTTAAATTACGTAACGCTTTCTGGGGGGGGGGGGGTACGTTTTCTTACAAGGGAAAGAGAGGGACTGAGGTAGCGTCTTCCGTAATATAGTTTTAATTTTTAAAAAAATTTAATAATTGAAAAAAATGCAACGAAAAAAATATTACGTAAGGAGGAGGGAGGTAGTTGGAATATAAAATCTTACAAATTCTTATACTTGGGAAGGGAAAGGGTAGGAAAACGCAAAAATTATCCTTACGCATGTAAACACACGTGCATTTCCGAGAGATCGAAAACCAGGTCAAGAATTTCCTCGCAAAATGTAGCCTGTAATCTCCGTCTGAAAGTGCCAACGGGGCCAGATGGGGTGAATGGCGGTCGCCAGGCAGGAAGCGACCCAGTTACATCCCGTAACGAAAAGATTTGTCGAGGTAACGGCGCATTAACTCGGCTGGGTTATCAGTTTACGAAATGGCCCTGTTGTCGGTACGCGAGACGGATTCGATTGAACTTGCCTGCACGCAACAGGCAAGAGGAACTAGCGAACGGAGGTGCTGGAAGAAAGCAGCGGAGAAAGGCGACGAGCCACTGGAAAAGCGGGACCAATCGCCGCGCCGTCGTCATAATTCCACGCTGATTGCCAGTCGTTGTCGCTGGACGGTAATTGATCATTTGCTTGTCAGGTTAATTGACGTCACGCGCGAACAGCCCCATAGCTGTTCCTTGAACGCGTACATCGTCCGCGCAGCCGTCGATTCACTCGGCGCGGATCAATGTTCGCGCGAACACTTCGATGCATCCACGCCTGCATCTCGCTTAAGGGGTTACATACGTCTACTTAGTAAGAATAAAATGATATTCTTGTAAAATAATATCGCCATTATGGTCTGACGGGCCAAATTTGGTGAATTTCAAAAATATAAATAATTTATGGCACTTTCATGTGGAATGAATATTTTCCATTCAAAATTTTGCTCTGCAATTGTGCATAAAAAATATATATAAAAAAATGGCTCGTTAGCCGATAATGGCAATTTATTTTTTTTTTTTTTTTAATGGCAACTTTCAGGACCGTATGAATTTTAAGTGAAACGTTTCCTTCAATCATTGAATAGCTTCCTTGTTCCATTTTTTATGCCTGCGTCATGTTTATTTCTGAAGGCGTACATTTGAAACGAGATTCCCTTGGTAATAGTGGCCAATGGTTGTCCCAAAAACGTTGAATGCCGAAGCACAGGGGATCCAAGGGGATAAGAGATCGAGTGGAAGAGAAAGGACGGAAGAAAGGGAGTATCGTCGGTGAAAAAAGAAAGAGTGATTACACGATCTCGTTCGGATGCTCCTCTCCTGTCTCGCTTCTCCGTTCGCTTTGTACACTTTCCTCTCTGTTGCTCGTTCTTTCTCCCGGTGCTCATCCCTTCGAGCTCCGCTTCGCGAAGTCATTCGAAGATTCTGGCGCGTCATTTCCCGTAATGCGATATATGCCGACGAAATCTCGAGCATCACTCCGCGGCTATTAATCTATTGGCAGGGCTCCAAGGCCAATGCACTTCTCGATATACATATTCAATGACGGGAGCTCTTCCTGCAGATCAATGGATGATTTTTGGGGAATAGCGGGCTGCTCCACTGGTAGGCAAATTATTCGTGTTGCTAGGTTTTGTTAATGACCCAAACAAGTACTTACCCAATACTGCAATATATTTTTTCATTTGTAAGAAGCATATGTATACTTGACAAGCTCTAATATAAGATCGAAAGGCTCCAACGCCAAAAGAAGAGTAGGTACACTCGGACCTTGTCTAAACCAAGACATAGTTCCATTCAAGCAATGATTAAATTTAATAAGAATATCAATAAATAACACGAATCTAAAAATTTTCATAACTTTTATCAAATTTATTCCATTAGATATTCATTTATTAATTGAATTTAATTAATTTATATTACTTATTATTTTAACAGGTATAATCTTATCTCCTATCATATCAATTAATAATTCATTCAAATATTCATTCAAATTAATCTTATCATATTCATCCATTTATCAAACTATTCAGATTAATATTAATAAATACATTTTTATTATCAATTCTTTTATACCCATATATTCGATCAATGTAATACATTTACTACTATCGCTAAACAACATTCAGTCCCGTTCACTCCGAAATCAGTCGCTTAAAAGTTTCGCGTCATCGCGACAGTCTATTTTGGACCGTGCCCCGTGTGTCGAAGCGCGTCGTGCTCGAGGATCCTCCGTTCGCCGGTCGCAACCCCTCGAACGGAGACGAGTCTCGTGACCGATTCACCCTTACGACGGATGCTTACGAAGCAAACGTCAAAACATTGGTGAAATATGAGGGTGCGAGCCGCGGAAGATCGATTCGCTGGGACCCTTTGGACGAAGAGGCGAGCGGTGCTCGTGTCGGCGAGGTGGTTCGCATTGTTAAAAGCCCGTAATAGATTATGCATTAAACGCGAGGCAGAATGGGAGAGATAGCGTAACAATGGATCAACCGCTGCCTGGCCCCCTCGGGGACCCCGTCGTACGTCATCCGTCGATCCTGAGATCATTATTATCCAGGGAGTACACCGCTTCCTTCCTTCCTCCCGGCCTTCCGTCCCTCCTTCCTTCCTCCCTGCGTTTCAACGCGATCAAAAGACGCGCGTCACGTTCCACGACCCGTTTCGACGTCTCGACCACCCTTGCAAAAACGTCTGATGTCGGCCTGACGTGAGCAGAAATGGAAAGTTACGAGGAATTTCGAGACTTCGCTTCGCAGTGCCTCCTCGCAATTCCGGATTAACACCTTCCAACAAACACCGCGGTATTCGCAATATCCATCGTTGAGTAACCGTTACTTCACTTCTATTACCTCTGAAAATTGAAAAAAAAAAGAACGAAGACTGTCCTAAGAAGTTATTTAATCTAGCGGTTTCTTGATGCTCTGATGCGCTCGAACAATGGTATTCGCACTTTCGGTTACGTTCCAGTCCCGGTGAAAGCGAGGATGCTTCCATTGAAGACTATCGAACAATACTGGACTTGATTACGGTCAGACTTACGGTTTGCGGTACAGAGCTCTCAGCGCGCAACACCGCCAGTGAACGTGTCCCCTGTCGGAGAGGGTCTGAAATCCGTTGACGCCGCGGCGGGACGAACGAGGAGATCCCATGTCCCGCTCGAATTACCGGTCATTTGGTCGTCGCCGAGCGCAAAAATAATGCATGTAATCTGGCCGGTAACGGGTAAAGCCGTTTGACCTCTCGGTCCGGGGTAGAACGTCTAACCCTAGCATTACCAAAATCTCTGCCGGACCCGTGGACGCCTGGACGGGGACAGAACGGGCGCGACGCGGACGGGGCGAGCGATGAAGCAAGAAGATCGTATGCGGCGCGATCAGGAGGATTACGGGCAAGGCGACGTGACTCCATATGCGAGACATTACGCGAACGTGTAATTTCACTATTACGGCTAATCTGTTGACATTAGAGAGAACAGTCGGGCGAAATTGTTGGGTCTCCGAATCGGAGCGATGTCCAGCGCTGCGCTGGCCATTATGTTAAACAGTTTAAACTATTCCCTAAGAGGGCCGAACGATCAGCGCCGTTCACCGCGACGTCTATTATTCTAATCTTGTCCTTCTCCCTTCCTCGAGGCCGCTTCTACTAGACGATCTGTGTCTTTAAACGGCGCCCTAATCATCGTCCCCGTCGCCCGTCCACCTAGATTCCGGCTGGATGGCCGATCGATCCGCGACCGATCACGCAAAATCGTAAACACCCCGTGGAGAACGGCAAGGACGTGTTCCCCTGGTCCCATGGTAATTTTCTACCCGCCGTGGATTTCGATGGAACGTTTCGACGTAATTTGCGCCGGGGCTTTGAGAATTCGGAGTGGCTCCCTAGGTCGCTCTCCTGGTATGCCTCTCTAGACGTGCAATCAGAGGACTGGGCAGCGGGAGACACGTGAAAGTGGTGAAGGAATATAGTGTTTTGAATATCACGAGTTTCAATGAGAGACGATCGCGTGACGAGATTAGGGGGAAGCATTTAGGGAGGCGGAGTGGATAGATCGGTTTGGGGAACAGGAGGACGTAGCGTCACGTCGCGGAATAGCAACAATTACGTGTCCTCCGGCTCGAAATCGGAAAGGTCAGCCGGGAAAGAAGAGGAAGAGGAGGGCCGCTCGCAGGAATAATAAGAATGAGAATAAGAAATCGTTAACCGATCGGCGTTTCGAAAGGAGGCAGCCGTGGACGACGGCCGACAGCTGGGAGACGGGCGCGAAACCACGCGATCCACGACATCGAAAACCGCGTCTCCCCCCCTCTCTCTCGCTCTCTCTCTCCTTTTCTGGTAGATTTCATTGTCAGAGTCGTTACGTCACTCTTGTCGCTTCCACGAGGACGCGCGTCACTGTAACATCCGATTGTCGACAGTCATCGGGGACGATTGAGCCGGCGCGACCTTCGCGCAATTAAAACCCCTTGAAGTTTCAGCCGTCACGATGAAAACGGTTGACAATGTCGACGCACGATGAATAAGCTTTTAATGTAACGGAGCTGGAGGACTTATCCGAGGATCCCTGGCCTGGACGTGGGCCCGCTACAGGACGATCCAAGGCTGAGCGTCTGCTCGGGGGAGTGTGCAACGAGGGGTCTTCAACTTACAATTAGAAATGAGAGCTAATCGTTTAAGTTGAAAATATTCAATGTTGAAGTTGCAGTGTAATGATGTTCGATACCACTGAATATGCGAGCAGCTCGAAATCCGTACCGAGCCGAGCCTAGCCGTGTAAGTACTTATGTAGATACTCGTACAAACCGAGCGGCTCTCGAAGAGAAAACTCATAACTTCTGAACTAAGTAATCAATTTTCGACCCAAGTACTCCAACACTTTTTTAAAGGGAATATAAAAATGCATCGATTGGCGTATGAAAAATATACAGTTCCATTAAAAAACCGAGGTGATCTGGTTTTTTGTTCACATATCGCTGTGGCCCGAATGTACCTACTTACCTCGAGCAGATCAAAATTTTCAAGCAGTCCGATTGTGTCGGGTAGCTTGACGCTTGAACGGTGCATTGCATCACTTGGCGCCTAAAAACTTGGAATTAATCGTAATTCTGATTCTGATCGCATAAAGCCTGCTCCTCCTCTATTCTCGACAACGAGATCTTTGGATCACCTTGTAGCCTGAGAAGGAAGCGCTGAGCGTGTCGCCACGTATTCCCTAGAGCGTCCGGCGTCGACAGCGCCGAGGAATTGGTGATTAATGATGAACGGAGGTTCGTGAACGCGACAACCGGGCATTTTCAATGTCAGGTTGCGAGCGACAGTTGCTGGAGAAGATTCCGTTGCTCCTAATAACTGTTCCTTTGCAGCCGGATATCGGTGTCCAGGGCAATTCCGCGGTTAATCGGAGATGAGTAACGGAGAGGCGACATAATCAATGATTTCGTGGAAAACAGGTTTCACGCAGACGCGACGACGGCTGTGACTCGCGGATCGACGTTTATGAAGACGCTTTGACGTTCCCCGAAGGCGATATTTCGCAGATGGCATTTATTAACTTCTCGGACGTTATTTCTAGACGTGCAGCTGTTTTCGGGCCGTTTTGCTGCGTCGAACGTTGCTTGCCCAGTGAAGGGAGGTAGAAACAGAGACGCGCTTTCGGAAGCGTATGTTTCCGTGGCGGCAAGGAATTTCGCGGTTCTTTTCATCTTATTAGTAGGGTGGGTAATTGCAGCATTGCTACGTGATTTAAACTCTCCTAGTTGCATGTATATAAGACTGAAAGGATATCGAGTGATATTGGAGGATGTTGTCTATTAGTGTAGGTATAAAATCCACGGTACACATTCGCGTTTCTACCTACGAGACCTAAGTGATCCATCGAAACTTCGAACACCATTCCACCAACTCCTGCCATACTCGATCTCATTGCCAAATCTCCATTCCCAGCTTCCATAGGTATCGCTAAATTCTCCGATCCATTTTCATACGTTCCACCTTAATTTTATAATTAGCTACTTATCTGATCTTATCTTTCCTAAAAGTCAGATTACTATATAGTATTGTCCATAGTCCGCCGCTCACTTCATTGTCACATTTTCTTTTCAAGTTCTCGCAGATCAGAATTAAAAACACCTCGGCTGATTCTCACCTTCTACACCATCTTTGTGCATATTACTTTTATTTTGGTGTAATAAAGACACTCATTATTATTATTAATTTACCGCGTATATGTTCACCTAAATTCCGTTCGAAAACAAACCAAAAAGGACACGGCACAAAGCACGAAGCAATTACTAAAGCCGGCTGGAGTGAAATATTACCCACACTGAATAATTTGCCGTTCGGGACGAGATTTTTAAGCACTCCAATCTAAAGGGACAAACGAGCCGCGGTCGTTGAAAATTTCGAAAGACGCCCGGGACGGTCGACACGTAAAAATACGAGGCCCATTGAGACTCGCCCGTTAACAACGGCGCTCCTAAGCATCGATTCATCGTCGACGTGCTCCATTATCTGGACAGTGCCGACATAATCGTTTCAAATTATCCCGACTGGGTCGAGTAATCGCGTTTTTCTCCCACCGGGTCCCCCGTCACAAGAGCGCCTCACAAAAGGCTCGTCCGATTGATCCCCATTCGATCCAACGTATCATTTTTATCTGCCAGCAGCGACAGCAATCCGCCGTCAGGCGAACGGGGATGCCTCGTCCCGAAGGTAGATTTCGAAAAGACGCGACCCCGACTTCGGCGCGTGTGCGTGCGCGTCGAAAGGACGCGGGATGAAACGACAATGAACGCCGTCGATGTCGGCCGAGGCGCAAATTACAGGCGATTGCTGCTCGGCCATCCCTCGAAACCATCGCCGCGGCCGTTCCACAGGGTGACAAGCCTGGTCGGGGATTCTGTCTCGATCGGGCAGAGGCAATGGCGCCATAGCCACTCAGCCACGAATTTTGGAAATTCTCCTCTTGCGGTGGCCGCCAATTCGCCTTTAACACGCGATAATTTCACTTTCCTGTCGCTTCTGTTTTTCGTTCCCCCTTTTTTCATGATGTTTCGGTGACGCAATCGCGGTTAAACTGTGGGAATTTGTGGTGAATGGAAAGTCGGGCGTGAACGTCAGCTTTGAGGGTACAGTAATACCTTATAGTAATTTATTGGTATTTTTTTAGTATTTCGGGAAATCGTTGCATGATTACTTATTGAAGCTGGAAAGACTGATTGCTGGAAATGAGAGTCCTCAGCGCCCTACGCCACTGCGTGGAACGCGCAGAGAATAGACAGAGCGAGAAGAGTGTGAAGTGTGAAGACGGTTAGGGACTCGTTAGGTTGAATGATAAGTCGGAGCAATTTCACAGCTTGAAGCGCCGACAAAACAGCCGAGCGGATACCACGGGAGGAGACTCCAAAGAGAGATTCCTCTGAAACCTTATTCTTTGCCACCGTTCGGGGTCGAAATGGAAGAAGCGTCGATGGGACGGCCACTTACACAAAGATCTGCCGCGCCTCTGCTTGATGGAACGCGATTGATCAGGAATGATTTTCGGCGGCAAGAATGGAAAGGGTCGGTGAAAATACCAGCTCCTTCCTTTTTCACACTCCAGGTATGTCGTCAGTCTGAAGCAATTGGGATATCGTACGTCCTTGAATTCGCTGGATCGATCCGTGTTACGAAACTTGTACCCTTGATCCCAGTATTTCCAGCAAAAATTTCGGGAACAGAAATAATCGATGCGGAATTGTGTTACGTGACCCGAAGACAACTGTCAGAAGCAACCCTTGCCATCTCGCGCGAGAGACCAGGAGGAGAAGGGAAAAGCCAGCGTAGGGAGAGAAAAAGGTGGACGGGACCGGATGAAAAGTAAGAGAGGAGAGACTGAAACGGAGTAAAGTGCAGATCGTACTCGTCGTCCGGTTGCCAGGCAACGCGCTAATTAGCCCACCCAGCTCTTTGGAGTGGATACTCGACAGTCGACGGTACTTGGTAGCCTCTCTCTCCTCCTCTCTCTCTGCCCGTTGCGCTCTTCGTCCGTCTCTCCGGCAGTGACATCCAGCAGGATCGTTAATGCGCCACAACGCTGGTTGGATCGCGAATCGCTTGATTTTCCAAAGGCGACCTGGATCGATCCGGAAGCCGTGAAACTCGATCGCGAGAGGGAGCGGCTCGACTTCGTTCCTATTCGCCGCTGCTTCGCCTTCAATACGGTTTATTTGTTAGAATATCAGCGGGCCCACGTAATCATGGCACGGAAATTGAAGGCGCACGGGGGTCAACGCGTAATACCCCTAGGGCCCGTTAGCGACAGTAATAGATACTGATTGGAAATTATCGTTATTAGTTGCCCGTGGAAAGATTCGCCGTTCATGAACTCGCGCCGTCAGGATTTATGGTTTCTGTCGGGGCCGCTAGGCGATCTCGTATCCCCGGCGTTTCAAGAACCCTGCTGGATTAATCGAATGCACTCGCGGTTTGAACAGACGAACGCGCTCAACTGTCCCACCATCTCGACTCGCTTGGTCAAAGCTTTCCCACGGGGCTGCCACGCGGAGTGTCACCTGTTTAAGTCTTTCAACATGTTTCGTGCATCCTCGCGTATCCGCCATTACGCAATGGCGCTCGTACATAATGCGAGTTCTGGATATCCTTGACGCCTCGCCAACATCCGTAATGCGAATCCACTTGTTCCAAATCTCATTTAATTATAATACTTGCGAGTCTTGCGCCGATGATAAGATCATTTATAAGCTCTTTCACAGGATCTGGAGAAAGTTGGAGGAGCATTGAGGAGCGGAAGTTGAAGGATCACGATCGCGAGGCTGCACGCGGAGCAGCTCGTACGCAGCTCGAGGAGCGTCAAAGGGTTGGAAAAATCGAGACGATAAGAGGAGAATGGGCTCCGGAGGCGGATAACGAGAGACGAGAAAGGAGAGAATACAGCTGGTTAGAGTCGCGAGGAGAAACAAAGCGAGGAGACGCGCCGGGGAAGAGGCGAAGGAGCCTCGGTTGAACCAGGTTAAAGCATCGCCTCAAGACATACGTCGGTGGTTGTATGCGCCGGTCGTACAGGTGCGGCCGCGAGAACGCAGCCAGCTCGTAAAGATGCAAATATTCCCAGCTGATGGACTCGTCAGCGACTGTCAAAGCGCGATTGCGAAGAGGGAAGGGCGGCCCCGTACCGCTCAGGCTCGCGCGGAACAATATTCTGTTGTGGCTTCGAAGATAAACAATGAACCGCGGCAGCCCTTCCTCCACTTCTCGAGAACGATCCAGCCGTCCTTCCTCCCTTCTTCCCCTCTACCCTTCGTTCAGCGACCCTTTCCGCATCGACCGACGCCTCGCGCTCGCATTTTCTGTTTGCTCCACAAATAAACCCTTCTCGAGCAACCTCCTGTCCTCGTCCTTCGACTTATCCTCGGAGAAGAAGAAGAACTTGGGATTCTTCGCGAGAGTCGGCCGATAGTTGTGTCGCATTGAATTCAAATAGCTTCGATCGCATTGATTCCAGCCACGAATCGCAAACACTGCTACGGGGTGGATGTGCAAATACGATGATTAGATTCTCGTGCAGCTTTCTTCATACCGAACTCTTGTCACTGAGAACTGGCGAGAAGCTGTTACTACATACCTACCTAGATACGTGAAGTTTGTGCCATTATTCTAGGGTTATGAAGGGTTAAAAGGTGGCGACTTGCTTGAGATGACTTTCTCGCGCCAAGTGTTTGCTGCGCGAGGAATGTCGAACAGATTTCTCCGCTCAGCCGTCATCTTAAAGCATTGTTTCCCCACGTCACCCCTGTCGACACGTTCCCGACACCTTCCGCCACGACTTCGACCAGCTAGGTATTGGCTGTCGCTTGAATAGCTCGCGACTCCAGTGACATGGATGATCTTTATTTAGGGTTGGCTGTGTAAACATAACACCTGAATGGAGCAGTCGTGGCTTTCTGGCGTTCCCTCGTTCCTAGCCAAATAAATAAATAAATCGGCGATTTTTCGGACTCTGGTAAGCCGTCGGAGACTCGTGAGCCTGGAGGAGAACGTTCCAGCTCCTCGTGGTCCCCTCTGTCGAGTAATCCCGCCGGGTCAACGGCGATTGTTGTTTTAAGGGTGTGAAACATGACAGGTGCACAATGTACGGTGATGCTGCAGGTGCGAATGGGACGGCTAACGATGGAACCGTGAAAGCAAGAGATCCTCCACGTCGCGGGTCTTCGTCACTCCGTCTCTCTCTTATTCTCCACGAAAACGACGCGTGTAACACGAGAGAATTTGTGGTCCAGCGGGGAACAAAGATTCCGGCGAACCGCCGAATCACCGTCCAACAGGGGTACAAGTCACGGGACCGTAAATAACGGCTTCTTTAAGCAGATCGAAGACGATTAAATACATATCGCTGGCGAGGAGTCGAGCGTCTCCGCCAGTTTGTGCTAAGGATCTGCCAAGGATATCACAACTACATCAGAATCTCTAGATACTATCAATCACCCCGAACTGGTCCGAATACCTAAGAAAGGAGACCCAGAAAGAGCTACAGCTTCCGCCTATACAGCACTTATCTTTGCACGGGGCAAAGGGCACGGTCGAGAAAGATGGAGGAGATCGAGAGACCTGGTTCATGAAGCACGACGCCTTATAGGGCTAGAATGTCGTGCAAGCGCACAGGTCGAATGCTGAATGTGACCGACGCGGCAATGATAATTAATCAAATGGCGTACCGTGGTGGCGTCCTCCACGCGGCGTAATAACAGCGCGAGCTGTGTGGTCCATCCTTGTTCTTCACCCTCCCCGTGGCTACACTATGGAACAGTTCTTTGAACGCGAGATTACGCTGACACCAGCCCGTCGCCTGCCTCTCCGTGGCAGAGATTCTATACATGAAGGCAGCCTTAGTTTCCGTCAAATGGCCTGCTGGAACGTTTCTTCTGCCGCTCCGTGACTTTCATTCGACGCAGCGCCTACCATCTCCTTCTACAAGTCTGGTTCGGAGTAAAGACTTTCTTCCCCTGTCGAGACTGGCCACCGAAACGCAATCGCGAGACGGCATCCAGCGCGAAGAGAAAAGGGGGGGAATGATTAAGCCACTTAACCGGGCCCACACGAGAAGAGAGGGTACACTGTATTCCGACGTGTAATTGGGTCAAACGTTTTTGACGTACGATGCATCTTGCAGCGCAAAAAAAAGGACAGGCTGTCGAGGTTGGTCCCCTTCCTTCGTGTAGGTCGCGGTATGAAAGAAGCGTTCTTAAAACGGAGAGAAAAAGAGCTGGTGTCGAGCTGCAAATTGAATACTTTTTTTCGTGTCAGGGACGTGCCTTGGGAGGCAAATAAATCGGAAGAGTCGAGGGCTGGAAAGCCGAGGTGTATCGGAACAGTTACAAGATTAAGAAACTGAGTTCTCTTTCGGAACTGCAGTTTCTCCAAACAGCTTGCAAGGAGGCAACCACGCAGCAATCTATTCGGCAGACGAGGAGTCGTCATTCTCCAGGGAATCTACTTGCAATTTGCAACGGAGCTGCAGATAACGCGTGTACAAGGCAGAGCCGATCGTTGCACCGAGTCTCAATTGAATTCGCCGAGAGAAAGGTACCGTTCGAGGCTGCAGGTGAACAGGGGGAGGGCGATGCGAGCGAAGGCAGGGAGAACTGGTTACTCGTAAAATTCCTCGGGACTAATTGCCTGCACGGGCTGAACGCGCGCGGACACAGCGGCGCGTCATCGCTGTTAATCGCAAGGTAATTAATAGACGATCGTCGCTAATTGCGCGATCGGATCTCAAGGATCTTAATGGTGCGTGACGTCCGCCGATTCCCACCGCGTTCAATTCCATCCCGCAGAATTGCTGCTACATCTTTCTACTCCTTTCCTCTGAGCTACAGCGCCCACTCCGAAATCTCTTAAAACCCCTGCGCATCTACCCAGCTATTTCAGCCGGAGAACACCCCCGTTGATTATCTTCTTGGGAAGCACGCCGACCGATTTAGAAGCCTTACGCGAAGCAGAGATCGCAGGAGAGCCGCGGGCCAGGAAGAAGACGGCGAGGCTGGTGCAGGCCGGGATAAATGTGCGGCGGGGTGAAAGGAAGAAGTAATACGAGCGAAAAAGGCGTGGAGAAAAGGGTTGCTGGGAGGAGAGACCGAGAGCAAGACCGCGGCAGTGTGGGAGGACGGAGATTACGAGGCTGTCATTCCTCGCGCGAGGCGTGAAAGGGAGAAGCGCTGCAACGATGCAAATTTCGCCTCCGCCGTGACAGTCAGTTCCGTTGACAGTCGTACGGTCGGCCGCCTTTCAACCCCCTGCGCGCGTCCCGCCGATGACAGCCCGTTTAAACGGACGCGTGCACGCGCGAAATTCAACGTTGCAGCGGGAAACAACACTGGCCGGAGAATTTGCATTTGTATCTGGGGCTGTTGGTGAAGGATATCGATTCGGGGAAACCGGGATGTAGTAACCGCGTTGCTCGGCTATAGCGAACGACGGCCGAGTCGCAGGACGTCGACGAGGGAAGAAGCGTGGAAAAGGGCGAGCAAGCGTGTGTGCCACGCTCGTCCTTATCGATAACGTGACCGAGCGTAATGCGCGAGCGGAGCAGCGGTGTACGCGGGATCGCATTATCTGAAATGCACAGCTGCCCTCTCCCACACGGGTCCTTCTGCCTGCGAGGGAAAAACAAAACTCCAAAGCGCGATACTGCCTCGCGTGATCACACACGTGTGGCATGTTAATACACAATAAGAAATTAAGAACGTCAGCCCCGCGGCTCGCGGCCTCAAAAGCGTATTCGAAGCGATTCACGTGCTGAAACTCGCGGCTGAGAATAAGCCGGCTCCGGCTGGCCCGATAAAAAACTACCGAGCGCCGTTAATTTAGTAATTAGCAGCGTCAAATGGGGCAACTTTGACCAGGAAGCTGGATTTTAAAACAAATTCCTTTAGCATCTATTGCATGTATAACGGGTATCATTCTCAAACAGATTCAGGGGTGAATTTGTATATAGGCTAAATAGACTACAGCCTAGGGCGGAAAATTTGAGGGGGGAGGACCACCTATATATGTCTATTTGCTTAATATGCGAATAAAATATTAAACATAAATTAATAGAAACAACCATTTTTTTATTTTTAATCGTTTTTTTCATGCAGCAAAGTACCAATAACTCAACCGTACCGTTGCGTTGCTTTTCCATTTCTGTTCCTTGAGTTGGCATTAAAGGAATGTGTGCCGAGTATAGTGCCGGAAAGAGCGTCCAATAGGAGACAAAGTAAACAATGACCAAAAAAAGTACATACCCACGAAAGAGGCACAGGCGTCGCGATAGTCTGGGGGGCTGGATGATTTTTCGTGTAAACGTCAGCGGAAGTCACGATAATGAATAATAGATAAGAAGGACGGTTCCACGGATGCAGGATGGAAAAGCTGGCGGGCATAATGAGTCCGAGAAGGAGGCTCTCTGCAAACGGAGATTCGTTTAGCGCCCTCGGGACAGCTACCGGTTCGATCAAACAACGACCGGTGGACGCGTAACAATGAAGCGTTTTTCGGGCCAAGCAGCGAGCCGGGATGTTCGGGGAAAAGGCAGACGAGAAAAAAGAAACGAAGTGGAAGAAGAAGAAACGCGGCCGAAAAGGCAAAGCCCGGGAGCTCGAGACACGTTAACGACCCTGCAGGTGCTAATTGCGGTGGCGGCGAGTCGGTGCCCCGTCGTTTTCTGGACGACGATTCGGGGACAACCGAGCTAAACGCTTCGGCAAACAGTCTGAAACCCGCGGACCCTCTGCGTGCCACATAAAAGGGAAAACTCTTAACGTGCACCCTTTAATAAATGGCCCAAGATCGCTGTTATCCCTCGTGAACCACCGTGGAGCGGGTCTAGATCGAGGCTATCGGGGTTGATGGGATTTCTTGGGGGAGAACGGAGTCAACGATTTAACAGCTTTGAAATACTGTAAAAGGAATACTCGCCTCTCCCCGAGAATACTTTATTTTATATTATTTTTATTTTATTATACGAATGAATGTTTACGAATTGTTGTCGGGGAATGAATTTTGGAAGTTATTTTGAGGAAGAACCAGTGCATTCTCTGAACGACAGAGCAAAAATGTGAACCAAGGCAAACTGAGAACGAGGCGAGTTTAGATGCGAGTGAGAAAGAAAGTGATAGCGAGAGCTTACCTAATAGAATTTTCCTAAAAAGTTGCAACAACTTTCTTGAAACACCCTGTACCCCCGACGCGAGTGACACAACACTTGATAAAACGCGTTTATTAATTACCATTAAACGACCGCGCCGGTGAATTATTGCATCTATTAATCAGCCATTAATCCAGCGGGCGAGCAGGAGTAGCATTCCGTTCGTTTCCCCGTCAAATTAAGGGAACCATCGACCAAGTGGAGCTGTACTTGCAACCCGTTACGCTGTCGGGCCCGTTACATGTGATTTTAACTTAATTAATCTTCCGCTTAATGACCGGCCGCGTAACCGGCCCAACGAAAGAGATAAACGGTTAAACGATACCGTACGTGGCACTAGAAATAGTAACGATACCATCGATATAAGCTGCGCGATCATCGCACGACTGTTTACGGATAGAAAGGGGCCGTTTTCTGGACTGTGCTCGCCACCTAAAGGAACGTTTGTTGTGTTATGTAATGAAGCAATTAGTGAAATTGAAAAGCTGATAGAAGCTTCGTTTCGATCATGACACCTACATCTGCAATGCCATTTTCAAGGGAAAACGTCTGTAATTGGAGAGTTCTTGTAGAAAACGCTGTACGTTCAAAAAATAAAATTCTATACTACTATTCGTACAATTTCCGACAAAACTTTTTCTCCTCATTCTGATACTTAAGTACAGTGTTTTCTACAAGTTTCTTTTTTCCCATTTCATCATTATACCTACCTCGAAAAGATTAGAGAAATATGAGAAGAGAGGTCTGATAACGCGATGAATGCTTCATAATCGATTGAAGGGAGGCTCGATCAAGGACAGACGTCTTGGCGAACAGCGGGACATTTTCCACGGGTGGTTTTCGATTTTTCCAGGTGCTAAGGCCCGAGCAGCGGGCACAGCGACAAAAGGAACCACCCGCCAACCGTCATGAATATTCAAGGGGAGTTTTGCATTTATTAAAGCAACACAGGGAAACAGTTTTATTCATGCAGCTCGCATAATTACCGCGTCTATCTGAATACATCTCTGCGTTTTCGGTATCGCGCAGACGGTGGTCGCGAAAATGCCTTCGGACATTCTCAAGAGGATGCACTCTGCATTCTGACGCACCGTCGCGTGTCAGAGCCAAGTACAAGAGACAACAGTCGTTAGTATGAAAAATGACCGTCGGTTACGGAATCCCTCTTCCGTCCCCCTGACGCGCGTATGCGAACGTGAAACAGTTAAACTAGTTTCAAGAAGGAAACCCACTTCCAGTTGTAAACATTTGCCAACGACAGAGAAGGAAATTGCAACTGGCTGATTCCTCTAAGGATTTTAAACTTCCGCAATCTACCTGCTACTGAACTCGATCTTGATAAGGGAAATTATAGTGTCTGCGAGGACTGTAATCATTTCAGTTCTATTACTACACGGAGCGTAGAGCCAATACCAGTAGCGGGAACCTAACATAATAAGCTCTCTCCAGGATTCATGCATTCTCTGTTTTAACAGTTATATCGGATAAATCATTACGCTTTCAAGGTTACAGTATGCTAATCAATTTAACTTTCGATATTGTGACCATCGTCTCGAAAATGGTTAATGTTCCTCTGAAGACTGACTCTAAAAAGGGAAGATAGGCACCTAATGGGAGTAGGCAGCAAGTGGAAATGCAACAGGCCGAGGAAACGACGCGGAATAAGTAAAAAAGGAGCTGGAGAAATAATCCTTGCTGCGGCTTAATATTGCACAGTCGTAATCGCTCGCGTGACACACCTATGTAACATAGGTATAGGTACATACGTATCGTACAGCTCACAGTGTTATGACTCGGAGAGATCGCAGTCGCGATTCTAATCTCGCGGCCGTTTGTTTTATTCGCAGCTGATACGTTATAGAAATCGACGGCCCGTGGATACATTTTCGCCCTGACAGTACCTACCGTGAAAATTACTGGCTTGCTAGGCGCGAGGACACGAACAAAGAGGCGAGTGTACGTATAATTGCCTACGCGATGGGTAACAAAAGATACTTTTCAATTTTCGATTCTCGATGTCACGCACATGTGTCTCCCACGAATAACATTGGAACGTTATGTCCAGAAATTAAAGCAGGGAAATGAAGTGACCATGGGGTTACCATTACCGTTGGATGGCATGGCAACTTTGTGGACGTTGGTCCCACAACTCCTATGGGGGGGTTGACGAAAATGATTTAGAATAAATTCATATTTGCATCCAATGTGGAAATAATTAGCGAAACCATCTCGTCCATTTTCGGTAACCCGTCATACCCCCTGATGTTTTATCGCTACTTCTTCTCTAAAGTTTAATACCTAACTTGAAATTTTTATTTAAATATTGCTCAAACTATGTACCAAAGACTAAAGTATTATTCATAAAAGCTTAGGTAACTAAAAGGTATAACGATCATTGATTTTGCATTTTTGCTTAGCTTCCCCACCATGCCCCAAAATTACCCTGACCTGGCTCAAGCTCCCACCTACCACTCGCCTGTCCGACTCTTCGAAACCGTCTCGTATAGCACAGTTGCGCAACATCCGAGTGCACGTATCCGTCGCCATCGCGTCACGGTTTAGAAATCGCTCCCAGCTCGTTTCTCCTGGCATTTAATTCGATAATTAACCGTTCGGGATCAAAGGTCCGTCAAATAAGCTGCACGGCAACGAGCGGCGATCATTAATTTAGGCATCGCCGATGTCGGTGTCTGTCGAGCAAGTCGCCACGATTCCGCGTCATTTCTAGGCTGGCCGATCCGTGAGAAAGTCCGCGCGGCGCGCCGATCGGCCGACCGATAATACCGATGATCGAAATGCATCGGCATGCACGCGTATTTCCGCGTACGGAACGCGTCCGCGGCGAGAATCGTTGCCCAACGACGATCGCGACCGCTCCAGCCTGCGCGGAGCCGATCTCCTTCCGAAATTGCTCGCGAAACGAGCGAGCCGCAGGAAAATGGAAGGACGATCTCGCGCGCGTACCACCACAGACGGCGATTGCGCTCGTGATTGACTTCGAATTGCATCCACTTCGCCCGCAACGTTTGATAATGGAGGACAGCGAATTTAGGAACCCCCTGCACCATTTCCCTCGCGGCAGATCGCTGTGAAAGTTCCTCGAAAGTCTCTTAAAACGAGTCCCCCCTCGGGTGATTTTGCGATTCAGTTGCCCAAAAGCAGACGCAGATCAGTTGGAGGCTGGAGCGCGAACTGGATTAATCGCGATGGAACGATCACGCGAATCGCGCATCTAAGCGCGACCTAAGCACGTAGCACGGAGCAGGTAGCTGAAATCGGTTGGCGAGCCAAGCCAACGTATGAAGGTCGATCCCGATGCGGTAATTATCCCGGGAGTAGAGGAGATCTGGCCAGCTGCTCGAGTGCACCTAATTACGAGCAAGAACACTAAACTGCAATTAACAAGCCTCCCTGCCAGCGCGCGCCATTTTATCTTATTGCTGCGTTCCTTTTGGTGGATCCCGCGGACGTGCCTGCTCTCGATCGACGGCTGACCTCGCCAAGGATGGATCGACTCGAGCAGGAAATCGGTTACCCATCCTGTCGGAGGATGCCGTCGATCCAGCTCATCCCCCGAGTAACCCTGTCTTTTATTTAATATCGAGTGAAGTCCAGCGTTCGAAAGAAACTTCTCTTACAACAGCTGCAAATTGTTTACACCACCGGGAATTTTAAACAGACGAGTCTAGTGGACAGGAAAATGTTCTTAGAATGAAATAGGTAGCTATCCACCAGGTTGGGCAATTTTTCAGGGACACCCCCGTCGCTGGAATATGAATCACGGCGCAATATCGCGGGATTCTGATAACGGGTAATAGTAATATCGTGGTTTCCGCTTGCTTGGTAAAAGGTAAGTCACGATAGGGCCCATTGTTCGCTGTAAACGTGAAAAATGCTAATGTATTGCCGGGGTGGCGCAGGTGTGAAGTCGCATATTTAAACATCTTATTATATCCCGGCGATCGGGTAATGTAAGACCACATTAATTTCCACCCACGGAGGCAAACAATGACCTAAGGTCGGCCGACGCGGTAGAGTGGCTCATTAAAACCCGGGTGGTACCGTTTCTCCGTATGTTACTCCACGATCAGATATTGTACTTTCGATCCTTTCTCCTTCGTTCTTTCTCCTGCGGCCGATCGAGAAATATTCGCCTGCCGCCGCTTATTTCGCAGCCGACTTATCCCGCAACTGGAGAAAAACGCTGCGCGAGAGTACTGATCGTTCAAGCGGAGCACGGTTCCCGCGCGTCCCGCAACGATAATCGACGATAACTCAGCCACTTCATCCGTTACGTTATCGCGGGATTAATAGCGCTCTTAAAGACAGCGAAACTTTGACCAGCTAAAATGTCACGATCAATAGTATCCAAGTACTTTCCAATTATGATTCTCTTCTATTCAGAACGAGACAATAAGTAAGTAGGAAGATGTCCCGAGCTTCAAACTTACCTGGAAGAGAAAAAGAGAAGATCGTTAGAAGATTATAGCACGACGCTAAGCACCTCGTTCTCCCGTAGCGCTTCAATTACCGCTCGATTAGCGCGCATCACTTAGGGGACCGTGATTCTTCGGCAAGTTTCGAAACCAGAAGGCTAAATCCCTGCAGAGCAGGCGGCATGAATTCTAAAACGCTGTTCACCGTCGCTTCCTTCGTCAGAAATTTATCCATCCGATCAGCCCAGGAAACAGTAACTCTCCACGCATGAAAATCTCGCAGAAATTCCAGCCGCGACGGCCGCGAGTCGACTATTAAACCGCGTTCAAGTTAATGCTTCCCACGAGAGGTGTCAGTACCCCGTGCTTGATTGATCGATCCAACGAATAAAACGGAGGCGACGGTCCTTTCTTCCTTCGACCGTAGACCACGGGTAAAACGGTTGGATCAACTCGTAGGTGAGTCGTGCATCTCAAAACGAGAGGCAGAAAAAGGTTGACGCGAAAGAATCACGTGGAAGTTACAGTTAATTGCATCCAGCAATGGCACACCCAGACAGAGAGAGAGGAGGGGGGGGGGGGGGCTTTGTAAAACAAATAGAAAACTGGATTTTATTCTTTAAATAAATTTTAATAATCACCTAATGAATTTCATTGAACTTGCATTAAAAATATTTTTATCCCATCGACTCGGTTCTTCTCAAGATTAAATCGTGAATGCGCAACTGGCATCGAGGCTATTGGAAAGTCTCGTGCTTCAAACGCGAAGATTTCAGACCGCGATAATGTTTTCTAATTAAGAAATATTTCACTCCCAAAATCCCCTTGCTTCGTATCGTGAATTTTTACAAGCGCAATGGCGAGAGTGTTTTCAAGTAATAGTTGACTGCCGATCACGGTAGCCTGATGTCCCACTGGCTGAAAATAATTGCTCGCCTCCGAACGACCCATGAAACGATTACGCGTCTAGCGTCGTTACCACGCAGTCCTCCGCGTTAATCTTTTCGAAAGAGCAGGACGATCAGCCGGCTGTTAAGCCAGCTCGGCTAATGCCCGGAGATCTATTAAACCGTCCGTGACCAACGAGGTTGCTGCGCGATTAAATTAAAGAATTACCGAGAACGGGGACTGATGCTCGTGAAAAATCGACAGTCGTGAGAGGCTGGCGTTGAAGTATGCTCGTCGAGGGCCGTGTTTCAGGTTCGGCGAGACTTTCGAGCCCGAAGATCTCTTCTAGGGCTCCAAGACCCATCATCAAAGTTCTCTCAGAGAATTCCTCCGAAAGTCTCCGCTAGCACCTTGCCCGAGTACCTAGCAGCTGAAGCAAGCGACACTACTCGACACCGTTCGACACAGCGAAGAAACGAAAGAGCAGCAGTGCCGAGACGATACAGTTACTTTACAGACGACGTTAAACGCCGCTGAAAGAATTCGTGACATTATTTACACGGTGCATGCGTAACGACGTCATTAACGAGGCAAGTAAAAACGGCCGTAAGAGGAGCGAGCGGGGATTTGCGAGGGGTAGGTGGGAGAAAAAAATGAGATCAGACAGGTCGGCATGGGTGCCTCGTTTCCGTTTACGCAGCGTTCGACAGTGGACGGTCGATCCCGTAGCTCGGACGGACAGGTCGGGCCACGTGCAATTTAGCGGCGGCGCCATTACTCTTCGCGCGTCCCTCCGTCCAACGGGACAGAGTCTAATTGCGTCGAGCTGTAGAAAAAAAGAATTTGACGTCGCTCGTTAAGCACCCTGCAGTATCTCCTAGCCCCGAGGGCCAAGGATCTCCTCCGGCGCTTCTTCGACACCGAGCCGCGTCTTCCACGACGAAGATGCATTTCCCACGCGGATCCGAGCTGCTCGTTAGACACTTTTACCGATCCCGCGCAACTGCGAGCTTAGCAACTGAGAAGTGTGGGCAGTCCGAGTTTGGGAACAGCCTGTGGTGCGCTTGGCACCAGAGGGTGGCCCGTCTTTATTTGTCTCAACATTTGTTTCTCGTATTTCTTTGCTCTCACTCCCTAGATCGGTTCGATTTCATAATAAAATAACCCCTGAAAAAGTTTATTGCGATTGCATAGCAGGGAGGGTGCCGAGCAGGCCTTAAAGTTTAGAATTCATCAACTATTTTTTCATTGCAAATTCATTGGGAATCAATCCGGTTGTCGTAGCTCAATATAGTTTCTTGCTTTTCGTCCACGGGAAAGCCGTGTTTGCTTCGAAACAGTCTCGAAGCAGAGCTTCACGCCACGCGGAGCAAAAGGTAATATTCTCACCGCGCTAGTGACGAGTGAACAATGACCGTATTGTGCAGGATCGTCTAAGGGCGCAGCTCCACGCGGAGGAAATTAGAAATCCGCGTTACCGTGTTTTCGCCGTGGCGAACGAATCGATCCCACGACTCGATTAACGGCAAGGATAGCGGAAAAGGTCGTCTTCGACGTGCGTGTAGCCCTCCTCCATCGAATCTGTCCGCGTTAACGAATAGAAGAACCACGCCCTGCGCTCACGGACGTACACCTGCGGCCCCGCTGCATCCTCCGTTGCACCTCGTTAAAGACAAACGCCGAACTGCCCTCCAGCCATCGCCTCTCCTCGTTCTCTCTAACTCTCTATCGGTCTATCCGACCCGACGTAGGCGGTACGCCTACGAGGCGCATTCGATTGTCGGCGATCCACCTTCCTCGGCCGTGTTGTTTTTGCGAGCCGATACGCTAATTTGCGTATTGTCCGCCGCACATTTCGATCGGTGCTGCGACGATTGCCTCGCCCCGCCGCGTCCAGCGGTTTCTTATTGGGAGCAAGAGGATCTGCGAGCCACGAGGAGCGCTCCCTCGCGATCTTATCAGCTGCATTGTGCCTCGGCTGTGACTGACAGCCGGGTACTCGAGGGGGGATGGTCCGCGAGCGGACCCGTGTACTGCTCCGCTCCGCGATTGCTGTGCCCACTGATAACAATAGTGGAGGTTGATTGGTTTGATTGGGATTGGAGGGCGAGCCTACTTGCTGACGTGTAGCGAGAAGGTAAGGTGTGGCAATTTCCATATTCGTCACCGTGGCATAGGACTAATTGCAGACCGATCCTACAACTCTACATCCCTTAAACCAGGAGTTTCACCCGGGAATCGCAAGAGCCGCTTGCTCTTGAGATCCCACGAGCGCGAAGCGTTCGACCGAGCTAAAAGCCGATTCCAACGGCATCGACGCTGCGCCGAACGATAATTGCGAGCGCGCCGCTATCAAACGAGGAAGTATCCCCCATGAATTTTCCCAGGCGCACGCGGCATCGGTTACAATGTAACGACGCGCCGCCGCGGCCGATTCATTCCGGCCGGATGCCAGGCATTCTGATCGGAGCTCGCGGTTCACTAAATCCGCGGCGTATCGGGGCCGGGATCGCGCGATTCCCCGTCACGGATCGTCCAGGTTAAACTGGGTTATCCGGCATCGTCGACCGTGTTTATTTGCGTCCCAGAACCCGATCACCGCTGGGATTATCCGCGGAGTTTTCTGGATCCCGGCAGAGATACGGCCGAGTGGGTTTCATTAAGAGGTCCGTAGCCAATTAGCGTCGGTTCGGGCCGAGTGATACGGGGGCTGGATCCTTAGCCCGGTAGGAAGTCGTGGCCGCGCAGCAATGCGGAGGAAATCCAGGTAATTGATATTTAGGGTATTACTCTTAAGAGCCACGGAGACGTGTAATCAGCGGATAACTGTATCCGCCAATGAGCGTAACTTTCAACCTACACGTGGGATCGCCGCGTTGCAGCGCGGTCTTTCCACTTAAGTACAATTAGACGGTAAAGAAACGGCCTCGCTGCACATTTGTAGTTGTACCCGCGGAATAATTTAAACGGCCCTGTTCGTGACGAATTTTCAGTCGTCGGAAGGGAGCACCGCGATACTTTCATTTACACAGATACACTGCATTTTAACTCTCATAGGTGATTTGAAAAATTTACTTTTTCATCACTGTTTCAAAAAGTTTTACTGTTTTATTAATTTTAATTTGCTCTTTCTACCAATTTTGCCTCTGTAGCCAGTTGCCCGCTTACGCCCCCAGATCGGGCCCTGGACGCATCGTTCAGCTCCTGAATATGCCTCTGTGCTAATAGTAACAGGGACATTTTTCTGTTGGTTCATCGCCTACAAACCAGAGCTCTCCGTAATTGGTCATAATTGGTCA
The DNA here is from genome assembly GCA_929113495.1 of Andrena minutula. Taxonomy (NCBI): domain Eukaryota; kingdom Metazoa; phylum Arthropoda; class Insecta; order Hymenoptera; family Andrenidae; genus Andrena; species Andrena minutula. The sequence goes on from OV815993.1 coordinate 481,387, forward strand.
ATGTGTGTTCTGAGGAGTGCAAGGCTGAAAGGTTTCCACCCTTCCTTTCTCAGTGCATTGTCGTGAAATTTTTGAAGACCATTCGAAGTCTGACGAAGTTCGAGGATCTTAACCCGAAATAAGGGGAATCAAGTTATCAGGGAAAGAATCAAGGATTCTGTGATCACGAGTCCTTCGTTAGCGCCATCCATTTGTCAAAACTCCGCATAGATTGCTTAGGTACTAAAAACTTTCTTCCCTCGGCTCGCGAAGATGTGCCGGGGTAAAAATTCCGAGGGAGGAAGGGAGGAAGGAAGGAAAAGGAGGAAACGGTCCCCAGCGATATCCTCGAGGCTTTAGATAGTCCTCCTTAACTTTCCTCACGACAGCCAACGCGAGCTTTGAGTGTCTTGAAAGCGCAAACGTTTCGATAGCTCGATAAAAGTTTACAAACTCCCACCTCTCCCGGCTCCTCGAGTATCATCGATACCCGATGGAAATCCTTTTAAATTCCCCCGAAAGAAACGAGGGAAAAGGGGCACGAAGTAGTATCAAGGGCCGATCGAGACCCTCTCGAGGAAAAGTACGGTACACCGGGCGAATACAGACTCCTCGAGTTCACCGTTCGAATAAATATCGATATCAATGACTATTAAATTATCATTCGAGTAAACATAGTTAGCTGAAGTTTCGCGACAAATCTCGCGAACGATATTCGCGGTAAGGATAATAAAGATATCTGCCTATTTTCTCTAGAGAGGACGGTGAGCAGCAACGTATCTCCATCGATTCGCGCACACCGCCTCGCAAAATGGCCAAAAAGGAGAGGGAAACATGAAACGCGCCGGTGGTTCTGATGCTCGTCCCGAGGGCCAACGCGAAACAATGAACTCTGTAATTTTCTCGAGCAACGACGTTCACCGGGACCCTTTTCACGCGCCACCATAGCCCCTGGGCTTCCAGTTTTTCTGCCAGATAGGCACAAAGGCGTCCGCAATCCGCATCGATCGCCACGGGATTGAGCGATCAGCGATCGCCGCGTCGATCGTTCGGAATTTCGTTCTTAACGCTTCCGAACAGGGATAAAGTCGCTATAAAAAAGAATCAACCCGCCTTGCAAAGATGACGGACGTTTCTAAAAGATCTAACTAAATTCTGCCACTAACTGGTACACAGAGATGCACAGAAAGCGATAGGGATGTATTTTCCAATCCAGGATTCCGGTGCCGAATTTTTACAGCGCGACTACAAATCGCTGTTTCCCCTGTTGAATTTTCGAGAACAAATCAATCGCGCTCGACTCCGTTCCCGGCCGCTCTCGATACGTATTAACTACCGTTACCGGCGCGGATCTATTTCTATAAAGCTCGCAACATTTTATTCGCCCGTCGAAAATCCCCAGCAAATGAATCAAGGGCCCCGGAACAGTACCCGACTCGTATTACTCGACGCGTTAACATCAACTACCAAACTGCGCGCCGAATTTACCTACGCGGCAACACGATTAAGCCTGTGATGAAAGATCTATCTGTGAAACTGCTCGATGACCCTCGTCGCGTTCGCCCAGCGTTGGGACGTCGAATCGCAGCCGTCAGTAGGGGTGCCACAGTGTGAACGATTTGAATCCCAATCAAGTATGCCAAAATACTTTATTTCTCGTGGAATGTAACGCAATAATATTGTGCGTACTTCCCACATGTAGATACACAAGCCATGATCATCTAAAGGTAATTTTTTATCTTCTGTTTGTTCTGTGCCATGAATGTGAAATGGCGGGATGAGATAAACAATTTAATGAAGAACAAATTATTTATATATTTTAATATGAATCTCGAATGCAATAATGCCATTGAGTTATTTCTAAGTGATAAAAAGTTCCTCTGTAATGCTAAAAGCAATAAAAATATGTTTGGAAGAAATAAAAACTAATAACATTAAAATGTACATTTAGGTTTTTCGAGCGTACTTTTTTTAGATTCCACGAGAGCAAATTTTGCGCTATTTTCTTGAATTGTTATTTCAATGAAATTCCTCGTGACGAATAAAAGTTGGATCAACTATTCGTCATGTTTCGAATAAAATTAACTCGGATTGAAGAACGAACGAAGAATTTTTATTTAAACAAAAATCTCGCCTATCTCTGGCCGTTCGTGACGTATAAAAATGTCCAAACTCTAGCTCGTCAGCTTCGAAAGTGCTACCCGTTAACGCTTTGCTTTTAGAGATACAACAAATGACTGCCATCAACACGTCCTTCGATTCCTTTAAGCAGTTCCGCAGTGCGATTAAATAATTATCTTCTCGGTTCTGACGACCGACAGGAAAAGGACAATAACGCTTCCTCTCTTTATCGGCCCTTAAGCTGCAATTAAGCATCGTAAAATTAACTGTACGAGTGGCCTGACTCGCCTTCGCACTTGAATCGAAAAATAAAGTGTAAAGATCTCCGCTGATCATTCTCCTTTTTTTCCCATTGCACGCTTCCGTCTAACTCAACCGCGACTCCTTCGTCTCCCCTGGCCAAAGTATCCGTTCTAGCCATTCTAGGCACGAGTTACCCACGTCCACTCGCCTTTTTCCTCGCCAACAAGCTTTGGCGTGACAACGGTGCAGCCTCGCAGAGATTCCACGCTCGGAGATGTCGTTAATCTCTGTTTAACGGCGTCGCGTTTAAGTGCAGCAGACAAGAACGATTTATGGAGATGCGTTACGATCGGGGACACGGGACCTGCGATAACTTCATTACCGCGCGGGGCTAATTACGGGAAATTAGCGCGGCTAATTGCACCGTCCCTCGGCCTGTCGATCGCGATTTAATCGATAAACGACGCGCCTTCCACGCTTATCCCGCTTTTCGTGCTAAACAGTCACAGTGTCACTGATAAATACCAAACGCTTTCCACATCGTTCCAGGCGACACTTGGGGAAAAAACATGTGCCGCGTGATTCGCTGTCGGTGCACGAGTCAAGGCCGCAGTTAATTACACGATCGGGAATAATCAGCGCGGAGTAATAACGAAGGACGCGCCTGCCGACGTTCTAAGCGCATCGCGAGAAGTTTACAGAGGCACTGGAGAGGGGCGAGGGAATCAGTGAATCTTGCAGCGTTCCGCGGGTCGACCGGGCTGCTGGGTAATGGCTATCGGCGTGTGTATCGAAACTCTCCTGCACACGGACGCGAAGTCACGACCTACTAATGAATGATTATGCTACAATTTGCCCCGGGACGGCAGCTCTCGTAATTTATTAAATTACAGTGATCCGCGGCCGAGCTCCGGGCATCCGGTAGTCGCGCGTCTCCGTTCGCGGCCATCCTCTCCCGCCGCTCGATGTTCGATTTCGATTACGAGATCGCGACCGATTACCGGCGCGAGAATTAAATGAACCCCGTGGAGCATCCGATAAAACGGCCCTCGCGGCTCTGGCCCGTGGTGTTTTCGATGGGATCGCGAATTTTAATTGATATGGAGAGGGTGGTTCGAGGGGGGTGATGTTTCGAGCAACGGGAACGTGGAATGTTTTAGATTTAGTGGAAGACTATTTACAGGAGATTGGTGGAAGAGGCGGCCGGGGTGCCGTGAAGCTCTGGAAAAAGGAACTCGATGCTTCCAGTCCCTCTGACAGAGCGGCGTGAAAGCCGAGAGAGAAGTGGAGGTCGAGAGGGAGAAAGATGGCTGCATTATTATCGACGGGAATTTACTGGTATTCGCGACGGAATCGTTGCGTGTCCGGTGCCGATGCAGTCATAAACAAGGGGCCATTAATTTAGCCACGAAGAATGCCCAATATCCTTCGAAAGCTTTTGCGGCGATCCACCGATAGGCAGCTAACGCGCGGATAAAATAAGTTTAGGGGCGTGAAATTGGCAGTAATTTTACAAGCCATAACGATCTACTAAATCTGTAAAATAATTAAGGGCGCAGATGTTCCTGGCGGAGCACCCAACCGACGCAGTATCCTCCTCCCCCGCCGCCCTCGCTACACCAAACACGCCCGCGTGCGTTTCACTCGCCGTTCTCGTTCCGAGTTTCGTCCACGGTGCGACCACGAATGCCACGAGCTCTCAATTATATCTAGAAATAGTCGGATAGATCACGATCGAGAAGATTCACACAGAGAAACTATCTCGACACCGTGTAGGTGTACGTAGCTCCATTTCCGTCGTGATATGTGAAGTTTATTGTTCAATTCTTTGCTACGGTAGAGCGTACGTCTGTGTAAGTACATTGACATTACAAGTAGTTCTTTAATTGGTTTTGTTTTTTAAACGATTTTATATTCTGCTTCGATCGTATGTTTGTTTCTTGTACGTATGTTTGTATGTTTGGTTCAAATCTAGAAACTCAATTTTAACCCACTTCCAACTAATTTTTAATTAAATTCAAATAAAAATGTTTCACCTATGATTGTTCAAACATTTGTGTAGTGTTTAGACTACGTCTTTGCCCATTTGTAGTCTGTATTGTATTGTATTTTTATTTTATTTTTATTGTATATTTCATAGATGAATAAACATGCCCCCAAGGAGTATCAACTTTCCCCGCAGTGGCGTAAATTGGTACACTTTCCTTACCCCAAATACCATTTTTTCATTTATTTTGTAGGTATTTTCGCAAGTTTTCGTTTACAATACATTACGCAGGATGGACCAAAGTATATTTTAGTCTATTTCTTGTTAAGCAATGCATCGAAACAAAAATGAAAAAAAATTGGGAAACTGAAAAACATATCAACTTGCCCCAGTCTCGCTATCTGCGAAAAGAAGCAACGCGACGTTATCGCGTTGATGTGCCTTCCGCGTTCCACCTCCTCCGTGCTCGATCGCAATCGCGTAATCGCAATGGCTGTTGCGCGACAACTTGAGAGCGATCTCGGGGGACTTGGGATTAGAATTAAGTATGTAGTATGGAGCTCGCAGCAAACTGTCGCCGTGGATTCGCCAAGGTCCGCGCGGCGTAAACCGGTCGCGGTTTCCGGCGATGCGACTTAATCGCGCGGCACCTCGCCGCTCTATCGCCGGCGTATCGCTGCTTACCGATCTTTTCCACGACGGGGACGTGGAGTTGGAGGAGGCTCCTCGGTCGGTTTTTTCGCAACACGCGGCGTATTATTAATGGTGTCACGTAGATGCCGGTGCGCGCACACCGTCTCATCATGGACAGTAACCCAAGGCACAGGTAGATGGCGAGATTCCGCGGGAGTAGCATTCTTTCCGCTGATAAGGAGCCCGTGGACGCCCGTCGTCTCGGTGCCGCGCGGAAATTACGGGGGTCGCGGCGAATTTAATAAAGCCCGAATTAATGTATCGCTGTTAGCTAACAGCGTTGTTTCCCTGTACGAGATCCGCTCCGCGATCCGCTTTCTCTCCCCCGAAACTACGGGGGATGAGCCGAGGCCCCGTTAAATTGCGCAACATCCCGTATTATTACACGCACGACCCCGATGCCCGCGTAAGAAAAGGTTATTAGCTAAAAGCGGGCGTATTAATTCGAGGCTTATCGGTGCATAAACATGGCCGCGCGTGACCGCCATGCAAACGCGTCCGCGTTGTCACGCGATCCCACGCTGGATTTATTCCACTTCTAAACCTTTTCATCAAAAGCTTACTCAACGAACGTACAGGCATAGTTTCGATTTTCGATGCTCAAGATTGGTGGCATTTTTTGGCGAAGCAGTTCTGTGGAATTTTGCAGCTCCGTCGCGCGATACTCGTCACCTAATGCTAATGTGTCCCCCCACGATGCTGTTCGCTTGAAGAGGATCCCGTCGAATGCGCGCCGCTGGTTCGGGGCGGTCGGGAATCCTCATTTTTCCAAGTTCACCCGGCAAAAGCGTACAATTAGCTTAGGCAGCGACCACACGCGAGCCTCGTAAAAGCAGCGTCCCAGGTCCTCGCCGCGTTTCTCGTGGCAATCAGCGCGCTTCTTCGCGCTGCGGCCGCGACGATTAAGCGCGGAAGGACGAGCGAGTGGACAGGCAGGAGCAACACACGGCTGGACGAGCACCAGCAAAAACGTAACGGCTAACGATTCGCGACTACCACACCTTAATGTCCGCGCTCGTAAATTTCGGTCGTTCTGCTGCGGCTCGGAGAAACATTTCTGTCTTCCAGGAGCTCCAGTTGCAACTTCTGCTGGGACTTTGACCGATAATTCCACGTGCAATCGCTTCCCCGGCCATTACGAGGAAGAATAGATACTTTCATTACGCTTGATAATTTCTGCGACAAAAGAAGCGCAGTTGTAGAGAGAACCGAGGGGATCGAGTAGAAAATTCAAGATCGCGCCGCATCGTTTTCCCGGAAATAGTTAACGAACCGCGATAAAGTGTTTTCAGCGGATGAAACGTCGTTCTGTGCGTTCCATGAAGGGACGCGTTCATGAGCAGACCGCGACATCGAAGGCTCCGCGGAATGACTGATCGGCCTGGTCGGTTTTCAGGCTTTGCAAGAAAGAGGACAACAAGATCGAGAGGTTATTACTTATTAGTCGCTAGTCGTTGGTGTTCCAACGACCACGCTGATCGGCGACTCTAGGCTGATTGTGCATCTGGTGGCTGATGAATGTTCGAGATGAACGTTGAACCGTTCGCCACTGCATTGACTGATGCGACTACTCCGTCCTGTTGATTCGAACTTTCAGAAAGTATTCGAATAAAACGAGCAGAAACGAACGACGCTTGAAGGACGCAGATGAACGACTGAACAATGCTTACGAACTCTTGACATCGGTAGATTGCTTGTTTGCAAAGCTGTTTTTGGGGACAGGGATATTTTAATTTAAAAGAGTCCAGACCATTTCAAAATTAATTCTATACTTATAGCAACTCACATATGAGTTATTGCCAATTCGCTGCATGAAAAAGAAGTGAATTGTTTTTAATGTTGTCTCCAGCCTCTGTGTTTGAAGCATTCCCAATTTCTCTCGCTCAAAATTTGTCGCTTCCAAAAACTTGCTGCCTCCCACATTTGCCGCTCCTGAAAATTTGTCGCCCTGGGCTACAGCCTAGTGATCCTACCTATACAAAAATCCGCCCCAGTCCAGCGACCTAAGATAATGAAGTCAGTACCAGTCGGAACCCGTTCACTCGTTTGCCGTCGATTTACGGTACCAGCCCAAAGATTGCTTATTAGTAAACCACTCAGCTATGAAATAGGAAGACCAGCGACAATTTGATAGATTGAGCTTTTTGCCAGTTGGATCGTCGTTAGGGCCGGTGCCAGTGAAATTATTGAGTTTTTTGCCGGCGAGCGGTTGAATAACTAATAATAACGAGGCGCATTAGTCGACGGTGGTCGCTGTCATTGGTGGCGAACGAGTGATAAAAGTCGCCAGTCGACCAGTGGCCATGAAAAAGCAAATTACGGGACCCGGACAAATTTAAACAGTTATCAAGATTCCCCTGTACACGGAGAGACAACCTATTCCACTTGCAGCCGATCGGAGTGTTCTGTATCCCCCGATCGAAATCGAAGTACATATGTGTACAGAGGAGCACGTGCGTTGAGTCGGTGCGCTAAATTAACGGGCGCGCTAATTTTAGCATCGTTTCGCAGCGTGACGCCCGCTTCTACGGGGATTAATACCGCAGACGAGCCGGTGAATTAAGGCTGATCCGTATCGTTAAGGACAGGGGCCAAGTTTGATGATACGTAGGCCAGAGCGCGGGACCGCGGGTGCAAACGATCTAATTAAACGTCGGCGCAATTAGATTCCCTGGGCGCTCGCCCGCGATACGACAGTCCGACAAAACTTCCGAAACCGCTAATTACTTCGTTTCTACTTTCCTGCTTTTCGAGCGCGAAAGAAGCCCCCTTTTAAACCACGATTTCAACGTCGATCTGACGGATTCACGCCGCAGCGAACGCTTTTACCGCAGTGCACGGGGTGTCAAGGGTTTTCCAGGCGTACAGTCAGGGACCTTTCGATGCACTTTTTACCGTTTTCTACAGCTACGAGCAGAAAGTGACACAGTCAACGAAGAAAATTATTCCCTCGCCTCTATATGGCCCGCTTCTTGTGGATTCATTATGAAAAAGGAGTATAAAGGACGACTCGCCTCGACTAGGAGACGGTCGTATAATCCCGCGTAAAAAATACGGAAGTAGCGATCGACCAGAGAAATATTTTCGTAATAACCGTAATTAGAGATTGCGTCGCGGACGAAGCCGCTCCTTTGGCCGAGGTGTGCAGCGAAAAGTGGCCGCTCGGCAAAAGAAATTGGACAAAAAGTCATCGTCATTAGCCGTTGGTGACCGGTCGTCGCTGCCTCGTCACCGCGTCGGCCCCTCTTTGAATCTCTCGTCGCCCGGCGAAACGGTTACAGTTAACGATTAGTTAATGATTTTTTTCCCCTTTCATTAGCCAGTAGCGGGATTCCTCCCGGTGCATGCCGCCGTTCCCGTGAATCGCCGACCGTGAAATCGTAATTGACATCGTGTAACGTGAATTTACGCGGCAATCCAGCGACGCGAGTCGAAAGTGGGCGAATTCGGGACGTCTCTCGCATTCGACTGCTATTAACGTCACAAATACGTCTTAGCGTCTTCCACGAATCATGCATGAGTTACTTAACCTTTCGTTACCCGCGCTATCGTAAAAAGTACAACGGTTGTGAATTTTTTTTCTGTTTTCGACCCTTTTCTAATCCTCTGTGCCTTCTGTACTTTATAAAAAATCTTCGTTCCACTTTCAGTTTTTCAGTCTGGATGTACAGGTGTTGAAGAGAAAAAGTCGTCATTTCGAAGAAAGTGCAACGCGAATGTAAAACATCATTGGCAAAATAGATTACAAAGTGGAACTATTGTGTGAAATGTGTCACCAGAGCGATGAAAGCGAATAAAACAATACCTACTTACTTATTTATAATACCTAGTAGTCGTTTTTTTATTTTTTAAAGACAACATCGCTGTTTGGTTTTTAATTATAGAAAGGCAAGTCGCAGATAGAGCGTGGTCAGGTTGGCGCTCAATAACTGACGAGATTAAGAATAGGAGAGCTTTATTATAGAAACGGTCTCGCACTGGACGGTTCCTCCAGCCAACGTCTTCCGTCGGTTGCCAACAGAGAACTCTTTGAAAAACAGTCGATCCTCTCCTCAATGGCCACATGACTGACCACCATTCCGTCGCCAATATGCTATCGACGGTTGCTTGTTTATGGCATGGCCTGTCACCTTACCCCTAGAACTAACAATCGTTCGAGACAGTCGGGCGACGATCGGCAAGCTAATCTCTACCTCGGTTGACACTATCGTCATCAAATGCCTACATAATATGGAATTACTTTTAAAGGAAACAGGTAAGAATTAAAAAAACCAACACGTTAAAATCGTGATGTAAAAAGTATAACGCGCGGTAACAAACGATTAAATTCCAACTCAGGCGAATGCTTTGATTTGGTCGAAGCTTGTCTCTCTGTCTCCCTTCAATATCACCCGACTACTTAATTCATCTTTCACTCCAGTTTGATTTTTACGCGTTATTTTATTTAAGCCACGCGATATTTGGCGCAGCTTAACCGTAGAGACACGACGAGCTTCCTTGATGGTACACTCTCAGCACGCCAATTACAATTAGCCGCTACTACAACGAGGCAGTGGTTGGGCAATATGAAATTTATGCGACGCCACCTTTCGCAACGCACTGTTCGCGGATAGGAAGACGAGCGAACGCGTGGGCGTTGATCGCGGAACGAGGAAGAAGACGGCGGAGGCAGCCGTGAAATTGGTCGCTGGCCAATTACTGCACTTGTAGGTAACCCGTGGTCTGACAATCGTTGAAATCTAACATGCAGCATGAGTCGCGATAAACCACGGCTCGACAGCTCGTTCGACGTAATCGGGAGATAGTCGGCGCAAAGTCGATAGGCCAAGGAAAAAAGTCGTGAAGAGGCAGCTGCGTATAGGCAGGATGGAATTGAAGGGGGCGCGATTGGCGGGATACGGGGGCAAATTGAAGACGTTAAAATGAAAACGATTTACTCGCCAAGGTTTCGAGGAACGAGCGATTTGTCCATAAAGCCCGTTAATGTACGCGTTTCACGCGAGCCGAAATCGAACCGCTCCGCGAGCAGGGCCTCCGAGTAATTCCTCTTACGCGCTCGCTAATAAACGACCGCGGCGAGGATAAACACCAGATGCATAGACGCGAGTAAATGGATTATCGGGAAAAATAAAAATAGGAGACCGTGGGTACGGTTTCGACGTGTCAGTCCTGAACGTGCACCGACACGGGCAAATAATAATACCGGGCATAAATCCATTTTACGACTTTCGGCTTCAGAACAAGGGCAGAACGTGAAATTACTGTAATACAAGTAAACGGCACGGGCACTGTGTCGGACATTGAACTACAGCGCTGCTAATGAGTGATCTAAAAGTAAACGATCTATAGGAAACGAAAGGTGTCGAGGTGACCCGATCACACGTAGATAGATCCGCGCCAGATATGTAGTCCACATCCGTAAGTTAAAGGTAATTTCGTTCGATATATTAAAACCGTTGCAGTTTTGAGCGATACCACGCGGGACAAGAGCTGATCGCTCGTAAATCACTTGGCAAACTAGAGCCGAAGGTGAAATGCGTCGATTTAAAGCTGCCGTGCAAGTACGTGGCAAGCTGAATGAAAGATTATGCGTGCCTATTAGGCGCATACTTTGATTGAGAGGTTAAGATCGATTACACTAAACGCTTTAACTCCAAACCAATCCACTTTTTTTTTAAAATTAATTATCTTTTTTAAATTAATTATTCGCACCATCGTCAACGTCCGCACGCCATTCTAGCCTCTCGATATCTACCGCCGTTGCACGGTAACCTTTTAATCCGCAAGCCAAGCATTCGGGAGAGCGACCTTGAGCCTTACATATAACGCTACAACTTATGTTGGTTTACTGCCATTTTGCGCAACAGATGCGACTATTTTTTTTCTTATGGAAATTGGCCCGCTGATGCCGAAAATGATGTCTAAAATTTTTTCTCTGGATACGTTTTCGAAATATCGATAGCAGAACTTTTTACCTGCCTGTTAAAAAGCTGAACCGATTTGAAAATTGTATCAGGTAAATTTGTTGGTGATTCAATTATCTTTAATTTGAGATAATTTCGGACCATAACGGTTACTCGCAACCCGAGATATTCGCAATTATGTGGGATCAGCTTTTTGGTAGGCAGGTAAAAAGTTCTCCTATCGATATCTGGGAAACGTATCCACATGAAAAATTTTAGACCTCGTTTTCGGAATCAGCGGGCTATTTTCCATAAGATAAAAATAGTCGCACCTGTTGCGCAAATATTCTTTTCTATTTTGTAAACTAGTGTAATTAATGAAAGACTGAATTGTAAAAGATACGTTTCAGCGAAAGAGAAGAAAATACCCCTATAGAAGAGATCACATAAAGACTGGATTCCAAAAAGTCTGCCGGCCTCAAAATTCCGTGACTCATGGCGCGATGTAGGGCCTACCTATACTTAAGTAGCAAACTTTTTGCTCATTCAAGGACTAAAATTCCAACGATATACATCGTTATCGTCCCACTGAAAAGACAGCCGACGCTGTCGATCTCGATGAGGCCGCCGGTCGGGTTCCATTGCCCACGTGGGTAGCCGGATATAAATTATTCTTCGGCTGGCCGAAGCGGGCGCATTTAATTGTGACAACGAGATTGATCGCTGCCGCGACTGCTCGCCCCGTGCGTAGCCATTAATATCGCAGGACACGATTTACGCTTACGGGGATAGCGCATGATCGAGGAACAAAAGTGATCTTGGTGAATCGGCGGGGGACGCGTGGCATTATTAAGTATTATATTTAAATCATTTGTTGGCGGCGCATCGGCGCTAACGAGGGGCCGCGACAGCGGCCTAACGAGCCGCGCACGCCCACGCGGTTTTATCGTTTCAGGGTAAGCATCATTTCGATCTTGACGAATGTGCTACGCGCCTCGCCTTCCGCGAACTGCAACGCCATTGTGACAAAACTGCAAATTGAATATCGACCGGCTGCAGGCTTTTCTGTGCCATGTCGTCGCCCATTAGACCCACCCCCGAGCAGGGGTCTCACCCCTGTTTCCGTAGCTCGAAAATGAGTTTCGTGGGCGACGGGACTCTTCGCGTCGCGAATCGAACGGCGTTGATCGACCTTCGATGCCTTTCGAGGAGACCTTCGTGTCACGCTCTGGTAACATACTGCAGAGTGGGGGTGTTCCGGCAGCGGCAGCAACTCGAGTCGTTTCGAACGAACGTTTCGGGGATGGGCAAGCAGGACAAGCAGGGAAAGTGTGTGGGTGACCAATCTCCGAGGAAGGAGAATCATTTAGTCAATTCTTCAGAGTACAGTCTAATGAAGCTCTAGACTTTGCAGGTTTCATAAAAATAACCAGCAATCGATTAGTCGATAATAGCAGCTCAGGCTACAGCGACAAGGAATTTTAATAACTGACTCCGTAACGAGGCTGCGATACTCAATTCACTGGCTACGTTTTATCTCTAAACGTCGTAGGCACTGCCTATTAAGTAGGCAGTCAATTACCAATCACGATCATCGCGCCTAGTACACCGATTTATATGTAGCTTGCCAGTGTCCACCTGACAGCTTAATTCCTGCCAGCGATGCACACTTCATCACGCCCAACGAGGATATTAAAAGTCAAGGAAAGCTAAACATGTGTTCGCGGCTGGTCGCTCGTAAGGGCGACATCACGACGCCTGAGCACGTACAGAAGAAGCCGGCGTTTCGTGCGACTCGGAAATTTCTACCCGATGTCACCTGCCGACACGCCGTTCCGATCAAATTGCATGTCCCCGAAGAAAATTGCGCCCCGATTATTACCGACCAGGCCGCGACCGATCTCAATAGCGACACGAATATTATACTCCATTCGGGGGCAAGCACGTCGGGCTGCGTGCCGTGGTGCATTTTATGTATCAAGGATCAAGTCGAACGCTGGTTTGCGGTTATTCGAGGTGGTTTACTTTCTTGGACATTTTCTGGGCTGATTTGGTGGAGATTTTAGTTGAGAAAAGGGGTTTACAGACAACTGTGGACGTAAGGAAAGAAAAGGAGCAGTTGATTCTTAAATATTGGGACAGGCATTATTTAAATCTTTTTAATCTTGGAGCAGTTGTTTTTTAAATACCTCTGGATATATTCTGCAGTTGAGTTTAAAAAGATTACGTGATTCGCCTTACCGTGCATATCGTCGGTGTTTGCCCGTGGATCTTGCTGCCGTCGAAAAAATCAGGAACTTTCGGCATCTCCGCTTGCGTCCTGGAGGACGAAGGCGACGAGGTGGGAACACTGCTGGCGTTGGACACGTGACTGGTAGGTAGCGGTGCGCCAAGAGGGTATTCCGGTCGGAAGAACCAATTCGGCCACTGTAATATTAATCATCTCATATAAAAAAAAATAAGACAGAAGCATTATTATTCAATTTTTGAAACTCAATTCAATCACGTATAGTAAAAACCTCAAGCCTAAACCCCCAGATAACTCATGAAAAAATCCTGAGACATCTCAAAGGACGAAGAGACTCTCCGTCTTCATCGAACCCTTTCGGACAATCGCAGGGACTTTTCCAGCAGCCCTGGGCCGTTTGCCTGTCATCGACAGCGTTTCCTATGCAAAAAAAAAAAATTCCCCCCAGAGTCCTCTGCGTTCCAGCGTGCAGATAAAGCCCCTGCCACGACCGTGGACCAGGCATTAGTGTCACCGAGTGAATATGAAGCTCTCTAAGATAGATGGCACGGAGCCCCTGACCGTGTAAGAAGCGCACTCGCTTCGAGGTCGCCGTGCGTGTGGTCCATTGTAAGTGTTCTTATAGAGAAGAACCCGGCGGAGAGGATGAAAAGAAGCCACGGTGTTCCGTCCACCCGTGGTACGTAAAGACCTTTTGATCGCCCTGCTGGACCAGACGACACAAATTCCGCGCGATTATTCCATTGATGCGTCTGTGGCTTCGGTGCTCGATGCGATCGCGTCGCGATACACGCGGCAGACGCATTAACGTTGTGCCTATAGCTCGCCTTTTGTTAAACATCCATTTAGATCGTCGTAATACCCCGCTCCGATAAAAGTAACTACTTAGAGTTTAATGACTACCCCCCCGGATGACCCGCGGCGAGGACTTTGAACGAAATAAAATCCCCTGGAATCGTGAGCATCTTACGTCACGGAGTGGCATAATATCGCGAGTTTCGGTTATTTCGGGGCACGGAGGAGCCTCGATTGGTCACGACAGGGCGCAGGGTGGCGGCTGAGGTGGGGCAGGGGAAGAGCTTCGGGGTGGTCTGGCGAATGTCTCTTGTCGTTGGCTCGCGGGAGTTAACGCCAAAACCGAAATAACAAACTCCTAAACTCGGTGAGTTAACGCCGCCTCGTCGTAGCTTTCGAGGCTCTGTTATTTTCTGTTTATCGCTGCCATTCTGTACACCGGACCGATAGTTTACCGTAGGCACGCCGCGTGTAACGGAAATCGCTCGCGCCGACCTTGGTAAAAATGTATCGGCCACGTAAGAACGTGCTCGAGCTGTTCTGACGCGATTCGACTGCATTCGAGACCAGTGTCCCAGTTTCTCGGACCTTTTTCCACCTTTGCCGACTCCGTGTTGTACGCCTCTCTCGGCTAACGGCTTCCCTTTCCTTCACGTTCCTTTATACTCGGGGCGATGGAAATTCTTCTAATTTTTAATTTACGCGACGTATTGTTGCTCGCGATACATTTCTGTTAGGAATTCTGAAGACACGAGCGTCGTCGATACCACGCCACGTGTAATATCGGGGGACTATTTTTGTACGAGTCGGGGGAAAGCGTGGCGCGGAATTTTTCAAATTCCATGCCCACGAATCAGCCAGCAGTCAGCTGTAACCAAAGTAGACGCGGGCGTGGATCTTATCGCGCGGAAGGAAAATATTTGCGTTGTAATCAATCAGTGCACCCTCCGCGACAGAGTTCTTTATCGCGATCATAATGGTGATCTACGAAGGAAGCTCGGTTTTTTCGCCGCCGCGGGCGCCGATCCGAGAATAGCGGGGCGGCGTTTTATTTTTACGAAAGTCCCTGCCGAGCACCGATTCGGTGGCGAAGGATCAAACGTCAAGCAGACTTCTCATCTGTCGCGAGGCCGCGAAAAAGACGAGGCAGAAATTACCATCGATAAGAGCCGTGGGTCGCCTGCTCTTCAATTTCACCCAAAGGACCCGCACTTCGTACGTAATCAGTAATCGTCGCTTAAGAATCATTAAACTGGCCCACGGCGTAATTACACGGCAGGACAGATTGCAGGTTGCGGGGACGGTGTGGTTATCGATTGCGATCAAGGAAATTGATTCGCGGGGCCGAGCGGGTACCGCTCGGACCGGCCGACTGCGACTGTGAACTGGATCGATCAAATTTATGCGCGATCCTTTCGAAATGATACCTACGCCGTTCCAGGGGAATGAATTATATTAAGTGGAATTGATTTTGAATTTCAGAAGGCTATGGCGCTGAGCGTGATCGCTCAAAACGTATCGAGAGGGCAGCGTCGCGAGTCGCCAGATCTCTATAAAGATATCCCGCTATATCCGACTAATCTAGCTAATGGAGACCGCGTGGCCACGTCACCATGATTTATTGAACAGGAATCCACTTATTCAGCTCGATTTCACAGGATGCAGGAACTCCGAGGCACGTACCGAGCAAAAACGTCACCGATCACCACGCGTCGCATGCTCGATTCGCAATCACAAGCAATGCCTCCACTCTTTCTCTAATCGCCAGCGACTCCTCGTCGAAGAAACGCGTGCCACTTGGGCAAAAAGCCCGGATTCCGTTGCCGTGTCTCATTTTCTCGTTTATCAGCCAACGTTCGCCCCGGCGCTGCGTCGCATTAAAGTTTCCCGCGTTTTTTACCGAGACAATTTCCACCCGGGAATCGGGCACTCGTTTCTCAAAGTCAATCTCTGTTTCAAACATTTTATGTTACGACAAATCGAGTACATATTGAAAACTTTGAGAATATGTAGGGGCTGTTCTCCAGAGTACAACGCAATTTTGTTTTGTTCCTCAAATTCACTCTAAGGGGGTGCAATTAGTGCCTGAAAATTGTTAAATTCTGTTTTATTTAAAAATGTTTTCAGATCAAAGTTACTCCTTTTAATTAGGACTATCATTTGCTAACTTACAGTTCTCATAGTCTTACAGTTCTTGAGTTACAACACGAAATCAGAAAATAGCCGGATTTTCGGAGGTCAATTTAAAAAACAATTGCGTTCTACTCAGGAGGAAATCCCCTACGAATTCACAAAGTTTCATAATTTTCCGAATTTCCGAATTCAGGATGTTGCCTTGTGGGAGGAGTTTCTTCCTTGAACCGCAACCGATCGATATCTATCCGAAGAAATTCAAAGCCCTACCGCATCGCGCAATGATAAGCCCAGGATGGCCCAATGAGATAAACGCGAGCCAAACTACTTCATTAACGAACGACCTCGAAAGAGACCGCTATCTGCAACACGCCCGTGCGACCAGCCTATTTTCGTTGCGCGGCAATGGACGCGAGGCGATTCGAATTTGACTAAACGCTTGAAAAAGAAGGGTGCCATGCCTCGAGGACAGCTCCCCGCGGCAGGCTAAACGTGAAAATTACACCCCGCAGGCGAGGAAAGTGACGTGTCAGAGCGTCGTTACATCCCTCCAGCGAGGACGCGCGTCGTCCGAGGAGCGCAGAGGGCTGATTACGCGTTTTACCGAGCATTACGCTTACGACGGTGCAATTTCGCGACGGGCATCAATCTCGAGGGGACACGCTACCGCGGTCAAAAGCGTCGAGGTTCAGGCTCGTGCTCGACCTATGCAAATCCCCACGTACACGTTCATCTCCGACCTCCTGGCACGCGGTCGACACCGAAACCACGATCGATCCTGCTGCTCGATAATGTCGCGGGTACCTCGTTGCGGAGGTCGCCGGGATATTTTCGCTGGCCGAGGCTCGCGCGATCACACGCACGATACCGCGAGCCTCTTCTTGCCGCATTTGTGTTTCGCGCGTGTAACGGCGTCTCGGCTAGTCATTTTTCAGCATTTGTGCACACGGCTTTCGGAGCGCAGATGGTGCTCCATCATTATGATCGAGAGAATCACTAAACGCAAGTAAATATGTAGCTTCTCGGGGAAGCTCATCATCCAGGAATCGACTTCGCGCAGAGGTTTAAAATGTGATCGTCACCGGAGCAAAATTAGTTTTCTTATTATTTGTTCCTGTACGTACTGTCGTTTGCTGAGATGTTGCCGACAGAAGCTTGGTGGTCCGATTGGTAGGTATATTCGAAACGAGAGATTCGAGTTTGTACTTTGTAGTGTGAATTGTATGGGGTTCCTCGGCTTTGGAGCGCCAGCGTCCCGTTTCCGCGCGCGATCGTCAACCCACGGATATCTTGGTGATCAGGAAGCGGCGACTCCGACAGCTGTGATAATTAGTGCGAGAGCTGTGTACTGCATGCAACGACGCGGAGGCGACCGAGCGAGGTACATGTAAGTACGTCGACGATCATTGCGCCGTTCCATCATCCGCGTCATTAATACATTGCCGGTGACGGGGAGCGTTAATCTTGCCTGCCACGAAAAACAATCGACCGGCTTCATGCGAGTTTCGATGCACCTCCTACCTATACCTACCTATAGGTATGTACAGAGCGATTCAACTGTGGCGTCTGGACATGTAAGGATTCTACCACTTGGACGTGGCTTCGTCCATTCGAATTACAGTGAAGGGAACCTTTTCCTTGGCAGACCAACATGTCCAAAGTCGAATTGGCTTCTCCCATCGCGGAGAGTTCGTACAACGAAGGTTAAACGCGGCTAACGAGCATGAAATCCAAGGGGACACAGGAGAGACAAGGGTTTTTAACGACCCGCGACACGCTCATCACACGCGGACGCGTCCTGGCGTGTACGGTTTTCAATTCAGACGGGCTAAACGGCCGGTTAAGCAGCTTTATCTGATGGTGTCTGGCCAGCCGGTGTGACACAGGCGTGTCATATGTACACATATCAGCCGCGTCCGCGTCACACTCTCGTGACTCTGCGCCGCGACATCCGCGCGACGCGACACGGCAGCGTGTCCACGCTCGCGCAATCCGCCAGCAAGCTGGTACGCGCGCGTGCGACACGCTACGCGCCGCCCACTTCGTGTCCCGTAATTACCGGCGACAAAACGACCAGGCCATCAGCCTAACGTGACAACGGAACGAGCACTCTGTCGTGCCGATCCGCCACGCACCGCGACGACGAATTAATTCCCGTCGAGCGTCCCACCGAGCGATAACGATAACCATCCGATCAAGATCCCTCTTTTTTTTACTGCGAGCAGATCGTCCGTGCTTGAGCAGCTGGTGTTAATCACAGGTCTGAGGGAATTTCATTAGGTTGCAGTAGCGGAGCATTGCTGCGGTTTTTGGTAGATAGGAGGTCTCAAAGTGGAAGGGTTTGTGTTTGAAGAAGATCCTGCGAGTTATCATTACAGTGAGTTACATTTTCAGATGGAAAACACAATTGGGGGGATTTACGTCGAAAGGTTACCCACATAAATGCCTAAAAGTAAAACCATTTTCAAGATTTTGCTCTAATCAACCCCTGAGGGAGTGGTGCAATGTGTTGTCATGGAATCCTTAATATCTCTTATGCCCGAAGCGAAGCGCGGGGGTATTTTGCTAGTTAGAGTATAAATTGTTCATAACATGAGCAATACAGTTATATAAGGTCATTGAACCTTGTCTCTTTACTAATGGTCAAAATTCTAAAATCCAAAGTATTCAAACTTGATGTTTCTCGATAAAGCTGTATTCTAGCATTCCTTCTTTGCCCCCTTTCCCTTCAATTCTCGCTTTTCTTCTGGACGCTGGGGAAAATTCTAGCGCCAGCGCCAACGCGGTCTCGCCTCGTCACCTGCGCGTGTAATCAATCGACTGGATGTGAGTCATACGTTGAAGCCTATCTCGCAACGCCTCGAGTTACCGCGAGTACCGGTCGCCTCAATTACTTTGTATTAGCCCGGTGACGGGGAAAACAGGAATTTTCCCCGCCGAGAGCAAATGGGACCTCGCGTACACGGCCTCGGTTATTGGCTATTAACGCGCTGCTCACTGGATATATTGCAGCTATTATAGGCTCTAAGCATATAAATGGCCGCTTACGCGGGAAAGGTAATAATGCGGAGTTCAATGTTACGTTACAAATCGTATGCGTTTAGTCCACTTTGTGGCTGCCCGATAAAACTCGCTCTCAGAGAATTCTCAACTTCCGCTTCCGCAATTTTCTGCGACGCTGTCGGTCTTGCCCGACGCGACGGCCTTCGATGGCGCAGTTTAATGAGATTCAAATTGTCTTTGTGTAGGATGTTGCACTTGTAGCGGAGTAGATGCTCGATGGATACTTCGAGTTTCGATCGGATCAAGCCTGTCGATTGATATTTTGAAGGCACTGATGTAGGTACATATAGAAAGTACCTACGTCCTACAGGAACTGAACTCTGAAGAGTTAAGATCTTGGAGTCAGTGATTTTCAATGTAAATTCAATAAAATTTATTTAAAGAATAAAATCCAGTTTTTTTTGCTTTTCACAAAGCCCTTTCTTTAGGGGGTGCCGGAGTCCCGTAATTCTCTAACTAATAAAAGGGCACCCCAGCCGCGACAAGTGGCAGAGAACACAATTTTTTCACCCATGGAAACACCTAAGAATTATTTAACAGTCAATTTTTCTTTAAGAAACGATGGACCCTCGCGTGTCTAACGCTCGATATATTTATTGACCACATTTCTACCAGGGAACTGAACTCGTGGGGCGCCTCTTCGTTATTATCTCGCTAGAGGTCGGTCATTATGCTTCGCGAGGACGAGCGACGTTTCAGGACAGTGACTTCTATCAGCGACTTATCGAACCACGTGCACATGGGGGTTGCGTGGTGTCGACAGCTTGGGCGATTTGAATAAGAAATACGATAATACCACGACACGAAGCAGCGAAAGAAAGAAATCAACGAGGGGAAAAGAAAATCCTATTCAGTTGCTGGTGGAACCTTCCCTCGCCTTCATGATAAACCGTTCCAATCATTATCCTTGCAGCGATGCGTTCGCAAGGGTCGCTTTGCGAGAATTTTCTCTCCGTTTTTTAGCCGTTCGATGCGGATTAATATTGCAGAATGCGCGAGAAAAAGGCGGCACGAGGCGACTCGAGTCGGTTGCTGCAATAGAAGTTAGTAACACTGTATTGATAACGCTTTCTCTATATTAAATGAGAATTACAGAGCGCAAGCAAGTGATGCCTATATCCTTGGTATCGAGCTCGCCATCGTATCGCGATTTCTCAATTTAATTCGCGAATTATTGCAAACATCGCTGTCATTGAATTTCAATTTCGCAAGAACCAGCGACGTTAGTTTCCCCGTACCACGGAAACGCTGTAACTTCGTGACGGTTCATTTTCAGAAATCTCTCCGTTATGGGATTTTGCCGAGAGCCATGTTACATAAAAACCGTCGGGGAGCTAAAAACTGTAAACGCGTAGAAAGTCGATATACCGAAGCTAGTTATAGCAGTCTCAATTGTGCATAAACATTATGACCTACCATTGGTCAATCTTATTCCCTTAATATCAAACGATTCGTAAATTCGCCCAGCACGGACAATCACAAATTCTGGGGCTCGCTGTTCCATTTCTGCTCCACACACACACGAAACTCAAGCATCGCTACCCTTAAGCCTGTTCATCAATCAACCCACGTCTCATTTTAAACACTGTGCCAGCAATGTTACACCATTCCACGCACATCTAATCATCTTAATTGCAGTAACACTTTACTAGAAGAAAATATTCCAGCCACTAATGTCTTCATACTCCGCCTAAACGCTATCGAACAACATCTCGCTAGTTAAACGCTGACTGCTGCGCTCGAGCGTAATTCACGCAGAATCTGTTGACGATGCGGACGGAGGAAGTTGCTGGGGACGCGTTTTAAGGACGTCGCGAGACGTCGAGGCACGTCCTTCGGCTTCAATTAATTGTACGCACGAATTATACCCGGACAATGCTATCGCGGATCTGACGAGCCCACCCCCCGGGGTGCCGCGAGCCGACCACACACAACACGCATTAATTCTCCTATTACGGGCATTGTGGTACACGTAGCCCGGCATTATTGGCATTGTACCTGCGCCATGTACGCCCACGGATCCCCGTTATCGGGTATCGAGCGTCGCGACGTCGCAGCAACCCCAGCCGTCGCGCTAACGAGCTGTCGTCGCCGCTATCTATCCACTGCATCGGTCTCCTGATACCGATGCGTTCCCCTGTAATCATCGCCCTTCCCTCCCCACGAAATAAAGGGGACGAGTCTACCGAATGAAATATATTCGCGTTGCGGGAAGCTTCTTCCTCTTTCGCGTCATCCGTAGCAATCGACTATTGGACATCGCGGGGAACCTCCCTCTCTGTCAATCGAAATCTCAACGACTCGATCGCGGAACCGTGCAACCTGTTGAGAGAAGACGCGCGCAGGGGAGACCCACGCGAAGAACAAACTGGCGAGCACGGACGGCCGAGAGGGAACCCAATTAAACCACCGAACGCGGCCTAATTAACTCCTCAATTACGCGGTTCCCCCCTGATTTCGGGGCAAACAAAGAAGGCCAGCCTGTTTCAAGAAGCAGGGTCACCGGCTACATCCACAATACGTCCTAGCCTCCCTTCTGAACCGGCCCGTATCATCCCCCGGGGCTCTGGGTACACATTATAATTGCGCATATTAAAATGGCGTCACGACTCCGCCATCCATCCAGCCAGCCAGCCATCTTTAATCAATAATGGAGCATCAGGGACCATGACAACAGATACCCTTTCCCGGGGAGCTACTGTCTCGCGGACCCTTTCTCCACCCCCTGCCACCCCACGGCCAAAGGGTTGCCTGCCTTTCCACCGGAGTTTGGGTACACTCGCGTCGTGTTACGCCGGCGACGTCCCATCTGTCTATCCAGCAAATTCTGGCTATTCCCCCCGTCTCCTCTGGCACGTCGATAGGTACCGTCAATGGGATAGGTGCTCAACCCTTCGCGGTGGAATGTATCGTCGGTGAAAGGGATACAGCGACCGCACGATACTGCCTCGATCGTAGAACGTTGAGAAGCCCTCAAGGCAAATTATTTATTTTTTAATCACAAATCTGAGAATCTCAACATATTTCTGCACTTTTTACTCTTTTCTCACATTTTATTTGTATTCTATGTGTCAGATGTGTGGAAGAAATAAGAGAAGACTCTTAAATATAGAAAAACAGATATAATATCTGTACCTATTTATTTTTCCAATTTCATTGTACTTTATAACTGTAAGTATAAAATAAACATACGTTTCGTTTTACATTGCTTTTACTATTTTTCTTTTTAAATAAGATGTTAAAATTAACAAGTCCGAATGAAAAATTAAAAGTGTCACGCCCGGAAGTGCGGCGTCTCTCCCAACAAACGGATGATTTTTGGTTCGAATTTTTTACGGGTGATAAGTATTAAAATTTTGATTTTCTTCGATGCAAGTAGTAGCACAAGATGTTCAACTACTTAATAATATGTATCTACCCTTGGAACAAGTATCATTGCGAAATTTAGATAAGGTGAGAATTTTGCGTAAGGTGCCGCAATTACCCTGCACCAAGGTAGACAGCTTTGCACCCACAGTCCAATGAATGCGTGGAAGCTACATAGAATGCAAATGCATCCGTGTCGGGCAAACAGACCAAAGATCAAATTACCCCTGTTTTCCGCGAAATCGGCTCGACAGTGCTCGAGCAATCGGCCGCACGTCCGGCGGGAGCGCGGACGGGGGTTCCGTTCCAGGGGCTCGCTCGATAGCCAGAGGAAGACATAAAGCGAGTCGCGCATAGGCGGTGAATCGGGTGGCGGTAGAAGGAGGCCGTTGGTGGAAACTTTCCAAGCGTAACGGCGTGCGTGGCACGTGCGAGAACTGTGCACGCGCGTTTCCTCGCACGCATTCATCCGTTTACGTGCGTGTCCGTGCACGCGGGCACAAACGGACGTCGATCGGGCGAGCTACACACCTGTCAACGTGCCATTATACGTCCGGTACTTCTGTTTTGTCCGCGTCGCGGCCGTTTCGCGGAAATAATGGCCCTTGCGGTGCTTGATGTAAGAGCTTCTTGGTTGCGCAGCTCGGCCGCGGAACCACGGAGGTAATAAAAGCGCTGGTTCCCCTCCGAAGCCGTTTACGACGCGCGGATTCGAGCGGCGGGGACGACCGCGGAAAAATATCCGAGAATATTTACGACTCGATGGCGCGAAACACAAAGCGTCCCAGGAAGACAGAGTTCGGTCTTTCGATCTGTGCGAGAGCTGATCGAGAGA
This sequence comes from Andrena minutula, assembly GCA_929113495.1. Taxonomy (NCBI): domain Eukaryota; kingdom Metazoa; phylum Arthropoda; class Insecta; order Hymenoptera; family Andrenidae; genus Andrena; species Andrena minutula. The sequence continues at coordinate 504,753 of OV815993.1, forward strand.
ACAGTATGATACATAGAAGTGGAGAACGTTGAGTATGAAGGGCACCGCCAGCAGGCCTTGGCGATAATGCCTCGTAAAAAGTAAGGAAAAGGAAGCTGGACTTTATTCCTCGAATAAATTTTTATAATAATGAATTTTATTGAATTTTCCATTGAAATATTTTTATCAGTAGAATCGACGATGCTCGGCTAAAGTGTGACGATGGTATTTATGAGCCATTTCCTCTTTCCCACTTCATCAAACGTTCGCCGCGATGCAGTGCTGCGATAGAGACGTCCCCTCGCGAAGAAAACGGCTCCGTGCCGCGCAAGCTGTGCCGCTGCGGCGAATTAATTTCCCACCGAGGGGTTCTAATTACGGCGAAATCGGCGGAAAGCAAGATGAATAAGAGCGGATCGAAAAACACGGCGTGGCGGCGCGGCGAGGGACACGAAATTAATAGTATCCATGCCCGGGAACAAGACCAACGCCGCGAGATTATCGCCGGCCGTTTAGGCACGGGGTTACCAACGTCACACGCAACGCCGCGATCTTTCCACATATAATTATGTACCGTTCTCGATATGGTAGGGGAGCAGCGCGCGAGCTTCACCTCGCCAAACCGTATCATGCAACATTATTAATGGAATTTATTGGCCGCGCAAAAGGCAGTCGGCCGATTGGAAACTTTAATCTATCCGCGTTAACGGGTAACCGGGACGAATCGGAGGATACGAAATTAATTATGCTCCTCGATTTTTATACCTACACCGAATTATATTATCTCCACGACTATCGGCCAGGCTCCCGCGGCATTAATCACTAGATACGGCGCACGAGCTACGCGCACCGCCGCCAGGCGATTATTAAAAAGCTGCCGCCGAAGCGGGGACTCGAGTCTCTGTAACTCGAGGAACGGGCGAAGTACGCTGTTGAAATTAATTATCGCCCCTCTGATCTTTAATGGTATCCCCGTGTACATCTCTGCTACTCCAGAAAGAGGAAAGCAGATTCGTTTGGCGGATCAAAGTTCAGAAAGTTGGTTGAAAATGTCGATCACCCCGTGCTATTTTGCGCTATTTTGCCCGTGTCAAAGGGCCAGGGGTGACGGTGATGGAGGAAGGTGCAGATTCCCTGGTGAAGATGGTACGTACAGGAGGAGGTAAAAAGACTGTGCATATGACGGTGGAGGCCAACGAGTCAATCGAAGAAGCCGACGTCGGCGTCGACTGTGTTGGCCCTGAAGACGGGTCGTGCGCGGGCGAGGGATACGAAATTAATAGTGTCTATGCGCGGGAACAAGACGAGAGCGAGGCATTATCGTCCCTCGTTTGGGCATTGGGAGCGTGTAAAGGCATGATGCAGAGCCGAAGCGGCGCGGTCCAGCTCAAAGCGACGATCCAGCATTGCCGGACACGCCAGGGGCGCAACAGCTTGATACATCGTTACACGCTGCTCCTTCCATCCTCCCTCTCTCTCAGTCCTCCTGCCTTCTTCTACCGTTCGATCCATTTCTCCGTCTCACCCATTAACTCTGTATTTCTCTTTATTTCTCCCGCTGCCTCGCTGCTCTTCGTATTCACCTCGGTTTCCCTTCTTCTCTCCCTTTCGCTCTCTTTCCCTCTCGTGCCCTCGCCAACCAGCTGAGCAACGACACAGTTCCTTCTCTCCCCTCGACACCCCCGGACCTAAGCCAAACTCGGCGCCGACGCGCCGCTCTAATACGATCTCACGATCGACGGGGCCACGAGCGCCGTAAACCTCGGTTTACACCAGCAACGCGGCCGCCTACGCGATCCACCCGCCTTCCTTAAATCCTACGGCTACACCGCGCCTCTGTAGGGTAGACAATGTCGCGACGAACACTGGCCCCGGGGAGGATGAAGTCGTTCCGCGAGCCCCGCGGGGATCAGGAATTATTATTCCCCCGGGGGGAGCGCGAAACACGCCGCGTGAACCGTTTAAGGCGATAGGTACACGGTGTATGTTCCGCGACAGCGACGGCACGCCCCTTTACGCTTCGAATTCTGGGGAAACCCTTTCGGAATTCCTTCCACGGTCGGCTTTCTTTTCGAAGGAAATGGTATTTAGTAGGTATATTCTTTCGATAATGTTTATATATCTATAAGATGTAAATAAGTGAACGTAGCTTTCCCTTCGTTACCGAAATAAACATCTAATTTATCCGAAAATTTAGGTTTTGCTACCTACGTGACCAAAGTTCTACAAACGTTTTGTCGAAGGAGATACCGATGCGTTACATCGAGCACCACGGGGACTCAAAGCAGAGCCAGCGGAGTCACCTCTGCCCGATGGTTTATGGTGGCATCGATTACTTTAATATTCGAGCCGGTGCAGCTCGATTCTCTGCTAGGTGTCAGGGCTCGTAAAGCGGAATCGCGACCCTAAAGCAGTCGTCCCGAGCCTTTGTAAAGTAATCGGCACGGCCTCGGCGCGCTAGTCGGATTATAATAATGTTTACCGTGCGACTATGACTCGGCGCGCCTTTAATGGCCCCATAAAGAATCACCGGCTCGTGTTTGACCAGCCACCATATCTGCTCGTTATGGCGAGAAGGAGAGCGTCGTGCCGCGGAGGCTCGAGATCCTGCTTACCGCGTTGAAAAACGACAATTCTTCGCAGGAACTGTCCCTCTCCATTTCGAATTATTACTCCCATTCTGTGGACGTTTTTTCTTTACCTACTCCCAGCTTTAATTGCTCATTCATGCAATGCGATTACGCGAAAGTCGCCGCCCTCTTGGAAGTAAAATGAGATCGGCGTAATCGGACGTTAAAATTGTTTAAATCGGGATTATTCACGCGACGGTTAAGGGTGTCACGGGGGTCAGCGTATGAGAAGCGTGTCTGCCTCTAAATAGCATCGATTACTTTAATGGCCGTGATCATAATGCCGGTGATCATCGATCGGTCCCGCGGGTCGGCTAGGTGTCAGCGATCGTAAAGCGTAGTGGCGGCAGCGTTCCGTGTCTTTGTAACATAATCGGCTAAGTGTGGAGCGTTAGCCGCATTACAATAACCCTGCGCGCCGAGCTTATAGGCCCGACCAACATACTTAAGTATCTAAGTGGCCTCATAAAGAATCAATGTAGGCATCGTGCATTGTCCATGGGTGCTTGACGCGCAACCTCTCCTCAACGCGGAAAGGGCCTTCGCGGAAGAAGATAAGGCTCTATTAAAGAAGGGATGAGCGACCGCGCGCCGTGGAACACGGTGAAAAGCATCGTGCCGCTTGTCGATCATGCCGATCGGCGATAACGCGGACCCGGTGTTTTGAAACTGAACTGGCCATAAAGTCGTGCAACTTTATTTTTAGAGCTAAATAGAATTATAGATCCCGCGGGCCTTCGTGGCTCGAGGGCCCTCGCAATTACTACCGTACCAGGCTCCTCGGTGTAAATTGCGTCCTTTTCCACCGGCTTTGCGATATCTTACAGCGCAAACTGCAATTTTTACCATTCTTATGTCCCCGTTTCTATGCGTCTCGGAGTGATGCAGCTTATTACAGCTCCAGAATCATAAGCGATCGCAAACGACCACAAGCCACATCGATCCTACGTGAAGATTCGCTGACTCCGAAGGATTCGAGAGGAGTCGACTCCGAGTCGCTTCTCATCTCCGAGGTAGTACGCGCTGGCATGGTCAGATAATTGCCTGTGACGCATAGTTTGTCGGAGATTGCGTTCCATGTTCCATGACGTCAATATCGCCGTGATACACAAGCAGAGTTGTGTGGAATTATTCACAACCGCGGCAAGAATGTGTGTGTGTTGCGTAGCAGCTTTAGGTGCTCGCGGAATTTCCACGAGATTTTAACGTCCGGGGCAGCAAGACGGGTTTCACGTGGAAAGGGGAAGTGAAATAATTGAGAGGATATATGGGAAAATGTGCTCGTAATCGCATCGGCGCGTTCCTCGCGGGCCCACGCGCATCTCGAGAACTCGGAACAAAAACTTAATTACCTGCTATTTGCCAGAAATAAATTAATGGTGATTGCCGGCCGGCACAACGGCGCGTACCTATAGGTAAAGGTGTATCACCGAGACGTTCGATCTTAATCCGACGATATTGACATAATTACCTATGCATAAGACCTCCTTGTGAAACGGCGATTAACTCGATGGCCAACTTGGCGACCGAACGCGGAATCGATTTAAACAATCTACTCCAGATCGACTAGGGGCATTCTCGATCTAACGGCGACGCATTTGCATGCAGTACATTATACTCTTTTTTCTCAGTTTGTAATTACCACCGTCAGGTAATACTTCGCTACGCGGGAAGCGCAGAAAGTGCTTTACCATTACAAATCCCGCCCCTGATCGTAAATGCAACAAACTAAAGTACTTGGCAGTTGAGTAACGAGGTTGCTCGGATTTCGACGGCGCATACAATAAGTATGTTTGCATTGAGGATTGCTTCCTGCTGATGAAAGTAAGTCGAGACCACCCTTAAATTCGCCAGACAGTAGCTACTGCGGGATGAAGCGACCACTTTCGTTGGCAATCTCGGCAGGAGCGAGGGCAGGAAGAATGGAGAGGGAAGTCATCGAAATGGGCGGTCGAATTATATGTATGTGACGACAGGGGCAGAGAGAAAGGGAGAACGTCACGCTACGTCAAAAGGAAGGCATAACGAAGAATAAATAATTAGCGTGCGGGTTCGGGGTTGCGGTATCGCCGCGCACGCACCCTGTCCTGCGGCTGTCGACGGCTGACGGTCCCGTCCTTTAATAACAACGCGAAGGGCTGTTGCGTGCCCTTTCCTTTTTTTACCCGCTCGCCACGTCGAATTGCCGGCTGAAGAACGCGTAACGGATCATTTCCCTTCGGGAGATCCGTCCGCGTCTTCTTCAAGGATCGCTACGTTTTTTAATCAACCCCTCTCAGCCCGCGAGCTGCTTGTTTGCGGAAAGGGTCTGGGTTAAGTTCACTTACAGTCACTGCGACCTTACAAGTGCGTATCGGATTTTTGAGAAAAGATTTTCTGAGCGACCATTTACCTCCGATCTGTAAAACTCCTAGAATCACATTTTCAACTTCGACAAAACGAAGTCGTAAAAGAGTTATCGGGGTCTAAGCGCTCAGGGTCCTTTTGCTCGAGTTTATAATTCGCTGATATCCTTATCTTATGGCCGACGTTTACGACAGATGATGCTCGGTTGTCGGTTAAACTCACCGGTAATTAGGAGAACGGTACACTTTTAGTACTTTCACTTAACGTCGAACGTGCAGCTCCCTTCGCCTAACTCGCCATCCTGCCCCCCCCCCCCCCCCTCCGACCCACAGTCGCGTTTCAATCGAAGACCTTGCAGCAAGAGAGGTGCAGCTCCATTTTATACAGTTGTCGAATTGTGACGTGTAATATATTTAAAAAAATCTACATTTTAATATTTTTCCGCCAGAAATAGAAATACAAATTTATCACCTCAATATGTTGTACGAAAGTAAGTATATATTAGTAGTGTTCTCTCTTTAATTTTCAGTCAAAGCAATCATTTTATAATCAGTTTCTTCTAATTTACTCCAATATTGGTCAAAATGAAGCTGCACTCTTGCTGCTAGGTCCTCAATTACCCTAAATGAAGCTTCTGGGTTCAAGCCTGACTGTTCGATCCAGCATTCTCAAAATTCAAGACATCGGTATCTATCTCGAATAGACTTCAAAATAAACTTCAAAGCAACTGCGCACACTTCTTATTCGACCCAACACACGTAGCAGGGAATCGAGAGAATCGAGAAGCAAAGCGGCAGCGCAGCGCTGCAATCATTTCCTCGTTGAAGGAGGTAATCGCGACAATTACGCAGACGCAATGAGCTGTGTCGTTCGTGTCCATTTTTTCCCCCATTCAGGGAAACGCGTGAATCGCTTGGCCGCACGTCGAAATCAAATGGGGAAATGGAAAAACTGCAACCGTACCTACCTAACGCGGGATATAAGCGAGGCCCATTAATTATTCATGGCTGCAAAGTGACATGTAGAGCCGTGTGATTACGCGGCGCATCGAAGGGTGTCCCGACGCGAACACGAGGCACAAACAGACGTCCCCCTGCATCCGCAACTATCATCGAGATGCCTCGTTCCGAGGTAATAATGGCGACCGCTACGCTTTTTGTCGCCGCTTGTGTCATTAACTGGACGATCCGCGGTGGAAACGGGGTAAATACGAGCGCGGTAACACGCGTCATTTCACAGCGAGAGTTGCACGCTCGCAATGCTATCCCGCCCGCCTTCCAATGCCTTATACCGGTAATTAATTGGATAGAGCAAATCAAATGAACAGTTCGGATATAATTGAAATTTCACACAGTGTGTTTTCTCGCATTGGGTATTCGACCACGATTGAAGCACTCGCCTCGAACTTAATTTTGCAAGATTTTTACCTCGAAAAGGACTGCAGAATCGAAATGGCAAGAAAGAAGATTATGTTGAGAAAAGGCAGGACAGATGTATTATATGTAAACTTTGTCTTGCTCGCCAAGGATTCTTAGAACTCGCGGAATGGCTCCGTGGACATTCGCCAGCCGCGTAGCGCGCACTTAAATCGCTTTACGATCCAGAAAACTCGAGCGGTCCGCGATTCCGGATTCTTTGGACAGTCGTTACGGCAGAAAAGTTCCACACAACGTGGCCCGGAGGAGCCAGTGGCAGCGAACAAACGTTGTCTAGCATGCTTGTTAGCGATGAAAAGCGTGTAGCCGCCTCTGCCAGCAGCAGCCGGCACAATAGCACCCGGGGCCGGGGAGAAGTATGGCATCGTTTTTTACGCCAGAATCACGGTCCATTGTGAATTGACGAGTACATGGCGCAGGACCGCTCATAGATGTATTTTAAATGAAGCGCAGTCCTCGTGAGTGCAAACTTACCATGGTCCGAAGATTCAAGATTACAAGGTTAAGATTCAAATATTATCTACGCCCTCTGTTGTTACGACTGACAAGAGAATTCATTGCTACTTCATAGGGAGCCAGAAGATGACCACGAAGAAGCCTGCCTGAAGAGTTGGCAAGATTAGATCCCATAGTATCGCCGGGATGTTACCGCCGGAATCCACGAAAAAGATGTGGAGAGAATAAGGGTTTCCGATAGGATTTCAGTCGCGTGCCCCGCCCCGTCCAAAAGAACATAAGCGCAATATTTCAGAAACCGCTTTCTCGTTTGCTCTTCATTTTTCCCAAATCCACCGTGTCTCCCTGTCTCGATTAAAGCTCGCCCGGTCTCAAGATGCACAGGAAGGCGAGCCCACGCTTGTTTTCACGTGTATACGAGACGAGACGAATCGGTGGCGCGCGTAGGGCACCGCGCAGCGCCATGTGTTGCGCTCAATTGGATGCCCTTCAGGTAGAAAAACGCATCGCTCGCTGGCGAACGCATCTGGCGAGCGGAATCGCTCGAGGGCCCCGCGCCCCCCGCCCGGAGGCGTGCAAACCGTGCTCCTTTCTTTCGTCGTCTCTTCCTTTCGACGGTGTTATTTGCAAATCGACGCGGTTTTGCGTTAAATAACGCGTCATCCAGCCTGGGCAGGTTATACTTATGCACGTCCGTTTAGTACCCTTGAACTTGTTCCATTTTGCGCGCCTCGGGCGAGGAACGAGGCGCTTCGTGTACCTTTTTCTCCCATCGAACGCGCTCGTCTAACCGACTACGATCACCGGAAAAAAGCGTAATTAACGTGCGTCCAGCCAGACGACGAATCACTCGTGATTTCCTCACAGAGGCCTCTTTCTACTCTTCTGCGATCGATTACGAGTATTAACTGCAATTGCTCGTCGATCGGTAAATATCACATTGCGAACGCGTTTCGGTATCAACCGATGTCACACACGTCCCGCAGGCAATAGCCGTTCAAGGTACGGAAAAGTTGCGCGTGCACAGGCAGACCGAGAATAGATGAGATAATTACCCGCGTTGAATGAGGAGTTACATTCAGCCGTGCACGGTACAATGTTTACAGTTATCCGCGTAATTAAATGTGCATAATTATGGAAAGTAGATGGTAGGCTGGGAGAAGGGGAAAACAAATTGTCGTGACCGCAGATAAATGCTAGCTGCTTCCGTGATCCTCATTGAAGCCACGATACTTGAGATCGAGTGGTATAGAGCTTCTCGACCGTAACGAAATAATTAAGCGAATGTCTTTTAACCTTCCCACTCCGTAAAGGAATCGATGAGCAATATCTGTATAGAAAGAAGTGATGGGTCACCTCGGTGTAGGTGTGTCTCAGGAATTATTTGAGGCATTGGGAGCAAAACCGATGTAACCCACATTGAAAAAAAAATTAATGTTTTACCCTGATTAGTTGATGTACCTATTTGTGTACCTATTTGCGATGTCAACGCTTTATGGATATTTTTTCGTTGTGTAAGTGGAATTTATTTCCGTCGATTGAACTACCATCACTATTAAAAAAAAAAGAAGAGAAGACAAATTCAAGAACAACGTTGTACTCGAGCGCGTTTACATGGAAAAGAAAACTCTTCCTGAAAGTGAGGACGCGTCCCACGGTGAAAGGCGAGCGAGACCGTCGCGTCGCTCGTTGAAAGAGTACGACCACTTCCACCGCCGCGCTCCTTCGCCAGGGAACGAGCAGAAAATCTTTCGACAGGATCTCGAAATCGATTCGGCGGCTCGGGCTCGGCCGCAGGTGCACGATTTCCCGAGGCGAAATTTATAGACTGATTCGCGCCCCGAGTTATCCGCGAGCGCGACTCGGGCCCGAGGGAAACGGGGGAAGGGGGGTATCGGCGTCGATTCAATGCCCTTATTCGCCGCGGGTATACCTTACGCCGCGTTATCTCGATACAGGTGCGTAACGTCCTGCCGCGGAAGATGAACGGTCGTTAGAGAGAGGAAACGGTATGCAGATGAGAGGCCACGGTGCAATCGGCCGCTCCAGACCGAGACACTTTCGTCGTGGAAGCCAGTTGCCGCGAATCGAGTCGCGACTCGGCTTGTTTTGGCGCGACTCGCGATTACGGAGATTGCGGGGTGTCCAGCTCGCGATTCATTCTCCGCTTTATGGACGACCGCCTGAAACTCCGGATTCATTCATTTGTTTCTAACTGCATGGTGGTGTATGTAAAGGCTGATTCAGACACGTTCAATAATTTAGTCGAGTAGCAATTTACATAGTCATTCGCCGTGTGTGGAGACTAAAATTTAGTCGAGTAGTTTAGTAAAACAACGGTAAATTACTGGACTTGTCTGAATCAGCCTTAACGCCATATGATTAAATCTAGTCGAAAATAGGTGTAGGTAGTTAGACTGAGGAAAATTTCCGTTTGGAGATCAGTTAGCTGAGAAAGCAGGTACTACATCATATGTGTGGCTTTTGATGAGAGCAACTGGACAGGAGATCGATTGTAGATGCCAAATTATCTAAATAGTTAACGTATTAAGTAATTTGAGATATTCTGAAGCTAAGGACTCGTATTGAAATCCTCGAATCCGCGAGGATCGATTGATCGGTCCGCGAATAAACTCATCCACGCTCTCGCCTGCTACATTGTCCTAAATTGGCGAATTGTCCGTTGATATTACCGATTTCGGCACGGTGTCGCCGATGACACGGGCCCATCGCGACCCACTTCTCACCACTCTCGCCCCCCACCAGCCTCAATTAGGTAGAAAAAAGGTAAAAGCCGGGTAATTTATGCGCAAGAGAGAGCCGCGAAGAAGTACACACACCGTGGCGAGGGGTAATTTGAATTAATCGAACCTCGCCCTCCCGGCCGCGCCGCGGGCGTAGTTTGTAAAGCAACCGCATTACACCGCTGCGTTATTCGTAAGAACGCATTATATAACCATAGAATACGTAATGCGTTCGGTGGCGCGTCGCGGAGATCCAGAAGTCGCGTACGAAGGCGCGCGATGCTCGCAGCACGCGCATCTATTTTAATGCACCGATATTATTATAATGACCGGCGAGCAAACGGTTCGGCGCGCTGGCCGTTTCCCGCTCGTAATCGGGCCAGGGCGGCTCTGAATGGGCCTGGCGTCGGGGCCGAAGAGCAAGGCGAGCGCGGCGAGCGCGGCGAGCGCAGCAAACGCAGCGAGCGAGACGCCAGCCCGAGTCCTACCCCGAGGGGCCAAACCGACACGCTCGCGCCTGTAATCACTGTAATTTCGGTCACGGAGCGGCGTAATTTTTCACCGAACGATCGCGAACTTTCATTCGATTTCATTAATACAGGCCAAGGGACCGCGGGCGGTGTTCGCAGGTCGTGCGACGATAACGCGACGTGACCAACAACGATTCCCCAAGGACACGAGTTACCCCCGCCACTCTTACCCACCCCTGTCCGCTCGCTGTTTTCTTTTCACGCCCCTGACGATTCGAATCACTGTGATTTAGAGCGGCCCAGTTTTCGGGATGGTTTCAAAAATCGTTTGGCCCTTCGGCCGCCCCAGGGCGCGGAGTTGAAAAATAAAATTATGGGCACATCGCGTATCGGTGGAATATCCGCGGATTCGATTAATACCGCCGCTCTTACATAATGCATACCCTTCTGTTTACTATATGCCGCGTGGAACAAAAGAAAGGGGCGTTCAATACATCATTAACGGGGAATACAATTAAAAATAATCTGCAAGTAAAATCGCGGCGCCTGCTTCCGCGTGTGGAAACAAAGGGGTATTCTTCGCGTACGTGTCGATATTAACGAGTTAAAATTCAAACCGTGGCGCGACGAAAGGTAATCGCGCCCGGGAGGAACTCAACTGAGAAACCGAGGGATCTCCGTTTCGATTTCTCACATAATAACCGCGTTACGAGTAAGAGGGGCACACGCATCCTGCATCGAACGAGTCATCAGCCTACCACCCACGGCTTTGTAATAAAGATCGATAGGGATATTATATGACGACTGCCTCGCAGGGCTGAATAACCGACTGAATACGAAATATAATACCAGATCCAGTAGGTATATCCAGGGTAAACAAGAGGAAAGCAAATACAATTGAAGCTTTGAAGAAGAGGTTTCCGCATAGAAGTTGTGATCATTTGGAAGAGATATCGGACAAGATTCGAGAAAACGGAGGATACAACTCGGAGTCGACCTTAAAGAACAATCACTCAAATCAATTTCGAAGAGGTAGTGTAATTACACTGTCCTAACTATTCCCAACACCTTAATATTCGCAGTTACCGTTTAATTGTATGCGTGATCTATAGGTTATCGTAGCCAAGTCAAAATATAGAGAATCAAGAAACTATTGGCACAGCTTGAACGTTGTACGAAAACAAACGAACTTGGAAATCTTAGGTACGTCTTATCATTCTCATGAAAATATTTTTAAGTATCAAACCTTTGCTTGAATCGATAACTTAGTGACTCCCTGTAGTTAGGTACTATTCGCCGCGTTAACTCTAAAGGGTATATCTGCAACTTTCGCTTACATTGCTGGCGGGCAGCACGAAAATAGTTTATGTATAATAAATAAGAAAGCCATATTTGCATTGAAACTGAAGATATCTTTATAACAGTTTATATTTCGGATGCCTGATTTTGGACGTATCTACTAGAGCTGTAATTATTCGACAAATAATTTCTTTGAATATTCGAATATTCGAATAATTAGGAGTAAGTATTCGTGTATTCGAATAATCGGAATAAGAATCTGAACATGAGATATTTGTTCACACTTTACCGTGAAATTCTTTTCATACTGACCTTTAGAATTATTTGTTTTGCAAACCATAAATTTGGAACTTAATTAATCTTTGGTAAATTTATAGATTTTCAAACGAAAAAACCATGAGTTATTAATATTGTTATTCTAATAATAGTGAGCGAACAACCCCCACTCAATCATAACCCCACCCCATAAACGATTTTGAGGAACTATAATATGTTTATATCTACCCCACTTAGTATAACGAATATTTCAATGTTCAAATCTGAAATTCGAATATTCGTTAGAGCCCCAAGTAGTTTCTTCGAAAGTTTCCTTTAAAGTTCATGAAATATGTCACAGGTTTTGTCACAAATATTTAGATACCTTTTTATCCAGATTTAATATTTAATCTAATCCGATTTATATCAAGTACCGATGGCATAACACAAAATACTAAAAGCCACTTATCTCAGAAGCGCCCTTTGACCAGATACGCCCTTCCGAATTAACACGGCAGTATTACGCAAAGCTGTCAGAGCCACCGCTTAAAAAGTCCCCTGAAAGAATAAAAAGGAGCGGGCGTAGGAAAAACACTCACCGGCATCGACGGATGTAGCCCACGGAGAGCAGCGCCGCTCCACTTCCTCTGCCTGTTCTGGTATTGCGTGGCCCTGTAGCCGCTGTTGTTTTGATGCCCGCCATAAGCAGAGCGATGCTGCATCGAGGGCCTGAAGGCGGCGTAAGGGATCCCAGGATATCCCACTGATTTCCCGTGATGATAGTCACTAGCATCGAACCGCTGGGCTTCGTGGTGAAGGAAAGCACCGTCGCCAGCGACGCCGGGCACGCGAAATCGTTCCTGTTCGTGATCGTGCGCCTCGATTTTCCCCATCGGCCGGTCGGGGGAGGGCCGGGGGCCGGGAAACGACGGCGGCAGCATCGCCGCCGGCCCGTACGGATGCGAGAACCCGTAGGAATTCGTGAGCCCGCCGGTGATCGGCCTGTATCCCTGGTGCTGCGCCTGACAGCCAGCGATCTCCGAGTTGCCGTCGATCTTCGGAGGGACGATCGGCTTCCTGTCGTACTGGTAGTCCTGCTGTGGCGGATGGTACTCGTCGTGAGGCTCTGGCTTTACCTCGAACGGCTCGGTCGACTCCGGCGCCTCGACTTTGACTCTGACACGGCCGTCGGCGTCACCCGAGCTCCTCTCGCCCGCGATCTCGCCCTTGGTGGTGAAATTCTTGGACGACGGGCTCGGTGCCGAGTCCCCGTCGCAGCCGCCCACGCTACCCTGCTGCATTCTCGGGATGTTCACGCGCGACGCCCTTTGCACGGCCTCATCGCACGCCGTCGTGCGAAACGCGCGTCAGAATTCGCCGCTGCTGAACCTCGGCGGGATCTCCAGCGAAGCGACGGGTGCGGTATCGAGCGCGGGGTTCAGTCGTAGGCACATCGCTCGAGATCAGACAGACCAGTTCTCTCGGGCGTCCAGCATGCGTCTAAAATCGTGGAGAGGGCCTTCTGGTAAATATATATAATATTATCATAATCCTTGTCGCTCGACCTTCGCGTCGTGCACGCGAGCTGACGGAAAGTGACCGCCTGGAAACGGGTCGACTGGGTGTGGGGCCATTCTGACTTTCTGCCCTTTACGAATTCTTTATTGTCGGCACAATATCCGTGTCATCATCCTCCTTGCACGTTTCTGTCATGCACGCTGAAAATGTAGACAACGGAGCGCGTCACTCGCGCGAGATTCGGAGCGTGAGATTGGGAAAAAAGAAGGAAGCCATACGTGTCCTTACACGAACACCATCATCGGCATGGGCGACATATCATTCATGTTGAGATAAAGCGTCCACTGTCCAGTGGGAAGAGCTGAGATGCCAAGCTCGGGCGATCCAGCGAGCGGACAGAAGCGTTCCACGGCGCACAGTCGGTTGGCAACTTGGCAGAGAAGCAGCGGCTCGTATAGCCGGCTGGCTGGCTTTTTGGTCGAGTGGAGGGGGGTGAAGGAGGGGAGGACAAGGGCGGCGTGACAGTTTCCGTGTCACGTGTCCTCGACCTTAGGCCCCGCCTACGACTCCGATTTTCCTTGGCCGCTCGGATCGTTATACCTGGCCCTGTCGGGGGCCCTTTCCTCCTCGGTCATTCGTCGACTGTCCTCCGCAGTGGTCGTGCAAGTCGGGAAGCCGCAAGGGAGAGAGAAGGGGGAGAGGAGAGGCTTTTCTCCGGGAGGGTTGTCACTCGCAGCTGAGAACGAACCGGCTGTATGTCACCGAGGCTTCCGTTTCTCCCTCCAATCCCGCCGCCAACGCCTCCTTCTCCTCCGTCACGGCGAGACGTCGGGTCGGCGTCGCGTCGTCGAGCGTGAAGCACCGCAACGCGTTTTCACCGTGTTCCGCGAACTTTTTACGGTACACTGCCTCGAGGATCCCAGTGGGCGACCGATGGGCTCGGGCACCGGCCTCGATCGAACGGGACCCGCTGGTTAACCGGCACGACGACGATTCGGCGAACGAGATCCCCCGCGATTTACGTCGGGGAGAGAAACACTGATATCGGTGAGAACGGAGCGGCCATACGTATAAGGATGCCGGATTGCCTCGGTCGAGCTGATCGCGTACGAGTTTCGTTCCACGCAGCGTGAAACTATTGGCGGAGGTGCGCGGCCACCACCAGCCGCCGGGAACGCACGAGCCTGCCCGAATACGCCCGAGCTCCGATATATCTCCTCTGTACCTACGAAGTCTGCCGGCTGTGCCTCCCGCCTTCCTTCCGCGAACCTACACGGCCAGACCCACTTTGTGGGCTCACCTTTTGTCGGGATCCACCGACCTGCGCTTCTATTCACGGCTTGCTTGCTAGCTTGCTTCCCTGCTTCTCCACGATACGCGTCCACCCGCTCTCCTACCATGTCTTCGTCCCGGCTCGCCTATATCCCTCTGCACGAATGTCACTCCAACTTACCCGACCACTCCCGCGCCCCATTCTTTCTGACGGCACGACGAACGAAAACGAACGTAATGGCCTCGCCAATTCGATTTTCAACCGCCAAACACTGGCGCCACTCTTTCGCCGGACAATCACGGCGATAAAAATGTTTTTAATGCAATTTCAATAAACTTCCTTAGGTGAAGAATAAATTCTTTTTACGAAGCCCCTTCTCTGGGGGTGCCAGGGGGCCTTGGCCCACCATCTAATAGAAGAAATACAGAAGTTAGTGATCCATGCGAATAAAAAGTAGGTAGGTATCTACTCCGCGATTGTTCGTGTGCGAGGTGACTTAAAATTCGCTTGCATCCTTACTTATACCTACAACTTCCTTTAGTATACAGAAAACGAAAGTGTGGGCCGTGGCTTCTCCTCCTTGGATGCCTCTACGTATTTCATCCTATTCCTGCATCTTTATCATCCCCTTTATTTGAGTCTTTCTTCATACGATTCCGATTATCTTCCACGCTCATAATTTCCCTTTGCCTTGACCAATAAACCCAAACAGCGTTGTAAACCTCCTACTCGCCCCTTCGAATAATTAACGATCCGAGCAGACTGAATTCTAACACCGACACTCGTGACAGATACCTATTTGGAGGTAATAAATAAAATTCTCTCGGTTACTTCATTTGACGACTGTGTCCGGGTATAATTACTCGCCGAGTGGCGGCAATTTAACGTAAAGAAATATCGAGCGCGAGACGTTAGCGAACACTCCCATTCCATTAAGGCGTCATTAATATACAGGCAAACGCGTGGCGCGAGAAGAAAATAGCGATTTACATGAAAGAAGCGATACGCGCGCGGCTCCTTTCAAGTATAGCTATATTTACATACGTAACCAGCAACGTATCGCTTATTTACCACCCCGAAGTGACACGTCGTTCCTTCGTGGAACGCGACCGCGTTAAAGAATGACGCTGCAAGCACTCACTCGATAAGGAAAGTGTCTGTGGCTGGCGGCGGGTGAAAGGGGAAATTTATCATTTCCGATTCTGCGTTATATACCCTCGGTTCCGATGAGAACCACCGTTCGCGGCTCTGTACGCGCCGTTACGCGATATATCAGATTACATATCCGTTGCGTCATGTAAATTGATACTCGTACACGGCTGAACACCACGGGCGTACATTTATTTGAGTGATAAATTATCGTAATGTCGAACGGTCACGCTTTCAATTCCAATTTCGCTAACTAGATCAACGGGCATCGCTCCACTCCGGTTAGATCGGAGTAAAACTTGCGTTAAATGCCCGATAAAACCGTGCCGTCGCGCGGCGGAACAAAGGGGGTGCGTTAATACATACCTACTTACGTTCGGCAAACGAGCGCAAACTTTTTAACTTCTGCCGTGATTGAATTTCAAGATCAGTTATTTTCAGAAAGATTTATTCTGGCCAAGAATTACAAGAAACTTTTACTTCACTTTACTTTACTTTTGTGTCTTCTCATGTCGAGCTTAAGGTCTCAAGCTACTATTACTTTAAGTTGCGATTACTTTACTCTATGTAATCTTTGTTTTATTGTCTCTATTTTAGTTTAGTTTATTTAGTTTGACGGTTAGGTTTGCGAACAGTGTCATCATCTATGCCTTTTGTAGATATTCATGTTTCTTCTATTAGAATAATAAGGTCGATTAATAACAATCATAATACCTATTGTTCCTTTATCCAAGCACAGTCCACTCAGCTGCCTAAGCCTCCTCTCCTCCCTTATCCTCAATTGTATCGCTCCACGGTCGCCGAAGTTATTTCATTTGATCCCATCCGGAGGAGGAAGTTTCTGGTCGCGCAGCCCGCGCGTAACCCTTCGCCTACCTGTGTTCCGGTTTCGACACAAAAGGGACAGGGAGCCTTCGACTCCCTTCGCTCGATAGTCGCGCGGGGATTGGCCGAGGACGCGGCACGGTGTACGTGCACTTTCGCAGCGGGGATGACTGGTGAGAGAATTCAATTTCCACCGTCGTTATCGTGCCTCCATCTTTCGCCCGGCCGGCTCGATCCTCGTTTTTTCCTCGGGACGGACATCGCGTCTCGAATCTCGTGCTCCGCGACGCGATGAGCAGGGCCAAGGGGATGACGACGTGCCTCCGTCGTTTTGTTTCAGCATCCCTTTGTTACCGGACTATTACGTCAAACGAGAGGACTTCGGTTACGCGTAGCCGCCGCGCCGGTAAAAAACTTAATGGACCCGATTACGTTGTTCGCGGAATCGATTAAGCCGCGGCATGTTACGCAGCAGTTTGGCACAAGGTCGATTGTCGGGGGCCAATGAAACGGTTACCCTCCCTCAATTTATTTAGCTTCGTCGTTCTGTCGCGTCCCTTTATCCAATTCTTTTTCCACTCGGGCGTCAACACTCGCCTAGCCCGCGAAGGGTAAACAAAATGGCACCCAAAATGTCCGCTTCGTTCCGCTGGCTTATCGTATGTCAGTGCGTAAAAATTCTTGGCGATACAGCTAGAAAGCTGGAGATACCGGTTGACAGCGACATATCGGGATCGAAAAATGCGCAGCGAGAATCGGCCGCGACCTTTAAGCGCGGCTGCCGATTTTTCAGCCGCGTTTCTGCGTAGCCACAGGCGCGATAACGCGGTTTCCCGCGCGATAAACACGGCTCGGCACGGTCGAGAGAGAGATCCAGCTTCGAGCCAAGCAAAACGATTATATTTTATGAGCGACCGAGGAACACGGTCCTCGTTACGCAATCGGGCCACGCTTCCCAGCTGTCCGATGCGATCGTGGCCTAGGATGGGGAGCAGAGGGGCCGCCCGCGGTATCGTAGGGCAAAGAAAAACAAGCCCACGTCAAGCGCGTATACATCGATTACCGGCTTGTTTAGATTACACGGTGATACGCCCCACCGTAACCGGGGATCCTCGTGAAATTAGTCCTATTTCCGGGGCTGCACAGTTCGGGGTCGTTCGCTTTTCGCTTGCTCGTTCACACGGATTCGAGAATTAAGTAGACGTCTACTTGCTCGCAGACATCCGTAACAATGATATTTTTCCGCGACAGTGTGACGCTCGGAGCGAGCTGCGGCAACAACAACCTGTCTATATCGGTACTGTACTCTATGTTGGCGGGTAGATTATAAATCCAACAGCAGGCCCCTGCTCTTCGGTTTCATTCTTTGTTCCCGAGTTTCACTTTACAGTTCGTAATTCATACGCATACAGATAACGCAGGCGTTCAGTCAAGAGCTATCTGGATCACGAAAGTTGCATCCACTTCCGCGACTCGCAGCTTGCAACGCGAGCGCGGATTCCCAAGTCTCCGGCTCTCAATCTCCTCGACAATACCCAGCGGAGCAGCGCCTGGCATCTCCTTCTTCCCCGAGTAATCAAATTTCCAATTTCCCAGCGAGCAATGGATCCCGCGATAAAATTCCAGAATTCAATACGGCTTCCCCCTCAAGTTTCGAGGAGCTTGTAATTACGAATGCTTGGTCAAAGGACGACAGGCCGAGAGGAGGAATTTCCGCAGGGGAGCTGGTGAACGATCGCGAGTGGGCGTGTGTCACCAACAGCCCGGGGACAGATCGAGCCAATGGGGAGGTGGGAAGGCGTGGATCCAAGTGGTAGAGCACAGCAAGCGGACGACACGGGAAAGAAGGGGACTCTCGAGCGACACGAGCCGTCCCTCTGTCCCTCTCGGCTCCTCCGGCGTGTCTGTGTCAGTGATCACGGTCACACGGTCACACGGTCGCCCTGGGAGCCTGGTGGGGTGCGCGCTGGAGGGGTCGTAGGGGAAGGTGGCCCGCGGTGGGGACGCTCGTGCACGCCCACTGGACGATGGTGGGGACAGCGGCGGCTTGCGCCGACCGTGGCGCATGTGGCGCGTTCGCTGCTACGCGTAGGTATAAAGATACGCGCGACAGAAGCGAGCTCGAGGAGCAATCATTCCGAACCCCAGCTATTTCCGAGCCCAGAGCTGAATTCGAAACAGAATAGACAGGCATTCCTTTCGTTTGCTACGCTCAAAGCTTGCGTGGAGAATTTTTAAGAAACTTCTGAAACAGTCCTGTCTATTTCACTGGTGTCTCAACAGCACTGCAATTGCCTTTCACTAAAATCTAAAACTTACTTTAACTTCGCTCTGATCAACCTTCCACTCGAACACGCGATTCTTCGACATCGAGCTTCATTGCGTAGAGCGAAAGGAACGCAGGCAATCTACCGGAATGCCTATAAGACATTTTCTTAAATAACGAAGTCCTTGTGCAATGGTTTTCAATACGATTACAGCTTGTTGCAAAAAAAACCGGTTCCAAATCACGCGGGCGCTCGCGCGGTTTGTCGGGCGATGATGCAAGCGCGGAAAGATCGCTGGTCGATTACGAGATTTTCCCCGCTGAAAACTCGACGCGATTCGCGCTGATCTCCTTTCGTGCGTCAAAAGCTGGGGGCTTTGTAACGAGTGGCTAGCAGGTTACGGAATATCTGCCGGTGGGCGCGCACGTAGAGAGCACGGAGTCGCTCGGTTCTACTCGGTAGCTCGTACCTCTCTGTGGCTATGCGCATAAATTTCCTTACGGGGCTTCTTCGTCACGGATCGTGACCACGGACGTCTACCTACTCGAACAAAATGACCGCGCTCGCTCAAAGAAAACTGCGCGGCGGCGAGGCACGGGGGAGCGGCTCTGAAATTGCCTTTTAAAAATGCGCGAGTTCTCGTAAAACCTCGACTGGAAAAGTTATGCATAGCTGCGTTTTTTTATGCCGCTCGAACGTCGCGCGCGTCCCGACTCGCTCGTCACTTCGGAAGACCTGCCTCCATTCATTTATCATTTAATCGTTGCGAAAGGATACAGGATGGAACGAGCGTGAAGCTCCCTCGGAAGAGCAGCTTCTGTCTTCCATAAACGTCCCTCGTTCGGCGGGGCTTACGTTCGTTTAACGCGATCCGAGCGTCTCGAGCGATTGACGTCTCTTAATTGTGGCTTTTCTCTTATCTACTGTCACACTATCCCCTTGTTGGCGCTAAGTCCCTCGGATTAGTCTCTCTATCACTGACGACCCACGTCGAACGCCTAATCTTTCCCTCGATGGCCACTCGCTCCGGGGGGCTTATTGTATCGACCCGTTCGACTCTCCGCCGGTGTTGTCGACAAATATCGCGGTGCGCGGTACATTGATTTTCCGAATGTAGGTACACTCTGCCGTGGCCCATTGTTAATCACCGCCCAGGCATCGCTGAGATTATCGATTTCTGGATTTACACGGACCAACTCTCGGAATGAATTTTCAGAATTTCACCGATTTCTATAGATCCGAACTGGTTCGAAAAGAAGAGTTCCGTGATCCAACGCTGTTTTGAGAATCGTGGAAGTTTTGACGGTGAAGAGCGATGCTCGGCTCGCTTGCGGGACGAAACACGGTCCAGGTCATATAGTCGGCGTTATTACCGTCGTGTTCACCGAGTTTCTTTTGACACTTGACATTAAAAGTCACGGTATTCGTGCAACTACGTCCCCCGTCACGTCAGGTTGACGGATCGGCGTGCGCACTCAGGAAATTAGGCAATTTCCGGGCCGTGCTCGCTCGTGTCTGCATTTAATAGCGGCAGCAGTTACCAGTTCGGTGGAGGCAGGCCAGGACGACCGAGCAGTATCGTTACAGGCGAACCTCTTTTCGCATACGTACTCTTCTACGCCAGACCCTGTGTCGGATCGATCGCACCTCTGCCCCGCGCTCGTCACGACTTTCCAACGCAGTCCCTTTTCTCTAGCATCGCGCCTTTCGAACGTACGTCCGCTGGCTTCGTGTTCGCCACTCGCTTACTTAGCTCTGGTAGATTTCATATTTCTTCACGAATTCCAATGGAAAACTGTTAAACCACAGCGTCGGCGTCGCAAAATTTTCCATGAAGTGGAATTGTGGGATCAGAAATAAGAGAGCTCGGAGCGCAGTAGACCCGAGGATCGCAAACATAAAATACGAGACCTATTCCCGCAGAGTTCTCAAAGAATAAGCTTGCGTTAAAAGTGGACAAAATGCTTTAAATATTGGCTACGACGATTGGCATTGGTAGCGACATCAGCGAACGGGCTCAGACATTTGATGCAGTTAAGCCTAATCCTCTCTCGACAAGAAACAATTCTCCCGGCCACATATCCCGCCATTACCTCCGCAACACGTGATAAAACGTAAAGGAAACCTCGAACTACTCGCGTCGAAGCGAGTAACTATAATCTGCGACAGTGTCGTGCAGGCAGGATCGTTAGAAAAGGCGTAATGGAGCCCTGTGCGCACGGTGGTCGGTGTTGATAGCCCGGTACGGTGAGAGCGAATCCTGAGGTCACCCCCGGGGTCACTAATGACATACGCAGCCCTACACTCGCACGCCCCATCTACCACACACAGATGCTTCTCCGTGCACGTACAGTGCCCTTCAGAAATCCAGTCCCGTGTCGAGTCGATCTGACGATTTTCCGCCAGAGCATAGGTAGTATTATAGATTCGAATCAACTACCTGCTATTAGCTCGCGCCAGCTCAGACGGATTCGATTTTAATTCCCGAATTGCGGGGGATTGTTTCTTTCTATGCGTCTCTCTTGAAGTGTGTGCTAGTGGAGGGAATCGCGTGGGTTGTTTGACCATACGAGTTAGAGTCGGGGATGGGTAAAATTTCTATTTAAATAAAATCTCAAATAACGAATAAAAGTTAAAAAAATGATTCGTCACTTGTGGAATAAAAGTTAACGCGGGTTAAGGAACGAGTAGACGAATAATTTTTTAACTTTCATTCGCTATTCGAAATTTGATTCAAATAAAAATTTTGCCCATCTCCGGTTGTTAGGGTATTATCGAACAGCTGTGCAGGTGGGAATTTAAATAGTTTGATGACCTCTCAGGCCGTATCTAGGTAACATAAGCCTTCGGTCCTTCAGTTTCTTAATTACTGTGTATGAAATAATCGAAACAACAAATTACGGTGGTCCCATGTTCGAAGCGTCAACAACCCTCAGCGGACAGGCTCGAAAACGAAAAAGGCGAAGACCGTAGTTGCCCCCTTTTTCCGGGTCATTTGGTCTGGTTTAGTCGGGGTGCGGGGGTGTAACGTAAATGGAAACCGCGTTACACGATGCCGCGCGTCTGTTCGGCGCAGAATTTCTGAACAATGCTATAGCCCGGTGGAACGCGGCGTCGGAGGCACACCGACGCGATCCAGCCGGGGATACACGCTGTCGGTACAGCCGGGAATCATGCGCGCATCCCCGTACGAAACGCGAACGTGAACGTGAACGCGAACGCGAACGCAAAAGCGAAACGCGAATTGGCCTCATCAAAGCGAGCAAACAATGCTGGATGCCGCCGATGGCTCAACAACGTGTGGTTAGCCAAATCACCGTACGGCACGTAGCACACCGATGCGCATCGAATGCCGAACAATGCCCGATGCACCGAACAGCCGCCTATCCGCGCCATCCTCCCTCTCGCTTCCCCCTTTTTCGATTTCTCTTCGCCCTTCCGCAGCGGCACACAGCGCCGCTGCACACGTCCAAGATGCCCGGCCGGGCCTCGCGCGATACCTCCCCCTCGACGATAACCCTTGTTTGTTTTCCACCGAGGGACCTCTGCACGCGGGATAATCATAATCTCAGGCGCGAAGACTATCGCGGCCGGCGCGGCCGCTTTTTTCCAGCGGATTCGCGCGCGAGCCGGCGAACCGTGACTCTTCCGGAGCCGTAACTCGTGTTCGACTGGTTCCAGGCGCGAGCCGATAATCTTCCTTTTGTTCCTTTCCTCGAGAGCACTGTGGGATCCGGCGATAGCCGAGCTGCGAGGGAGGAATGTCTGTTTGACCCTTTCGGGGCCACCGGTTTGGCGAGTCGTGCCTTTCGAATCGAACTTTCGATAACTGCCACTTTCCGGAGCTTCGTCCTCGGTTCTATACAACTTATAGAATATTGCAGCGCTCGGGACCAATGAACATCCTGCAGGTGCATTAACGTTTATAACTGTTTCGTTACTATCGCGTTCCCAATTCCCATGCGATGCTGAATAGCTTTGTAACGCTATGCATTTGAATCTGGCGACCGTTGATATTGGGTAGGTAGTTTTTCTGAGAACTCGACTTTCAATTAATATCGCAAGATGGAAGGAAGCTGTTCCGTGTCGTCGAAGGGATATCGACGTTGGCTGCACATGTGGAGCAGGTCGACCGGCAGAAGAGCAGTCTAATAAAAATGTTAATTGCACGGCTCGTTAGAAGACCCCCCGCGACGTCTGCTAGGAGTTCAGCCGGGGTCGCCTCGCGGGGAGTCCACGGGTATTTGCCTTTAAACGCTTTTTTTCTCCTTTTCGAATCTTTCCGCTCGTTCGATTATTTATCGCCGGCCGGCCCGTCCGCCGCGGAATCTGGATTACGTTTCTCCGCTTCCTAGATCGAAGGAAACGCGGTCTTAATGAGATCGCTCGTGCAACGCGGCTTGATCGATGCGGACGATCTCGAGTACGTCTCGATGATCGATACGGTTGTCATTGTTCTGCTCTATCCTTTTGGGTTTCCCCCGTCCGTCCGGCAAAAGTCCCTGCTCCAATATCGCGTGGATTTTTACTCGCCTAGATACCTATTAAGATGCGCGGTATCGATTCAAACATCTGCGTTGATCGCCACATGAATTATAAAATAATAGGTGGAAATATCACAATGCACTGGACATTCGACAACTCAAGCCCGCGTATCGTTCACAGACTAACGTACACACGTCTCTCGAAAGCTCCGCCGCTATTTATTCCATTTGGCGCAGCAGCCAGCGCCGACTATTTGCCCACTGTCCATAGACCCTCCGCCATTTCGAGCAACTTCGTTCTTCCCTGACCTCGAAAAAGCTTCTCGAAGCTGGAAAACCAAACCAGACAGCAGCGATTCGACAGGGTCTCCGCAAAAGCACTCTTTCGGCTCGCGCGGTTCCTTCGGGCTTTCTCCTCCCCCCGAAAGGGACCGAGCCGCGCGCGTTTTTCTCGCGAAGCCAGACTCGGGCGAACCAGGTTACGTAGACCTTTTTTCCGCGGCGGTCGGGCTCGCGCTGAAAACTCGCCCCGGCTCCTCTGCCTCGAAGAATCGTCCGGGGTTGGTCTTTTTGCGACGCAAAGGGTCAACGGCGGTCGAGAGGGGTAGTTCGATCGGGGGCTGGGTCTCTTTCAGATGAATCGGCGCTGGCCGGCGCGGCCGCTCGAGATGCAACGGATTTTGTTTTTAGGCATTCAGACGTACGTAGACCGCGGCCGACTTAGGCGGAACGCGGTACACACACGGGGCCGAATGCCCGGCGAGGAAGGAACAGAGAGGGAGAGAAAGAGGTCCATTCAGGCATTGAGGCAGTTGAACCCTCGGGCAGTGGGCGCTGGTCCGAGCAGCCGCCCTTCCTTTTATACATGTTATATTCCCCGGGTTTTAGGCGCAGAAAACTAAAAAGCTAATTTACTTTAAAAGTATCCGAGCACGGCGAGAGAGCGCTTCATCAAACGGGCCGTTTTCAAAAGGCCGACCCCCCCTGGGCTAATGCAGCCAGGGACAGATTGGCGGTAGCCGATTCTCTCCTCCTCTCTCTAACTCTCCCGTCCCCCTCCCTCGGCGGCGATACGGTGGCGAATGGTCATTTCGCTGATAGCTGAAGCCGATAGCGAAAATGTCCAAACGTGCGCCCCGCATAAAGACGTTTCGCGTGTCTGGCTGCTGTGACCCAGCGCGGAGGGCGCTGCAACAAGGGGCTGCACCCCTCTGTTCCGCTGATTTTCCACCAAAGCCGGGCGCTTCCAGAGGACTCTGCGAATTCGTTAATTAACGGATTGCTCGGTCTGGATGCGCGGATTTCGTTGTCCCTTGCGAGCGAAAGAACGCGAGGAGAGCTGGCTAATCTTCTAAATTGACTGCGAACGGGCATGCGACGACAGAAAGGTGAATCGAATGGATCGCGTCGCGGAGGTTGAGGAGTTTCTTGAAAAGGGCTCCCCCCCCCCCCCCCCCGATCCGCGTGACGAGTTCGAACAATTTTCGCCGGCCCCAACGCCGCAACAGGAATTGCAGTTGCCTGCAGGAGGACAGGACGGGCGGACTGCACGGCCGTTACATAGTCGGTCGCGTTAAACGCGCCATTATACTTGTAAATTCCGAACAATTAGCCGTAATCAAGCACAGGAAACCATCGCAACTGGGTACGCAATTATTTTTAAATAAGATTCCGCCGGACTGTTTCGTAGGACTCGGAACGACCGTGATTATTAATCCGAGCCGCTGGAGATCGTTAGGCAGATTACACACCGGACGTTGCGCGGCTCGTCGCCTGCTCGGCCTCGTCCCCGGTCGCTTCTGCGCAGCTGCATCTCCTTTGACATCGCGATGATCGTCGGGCATCGCGCGCCGCGCCACGCCGCGCCGTTCCGTTTTCGCGCTCGTTAACGAGCGCCGCATCGCGAATAATTCATGGATTCGCCGCTAAGAAAGTGGCAAGTAATTGCATCCTACGGGGCAGCTCTTGACGCCGCTGAAACGCGATTCGTACGCGAATATTGATGCTAATTACAATGTAATGCCGTCTGGGACGGGGCTGGTCCCTTTCGATCCGCTCGCTCAAATTATCCGCTTGCGCTGGCCTCCGGGATTTTTATGGCCGGCCGATACGACGCCGCGCCACGATAATTCCCCTTCATTTTCGGACTTCTGTTCTTCTAATGATTTTTGATCGCTCCATTACGGAGCTCCTGATGGTCGCTTTGTCGCTGGATGGGCTACGAGGGGCGCGTGGCCGAGGGCCCACCGCGAAGGTGATCGGCCGAGGGCACTAATTCTCGCTCGACACGCTCAACGATTCCGCGATAATGAATTATGGAGGGATATTTTAATTAAATCTGCGCTGGAGATCTGCGTTTTAGTCGAATCGCGCCGTGATTATCGAGAGCGCGAGGCTTGACGGACCGTGGGGCCATTCTCGCGTGTCCCATGTCGTGGAAATACAAATGAAATTTATCGTTCCTATGGACCAGAAAAGTTTGCTCTAGCCAACAAGCCCCCGAAATATTTCCTTGGAGTTGAAAAAAGCGAACAGTGGAGGGAAGAAGGGAAGCCAGCCGTGGCAATCCCACTATCGGCTTAGCGCGAAGTCGCGTGAAAAAGCGATCGGGCAAAAAGTCGCGGGCGGAACTCTGTCACTCTTGTTTGCCAAGGCAGCCAATGAGCCGGAGCGTGGAAAGCTCGCGGAAGTTTTAATCGACGCCCGGCGTCTCGGAGTCTTCTTTCCCCGATGACAAAGTGGTCGGCTCGTTCTTCGGCCGAGCAACTTTGATCCTCCAATCGGCCCTAATTTAACAAAAACGCCGCCGAGCCGACGGCGGCATTTCGCGAAATTGAAGCCGCGAGAGACGCTCGCGGAGGCTTTTTGATCTTCCTTCTTATGGAATTACGGAGAAAGCGGCGGAAAAGCAGGGCGGGGGCTCGTTTATTGGGAAACCACTCACCCGAACTTGTATGTCCATGTATCGTTTATGTAAACGAAGGAATATTGAACGGAGGGGAGAGGATTCGATTAAAGGGGTAGTATCAGTGTATTCGGGTGCTATGAAAACGGGTTGCAGTTTTAAGTGTCTCCTTAGTGGTTTATGGCGGTACTGTAACAGAGACAAGTTTAGGGTAGGTGACTGCTCCTCTTTAATGCCGACAAGCTCCATGGACCGAAATATCGATCCCACAGTTCTATACCCCACGGTTCTGAATTACCCCTACGTAGGAAAGCTGAGTGACGTCATACCAC
The DNA here is from genome assembly GCA_929113495.1 of Andrena minutula. Lineage (NCBI taxonomy): Eukaryota > Metazoa > Arthropoda > Insecta > Hymenoptera > Andrenidae > Andrena > Andrena minutula. The sequence goes on from OV815993.1 coordinate 531,121, forward strand.
ATATCCCTTCACTAGGTCAGTATGCCGGTTTTGAAACATAGGCTGCGTTAAATCGTGGGTTTTCAGGTTCTTACCTATATGCGAGTCAACTTGCTAAGAGATTGCATTCAGTGGGAAATTTCACGTTCGGGAATTCGGAAGACATTTTACCATTTGTTACTTTACGTTTTCGTACCTACTACTGCTTTTTAACCTGCTGAAATGTAATATTTAATAATTTATATTTAATCTATACTTATATAATTGTTTTGTCACTGATTCATAACCGTCCAGCCCAAGCCACTAATCCTGAAAACATGAAATTCGGATGGTGCTCGATAAGAATGGATTTTTTTAAATTCTAATACCTAATAATAATAACAGGAACTCTGAAACTTTGCAAACCAGGCGCGATCACCCACCTGAATGAACGTTAGTCGTTTCTCAGTATTCATCCTCGATCTTGATCTTCTCTGCAAATTCTTCTCACAGTGCCGACGCTGTTCGAGTCAAGGATAATTTTGTCTGCACTTTCGTACGCCACATCTAACCGTACTTATCGTCGAGGAAAACGATCGATTCGTACTCACGGAGACTGCCGAAACAGAGTCAGGGGGGTCTTGATCGGTTTACGCAGCGTCACGCTTGGTTTAAGTAAATAAGATCTTGCTACCGAAAAGAGAAGACCACTCGGGCCTGGAGGAGCGATTTCGAGGAATCGACTTGGTACGATCACACGATCCACTGTCCCGCGGCGTTCACGAGTCCCGGTTCCTGTTTCGGTTTCCTGGAACGCTCGGGGAACGCCGTAGATGGAGAGATACACGGCCACGATCCCTCTCGTCATCGAGACGCCAGCTTTTTGAGGATCGAATTATGGAAAGGCAGCGGCGCTCGGTCGATTTCCGAACGGGAATTTACGAGTATGGCTTAGGGATCGATCTTCATGGCCGTGGATCGTACGGGGAACGACTGATGGAACGATGAGACGGGGGTAGTTTATCGATCATTTTGCTCCGGGGCGAATTTGCAGATCGGTTTTTGTATCGCAGGAATGTGGAATCCATCGAAAACGCAAATCAGCTTATGTTATTTTCTGATATTTGGGGATTCAGTTCCCAAGATTGATTGTAATACCAAATGGGTGTTAAATATATAAATAATTTGAATTTCCACCGTTAATCACAATGTAACACCACGAGCATGGAAGAATTGCCATTGTATCGGGGAATAATCGCAGGTCCGATATCCGAGAAAGGCCGCTCCACGCGGGCAGACATTTCTTATCCCCGGATATCGATTGCTCGCTTCTCAGCGGGAACCCTCGAGAGCGGGTGGCAGCGAGAAGGGCGAAGGGCGAGAAGAAGGGTGTTCTTAGCAGGGGCGGTGTGTATCGCGGGGGCATTACTTTTATTCCGTGTCATTTGAGCCCACACTCGCCCTACCCCGTCGAACACGACCCACGGATGCAATAGATTTCTTTCCAAGTGGTTCCTCGGCCCTCGAACTACGGCACGACGACGTAGTAAGTCCTCCGGCGTCTCGTATCTTTCACCCCCGTCGATACACTCCCGCGTCCCCGTCGACTTCCTTTTGTTGTCGTAAATTCGAAATGGGCTGCGGCGATGGTGCTCCAGGGCTACCAACGGCTCTCCTCGGCCATCGAGCGCAAGGTGGATGACTGGTCACGTTGCTCCACCTGTAATTAATCGCTCGGTGAAACTGCTCAGCGTCGATTGCGTTCTTTAAACAGGGGGATGAAAATTCCACGCTTGGCTTTCTGTGTTTGGAGAAGATAAACAACGATCTTGCAGTGGTCCACGGTGCTAGATAGAGCGAGACGCGTGCCTAATCGATAGTTTCGCAAGTGATTTAGCAGAAAAGCGTTACACTTTTACTCGGCTCGTAAAAGTCCATCGTTGAATACGCAAATGGTGGGCGAAGGGGAGTAGGGTAGGACACGTAGAGACGGCGAATCGGTCCCACCGGTGGCAAATCTCGTAACGAGAGCTCGTATCTCGGCGGATCTTTATAGCCGGCAATTACGGCCGGTTCCGGTGGCGGCGCGCGCGCGCACGCTCCGGAAAAAGCTGGCAAGGAGCACGAGCTCCGCCGCTATGACCGTGGAATTATATAAAGATGAAAAGTTAATGGCAGGACGGGAGCAGAGAGGGACAGAGAGAGAGAGAGAGAGGATACGGAGTATCGGCTTCTGCCCTAACTCTCAATCACTGGGGCCTCTTATGACCGCCCGCCACGATCCACCCGGGGAAAATTCTGGCGATCGTGGGGCATGCGACATCAAATATGCAACGCCTTCGAATCTACGATTATGCGGCCCGCTGGAGCCCGAGCGGAGGCTGGAAAACGGCTGTTTATGGGACGCGGTTTGTCACGCGGGACGATACGGGATAGGAGCTCTATCGGGGAGGCATCGCTAGAAGCTGCGATGTGATTCCACGTAAATGCCGTCTGTTCGCCATCCCGTGCAACCCAATTCTATGTGCTCCACCCCAGCGTTCTGTTTCTTTAGGGTGATGCTTCTACCGGGATATCGATCGACACCCCAACCACCAGAGCTCATCGTTCTTGGTACTCGGACAGTGACGTTACGATTCTAACGAAGGTTAAGATCATACCCAAGTAAGTAAGTTGTTGAGCATTGAGTAGTGACCGATGATCGGTTTAAACGAACGGATGATACCCGGGGGTGATGAAAATCTAGCGTAAGAAGGATCGAGGCCTTGCGAGTGTTTGGAAGGTTCGCGTTTTCCGCGCATCGAACGCGCGTCAATTCGCCAGAACGTTTAATGGGACGCGTGATGGCCGACGAACGCCAAGTTCCAAGTACCAACTGCCGGGACGTAACCTATCGGAGGGCTGAATAATAAATGCGCGGGACACGGCCGGTCACGCTACCAAGGAACACTGGCTTGTCACTCGAAATGTCAGACGAGAGACGTCCATGGGCCTGCGGACTACGGAGCCTATTAATTAATGAACCAGCCGCCATTGCTGCCGGCAGCAAACATCTGGCCCGACGTAACACGACCGACGGACATTTTCTGCCAAGACGTGCCGTGCTGCTACCCAACAGTGCCATCGGTCGCTGCTAATTATACCCACGGAATTACCCTTTCAGCCCTCGGGAAAATCATCCGAGATTTCAATTACCTACCCGCTCGATCCGTCGGGAGCTGATTGCCCGTATCGTTCGTCTTCTTCGGCGCGTAATTCTGGCGGAGCTCCACGCAGGACCCGAGGATCATTCTTTTCCGTTCGCCTATCCAGGAGTTCATCACTCACGAAACGTTCCGCTTGCGTACGGGAAAGGGGGCACTAAACGCCGTAGGGGGGGAAAAAAGGGGAGCGACAAAACGCTCCGCGATTTCAATTACGCTTTCGCCTGGCGCACCGCCGCCAGATCGCATCTAATCGGAGATTCTTCCGCCATTAGCTGTCGGCGGCGGCAGGGTAAACGACACCGGAAACCGGATGGCTGCGGCACAGCGATTCTTAGGGCGCGAATACGGCCGCCCCCGGGCGCGATACGTAGGATAGGTAACTGCGGGGCCGATTCTCCCGAGTCGGCTTATTCAATGAGACCTTGGGACCGTCATGCGTCTCGAGTCAGCTTCCGTGAGAAACGCCGGGGACAAAGTGTGCATGCTACTCCTGTGCACGTACAGACGAGGAAAGAGACGGAGAGAGAGAGAGAGGGAGAGAGAGGGAGAGAGAGAGACAGAGAGAGAGAGAGAGAGAGAGAGTGAGGGAGAGATTCGAATCGACGCTGGAAACACAGCACGGCGGAGGACGTGTTCCACGTACGTTCGCGTAATGTATGCAGATTGCCACGGAGTGCCATTATATGTCTCTTTCGCGCGTGTACCCACAACTCCTCGGCCCTTCTCTTCCTCTCTTCTTCTCTTCCTGCAGCCTTCAGCCCCTATTCTTCCATCCTCGCCTTTGCGTTTGCTTTCTGGCCCGCGAGCCGGGGTACACGACGCGGCTCCGCGATCCATTCCTGCGGAAAGCGCACCGCGATGCCGCGATAATTAGCCTTGATTACGCAATAATCGCCGACGCCGGCCATCTTCGTTGCAGGCAGAGCCTCGTCTGGCACGTCGAGCTGCGGAGGAACTCGGCTACGGCTGACCCAAGGGGTTAACAGACTTTCCGTTCCTCAGTGGAATTGCTTCTCAGCTTTCCTTGATCCTTTAAATGTCCAATCGAGGCAATCGATGACACGTGTCTTAATATCCGTGTCGTAGAACAACAGACTGGCCCCATCCACCCAATCTTTTCCTCTGAAAGAAGTTTCCAGGCAGAGGTTTGGGCGTAGAAGACGGTCGTACGTCGTTTAAAGTGCAAGCGAGCTATAATGTCCCGCGTTTGTCAGAGGTGAGCCCCGAAATACGGTGGGCTGGCTCGCCGTGGGCTAGTTAAAGTTGGCAAGGGACTCGGATACCGCAGAAGGAGAGCTGCGGGAAGTCGTGAGGACAGAGACGGAGTCTGGCCGCCGCAGATTACTTAGGTAATTGGTAAATACGAGGGTTACCTTCCAGTTTTCACCAAGGGGTTGCCGGATGGGCTACGAAGTAAGATGCCTCGCGGCTGCCCTCCGCCCCTCTTGCGCTCCCTCTCCCTATCCAGGCCCCCTCGCAGGATATTCGCTTTAAGGGGGGAAATGAGCCTTAAAATTGTTTAAAGCGGTCGGAAGAAGGGTCCCGGATCCCCTTGGCCTTCGCGCAGGATGTAGCTCAAAGCCTTGGGGAAACCTCGACACTTGCCGCGACGCGGGTCCTTCCGATCCACGGACAGGACGATAAAAGTCACCTCCCGATCGCCGCGATTCATCCCGTCGATGCAATGAATTTTGATGACCCTGGGAAGGCTCTCTCCGGCACGAAACGTTGCCTCGGCTAGGTCGGGCGAGCTGAAACATTGACGTTCACGTCGGTTCCGAGCGCATCAATTATTTCCGCGAAGGCTTGTATAACGTGGTCACTTGTCGGGGAAAAATGAGGATTCCATTGGAGGGCTCTGTGAAAGTCGATATCCAATGGCATCGAGTGGAAGTATTAGTTTTTCTCGCCTGGATCTATTTGCAGAGGAAACTGGATATCGGTTTATGCATGTTTACGGAGCCCTTCGGTTATCGATGCTTCCCCGTGGTAGGTAGTTGCCGCCGATGGAGCTGCTTCGATTCATCGAATTATCAGTTTGCCATCGAGATTTGAAAGAATTCCTCCGGCCCATTGGCTATCGGGCAAACGCGGACTACCAAATACCGGGAATAGCTGGGCAGGTATCTCTTCGTCTTGCTGGCTCGTCCATTTACGCGGCGTTTGCTCCGATCTCGATTCTCGTTTGAACAACTATCTTACAGTTATTGTTAGACGCTCGAAGAAACATTTTCCCAGGGGGACAGGAGGCAGGACAAAGTGGTGAGAAAACGACGACGGCGCTCGCGTCGTCGTCTCAGTGGAAACGGAAAGGATTACGAAGGAAGACGGCCGACTTGTAATTTCGTTTTCCTCGTGGAGGCTTCCGGCTCGGCCTCTTAATGAATAGTGATTAATTGCCGGTGCTCTGAGACCGACTCGCTGCCATTAAACCCGTCAGAGCCGATTCCGTCGAAATAATTACCGACACTCGACTCGCAGCACGCACGCGCTCGCTCGCACACAAGCTCGACAAATCGCGGTAGCCTCGATCCTCTTCCTATTCGTTCCCCAGCGTGGCTAATTTTTTAATTGCACCGCGGCCGGAGCGGCGGATAGGGGGAGCACGCTCGTGTGAACACGAGCGACCGTACCGATCGCTCGTCAACAATGTATCGCTTTATAAACGCACGCGAGCGTCATTGCGCGCCAACTCCTACGATTATTGTTAGGCGAGCCGTAGGCACTTCCGGCGCGCTACCGTGCTTACTCCGGCTCTAGAGTCGATCAGATCGAAATTACAACCAACACTCGCGAGCCACTTCGAACTCTTCGAGAAGCCGAGTCGAAGAGAGTTTACCCACTTATTTTTTTTGGTAACACCTCCTGTAAACAGGTCCGCAGAATTTACAGTAACCGGAGACACATTATCAGACTTTTTAAAACCCATTTGCTAGCTACGGAACTTGGGCCGTTATTACGTCTCGGTCGTATTACGCGGCATTAACGACGTCGTGAGACGAAACGGAATGCGATTTTATTCGCAGATTGCTCGGGGCGCGTTAATATCGAGGACTCGCGGTCGTGAATTAGTTTTATAGGTGTATTTACCGTGACGTTTGTACGCTCCGCGACTTCGAAGCTAATTGCTATCGCGAGCCCACTCGACAGGGATCCTCTTAAGAGCTCCCAGATTGATATAGGCCGAGGATCCAAGGCAGGCCGGATATTTCGGCGCTCGAGAGGGTGAAACCGGAAGTAGTTTCTCGTGCCTTTCGATGGAGCCGATCTGGATAACCGTGCCTCGGTATATTTATACACTGGAGGAGAGCGCCCAGCCATACTGCCTCCGTTCGCTGTTTGCGCGAGAGAGAATCTTGGCCATTCGATAGCTACGCGCGATTCTTGGGACACTCGGAAAGTCCTGCACGCCAAATCGATTGCTATTGGACAGTCGAGCAGTGTACTTTTACCCGGGGAAAACCATGGCGTTCCGTTTCACCGCCCGAGTCGCAGAAGAAACGGAAAAGTTTGCTGGATGAAAGTTCCGGCGTCGTTCGGGGTGATCGGTTCTCTGTCGGCGAGGACGTCAAGGATAATTCCACGTCCGCGAAAGTAACGACTTCCGAGGATCAGCCATAAAGCAGCGGCAGTTTTACCGAAAGCCACGAACTCGGCGGAGTAATATAAATTTGTCGGGCGTGTTGCGATATCAGGCCGCTCTGCCTCTCTCTCGCCCTGTTCCTCTTTTGAACGGTGCCCCACGATCGTGTGCCGGTCTCGCGAGGTACCAGCTCGCTCTCTTTGGTCATTATCCTTTTATTACCGGCGCGTTATTTAGAGAGCCGATCCTTGGGAGCGTTTCATACTCGCGGCCGATCGCTCGACTGGAAAACGACCCATACGGGCGCGCTGCATCATCGCTGCAACGCCCGCCGCCGCTGCATCCTCGTAAATAAAATACCGTTCGATCGTGCGCCCTTCCTCCTGCCCTGCCGTCCCTCGCCGTCGCGCTATTTACGATTTACGACGGCACGCCGCCCTCCGAACTTCGTCTAACGACACACGTACTTTTTTTACTGCCTACTCGCCGGAGTAGTCTGACTACCACCGCCGGTACTACTGCGCGCGGGCCTGTGAGGAACGCTCCCAGCGCATCCCCGATGCGTTTCCGCCTCTTCGGTACGCTTTCCCGTCAGAGAGCTCACCGAGGATTGCAACTTTCCAGCCATCAGTAATTGCGATTACTGGCAGCGTTAAAAGTCGACTAACAACTTTTGGGGTCGTCTTTAAATTACGTATGACTTTTCGGAGGGTTTGCGAATTTCTTATGTTTCCTTACAAAGGGGACGAGCGAGTCAGCTAGCGCCTTACGTAATATTTTTTCGTTGAGTCAATGGATTATATAAACCTTTAAAAGAATTTTAATAACCGAAGAAATACAATATAAAAAATATTACGTAAGGAAGGTGGAAGGGGGTTGGCATTTATAATCTTACGACGGATGAATCTTTTCGGAGGTTAAAGCTAAAATGTGGCGGAAGAAGGGAAAAATTTTGAAAAAGTATGACAAACAAATTTTGACCGTGAAAATCTATGTCAAAGTTAACATTATCGAAGAAAAATGCATTTTTTCCGTTATAACGTGTGGTTGAAGCGTTTCCTTAGCTTGTTATGCATCATTTCCTATAATTTTTTACGTGCTAAATTCAAATCGGACCGGAGAATTTGTTTTGCCCTTCAAAATCTTTTGACATAGATTTTTAATGTCAAAACTTGTTTGTCATACTTTTTCACCATTTTCCCCTTATGCTGCAACATCTTAGTTTTATCCAGAAAAAGATTCATCCCTCTATTTTATTTAGAGTGCTATCCAAAAGAGTACAGTTTGTCCCGCTGTGCGACCGCCTTCTATGCTCGCGTGTCTGCCCATTACTCACTATTTCTACTTACCCGTTTCTAAACGTCACAGTAGCTCGAGTTGCCAAATCAGCGAAGGTTTCTTCTCACGTTTCTCAGGTTTCTCATCCTGTTTTTCGTTGCGTCGCGAATTACAGCCACGGGGTGTATAAATGGTTGACGCACCAATATCGGCATAAACTAAAGCACCGTGGAGTGGGAACGAATAAAACGCAATCAGCCGTTCCTCTAGCCAAGCCATATTAATTATTACCTGTACCATGCCCGTTGCCACGAATGCAATTTTCTCGTTAAAAATAATAAATACCTGTTGCGCGCGGGCAGCAAAAAAAAGCATAGATAAAAGTAGCAACTGTTAAGTGCGTGCTCCTGCCCGCCCCTCCCTTAGAGGCGCTGCCGACGGAAAAATAGGCATCGCCAGCGTGATAACGGGATCCCGTGCGTTTGCTCATTATCAACGGTATTACGAGGCTATTCATTCAAATTTACTCCGATTCCGACCGGGAATAAACTCGCGATTCGCATACCACAACCGTGACTCACGATGTTACCGCGACTCAATTAACCTTACCTCGAATGTACACTCTCGGGGAACATCCGCCAATACAGGTGGATGCATTTTAATTTCCCAGTGAATTAATCCAGCCTTCATTCCGATTCTTGTGCACGAGACAATCACGAAGACACTTTAGACAGTTAAGCCCAGGCGCAGGGGTTAGTTGTGTTAGCCGAGCAGGGTGCATCGTGAGCCGATTTCTATGCGCTCCGGTATTAATTGGCCGTCGCGGGGTCCGAAAGACGGAAGTCGTAAAAATGCAGCGGCGCGGTGCTGAGAATACGTGGAGACGCGTGTACCGAAGGCGGGTATCACGCGATCCCGTCTTCCGTGGTCTCGGGCAGAATTTTTCCGAGGGACGTTATTGCCTCGGAAGCAATTATAAGTACGGTAGCTTCGGACAGAATTGCATACCGGTGCACACCCCGGCGATCGCCCGGTCTATAATTGTTTCGACGATTCCTCTCCAGCTCGCGAGCACAGGCAATTGCACCTGCTTCGATTTTGCTCGCTTTTTGTGGGAGGGGCGATCGCCTTATTCCCATCCATCCCCGTGACCTCAAGCACGCAACCTCGAGATCCGATTGATACGACCCCGCCGCCGGCTTCAATCGTTTCATCGTCGACCCTGAATCCTTCGCGCCAAGCATTTTCTCGCGGCCCGGTACTTTTATCGCTCACGTCGCGAATTTTGCTCTTCTCCCTTCCATTGCCCTCGATTCGTCCACCAGTGGCTATTCAAAATCCATTCCCGAGATTCTTCAAGATATCTGTGGCGATCTGAAGGTGAAAGAATGTGGTCCCTAAAGAGGCGTATGGATGGGAGGATCTCTATTCCCCATCCGAGCTCTGATAATAAGCTCGATAAGTATCGACCACTCCATACAACCTTGCATCGACAATGTCCGTTCACGTACTAACTCTAGCTGCAATATCCTCCTCCCAATACCAACGAGAGTCCCCACAAACTTCTATCACCGCGGTAGAATCGAAGCCAATTCATGGCCGAGCTATTACCAAAGAATTCCCCAGAAAATAAAGCAACAGCAGCATCCGCACAATGTAGCATCGAGACGCGCGGCGTAATTACAGCAGGCAGGCCCGTTTACTTCTATTCCCGGGAGCCGTCCCGAGGGGGACGGAGGACCACGGAACGTGTCCCGAGGAGTACGCGCGCGAGTGCGGCAAGACGATCGTGGAGCGTGCGAAAAAATCCAAGACGGTCGGCCGCTACCGATCTGAAAATCGTTCGGTAATCGCAGGTTGCACGGTGCAGGGTAGCGCGATCAGCGTGCCGAGCACCACAGAGAGAAAGGGAGAGAGGGAGAGAGAGAGAGAGAGAGAGGCCAGTGCGTGCTCCTCGAAGCACAGGCATAAGCGACAATCGCCGGTTCCCAGCGGCTCGCTGGACGACCTCTCGGCCTCTGGAGAACGGCCGCGCCCACCGCGCCGACAATTGCACCGACTCCACGTTGCACCGGCTGCATCATGCTGCACCACGCTGCATCGCCACCGTCCGACAGCGACCGTGCTCTCGCGAGTGCACACGACGACACCACGACCACCGTCCGCGGCCTTCTCCTTTAACGTCCTGTTTGCCCTCCAGCACAGAGGTAGGTACTTTCGGGCAACGGTTTACGAGCTCTCGAACCACGCTGTCGGCGTCGATGGGTCCTTGGCAATGATAGCTCCAAGCAATTAGAACACCCTCTGTCCAGAACTGGTATAGCGCGACGATTTTCGGGCTTCTATATTGGTGTGGTATATGTTTCTGGTGTTTTTGGTGATTTGCGGAATCGGTATTTTCCAAATGTAGGTAGTACTGAATGGGGATTGGTTGGAAGATAGCACTGTGCTACGGTGAAGTTTGTAGTTTGACACCGTGATATTCTCAGGGAATTGAAAATGCTCGGGCACTCTGTCTCGTCTTGTTTCGCGACAGCAGGTTTTACCCACCAGGCTGAAGGAACTCGTGGTGTTTCCAACGAGGAGGAAAATTTATAACGCGGTTCGCCTGATGTGGAAACCTGAAGCCCGCCTTAAGAGCCTCTTACTACATATCAATCGTGGCGAATAAAAATGATTACCTGAAATTTGATGCGACGCCATTCTAAAACGAGCAGTACGCTTTCTAGCTGTAATTACTGAAATTGTGACACTCGTTATCCGACGTTTACATAATGGCCAGACCTACAGCTCGATTTAGCGAGCGACACCTTCGAGACTGGACATAATGCCTTACAAGGGGACATATCGAAACGACGATCGCCGATTTTGATGCGAGTTTGGTAGAGAGTAGTCGTTTAAAAAATATTTGACACGTGCTCGTTCTTATCGGTTGCAATTCGTGTTGAAAGGGTGGAAACAGCCCTTAAAGTTGAGGTGTGGGAAACATGTTTGGTCGAATAACTTGGAAACTACAGGAGCTAGGAGAACGGGGTGCAGCTCTGTAAACATATTCAAAAAAATCAGTTTTCCTTTAATGTATTATTTAGACAAACGAAAGGTTTTGGAATCTGTTTTCACAGCCGCATTTCTTATTAGGAAATACACAATTTTGTCATTTACACCGTTTTTCTAGCTCTAGTAGTTTCCAAGATATTCGACCAAACATGTTTTTCAGGGCTGTTTTCACCCCTTCAACAATTCTGTCAGTCGATTAGATCAAACACGTGTTAAATATTTTTGTAAGAACTATTTTCCAGTAAATACGTTCCCTTGTTAGTACCCTAATGGTATCTATTCTAAAGTTCGGGAAAGATCGCGAAGAAGTTCGAATAGTTTCCATTGATGAAACCTCGGACTCCCGCTACGGCGAACAATCAAAATCCCGTGTAAACTGTTACGTGAATCAACCTGTAGAAAACGCAACTTCGTGGTTGGCGCACAGTGTTGCAGCGGCGGTCGACTCCGCACGTCTACGCGATGCAATTTTCAAGATCTCCGTGTGCTTGTCGAACAAGATACCCCCGATTCATTATCGACGCTCGGTCGTCGTTTTACTCGTTTTCGTCGCTAACGATCGTAATTTACGATTAAGTATCGGAAAGTGTGTGTTCCATCGGGAATCGCCATTTACCCGATGCAATTTCAGACGGGAAAAACGCGTGTGAATCTATGGTCGAACGGCACGACCCGGCTGTCCTTTCGAATCGCGTCTCGATCCCGTTACCGCGTAATTTTCTCTTAATACACGGAACAGACCGTTACGCGGAATCCCAATTCGTGTTATTATTAATTGATTACGAATGGGATACGTGCCCCTGAAATTCATTCAAGACCTATGGATAGACTTGAATCCGCGTTTCGCAGAGTTCCATCGAAAACACGAAACTGGTTTCCCGAACAGTTTAGCAAAATTCGATTCCGTGTGAAATCGATCTGCGTTTCCCAGACTTCGTCCATTGAACAGAGCATTTCGAAACCACGAGACAATTGATGCCTTGCCCCAGTGCCGCGAGAAATAAAGCAATTTTGAAGCGTTATGCATTGAACGCGCTTACGTAGGGAACGAAATGTCGTGACGCAAACGAGTCCTTACGATTCGTTCTGTGAACGCGTGGAAACGATCGCTGCAATGGCAATCGATGGATTTTAGGGGCCTGGTTCCGCAATACATCAGCGAGTTTCGCAATATGATTGACGCCCATCAAAAAGGCGAGCCCTGGGAGCAAACGGGGCAGCAGATCTCTTTGTCGAGGCTGCAGACTGGTAATTCTTATAGCACGTGATGTTAACGTGTCCATAGGTTGTTATTTACATTTCACAGGAAATATCTAAGCCGGAGATCTGGCTGATTTACAGCGTTCTCACCTCCGTCCGAGCAAACGAACTCGGTTCGTTCCCGAGACTTTCCGATATTCACAGTTTACGTGGAGGTAGGCAGACTGGGGTCAGTGACTCTTCGAAATGATGCAGAAATGCTGAGAGAAGTAAGTAACAGGTCTCGTTTACCCGAAGCGGATTCGTTTCACTACCCAAGCAGGCTCGCGAATCAGCTCGAGGACCATAGTCCTGCATGGCCCGAGATGAGCTTAAGATTCCAAGGAGCCACGGATTCGTTTGCGAAACGAACACCGAGTCTGGACTGTAGAATTCACGCGCAATGCCCGCGCATTTTTCCTGCCGCGGTGTGCAGAAGCAAATAGATCGAAAAGTCCAGCTGCCGCAGACGGGCGGTGAAAGCCGTGCAAGTGGTACGAGCAGAAAATGGCACGAGCGTGCTTGGCGTCCTTTGCCAGGATTTCTCTTTCACTTAGGGAGACCTTCTTCGGGATGCCCCGCCTGGACTTTAGCCTCTACTACCGCTGCTTCGAAATGTGTGCAGGAAAGTGTCTTTAATTAGGCCAATCGACGAACTAAAACACGATAGAAGGATACACCAGGGACCACAGTGCCTTCATTTCTTAAAGCAATCAGGGTTACAGAGTGCAGTAGCAATGCTACAAGATGGAAGTCGTTCTTCATGGAGCATTGCTGCAGGAAGAAAGCTGCCGGTTTTCCAAGAGTGGTGGCCTGAGCCTAACGACGGCTGGTCATTTCAAGTTTATTGCAAGGGCGTTCTCCGCCGAGATGAGGGAGACCGCGCGGCCGCCTAATGCATCGTCAAGTGTTAATTACAGGCTGCGGTGTGTTTCCCAGTAGTAGCGAGGATTTTTATGAAGGTTGCATATCACTTCTTCGTCCTGTTTGGTTCCCTTGGTACAATTCGACTGCTGCGAGACTTTGTTCTTGGATCCCGTCGACAAACAGGTGTCGAAATCACGGAGTCGATAAAAAGTGACACGAAATCAGCATTCGAAGTTGCAGAGCTCTGTGCGTGGAGCCTACAACGTAGATACTTCTGCCAGGATATTATCGGTGCAAAGTGACGGGTGTCCGAAGCGGGGTGTAAATCCGAGTGTAGGTCGTCCGAGGGGAACGTATTCTAGGAGATGCTCTGGCATTCGGCAAAGGGGCAGCCCGTACTGACCGTACTTCATTACCCAGAAGGGCCCCCGAGCCTCACGGGTCATCCGTTATCATTTTTACAACTGCCTCCATTCAACAATGTCGAATAAACTCCGTTAGGTATTGGCCTGGCCCAGTCCGCAAGGGGATCCAGAAGAGGCGTGCTTTTAAACCTATCGATCGCATCGCGATTCCTCGCTTCCGCCCGGAATTTATCGCGTTCTCGTGACGCGCCTCGAGCCCGGTGACGTTCACCGAATTTTCTATCTGTCAGAGGTCGAGTACAATGGCAAAACTTTCGAATTCCTTTCACACGCACGGTGTTCTGCAGGTAGGTGTAGGTATTCCTTCCGCAGCCCGCCTTCCTTCCCTATTCTTTGCAGTTTCTTTTCCACTTTCGATCCACCTCTGGGTTCCACCTCGCAACTTTCTCTACTCCCCGTGCTGCTTACCATATTCCAGCAGCAGAAGATAGCTCCATATTACCTGTAGATCCGTCATTGTTCCCTGAACGGAGCTTCTTCGAGAGCGTTCGATCTTCGGAGGTCGGACGGCTCGGCCTCGAACAAAGAGGCGGCAGCGCGCTCTTCGGTCCTTCCGTGCGTGCGGCAGTAACGAGAACAACGAACTCCGCTCGTCTTACTCCCTCATCGGTCTGCTCGTCCCCGGGTGTTCCTGCCCCTCGCCACCGCCAGAGGAGAGGCTGCCGTGGAGTCATTCGTTACGAGGCCGCGAACAAGAGCAATAAACGTGTCGGAGTGCAGTAACGGGTGATACGTACGACGTGAACCACGGCCCCCTCGACCTTCGCTTTATAGGTCTACTTCGGCACGACCCCCCCGAGACTCGATTTGTCAACTCGTTAGTGGAACTCGTTTAACCCCGGGGCCACGTTTCGTACCATGGGCGCTGACCGTTCCATCGCGTACTCTCTCCCTCTCTCTCGCTCCCCCATTCCCTCCTCTCTGCCCACCTCCGCTCGCCACCTTTTTCCCTCTCGATAGGCTCGAGCTTTCTGTCGCAGCGAGGCGCGCGATCGAGCCTCCAAACCTGAAATTTACCTTGTGTTCGCCCGTCACTCTTACCTAGGCGTTTATTAACACTTTGCGTCGGGGGCCATTGTTACCAGAGACCGTTTCAACCGGGCACAGCAAAGTGAAACAGGCCGTTCGGGGCAAACCGGTTTGGAACTGAATTTTCCTTGGTTGTAGCAAAGCTTGCTAAGATAGAAGTTACTGTGACGCGCTTCCAGATTTTTCTACGCGGTAGACGCTGCCCAGGGGCGAAACGATTTTCTCTGTCGACGACAGAGAATGCTCGTAGGATCGGGTGTTTGGGGCTCTTTAACGGGGTGCTCCAGTTATAACGGCCCCGGGTGCCACGGTGACGGATGTCGGACCGTACCCCATTACACGGAATAGAGAGCCATTGGTCACTCCGGCGGAGCGTAGCTCAAATTGACGAATGGTAATGAGTTCGCCTTGTTAAAGCGACTACGCGCCGCTCCTCCGCTTTCGTACCGCTCGACCCCGACCCCCAACCGTCCCGGGGTCGTTTCTGCCGGAATTAAACTTCGATAGACACCGCGGCCGCACCTGCCGATGCGCCGCGCCACTACCAAAGGGTTGCAACGACGATTCATCGTCCACGCAGAGATTAACGGCTGGAGGAGCGCGCCCTACGCGGGAAAAACACTGGCCACGATTTTTTCGGGAAATTACCGACTGCACGGCCAGCGTTTTAATTGGAGGGCTACCGAGGGGGAGGATCCGCAGTGGATCTGCTCGATCGGTTCCTTTGATCAGAGAGATGGGGAAGCTTGTGGAAGCTGATAATGGAGGGAAAAATTGCCTGAACCTACGCGATTGAGATACTGTAGTGAACGGTTTATGGCATACGGAATATGCAGAAAATAGCTTAGGTATAGTAATTCAGGATCAAGCGTTAAAACTCTCCTGCAGTTTTAAAACTTAAAGATTTTTTCTCAGCAAATACAACATATAATGCAATAAACCTTTTTGATATTTATTAAGCTACTCTCGTATTATATAAAAAAAATTAAAAAGAATTTTTTAATTTGCTTTAAACGTTTTTTTTATAGCGTGAATGTGGTACCTCGAAAAGAGGTATGTATGTCCATGGTGCAACGGATTTCTCCACTCAGGCTTATCTGAAGCAAAAAACTCGAAAAGATTCTTAATCTGTATGAGTGTCGTTATCGGCCGTAGCCCAATTAACAATTTTTGTTGAAAAATAATAAAATGGCACCGGTATGAAAAAAAAGTTTGACAAAACACCCCTTTTCTCGGTTATTTTTCGACATCGAAGTTGGAAATCCAAAACTCCACCTCTAGAAGCTTAACATTACTTCCTCCTAATGTGTGTACCTAATCTTTGTTAATAAACTTCTTCCATTCCGATGAATTTCACGTTAATTAAAACAGTAGCCTTGCAACGTTATAGCAGTTTGAGGCATTGTAATTCCCCCGTAAAATTAAATTTTTCAACCTTTTCTCTCTGTCAGAGGCCTCCAGCTGGGAATTGCGTATCGCAGTGTCTTCTACGCGCGTTTACGTCAGTAGATTGCGACGACTCGTAGCCAGACACGGAGGAGGAGGACGTTCCCGCGTCTCATTAGGGTGGTGTACGAGGATCGCGTGGCTGTCGAACATCCATTATTCGCCTCTCGCGAATATTTTCGAACGAACCAACATCTCGGATGAAATCGACATCTGCCGATCGTTGGAACCATCAGTGACGATGACACAGGAATATTAAGCGGCGTTTAGAAGTTTCCTGCTTGACAGTGACGGTTACCCGTAGCTAAACATCGCTGTCCCTGACACCGAGTCCCATGGTACCTGACCGCTTCGAGCGCGCGTGACATTCTCGCGCGATGACCCGACGACTCTGGACTCGAGTGCCTTTTCTTCTGCCTCTACGGAAGAAGAATAATAGACAGCAGGGAAATTTGCAATTTGCGCGAAGCGAGGTGAACCTACGCGGTTCAACGACCTTCGCAAATTCTTTAATCTACTAGAATCTCTCGCAACATAATTCTCCAAAATGTTCTGCACAATTCGAGCGATCGAAGTCTGCGTGGAACGTTGAAACACAGCTCTCTCTCTCTCACTTCCTTCGCATCTCTCCTCCTTTGTTTCCTCGGACGTAGGTATGTAAGTAGGTACGCAGAAACGGCGGAGGGTCGGTACGGTACACGTCGTTCCTCAGCCAGGCGTCCCTGCGCCACCCTGTTATTTTCTGGAGGGCAAATTATCTCGGGGCCGCGGCTCCGCCATGCTCTCGATGCACTTGCCGCGGTGGCCGGTCCCGTGCATTACCCCGGCTAGTTGCACAGAAGAAGTAGCATCTTCGCGCACGTATCTCGAGCCACCACGGCGCATCAAGGCACGTCCTACTGGATTGCGGATACAACGATCTTGCCGTGCTGCTACCTGCTCTACGTATACCTACGTTCCGTTTCACCTCGCTTCTGTCTTCTTTGTTCCGTCGCGGACCTACAGGCAGCTCCCTGAAGCGTGGCTAACGCTTGTCACACGAAACTCGATGCCTCGAAACAATGGAACGGGTTCCTACGAGCGTGTGTCCGAAATGGGGGTGTTACCAACTTGCGGCAAATATTTGCCACTTGTGACGGAGTCTTGACGTGCCTTTCTACTAGCTATTTTAGACATTGCTGAAGTATTTCGACGTCTGGCGATAGTCAGAGCTTTGTTCCTTGCCAACCGTTCCTTGACCAAGCGTGAAATTCGCTCCTGATTGGGCCAAGTCGCTGCGAGTTAGTCTCAACTGCCTAGAAACAAAAGTCCAGCGGCGAAATTCAAGGCGACGAGTCTTCATACCTCGAAGATCTTGACGTAGAATGTAGAAGCACGTCGGTCGAGGCGCAGTGGATACCTACGGTCGTAGGATATTTCTGGCGGAGAGAGCGGACGTTGGTTATCGCCAACGCATGGTCGGAAGCCTGACGCGTGTCTGCAAGCTCTTACTCACGAATGCCCCGCGTTCGATTCTTTTTACTCCCTCCGAAACAGTCGGACATTTAGATAACCCGCCTCTGCTGCTCGTAACATCGCAACGCGCTACCTAAACGTCCAGAAAGAGACTACGTTCCTAGATCCATTCCTCCTTCCCTTCAACCGTCCAGGAAGCTTCCAGATTAACGGATAGATATTCCCAGCACCCCATACACAAGGCACATGTATCTACGATCGGCCCTTCCCTTCGTAAACAATTTATCAATCAAAGGGTAAATGGTCCAGCCGTCAATCGACATCGTCCTTTGGACGTTATCGCGCAGCTGACCGGAGCAAGTGTCGCGCCGGCGAAAGGGTTTCCGCGCGACGAAATCCCCCTGGGAAATCGCTGGGAAATAAAGGAAAAAGCCGGACAACGAGTCGGACCCTTCGCCCCGGCTCGAGTTTACCCCTAATATTAATTTAATAACGTGGAACGGGAACAATTGACAGGCAATAACAGGCTGGCAATCAGACGACGTCCGCCCCGGTAGTTAGGAACCCTTCTCGACTCGCCCGCCCGTACATCTCGAAGGAGAAGAAGGTCGAAAGAAAGGGCGAGGGACGCGGAGGCTGGCAACCCTTTCACGAATGTCACTCGAGGCGGCCTTCGAGTGGCTTTCGCCCAACACCGTACACCAACGGTTGTTGTTCCTGTTGATTTCATCGCACGTCCGCGACCCTTCGGGAATCGAGAAGGGGTTGGAACGACATAAGGATTTAAGGGGCGGCTTCGAACGCTCCTATTATTGCTGAGGAGCCCCGGCCCGATGGAATTTCGCTGCTGGAGGGTGATCACGTGCCCTCTTGTAAACAGAAAAACGCGAGCCGCACGTTGATTCGCACTCCTCTTCATTCAAATCGTTCGCGCCCATCGAATGGTGACGTGAGCTTTATTAGCTTATAAGCTACTCCCCGGTGAAAGACTACAGGACAGGAGAATCGAATCCGATCGGGACTTTGTTAAAAGTGCAGACGGCATAAATCAATCGGTGGTCTCGTGCTGGCGGACTCGCTGGCGGAAAAAATAGAACCCATCGGTTGAGACCGTGTCGTGAGGTCACCCCGTCGACGGTATAAATATTTGAAGTCCCGAATTAAGACGAGATGATAAAGCGCTTCCAAGTAAGCACGACCGAGCGGCGGACGGGTTCTGGCTCGTATCAGAGCCGCTCTTGTACCTCGTCTTCAGCCGTCCTAATACTTTCGCTATCTGACCTCCGCCGTCCAGTTCCGTCTCTGTTGCACGCCCAACCCTCGCCGCGTCCTCCATCTCGTTCGCCTCTCGTCCCGGTCCCCGGCCGGTGTCTTCTCGAGGGCTGTCAATCTCGAGTGACGGGACGGAGCGTCGGCTGATCCTATATCCAGAGGGGAGCAGACCGGCCGCCACTTCACCAAACGCGTCGTGACGTCAGGAGGCGACGCCCGACAAGAAAACGGGAACGTGCACGCGCCGAGCAGATCCACCGGAGTTAATCGCGGCTTCCAAGCGGGCGAAACTGCAGCGTTCAGCTGGGATCAAAGGGTGACACGAGTCGTGACACTGCGCAGCATCTTACCTGACCAAAGTGCTTTCACTCGGGTTAGTTAACTCTGCTCGTCGTTACGAATTTATCAGCGGCCGCCCTTTGTATCGCTCGTGTATTTTCGGAATGCTAACTGCGGCTCCAATTGCTGTCTGTCGAAACACGACGCTCCCATTGTCATAGCAAACGTTAGGTCGCGATATTTCGGCACATTCGACGCGCGCTCGCTGGCACAAAGCAAGACGTCGGGCTGTGCACGGCGAGGCACATCAGGCCGTATTGCGCGGCACTGATGAAATTAACGGAAGCCTGCTCCCGCGATTATTCCAGAAGCGAATATCGCTCACGGCTAAGACAGGCGGCAAGGGGAGACACAAGCTTCCGTTGTCAAACGCATTTAGTTACTACAAACGGGAACTTGAGAGGATGCCCGCGGGCTGTGTCGTCGCGACTCGTGGAGCTTAATTACCGGAGCACAGCGAAGAGGCGAGTGTAACCAGCTCGAATCGAACGGAACTTATCGATTTCTCCTTTCAAGCTCTTACTATGTATACGAGTTCTTTTCTGTTGTATCCTACTTCGATATCAGAGTTCTAATCGGCTAATTTGTTTAGAGTGACTGTACCTAATATCGTCACCCGCTATATCTCGCAAAGTAAGCACTAAAATTTATCGGTTATGCACTCAATTACTTCCTAAACATATGTAGGAAGACATACTGTAATTGCAGCGTCGTGTCATCAACAATTACAGAAAGGGAAGGATTTTAGAGAATCTTAACAGTGTAAAAATTTATTGGACTGCCACAATTTCACATCCCATTCGGAAAAGGCAAGTCTAATAATTCCGTGGATGCAAGAATATGTATCTACTAGAAATATCTAATTAATGATGTACTTAAAGAGTGAAATCGATTCAAATATTTTCCGTGATGAAAATAGTGTTTTCCTTTTAACAGTATGGGTGTTCTTAATTATTATTATTATTATTATTATATCATATCCACGGGAGAATCCTATAGACTACAAAATAGATTAATACAGTACATGAGGTATGGCATATAAAATTAAAATTAAAATTAAAATTAGAATGAATCTGCTGTTTTTAATTTAGGGGGAGTTCCCTTAACGCCGGACGGCACCTAATACCGGACATTAGCTATATCTGTGACATTTCAAAGGCTATGGAGCTGTTCTTTCGCGTAAACCGTAGAGGGGATAAAACAAACGACGATCATGTGTCGTCATGGTCCCGTCGCGTGAATCTTGCTAAAGAAATGGATTGATTGTTTGGTGTGACGGGAATCCGGTGAATCGTATAAAATTTAGCTTGTTATATATACCAATTTTCTTGGCTAAAAGACCTGTGAGTTGCGTTATTGGATCGTTTGGTAAGTATTTTTTTAATTACCTTTGTGTTCTGTCTAAACAATGCACTAGTTTGCACAAAAAAATTTTTTTTTAATCCGTTCACTGTCCCCTGGTTCCGGACAGAACGTTGTCCCCTATTACCGGACAGTATAAATCTGAATCTTGTAAAGAGAATAAAAAAAGAGTTAAAGAACAAAAGAAAAACGTAAGAAATAAGGTTAAGAAGACCAGAACAATAAAACCGAGAGAGACAAACCAGGAGACTATTTGCGTAGTTTGTCTTGAAACGAACGAAGAAGACTGGATTCAGTGTTCAAGCTGCCAAAAATGGGCACACGAGGCTTGCGCTGATATTTCCGAATGTTCGGAGGATTATATTTGTGATCACTGCAAACTGTATTGAGACTGTGATGAGTTGCGTCAGTAATTTTTACTGTGTCCGGTACTAGGTGCCACTTAATGATTTCTCCAAATCGCATATTCAAGTTGAAAAGTAATTTAAGTTAACTATAATTATAATATTGAATGTTTTGTTGGGTAATTTTGACGTCACATATTGTTATCTTATAAATAGCGCAGAATAAAAAGATTAAAATATTATTTTTTTCTTCTTATTTAAAGAAAACCTTATGCGTCCGGCACTAGGGGAACTCCCCCTAATATCGTCTACCGGAGCACAATGGTTTCGATGTAATGTTTGTTACTGATATGGGGTCACGAAATGTGCAGAGCAACCGAAATAAACTTTATTTGTCCAATATGCACATCGGAACGTCAAAAATAAAATATTTTAAAAATCTATACTTTTAAATTTCTATATTTTCCTGCTAAAAATAAAATCAAAGATGGATAACAATACAGTTATAGTGCAAGAAATAATAAAAGCACATGTGAAAATGACTTAAAGAACTCATATACAAATGAATTAATCAATATTTCTTGAGTTGGCGATATTAGGTACACTTTTTTCAGTACCCGATTTTTGCATGTCTTACGTTTTCTGAGTCCTAATTAAATATTTGAAGGTTTCAACGATTCTAAGTTATGCTACACGGAAGATGAATAATTTCTCTTTACTTTGAAACGAACTGCGTGCAAAAATATCAATTATTTTTCAATTGACAGCGATTTAACTTTTGCCTGGCGATATTAGGTACAGTCACCCTATATACGGGTGGTCAGCCTTTGGTAAGAGGTACAATATACATAACAGAAGACGGAAGCGGGTAACAAGTGACAAGATGTAGTATGCGCAAACACAAAAGTTATTAGACAGAGCTGTCGCGCACTAAATTTAAGAGCTGATTCTTGAAAGATAGAATGGTATACAGCGTGGCAGAATTTGTTGGCCAAGTTGCACAAGTGTGACGTGACCGGTGAAGAAGCGGAAATTTCCTGAAGTTCCTAGGTAGAGCATTAATTTTAAATAACTCTAAAATTGACAAATTTGCACCAGAACGAGATTGATCTCTTCCATGGATCTCTTTACTCATTTAAAGCCAGCGTGTACAGAGCGATATCAACTGTTAATAGGACTTATGTCACTATTATTACGTATTTTATATTTTATTCCGTCACTTTTGCTCTGTTTCGTTTCGTCGTGTGGTAACGCTGTTTCCTCTATTCACTCTGCGTCTTTTTAACCTTCATCTGTAATAAAGTGGGTCTTAACCGTTGATGAGAAAATAAATAAGTAAATAACAGTAAAAATCATTAATAACATCGACTGCTCTTAAATACAAACATTAAATCCGATACAGTTCTGCGCTGTTGGATAGAAAGCATGCTCAGAGATGCCATAATTCGGTGATACATAATAGAATCTAATTAGCAAAGAAAATCTGTAACGAGAGGGCTAAGATTTCGGTAGATTTCGCTGGAGGCGATTGTGACAACGAGCGCGCAGGGGCAAAAGAAGGAGAAGAGATGTTACTAATGTCAGTCACGAACTCAGAACGGAATCTTTCCCAGCTGTCCGCCGTCTTCGAGAGAGGTATCCGTTTACCCGTGAAATCTTCGTCCCTGAAATTAATAGCATCGCATTTTTCCACCGCAACCGCCGGAGTTACACGCCGCAATCCTCCAGCGAAAAGCTTTCGTCCTAACAGATTCTTACGAAAAAGACAAGCTCTCTGTTCGAAGAAATCCTCCTAATTCGTTTAAGGAGGCATCGATCCGTAACACCGAGAACGATCGATCTTCCCTCCCCCCGATAGCAGAGCATTCTCCATCGATTTATTCCCGCGTCAATCAACTCTCTCTTCCACCCTCTATTCCCAAAAGCGCCGAGCGAACAGCGGCCCGGGCCGAGCGGATCGGAAATTTTGCGGAAACGAATGCACCGGCATACCTCGCTCCCGCTTAGTTGCGAGTTTTTGGCAGACGAATGCCGGAGCGTTTAATTAGAAACACGAGACTGCCAGAGGGGCTCGCCGAGCGGCGAGGATAAGCCTGGGAAAAGTTCAAATGCAGGGACATCCGGCGAAAGGAATTTACGAGACAGCCGAGCAGCTCGCGCAATTCTAATAAAATATATCGGCAATTAACTCCCTAAATATTCTCACAGCGAAACGTCGTGATCTATGGCGGCCGCGCGAGCCCGGCTAAATTACTTTGAATCGCCATTTTTCAGGGGCCCGAGCAATTGCCTCTCTGCGGTTGCCAATTATTGCGGAACCAACGACCCGCTCCTTTTCCTCGCGTTCATCTTCTCGTCCACTGAAGACGCGCCCCTAAACACATATTTTCTTTATAGAAATTCTCTTTGGAATTCCACCGTGTAAAGACAAATAGGTAGCTGTCTGCTGTACTTTTAATTTTGAATTACTCGCAGTTCAAGAAGTGGCTGTCGCAATCGGCCATTTCTAAATAAGAATCCGTCAGGATCGCGGTCTCAGCGAAAATTCTGTTCGAGGGCCGCTAACTAGATCGCTCCGAGCGGCGCTAACTCATTTTTCTAATTACGCGGCCACTTCTGTCGCGCGTCGGACGTGCAAAGGCGCCGATCGAGCAGGGTGCCGTTCGAGAAGAGAGTTGCTGCTCTCTGTGCCGTTGATAAACTTAGGTGTCGGACGTGAGAGAGCGTGGTCCGGCTGGTCGGAGGCTGTCGGGCTCTGTGCGCGCTCCTCGAGCGCTGGGGGACCGAGCGTGTCTGCGGAAAAGGGTGGAGGGTCGAGGGGGTCCCGACCCGACCCTTTGGTAGATCAAAGCGCCCCCAAAGATCAATACGCTCCTGAGACGCACGAGGGCTGCTCCGTTCGGGAGAAACAGAGGCGGGTCGCGGCGAATAGAATGGGAAGGCTCGATATATACTATATACCGGTTGATTGAGGGCACAGGGCATTAGCTCTCTTTTCTCTTTCCCTTCGCCTTTGCCAAACACGTCACGTACTACTTTTCGGCCGAACGGAAGCAAAGGGGCATAAATAGGCGCAATTAAGGGAGCTAGAGAGCCGCGGTCCTCGGGAAAATTCCCGCGACCAGCACGATCCGGCGGAAGCAATTTAGCTCGGTTGTGCTCCTTCTTCCTCTCCGTCGCCGAGACTTCGGGTGACCCGTTGGCTCGGATCGAGGAAGCGGCGAGGCGTCGGTGAAAGAACGGGTATACAAGAGAAACGGAAGCCGGGCCTGATAGCTTTCCGTTTGTTTTCCTTGGACGGTGGCAAAATCTGTTGACCGTTAACACGTTTAGAGCTGGAATTCCAAGCCGCTGATGGCACCTCGGAAGCTTGGCCCAAGAATACACAGAAACACTTACGATCAATCACCGCAACAATAATATACCTTCATCGTGCAATATTTCAGCAGAATTTTATACAAAACGATTCGTCTCTGGAGCAACGTCCATTATCATAGTAAATACCCCATTATGCAGGCCCCGGCTTCTCGGACGGTCTCTCGTTTACGTAAATATCGCGACGAGCCAAAGTGCATCGGTTTTCGACGTGGCCCCCGAAGAATTAGGTAAATCGTGTGCAAATGGCTGGCCGTGACGTTCTCGTGGCCGCACCGTCTCGGGTCACGCAAGATACCGGCCAGATATTTGGTTAAATATTAATGACGTCGTTAAAACAACGCATTTGCGGTTCGTTAAACCGGAGGGGCGCGCGTAACGACTGGCCGCCGAGGGCTAGCTTCTACGAGATATTCGGTTAAAGCACCCACAGGCGATACCGAGGCCGAGGCTTACCTTCCACAGTCCCATATTCTTTACCCACCGCACCGGTTACATACATTCTAACGACGCGATAAAACTTTCGATTAATTCCAACCTGCACTCGTGTTCTCGACGGAAGCCATGCTGTATAGTGTACCTATACCATGCCTTCGACAATGTTCCTGCGGCATGTCATTTTCTAAATATCTACCACTGACTTCGCCTTATCGACGTTAACTGCATTCAGATTGAACCTCTTGCATCACGGAGATTTTCTAAACTGGCGAACTCTTAGCGACGCGAATACCTATGCAGTATATTCTAATTAGACTCTCACTCCCCTCGTAAATGTTATTTAACGCGAGGGTGTTTTTTCGTAAATTCTCCCGTCATAAATCTAGCGGGCTTGTCCCGCGCGAGAGATACGATGGACGCGCCGCGATTATTTAGGCAAAGGAGGAAGTTAGATAAAAAGTTGGTGGAGAAGTTGCGTCAAATGAAAAGCTATCGCCTCCGCGATGGAGTTTCGAAAGTCTTTCGATTTGCATCTCCTTCGCGGGGATGACCATAAATCCGTCCCGCTAAATCCACGCAAAGTTTCTTTGGATCCCTCTCTCCTCTTTTTTTGCTGGCAAATTGCAAATTCGATTCCTTCTTCAAACAGCCATCCTGATATTAACTCGCGAGGCTTTCAAAAGACTTTCTCGATTTCCCAGTTATAAATTTCACAAGTACGATAATTAAACCCTTCTTATTTTAATTTCACCCCTAATTTTTGTTCGAAGTTAAACCGAGTACCGGACCAATCGAAACGAGAGCTGAAAAGTGACGCGGTTAAGGGTTGCGCATCCCCCGTAACAGGCAATCACGTTAAAAACATGGACCCTCAAAAGCAACTGGTCCCGGATCGAAGCCCGCCACTAAATTCGGAAGCTAATCTCGAGAGGCAACAGTCCCCCGGAAAAAGGGGGGGCCTTGTCGACGATAAAACTGTTGGCCGCTATGTAAATTCCCTCGTTTGCATGCTCGCCGATGAGATTCGTCCTGCTGACGAGATTGCGCGGCACTCGATGGAAGAGAGGAGAGGAAAAAGGAAGACCAAGGATAGGCCAGTCCAGCCACGATAAAGGCGAGCTAAGGGCAGGGAGGTGATATTTCAAGGGTGGCCCGCCCCTGGATAGAAGCCGCCGCAACTTCCTTAGGTCCGTGAACGGAGAAGCGACTGGACTAGTTAGGGACGACGAGCATAAATCCTCCAACGAGACGAGGGATGACCGAGCCGCACGCAAAGTCCCACGATCTTTTCCCTCCCCGAGCAACCCCCTCGGTCGCTCTGTCGACCTTTGCGTCCCATCTGCCTGCATTTCCTCCGTTTCACCCACCCCGCAGACCCGGGGGGCGGTTTGCTCTGTGTTTTCAGCGAGATTTGCACTCTGATTCACCCTCTCGTCTAGGTTACTCGAAGGGTGTTTCTGTTATCAGCCTCTACAGTGTTGGAATTTTGTAAGGAACCCGAAATCGAAAGTAATAATTCCGTTTTACCGGAGATAGCGTGGAATTGCAACACTTTGGAGGGGAGACAGCGCCCTCCTGACGTAGTCCTTTCCACCCACGCACTCAGCGCCCATTCAACGGCTCGATACCGGGGAATCGAAGCTTAACGAGTGGCCTTTTTCACAATTAATGTTCCAAGACGCTCGGACGTTTCAAGAAGAGCCGAGGAATGTCTCGAGGGGGTTGTTCGGCACGCAAAGGTCGACAGGGTGACAGGGCGTTAGAACGTCAGACGGTGGACATTCCCGACACATGCCGATCCACTCCGAAATGCCAGGCGGAATCTCTCCAGCCGTAGTCCTCGCTGGGTCCTTTCGTCCGGCATATTTAGCATTCCAAGACGCCGTTGCCGTCTCCTTGCCTCTTCCCTCCGTCGTGTTCCGTGTCCTTTCGCTCTGCCGCCGAAACTTCACGCTACCGATAGCGTGTCAAGGTACCTATCACAACTAAAAACTAAGGACACTGCGTAGAAAAACTTAACAGTCTGCGAACGATGGAACGTGCCCAAAGGAATAAGAAAGAGGAGAGGAGTGACGGTTGGTTTTCAAGAAGGGACGAGTCTTTAGCGCCGTCGAGAATTACCGCGATAAATTCGATTCGCGGCAGCCGGTCCGTGACTAGAAGTTATTACGAGCGAAAGTAGAACTCGTTTCCGTGAAGCCGCGCCGGGACTGTCATAGAATAATACGGAATGCCATTGTAAACGTCAGTCGGGCGACGCGGCGGCAGTTGATCGATGGCCACCCGTCAGTTGGCACCACTTTTAATTAAACCGCCCTCAAGATTAGCTCCCCTCTTCTGCCCCAACTCCTTGTAATTGTTTTAAATCTCACCCCCCACGACCCGAGCAGAAGCTCCCCGCTGGCACTTTAGCCGAGGAAAAAAACCGCAGCTTGTCAGGGTGACAGATTCACCGGCCTCACTGACATTTATAAGCTGCTACGGAAAGGGTTCGCTTGCATCCTGCCACCCCTTAATCGCTCCAAAACCGATTTCTTTATTTTCCTCCTTAATTTGCTTGGAGATTAGCGACACAGATTTTTCACCCCCTTCCGTCCTTCTGTTCCATCATTCTTCTCTATGGTCAGGGTGAGAGGTTCGGCGACGCTCACCCAGCCGAATGGATGACCCACTTGCACGCGTATTATCGATTTCGCGAGGCAATGGAAGTATAGCAGGCTCGTTTGTAGAGCAATTAAGTCCGAGTTGGGAATCGCCCTCTACCTAGGTACTGTTTGAACAGCTTTAACGCGTCTGACGCGACCGATTTTCCCGCGATAACTGGACTTCAAGGATTCCTTTCGCAAGGACATTGCCGATTAACGAAACAGATGTGCTGTTTTAATCTACCGGAAATAATTAATGGAAATTTCGTGAACCAGGACCTGTCCATCCGTCGGGAACGCTGGGAGCAGCGAGAGCTCGGTGGAAGGAATCGGCGTTCCGGAAACACGTCCAAGTAATTATCGCCAGAGAGGTCGGTCAGCCATTCCGGAACCGCATTCTCCCCAAAAATACCCCGGCGAACTGTAGGGTGGAGCGTTACGGCGTACCGTAAATTGCTGGCGGTGCGGGTAGCTGCATCGAATTGGCCCGCGCTGCTTGACGCGCATAAACCGCGAACAATTCGCGAAGATGCTGCCCCGGTCGGGCGAACTGCCGTCTTGGGAGCCGTGTTGCACTCGTTGCACATGCAGTCCCGCGAGTACGACCGTGGCACGGACGAATTGCTTGCGGCCGGGGCGGAATTCCACGGAATCCGGGCCGAGCCGTGTTTATTGTTCGCGATCAGACCGTGCGTCGGTGCCTGCGGTCTGGTGGACGCGGGAAAACACGAGGGACAGGTAGCAAGGAGAGAGGATAGAGGGAGGAGAGCCGCCGTTACACGAAAATAGACGTCGGGCCACGGCATCTGGCCAACGTCCTCGACGTGCCGATAAACACGCCACTCGAACCCGCCGCGAAAAACCCCGCTATCTACTGCATTTCTTTGATCTCGATCGCGACTCTCGGATCCCTTTAGCCCTGGCCGATCAAAGGACCGTAGGCCCGAGCGGATAGTCCTTTGCCGTCGTCGTTTCTTCCCCGTCAAACGCAGACACCGATAACTCGATCGGTTGCTACGGCTGTCGAGTGCTGCGGTAGCTGTTCGCGTCTAGGATGTCTGCCCGAGTCTTTATAATCTTACAAGCCTTCGAGGAGCACGCGTGATTTCTAACTGATTAGAATAATTACTCTCACAACAGCAAGTTCATTTTGAAGGGTAAGGGAAAAAATGAGGAAAGGCCATTTTTCGTGATTTTGCGATTTATAGGATACTTTGTTGGTGGCAATTGGGATACATAACTGTCGAACCACAAAGGGCTATAAAGTTCTAATGCCCCGTAAGATCGCGCTAAAGCTTTGGTATACATACTGGGTAAAAGCAGGTATGCAATGTCCACTCTGCACAAAACACTTAATTTTGTGACATTCCCTGTTTTTCCCCGTTACCCTTCATTTACCGATCGCGAGAAATTTTTCGCCCCCGCTGCGTTTAATCCCTGGAATTCCGCTACGTTTCGAATATTCGCCCCGTGGGGCATACGTATCGCCCAAAGTCTCTGGAAGCCAGACGATCGAACTACCTACTTCGAACTCTGTCTCTGGTGTTAGTTGCAGGCTGCGAAGGGGGATGATGGTTGGGGGCGGGTGGTTTTCGTTCGGGAGTTCGGTGTCTGCGGCCGGATGTTGCGTCAGTGATACCAGCCGGATGATACTTCGCGCCCCGGGGCCATTCCCAGTCTGTAAGTTAGCCACGTACAATTACCATACATCTCAGCTCGCGATGCCGTTTACAACGTTTCGACGAACGTTGTATGGATGGATATGTTGAACTGACGGTTAGCCAACTTCTCCAGAAACAAGGGGCGAGGGAAGGCGGATAAACGGTAGTTTTGACGAGCGGTAATCAACTCATGCCAAGATTAAGTAACAGTTAATCGTTTTAGGCGCGAATCTGGGCCTGATACGATGGTGTAACGCAAGGATTACGCGAGGGGAAAGCGATGGAAGGATTGCTGTGCCTTCCGTGCGAGAGAGAGAGAGAGAGAGAGGGGGGGGGGAGAGATCTTTATGTGAATAAATTGATGTGTAACTTTGTGAGAAGTGCCAAGTTTGGGGGAAGGAAGAAGTGAGATATTGATATGTGGAACACGATGGTAATCGAACAATAGAACAACTTCAACGATACATTATTACCGGTTAATTAATAGGAAATATATGTATCTGTATATGTATATGTATCTGAACAGTTTTTTTATAAAAAAATTCGCAAATATCACCTACTTTTTCGGTCCCACAAGGCAGAACCCCTCCTTAATCTACTTGGAACGGTTGTCTGGCCACGCTCGTCTGAATCTACTTTCACGTGCGTCCCAGCGCGTAAGCTTCTCCTCGATGATTATACAATGCAACATTAGTCTGCAAATATGAGTAATTTGAAGGGGCGAAGGGGAGATTTCGCCCGACTGCCTTTAAAATACAAATTTCGACGCTGTCTAAAAAAATTAATCTGCGGTTAGTCGATATTCCGTGGCGAATGGAGGAGAGCTTCAGACACAATGTATTAAATGATCGGTGAGATCGGATCCGGCGATGGCTATAATAATTTACACGCATGTAAATCGCGCGAAACGACCGCCACTGTCCACCGTTAAATGACTGTTACGTTGTCGATGATACGCTTTAATCTACGATCGGCACGAAACCACAGCGGCCAGCGTATCCGGGGTAATTGGCCCCTTCGCGATCGAAATTATACACGTGAAAACAGCCCTTCGTCGCGCAAGACCACCGAGCCCCGTTTTATCGCGGAGACGGGCGGCGATATTACTGCCAAATGTTCGTGTACGATTTGCTAGCAAATGTTGCCCACAATATTTCTCGATGGCAGAAAAAAAGGTGCTGAGTTAATTCTGTGGAAGACAGATTATTAAATTCTGATTAAATTCTAACGAGCGTAACGACGCGAGAGGAAACGTTCGAGTAGCGTATAAAAATATAGATGAAGCACACATGACGTCTTTCTTGGATGTCGAGCACTCCAAGTACTTCTTGCAGCCTCCAGGCATCTACGACTCGCTCGAGTGGCTCGAGTGACTCATTCGCAAAGAAATTTATAGATTTATATTTCGAGTCGCAGCTAAACGGAGCAAACTGTTAGTCAGGCCAGTGCTGCAACTAAGCATACGATGCAGTACCGAACGATAACTAGCGGTCCTATAATCCGTCTTAGAGATTTTGGCGATATTCTATCGGCAGAATATCGCAAAAATATCGCTTCATCTTCGCATCCAGCGGCGGGACTCCGGTAATTCTCGCACCCCGACGAGGCGACGCCGTCGCTTCTCGGCCGCGCACGGAAATATTAAGTCGGCCGTTTTACTTTGTCATCTCCGGTTCATCCCGACTGTCAACGGGGCTGCATTATGAATGCGAGGCAATTTAAAATTCATTAGAAGAGGCGCGGGCACAGCGTCGGCACCCCCTTGGCCTGTCACTTCGACAAGGCGAGCTGGTTACTCCCCCCGCCGCCGTCCTGGAGGGGATAATTGTTCGTCACTGAGACTGTTCCGTAGAAGAAGATGAGAGAGACGCCGAGCCAATCTGCCCCGCCCCTCGCTCTTGTTTATTTAAATAATGCACGGGGGTGCGCCTGGAAATGGATGACTACAAAGCCCCGAGATCCGCCACCACAGAGAAGAAGGAGAGGGAGGGAGTCTCGTGACAACCGAGGGAATCCACCTGCCATGCCGTGGAACATTAGCTGCCACTTTTCCGCTACTCGTCTTGCGCCTTTCTTCCGCTGGGATCCTTTTTTTCCGGATCCGTCTCGCGATGCCACCCTCCCATCCTTTGTGGGTCGCTCTTTTCCAAGGAACTCTGCGTGGCATTCTTTTTACGGCTCGAAACGGTTGGGCTTCGAGTGGCGGGTATTCTGGGTTGTTTAGAAGATTGAATTTGAGAGGGTGGAGGAGGGATGTACCTATGTGGGTAGTTGAGGGAAGTAGATGAAGACGAACGTGGTAGGACAAGCGGATGGTGCGATAGATGCATACGTATTTATTAAAGAAGCTCTGGACGCGAGAGAGTGCGATTAATCGAGGGTGACCGATAACTAGTGGAGGGTGGATCGTTCAGGTTGTCGAGCAGCGAGATTGACTTGGACCAGGACGCGCTTCGAATCTCACCCACGGCGTCAAATTCGAACCGAAGCAGGCCACCTTCTTGTCGACCCATTTTGCAAGTGTCGTCGTGGCGGCGGGCTAATTTGTCAGTTGTCGAGTTAGCGTCCTCCGGGGGATTCCCCTTTTCCGTGGGCCCACCCCATCGGGACGGTAATCAACCGGTGAATATCTAAACTGCAGCTTCGAAACTCGTCCCATCCCCGGCCACGTCCACCCCCTTCGTTCTCTCATTTATAAAGAAGAGGCTATCCCGGGACGGGAGGTGCGATTGATCCACCCCTGAATCCGTGTTTCGCGTCCCTCTTCCCTTCCCCTTCCCTGCCTATTATTCTCTTCTTTCGACGGAAACCAGGCTTCAGCGTGCTCCGACTGATTTGGCACGTTGAACATTTTACTAGGTAGGTACTTACAAGGAAAGATCCCCCATCCCGGAACAATCAAACAGTTATGAAACTTTATTACGCATTTTTTTTTGCTGCCCAAAATCACTCTAAGGGGGTGAAATTAACCCCTGAAAATCCGGATAATTTCAGATTCTGTGTTATAACTCGAGAACTGTGAGTCACCAGAACGACAGTCCTAATTAAAAGAAGCAACTTGTGTCTGAAAACTTTTTTCCACCTCTTACAGTTCGTGAGTTATAACAGAAATCGAAAAACAACCGGAATTTCAGGGGTCAATTTCACCCCCTTAGAATGAATTTGGGCAAGAAAAATAATTTGTGTATTACATATCTATATATGCTGCACGTATTCCCAAAGTTTCGTAATTTTTTTGAATTTCCGGAGTTGGGAATCTTCCCCTGTTAGCTTATGTCATTCCTGTTACATTAAATTTGATTAGTTAAAAATTACAAGTTAATGAGCGTTAAAAAAGTGGAAGGCTGTGGCATCGCCAACTCTTTATCTTTAACCGCAACAGCGACATCAGCAGAAATCAGAAGCGACACCTCGAGTTCACGGTTGCCGGCTCCCGGGGGTGGTTTCGAGGGAGCCGAGGACCGACAAGGGGGGCTTTAAACCCAGGAAATTTCTCGTTTGGGTCTAAGTGAATTGAAAATAAAAAAAAAAGGTGGCAGGCCGCGTAAATAACGTCCAAGGCTCGAAAGAGAGCGTGGAGGGTGGCGCGGGCCAATACTTTTCGCATCGGGGTCGCAGGGGGCAGGGGGATTGTTATTCGTGCGGCGTAGAGGCTCGGT
Source organism: Andrena minutula (assembly GCA_929113495.1). Taxonomy (NCBI): domain Eukaryota; kingdom Metazoa; phylum Arthropoda; class Insecta; order Hymenoptera; family Andrenidae; genus Andrena; species Andrena minutula. Next base: position 563,759 of record OV815993.1, read on the forward strand.
GTCGCTTTCACTAGAGTCGGTTACTGATAAACGAGCGGTTTCACCCCCACGCGCTACCCCCGCTGAATGTAAACTCACCCTTCTTCCCCCCCGGCACGTTTCAACCCCGTGGCGTGGGTAGACCGGCCACGGTGTAAATCGTTTTCCAACTTAAACGATTGTCGACGACAGACCCGGAATTAATCGTCCTGATTTCGATCTGCGGATTGGCGACAGCCTCTCTAATTCTTCTTAAGCAGATCCGCTGCCTCTGGTTAACCAACGAGGGCGTATCCATTCAGCCAGCCTCTCGGATCTCGTTCACGAGCAATTCATTAAAACGAAATGGACGATTTAGGAAGAACGAGGAGGTCGAGGTGGTTGAGGATGAATCGCGGGACAAAAGGAGGCTGCGTGGCTCGCGTACGTGAGCGACCAAAGGTGGAACGTCACGTTCCAGCGAGGACCTCCGGGGAACGATGTCTCAAACGACCACGAGGGAACCACGGTCGTGACGCACCTGCACCAAGTTTCCGTCCCGTGCAAAAGTATTATATCGTATGTATTGAGGCGTGTACGTGCGCCACGGCCACGCGTGCCGCCGGGACGATAAGTTTGTCATAGCCAATTTATACAATTGGCATGGCGGCTCCTCCGCTATTTGCCACCGGGGACACACGAATTTATGGCTAATGTCCCTCCCTCTCTCGATCCGCCGTATGTCTCTACGTTGGACCGTGAAAAAATAACCGCTATTTCCACGCGGGAATGATGGCTCGTCGTGTATGATTGCCGTCGCGATCCTTCAAACCCAACGGGACACTGCAGGATGTCGTGGCTTATTTCTTCTAGGATCTCGACCTCGGTGTCCTTTATGACAATTTCGAGCGAATTTTTTTTAGGGTAATGTTATTGTTTTATTGGTGTCAAAAGTATCATGATACTCTTTGAATTCATTTCCTTTTTATGTTTCATTAACGAAGGCAAGCAACGTTGTTCGTAGAACTAATTGCAAGAGGAGAATAATCCCCCGATTGATATGAAACGGGAAGCAAATGTTTGTTTTGATTGCAAGGAGGACACATCCCCCGAGCAGACCTTTCGCTTCACCCTTCTGTACGATCCCCCTGCGATTGGTATTCAGCCGGGCGGATCCCCTGGATCCGTGTAACAGCATTGGGGACATGTGTCACCGAGAACGATAGGTGGCAGCGGCCGGAAATAGCTGTTTAAAATTGCATCGAGGGGCCACCGTTAAAGGCACGTGTGCTTTTTAATGTCCCGACGAATGCTCACGATAATGTCCTTTAAGCTTTTATTAACGGTTAGCAGCGGTACGTGGACCGAATCGCCATGGCCATTCGCATGCGACATCACGAACGGCCCTCCTTCGGGAGATCTGATAACACGTAAGACATTTATTTCGGCCGGAACAACCGCCACAGAACCGTCGATTCATTTGGCGTGGAATCCCCTTCTGCCGAATGTATACACGTGCCACGGAGCCGCAGAGTCGAGTCAGTTTCCTTTACTTATTCTATCTGCAAGTGTTAAAGTCGCGTTCTGTCGCGAAAGGGAGTTTCTCTGCGCACGTATGTTTCTTCGAGGGATGAAAAGGCGAGGCAATCTGTGGTCAACTGGACTGACACGTTGCACGCGAGTTTAGTGGTTTCGGATCAATAGGGAGGCGATCCCAAAGAGAAAGAGAAGTGTCCATTATGGCATTAAGCGCGCGAGAGGGTCCGTAGTCTCATGGGGAGAAAAGTTTCGGCAATGATTAACCGAAGTCCGAGCCGTAGCCCCGATCAGTCGATGGAACTCGCCTCGGTTGATTTGCGGGGAATAATTATGTCCCGATGCCAACTTCTCGATGCGAAAGTTACGTTCACGTCTACTTCGTTAAGATTTCGCTGTTACTACTCCTCTGGGGAACTTGATATCTGATTTATTTAGATGTGATTTCAAAGGAAATCAAAATACTTTCAATTCGAAAGTGGTCACGTGCAGCTAGAAAACCAATGATGTTCCAAATTAAAATTTCAAATGGGATAGGAACATATATAATATAAATCGAGGCAACGTCGTTCGTGCTCGATTCTAGCAGCGAAATCGAGCAATTTGGCGACCGAAAAAAACACAGGAACGAGATCGAAAAAAACAGACAGTCTATCGAACCTTCCAAGAAACTGTAAAGGTGTCGATCGTGACAGGAATTTCTGGAAACATCGCCGACAACATCCGGCTTGTCGTCAAAATTCGGCCAGTGTTCACGATCGCGTAGAATTTCTTCGTGTTCTAGAAGCAACATGCTGCGAGGGCACGTGGGATCGATTGATTTCATACGAGGCATCCTCAACCCCTATTTACGAAGGAATCTGACCGCAGGTGAGCCTGCGCTTCACCTACCAAATCAAATCTTAATCATTTATAATGTCACATATAGCTTTCAAAATGGAAACAGAGAAGTTCCACGAATATTCTCGGCGTACAGTATAACCTCCGAGTGCTTGTCGCGCAAATTTTGACATTTGTTCGATCTGTTTGACGCGAGACACGGTCAGGGGCGGATTTGGAGATTTGGCGACCCTAGACTAACAACCGTCTGCTGCCTTTACCGTGAAATATCATCAAATATTTACATTTAGAAGAGTTGGGATAATTATCAAATTAATTTAATATGTCAACTCACACATGAATTGTTGCTAACTTGCTACGTGAAAAAAAGGGAATTGTTTTTAAAGTTGTTTCAAACCTTTGCGTTTAAACCTTATCCAATTTCTTTCGCTCAAACAAAAGTTCCCGCTTCGTAAAATGTACCCCTTCCCAAAATGTGCATCTCCCCGAAATGTGTCTCTGCCCAGAATATATCGCTCCCGAAAATTTGTCGTCCCCCAAAATCTGTCGCCGTAGGCTGCAGGCTACATACAAATCCACCCCTGGACACGGTCCTCCAACGAATACTGATCATTTCGGGTTTGGGAAGCGTTCTCCTTCGATAATACAGAATATAACGCTGATTTTTCCAGCATCGGTTAGGTATGCGGACGATAAGGATAGGAAGAAGTCCGATGGCGTATTTTCCTGGCTGAAGGACATCTTCAAAGCGGGTAAGAACGCAAATTTCCGTTAAGATTAATTTGGCATCCCGCGAGCGCCTCAAGGGGCCGCAGTGCCAGCCGCGATCGGACAGAAGCAGCGCTAATGTAACGCTTTGTAGACGCTAGGGACCACGAAGATCGAAACGCGATCGATCGCGAAGCTACCGCGACAGTGCTCGATTATCCCAAGGATAATCAGGCGTCGTTGATTAATTTCACACTCGAGGATGTGGCTGACAGGAGCGTCGTTAGAAAGTTCCCTCGTAGCACGCAAAATCGCGCGTCCTCGTCGTTGGATCTCGGCGGTACGACGAAGTTCCTCGACGATCTTGCGAATCACCATTTGAGAATCGGACGACGGAAGAGCTCCTACGATTCCACTTCGGCAACCAGAGACACGGACGTCTACAGCGTCGACCCGACTTCGCTCGCTGCGTGTCAGAAACTTCTGGCTGTGCCAGAGGTAATAGACTCCTCCATTCGAACGATCATGAGCTGCAAGCCCAGGAACACGAAGACACCCATCAGGGAACCGAACATGCCAGAGAAGCGGGAGAAAAAGGACGATAAGAAGGAAAGGAAGAAGAAGAAGCCCGTGATACACACAAATCCCTCGAATGTTTATAGAAAGGATGCGAGCTCAGAGTCGGAGTCCAAGTTGCACGATAACTTGGACGTAAACTTCCGTCATCTGTGGGCTATAAGGCTTTCCGATGACCATGAGCGCGAGGCGAAGCAGACTTGGAGCAACGGTCTGCAGCACCTGCAAAGCCCGACGATGGTCAGCGACGCGAATTATTCCAGCTTTCAAGCTCCTTCGGACAGCGATGGACTCCAGGAGATAAAGGATGTTCACCTGAAGATGAGCGGCGCGAAGGATTCTGTCAATAAAACAGACTCGAAAAGCGAGATCGGTAAAATGGAAGAATGTGGCTCGAAGGTGGCCAAGCATTCAGAAGAGATAGGGAGCTTAGAGTCCCTGAAGAGGATACTAAAAAGCCCCCCTAGCCTGGTGGAAGGAGCCACTGAAGAGGAGTACAACGTGCCGACGGAAACGACCTTCGACGCTGAGGTCTCCGCCTGGAAGGACCTGGTCCTCAAGTCCAAAGTACCATTAAGCCCCCCGAAGGAGGAGTTTCTGCAAGAGGACACTGGAACGCGAGTGGAGATGCTCTCGATACGACCTGAACCACCGGAGCCAAAGCTGGATGTGCAGTCAGTGCGATCCATGGAAGACTCTTACAGGGACGAAGAGGACGAACCGGAGCTGTCCAAGGACTACAAAGCGAGCACCAAACCCATGGACTTGAGACGACCTGGAGGCTCCAGTGACTCTCAGAAGATAGACAGCAAGAAGCTGCATACCGGGGCATTTTACGTGCTGGGTGGTGTCGATGGATCCAGAGGAACGTCGAGGTTTCGCAGCTCCATGTTGATTTCAGCAATCGTGGGGAAGAACGTGAGTGGCGATCGTTCGGGATTTTCTACCAGCTCCGAAATTCGCTGGGCAAGGATGAAGGAACTGTTGCCTACGGGAGAGGGGAAGACCGGTAGTCTGTCAGAGTTAACGCATAGCCCTGACGACCGAGTAACTAGTGCCGAAGGTACGAGAGCAGCTGCTGCTGCTACCGAGTCCCACCAGCAGCAACTGGCAAACAGGCAGCAGGCGAATCAGGCCGAGGACGACGATTTTGCTGATAGTTTGAACGCCATAGCTGAAAGGGAGATCGAGATTTCGCTGAACCGACCGCATCATGAGGATCACGAGAGTGGTGAAAGTCCAATGGCGGTGACTACTCAAAGGAAACTCGATGGCGAAGAGCACCAACTCACTCGACCCGACGATTTTCACGGCAGCCTTAATTACGCGAGCCCGTACGAGGACGATTACTACCCTGGCTTTGATTCTGCGGCCACCGAAAAAATCATGGGTAATATATATATTCAATATTTCATAGGCCTACGCGCCAAAAACTATTTGGCCTTCGCACTTTCATGGTACCTATTCTTATCAATCTATAAGAAATGTTCAACGATCTTTTTGACGCTCCGTGGTCACACCTTCTTATAATTTACAAATTGCTCACGCGAGATTCACTGCAACCCAGCGTCATTTTTCAGTTACCATTTTCACATTTTTGAATCTTTTCACTTTTCAGTGATAACTGTACGGTTTTAATAATCGTACAATCACGCTCTAGGCTCTTTCTAGAAATGTAAATTTCGATATGATGGTCGATTATTATTGTTAAAATTCACGGAATTTTTAAATTTTTAAAAGTTGTTTCGACGCAAAGACATTCTGTTTTTATTATCCTCCGCCAAATATTATTCTCAGTACTCTCGAGGATCGATTCCATTCCCATTGTACCACTTTTTAGAGAAATCGTCATTCGAGAGAAAGCCGCAGTCTCAACCGAGTACCCTTGTCAGAGAAGACTCGCGACCGGCAGCTAGAGAATCTTACGAGTTGGACGCAGATGGAAACGAGCATGTTCGCGATGATTTTACAGTAGACGGTGACTACGTGAAGGTGCCAGGGGACCCGTACCCCTACAGCCGAGAACACTTCCAGAAGTGGCGCCTGGCCCAACGCGACATCCCCATAGGCCGCACCTACGACAGGCCTGATTTCCTCACGAATCCCTCCCCATCTGACACAGACACCACCGCGGACATGGAGATGCCGCAAACTCGTAACATGTCTCACGACGCCCGTGCCGCCACGCTGCCGCCCCCGCTTGGCGAAGCAATACCCAACATTGGCTTAACCAACAATTAAATTTTTCGACCACAGTCAGCTACTGAGTGTTTCTTGCTAAGAAGAATCCCTCGTCGGCGCAAAGGCCCATTAATATTGTGCAATATTGTCCAAAAATATCAGTGAAATATTAATAAAAACGCACTCGTCCCGAAATCTGGTTCACTGATGTCTCCGAGTTTTATTCTGTCACCCGCTTTCGTATCTCCTCTGAACCGAATCTTGCCTGGAAGCCACGAAGGGGACCTTTTTGTGGGTTAGGACACTGAACGAGCACACAGACCAGTGTGGCGACGCAAGAGTCATCTTCGCTTCCTGACGAGTGTCCTCCCAGGCCCAGATCTGGTTGGACTTCTTTTTGGTCCTATTCGCGATCGCGGCGCACGTAGGAAACGATCTCCCGGGTAATAAAGATGCGATATAAAGTGAATAGATGGAGCGATATCTTGTTAGCCATCGCGATAATTAGGAAGACTGTGATACGCGGAATACGGTTAATACGCCAGTTCCGGTGTCCGCCGCGTAACCGATCATTACGCGATTTCTTGCGTCGACCTACGCCTCGCGTAAATGATCGCTGATGGGACCCGTTTGCAATTAGCGTCCCGATCATGGCCACGCGGTATTTGCGTTACATTAGCGCAGCACGAGTAACAAACTATGCCGAGCGACCGATTAATAAAATGGGAGTTGCAAATAATTTTATTACCGGAGAGCAATTCCGCGGAATAAGATTCTAAATTAGACGGGGATCAAACTATCGTCAAATGGATTGTTTGCGAATTAACTTGTGTATTTCTGGCGGGGGTAGCGGGTAATAGTCTATTCGTTCGTAATGGGGTATTTGTTACTGATTTCTTTTCTTTATTAGCAACGCAAGGCAATGATATCACAGGGAGCATGTGAGTGAATAAATGTATTGCTTGTTTCGAGCAGAAGGTGAAGAAGACAACACAACTACCCATTCATTGCACTTGGCGAACACACACGACTCACCGCCTCCAGCTGCAAACATGCCTGGGTTTGAAGGGGATAATAAAGACGCAGAGATGAAAAAACGCAATGAATTTGAGGATGATCTCTCGTCACATGTTGAAACTATTCAACCAAATCCCACTAGTCCTGTGCACGGAGTCAGTGGAAATTACCCCAGGTCCTACGCAAGAAAGGGTAAGTTTTTTGTTTTGGTGTTTCTTGAGCGAGCGAGGATAATGTTTATCATTCATGCAACCAGCGGTGAGCAATTTGGTGCGAAGTACTAAACCTGCGAAGGTGATGTTAGACGAGAAGCAGAAGGAAGTGGGGAACAAGGAGGGAAGTGTTCATCTGCTTAGACAGGAGCAATTATCGAGTACGTGCAATGGTTAAAGTGTATCTTAAGTCGGAGTGGTATTAGTTTGCGTTTTATTTATTCTTCCAGCGGTGAGTAAACAAGAGATCGAGGAAATTTACGAGTTGAAAAATTACACCTACCTTCGGCCAGAGCGGATGAAAAATTTGCGTTTCACTGTGCCATCGAATCCACACGCAAATGATCCAGAATCTTCTCCTCCCTCTTAATTAAAAATATACAAAAGTATTTCAATAGACAAATGAATAATAAATTTACTGTGATATCTCGTCTTGGAGGAAACTCGCGTTAAGTTTAACACTCATTCATCCCCTCCCTCAATAAATAATATTCTCGTCTCATTAACGCACTCATTTCGTTAAATCTCATTAACGTACTAATTAGAATTCACGCCCCACCGTTTGTCTCAAAGACCAATTCCACGGGATTGACGCTGCAAACCACCACAGAGGGCAGCACCTTCGTATTCGGTAAACGTCACTCGCGAAATTCGGCCGCCGAGTCAAACCTAACTCCGATCTTACCACCGGGTAAGGATCGCGGAACCGTTGCGGAATAAGAACGTGTCGCGCTGTGATAACCAGTGCAACGGAACATCCAACGTCCTGTCAAATCTTTTAACAGATTTCCTGCGCGAAACGGGTTCGGATCAAGCATCCTTCATGTCCAATATTGGTAAGCAAGTCTCTCCTTTCTCTTCTTGCCGCAGCTTCAAAGTTCAATTAAACAGTCGCTAATTGCATGGACCAAATCACCACGTAGTATACCGTGGTCACCTCGTCCTCAAGCAAAATTGTTGAATTCCACTTCTGGAACAGAGAATTATATGTATATAAACTTTTATCGATCATCAGCGTCTTTTTCCATGTAACAATTAATTCTAGGTACTTCTTACATCTATCTTATCCTAATCCTCTTAATCTATCGCGTCTGAAACGAAAGATTATCTTCCTCTAATGATGCGGTAGAGTTGATACCCCGAGATGTAACTTGGTAATCGGCACTGGGGCCAGATGCTATTCAGATGCGTGAAGAATACCTTGCATACATCGATTTCCAGGGTTTAGAGTTGCCTGGGTCCTCTCTGAAGTCTGAATCGGGCAGAGCGAGTAGATCGAGCATTAATCCCGGCTCGACACACCTGTCGTGGATCGAGGAGGCACGGTGAACAGAGAAGGAGCGGGGTTAGGGGGATGATAAGGCGGGGAAGGATCGGCTAGGTCGTTGGAGCGGACACGTGTAGTTAGGCGGACGGCGGCGTGCATCCTCGAGGATGGTGAACGCTGTTCCGTGCGAACTATCGACCCGCGGAGTGAGATGCGTGCCTACCGGTCACGAATCCCGCTTCTGCCCGGAGGCTGTTATTTCACCGGCGGCACCACCATCTCTGAATCCTCCGCCCTATCTAATCATTCAAATCGCGGCGGTCCTAATCGCGGTACACGCAACGCCGCCCCGCCAGACCATCGGTCTTCTTCGGCTCCGCAGCCCTCATCCCCAAATAACGCAATAACGTTCTGCTTGGAAATATCTATGTGGAGATTTCATGGGAAGTTCTTCAGGTTTGTTGGAAGGATCAGCTGTTGCTTGGGTCCTCCGATTAAATTGCAGTGGAGTCCAATTTCGCACGTGCTTCTTTGAAACATTCGGGATGAGTTGGGGTATACGAATAGGCAGCTGCGAGATATTGTTCCCGGTTGTCGGTGCTCGAACGGAGGCGCCATGCAGGACGATTTTCAGAGTGATTTGCAATATCTGTTGACGAGAAAACGAGCAGGGACTTGCAGATTGACCGAATGGACGGGGACGTGTAGCTTAACGCGAAGAAAATTGCGATCCCAGTGATGGAGGATCGGCAAGTAGGCCTCCTCGAGGTACCATGATTACGTGGAAATCAAGACAAGTGACGTTATCGTTCGATGATTCGCCCGTCAGGGCGTCCCGTCCTCGATGCTTTGTTTCTTTATTCGCGCGACTAACGGCTCCGGAATAACGAGTTTCGCACGATCGCTCGAAGATGATTCTCCTCCGAAGGACTCGCGAACGAGAGGAGAATCGCAGCATGGCAATCAACGTATCGTTACGTTCCACCATTTTTCAAGATCGCGGCGATTCAGTCGAGCTTCTTCTGCGCTCGGCAACTGTTGGAGATCGAACGGAATCGCGGGTACCGTTCGAGCCGATTTTTAAGGCAATTTGCGTGGAACAGGAGATGATAATTCCAGGAAGCAACGGACAAACGAGTGAGAAGCGATGCGCACACTAGGATTCAAGCTCTCACCCTTCGTACCGATTCCCAAAAGTGTAAAACTACCCAGTGGCGAATTTAACAGGCGGCCGCTGAGTCCCATTTTCAAAAAAAAAAAAATTATTTTATCCAAACACTATATTTTATTCTGTAGGGAAACTGCCTATTCTTTTTCCCGAAAAAATAGGCCCCTTAAAACGTTTGCTACGTGGGCCTTTTTCCTTAAATCCCCACCGATACTACCTCGTCTCTTCTCCCATTCCACGATTCAAGAGACAATGTTGCAGAATCCCCATTCAGAGGAGCTAATGAATTCGATTTGAAACGGTGTGGTATAAATTTTCAAGCGCGCACAGGGTCTATAAAGGCTCGCTGGCGTCCGACAGGCATCGCGCTCGGCGCGGGATTGGCATTGGTAGCAGACAACGGTTTTATTAACGACTAGAATCGCTGACTGCTCCGGGTTCGCTCCTCCTTGACCCTCTCCTCTGGTTCTCGCGGGGGTTAGAACGATCCTATCTCCCGACGTGGCCGCGGATCATTCCCTTCGGAGTCGCTGCACCATAAAAGATCGCCCTATGGTTGTATATTACTCACGCCACCGTGTTTTCACTTGGCGCGGCGATCGGCGCCGATATCATAACTCCTTGTCGTGGCGTCGTTCAACCGGCGAATCTGAGCGACGACGAGGGGCCTCCTCTTCGCCGGCGATAGCAGGCCCGATATACCCAGCAGCCCTGTAACGCGAAGACCAAGTAATCTCGATTAGATAAGCTTCTGCTCGGGGCTGGCCTGCGCGCACCTTTCGTAGTCAACGAAATTCGAAAACGGCACTCGTGGCTACGTTTCAGGGATTTCTACAAGGACATCGACAATGGCCTGTCAATGGCAGCAGTGGAAATGATGGAGCAATTGTAGAGCTCGAGAGAAACGTTTACGTAACTTCCCAACCTGTTCCCTTTGTTCGCAAGCTTCTGACTAATTGTTAAAGGTTGTTAATCAGCCACGATGCTTTTGATCGGCAGCGTCGAAGGTCACCGAAGAGGCAATGAAAGCGACTTCCCCCGGCGGCTGATAATCCGCGGCAGCCCGATTATTCCCGGCAACACACCGAAATAGATGCTTTACAGCCTCCCTTAAATACGTCAACGTTTACGCGTGAATTGCCGAAAGTAAATCGACGAAGAATGTTTTCCTACGACGCCAGCCCGTCAAGAGCGGAAGCCAACTTAAACGCTGAGAGCGCCTCCACCCCCGCGCTCGCGCCCAAATCGCCCCGGTTATTATTAATAACGCGAACAGCGGCTTTGTTTACGGTGTCGCGGGCTTTTACGCCCGTCTCTCGAGGCCTCAGCGGAACCTTCGACGTCGAGACCGACCGACGCGTAAGGGAATTTTCACTAGAGGATCTTTGAACGCTTCAAGGTGATGCGGAGCTAATTGCTTGTGCGATGTCTGGTTGGTTTTCGTTGGAAAACTGTCTTCCCTGTAATCTCGGAACCCTTGGTTCCTCGAACAGCGTATATCATGAACGAGTCCTTCGAAGGCGAGTCGGTCGCGCGATCTCGAGGAGCTCAGGGCGTCGCAGCTCGGGGTGCAAGTCACCCCGCGATCATTCCGCGCAGCGTAGTGACATCACAAAAAATCACGGTGCCGCTTTCCGGCCGGATATCTTTCAATTACCCGTTAATATGATAGGCGGCGGGCGTAGTTGCAAGTCACCGGCACGTCGTTGCCCACAGCCACGCACACGGATACGGACACGCTAGCCACCGCGTGATTAATCGACGTCAACCGCAGACCACGCCGCGCAACCTCCGCGGGGAGAATCGTCGAACGCGTTGACACGTCGATCCGTGGATTTAACCACCGATACCCGACGCGAGGCCCACCCCCATCCGTCCACGTCAGCCCTCTGCCTCTGGCACGTCTGACCGTCCGCCGCGTTGCTTTCTCTTTTGTCGTTGCCACTCTAAAAAGCTGATGCAGGAAAAGAAAAGATGTGCCTCAAGAAGATCTTGTGGACAATATATCTACTTGAATAGTTTTCGACCAAAGAACTGTCCACGCCAAATAGTTTTGAATTTGCAATTCACGTCCCATCTAATTTACCGGACATCTAAACTTCTCGTTATTCAACTGACAACTATATTCGAGGGTAACGATCAGCCTCAAAGACGCAAAAAGAGCCGTAAATTGGGCGGTAGGTGGATCGCTTGCTGCAATTCCTCGTGAACACGCGCCAGCGATGAAACCACGCGAAGTAGACTCGACTAATTCGAGAGAAGCACGGAAACAACAGGCTTTTCCCTCGCTAGTGACACCCAGCCGGTGTCGTTTCCCATGATTCGTCGAGAGGGGTGGAAAACGATTTATGGAGGGACGTGGTGTCGCTGTCGAAAGGCCTCGAGGCTCTCTCCACTCGTAATTGAACCGGGGGTTACAACAGTTCCACAAATAAGAGACTTACGAAAGTTTGAGAGTATCATTTTTGGACAAATTGTGTGATTTAAAAGTGTCAATGAGAACCGCGCACTATGAGGATGTAGAATCATCCAGTCCCTGTAATTACTTCGTTTCCAAACTTTCACCTCGTTTCAACGTCGAAATCATCGTCAACGAGGGAAGGCATTCGTCGAAATCGTTTTCTCGTTAACGCGTAGGAGAACGCAATAACTTCTCCTCTGACCTGCGCGCAGCCGGCAACTTACGAGAATTAATTGTACCCGTGACGAACGTTCGATCGTAATCGAATTCGCGATGATCGAGCGTCCCAACTTTGATTAAACTCCCTCGGGATACGGTCCCCAAAAAAGTCAGAGTAATTATCGTTCCGTGTGTGTTCTCCGAGCTGCCAGAACCTCCTGTGCTTATTATATCCCGCAGGAAGGAGAGCAGAATTGTCTAGAAAGCCCTTGGACTTTCTTTCAATCATCCGAGACTTCGCAGCATTCTCATAGAAAAAATAGAATCGTAGACACATCTTGCTCCGAAGAACGTGGATAAATAATTTCAAGAGAGCCGTCTCCATCGACGAATGATACACAAGATGATTCAGACTTGAGAGGATAACAAAATCGCGGAGAGACGCCACGCGAAGCGGAGCCTGTGCAAACAGGAACTCGCCGAGTTCAAGAGAACGTGTCGCGAGCTCGCGGAGGTTCACGTGCGCGTGTTTAAATCGGTATTAAGTACATCGTCGGCGGAACAGTGCCAAGAGGGCGAAGTCAAACAGACGTTTATCTAATGTGTAATGGCATAATTTGCGAAGGGGCTTAATCACATCAGTGTTACTTGGCCGTCCAGCAGAGTGGAATAAGCTGATCGTGTCTCAGACTTCCCTCCGCCTTGCTGCTTGCTTACCGTTCGTCCGTGGAACCAAATTGCATTACACCGTAAAATTATTAGAGAACGGCGAACCGTGATTAATCCGTCGACGTGCTTTTAAACAACCGTATCGCGATGGATCAGCTGAGTGAGCTGAGTAGCCCACCAGTGCCTAGCCTCCTTTTACCTTTTTCTTAGGGGTACCATTAACAGGTTAGAAACAGTCAACATCGCCCTTTTGAGATTCTCACTTAAAAGAAAGGTATCGCGAGACACCCACGATTCTAAGCAGCACAAGGGACAATAAGAAGGCAGCAGCAACAAGTCCAGGGCAAGCTGGGGGATCCAAATTTACCCCGTTGCTCGAGTAAACGATTCTTTTTCCCGCCACGACCGATCCATTACGCCCGAACAAGCTTCTTTCATCCTCGAGACGGTCACAGGCCGATAAACAGATTGTCCACGGAACGAACGTTCCCCGAACGCTCGTTTTCTGCCATGTAGAACCATCGCGCCTATAAACAAGTCGTCGTTAACGCCGACGCGCCAGCTGTTGGCAGCGTGCCCCTGTTGACATAACATTGACAAAGTCGTTGACAAAGTCTCGAGCCCCCGCGCGGCCGTCTCTTTTTCCTCGGCAGCAACCTCGGGACCATTACGGCCCGATAAATCTCTCGGGTCGGTTTCGCGCTACTATTTCCATCCGGCGTGAAAACACGTCCCATCGACGTCCTCCCTTGTCTGCAACGGCTGCGCGGCCTGTGTGCCCCTCGTGGGCCACCGCCACAGGGAATTCCTCCCTGTTTGTCAACCCGGTGGCCACCGCGAGCAAACAAACATTCCGTGCCACCCGTTAGCGACACACGACCGTTCCCCGGCAGCACGCGCCTTCTATGCGACGATTATTAATAGCCCTGCCCCGGCTAACTCTTTGCCGCGACCTCAGGGATGGATCGAGTGGATCGCTGGTTAGAGGAGATACCATCTCCGGGGCTGCGAGGCGAGGCCACGGTCGTCGTAATGGGAAAAATTTTCGGGGTGCCGGGTTTCACCGTAGTCGATCGTAGCTTCCTGGCACGTCTGATTGGAATTTAGGGTCGCAGGAGGAATCTACTCGGAGGACCTCTCATCAGTCGTCCTCGGGGGAAGATCTCTTCGGGCTTGTAAGCCGCTGGAAGTCCAGGAGCTACTGAATTAATACCTATCGTAAAAAGTATACGGTAGTTTCCCTCTGTCTTCTGTGAATTCTGTAATAGGTGTAAGTTTCGAGGGAGTGTGTCAGAGGTGCACAGAGTCCGGGGTGGCCGGGAAGCTTGGTCCGTCAGTGAGCTAAAACTTCGGAAGCTGAAGCTCCATATGCTCAGGCGTCGAGCCATAAGTATGTCGCCACGGAAAGTGAGTTTCGCTCGTACATCACGCGGAAGTGGTTGACGAGTGTTCGCCTTTCCGAAACCATATGCTATCGTTGCTCGGAAATAAAACGAAAACCGTGTACCACGTCGCCGCCCCCGTTCCACCGACTAATTCACGAGCTAAAAAGTGACACGCGTTTTCGAGCGCTGTGCCAGACAACACGAGGACAGGGCTTTTGATTCTTGCCACTTAAATTATTTTAACACGTTTTAACCAAATTTCCGCATTTGTGTTGCAGAGATGAATGACGATGCGCAGGGACAACGCCGCGACGCTGTGCAATGCTCGCCGAGAGGGCTCGCGATGAAGATCGAGGGCTGCATCGTCAGGTAAGGGGGTTGAAACGGGGAGAGGAACGAAACGTCGAAACCGATCGCTCAGAGGCTCCCGAGGACGAGAAGGGGGTGGAAAGGTCGCGGATCGTTGACCATCCTCGCTGCCCAAAGGCATCCGTTGATTACCAGCCGAGGAGAGCCGCGGGATTTTAATTAGCGGCGTTTGCTCTTCGCAAACACAGGCCAATCCGGCGCGCGTGCGCGGGCCGATTTCACGGTAAAAATTCTGAACGGAGTCTTTGACTCCTCGCCTGTGGGTCGGGTCAACCAGACGTTTGCCGTCGGATTTCACTCGCTTTCCGAGCCTGCGTCGGCAAAAAACACACCGTTTTATTGCTTCAGCGGAGCTTTGCACCGTTTCCTTTTTGTAGAATCGGCGATCGAAATGGGGAACGCGAGTTGCTTTGGTCAGGGTGCTATTAAACATCGTTGAAACTAATTGTGGAATTGTTTGTTCACTGTGGTGAAGTTAGAATCATAAAAATCTACAGACTCCTTTGTTTTTCTAACCTCAGCATCCCAAGTGTTTCCTGTATTTTCAAATCAGCTGGAATGGAGCCACCTCTCGCGGTGCCCAGACTTTTTCCCCTCCGTGGATCGTAAAAATAAGAACCCTTTGACACGGGTAAGCTCATTACGATCGAATTCCTCGCAGATGAACTGCGAAAGGGTAAAAAATGTCCATCGCCGGTATTTCTGGCGTGTTAGCTCCCGATGTCACTCGCGTGACAAATGAGACGTTGTCGTGCGTTTGTTCAAATTACTCCCGGCATTCCGCGTGCACGGTCCTCTCTAGCTCTCAACGAGCTTTGAAATATTACCCTCGTCACCTCGGCCGTTTCCTGGCTTGGCCCGAGACGAAAAACGCCTCGGCGATCGTCTAACCGTAACGGTTCATCCTCTAGCAGCCGCGTGCGTACGCTTCTATCCTGATAGCAACTTCCTACCAAGAACCGTACAACGATCTCCGATTCTTGGGTCTCTTGACGATGCTTTCCATTACTTCGAATCCGCTGCTCACCCGTGTTATCACTCGCTACGATTGTTGGGGCCATTTGTGCTGCGAGACTCACTCCCAAACTTGACTAAACAAGAATCACGAGCACACTTTATTCGAGTGTAGAAAACTGGACATCAGCTGCACGGAAATGGAGGAAATTGAGGCGTCTCGCGAGAAGACGGAGAGAATAATCGTGCTACGTGTCGAGACGAGTACAGATTACAAGGATGGAACGATGTCAAGAGTCATCCGGTGATGGTCGTGTTTCTTGTCGGCGACAAGTAATCCGGAATCAATTACTAGCCTCGCAACCCTGAAGAACCGCTCCCCCCATGGATCGGACAGAGAGGGCGCGTGGGACGCGAGGGACACGACGACCTTTTTAGAGGCCTGCGATCATTAATCACCCGCTTTTTAGCTGGAAATTCCCTCGCGCCTAGTTTACAAAACGAGGGTCGCCAAATTCGCCCCGTCACCCACGACAAGGGTGCTGCTTTTTGTACTTTCACCGACCGACTGATCTGCCCTCTTCGAGATCGTTGCTCCTTTCCAAACAATTACTACAACTGCTTACTTAAACCACACCCTTGGTCTTCGATTTCTTTTACGAACATAGAAATCTATTGCTTGAAACAGTTCCTCTCGAGTGGTTCATGAACAGATGAGCCCAAAAACTTTATGTCTAAAGCTTCTGTTTAAAGGGTTAGGACATATTGGACGAAGGAGAGTTAGATATAGTCATGTTTGGCAATTTTTTGAGGGAGGTAATAAAATAAATGAAAAAATCAACGTAAACACTGGTATTGTATAACTCACGACGGAAAAAGTCGTATTTTTGTTTATACGCAATATCTTGCCGAGTGACGTTTTTCACGATGATTAACCTCACGACTATACCGTTTGATCTAGAACAAAATACCAAAACGTTTTATTTTCTACATAGGTACCTAAAACTGAAGAAGTGCCAACCGATTTTGCGATGTCTTGAATATATTCTTTGCAATTGTCTCTTTTACAAAAAAAAGTATGTTTCCTCCGCATAATCAGCATTTCGAAAATTTTACCAAAAAATTGACAAAGACGACTATAAATTTGCTTCGTCCAAGGTGGCCCAACCCCTTAGCAGGAATCATTACTTAAGGAAGCCTCGAAAGTAAATCACGTTCGCCAGAAGCTACCTGTTCGACACTAAATGGTGGCCCAATGCCAATTCATGACGTTCGACCTTGTCGATCGAAAAACCGCGCCTTCCCTTGCCTTCGATGGCCCGTCCAAGGAAGCAGCGTATCAAGCAGAGGAGATTTTTGTTCTGAAACGTCCCTCGATCAGTCACTGTAATTGGTAGCCCCTTCGCGAGACGAATGTTAATATCCTCTGGCGCAGAAAAAGCTCGAGAACAAATTGAATCACCGGGGCACCGCGCGCGGGCTGAAAGGTCACTGGAAGAGCTCGACCTTGTTCCCAACTCCGCGAGCCGCGGGATGATAATTAAATCCTCGGAGCGTTCGTTTTCCGTTCGAAATTAGCCGCAACTATTCTCGTTAGGCGTCCTTTCGCTGGTCAGAGGGTGGCGCGAGAGGCGGAGGGGGGTTGAACGTGGCTCGCGTTAAAAATGAAAAAATGCCACGTCGTTTCTGGGTTATCCCAGATGAGGATTCTCAAAAGCCGCGTCCTCGCGGCCGGATAAAACCGTTTTACACAGCGGTAGACACGATTACAGTATCGGATTACGATCCCTAGCCCTCCCTCCCATCGGCCAGATTCGAGTATTAATGTCCATTTCGCGGGCGTGAAAAAATCGGGGCGATTTGCGGTCGGTACGAAGGAGATTCCCAGAAAAACTCGCATCAAGCTCGATTTCAAGCGTAATGCCGACCGCAAATCGTTTCCATTTTTCTTCCCCCGACGCAGCCTGCACCGCGCGAGCCAGCTACCCCCCCCCCCCCCCCCCATTCGTCGCCCTTCGCCACGAAAGCTCGGCTGTTTCGAAGGTGGCGCGGTCGTGTGAAAGTGCATTGCCGGAAATCGAAATTAGGTACATAGGCACCGAGGTGCATCTCTGTTCGTTCGAACCGCTAGCTTGTTGCGTATCGAAATTCTCGCCGAAGTGATCCACGAAACCGTTACGCTCGCCACAGGCTAATCCCATAGAAGGATAGTGTCGTCGACGGCGCATTCCGCGGCCAGCGCGACGTTCCAGATCGGTTTACACGAATCGAAAAAGTCGCCCGCTCGCATCTCGCCGGTGTTTAGCTGTCAGGGATAAGGACTGAAATAACAGAGACGCATTAGCGTCGCGAGGATGAAAGTGCGAGGTGCGCCAGAGACACCGGCGCGGCGGAGTGACGGAGACCGAGGGGGAGAGGAGTGAAAAAGTGAGAAAAAAGACGAAAATAGGGAAGCCACCCAGGCTGTCGCGGCCGTGACTTTAACGCGTACGTTAATGCCTGTCGGCCAGCCTGGACCTCGTCCTCTATAATTAGCCTGTATTGTGTTACTCGCGAGCGGATTATTGCGCTCATAAACCGTTCATAAAGTTTTTCGGTGCGCTCCACACGACGAGGACGACGTTTGTTGTTCCTCGCCCCGGCGGGGACCTGGCCGCGGGAGCCTCTGCCGCAACTCCGCATGTCTTTGCCTTGGAATTCATTCTGGAGGTCTAGAACATTGTAGACTAATCGTAGAAGCGTGTCCAATGCTTGTCCTTTTTTCAGGGATCTCTCAAACGGGGCACATTCAATTCTAAATTAGTAAATTTCAGTTTGGATCTGTTATCCTGAGTAGATTCGGACTTTTCGTTACAGGTCCCCGTACACAGTTTCCTGCATCGAACTTGCAGAGAATTGCTTGCACGCGATTCGACCGCAAGTGGACGCGTTCCAGATCCCAGCGAAGTCAAGGGATCAAATGATACCTACCTCGCGGACGCAGTTGCTTTTTGCTCTGGACGTTATGCACGACCGAGCATGTGCGCCACGCGCCTTCGATCCAATTTAGAAATATCCCCCATCCCCGCCCCGACCTATCTAGTCTAGCCGAACCTCTCTTTTCTTGGGCCGGCACGCGGTGAATAACGGTCAGCCGACTGCGCCGCCTCGTGCCCGATCTACATTTTAACCCTTAACGGTCCCGATTCGTTTCTTTCGCCGGAGCTGCCTTCGAATTAAACGTCCGTGGGATCCCGCGACGTTCGCACACGGAACGCGGAACACTGCCTTCCACTGTATCTATTTCTGCTCCCGAACAAAAGGCGAGCTGAAACACGCGGTAGAACCGAGGAAACCCTGATTCTACGCTGAAATTAAAGCGTAAAGCCTACCAGCAGCCTCCGCACTTGTCACAACCGTGGCATTTTTATGTGCGAGAAGGTGGAAGCAGGCGCGAAAGGACAAAAAACGGCATCGCGAATCCAGCGACTCATCCATTCCACTTTGCATTACCCGCTGAAAAGAGGATATCGGCGCCTTCCTCGACTGCGAGCGATCGTCCGAGGGACCCCGCGAGGCCGCAAAAAACCCGGCGGTTGCGTCATCGGCTGTATGAAAAAGGAAGCTCGCGCCTAAACGAGCTGCGCGATTTGTATCGCGATGAACGCGAGCGGTTCGTTGGGGAAGAAAAACGGCCCCGGCGTACGTGCTCGCGACACTTATGCATTCCGCGCGCATCGGCGCCCGCGGCGAACGATGCATCGATGACTCGAAAGCGGAGGCATTCCCCGTCTAAGGACATCCTGCAATTTTGCGCGATAAATTAACTATACGACTCCAGATACGATAAGTTACGAGCCGCGCAGCATCGTCGATTATTGACATTCCCGATGGAATTAATACTTTGTATTCCGCGGCCGCGCGCTTGCCATTACCCCGGCAATTATGCATAACTGGTTTCGCGAATCATTATCGCGATTAATACGCAGCGTATTAGCCGGAGAAGAATGCCGGGGAATGACTTACGGGCCTTGACATAGAAACGTGCGACACAAGTGCACTTTGCACCGCGTGTCTTTAGGATGGTTCTCACCGATGCACTGATTCGTGTCGTACATCTTACGATAATTAGATTCAGAATAGTTTCGAGTTATTATGTTCGAAAAGTGGCGTTCAAAGACAGGGATCGAGCTTTCGATGCTCTGGGCATAGAAATGATTTCTGCCGCCCTTTATATTTAATTATAAATAATTCTTTTAAAATATAATTTTTAACAGGGAGTGAAATTTATCGCGGATATTTGTGTTTTATAAAAAATTCAAGTTTAAACTCTTTTTTCATGTTTACCAGCGGCAATTGCACCTACTTAGGAAAGCTTAATTATTTTTCCCTATTACGTTATTTCGTTTATTCATCTTTAGGATTTAACGAATGAAGCGAAATAAATATCCAAGATCTTTAATATAGGTATGCACCTTTCCGTAAGTACTATGTATAAAAGTAATTATACGTGTGATTTAAAAACAACTTATAAATTTCATACTAAAGTCAAGAAGTTTTAGGTAGTTTTTTATCAGTTTTTATTGATGTTAATTTTTTCTTCGTACCAATTTTGCCGTCCCTAAATTTGCTGCTCCGGGCAATTGCTGTTTTTGCGCTCCCCTAGATCGGGCCCTGTTCGAAGAACCAGGAACCTTTAGGTTCACGAAAACTTCATTAGAATCCGCCATTAATGAGATACAGTGGCACCCCCCAAAGAAGGGGCTCGTAAGAAGAAAAGGAAACAGAATTTTATTCTCTAAATAAATTTTTATAATCACCCAACGAATTTTTCTGAATTTGCATTAAAAATATATTTATCCCGTGAACTCGGCTCCCCCAAGATTATATTCCGAGTGCGCCACTGATGGGATATGTGTCTACATATTTATTTACTCAGCGTACACGTGACAGAGGAAACAAGAGGAAAAGGGGAAAGCCCATGCTCGTTTCACAGCTACCGTGCCCGAGCAATCCTCCGAAGAAACGCCTGGAGTACTCCGGATTGAAGGTTGGAAGCACGAGATTGCAGAGACCGGTAGCGGTGTTACCACGTGGAGTAAGCTCGTTAAGCTCGTGGCTGTAACACGGTCGGAGAATGACAGTCGAGTCCCAGTGTGGGACCCGGTGGAAGCGTGTGTTCGCGGGTAATAAAGTCGCCGGACGTCCAGGCAGAAGTGGGTTTTGTCCTGTGTACCGATAATGGCGGCACTTCATCAAGGCTCCTCGGCAGTAACCCCTCTTCCTGCGGGACACACGTACTCCTCGCGCGTCCTCGTCCCGCAGGAGGCCATCTGTTTCGTCATTACCGGCGGGCAGTAAACCACCTCCCCCCTCCCACCCCTGTCCACGTCCCACGGGTGATACATCGTGTTTTCTTATTTGCTGGACGTGCTGCGGGAAAATCGTCCGAGAAAATCGAGTGATTTGTCCGGGAGGTGTTAATGGTCGGTCGTATACCCTTCAGCCGACCGTGTCTTCAAATTTGTACGCCGTCCTCTGTGTTTTCTCACCCTCCTCTTCCCTACCAGTCACGTAGCAACGACGATCGCGCGTTTTTCCAGCGATCCTTCTTTTACGCGTACCTATAGGTAGTATTGTTCTCGGTGCATAATCTGCCTGCAAGATCGAAGAGTTCTCGATCATTGAAAGATGACTTATAATTTATATTAATCGTGACGAAGATCTAGCGCGTAGCGTCGATCACGAAGGTAGACCGTCTCGCGGTGCAACCCTTTCATGTCCACCTATTTCGAGGATGACGACAAGTTCAGTGGTCGGGTCGACGAGAGGCGAGTAGTCATCGAGTGAGGCGGATGGAAAGGGAGAGGGGAATACGTGCCGCGTATACCGTAGCAGAAGAATATCGTCGGGAGCCGTGAACCTGTCAATAAGGTGGATTCCGAGCTGCTTGTTCGGTAGTGATGGCCTAAAAGAAGTGCCGCTTACACAACGCCGCTAGAGAAAGAGAAAACGAGGGGGAGGGGGCCAGGAGGAGGCGGAGGTGAGTGGATCTGGTCGGTCCCAGCGATCTCGGAAGCTCGACTCACCCTTCTCGGGTCGGCGTGACTTGCAGCTCGATTTCTGGCACACAGAACTGACGGATGCCTGGTCCGGTGCTTTTCTTCGAATGCCGTATCGGGACACGATGATGCTCAGCGCCGCTAGTCATTAGGCGGTATCGGCGCGAGAGATCGTTAAGAAGCAGCCTGTAAAAGGAACGCGTCGATACCTCCGAGACACCAAGCCACGCCGCGTACCCTCCTCCCGAGCTTTGCCCGCTTTCTATCCCCTCGGTGACGTTATGTAATTACCGTCGATGAAATACGCGTCGATCGATGATACCTACCTTCTCGCGGGCAGCCCTTGTCTCGTCGTCCGATCTGTCGGTCTTGGCTCGCGCAGTTCAAGGTTTTCCAGCTTCAATTGTTACAAAGAACTTGAGATTTTCTGGATAAAAGAAATCTTCCGTCTTGAAACACGATCGAGTTGTTCGAGTGGCCCGTTTCGAGCAGCCCACCCTGTATTTACCTTCTCGCCTTTCATTACCAAGGGCACAACGGCGAAAAAGAAGTCGCGACGCGAGTTAAATCGCCCCGCGCCGAAAGAAAAGGTGTGCCTCCAGTAACCATGGCGTAAACCGTAAACCGTAAACCGTAAACGCTTCTTGCCGCGATACCGCGATCGTTGCAGCGGAACGGCGACTTTGTATCACTCTGGGACGCGTCCTTTGTCCGCGGGCCGAGGAATTAACGCGCGATTATGCCCGGTGCATTATACCGTGCCGAATGAAAGACGCGATCACGCTCGACTCATCCCACCGATCCCGGGGCCCCCTTGATGTCGTCGTCGCGGAGGAATGCCAGGGAGTCATCCGTCGGGGATCCATCAGCCGCGATACCAGAACGCTCGGCTTCCACCGGCGAGCGGTGGAAAAAATCAACTGGTTTTATTTGTCGGGGCAAAGTGGGAGCGGAGGGGAGGCGGGGCAGCGTGACAAGAGGCGTAATTACGCTAAACGATTTCCGAGAGAGGCTAACGATTGTAAATGTAGTGGCAAGAAGGATAGTCCCTGTCGAGGTGAGCATTGCACCTTTCAAGAGGCCGTTCCACGTCCTTGCCTCGTGTGAATCGCAAGATTAGCCGATTCACGGTGGTTCTTGTATCGGTGACTCGAGTATACACCGGTCACGGTGACCGGCCTAATGGAACGCACCCCGCTTTTCGACACGCTTTTCTTTGGGGCCCACGGGAGAAGCGCGAGTCCACTGTTGACCGAGCCGAGCCACCGCCCGATCGACGAATGGTCCGCCGCATCGCAACGATGCTCGAAAGTGAACGTCCACTTGAATGATAGCCGGCTATGGAACCGTGTCCACGCCTTCGCCCGCTGGCTAGCGGAACCAAACTGTTTTCGGTCGATTAACGTTGTCTCGCCGTGCTGAGCGACTCGAGGGAGTCGTCTAATTCTCTGCCGATCAAATCGATCGAGTCCAAACATTAATGGCGGGCAGTGAAAGAGGTATTTTTTCAGGAACAGTATACGCTATCGTATCGTGGAGCGCTCAGCACTCTCGCAGGCCCACAACGGCGATCGTTAATCGTTAGTCAACGTCGCAATTTGCGGCTATCACCGATAAATAACGGCAAGTAGCTGAGCGGCTGGATAACCCGCGAGACACGGACGTATTAGAATCGGAGAAGCGAACTTTCGATCGACGATACACGGCCAGCGCGTCGTGGAAGCTTCATTAGCCGACTTTAATTACAGGACGACCAAGAGATCGTTGTCACGAGAACAGGATGGTGGCCGGTTCAATAGACGCCCGACTCACCGGCCATCATTTATCATCCCGAAAGCAATTATCGTAATTAATATCGCCGGCGTGGCAATCGTACACGCGGATGTCGTGGCGCCGATTTTTCTTCCGGTATCAACGATCCGCGTCCGCTCGCGGCTCCATGCTCGCCCGTTAATCAACGAATTCATCGAATCGCGGGCATCACCGAGGCGTCAGGGCTCACCTCCCAACTTCTCTCCTCCAAAAGGACACCGGGGAAAAACGGGCGAGAGATCGCTCGCATCTCTGCATTATATGAACCGTGACCAGGAAACGAATTAAATCGCTGGAAAAGATCGCTGAACCGGTCTTATTAGAGTGTCTTTAGCCGACAAATAAACAGGCGGCTCGAGTGAGTGATTTATTCGTTCCGGGGACGTTTCCCGTAAAATGGTAAATTTGCAAACATAGCCCTGTCACTTTACAGTTTACACCGATTCTCAACAACGACGTATCTAAGTATCGGGCTCATTATCGTCACCTTTATCAATTGCCCAGTGACTGGACCGCCTGGTTACTTGCAAGCCACAGTTTCTTCACGTGGTGTGAAGCTAATTAAATGAGCGCCCGCAATTTTCGGCGTGGAGGGAAGTGACCGGGAGTCGTCGAGCCCGCGACCTCGCGGAGCCCAGTCGAGTGGACGTGAGCGGAGCAATATGATTAATCCAGAACGGCGCGGTGGCCAGAAAGGTCGTCTCCTCGTGGTCTGGGTTAGGTCCGCGGAGAGCAATCCCTGGTGGTATCCTGGTGGTGGTCGAGTTGCCCGTATAAAGCAGCCCCGTGGAATGGACTCGGAGCCAGCTCCCCTCGCCTCTGGTCACGAGCTGTCTTGGCCCTGTCGCGGTCTGTCCCTAGACGGGATGCGGTCGGCCCTCTAACCCACCGCCACTCCACCCCTTGCCCCTCTGTAATTTTAATAAGCCATATTACGAGCTCGTGCCTACGGAAACAGCTTCCTTTTGTGGAGGACGCGTCCCTCGGCTCCGTTAATGTTTCTCGGATAATACGTTTCCCTTGAACGCATCCCAGGACCTCGATATCGATTTGTACGTTTCTCGGAAGCAGTTAGAAGTCGTAGGCACTGTGTTTCGCGTTTTGGGGGTGGGTTCAGAGTCTAGGTGCCGCGAGACACTGGCGAGAAAAAGCAATTTAAGGGGCGGAGATTAGCGGATTACGCGTTTGTTTCGTTCGCTTAGGAGGCCACGGGGGCCGTTTGGAATAAATGGGATATCGCTTTAATGAATTCTCCGGCGGAACGTCAGGAGGCGTCATCCCCAGCGCAGAAGGCGGTTGCTCGGGGATTAAGTGGGGCAATCTGCGGCATTTTTTTCCTCGCAAACGGCCAGATTTTTATGCCTAATTAATCGTCGGTTGTACGAGGGTCCCGGTAACGGGGATTACGCCGAAATTCGCGCGATATAACGTCTTTCAGCTGGGGCGATGCGATGATTTGTGCCCGCGATTACGAAATTATACCCCTCTTAATTAGATTTTATAGAAAGGCCCGCGGTGGATCGTCGATTATCCGGAGCCGAGAGATGGTTATTAATTTCGCTGGTCGTATCGGTGATTCATAGCCACGGAGTGGTGACGATAAGCGCAGCAAAGGGGAATTCTGTGCGACAAGAACGAGTTAGAAACTACTTAGCGACCATGTGCATTTGTTCTTCCAAAGGGTTAATCGTGGACGAAGAAGGGAACACCCAGGACACTTTTCCCCCGTGATTTATCGGTCGCGAGGCACGGCAGCGAGAAACGCTACCGGCGCGGCGAGAGCGTTTGGTAGTCAGGGAAGAAACTGCAGGAGCCCAAAGTTATCCGCGAAGTTTCGAGTGCAGAGCCAGTTGATTTATCGGGCTCATTACTGCCAGGAAAGAGGGAGGGCTACAGCAACAGCCACCCCAGCGGCGTGTTTTACAAGACGGCATTAATTGCTCGAATTAAATATGCACCTCTCTCCGTGGCGTAATTTATTTCGGTTTCCTTAAGCACTTTAAGTCGTCGGGAACTCGCCGCCGCGGCATCGCCGGAGCTTTCCACGGACGTTAATAATGGCTGCGTAGGATATTAATTGACGCCGCTCCTGTAAAAAGCTCCCTCTACGCTTTAATCTTGACCGCGGACCGCTTCTTCCTCCTCACTGCTATCTAAGTAGTTCACCTCGCTTGTCTCTCTTCTACTTCGAACGCCATATAAAGACGATCGCGCAGCGGTTATTTCGGGGATTTAATTGACGGATCGTCGTCAGGAAAAGAAAGTTTAAACTCGTACTTTTGCATATCTGCATGACAAAGTGAATACTACTTAGGCTTTAGACGATGCCTTTCTCTGTGTATACTGCTACTTAGTAGGTGTAGTAAATGACGCTAATAGCTGCTAAATATTTTTGTTTATAATATTAAAATCGCGGAGCGCCGAATTACCGGCAAGGGGCTATAACACCACCTTTTCCTCTACGATTATTTTGGTGTCACTACTTACAATTAGTCTATTTTACAAATCCCTAAAATCTATGGAATATTGGGTCGTGGTAAAAGTCAGCTCGCTTTATTGGTCTAAAGTCTATTAAAAAAGTAAAAATATATTGTAAAAGTATAAGTGTAATAAAGAAATAGATTTCCCTAATTGAACCGTCCGCGCTGCTCCATTTCGCCGCTCCATGTAGTCTCCAATGGGGATAGGGGAAACGGAACGAGAGGTGACATATATATTTCTTCCGGCCCTAGGCGACCTTCGTAGCTTTTTTTCCAGCGTCCTTGTCTTGGCACCTGGGGCGTGTTTATTTTAACGCCCGAAGCGGTTTGACCCAGTTCCCTATTTCTCTTCCACTCGCTCAGCATGCGTGGTCAGCGAAATCGGAGGAGTCGGCGAGCCCAGCCAGCCGTTAAGGTAAACAAGTTCGAGCGCCAGGACAATCGACGCGAAAAAAAACGTGGGAAAATAGAAACCTGATCCTCGGTTGGGGTCGTAAGCTGGGTGTCTCGCTCCTCGCACCTCTCGCTCTGCTCCCATTGATCTCGTTGTCGAATGCACGGAAGCTTCGGGTGGGGAGCCGTAGACGGCTCTAGAGATCAGGCTTACTCCCTCGAGCTAACCTAATCTGGCTAAACTCGCGCTTTCGAGTAACTTCTCCCGATACATATAGGAAATACTAGTTACTGGTTAAATTTCAACGGGCTGAGTGTCAATCCAATAATTAAGATTTGCCAAGACTTGTCGCGTCTCCATAATATAATTTATAGGTACGGTAGGGGAAGTCTTTGGAGAGCATATAAGTAAAATTAGAAAATAATCCACGACTACAACACCCGTGGGTTCGCAAGTCGACAGATTCCAATAAGGAAGCTCCATTAATGAATGATCCTCTCGTTCACAATTCTGCATTGAGCCAAAGTCGTATCAAGACCTCTGAACAAAATATGTTAACTTTGTACCTGAACACCCGACTGACTTTACGACCTAGCCATCCCTCCGTCATCAAGTATATAACCCTCAGCTTCGAATATTGTTTCAGAAATGCCTGGGACGAGGAGCGCCGAGCGCAGAAAGCCCTCTTCCTGCTGAAGACTCGAGACCGCCGAATAGCCTTCCTCGAGAAGCGCGTCGCGCAGTTGGAGGACGTCGCGGCGGACATACACCAAGTCAGCCTTCGAAGCTCCTCGAGGGTGTCGACCCTGGAGGGTGACAAGGAGGCAACCTCCGACCTGACGCGAAGCGAGAAGTCATCGCGGACGGGCGACGAGACGGACGACACCGCCATGGACAGCTTCGACAAGAAAGTGGACGAAGACTGCCCGACCTCGCCGGGGAATCGAGTCTCGGTGCCGTCCCTGAAGCTGTCCAAATCCTCCGCTTCCAACTCCGAGATGGACATCTTTTCTACCCCTGCGATGGATCTAATTCTCGAGAGGAGAAAGTACCTGGCCACTAATGAGCGCGTTTCTAATCGAGATCAGATTTTGGAGAAAGTAACCAAGGCAGAGAAACTTGCCGAGAACATCGTGGGCACCAAGAGCGAGTCGAAGCTGAAGACAGTGAATAACCAACGAGCGTTCGACGTTGATAAGAACGATGCCGCAGAGGGACGGGGGGAAAAAGTAGCTTGTGGGAGGAACGTTGAAGAGAAAGGTGGTGCTAGTGTGTCAGTGAGAAAGTGTGATGGGCAGAAGAGCAACAAACAACAGCGAGAGAACTTGCCGAGGACCTCTTCGAGCGTTCCGTGGATTCGAGCGAAGCACAGCTTGCGGAAGAAGCTCCGCGGCTTCGAGCTGAAGGCTGGAAGAGGCGCAGGGGAGCTGCCCGCTGGAGACGGACACCTAACGTTCGCCGCGTTCGGGTGAGTGCGGATCGTTATCGTTTTAAACCACCTGTTCCATTAGGGAGCGGTAACTCGCATGACAAATCGATCCTCCAACCGAGGTTGGGAAACACTGATCGATCCAGTAAGGCACCGGCCAGAGTCCAAGGGATGGATGTGCTCGGTCGGCGTCACGTAGGGGTCGATTTTTCCACGAGCGATCCAGTCCGCGCGCATAGACATGAAAATGCATGTAATTAGCTGAAATTGATGTTGAACCGCGAGCACGGCCGCAATTTTAATCGGCTGTCGTATGATAATTACGCGTGGCAGCCAGCCCTCGACCCACGCCGGATAAATCATCGCTCGCTGCCGCTCGCGCCGCGCCGTCCACTGGCCCGCGCAACGATTCCCAGGTATTCATTTACTTCGTATTAATCAATGCGTGAAATTGATTACGGCTAGTCGTGCTAGCCCGTAACGAGGGTTGCCCCGATCGGCCGGGGAGAGACGTTGCATGGGAAAAGAGGCGTTCTCTGGCACCCGCCGCATAGGAAACCTTCTTCTCCCTTCAGATCCGATAAGGCAGGGGGGACGCGGACACTTATTCTTCTCGATTCTTCTATGCTTCACTTCTATGATGGCGTGTTGGCGGGGGTAAAAAGTAGGTATAGTTGGTCGATAGAACGGAAGGAGAGAAAAGGAAGATGCCGTTTCTCGTCTTGGGCTTGCTAGTGGACTATAATGTACATAATTTCTTGATTCACTTGTTCGTTTTCATTGCCCAGTGACATTATGATTGAAAAATTCTTCGTTTCCATAGCTGACTCGCGTGCAAGAGTGCTGTTACACTTTCTACCAGAAACGACGCGATTGACGGAACAAGTCGGCGGTATTTTTGCTTCCCCGACGGGTGTCGCAACGAGGAGTAGAGGGATCGAATCGATCGTCGTCACGACTCGGGAAAGACGCTCCTTAAATCGTAGACTCGTTACCCCGATCCGATCTCCACGATAGCCGAGCTAACAGGCATTACGAGCAGCGCGGCAAAATTGTCAGCGGTGACGAAATCAAGGGGTTTCGGACGTGTCGTGACAGCCAACCACTCGATGACCTCTGACCTTGGCAACTCGCGTTCGGGATCGCCGATCTACCGCTTCGTTCCCGCAGAACCGATTCAGGATCCAGGCTCGCTGAGGGGCAGTTAAGTAATTGTCTGAGACGATTGTGACAACGTTCATCCAGAGTAGAATATTATTCTTCTCAATCAATGAATTCAGTTTTTCCCAAATTTGTGCTAATGCTGTTTCTCTACTCTGTGTTTTTTTCACCTCCTTCGTGAGAAAGTAAATAAATAAATAAATCCAGGCCCCTATAAAAGGCGAAAACTAATCCCAACGTCTGTTACTTCACACTCCCTGCAAACTGCCGCCAAGAAGGCCTTCGCCATGCGTCGATTTTCCTCTAATACCCACAGCTTTAAACACACGATAATTAAGCGCGCAACAGTCAATGCCCCGCCACGTATGCGATACATCCAAGCTAATTGCACGTTCCGCGCGTTTAACGCGCAACAATGAAAAAAAATCGCTCGCATCTTTACGAGCCCCGTGCGCCGCTAGATCGCGGAGAGCCGATCGAGTGAAGCAGAGGCGAAAAAAAGATATCGAAAAGAAAATGGGTTAATCGTCTGGGATCGGCGTTTGCCTCGGAGCCGGAGCCCGTAAATAATATCTTTATGGGTCGCATAATGCAACAATTAAATTATGCGCGTGCCCGAGTCGCAATTTGGACGGAAGGGCTGGTCCTCTTATTTACATTATCACCTCGGGTATTCCGCGATGTCCGCGACGACGCTCGCTGCGATATATCTTTATAGCGCGCTCGTAATTCGCCGTCGGCTCGGTTCCTGGATGTTCGCAGTGGTGGTCAAAAGAAGCTTGCAAATATCAGCTTTCGTGGGTACCTACATATCGGTAACTCTGGCGCTGATTCATGGCCCCTGTGTGGATATCATTGCTAATCAAGCGGGCGCTGAGAAATATCCCGACTCTATGTTAAACAGAATTACGCAGCAGCTTCTGTTGAAATTCCCGTATTTTAAGGCTTCCTTTGACCATCACTGTGTATATTGGTTACGAGCGTATCGCGAGCGTCGGTTCCACGTCAAAATTAATCCCCGCCGCCGAAACCGAGCGAGCCGCTCGAGTTTCAGCAGGGCGCACACGGCGCGCAGGATGTTAATTGACGACGTTCCGAGGGAATATTATGAAAATGCGCGCGTCAGTTCGACCGACCGGATCGGCCGAGGCAGCGAGTCGTTTGCGTAATTTGTTATTGCGTACGCGAAACGCTCGGTATATGGAATTAACGAGCGGGCCCATTAAATTTAACGACCATTGACTCGGACGTCCACGTGGATGGTCGCTGCTGTTAACTCGATCGTCAGAATGCGATCTCCTCTTCCCTTCCCCGGGGAGATTCATTTCTTCGGCTTTTCCTGCCGTCAACCTTTTTGCCACTTGTCCATTTTTCTCTTTGCTTCGATTCCTATCGCGTCGCCGTTGATTCATCTCTTCATCCTCTACGACTCCAGCAGTTCACAATTTCTGATCCGCATCTAATAAATTAAGGAATCTTCCAGCGAGAATTTCAGTCACTTCCAGTTCGACGTCTCGCCGTTTCGCTCTGTGTCCACCTTCTTACCCACTTCGATTCCATCTCGATCGTCTGTCCCGTTTCCCGCTCGCCGTCCAATCTATGCCGTCCAATTAGCAGAATCTCGACGACACCGTGGCGGACATTAAAAGAGGCGCAGCGGGATGGACGGACACGGTGACAAAGGTAACGGGGCGTCCGGAGTGTCGGTGATCTCGAGGAGCCGAAGGCGAGTGGCATCTTCACTCCGCGCACGTTTCGCGTTTCTTTCAGCCGAGAGCTGCCGAACCTCCAATTAAAGCTAGCCATCGCGGCCGAGCTGGCAGCTACTTGTCCCTCGCGTACGCTTCGATTCCCGAGATTCGAGCAAACAGATAACGCGCCACGAAGATCGAACTCTGCCGAGCGTGCACGTGAAATCGGAATCGCCCTCGAAGGCCGCGTTAACCTCCAGCCACCCCACCACTCGAGGCTGTACCAACTGCAGCTATTTATTAATCAACATCTCCCACCAATTCCAATCTTAATTCCGCAGAATTGAAATCGAATCATCGGATCGCTAAAAACTGCAGTCGCGCAGCTAAACGCTCCGGTATTTGGTTATCAGTGGCGCGCGGTAAGGAGGTTCGCTATCGCAGCGCTACTAGCAAAAGGACGACGTGAAATATCGCGATTCCCTCGAATTCCACCGCCTCGATCCGGAGATAATCGCTGAAATTAGAGTCTGAAATTAACGAGGGGCAGCTCGGAAGCGTATCTGCGGTTCTCGCGCGGCGGCCAGCCACTGAACAAGCCTGATACGTGAGGAGACAGCCGCTATCTCTTTGCTGGCAGATTAGCGATCTTCCGGGCGTTCGTCCACGACGAAAATGACCGACGATCGGTGCTTTTATCAGCCGGCGAGGGGGGGCCGGGGACCGAGACATCGGTGGTGAGCAGCGATTTGCATAAACGTCCACGGGGACGTTGTTACCCCATCGCGACGCGACACGCATCTCGTCTTCTCCGCGCACGCAGACTGACGCGTGTTCCAAGCTTATCCGCGACCCTGATCGTGATTCATCGATCGATCGGTCTCGCTCCTTCGCCCTGTTTCGCCGGTAGCCGGCTGATCCTCTTACTTTCACCTTCTCTTTCTCTCCTCCTTTCTCTTCCCCCTTAATTCCCCTCGATCGACCAACTAACGAGAACGACGCCGCCGGCGCCCAGCCAGTGTATACCTAAATTACGCGGCGAGCTGCTGCGGGATGCGCCAAGCCGTTTCAAGGTCCGCTAACGGTCCACCGTTACCAATGGGAGTCGCCTCGAAGGACGAACCTTCCACTCGCGGACCTTTTCTTCTTCGCCGGACGTTCTCCAGATCCGCAGCTCATTGGGACTTACGAAGTCGACTGGTCCGTTAACTCTGAGAGCGCGACAGGAGTACACCTCGCTCGTAAATCTCCAACTCGTTTCAGCCGATCGCGAAGTGGCGCAAAAATAATACAGGGGGACACTGTAATTTTAACCGGACATAGTTTGCGCCTGCGAGTCCTGGGACCCGGCTAGGCGGCCGCGCAGTCATCGGAGACTACGAACGGTGTAATCCAGGGGGGTCTATAACCCTGGAAGAATCCTGCTTTCCTGTACCTGCCTCTCGACTCTCGAGCTCGTTACGCATGCTAACGCGGCCTCGCCGAACAGGGGATTAGTTAATCACGAGTGAACGAAATTCTTGCTGTCTTATATTCGAAGAATCCTTCGGAGTGGATGCTTCCTCTGTGTCGTTCCATTCGAGGATCGAGTGCTCCCGAAATCGGCGTCCAAAGAACTAGTTTCATCGACTACAGCGCGGACTAAGTAGCCGTCCGAGGACAATGGCCGTGCTACCTTCGCAGCGAAACGATATACGATTATTTCGAGCGATATATCGCCCCCGTGAGGCTGGCCGCTGGCGAGACGGTAAAAGGACCTTTCTGGAGATCGAGATAGAGCTTATTGTCCTGAAACGACGCCGGGGCAGGTGTGTACGCTTAACAAATCGACCGTCGCTGCGGCGGAGGCCGAGTACGACTCTCTCGCGTCTCCCTTTCTTTGTCTGTCTTCTCTTACTAACCGGCACCGCTCATTTCTTCAACGAGTTTCCTTGATTAATCGCGTCTGACGGAGCATGGTTGCGGGGCCACTGAAAATTCGGACATCGGGGACACCGCTGACGCGGAGGATGCAGCTGCGTGTCAATTTTGAAATTCTCAAGGAATTTCACGGACACTGATGAATGAAACTTACGCTCCGTTCTCTTCCGTCGCATCCTGAATGCTGCAATGTTGCGTTCGAAAGAAATGAATTCCTGCAGCGATAGAATTTCGGTGGGACGAGTTCCTTCGATGTTCGAATGATAAATGGAATCCGCGAACGAGGAGTCGCGAACGTGGCAGATGTTGCGAATTCGCGGCGCACGGGTGGTAGGGAACTCGGAAATGCCACTATGTTACTCTCGCTTTGTAAGAATTTCATCGCAGCCTTAACGCTGCGTTTGAACGTGCCAGTTAAAAATAGATTATTTCCATGAAAATTCATGAAGACGTTATTAACGCGATGCTCGCCGGATAATGTATGAAACGTAAGGTTCGCTCAGCTGTGGCGCGCTCGATCTTAGCTGGCTGTTCCGCCCTTGCCTCCCCTCTTGTCTCGTGTCACGGGAACCAATTAAAATCTGGAAAAGCTAAATCCCGTTTACTCGTCCACGGCGCGCGATTAATTCGTCGTCGGCCAATTAAGCCCGCGATAACCGCTGAATTAATTTCATCGCGATTTAGTTCGGAATGGTATCAATTACCCGGTTCCCTCGCTAATTAACAGCCTCGCTCTTAATTGATTGGCAACGTTGACCTTGGCAGGAAAGTAAATTCGCAACCGCGTGTTGTCGGTAATTACGCGATGAAAAGGCTGCGCATTTCTGCACCCTCGCTGAGTTGCGCGGATCCTGAAGACAATTCAGAGGTTCAACCAGAACGAGCTGCAACAGTTCACCCCGAGTCCTCCTTCGGGACTCACAAGGGAACATATCGAACCCGCACACGCCGACATTTTGTTTTATTTTTTTTTATTTCACGGGATAATCCCTTTAAATACAAGAACATCTAAAACTTAACAAGAGTCTGAACCCACTTACAACCCAATCTGTATATTTCGCAATTAACATTGCATCAGGGTGCAAAAGTGCATGGATGAACACAAATTTGATTTTGCGAGATTTTGATGAAACTCTGCAAATCTGCAAAATACTGAAAAATATTTCACACGTATTTTTTTTATCGGCATCCCTTCATATTGAAGGGGTAAACGGAGCCCCTGAAATTGGGCGTCGAAAATATATGTTTTCTGAAATTTTCTAAAAACTGAGTAGGATGTTGAATTCGTCTTTTAAAACACACACAGCTCAAAAAAGGATATTTTCTTCTACAGCCAATAGTGCTCGAGATATTCCAGAAAATATGTTTCCGATCCCAACTTTAGGGGCTGATTGCACCCTTTAAGAAAAAAAAACGTATCAAATATTTTTTAATACCAGGTATTCTACAAATCTACAGACTCTCGTGAAAATCAGCGTGTGCGGGTTCGATATGTTCCCTTGTTAGAATATGTACCGAGAGAACGAAGAAGAAGAGGAGAAGGAGGAGAAAGCAATAAAATTTCCAAGGGTGGGGGATGGTTTTTAAAGCAGAATCCAATGTCAGTGATTGATGAAGGGTCGGCAGCAGGGTGGTCGTGGCACGAGCAAAAGACAATGCAGGAAAATTAAAACTGTCCTCGATGGCAGGAATTGATTTCGCGCGTCGCCTGGCCACGGCCCGCGGAGAACAGGTGAGCGAGTATCGCGGCTGGAGAGGTTGCAAAAGTACAAAGTAATCTAGCTCGGTATGCCGAACGTGCCGAGGAGAGCGATTCTCTCCTTCTCCGCGGAGAGTGACTCCTCTGCTTTCACGATAACGAGCCACCGTCTATAAATCATAGCCGCGCGAGGATCGTTTCCGTGTAGGCCGCGGCCCGAGCGGAATTCTCTCACCCGCGAGTCTAATGGCTTCGTTTCCTCGCGCGCTGGACGTCGCGCCGCCTCGAAATTCAGCCACGTGGGAGGAAAGGAAATAGAGAGAGCCCTGTAATGGATGGACGTTGATTCTTTTCGCGTCGAGTATCACGAGTGTCCTCTGCGAGCACCTCACCCAAGCGAGCATAGAACTTTAGAAGCGTTACATTACGCCGGACGACCGCTATAAATGCGAAACCGGCGGAATTGACAGGAAGAGGTATCGCGGAGAACACGGAAGGAATCACTCTTGCTAAAATGGCAAAAGGACGCCGAGCGCCTCGGCTGGGTGGATCCTGGAGGCGATTTAAAATGGAAAACGTCCACTGGACAGGAGTCGCGCGTGAAAGGCGATGGTCCAGCTGTACTCTGCTTCGGATAACGCGCGAGAAAGTTACACTTCGCCGCGGCGATTTGCGAACGATCGTTTCGCTGATACACGTGCACGATCGCCGCGCCTCTTTCGCGAGACTTTTCCAAGTCTCCAACGCGAAGAGGGCCCCTGGTGAAATCGTGGAAAAGCAACGCTCGCTGCTCAGTCCCCTGAGCCTGGCCACGAGCTTCTCGCGAATCTAGCCGCGGCGATCTCGCAGCCTCGGGAATTAAAGCGGCGTCCTTTCGAGCTAGAAAGTGTGAAGCCGTTGCGTGTCTTCCACCCGCTGGAGATCGCACAGTTAAACGACGTTGCGTGCGCGCTAGCGTCGAACCCTCGCGACAATGAATCGCCGCGAAGAAATCTTATCGAAAGATATGCAGGTAACTGATTTGCGCCACAGCTGCAGAGATTATTTTCAAACGCATCCTCCTTTCGTCACGAAGATGCATTGACAACGCGGAGCTCGGGTCCAGCGAGACTCGACGAGGCAATCATCGATTTTTGGATTCGAACTGTCAATGATTCAAGGGAGAACCGACGGCCCCTCGTTTCACGGAAGCGTGCCGCGAGACAGTGCAGAACAGAGGGCGATTTATCAGAAGCTAGCTAGCGATGCGGCTAGGGATGACTGGTGCATCGCGAAGTCGGTGCGCTATGCACCAGAAGCAAATCGAGACCGCCGAGACGACCAGGAGAAGCTTATCTCGCGTGGAAGATGCTCCCTGGACCGCGATCGCATAAATCCAGGTCAAATCGAATGACCGGCGTGTTCCCCGGAGATCGCGACTCGCTTATCAGGAGCACCTTGAAGGGAATAAATTGCGCGTCTCTTGCGCCGCGGCCAGCACACTTTTCCAACATTGCCTGAGAGCGTCCGGGGGAATTTTATTTAAATCACGGTGAAAACTGGGCGCGAGGCTGGGCGCATTCCGTGTAAATCACTTCTGCCGGTGAAAAATCGCGAGGCTTCTTAATTCCCAGCGATTAATCAGTGCCAATCAATGTGAAAGTTAATCAGCATCGGTCCGAGTCAAAGTCAATCAGATTCAATCGGGTGGTTCGCTTCTTTTTGAGAAATCGCGCGTCGTTAGGAGACGCTGATTATGTAGATCGTTTCGGTTCGACAGATAACTAATCGCAATACGGTTTATCGTAGTAAAGTGGGCTCGTACTGTTACCTGTTATTGCGCCAGAGTTGATTAAAATTAATACCCTACAGTTTTTCTCCCGCCGCGAAACACAATGAATGACAGTAATTATTCCAGTAAAAAGCAGATGATCACTGGCGCAGTTAACTTGGAGTGAGTTTTCGCTTGTATCCAGACCGAGCAGCAATCGGTCGGAACGAAACCGATCGAAGAAATCGATTGCCTTTTCTTCCCGTCGTCCTTTTTTCGTCGCGTGCCTGCCGATGAGCCGTCGTTGACAGCTGACAAAAAACGATCGGCTTCGTTTTGCCTCCTCTGCTACAGAAGAGGAGAACTTTGTCTAGAGCACGAGACTTTATTGAACGCCATGTCACATTGTG
Organism: Andrena minutula; assembly: GCA_929113495.1. NCBI lineage: Eukaryota > Metazoa > Arthropoda > Insecta > Hymenoptera > Andrenidae > Andrena > Andrena minutula. The sequence continues at coordinate 600,006 of OV815993.1, forward strand.
CTCAACTGGCTTTCCTCGAGCCACCACTTGCCGCGTCGATCGCTCCGCGAAATAAGATCACCGTGGTGCTCAAGTTACTTGGTACCGGCGCTTCGCAAAGCTAGTTTCCTAGGATGCTCGGAGAATATCCATAGACTGTACGTTACGCTTCGAATTCACGAGTTTTAAGTAGTTTGGGGAGTAATAGGTCAGACACGCGAAAGATCTTCTTCGTCGATCCTTTGTCTTCCACCAATCTTTCTACGTTAAAATCAACCACGTCCCTTCAACTTATTATGAAAATGAACTTCTGAAGACAAACTTCTGAAGCCTCTTGATTTCAGAAGGATAGCTCAATTTGTCAAAGATTCGTGGTAAAATTCTCATCCAGTATTCCTGTCGATCCCATTTCTCTCCTTCCCAAAGGACAGCACTGAGTTCTGTTTGAAACAGAATAACAGACTTCCCTATGGACTAGAAACGGAGTAAAGTAGAGCACCACTGTAGCAGTCCTTCCAGTAAATATTGCTGCCCCAGTGTTTCCAGCTTTGTAAGCTGTCCGCAACGTTACCATGCTCAATCCGTCATACGTTTCGACGTCCGGCGAATGTTAACACGACTTAACCGACCACCAGTGGTTAGGTGTCTAAAAATGGCCAGAGTGTGCCTTAATTACGATTAACTTGCAAGCCTCTAACGAAGCCGTTCTACGCGTATTCTCTTTGACAGGATCAACGAGCATGAAACATCCTCTTAACCGGTTATTAGTCTCTGAAATCATCCTCAGCGACTGCATAGGATCTCCGAAGACAAGCTTTTTCTTTGCAATCTTATCAGCACGTGTGGAGAGGGTTTAATGTAAATGTTTCACGTTTTGTGCCCATTCAAAGATGCACTACAGGTACAGACAGAGCTTTCGCGTAACCATGAGATACAAAGAGAGGACGGGAGAAAACAGGTAATATCCTCCGAGGGGACGATACACTAGGTTCTCGATCGATCAAAATCCCAGCGATTCCATCAGAAAGTTGTCCATCACGAGAGGCGTCGAGGTGGGCCCAAAAGGCCTTCGAGATTACTCAAGCGGCCGCGAAACGCGACGCCTTCTCACAGAAAATTCGTCCTGGGACTCGGATCGTAGTCCTTAAAAGGCGTGTCGCTCCTTGACCCACGGTCTTGCCCATCCGTCACGCTTGTCAGCTTTCGGGACACGCGTATCCCCCGGCTTCACACTGTTACCTCCTCGAGTCTCCCACGGAATTCATAAAATCGCCTGCGAGACACTGCTTCCATCGAAGTGAAACGTTTCACGCGTCCTCGCTTCGCCCCGCAAGCAAGATCCAAGAGATCCAACCAAATAAACGCAGAAAACCCGGGGAAAACGAATGCGAGGGCCGAGAATCGGTTGGTGAGATGGCGAGTGATGCAGCTCGCAGGAAGAGGGCGGCAAAGGAGGCGTCGATAAGTCACTGTTAAACGGAAGTCGCTGGGAACCGGTTGCTCGTCACCGTTCCTCCGCGCCTTCAATTATTCCACGAGGATCGAGCAAGCGCGAGGAGGAACATTGTATAAATCGTGGTGAAATCGTCGTTGCGCGTAATCGCCGAGAAAATTGCACTTTTATGGCCGCCTCATGACGCGAGGCGGACATTATACGCGCGATCCCGGTCGCGGATAGGAGGCCGGACGCTTGACAAACGCGGATCCCAGCCACGGTGACAGCCTCGCAATTTCCCGGCGCGAGCGTCCGCCTCGATTACCCGTCGGGCCGAACGAGTAATTGATTCGGCGCGTTTAATTTCACGAAAATTGCCGGGACTGAGAGCGAGCGCCAAGTGCCGCTGATGGTTATAATTTACGGAAACAGAACTGGTCGGCTGACCGCATAAAGCACCCCGAGAGCACCGTTCATTATTCAGCCGGGCTTGCTTCTCTTTGCCGAGGATTTTCGCCGGGAGGTGCGTCTTCCTCGACGCTCTCTACGCCGCGGCTTTCTTCCATGGAAACTTCCGGTTTGCCGGCTGAAGCAAGGGAGAATCCCTTGGCCTGGCGCGTTCAGAGTTTTACTTGTGGGGACGGGCACGGATGATTCCAGGGAATTTGTTCGCGAGGAGTAGTCGATTATACCTTTAGAGACGTTGGTGGACATACACTTACAATGTTTATTATACTATGTAGGCGAAAAAGAGATCCCTCGGGCGACGGGACTCGAACTCAAGATCGGCGGGACCAATTCCCTCGACGCTGACTCTCCGATCTTAATCTTTTCCGAACTCTACAAATACCGTGTGGCGACACCGTCAGCCACATGCCCACCTCAGAGCCAATTATGACGTACCGCTGATAACGTTTATGTAGTACACCTGCGAGTGTACCGCTGCTAGAGGTCTTGAGAATTGAGTCGTGTACTTTTCGTGTATTACTGCTCGCGGGAAGATCACGAGACTAGGCTGGACAAAGACGATGGACCCGATCCTCGGTCGCTTGTACCGCCTGATTGAATCGGCTCGATAGGTACACGTCCTCCCTTTGTCACGGTGCGTATATTCGTACAGACTCAATCGCCATTATTCTCAGCCGGCTGGCTGGCCAGTGTAAACCGGTTATCTTGATTTAATAACCGTCGATGTCATCCGAGTCAATCATCGTGCACGATCGTAGGTACAACGCGCGCGGCACGGCGATCAGGATTAAAGGCGAACGACAAGGCTGCGCTCTTCGCGTGGCGATGTTTCGCGAGGTTGGCTATGCGACAGGGCGAGGAGGACACGAAACGAGGACGCTTTCGAAGCGGTCGGGTTGGCAAGCTTTCAGGGCAGCGCGCTGAAGATGGCGGGCACGTCGGCTCCAGGACGGCTAGGGACGGGACAGGTTTCACCGTTTACGCTCGGGTCCGCGATTTTTCATATTCGATTAATCGACGCGGCCCGAACGTCAGCCGAAACGCTTAATAGCCGGCCGCGAGCCGCTGTAACTTTATTAACCCGCGGGACCTCTCTGCCTCGCCGACGCGGTTATCTCCCACTTCCTTCGGGATTGATATGCCAATTAAGCGATACCTCGGGGCTCGGACCGCCACAGCCACGCGTTCTCCGCTGGACGACATGCGTTGCTCCTTGCGTTGTACCGTTTCAACCGCCTGCAACGAAAAGGGAACACTCCTGGTGTCGCTGCGGCGGTTCTTACGGATTCGAGGATCGTATAAATCCTTGCCACTTCTGCTGCGAGAAAACCGGGCCACGCAGCTGAGTCACTGATGTCCACAACTATTTACTTTCCACGTCGCGAAATGAAAACGGACTAAGCTTCGAGCATCCGATCCGAGCTTCACTCCTTTTTTCTCTCTGAGCTAAGAAATCGCACAGCAAAAATTACGAAGCAGAAATAAGACTGACAAACCAGGGCGAAGTTTAGGAAAAAAATACATTGCCGGCTGTTTGTAGTAAAAATATACGGCTGGGAGCAAAAGCTTTTAGCCAGATACGAGATTGCCACATTACACGGCGGACACACAGTCGCAGTTGGCGGACGTGAAGTGGCAGGCGCGAGGAGGGGGTCTTTAGAATTCGCGCGGCCGGCAGAGAAAAATATCCGAGATGAAATCGGCGAGGGTCAAAATGCATGACAAATAACGCGGCTTGTCCACCGCGGAATGAAACAAAACCCCGGCGAAGACGCCACGGCCGCTTTGTTCCCATTGTGGCCGGTGTCACTTCAAGGTAACGTTGCATTCGGCCGGAGCGCGCGGTGTCGGGTCGCCATCAGATCACGCTTGATAAAGGGACGACAAATTGGTACCACCCGAACGACTGCTGCTCTTCGCGGAAGATCCGACCGCGATAACGTTCGTGTCGATAAACACGCTACACGGGCCCCGTCTCTCGCGATTTCATGCACGGCCGTGCGCAATTTTCGTACGTGTTTCCGGTACGTTTGAAAAATTGTCGCTCTTTGCGCGGCGGATCGTTCGAGTCGCTTGAACGGTGGCCTGCGGCAGGCATGCAGCGCATCTGGTACAACAGAGGGGACGGTGAGAAGTTACGAGTCAGTCGCCCGGTGGACACGGCAGATACAGTGAACAGAGTGATGTAACAGGCGAGAGCTTCGAATGACGACCAGGTTTCGCGAGATTTCAGTCATAATCGTCACTGATCGAATTCAGAAGATTTCTAGTTGAAAAGAGACCACGAACGTAAGCTACGCATCTGTTTCACTCACCTCTACGTCAAACGCCACCCCTAAAACTGAACCCGCTGTATTAAATTCAATGGAATCAGTCGTAATCTGCCATTGTCGTGGCTGCGCTGAACATCGTACAAACGCCACAAAAGGCTGTGACGGTGTCGAATGAGAGGAAAATTGACGTCTGCGAGTTCGATCCTGCCACCGATATATCCGTTATAAAGTCGTCGCGACACGGCAGCGCGATATCGATACACCGAGTCCGAGGAGCACTTTGCAGAGATATCGATCTGCCGTACGGTACACGATCCGATCTCCGGCGCTGGGGTCGTTTATGGTCGCGACTCGTGTAACAGCGATGCCGATTGCGTCCCTGTACGATGCAAATTAATCGGCCGTCGTTATTACTCCAGCGACGGTCTCCTTTGCTTGGCCCGAGCGTCCTGGAATCGTTAGACGCGGGCGCCCTTTCCTAAGCTGCTTGGATTCCTCGATTTATACCCGACGATCGCGAGCACACTCTCTCCGGCAACGAGAGAACTCTACTCCACGCTGCGATAATTCTAAAGCAACGATCCCCCTTTCTTGTTCGCGTTAATTGCCCGGTTCAACGCGTCGCGACGGCTCGTTACTCAGCGACGCCGATTGTTGCGTACAATCGATTACGCGAACCGGAGGAAATCGCGTGGGTATCGGCATAAAAAGCGGAGAAGGAAGGGATTGAATATTTCTGAGCGTTCTCCGGGAGACGATTAACCTTCGGCCTCTCGCATAGTTAGCCTCCGCGAAGTGACGTCCATGTGCAGGCGCGTATACAGCGAGACCTCGAAGCGTCCGTTCGGCGGCGTTTAGGGGAACGCGATCGGCCGAGTTTCGAAAGAGGGGGCCCACGTTTACGCGCACGATAGCACGTAACGAGCAATTGGCAGGGGCGTTTTGTTGGCCGAGCTAAAGCGAGAACACCGGCCAGAGCTCGGGTATTTTTGAGTAATTGCCGGTATCACGCGACGCCGAAGGTGTTACTTGGTTGCAAACCCTCCCTCCTTGACCCGGCCGTCGTCTTCCACCCGGTGGGCTGGCTGCTTTTCCCTCGGCAAGCTTGCTTTGCCCCCCCAGACACGGCAGTTAAGCAAAACTTGGAAACTGGTAGTTGGACGGTCGTCGCATGACTCCGATAAACGATTATGCCTTAACGGACCTAGCGGCGGGGCCCTTAACGACCGGTTGCTTCAAAGCTTTCTCACGACATCACAGCGCCCTGGCTGCTGATCGACGCGACGCGACGCACCGGACGGGCCTGCTCCACGACTTTGGGGAAAGAGCAGCGGAACAGGTGCTCAGTTAATTCCTCAAATTGCTCAAATTGCGAAGAGCGCGAGTGTCTTTTCTAAGATTCTTCGCCTCTGCCTCGACTTCCATTTCATTTTTAGTAGCGAAAGGAAATCCCCTGGTACTTTAGGTGCCCAAAGCCTTCCCCTAGCTTTAAGAGAAATTTGAACGGAGAATGAGAATCACTACATATCTCATTACCAAAATTGTGGGATCTTCAAAACGTCCAAAGCTTCCCTTGATCCAAATCGCGACGTCTCGGATGAGACCAGTAGCTACAGCAGATTACGGTCAAGGACGCGAGCGTGTCACGAAATCCGCATCCTGGTCCCTCGATCCCGCGGCAGAGATAAAGCCGCTGGTAGAGGACGATCGCGGAGCGATGGCACGCAAGCTTTTCGCCTTTGCCTAGCAAGCACCGGCAAAGTGGAGCGTACGCAATTGGCGGCTTCTCTCTGTTGTGGTGTTCCGCGGCGTCACGCATCGTCGGTCACGCCGCAAATCCGCTCGGGCCGCGATCTCGCTTCGGCGTACCCAGCATCCTCTGCAAATTGATTGCACCGCGCCATCGAGGACCCTCGCGCCTGCTCGATCCATCGTTCGCTCGGTCGTTGTCCAGGGGACAAGGATCCTCTGCAAATACGAGCTTTTTGCGCCTTTCTGCGTGAACCAGGACCCGTTCAATGGCTCCGCGTCTAATTAACTCTTCGCCTCTCGGCCAGTAAATCATGCGTTCTCCTTTTCTGGGGCATTATGGGGCAGCTTGATTATTTTCAAAGTTTATGCAGTACTTAATGGAGTTCGCTTCGATATTTTTGAATTCTGTGCTCTTGCCAGTATAATATGATTTGTCGGAAAATAAGCGTTACTGATCGAACCTGACGCAAACATCTCGCAGCAGGTATTACTTCCGCGAGGAACGACTCGCCAGGGGCCGAGCACGAATCCCCAGCACCAAAGCCTACTTTGTAACCACAGATACGATCGTCAGCGTTTTTCCTCAGCCACGGATCGCGGATGAGATCGACCAAGCTCGATTAAGTTCTTCCCCCAACAGTGCCGTTGGATCGATGAAAAAGCTGTTGGCATCCGGCGAAACCGACTCCGCGGCTGAACGAAAATTGACCGATTTCAGGCAACCGAGCGACAACGTGTACGAACTGCACGTGCACCTCTTTAGTGGTTTCCATTCCCCGCCGCCCTTCGCCTCCCATCTCCATCTCTGTCTTTCTTTCCGCCCGAGCCTTCTCCCTCCGCCTTGTTTACCATTTTGTCAAAGTGGATTCGATTTGTTCCAAGCGGGAACCCGTATCCACTGATCGCGGTGCTCGGGAGCCTACTTTCAGGAGGCTGCAAAGACGATTCCATCAGCGGCGTAAGTAGAATACTCCGCCCATGCTCAGCCATACCCGAACACATCACTGTAGCCATCATTTAAAACCTCCGCCGAAGAATTCCGACAAAAAGCGGCAAGGACAATCCTCTCCACCTTCCTCGCGCAATATTGACGGTAATAGCCGCTCGTAAGACGCGGTTGATTCCCGTTTCCTATGAGTTTTTCCCGCGGTGGCACTGGACGAGCCGAGCGGCCGCGGTCGTCGCGCAGCGAAGCGGACACGCACAGTCGCTTCTGGCACGCTTGATCGTCCCCAGCTATTCCCCCGTATTAATTTGCTCGAGCGTGCATAAGACAAAGCGAGCAAAAGCGCGCTGTGTCGCCTCCTGCCCGATTGCCCGCCGATGATAAGAATCATCTACTCCCGGCGTCCCACGGTCGCCCTTTCTTTCGCTTCTTCGGTGATCCTTCTTCTTCCGCCTGTGCTCCTCTCCATCATCCTTGCTCCTCGTGCTCTTTTTCCTCCTCCCCCCACCCCCCTGCTTCACCAGGGGCTTCTTTCTTTGGGGAGAAGGCGTTCGTCGCCGTTCCGTTACGGATGGCTGGCCGGTCGACGACGGTCTTTTGTGCCGTCGCCGGTCATAATGACACCGGGGCAAAAACTGTCAATGCTGCCGCGTGTATCGGCTTCCATGCATGCATTAGGAGCGGGCCCACACTCTACCGGGCTTTCTACGACCCGGCCCGCTCCCCTTCGGCCGCCCCTTTACGCTTGATCGACGCGCGGCCCGATCGCACCGAAGTCTCGGGCCTCAGGTATTTTATCGAGCCATCGGCCCTTGTGTCTTTGCACGAGCTAATGGCTGCGATAATGCGGGGGTCGAGGGAGTTCTGCGCCATCGCGTGGACGATGAGCGCTTGGGACAGGTGTAGCGGTTACGAGAGAAGAACGAACCGACGGTTTTCGGGATACCTTCGCGGAGCCTCTTGGTGTTTCGCGGTAACTGGGATGATTCCGGTTTGCGCGTCGATACATTAAGCAATTTTCGGGAATTCATTGCAAAAACAGGAAATTTCTGTGATTTATTGAACTACATTTCTATCTTTTAAAAGCATTTCAAAAACATTAATTTTATTAATTTTATATTAGTTTAATATATAGAAAAAAGTTTTTATACCATTATACCAAACTGCGAATGACCCCTTAAATTTCAGCGCGAACTCGAAGCTGATTCTTGTTGCCTAACGGAACCAGCTCGACAGCAAAAGTAATCGAAGAGTTTCCTTTATAACAGACTTTTTACACCCTAGGAGCCCTCCTTATATCGCAGGAGCCCCAGGTTTTTGCTAATCGTGCAACCTGGCGAGCCTGCACAGAGTGATCCGTATTTCTTGATGTACGAGACTCCTCGTAAAAACCGCCACGAACGGTCACGCGTTTCAGGCGGAAAGTAGACGACAGCAGCACGTTCCTGTAACGGTACAGAGTTGATAAACCGAAGAGGAAGGATTGTCGCATTAGACGCCCAGCAAGAAAACAAATTACTCGAAACTAATAATAACGAAGGCGTGCTTCTATAACGGTGCACAGGTGCGCGGATCGAGTTGATCGGGTTCGACGCGTTCGCGTGGCAACAAATTGCTCAAATTTGCAATCGTTCGCGTCGCGTAATGCGATTAAACGCCCGCTACTTGCGATTACACGGTAAAAATGTTTCGCCATCACCTGGAAGGTCCGCGGGCGTGTATTGTCGCGTAAATCGATGCGAAATGTCGGAAACTCTTCGAGCATCAAAGGGCAACCTTTACGAGTTTGTGCCTTTGGATATCCCGCACACGTTCAGCTTCCCAGAATCGGATCCTAGAACGAATTAATCGCGGGACAGCGAATTCGAGCCACTTTCCGCGCCATGGACAAGCGAGCGGAACGCTGCTCGAAGATGAAGAGCGGTCCAGCCCTCTGAAGGAGTAACAGATGTTGCCCATCCTGCTCGTAATCTGTCCGCTGGCTTCGATAATCAGAGGCGATTACCGTCGTCCTTCCTCTGTTCTTCAGTGTCCCGTTTCATCCTCTCTCTTGTCGCAGCCGGTCGCCTCGATCCTTTCCGGGGAAAAAGGCTTGACAAAAAGAGAATAAGCTGGGCGTTTCTTGCCGGCCGAACACCACAGGAGGATCTTAATCACCGTGCGATAGGCCTTCTTCCCTGCATTCTTTGCCGAACCACTGAATGTCCCATTCAAGTCGCGAGCGTCGCGAGGCTCCAGAGCATTCCAGCCTCGCGCTGTCTTTTTTAGTTTTTTTTTCAGTGTATCGACGGATCCTTTCTCGTCCTCTCCCCGAGCAGACTTTCTTCTAATTTCCTCCGAGATCCAATCCTAGTCGCTCCTTTAACCGTTCACCGATGGAAAAAAGCATCCAGAAGCTAATTAAGGAACACGAGAGTCTAATGCGCGCTCGAATCGCGAAAACTACTTTCCACGCGGTTAACTGGTTTAACAATCGACAAATTCGTGTAACCATTCGCCCGGCCACTTTCTCCGTTATTGTAATGGACGGATAAAACACGGTTATCTCGCGGAACGTCACGCGAAATTACGCCGCGGATCTGCTCGGCTGTAAATGGACTTGTCGCAACATTTTAACTTTTTGGGGCGTAATTGCAGGTGGAGAAAAACCGGAGATTCGAGGGAACGATACGGGTTCGTTCCGCTTCTGGGGAGACAAATTCAACGGCGACGAGTTAAACGGCTGATTCGCGGGACAAAAAGCCCGGGCATTTCGCGTTAATTAGGTTTCTTGCTTGTGTTTGCACGCGTCGGGAGCCACTTCTTGTTTGACGCGGTGTTTCGTTGCGTTTTTGCCAGGGCGCAAAAGGGAAAGTTACAGTGGGCTAATGGCGCTGGTTAATATTAGCCAATGTTAGTTACGTTGTGACAGGATGCTTGCAAGAAGGTCTGCGAGGAAGCTCGGTCGTACGATTAGCATAAAAAGAATGTTATGTTGATGCGAAGGGATCCTGACTTCAAAACAAAAGCAATCATAAGGAATAATAAAACAGTAGGTATTGTACATAACAGCAGTTACACCCCAACTATAACTCTTGGGCGGTTTACTTTCAACTTCATGTGGAAGAGGCTTTCAAGGGAATGCTTAAGAGAATCCTCCGGTCAAAACACTCGACAAATAGGTCATTTTTATGAATTTATCGCAAGAAGAGGTTATAACATATCATTTCGTGGCAAAAACACCAAAATTGGTGCACTTTTGAACAAAATAGTGCAAAAATACCAGTAGTTTTGCGCATAAAAGTGCAGGTAAAAAAATCCCGTGTTTTAACAAAGTACGATAAACGATGATGCGATAGCGAGTCCAATTACAAATCAAATGCCTCAAGGGCTCTTTGAATCGGTGCATTAGATCTTCTGGAATCGTGGTTACCGTCTTTTTGGCAGCGCCACACTAAGGTGCCACCTAGAAAATGCATCAATGACTGAAAGCATGACAAAAAAATTTGTATTGTACCCTAACGAATGTATTAATAAGAGCGAAAAACATTTTTTAGGATATGTTATAACCATTTTTCGTAAAAAATTCATAAAATTCAGTTATTTTTCCAGCGTTTTGTGCCGTAGGGTCCCCTTAATCCTTCCCAAATTAATGGATTAATTGGGAGTTCGAGATATTCTGCATGCGATCACTTGACGAACACCAGTGGTCGGTAGACATTTATGAGCGTATCTCGCGGTCCACGACTGTCGTAGCTTGGTAGCGAGCGGGGTGAATCGCGCGCGAGCAGGGGCCATTTATTCATCAAACTGAATTACGAGGAACGCGACGTGTCCGGGATAGGCTTGTCGATAAATTACTCGACGCGGCTGGTTCGTCGGTGAAGTCGGCCGCCTCCAGTCGCCTCCTTGTTTGTTCTATTCCCTGTTATCCCCTAATCAAGATCAAAAGCTGCTACGCGCGCAAAAAGCTCCGCTCGGCCACCGTCACGACGGACTTGTTAAGCTTCCCCGTGGTAAATTAGTGGCGGACTCCTTTAGCAGATCGATCGAGCCTCCGACGATGACAAATAACGATAAATGTTGCGGAGGGTCCCTCGCTCGGTTTCCTTCGTTGGTGTTCCTCCAAGTAGAAATTAGATCTTTGATAACAGATGAATCTCAAGCTGGGAACATAATTAAACATTTCAACTAGACCCCTGTAAATCCTCTTTGAAAGTTAAAGTCGTTCGGGGTCGATTCCCTCAGTGCCAATAGCAAGCAAGACGTGAAAAGGTCCTTACAGAGCGGCGGATGGATCGAGATGGATCACGGTCGCTGGATAAAAGGGACAAGATCCAAGGATCCAGGATCCAAGCGACACCGAAACGTCTCGGTGATTTTGACAGTCGCGCTGTCCCGCCATGATGAATGAAGGACTCGCGGGACGATCGACGTTATCGTAAATCTCTCGACAACGGGCTATTGTGAAGTCACTCGTCATCCGTTCCGATCTTGTCGCGCGTGAGCACCGATCGAGCAAAGTGAGGTCAGATCTGTATCTGATCGTCGAGGGGCAATGGGAAGGGGGAGGAAGCCCGCCGAACTCGATTCAAATTCCGATTAAGACCTTTTATAACGCTCGTAAATGTCGTACAAGGCTGTGAAATCGACGGGGGAACGTCGTCCCAGTGAATCTTCCAGCACCTTTTTCTTCCATGCGCCCCGGATGGTTTCGACTCGTTCTTATCTACCATCTTGCGAAAACACGCGATACCCTTTCCTCGAACCTGATCGGGCCCTTGTTTCCATAAGCATTCGACGTTTGACGAACCGCCCTATTTAGCTATTTGTAGAGTTAGAGAATCGGTAACGCGGCTGACCATCGCCCCCAAGGATATTTTTTCGCCTACATTTCGCCACAGGAGGGTGAGAACTGAGTAGTATAGATACTTGGACCTGCTTCCAACCCCGTGGCAACAACTTCAGGATGTAGAACGAAAGCATTTCTAAAATCGTAGAAATGATCGATTCACCGCAGCGTCGTCTCGTTAATTCCGCGGGAACGCGAGTAAATCCTCGAGGACTGTTGCAGCTCTCCCCTTCCATTTCTGCCCCGGAACAAGAAAGAAGCTTTGTTAACCCCAGCCCGCATCCCCGGAGCGCGAGGAAACTTTGCATCGGCCCGCGAGCCTCGAGTGCAGTTGCGTTCCTCGTTATTATCTCCGCGGCAGGCGAGCGTTACAGCTTTATTAAGTGACCTCGAGAGTGGCAAGAAAGTTGGACGGTGGGGGATTTGCTTCCCTTCCGGTCTCCGTGATCGCCACCACGAATCTTGTATTTAGGGCTGCTCCTTCTATTTCTGGCCGCCGTTAGATGGTTATCGCGAAACGTGGAACGGCCAGACACCAAGGTTAGACGCCGCGATCGGGCGCAGCTCAGCCATCAGTATCGATTCGAAACAGCCGCGGTGCCCCTTATCGTAATTCCGGCGAAATCCTGTGCCTCGCACCCTTCGAACCACGCAGTGCACACGATATTGACTCCTTTACATGCCGTTTAGTGCATACAGAGGCTACAGACACGTCGTCAGCCATCATCAGAATTCTTCGCAAAGTAGAACCCTCATCTCGATATTCCTCAGAAAATCGAAGCTCCATTTCCAAGTGAATTGAGAGCAAGAAGCGGCACGAGGATGGATCCTTGTCCCCAGTGTCCTCGAGGCAGAGCCAGCGAGTGGCCGACGTAATAAGGTCGATAAGCCGAAGGCAGGGCGCGAGCGTCGCCAGAAAGACGCCGACGTCGAGGGGCGACCGTCCTGAGTGGACAAGGTCCGCGAGCGTATCGCAACAGGGCGACACCAGAAAGCCGTGAGACGTGATTGTCGAGTTATCGACGGGCTGGCTCGCTCGGGTTCCTTTGGCTGCTCGGGGCACAGGGCCGCCGCGCGGACAGCTCGGCGTTAATCACGCCACGTGGATGGCCGTCCGCTCGTCCATGAATCGCCGATACATCAATGTCCATTAAAGCCCCTTGGACGAGGAGAGGGCGATTTATATGGGTCGCCGCGAAAGTTCGCGACGATCGCCGCCGCGTTTCTGCTGCGCGGACTTTTGCTTAACGCTGCTCGATTAGTCCGCTTGGCGAACGAATACGGTGACACGGCAATTTCTTTTAACGCGTACAAAAGTAAGGATTTAAGACGAACACGTGAATATTCAAGTTCCTCGAGGAAACGCAGATTCCCTTTGCCACCTCCCGAATATTAATTCCAGTTCTTAAGCGGCGATTTCAGGGCTCTCGTTAAGAACACAAATTGCCCTTTCAGTTAAATCGGGTTAAGAGCAGTTGATGCCGAGCTTATCCCTCATGACCTCCGTGAAGGAGGAAAAAAAGGGAGAAAGATTTTCTCACCCCCCGAGGAATGTCTGTCCCGTCATAAGTATCGCAGTTACCGTTTCACCCTTTCCACGATCTCGACGCGGGGAATAAAGAAAGGAAAGGAGCCAAGAGGGGCGGAGGTCGGGTACCAGTTACGGAGGATGTTCAGCCCCTCGCTCGATCGTTTTCCCCAGGGTGCCGCGAGCGTAAAGCTTTATGCACGCGTTTCCATCATACCGGCCGGCGATTAGGACGTATCGCCGTTAAAAATGCATGCAATTAGCCGACGGGGCCCGAGGCTCCCTTAAAAACGCGCTGCTTCTTAGGAGCCTCCAACCCCTTCCTTCCCGACTTCGGGTGACAAAATTACGATCTACCGGGTGCCGTTAATATCAACGTTCCCGAAACGCGTGGGGAGGAAAAAACGAGGGGATAAAATCCAACGAAAGGGAGATGATCCGGGAGGCTGGGTAGACCTTGGGGTTGCATTTACAACGACGCGAAATATTTCGCTGCGAGCCGAGAGTTGCCATTTCAGCGGGACGGTTAATCAAGCGCGGCACGAGTTCCAGCCACGAACAATCAAGAAAGTGGCTGCAAATAATCAGCTCGCCCCGTGTTAGAACGCAAGTCACCGTCGGAACGTTAAGCAAGTTCCCGTTTTCCGATCTCACCGGGGTCCTTCTTGCCGCTCGCGCATCCCCCCCGAAATATCGTACGCGCGGGCGGCAGCGACACGCACGTGGTGTGTTTGACGAGTCTCGTTGCCGCTCATTACTCTCCGGTGGTCGCGTCATTTGTCTCCGGGAGAATAATCGACGAGTCCGTTGGAGTCTGTTGAAGAGAGCCGCGGCGCTCTTAGCGGAGAGGTCTCGTCGAAGGGAAAAAGGGGGCGGAGGGGAGGCAGAGGGAGGGCAGAGTAATGGGGCTGTCGCTGCGGAGAGTCAACGAGAGCCCCGCAATTATGTAATCGCTGTGTCATTGCGTTAAAGTAATTCCATTAGCTAACGAACGGCGGGAAGGAAGGAAAAACGTCCAGGCTTCTTCTGTAACCCCGAGCACCAGTTACATTGTAAGCGTAAGCCTCGGGGGTCAGGTTCTCACCTTCCTACGTTCTTCTTTTCCCCCGCCGCGCCGCTCCAAAGTCAATCGTATTGGCGATTTTAATGCGCTGTCGAGACCCGTGGCCTGCCGTGTCACGTCGTGCGCTCCATTCCAGCCCGATCGCGATCGATATGGCGAATGGATTTTGCTCGGCGGGCTTGGAAACCGAGTGGATGAATCGGCCTCGGCGGACCCGTGAGATTTATGCAGCGTATTTTTAATTATTGCTGATTAAACGGTGTCGGACGAGGGTGGCGAAGGATAAGATACGTGTGGTGGGCAGAGAGTAACCTCGACCCTTAGTCGCTCGATGCGTAAGGTACTTGTTCCCTTCGTTAACCGGAGGATCGGCTACGTCTACACGCGAGCCTGCAGCAGGATCTCTCGGTAGGGTCAGCCGAGTTCAGGCTCGCGTTGCATCGGATCACGCGTGACACAGGGCGAAGGGCGAAGGGCGAAGGGCGGGGAGGAGTGGCTGGACCCGAAATCGGCGATTCGAAGGCCCACGATGCGCACGTTATCCAAGCGACTCGGCTACACGAGTGTCCGCGATTAAATCAGTCGGCCGCGATGTCACCTCCGGCGCGCGGTATGCGACGAAGGAATCCTTGACAGGAGGTCGCCGGATCCTGGAGGCCCCCTGTGGCGCATGAATCACCGCGACTCGCCTCGCCACGGCGTGTCTTCTTGTCGCCCCCTCGGCCAAGGTGACAGCTGTCAAGTGGCTGCTATACGGCGCGCTGTATACGCCGTACGTCGCGTCGTACGCCGTGTAGGAGGTACTCCAGTCCACGTGAAATCTTCTCTCCGAGTCCGTGTGCGACCGTGCACACGCGCACCACGCGTACTCGCATTGGCGTAGATAACGTAGAAGCTTTGCGCCTCCTTCCCTCTCTTGTAAACTTCTCCAGCTTTTAAAGCTCGGCAGCAGCCACCGCTGGACACTCTTCTGCTATTTAGATGGAGAGATTTATGCTGGGAGATCTATAGCGACGGCAACCTGGTTCGTGAAAGCCAACGATTCTTCTTCCGCGGAAGTAGGTTTAAAAGGCGGGATTCAGTCTCGACCTGGGGGTTGTTTCTTCTGTGATTTTGGTTAACAGCTTTGCAAGGGTTTGGCTTAGTTCTGGTACTTTGCGTGCGCCTGTACGGTGACCTGAATTTTTGTAATTCTCCAAGTTTGCAGGTGAATCGGTGGTGTGGAGAATGAAGGGTGTGGTAGGTGTTTGAAGTTGGGGTGGAAGAGTGCATCGAGGGTATTGCGGTTTCTTGGGGACGAAGGAGGCTCGTGGACGCCACTGGAGGCTTTAGCAGTGTTTAAGACGTGTTTCTTTCGTACTATGTATCTGAACGCAACACGAACAATTAATAAGCCAGAAAGAATTATGTCAGGACGGGATGCAAGTAAGGTACAACTGACAGGCAAGAAGAATCAAAGTTCGTTTAAAAGAAACGTATGCAGTTGGAACTTTCCGTTGCCTTTGTGCAGACTGACACGCTACCCGAAGCTGGCTCTGCTGCAGAAGTCTCACTTTAATTTTTTCACATTGGGTCATCCATCATTTAATGCGCTCTCTCGTAAACGACAAATGCCACCCACGCGAGAATCTACGAATCACAAGCAACCTCGATGCACTTCAAATTTTTCATCTTTCTTCCATTTGAGGGATGATCGGATGTGAGACGGACTATCTTCTTCAAGGTCTGTACCGCGTATCGGTTAACCTAGCGAGCGGTCAGAAAATAGAAAGTAATACGGGCACTTGGACGGGCACTTTGTCAAAACTAGTTGTTGCGGAGGGAAGAGGAGAGGAAAAGGGTGAACGATTTCCCAGGGCTCGTTAACGTCCACCTGTGTTCTCGCGCCATTGCGTGCACACACGCGTGCACGGGCCCTGCTCGCCTTGACCCGCGGCCCTTGCGAGCTACCTCTGAGGGATGCTCGTCGATCGCCACGCCGTAAACCGGAATTAAGATACTGGGTGACCGTGCGTTTCCCTTCGATAACGCGCCATTGTCATGCTACGCCACATTTCTTCCCCTAGCAGAGCTAGCAGACGCTCTGCAATAGCTTCCAGCGAGATTTCATGACGGAAAGTTGAGCTACACAGCTCTACGGTGGTCAGAGCGTACCAGAGAGATTCCTGTAGATTTAGTTACAAGTCACAGCATCGTGTTTTCTTTTCCGTCCTGTGCTCTAACGATCTGCACTGACGCTGCGGCGAGAGGAGATAACGATGCATTAGCTGTTGCCTTAGAAGACGCTGCAATCAATCTGGTTCAGCGAGGCATCCCCCATTCTCATGCAAAAATCTGAGAACATTAGCTTGTTAAAACGTCTTCTGCAAAGTGCGACATCCAAACAGTGCTAGTATCACTGTTTCGCGAATTAGACTCAAGACAGCATTTCTACCGATTTCTCTCTCTCTCTCTCTCTCTCTCTCTCAAATTTTTCCTCAACTATCGATTCCTATGTTCAAGAGTCGATTAGAAGGCTGAGAACAAAACGCCCACATTTTTTTCTGCTTTTCAATCGTACTTTCAACATACACCCCCTACACCCTTCCTCATCAGCTCCCTCAGACCATGATGCAACTGCACGCAAACCTGAAAAATCTTGACTTAGGTATGTATGTACGTCGCAGGCGCACCACTCAGCCTCAAGAAACCACCTCGATCTCAGAGCATCCGCATCCTTCGCTGCCCACTGAACGCTTCATCTTCCTTCTCGACGTGCACTCGACCCAATTCCTCGGGTTCCATCGAAGCTAGGTATCTGTTCCACTCGTGGCCCGAAACAAAGGCGAGCCTCGATCGCGGGCTAATGCCACGCGTAACGTTAAAACCTGCCGTTATCGCGATCGGTTCCGCGGAACAATGTAAAGTCGCCCGGCGAAGGGGCTAGTGGGACAAGCGAGAAGGGCTCCGGACAGTCCGTTAGCCGCCGTTGCCATCGAAATCGTCCGTGATCCGAAACGTCGCGGTCGCGTCGCTGCACTTTGTAGGCCGACAGGTCAGAATGGCCGTTTTGCACGTGGCCAAGCCATTCCGCGTCGTGACTGGCGTTAGGTGTTGCCGCGTCTATCACGCTCGCGTACACGCTGCCACCCGGTAATTTAGTGGCGAGTCCGAAGTCGATCTCTCCGGCCGATAAAGCCACGCGAGAAGAGCGACAAGGGAGGTTCGCGCGGCGAATAATTCAGGGTCGAGTCCATTTCCCAGTCGATGGAGAGAGGGAGGCGACGCTCTTGTATCTGGGCGTTTGAATCGACTGCCAGACGGTCCCGATCACTGTAACAACGAAACTGGAGGAGAGTCGCGTCCCTCGGTACTCGCGGGGACCGTCACTTTGATATTAGTTCACTGACAATGAGACGAATGCGATTTGAGATACGCTTGTGCACCTCTGGATGCATCGCGCTGATTCTAGATCAGGATAAGCAGCGAACGAGATGGCTATGCAGGAAGGAAATGAAGAAAGAAATAGGGCAGAGACCGAGGTTCAGTCGTAAGATTGTTTTGAAACTTGACCTTGCACAGCTTGAGACTAAGACTTACGGGGGAACACCGCTGTGATGGCCGGAAAAATAAGACTTTTTAAGAATTTTTTTAAGCAATAATTTACAGTTTGTATGAAAAATTTGTATTACCTATCTTTAGAACAATATCTTAAGAGACTATACAAAAATGAATAGAAAAACATGCATTTTAAATTTGTTAATCGATCAATTCTAGACCCCTCGCAAGAAACAAAGTCAGTTACTCATCCGTCCAGCGACCTATGTTTAAATATATTAAATTTTTGGATGGTTGTCTATTCATGTTTTTATAATCTCTTAAGACATTGTGCTAGAAGTAGGTAACATAAATTTTATGCGAAAACTATAAATTAATCCTGAAAGAAATTCTTAAAAAGGCTTATGTTCCCGGCGCCACAGTGGTATCCCCCCCTTAAACAGAAGTCTGAATGTAGCGCTGACACTAGCGATGCAATACGAATGAGGAAGGTAATGGAGGCGATATAGCTATAGAAAGGAATAGCACGTGATAAATTTTGATAAAAGATCCCACACTTGGAGATCGAAATGCCGAATTGGATTTCTCCCGAGCGTTGAACGTGTTCCAGCATATACCGCTAGGTCGAAGAGGGATTCTCAGCGGAGCGGAACAATAGAGTCGTGCGGTGACCGTTCACGATTGGCAGCTGCCGTGTCTCTGCACCGAGATGACCCTGCCACTCCGTAGAAAGCGACTATGTCATTCCGTCACGAAACACGAAGCTCTCTCCCCCCGGTCTACCCGTTTTCCGTGTCACCGTCGCAAACCCAACGACACTTCCGTTCACGTGACTCGAAGATGCTCGCTGGGTACCTGCTGTCTCCGTGACTCGCCAGGTGCGACAGGGAACTCATCGATAATCGATATTGCATAGAATCCCGCGAGCTTCTCGCGGAGCTCATCTCGACCTCAGCCAGCAATCCACGCCGGCTTTGAAACGTGCCAAAGTAGGGTGTAAGTGCTTGGAAAACTCGACCAGCCCCAACTTGGGACCAAGAAGAGCTCTACGAGCCGCAGTCACGCTAATTTCACCCGCGATCGCGGCTATCACCGTCATTACAGACGCTTTGACAGTAATTGCCACTGCTCCACGCTCGATGCTACCCTGTAGAAGTTTCTGCAATTGCCGAGGTACCTTTCCTCGTTATCGTTATTTTCCCAGGCGAGCCACTCTCCGGGCTCGGACGATGGTAGCTAGCGACGATAAAAGATAAATCTATTACTTTGGTCGGTTGGAATGGAACGGTTCCCGCGTCGAAAATCGCTCGAGCGAGGCGTCCTGTCTCGTGACTCGCGCTCGTCGCCGATCCAGCCGCTTCGTGACCATTCCAATTCAACTTGGCCCGAGTACAATTTAATAATTCCCGCTGCCAGGCCGAACTTACGTTTCCCCGTTCTTCAAACGTCTTCGTCGAACGCGATACCCTTTACCCTCGATCGTGCCTCGACGAGGCAGGCTCGATTCGCGCCACTTGCGTCACACGGAGAAACTGTAATTACTGAAATCCACGGGTAATTCATTACTGGTCGATCAACGAAATTCGTGGGGGAGATCGTGACAGCGCGGGGCATTGAACTCTCGAGATAGAGCGAGGGTGTGAGTCCTCGTAAAGTGGAAGTCTTACTTTACACGAATCGCTTCACTTAATAGGAAATTGTGATGAAAGGGCGATAATATGAGGAACTAGACAAATACAATATTAAGTTCCCTTATTGAGAGTGGGGGTCAGTACCCCAAGGATCGTCAAATGTAATATATGATTAGGTATTCTTATCAGTGCCGCACTCAGGATTTACTTTTCAGGGGATAAAAATATTTTGAATCCAAATTCAATAAAACTCATAAGGTGATTATAAAAATTTATTTATAGAATAAAATCCAGTTTTCTTTTTTTTTTAAACCAGCTCTTCTTTTGCTTAGCTCTTGAATTACTTCAGTCGTGGTTAGACAATAATCGTTTTTTTTCTTTTTCTTTGGGGGACCCAGGGCCCTTTGCCCCCCCCCCCCCCTTCTGGGTGCGTTACTAACTCTGACCTATACTACTACTATTATATATATTATAGGAGTGTTTTTGAATTAGTCCCACAAGTCCCGCGATACATTACAGAAATGACAGAAATTACTGCTTCGACAATGTCTGAAATTTGCTTACGTCTCCCACAATGATCCACGAGAGTCTCCAAAGTGAAAATAAGAGTGCAAATCCCTCTCTCGAAGAGTGTCTGCAACAAATGACTGGTTCCTTTTGGCGAGATGATCTCGGCGAGCCGCAGCCATCAATCGTGGACGGTTTCAGAGCTGTCGTCCTCGGTTGCAACACGCTCGTTTTATCACCGCGGCCGGTGTCGATCTATCGCGACCACTGGTCCGCCGATCGGCGATCGCCACGTCGCGCGGTCGCGTCGATCGACGGACCGTCGACGAGCAAAACGGAGAAAGTATCCTTTCAGCTGTTGGAAGGCGTGCGACTCCCTTTCTTTCGCGGTGCGCCTGTCCACGAGGCGGATCTCAATGGCCCAGAACGTGAGAGTGCCGATCCGTGTCTTTACGACAGCTCTCAGGAGCCGAGCGGCCGACGATCACGTTTACGGCCGTTTTTCCAGCGACGTCGTAAACGTTACGTACTTACGATGCTCCCGGTCCAATAATACACGAGCGAGAGCGACGGCGACACCATCTCCGCGTCCGCGGATTTCGCGGCGAGCTCGCGCCTCGTGGGAACCTGACACTTGGATCGGTTCGGCTCGCGGATGGATCCTCGATCGATTTCCTTTGCTGGATTTTCGTGGAGGAGAAAGTCTGTCGCGATCGTTGCTAGTCGGGTTAGAGTGGACGGGCCTGTGTGTCGGAGTAGTGCAGCGGACCGATTTTTTAATCGCACCGCTCCGACTATCTGGCGCTGGCTTTGGAACGAAGAATCGATGGTTGGACGCTGAATGCGTTGAAATGCAGAAAGCATCGTTTAAAATGCTATATTTTCGCTAGAAAGCAACGATGCGTCGACGTCTATGGTTTTATAATTGTCAAAAGCCTCGCTTGTTCATACCACCTGGTTTATAACTCCCCCGAGTGTCGATCGCTTTCAGTTTCCAAACCCCACGTTGACGACAACTATGTGACCATTTGGGAACACTTGGAGAAACAGTCAAAGTCTGATATTCCTTATAGAATATTTACCAGAGCTGAAATTCAGATTGAGGAAGAATGGAAGAATTGTTACTACAAGTCGAAAAGGCTAGCCACGGGACTATCGAATAGGTATCGAATATCGTCGCGCAAATACTGGAAGCAATCCCGTTGGCAAGGTCGAGCTGTCAGGGGATTTGCGAGAGGCGATCGATTCCAGCGGACGCGGCTGGCTCCATGTCACCGACGTCGGTCGATATGCAAACGTCGATAGTCACTTAGCGGCTCATCAGAGGCCGCTAATCTTAATTCGCTTATCGGATTATTCGCGGCCCTGGTCGATGGAGATGTTTCGCGCTCGAAAGATAATCCGGTCGGTATGGTAATTCGGGAGTGGACAGACGCGTCGTCGTTTCGGCGTGCCCCTCTTTTTTCATCATCCTTCCCAGCAAGACTGTTCCTTCTTCCTCCACGCCTCGTTAAAATTGCTCTTAACTGATCCGGCAAATCGGTCGATGGGAAAACTGTTCCAACTGTTCACGTTGTTGGACACATTTCCCCAAACAAGTCGACTCATCCCCTGTTGAACAAATGTTAACCATCCCCTGTTCCTCTGAAACATCTGCTCTGATGGCAGGTAATAGATGAGTCACAAAAGGACCTAAAAATCCATGGGAGTATTCATACTTATGTATCTCGCAGTTTGTGAAATCCATAATAAAGCGTTCTTAGCTAATGGAACGCAAATAGTAAAAAAGATAACGTAAATGGAACGGAAGAACTTAAGAAGAGTTTATTCTTTAAATAAATTTTTATAATCACCTAATGAATTTGATTGAATTTGTATTAAAAGTATCTCTATCCCTTCGATTCGATCCTCTCAAGATTAAATCCTGAGTGCAGTAGTGAACTTCCTAACAACGTCCGACAGATCCCACCTCACTAGCAACCGATTCTAATTCTAAGCAACCCAGCGCAACAGTGTTGCATCATTGGACTCGGTCCAAAGCGTGTCCAGAGTTTAACGGGGCTACCAAGGGAATTCTCTCCCGTAACCCATTCGATTGTCTGCTGGAGCTCGACGCGAGCCCGCTGGGACTTGATTTCAAAGCGGCAGAGGACGCGGCGAGATAAAGAGGTCGTCGACCACGCCAGCGTAGCGGAAGATGCGCGTTTGATAGCGCTAAGAATCCAAGGGGAGCGGCCGTTTCTCGTCCTCGCGGATCCTGGCTATCTACAAAGTCTGTCGCCGTGCCCCTTCGGACCATAACTCTGCCGCGTTCCGTCTCGGCGAAATGATCGGTATTTAGTGGTACGTGGACGCGATCCGAGGCCTGTCCCGTAGCGTTTAATTGCTGGATTTGATGCAGATGGGGCTGGCTAACGAGCTCCGCTCTCGACCACCGATCGCGATCGCGGGTCCGCTCGCTTTCCACCGCGGTCGCTTTTCTTCTGGTCGCTTTCTCGCCGGGCATAAAATTTCGAATGTCACGCGATACAGCTCCCCTCGGTCTAGCTAATTCGCGAGTCCGTCGATCGCGAGCCCAGATAGCACGCTGTAATTTAGATCGATGGGGATCAGCGATGATAAACCGACTCCCTGGCGAACGTTTTTACCAGGGCCTGCTTATCCCAAGAGACGCGAGCTCGGGCTCATTACCCTTTCGCTAAAACGTAATTAGCGATCTATTGTTGTGAGGTAGAAATCTATTCTTGGGATCAAGCCGTTGCAGGGTATATCTGGAAATTGAAATTGAAATTGCAATTGAATAATCTCGTGGAAATAGACGTCCGTGGGAAAGGAAAGTCGAGGACACGGTTCGCGGCCCGCGCGATTTTCCGTCGGCATTTCATTCAAGAGAGCATTACGACCGCGGGCGAGTTGGACGATCGCGATTCAGTCCCATCGGGTTGCCTGTTAACCAGCCCTTAATCCCACCGTGGGGGGCTAACGACAACGAAATTCCTCGCGACTCGTTCGCGCCTCTCTCGTTAATTCGCCGTCGACTCTGCTTAATTGCCCGCGGATAATTGGACCGGTAGCCGTGGACACCGGTGACGATCGGCCGATGTCACTCCTCGAATCTTCTCGCGGAAGGAATTTGTACGGGCTTGATATTCAAATGAGAGGAGTCGCTCCACGAGCGACCGGCGATTTTATCGATCCCCGCTGTACGCGAATTAATTGACCCGTTAGACGAGGAAGCTGACTCTAGTGGCGTGCACCAAGAAAGAGCTTGAATTTTTAGAATCACGTTTCTTTCGTGAGCTAGGAAAATGTGTGGATGATACGAAGCTTTAGGGGCCATTCTTAAGGTGCAAATCCACGATGAGACAAAAATATCGTGTCTCGTATCAGACTTTAATCTCAATTATTATTATTCTTTTATTTCCATTATTTACATTTTGTTGTCGCTGGGATTTTTGTCTCGCGATAGAAAAGTCTCATATAAAATCTCATCGTGGATTTGCCCCTTTAAAAATTGTAAAAATATTCGCCAGGAAAAACAACAGCCACGTGAAGTGGTCCGCTAAATAATCGAAGGCACGTGGTCCCGATCGAATGAGCTGCGAAAGTCAGCGTTCAACAAAGGCCCAACAGGCCCTTTTACTTATCGTCTTTCCAATCAAGTTCGTGCTTCGACGTATCGCGCACGAAGTTGGAATAGCGGAAGAGCTAAATATCTGTGAGTGAGTGTGATAAATCCCTGGCCCCTGGGAACCTCTATCCTCCATCATCGAGCAACGATGACACACATGCCCGACATAACCGTATCCTGCCCTCGGACTTACGCATGCGTGAGCATGCGAAATGCAGACCGATCATCCTCCACTTAATCGCGGAATCGTTAACAGCCGCGAGAACCTCTTACTCTCTCCCTCTCTCCCCGTCGCTCGCTCGCTCCGCGGGACGGAGCAGGTTGCACCGATAAATGAATTGTGCATACACGGGCCACGGCCTTATCTCGGCCCACTAAATCACTCGGCCAGAGTCCGCCGTTCACCGTTCCCGGGGATGTATTTCATATTTAACCGTCGAACGGACGCAGATAGCCGAGCGTTTTCCGGTTAAGCCTCTCCTCCTTTTTCTGCCTTTCGCTCGGGCGAATTATTGGAATATTATTCGAGAGGTGACAGAAAGGCTAACTGGCAACGCGATATCGTCTGCGTTTTACGTAATGGCCCCGGCAACGGCGCGCAGGGAAACTATCTTCCACGTTAATCCTCCATCGCACCCACGTCGGGACATTTCCATATTCTATCGTTCTATCGCGATAAGCCTCGCCGAGTGGCAATGGAAAAACGAGACGAACGAGGGGCCATTCTGTCCGCTGCGTATCCACGCTCTACTCGCCATGGTTTCTTTTGTTTTTCCGTTATTTATCACCAGCTGCGTTGCTACATAGATACGTGTTTCCACTTTGCTGCTGAGAAGAACAATGCTGGCGTTTGCTAAATCTTAGATTATGTTGCTTTCTGTTTTGCGGGAGTAAATTATTGGACTTGCGGTCAGTGTCGGATTTAAGGAAAAAGGCCCAGGTGGCAAACGCTGTGAGGGTCCCATTTGTCTGGAGAATGAAGAGGTAGTTTATTAAAAACGGTCTAAATGTAGCAGTACAGAAAAAAATTGTGTTTGGAGAAAATCATAATTTTTTTTGAAGATGGGCTTTTCTGGGTGGGAACCCGGGTGGTGACCAAAGCGTAGGACCTACTAGCCTCTATAATACTAGACGTATAATATACTTCGTCTTCAGAAGTCGCATTCTGTCCAAATCTACCGCGATCGGTGAAACGGGCGAAGATTAGAAGCGCGCATTTTCCTCCTGGACCTGTTCAGCTTCTCCGCGGATCCTGAAACGCCAATCACGAGCTATCCGAGCGACGTGGCTGGTTAATTATGCTTTCACGTTTGCGGGAGCGTGGAATATCGGCGAAAAATGCTGAGACTTTCTTTCGGGGTATTTGCGTCTAATGAAAATGGCAGGTGTCTATCGAGCAAAGGGGGTACCGTTATAATAGAACAAAGTCGATGCTTATTACGGGCACGCATGTCGTGAAGGAAATTAAACTGGCAGTTCTCACTGATTAACACTCGGAGGCGCAGTGTGGTACTTAATAAACGCTACGTGTCGACGTGTGCGGAACGGTGATTAATGGGTAGCCGCGATCGGTCGAAAGTTACGCGTTCAAGTCTCTCAGACGCCCTGGTTGGCTGGCTTCGCTGGCGAAAACTCGGCCGGATCGGGATCGCGGATCTCAGAGGCGGATCGTCGCTGGCTGCCGCGTTAAAACAGGCAAAAAACTGACGCTTTGTCTGGCAATTATCGAGTATATCGGGACTAACAGCGGGATTGCGTAAGAAGCCGGACGCGTGGATAATCTACGATAATGGCAGCGCTCGTAATTACCGTAGGATGGCAGTCCCGAGAGTTAATTATGCTCGCTGCGGCGTACACGTTATAGGAGGCCTCTCTTCTTTCCTTTCTAGACGATCGCGACTCCGGCCACGGGACACATCTTCGTTCTTCTCGTTTACGATCACGATTTGTGTCCTACTCTAAGGAGGATAACGAAAGGAAGGCAATCGCTGCATGTCACTTGGGCTGCGCAACCTTCCAGCTAAAAGCGAGCTGTCCAGCTGGTGTGGATGGCGATGTAAAACTCCAAGACCGATGAATCTTAGAATTTACTGGTACATGCTAGCATGAGAAATATTCCAGGAAACGTTGTCAGTCTAAGACGAGAATCGTCCCAAGAAATGTCACCATAATCCGGGGTAAATTCAGCAGAAACGTCTCCCTTTTTGCTTGACCACCACACTTTGGCGTTCCCCTTTTGCATATACTATAGAAAAAAAAACAATTCGAAACTAAAATTCTTTTACGAATCGGAGAACACCTATTACAAGTGTGACGCATCTCCTGAATTTACTCTAAGATAGTTTAGATTTACCAGTAAATTCTAGGCTTCACCGATCTTCGAAATATTTCGATACAATGGTCCCGAAAGGAGAAGTTTCTCGTTCGACCGCGGGAGGATATGAAAAAGCGAGTAAAACGAAAGGGAAGAGATGGAATTCGAAGCCTGCTCATCGATCACACGGGAAGGCCCAGCAGGGACAAGTGTCCCCAGGGAAGATCGCAGCAGAGGCTAAGGTCGTCGCCATCGTTCCGCGATCCAGCATCAGAATTCCGTGAACGTTATGCAACTCCGCGGGCAGCGAAGGAGAAGGCGAGCCGGGCAGTCGGTGCCCCTTGGAGCGAGTCACGATAAATTTTCATTCCGCGTTGACCACTCCTTCCACGCGGAAACCCAGCCGTGTATTAATTTTCTAATACGATTCCACGTTTCGTTACGACCCGTGCCTCCACGCAAGGCCTCTATCCCGAGATCACCGGGCTGCTCTCTCGCCGATCTGGCCCTGATGCGCAGCCGCAGGATCTCTTCTAGCTCCCCTGCCACTTTGTGTCATACCGATCCAGTGTCGTTAACTCTGCCGCTAATGAACGCGATGCTAAAGACCCTCGTCCCTCTATTACACTTGCCATTCTTGGTCCTTGACCTGGCACTTGCCTTCGATATCTACGGAGACCAAAGCGGAAGACAATCGTAGTCGGGGAAACCGACGATAGTGGCACGTTGCGTCGCACTGGACTCAGCGACGGTCCCCGTGCACCGAGGATATTAGCGAGGCCCGATAAGAAGCGAGTCGAATGGATTATCGCGGCGACTCGCCTCCCAAGAAGCGTGCAGGTCTCGCGGTCGCATGGCCATTCAGCTCCGGTGACATCGTAACTCGCTACTTCCGTGCGTAATTCAGCGCGACCAATGCGTAATGCTCGGTTGAAAGCGGGCTCGTTTGTTACGCGGCTGCTGTTGCGCCAGCGGAGGACACAAAGGGACACCCCAACAGAGGAAACGGGGACAGGCAGAGTCGCCTGCGGTCAGAGGACCCCAGCCCTACCCGCGCCGCGTAATCTCCAGTACTTTCGACCTTTTTGTCGCTTTCAATGGGACTCCGAGGCTCTCCGCGTTTTGATACGGCTAAGTGGATTGTAAGTTGGAGATTGCAATTGCTCGACGAAGGTGGAGGCTGTTAGAAATGCTCAGCATTGCCAGCGTAATCTCTGCACGGTTAGCAAATGCCTCGTGGATGTTACAGCCTCGCTAGGCGAATATTCTGGAATTATCTCCTTGCGGAGCTTATTAAATGAAATGAGTCATTTTACATGTTCGCGGAACTTGAAAGTAGGATCAAAGAATTTCAGGGAACCTGAAGTTCCACTATGCCTGGAGAAAATAAATTTCAAATCGAGTCTGTCAAAGGATTCGCGTCGTCGTGTCAGAAGCAACAGAGGAAAGATCGGTAGGAAAGGTTAAAGAAGTTGCGTGGTTTCCGAGCGAGAGCACAATGGTTGCGTCGTGCGCGAGTTCCCAGCGCGAAATTTCAAATGATTTATCGGCGGATCGGCGCGAATCGCGACAAAAATCGGCGCATTCTCACGCAATAGGGGGCTGACTTTTCGATGGAATGCGCCTGCACGGGTTTGGGAAAGGAGCGATCGGGACAAAACGCAAACGCTGGAATTCCTAGCGTGTAGATTCGCCAGACAATGCGCGGAACTATCCTACCCTTTTACCACCTCTCGTTATTAGCCGGCGGCGCGTTCAAATGGCAAACGTTTACGTAGGAAATTCGAGATAAAACAACGATACCCGGATTCCCGGGGAGCACGGTCAATTAATCATTCGTGGCGACTTTTCAGCGCCATGTGATAGGCGGTAGACGCGCGAAAGAGAATTCTCCCGATCGCGATATCTTACCACCTCGATCCAGCATTCTTGCCAGATTCTACAGCTACGAAGCTATTAGGGTAGATTGCCCTATCATTGTGTTTTCACGGCGACCTCTTCGCGTATTAATTACTAACTTCCCTTACGTTAATTTTGTTTGGTGAAAATCTATTACATTTTATAACTTTATTAAGATATTTTTGGGGTGTTAAAAATGTTAACTTTTCATATTTTTTTAATTGAAATAAAAATACAAGTTTTTGTCCCAATTACTGTGTCCCCAATTGCGGTACCTTTATGAAGGAGAAAGGAAAGTAAGGTTACGTTTAGCTGTTACAGACGGAGCACTGACGCGCATTAATACGGACAAGCGTTAAAATCCTGTCCCCATTAATGGCTTCACGTTAAGAAATACGAAAACGTTTCAAATCTTCATTTTCCTATTTTTTTTTCAGAAAATTAGAAGCTACTATGTGTACATGTTTACCTATGTGTTCCTTACCATTTTCAATAAGGATTTGGGTAAATCTATCGAAATCTTCAAGTACATTTTTGAAAAAAGTTTCACTATGCTTTACTTATTTAAAAATGTAATCATCTCGATTGTAGCACACACATTCATAGTCTAAGTTAATCAAAAAAAATTCTTTCCTTATTTCTTTATGCGAGTTTTTTGTACGGCTAATTTAAATACAAGGCACCCTATTAGGGACATCTACCCTACATTTCCAGTTTACTTCTGCCTCGAATCATCGGCTTCTAGGTAGCTCATGGAGAACCTCACATTAGAGAATGTTCAGCAAATAAAGTTTTAGAGTAATATAGTTAAAATAATTGCCCGCACTTCTCCAATTAATAAAAATCCAAACGACATCACCGAACAGCTCCGGCATCATCGTTATTCGATCGTCAGGCGTGCTCGAGTCGTCCGTGGTATATCACGCGAGCGTTTCCAAGGCAGCTGGCAAAGTCCTCGGTCCAGGCCTCGACGGAGCAGCGGAGAGGCAAAGGTGAGGATCGAAAGTAAAGTGACACGGATTGGCCTGACAACGGGACCGCTCTCTTTCCCTCCCCCGTCGTTCCGCCGAGCGTGGCCTGGTCTGTCGCCAGCACCCACGACGCTCGGAGCGTGAAAACGCCGGATTAACCTTTGTAATTGTAGAATTATGTGGCGATTAATAACTCGACAAGGCGTGCGTGGGACTGCCGTGCTTTGTGGTTCAAACCGAGCGTCGAGATAATCATCGGTCGTGCCCGGAGCACGGACGATACACGTACAACGGGCTAACCATCTACACCTAGCCGGTGATCCCGACAGGTTGGTGTACAGGCTGTTCCAGAAGCGTTGCGACATCGCGCGCTGATTGATCCACCTGACGATTTTCAAGTGGAAGTCGTAGGTACACTAAGGGAAGAGACAGGGAATCGCGGTTTCCTTCGCTGTAGATTTATGGCAGATGAATGATCGTGGAACCATCCGCGCCATCACTTTTGTTCTCTTACCAATCTCATCTTTGGCTTTCGTATTCGTCTTTTGTCTAGCTTCTTTGGTCTAATTGTGAAACGAATAATGGGTTAGTAATGCACACCTAGGAGGAAAAGAAGGCGGCAAGGGCCACTGGCCCTCCCAAAGAGGGGGCTTTGTAAAAAGAAAAGAAATTTTTTTACATAAATTTTTATAATCACCTAATGAATTTTATTGAATTTGCATTCAAAATATTCTTATCTCTTGAACTTGGCTCCCCCAAGATTAAATCTTGAGTGCGCCATTGGTCCACGCATGGATTAGATGAGTGAACGTAAGTGTTTATAATTTTGGGGGCATTTTGTTTTGTCTTCATAGAGTGCATTCGGTGCCCATAGTGCTCACGTGTTACGAAGCTTCAACTAAGTAGTGCACGATGGGTATATGGAATCTCACGATGATTGGAGCAAGATTTCGGAGGCCGTGTTTGCAAAAACGGGCCCCGCAAGCAGGAAGAGAGGTTCACCGGTCGGTGGAAGAGAGATCGATATCGCGACTCCTCGTTTCAGTTGTTCTAAGGGCCCAGTAAACCGGCAATTACTTCTCGGTGCGTTCAGTCACGCCCAACCGATCCGCTCGATAATAACAGGCACCGGTGTCTCATTAAAAGACAACGCGGTTCCGAGTACTATTCGCAGGAAGCTGAAATTTCGGAGATTACCGACGCGGAATCAGAAAAACGAGCCGCATAATCGGTACCTCGGGCTAGGGGCCGCGACGGGGTCATTAACTGGACCACCCTGTACAGAGCCGTGCGCAAATAGTTCAAAAAGTCTTGGAGTTCTCGGCTGCCGAATTAATTAGCATTACCGGGGCATCTTGAATTTCTATTCGAACTCCCAACTAACGATTTCCTAAAGCTCGTACTTCTTTGCCATCTGCTACACCCGATTATGGGTCCATGACAATTCCGAGCAGAAAACATCATCGTTGTAACGCAGAGAGGAAGCAGAAAGCAAGCATTGCCCAATAAAACACGTGCCTGTCCCCCGAAGCATGGGACTTGAAGGTTCCTGTAGCTGGCCGAAGGGAACGCGCATGCAACGGGGCACAATTGCGGCGGGTAACGGTGGAGACATGGAAGAGCAGGATGAATCAATGTCTCTCGGTAAGAGCGGTGGCAAGCGTGTCCAGGGCTTGAGAAACAAAACCATCGCAACACGTAACAGGTCGCAGAAGCGAACTGCGTGCACCGGGACGACGGTCAGCCGAAGAGAAACTGCGAGGAAGAGCCGTGACTCTCGTCGCCGGCGACACACGAGGGCCGCCGCGCCGCGCCGCTCCGCTCGCTTCCGCGTTGATATCCTCCTCGCCTGCGCGAGGGACACGTGCACCGCGCGCTTTAGACCCGCGGGACAAGTTGCCCGAGTAACCTTCCCGTTGCTTTTCCACCGCGGCGCAGTTTCTTTACGGCCTGCGACGGCCAATCGCGATCGCACGCTTTACCGTCCTTGGCGCACGCTTTTCTGCTTCGATTCAGATTTCAAACACTTACCTTCTAAAACGATAAGTAAGAGCGAGGTGGAAGATTTCTAAAGCTCCACGCCACTTGCCGTGGCAAGTAGTGCTGGACGATAGCTCGTCAGACGACGAGGATTCAAAGCCCGTAGAACTCCTGAGCGAGGGACTACGGGGGGGATCGCGAATTTCTTACAAAGGGGAGAGGGAGTCAAGTAACGTCTTAGATAATATTTTTTAACGTAATTTTCAATTATTTTTCGTTCAATTAATTTCGTTCAATGAGCGAAACCGAGTTAAATGAATTATATAAAGCCTTACAAAATTTTAATGTCTGAAAAAATGGAATGTAAAAAATACCCATAAAGAACTTCAAAAAAGTAAAAAATACGCCAAGTACATGAAAACATGAAAATCACAAAAAATAGAAGATAATAATCATTACAAAATTAAAAAAAAGATGTGAAATCAAAATGAGCTGCTAGTACATAAAGATGCTTTCCAACTGCGCTTTAGATGACACAACTACATATGCACAGCTAAAATTCCATTACTCATAATGGCTATTTATACAAAGAAAAAATGTATTAAATAATAATATGCAGATATATTTTTATACAAATAAATATTTTAATACGAATAAATATTTGATTCAAAATACTTGGCGCTGCGCCCCGAATTGGTGTTGCTAACCTCAATAAATATGTATAAATTGCATTAATCAATCCTCTTCTTTCTTTCTTGTACGTGCATGCGTGCGTGCATGCGTGTGCATATGCTACGTATGGCATTAGAATTAAATATATGTAGAATAAATCTGACTGTGTTTCTAGTATGTGTATGTATATGTTTTTTATATTGTAATGGAGTTGTAAATTATTAATACTAAGGCAAATAACATTTTTTCGGTTGCGCAGCGCCAAGTATTTTGAATCAAATATTTATTCGTATTAAAATATTTATTTGTATAAAAATATATCTGCATATTATTATTTAATACATTTTTTCTTTGTATAAATAGCCATTATGAGTAATGGAATTTTAGCTGTGCATATGTAGTTGTGTCATCTAAAGCGCAGTTGGAAAGCATCTTTATGTACTAGCAGCTCATTTTGATTTCACATCTTTTTTTTAATTTTGTAATGATTATTATCTTCTATTTTTTGTGATTTTCATGTTTTCATGTACTTGGCGTATTTTTTACTTTTTTGAAGTTCTTTATGGGGATCTCACTTCTTTTTACAAAGATATTATTATCTTCTATTTTTTGTGATTATTATTACTTTCTATATTTTGTGATTTATTTGTATCATGTACTTGACGTAATTTGTTTACTTTTTTTATACAATTACAGCATAATAATTATCAGCTGTTGAAATTTACAATTCGATGAATCTGAAAGCACGTACAATTCCTTGAATCTGAAAGCACGTACAATTCCATGAAACTGAAAGCACGCACAATTTCATGAATTGTTTTATCAAATCGAGAAATGTTTTTCGTGGTTAAAAAATTAAAATTTCCATTCATAACGTCATTTTCTGAGTATATTTCATGGAATAGTATTTTTTAAATTAATTTGTTTATGTTTGCTAAATTCATGCGTTTTATTAGACTCTAATTGATTTTAGTATCAATTTTCATTTTCATGTTTACAGATTTCTGTGCTTAAAGGGGTTATCGCTAGATTTAGCACGAATTTTCGTGTTTTCAGATTCATGGAATTGTACGTGTTTCCAGGTTCATGGAATTGTATGTGAGACTGCATTTTGATT
The DNA here is from genome assembly GCA_929113495.1 of Andrena minutula. NCBI lineage: Eukaryota > Metazoa > Arthropoda > Insecta > Hymenoptera > Andrenidae > Andrena > Andrena minutula. The sequence continues at coordinate 632,540 of OV815993.1, forward strand.
CCAATTCAATGGTACAACGATAATATATATTTGTAAAAACACGTGGCATCTCAAATTTTGTATATAACCTGACTGTAAGGTGTCAAAATTTGGAATAGATTGCACATATTGAAGATAGGAATTGATGAACGAAATTTGCCTAGTGAAGATAGGAATTGATGAACGAAACATGTATTAGTTCGTTTTGGCTGAAGGTGTGCGTATAATAACGCGTATACGTATTATGTTGACGAAAAATTCCTTGACGAAAAATTCCTTGACGAAGAAGAAGAAGAATCTTACCATTTCCGACTAATCCATGAGACGATATTACGATATCTCTGTCATGCGTGGACCGATTTTATTGAAATTGGTCTTATTCGAAAGCCGATATGCGGTTTACATCAGAAAAATGCCTTTAAATTTAGAAAATATTGCAGGCGTGATGAGATATAATGTAATAAATGTCAGAATTAGGTTGGAATGCCTCCGCGACGAGTAAAGGTACACGGCAGCGACAGTTCGACATATATATATAGGGTGTTTTTCATGTACTTGGCGTCGAGACGCTACCGCGTCTCTAGATTACGTTAGGAAGGAGGGAGGGGGTAAGAAATCGCCAAAATTACCCTTACGTAATTCCAGGATACTAGTACAGTAGTGCCACACTGTATTTGGTCAGACAGGAGTAGAACCACGGGAAATGGAAATTCTTTGTGACTCCACCCCAATTTGCCGGAGCACGAGTGTAGCTGGAAGCCTCAGAGATTCCATTTGATCGCAGTAGAAGCTGATCAGTAGTATCGGACGGTGGCCAGTCAGGCACGGAGTGGCAGCGACCGCTTGCGCTTATAACGGTGACGAAAAATCGAGCATTGTGGTTGCTCGCGAAGCGTGCGACAGCCTCGCAATGACCAAGTGGACCCAGGCTTGGAGCCGCGGCGCAGATCGGACATCGGCGATCTCGGCGAGCGATCGGTATCGAACAGCGTTACTTCTCCGAGGGTATCGTCGCTGGGTTCCTCTATATCGTCCTCGTCGTACTATTAATCGCCGAGCAGACGTTCACCCACGCCAGGAGCCGGCCTCATTAAAGGCAGCCCTCGACGCGGGGGAAGGCGGAGGAGCTCGGAGGAGCTTGGAGGTACTCGGAGGAACGCGTGGCCACGCAACACATCGGCGTGGCCGTCGGCTAGCCACGGGCTACTTTATGCATCGCGCGGAATTACGCGGCCAGAAAAGTGTGCGCCGAGCCGGGGGCCCGCTAGTTAAGGCGTTCCAATATTGAGTTACCGCGGCGGCGCTCTCAAACGAACCGGCGAATTTATGCTCGCCAACTACTCTCCTTTCTTGCGCCCTCCCTTCTTCGATAGCTTCAGTGGTCGGGGCCCTTTCTGGCCGCACGTCCTCCTGCTTCTTCCTTGTCTAGCTATGAATCCATGTTTCCTAGGATTTTCTTGCGCGGATTTGGTTCGAATGAAGCTGACGGTTCGGGACTGTCTTATTCCCCGCGGGAAGAACAGAAGTGGAGGGGTTACCGCTTACCTTGGTTCGAGACAGAAACCCCGTCGTCAGTTCGAGACACTACTGTATTAGGGTAAAGGCATCCGTAGTTGACCATGTATCAGTAGTTGACGTTTGTTCGGAAAAACATGAAAAATAAGGTTTTCCATATTTTTCTGAACAAATGTCAACTACTGGTACCTTCACCCTATTTAGTTGTCTACTTAGTGATTCGTAATTCTGAATATGGGTAATCTACATGTGTTTTAGATTCTACATTTTGGGAAGGAGATAATGGTTCGTTTTCCAGAGATACTTACGACAAAAATCGTTGCCATCTTTTCCCTCACTCCTAACTCCATTCCTCTTCCTCCCTATCCTCGAGGGGGATCTGAACACAGATAGTCTCAATTTCTCCAGCCGCAAGTACAAATAATCGCCCCTACTTGCTTCTATCTCTGTCCTCAGCGCGAAATCCGAGCGCAAGTGGCCGGTTGACAGAACAGTGGCCGACGCTGCATCCAATTCCAATAGTTTGCACGAGGATGGAGCGCGGTGCCGTAAGGACGAGCGGAGATTCGATCGGGGAAGCCGCAAATGGTAGCGTCCACCGCGACAAAAGGATCCGGGCTCGATGAGTTTTTAAGGGTTGCCGCGATCTCGCTCGCTTTTCGATCGTTATCCCATTTAGGGGAGTCGGATCTGCGCGCAGCTGCCACGATTTATCGCGCCAGTTCCTCGCGCTCTCTTCGATCTAACTCGAATCGATCTCCCAGCTCTTAACGCACCTCCACTCCGATTCTCGCCAAGTAATTACATCTTTTCCATAACTATTTACGATCGAACATCTCCGATTCCCTTTCACACCGAGTGGCGTGTCGCATCGCCTACACCCACGCGCGAAATTTCAATTTCCTCGATCACACGCGCCAGCTTTGACGCACCTAATGTTCGCCGCCCTTGGAGCAGCGTGGAAGCATGCAGCGGGCGACGTCGCAGGCGAGCGGTCGATCAGCGATCCCCAGCGATCTCCAGCGAGAAGCTCGGTGTCGATTACTCGGACACCGAGTCGCGGCTCGAGGGAAATGGCCTGTCGTTAGAAGGGGCCGATAAAATAGCCGGCAAAATCGTTTCCGCGCCGGCGGTGGCGCGTACAAATGCCCGTGGAACATGATATCTGTTTCATAACACCCACAAAGCGTCCCTCGTGCGAACGCAATCGCGGCGTTACGTAACCCGGCCTTAAAGACACTCGCCGGGGGGCGCCGCTCGCCGATCGCGAGCAGAGGAAAGATCGTCGCGTAACCGCGCCGCGTTCTAATTTCCCCTCGATATATCACGCGCGTCGGCCATTACACCGGCGCGCTCTAAGGACGAGGCAGGACGATCGAAAGCAGGACTCTGCCTTCCTCCCGACCAGCCAGCGAGAGGAGACAATGCGCGGAGTGATCTATGCGGTCGCTTCTTCTCGATGATCTTGAAAAATGGCCCCTCGCGGTCGGACGGGTTTCTCCGCTGACGAGAGCCATTCAGCAGCGTAACGAAGCAGATGACGGCTAGGAAACGCGGGCACGCGGAGGAGTTTCGAAACGCGGGCATTCCAGAGTCGCACCTGAGAAGCGTGCTACGAGATGAGGATGGTAATACCCTTTCCCTAATCGTGCAACGAATATAGGGGAACGTGAGTCGAGCTAGATGTCGCTGCCCCGCCTTGGGTCGCAGTGGAAGCACAGAGCCCGGATTAGTTCCGTGCGATTGAATTTACTAATCGAGCCGTTTAACTGGACTCCGATATCTCGAAGCTTTATTTATGGAAGGCACAGTCACGGTAGGATTCTGGTCCGGTATTCGACGGTCTTCGCATCGAGGTCCCGGCTAAGCTTCGACCGAATCCCAGTGGACCTTGACGAATTAACCGCCAGGGTTAACGCGGGATAGCCTCTCAAATACACTTAGCCTTTCCTCCTATTTTAAATCGAAACCTGAATTCCGCCATAGTCTGTCCACTCGGTGCAGGGAACTTAAAAGAAACATGTCTGATGGTGCACCGACAACTTGCCACGCTGCGGTGTCTACTTTTAAGAGTGCCATCGGCAGTGGAAGACTCACGGGTGGATGACTTGCATATGCAAGCAGGAGGATGATCGTTGGAAGCGTTAAAAGCGTTCGATCCGGAAAAATCTGGCCCGTTAATCGTCTCGGCTGCGTACGCAAATGGTCATCGTTACCTTTCTCACGCTCGAAGCAAGCGGACAGCAAACCGAGAAAGTAAGTGCCAGCTCGCGCGCGCGCGCGCGAGCCATTTCTTATGCGCCACCGCCAGGTACATCCTGCGCGGTGTTATCTTCTTATTTCAAGTACACGACGCGTCGTGTGAAGCCCGTAAAGTGTCCGGGGAGACGCGCCACCCGAGAAACAGAGAGGGAGAGGGAGAGCTTCGCCGGAAAATGTCATGACGAACTTCGGCCGCGAGGAGCGAGCTGGCGAGCTTGGAACTAACGCTGCTCGAGGCGGAAACGAAGCCTGGGCCGAGTGATATGCGACCTGGTCTCTTCGATATTTCAACCAAACGAGTTTCTTCCTTTAGACTTTCGCTTCATCCTCCACTTCGCTTCGTTTTCTTTGGTCGATAATGAGTTAGCACGTTTTGGTCGTGTGCAGGAGGAACGGAGAGGAACATTATTGGAAGAATGATGCGGGGTTAGCCATCGACGTGGGGTCACTCCGGTGACCGACCCTTGTACCTTACCTACTACTTTTCTATAAACTGCTTGAAATAACTAAATCGTTAGTTTCTCAGATTTCTGGATATTGGCTAATATGGGGAGACTTTTAAATTCTCCCCCAAGCTCTTTAAAAAAAAAAGTATAATGCCAGAGGGTTTATATTCGGTTTAGTTTTTTTTATTATTATTATTTATTTAAACGGAACAAGCCCTTAGTATACACTGTACAGTTAATAAGAAAAAAATGCTGTGTGAGATATTACATAGATACTAAAATTACAAGGTTTACGATGCAACTGCTTATTGCTATTCTACAGGAATAATTTTGCGCACCGCTGTTTGAAAGGGAGCTAGAGCATTATTGGAGAAGTCCAACTCGGAACAATATTTGTTCACCAGGATGAATATCCTGTTTAGGGGATCGGCACCCGCTACACTAGTTTTTAAGAGCGTGGGTTTAAGGAAAGGAAATGATCTTATCTTTCGTTCAGGAGGATTTTTTCTTTTTAATTTGTTCCGTCAATTCGACTCTGATGTTGTTCGCAAAATCAAACCCCGAAAATGAATTCCCCTATTTCCGCCGTTAAATTCGCCGCTGAGTGTATCATTGCGAAATCGTCTAAATATTCTAAAGTCTAAACGATACACGTCCGAGCGCCTGTAAGCGAATTATCAACCAAAGTACACAGCGAGACGACTAAACACGCCAGCGTAAATTAACCGAGAACTCAGAAAATGTCGGTGGAACTTTCGCCACGAGCCGCGTGTGTATCTCGCAAACCAGTAATTTACTCGGAAGAAGACGGGCGACGTGAATCCGCGGACGCGCCGAGCCGCTCGTTTTCGTAGCGCGCGTTTCCACCTGAAAACCGGCGATTAACATTCGACCGGTGGACGCAGGCGAGTTTCACTCGGTCCAGCAAATATTTACGATTCATAAAGCGTCCGCGAGCCGGCTAATTTGCGGAGTGATATATCGCCGCGCCGGTTCGACAGCGCGCGGGACGTGACGAGCGCACCGCGGCCGATCGCAACTCTGCAAATCGTTCAACGACAATTTGCCGGTAATTAACGAGAGTAGGTCGAGCCAGTCCCAGCGGGATCGTAAAATTCGTACGCGCAAACCCGGCGAAAAATTAGTCGAGCTCGTGCAATTAATTAGTCGCGGAAAAATTCTCGATTTTCTTCTCCATTCGTTCGGCGTCGATATCCTCATTTTTTTTTCTTTTATCAATAGCCACGCGACTGTGCGTGAAAGTATCCCAAGATCGAACGATCAGCTGGGATTGCGAAAGCCCCGTCCGCAGGGAACCGTGAAATTCCGCTCGATCTGTTGTGACTAACGCCCCGCTAGATTAATATAAATTGTTGCATGTTACGAGCGTCTAATTGCACCGAGAGGATCAGACCCCGGTTCGCGATCCTCTGAGTCACTCCGACTATCAAGACCGCGGATCGTGGATCTCGATTAGCGGCGATAAGCCCGGAGTGATTTTTCCTATCGGTGTCCTTTTTGGTTGCGCAAACGGCAGGCGTGCATCGTAATGCACTCGCGGCGCAATTAATTCGCGGGACGCGACTTTCGAATCTCAGCGCTGCTCCGACGCTTGACGGGCGTATAGTTGGGCGAGTTTATGGATTCCTGACGTCGATAAACCCGCGCGAGGAGAAATGTTCGGCGCGGTCGTCGGGGTTATGGACAAGTAGGTACTCGAGTGGAAACGCAAGCGAATGTCGGTTACAGGTTCAGGAATATCAGCGGAATAAAGTCGAACGCGATATTTGTATGGGCGAGCGTATTTTACGACGCGGAGTTCTTTGAAAGCAGCAATGTGAGGTTTAATTAAGCTCGCAGAGATCCGTGGCTTGCCCCGGTAAAAGTCCGCTTGGGAAGTAACTGTCTCGGCCGTTACAGGAAACGCAGCTCGAATTTAGAAACTCGGACACTTTCATTGCTTTAAAACATATGTTCAGTGGCAACCAATATATTCCATCGCGTTCTATTAGGTAAAGAGAACACACCCTCGTACGATTATTCTATAAATGTCTCGCTGTACGACTGTTCTCATTATCCTACGATTTTGATTACTGGACCCTGTAGCGCCTTTCCCAATATCCTTGCGATCGATTATCCGCGTAATGTCCTTTCGAATCGGCAACGAGCGTTACTCTGGCCAGTCAAATCGACCGAAAACCAAGTATTTTTTGCAAATTAATTACAACGAGATGAATACAAATTCTGGCAAGTACTTTTGGGTAACATTTATTAATACTATAAACGCTAAAAAAATGTCCTCGTGTGGCGCCACTTGTTAAACAGATAGATATTTATTAAAACAAATTTTTACCGTACGGCCTACGCGATAGTAATAAATATTGCAAAAAAGGAAAAGTCTGTCACGTCCCGGGTGGAGGTCTTTGGGGACAATGACATGGGGAATAAAATCAGGCGCGAATCTATAATCCAACACTCTGAGGGTTTTGAAGGGAGAGTCAGGCACGAATCTAAAATCCAGCACACTGAGGATTTTGAGAGAATGTCAGGCGCGAATCTGTAATCCAGCACACTGAGGATTTTGAAGGGAGTGTCAGGCGCGAATCTGTAATCCAGCACACTGAGGATTTCGAAGGGAATGTCAGGCGCGAATCTGTAATCCAGCACACTGAGGATTTCGAAGGAATGTCAGGCGCGAATCTGTAATCCAGCACACTGAGGATTTTGAAGGAATGTCAGGCGCGAATCTGTAATCCAGCACACTGAGGATTTTGAGGGAATGTCAGGCGCGAATCTGTAATCCAGCACACTGAGGATTTTGAAGGAATGTCAGGCGCGAATCTGTAATCCAGCACACTGAGGATTTTGAGGGAAGGTCAGGCGCGAATCTGTAATCCAGCACTCTGAGGGTTTTGAGGGAATGTCAGGCGCGAATCTGTAATCCAGCACTCTGAGGGTTTTGAAGGGAGAGTCAGGCACGAATCTATAATCCTGCACACTGATCGACCAGGGAAGGTTTAAATGACTTATACCTTTTGTGGAGACACCCGTTAGAGCACTTATTATGGTTTGTTTTTGGGAATCGGATTTACAGCTGCATCGAGGTAAAAGACACTCGTAATGATTCGGCAAAATCAGCTATTCATACAGTTAAGCGAAACCTATACGAAAGTAAGTTTGTAAACACGGCAATGCTTTCCGCGGTCGTTGCCCGTAATCAGCTGTTCCGGCAGCCTGGTTGGTTTTCGGGATCTTCGTAGCAGAAGGATTAACACAATGACTCGAAACGTTAGTTAAGCAAAGCGGTTTATTAATAAGTTAGGCGAAAATATAGGCACTGTTTGTGATAGTGCTTTGTTAAACATAGAATGCGTTTAAACATTAATAATTGGCACAGAAAATTTATATAAATGGCAATATATATATATAGAGTGATTATGAGCGTGACATACAGTATATGTTTTATGATGGAATAATATAAGCAATAAACGTAGTTAAGAACATGGAATATGGTCGCAATGAGCGTTAATAACACAATATAATATGAAAAGCACTTAAGCGTAATGAGACAAAATAATATGAAAAGCAATAAGAATAGCAAGACAAAATAATGTGAATAGCTATAAGAATAGTAACGCAAAATAATATGAAAACGCAATAAGAATAGTAATGTAAAATAATATGAAAAGCAATAAGAATAGTAATGCAAAATAATACGAAAACGCAATAAGCGTAGAAATACAAAATAATATGAATATCGATAAGAATAGCAATACAAAATAATATGTATGGAGGTGATATGCAATAGTTAAATGGTAATATAAATTCTTACGGTTGTTGCCGTTGAACACTGAATTTAGTTTAAGATAATTATATAGATTTGCGATAGATTTCTGCAGTACGAATCGTTGATTGATGTCTGTAGAACGAGCTTCGATGATAACTTTCCGTAGAAAAGAGCTTCCGTAGAAGAGAACGAGCTCTCGCGGTTCCTCGTATTTATACTAATTACAATCTTTTCGGTTTGAAGGGGGGTGCGCAGTACGCACCTTGACATAGTTACGCATATGCGTCGCAGTAACATTTCCGGGGTTTTTATAAGGACCAAAGGTTGGTCTATATTTGGACTCGCATTTTCGGCACGTACGCCAAATAATCCTCGCGATTATCCTTCTGGGGTTCTTATACATGTGATTTGGTAATGCTCAACTCCTCGAATGGGTTTTGGGTGTTTTTATAGGAAAGGGGTGATAATGGATTTGACTTCTTTGGTCATTTAGTGGGCTTGAGACTTGGTCTCGATTTAAGATATAGAAGGGGCGAGGGACTTGTTTAGATTCGATAGGAGGGAAGAGTTTGTGCCGCATTGGGCGAATATATGAGGGAGATTCATTGATTGACCGTCTTGAGATGGGGACCGCTAAGGTACATCGCCAAGGCGGTCGAGGTCATGGAGAAGGGGTATTTTGGTGTTTGGGGTGATTTGAGAAGAGTTGTATAATGGTTTATAAAGAAATATTATTTTATCGCGAGCGAAATTTTGGGGGACGTCACACCTCCCCCCTTATATGAAGAAATGCATGCATTTCTTCCCTGTAAGGAGCGGGGTGGATTTGCTCGTTCGTAAGATTGGGGTCTATACGGGGCGAAGGGGTAGTGGCATCTTGGAGTTGCTCTGATGACTGATGTTGGAGGGGAAGGAGTCATCTATAGCGATGACCGTCTGTGAAGACGCCTCCTTGATGATGATGTATGAGATGTTTTTAGAGAGGAGGGATGTGATATTCCTTCCTTCCCTCTTGACGGCATAGCCGCGTAAGTGGTGACTGCAATAAGTGTTGCAGTTGCAACGATCTATATTGGAAAATTTGATTAATGTTTTTGTTTATTGTGACTTGGGGTCAACCGGGACTCTCGCGCAAATGAATATCGCGATCGTCAGGTTTTTTATACCTTAGGCTCCTACTCAGTTTCGAAAGGTAACCTTGGTATGTTTTATTTTCAATTTCTTCAAGAACCGGGTTCCGGTTCGGTTTCCGAGCTAATTTCCCGAATAATTTTTCATGCGGAGTGTATTTATTACACTCGCGGACACTGGCATTATACGAGATCGCGGCCAAGTTGGTCCATTCGTCCCAGTCAGTGTATCTACCGATAATCAATTTTAAATATTGGGTCATTACGAGATGCAATCTCTCTAGAGAGCCATTAGACGGTGGGTGAAAGGCTGTGGTTCGGAATTGTTGGTCTTTCCATTTCCACGGTGCCGGTTTTATAAAATTTCTATTAAATTTTGGTACTTGGTCGGTGAGGATGGCTCTAGGAGCTCCGAAGTGACAAATGAATCTTTTTATAAATACGTCAGCGATTTTAATTGATGAGTATAGGTTGAGAAGCACGCACACAAAATATTTTATAAATAAACCCTGTATGGGTAGGTTATAAGTGTTGCCTGTTGTAGTTGTAGGCAGTCGTTCACGTATGTTTTCTTTTGAGGGAATTGGTGGAATATCTGCAGATGATATTTCCCGGCACATCTTTCTATGTGGTTGGTTCCTTCTGCATTTCCTTCCCTGATGAATGCTGGATGTGGGTGTTGCAGAGTCGACGGGGTTGCTGCCACTCGTTGGCGCATGGATCGGTGATTTTGAGAACCGAGGCCTCTTGGAATCGCATGGTCCACGTTTGGGCCAGTCCTCCAAGTGGTCGTCACATTTGTCTCGTGGTCGTTTGGAGCATGCCTCCACTGCAGGGGAAGTATGGGATAAGGCGTCTGTAGTGACGTGGAATTTCAGTTCAAATTTCGGGTATTGCAGGATAAGTTCCTTCTGCAAGACTGATTTGAAGTCGTCAAAAACGGTTTGCTGGGACGGTCTCCAGTTAAATGCTGGGTCGTTCTTGAAAGGCTGGGTTAACTGGCGAGCATTTTTAGAAAATTCTGGGGTAAACCTTCGATGATATCTGGTTAATCCAAGGACATTTTTGCTTCGTTTTGGCATACGAGGTTTAGCTTCGGAGAACTTATCGCTTTCCCCATGAATCGGGTGCTCTTTAGAGATTGACTTAAATAAATTTTCTGCCCTTGAAGGAGCTTCCTCAGAAATTTTGAATACTACCATTTCCAATGTAGCCGCAAGAGACTTTTGGGAGTTTATGGGAAGGGTTTGTTTGGCGTATAGCGCAGGGGGTAAGAGTGAGTGCACTTTCGTGGGTGCCTCGAGATGGTGGATCGACGGATCCAGGGCTAAGAGGGACTTGTTTTTTATTAGGGGGTGGATGGGAGTGGTGCCTGTAGGCGTTGTAGTCTCTATTGGTCTTTTAGGTTTGGATTCTGGAGTTTTCCTGTCGGATTTCTCTACTTCGATGGTGGGCATGATGCTTGGAGTGTCAATCTCGCTAGAATTTATAATTTGCGAGTAGTCCTTTAGGTCCGGATTATGTACAGAAAATGAGGATTTTGTCCTCGGCCGTAGCACGACCGGGTTTAGTTGCACTGCAGCGACTCTTATAATACCGCTAGTGCTTTGGGGTATATCGTAAATGGGTGCGCTTCTGCTTGGCTCGCTCCACAGTTCGCATCCATCGGCGCTCGGAGGAGTAATTCCCGACTTCGTTTCCCACAAGGCTCTAGGATCTTCCTTGATAGTGAAGGTGCGTTTTCTGCATTCCGAAGTCACATGTCCGGGCTTTTTACAGTTCCCGCAGATTCGCAACTCCGTAGGCCTGGAAGGTGGAGGTCGAGACATGTCCCAGTAGGTGACCTGGGGTTTGGGTGTTTGGGACCCATATTCCGCGGCGCGGTTTAGAGAGTTCCTCTCGGAAGGTTGAGCTGGCGGGCCTTGGTTACTCCAACAGGACCGTGCCTCATGACCTGTCTTGTTGCAGAGTTGGCAGGTTAATTTGGGAGTCTTCTGGTCGGGGAATCGGAGACGGTCCCTGGTAATTTCTTTGTCCACACGGACAGCTAAATCGAACGCTTCGTTGAGCGTTTCGAATTGGTGTTGTTGTAGCCTCATCCTCATATGAGGTGGAAGGCCATCGACGAAAGAATCTAGAGTTAGGCGATCCAGATCCTGCGGGTGATTTCGCGCGAAGTCGCGGTAATATTCCCTATCTTCTTCTAGAATGGCGAATCGTAGATCTTTTACGCGTGAGATGTATTCCAATATGTGCTCGTTGGATCCTTTGATAACGTTGACAAGTTCTCCACGATAGTGGTCTGATGTTTTATCAGGGGAAAAAATACGTTTCAGTCGTTTGACTAATTCATTTACGGAATCAAAGACCCGATCCTCAACAGCCAAGTACGCATGGTCTTGCAGTTTATTTCTCAACAACCTCGCTAACTGGGGTTCGGCTTGCGAGGGAATCAGAGCCTTAGCCCTATTGCAGGCTCTTGCGAATTGCAAAACGGACATGTTGTGACCGTTAAACTCTGGGACCGTTTCTACGGCGTCTTTTAATGTGATCTGGGGCGATGGATCCTGGTCCGGAATATAATTATAATTTAGTACGGGTTTCCTATTCAAACGGGAGGAACCTGGAGTAGCAAATTTGTTTGCCGTTGTCGGAGACATAAGAATTTTTTCCATTATTTCGCGGGTGGCTTGAATTTCACTAGAAAGATCTTCTAACGCGGGGCCATCTGAATCATTGGCTACGCCCGAACGCGTATTGGATTGCAGGTTTACGACACATCTCGCGTACAAGCTCTCAATATCAGCTTGTTTTTCCCGCAATTTTTGTACCCGATCCATTAATTCGGCGGTCGCGGTGTCTATTCTGTTAGTGGAAGGGCCCGCGTCTTGGTCCATTACGGGAGAGTCGTCGGCTTCACCGTACACAGACATGTTTAAAGTAAGATTTGATTGCACCGAGGGCAATTGTGGAATATATAGGCCGTTTGGCGGTAATGATTTTCAGATACTGTCACCGTATTTGCTGGGTCCCACCGGGAGCAGCATAAGCAAATTTCGTTGACTTGGTTCGTTGTAGCTAAACGCAGTTTTACACACATTAATGTTTGCATACACGCAGTTGTACTCTGTGCCTTGCGGCTTCGATAGGCTACTGCGAACTGTTGCGTGCGAGTAATATACATGTTAAATCACGGGGACCGTGTGGAAAAAGTACTTCTTTTCTTTCAACGGTATACGAAGATCCCATCTTATGTGGCCAAAATTACGTTATTTCAGACAACTGTTAATTATTACTTATAAATCTGGAATTTGTCTACACGGGTAGACGTTGTCGAATTCATTATAACTCCTTTCAGAAGAGAGATACCAATTTATGCAATCAACGCACTGATCAGCAGGACGTTTGTGGAGCAAAACAATGCCGCACCGTGGGCAATTGGGGAACACGTAAGGCGTTTGGCAATAATGGATTAAATAAGCTCTTTCGGTGTCTGTTGGATCTCGTAGGGAGCAGCTTAAACAAATATCGTAACCGTCAATGGTTGTTGCTATGCTCCCAGAAACGCAGATCATCCACCGCATATACGCAGTCAAACTTTGTAATCTGCGGCTACAATAGTTCAGTACACCCCGATTTGGGCAATTAATACACATACTTGAAAATAGGGACTTTGTGAGCACCGTATCATAGAATTTCCTTCTATCAACGGCAAACGCATATCCCACCGCTGTCACCAAAATTATGTCACGTCCCGGGTGGAGGTCTTTGGGGACAATGACATGGGGAATAAAATCAGGCGCGAATCTATAATCCAACACTCTGAGGGTTTTGAAGGGAGAGTCAGGCACGAATCTAAAATCCAGCACACTGAGGATTTTGAGAGAATGTCAGGCGCGAATCTGTAATCCAGCACACTGAGGATTTTGAAGGGAGTGTCAGGCGCGAATCTGTAATCCAGCACACTGAGGATTTCGAAGGGAATGTCAGGCGCGAATCTGTAATCCAGCACACTGAGGATTTCGAAGGAATGTCAGGCGCGAATCTGTAATCCAGCACACTGAGGATTTTGAAGGAATGTCAGGCGCGAATCTGTAATCCAGCACACTGAGGATTTTGAGGGAATGTCAGGCGCGAATCTGTAATCCAGCACACTGAGGATTTTGAAGGAATGTCAGGCGCGAATCTGTAATCCAGCACACTGAGGATTTTGAGGGAAGGTCAGGCGCGAATCTGTAATCCAGCACTCTGAGGGTTTTGAGGGAATGTCAGGCGCGAATCTGTAATCCAGCACTCTGAGGGTTTTGAAGGGAGAGTCAGGCACGAATCTATAATCCTGCACACTGATCGACCAGGGAAGGTTTAAATGACTTATACCTTTTGTGGAGACACCCGTTAGAGCACTTATTATGGTTTGTTTTTGGGAATCGGATTTACAGCTGCATCGAGGTAAAAGACACTCGTAATGATTCGGCAAAATCAGCTATTCATACAGTTAAGCGAAACCTATACGAAAGTAAGTTTGTAAACACGGCAATGCTTTCCGCGGTCGTTGCCCGTAATCAGCTGTTCCGGCAGCCTGGTTGGTTTTCGGGATCTTCGTAGCAGAAGGATTAACACAATGACTCGAAACGTTAGTTAAGCAAAGCGGTTTATTAATAAGTTAGGCGAAAATATAGGCACTGTTTGTGATAGTGCTTTGTTAAACATAGAATGCGTTTAAACATTAATAATTGGCACAGAAAATTTATATAAATGGCAATATATATATATAGAGTGATTATGAGCGTGACATACAGTATATGTTTTATGATGGAATAATATAAGCAATAAACGTAGTTAAGAACATGGAATATGGTCGCAATGAGCGTTAATAACACAATATAATATGAAAAGCACTTAAGCGTAATGAGACAAAATAATATGAAAAGCAATAAGAATAGCAAGACAAAATAATGTGAATAGCTATAAGAATAGTAACGCAAAATAATATGAAAACGCAATAAGAATAGTAATGTAAAATAATATGAAAAGCAATAAGAATAGTAATGCAAAATAATACGAAAACGCAATAAGCGTAGAAATACAAAATAATATGAATATCGATAAGAATAGCAATACAAAATAATATGTATGGAGGTGATATGCAATAGTTAAATGGTAATATAAATTCTTACGGTTGTTGCCGTTGAACACTGAATTTAGTTTAAGATAATTATATAGATTTGCGATAGATTTCTGCAGTACGAATCGTTGATTGATGTCTGTAGAACGAGCTTCGATGATAACTTTCCGTAGAAAAGAGCTTCCGTAGAAGAGAACGAGCTCTCGCGGTTCCTCGTATTTATACTAATTACAATCTTTTCGGTTTGAAGGGGGGTGCGCAGTACGCACCTTGACATAGTTACGCATATGCGTCGCAGTAACATTTCCGGGGTTTTTATAAGGACCAAAGGTTGGTCTATATTTGGACTCGCATTTTCGGCACGTACGCCAAATAATCCTCGCGATTATCCTTCTGGGGTTCTTATACATGTGATTTGGTAATGCTCAACTCCTCGAATGGGTTTTGGGTGTTTTTATAGGAAAGGGGTGATAATGGATTTGACTTCTTTGGTCATTTAGTGGGCTTGAGACTTGGTCTCGATTTAAGATATAGAAGGGGCGAGGGACTTGTTTAGATTCGATAGGAGGGAAGAGTTTGTGCCGCATTGGGCGAATATATGAGGGAGATTCATTGATTGACCGTCTTGAGATGGGGACCGCTAAGGTACATCGCCAAGGCGGTCGAGGTCATGGAGAAGGGGTATTTTGGTGTTTGGGGTGATTTGAGAAGAGTTGTATAATGGTTTATAAAGAAATATTATTTTATCGCGAGCGAAATTTTGGGGGACGTCACAAGTCTGCCTTTGCTTTCATCTTCTTGTGATTAATTCGCAAAAAATATTTCATTTTCAAGCAATTCGACTGCCTAAGTAGTCTCCTGAAACTTTTTGCTCTGACTAATTTTCGGCTCTCGCAATAACTTTAGCTCGAACCCTAGGCTCCCCCGCTATTTACGTTTGCAATCGAACGTAATGCAACCGTTGCTGCTACGATGAATGCTATTAAGGCTGCTCGCTGCGTGAAGCGTTTCGGGTAATCGAAGCAGGAAGTGGCGAACGACGAAACGAAAAGTTCGCGCAGAAATTCGCTAATTAGAAAACACTAATCACCCCAGCAAAGTAGAAGGGCCACGGCGGTGGATCACGTAGCCTGTAAATTCCAAATGATCGCAGAAGTCATCGAGGGTTCCCATGGGCCTGGCGCTGAAACGCAGCAGCGTTTTGGCTCGCCACGCGGAAATTAGTTTTCGCGGTCCCCGGCTCCTCCGCGAGTGTGTACTCGCGGAGCTGGTTGATGTATGGGCTACATATCGGGCCGAGTGCGTGACCGTGCGTGACCGTGCGTGACCGGGACTCGCGTGCACCATCTCTCCCCGCGAGAGTGAGTTGTTCCTCTCTCGGCGGCGGGGACGAAAAATATGTTAACAAGAACCATGGACGCGCGTAGAGACTTCTAATTCCGACATGCTGGGCCCTCTCCCTCGTTCCCATGCCCACGCTCATTCTCTTGCTCTCTCTCCTTCTCTCTCCTTCTCCTCGCTCGCCGTTCCCCTCGGCCCGCTCCTCTGCACAGGTCACAGCGAGCACCATGCGCTGGCGATGAAGACGTTCGAGGAGGCCCAACAACGGTTCTCCTCGCTCGATCCTCAATGGAACGCGTGTCTTCCGTATTGAATTAATCACGATGGAATCTCGATTATTTTAACCGGCCGCGCGTGCACCGGCCCACCTCCTTCACCCTCGTCCTCGGCCTTTTTCCCCGCGCGCTGAACCACGCCGCTTCTCCGTCCGCCTTAATTTCCCATTCCCCCACTCATACTTTTTTTTTTATTCCTTTTTCTCGTTACTCTCGTCCAGCCGATTCCACGGTTAAGGAGATCGCGTTAATTGCACGCACGGGCCGAGATCGATCTTCCTTTCCACTTAACCCCCTTTTTTGCGGGCCTCGTTTAACGAGCTGGCTGAATTTTGTCGAGCCACCCCGACGCGTTATTATCCAACGGCGCAATTAGACGTTTGGCGGGCGTACCGGGGGTTGAGGGGCTCGATTACGCTTTTTCAATTACTCGACGGCTGGTCGTGGCTTAGGACTGGATGATTTCGCGTTCGTGTTCCACGTCCTTCGTAGAAATCATAGGGGTCACGATAAATTCACGGAGATCCATCTAGCCACACCCAGCCGGAGGATCTCGGGCTTCCTGCGTCCGCAGCAACGAGATAGAATGTTATTTTCGTTATTAACGCGGGTTAGTCACGCGCTCGAGGGGTCAATTCGTAAGGAAATTTCATCGATCAATCACATCGGCGTCGGCGAACCGGTAGCTGGATCTACGCTGTGTCCGTCTTCAAACTACCCCACTCGTTGATCGTAGCCTCGCACTTTAAACATTTCAGTTTCGTTGCTACTCATTTTTTCTTTTGTTCAGCACACCCTTGGAGCAAACTATCTTAAAAAGTTGGATTGAATATACACAAAATCATATAAGTAGAAACTGAAATTTCAAAGTATTTATTAAAATGTAAGTGTCTGTTTAAAAGGTGTTTAGGCGACCAAATTTTTAAGGCGCAATCTTACCACCTGCTTGTTTCTCAACGCACCCTTCTGCCCCTAGAAGCAGCAGCACCCTCCTTCTTTTTGATAACCAAGATCATCTTTAAAACACTTGAAGTTTCTTTAAAAGATCATCATTTAACTGATTCGTCGTTTATGTGACGAACACCTTGTACAACTCGCAACAGATTCTCGAGAGAGCGAGGAGTCGCAGTCAGCGCTGGAAATCGGACACCCCGTGTGTACCCGGAGATCGGCAGCATCGGTTCCGCTTCCTCGAGCGTTGGATTCGTTCCGCACGCGTCGCGATTTTGCATCGGCTTCTGCGTGGAAGCATGTCTGAGGTCACGGGACCGACTTTCTCCGTGTACGACCGTGCCGATCGATAATAATCGCCTGGATGCTTAATTGTCCGGCGATCGGACGCGTTACGCCTCGCGGAGAGAGCTCCGAGCTGGTTAATCTAGAGACGCGGTAGCGTCTCGACGCCAAGTACATGAAAAACACCCTATATATATATGTCGAACTGTCGCTGCCGTGTACCTTTACTCGTCGCGGAGGCATTCCAACCTAATTCTGACATTTATTACATTATATCTCATCACGCCTGCAATATTTTCTAAATTTAAAGGCATTTTTCTGATGTAAACCGCATATCGGCTTTCGAATAAGACCAATTTCAATAAAATCGGTCCACGCATGACAGAGATATCGTAATATCGTCTCATGGATTAGTCGGAAATGGTAAGATTCTTCTTCTTCTTCGTCAAGGAATTTTTCGTCAAGGAATTTTTCGTCAACATAATACGTATACGCGTTATTATACGCACACCTTCAGCCAAAACGAACTAATACATGTTTCGTTCATCAATTCCTATCTTCACTAGGCAAATTTCGTTCATCAATTCCTATCTTCAATATGTGCAATCTATTCCAAATTTTGACAGCTTACAGTCAGGTTATATACAAAATTTGAGATGCCACGTGTTTTTACAAATATATATTATCGTTGTACCATTGAATTGGAATCAAAATGCAGTCTCACATACAATTCCATGAACCTGGAAACACGTACAATTCCATGAATCTGAAAACACGAAAATTCGTGCTAAATCTAGCGATAACCCCTTTAAGCACAGAAATCTGTAAACATGAAAATGAAAATTGATACTAAAATCAATTAGAGTCTAATAAAACGCATGAATTTAGCAAACATAAACAAATTAATTTAAAAAATACTATTCCATGAAATATACTCAGAAAATGACGTTATGAATGGAAATTTTAATTTTTTAACCACGAAAAACATTTCTCGATTTGATAAAACAATTCATGAAATTGTGCGTGCTTTCAGTTTCATGGAATTGTACGTGCTTTCAGATTCAAGGAATTGTACGTGCTTTCAGATTCATCGAATTGTAAATTTCAACAGCTGATAATTATTATGCTGTAATTGTATAAAAAAAGTAAACAAATTACGTCAAGTACATGATACAAATAAATCACAAAATATAGAAAGTAATAATAATCACAAAAAATAGAAGATAATAATATCTTTGTAAAAAGAAGTGAGATCCCCATAAAGAACTTCAAAAAAGTAAAAAATACGCCAAGTACATGAAAACATGAAAATCACAAAAAATAGAAGATAATAATCATTACAAAATTAAAAAAAAGATGTGAAATCAAAATGAGCTGCTAGTACATAAAGATGCTTTCCAACTGCGCTTTAGATGACACAACTACATATGCACAGCTAAAATTCCATTACTCATAATGGCTATTTATACAAAGAAAAAATGTATTAAATAATAATATGCAGATATATTTTTATACAAATAAATATTTTAATACGAATAAATATTTGATTCAAAATACTTGGCGCTGCGCAACCGAAAAAATGTTATTTGCCTTAGTATTAATAATTTACAACTCCATTACAATATAAAAAACATATACATACACATACTAGAAACACAGTCAGATTTATTCTACATATATTTAATTCTAATGCCATACGTAGCATATGCACACGCATGCACGCACGCATGCACGTACAAGAAAGAAAGAAGAGGATTGATTAATGCAATTTATACATATTTATTGAGGTTAGCAACACCAATTCGGGGCGCAGCGCCAAGTATTTTGAATCAAATATTTATTCGTATTAAAATATTTATTTGTATAAAAATATATCTGCATATTATTATTTAATACATTTTTTCTTTGTATAAATAGCCATTATGAGTAATGGAATTTTAGCTGTGCATATGTAGTTGTGTCATCTAAAGCGCAGTTGGAAAGCATCTTTATGTACTAGCAGCTCATTTTGATTTCACATCTTTTTTTTAATTTTGTAATGATTATTATCTTCTATTTTTTGTGATTTTCATGTTTTCATGTACTTGGCGTATTTTTTACTTTTTTGAAGTTCTTTATTCAATTTATGGAAAGATCGGGAAAACGCCGACCCGCTTTCACTCTTCTTTTTTCCGTGCCCCGGAGCCGGGACCGGGGGCCAGCCAGATCGATTCGACGCAAGTGTTAATTAGCTTGGGACTGAGCCCAGACACGCGAGCACCGCTTCGATTGGTAATTGGCGACGTTTCGCGAGGGGGCACTCTTTGAGAAACTAGCCGAGCCGACGGTGAACGCGCGCTCGTCTCGAGGTGTTGGGCAACGGAGTGGCATCGGGAAATTATCGGGGCAGATATGGTGGAGCTTTCTCTGACCTTAGGCGACGGGAATCTTTGAATGTTGGACTTGGAACGATGGAAGCTGAATAGAAGGGTATTTCAAAGTTAGCGACAGACGTATGGTTGATCTTATTCTCGCAGTAAAAGCGGCTTCTTTGGGTGTTAGATGGTCCAAGGGAAAAATTAGGTGGAATATAAATGCAGGATGCCGCTTCGAAGCAACTTTTACTCCCAGCGGATGATCAGAGGGGATCGATCCATTGGAAGCAGTGATTTGCGAAACTATGAAAAGTGAGAGTCCACGGTACTTTCGCGAGCGTGTTAAAGGCCACGCCTGTGGAAGAGGAGCGGCGTTTCCCTGTTCGAGAAGTCGTGCTCCCATGTTCGTACGTGGCCGCTGCGTCGTTAGAATATCCTTATCTCGCGAGGTCGCCACGACACCGCGCGCGCTATCCTTTTATGGGATCTGGGGTCCTGTACGAAGGACGCGTTACACCTCGCGCGCGCTTCCCGCTGATTTACATTGCGGCGGGGATTCGTGAACCTGCTTCTTCCTTTAGTTTCGGTCGGTGCAACGGCGTTTCGTTACGAAATCCAACTGCTTCCAATCGCGAAGGAAAGGAAGTCTGAGAAACCAAGAGGTATCGAATATTAATCAAGTTTGATGTTGGTGAAAGAATCGAACTACAACCAGAACAGTGATAAATTTGAATCCCGAAGTATTAAGTTCAGGAAATTGGGGAATTCGAATATTTAAAATTTTCGAATTTACATCGCGTTGCGCTTAAGATTCTCCAAAATCTGATCCTCCATAGAATTGCAGAAACTGCTGTAGAATCTTCCACTGAAACTTCCTCCCCTCGCAATCAGAAATGCCACGTAGCAGCGAGTAAAGAGGAAAACACAAGGAAATTGAACGATTACGAAGATTAAAGTTCAGCATGCATCGCGCATCTCTCAGCTTGCACGAGTCGAATCGATTTCGGTACAGGATATTTCAAGGTTCAGCATCCCATAAGGTTCCATTAATATGTATGATTGGCCAGGATCACGCGGTCTCCTCCGGGGCATCGGAGGATACGGTGCATGCGGCGGGAGCAGATGTTGCAGGTCGTGTCACAGCATAAATCGCGAAACGGCCGCCAATTAGCCGAACGCACAAATTACACCGTGCGGAATTAGAAACCGGCCCCGCCTTTCGGGCAACCCTCGTCGATCGATCTCTACCCAGTGCTACTAAAAATACATCAACATTTCAACGATCCTCTTCGAAATTGATCTGTTCAGACAACATTGAAGAGAAATCCGCGATTGTGGTATACAAAAGACGTGGCAACTTGGGACACTCCTCCGAACTCAGAGCATATAAAATCTACCTGAAAAAGGACCTCTGCTCTTCGAAGTCCCGCGAAACACCTTCGGCCAAGTAAATACTCGTTCTCAACTCAGATCTCGTAGATCAATCTCGTAGATCTCTCGTTAGAAATCTAGTCAGTGCATCCCCTTTGGCGAGATTCACTAGAACGCATGGAACATTGCCCCCAGAGGACACCGAATCCACCAGCTCCTCCTTGAGGCCTGCCATGGAAGGCGCGCGGTGGTAAGAGAACAAAAGCAAACGGAAGAAGGTGAAAGCCAGAGGAGGAGGAAAGGAGAGATTGCGCGAGGCGAAGAGGAACTAAGACGAGGTGTGGTGGCAGGCAGGTGAGCGCGGGCGTGCGCGTCTCACGTTGGCATTTGCTAATGGCAATCTCGCGGAAAGAGCCAGGCACAGAGAGAGAGGAGGGCAGAGTAGGCTCGGCGAAAAAAAGTCATCGGGCGCATTTATACCGGCATTACCCTTCTTAGCGCCAGGGGCTCGGGTGAGATACCTGGACGAGCGCGGGACGAGCACAGGACGAGCACACCCACCTACGATGGGCCGAGCAACGATATATTACTCGCGCGCCTCGTGACACCTCACCTGCCGAGGCTCTCCCTCGGCCTCCCTCTTTCTAGCCCCCTCTAGCGCTCACCTTCTCCCTTCCGCCTGTCTTTCGGCCTGTCTTCTCATACAGGGTGTCCAGCGAAATGACCGTCACGGTTCAAGCCTGTGTTTTCGACCCAGGCTGGACTCGGGTGATGACTTTTTTGGCGGGACGGGATGGAGGAGTCAATCGTGGGAGACGAGGGTAGACTCGTGTCCTTTCGGGGAACGAAGGATGAACTCTGATACTTGTTGGCATTCAGCAAATTTCGAATGGTTTTAAGTTCGTAACACTGCCGGAAACAATCCTACGATCACTCTCGCCGATACCGATTCGCGGACACGTGCAAGTAGTCTGAAGACATAATTTATTTTTTTGTTAGAGAATAAGTTCTTTTGCGTAATATTAAATAAATAAGTTTAGTTTACGGAGGTATTCGCATTTCAAGGTCCCAAAACTACTTAGGTGATTTTCGTCACTTATTCTTTAATAGAAAGAAACACTGTATAACTGTCTTTCGTGTCCATCTGAAATGAAAAACAATGTTATTTTCATATTCAGAATGGTTTCTATTTTTGCCCCTACTAGAATTGTAAAAATTAATGAACAACTACTAATTTTTTTCTTACATGGAAGCTTAAAAAATTCGTATAAAATTGAACTGCTATGTTTATCGCGTTGTCATTTTATTTTTTAACCAAATTTGATATACGTTATATGTAAAAACTAATAAAGACATTGTACAAAGATTCCCGTTATACAGTGTTTCTTTCTATTAAAAAATTAATCACGAAAATCACTTATTTTTGGGATCATAAAATGTGAATACCCCTAAAGCTAAACACAAGCTTTGTATAGAAGTGGCGTTCTTGTGTTTGTGCGGTCAAAGCCAATTGTTGTACATCCCGATACCTTTTACAATACCTACACTGCGTTCCATATAAGAGCATACCGACGCTCCTACCGATTTGCGACCGATCTGCGCAGCTCCCACGGATCTGACACACGTGATTGGTCGTAGCATTGTCGCGGTTGATCGTAGCACTTTCCCTGCCGGTTTACTACCAATCAACAGTGTATCCCTGCGCGAAACCAGTATGCTCTAATGTGGAACGCAGCGTAAGTAGCTTGCAAAGAGTCAACTATGCACTCGACACACCCAGCCTTGGGTTTCCCTTGGAAGCAGAAATTAGTTCCAAATGTTGACTCAAGATTTCGACTATTTTTAATACGAATCCATCGATCCTCGGTACTTTAGCCTGAGAAGCTTCCTACATCTCTCGAGCTGTGTACCGAGCGGTGCAGGCTACCGCGACACCCTGTAGAGCTACTCGTATGTCGTAGCTCGCGATCCTCCTCGAGGTGGCTTCCTCCCGCGCCCAGGCGCAGCTATCTTGCCCTCTCTGGTTTCTCCGAGTCGGTGCTTCCTCGTGGGTGGATCAGGGCCCGGGGATACGTTCGCAGCCGCGGAACAAAGTGCGTCCCTTCCGCTACGGAGCGAACAGTGCACGGGGCACCATAAAACGCCGCTTATCCCGGCCCCACGACCACGCTCGCGGCGTAAATCGCGTTCACGGAAACGTGCCTGGCCCGTGACAAGCAACGGACGCTGGTCCACACACCGGGCGATTCGATTTCAGTCGCTGCTGTTGTCTTCTTACACGCTGCCAGCGCCCGCAGCTAACTGGGCGATGGACTTGAAATCGAAGATGGATGGGTACGGTGTATGGAACGCCACGGAGCTTGGGGACAGGGTGCAAGCCGCTTTTTCAGATTAAAATCCAGATTTCAAGAATGCTTACCAAAAAAGAATCTGTGGAGAAGGTTCTACAACTGGCGTCCACTACGCCCCAGCGTCATTTTTCAATTACTATTTTCGTATCTTTGAATGTTTCAACTTTTCATAGACAATTGTACAACCTAGCTCTAATAGTCTTTTGCTAGACGTCTAAATTTTAATATGATGAAATTTGTAGTGGAAAAAGAGTAATTTATCACGATTGTGGAAAAAAAGCGATTTCTTTTTCTTTTTTCGCGATAAATCCCCTTTGGAAGTTGTAAAGACGTGACATTTGAACGCGAAAATTGCTCTTCGGGGACAAAACAATCCGCGTGACTGCGAAGGATTAAATACAGATGTGAACACAGAAATTTGTATTTTCTAATGGAAGTTTAGCAAGGCCACGTTATGCAAACTCCATATTTCCGTTGCAACACGCTCGTAAAAAGCACTGACGACTCGCCGCGCGGCCGTCTTAATTGCCAGATAATACTTAATTAAATAATCTACGCCGGGCCGTTAGAAAAGCGAGAGGTTGTCGTAATTCATCTGACGAAAGAAACGAGCAAGAAAATGGGCGCAGAACCGATCGGTGGTCGAGGAACGTGGATACTGGGTGTCGAACGTTGTCGGCGGAGAGAAACATTTGTCTCCGGATCGTTATCGCGATCTTTAGCTTTCAGCGACGTTTGACCACCTGCCCGAAGAATCGGCGGTTTTCGCAACCGTCTCGCACCGCTGGCGCTGCGAAATGATTAGTTTCAGAGGTTAAGGACTCGTTCAGGGTGTTATGCATCAGCGTGTCCTGTGCAAGAGAAAACACGTTTTTACTTCTTCTGGCACGAAGCAGAGACTGACATGGTTCAGTGTCTGGTGGTAAAACTCACCCAGTCCATCATTGGATCCTAAATTTCTTGAGAATTAATGGAAGCGATTCCTTTCCCAGTTTCTTACAACGATAGATTAATAATAATCCATGTGGGTTGACCTGACCAGTGAATGAACACCCCTCGGTGTTTAATTAACGGAAATAACGGAATAATGGAAATGTAATTAACGGAAAAATTCTATTTACCGAAAATAAGGAATATGGATTTGGTCGCTTTTACCAACAAACCAACGATTTTGTTACTTTAATTAAGTAGGTATTCAAGTTCCGAGTGAAATTGCAACACAGCTTCATTCCAAAAAAAAATTCCTTTGATCGAAGAACACTTGGAAATTCGCATCTGAAATCAGCTTCTCCCCATCGCGTTCGATACCAGGAGACTGCTGGTTCGCTGAACAGCAAAGGAGAAACCATGGGACAGAAGTGGAATAAAGACGTCTCGTTTGCCTGCTCGCGGAGCAGTCTCGGGCCTCGGATCGCAACAAATGGTAACGAGCCGCGTGCAGCGGAAAGGTCAGCGAAATCGTACGACCATCGATCTTCTCGTCAGCCGGCGGCGTGTCGTAGGTCACCAGCGAGAGCCTTCGCGGTTTTAACAAGGACGCAGCCGCGCGGACGCCGCGTAATGACCGGTGACGGATGGCCTGGCGCGAGGAGGAAAAAGGAGTCGCCCATGGGTACTGGTAGTGGACGACGCTCGATCGATAGATCGTAGATCGATAGGTAGCGACCGGTACCTCGTCTACAGAACCGCGAACAAGGAGATCTCGAGGCGTCGAGGCGTCGAGGCGCGCGTATGCATATCATAACTCATCGACTAGCACGATCTGCCCGGAGGCGTGAGCTCGCGGAGAATAGGAATTAGATCGTCCCTTTCCAACCCTGCTTCGCGTGAAACCCGACATGGGTGCTCTTTACGCTCCTACCGACGCCGCTAATATCTTCACCGTGCTCCCTGGCTGCTGCCTCGCCAGCATTTTCAAGGGACATCAGAGCACAGAGCATCTGCCATCGACGAAGGCTTTCGTCGCAGCTTTTTATTGTAACAAGCCTAGATATTCTCCTCCACTCCAGCTTCTGGAAACCGATCTCGTGGATAGTCGAAGCCCCTCCGTGCGAAGCTCCTCCTCGGGATGCTACGCGAGGCTCGGTGACCGTCTGGCTGGCCAGATAAGATTCCAGGATCGCGGGGCGAGAGGAGGCTGGATGCCGCGGTATCTCCGCCGTCATCTTCGCGGCATTCCGCGTAAAGTCGAAATCGCGCTTGGCTCGACTCGCTGCGAGGCGGGGTATGGGAAGCCGGCGACATTTAGCTCGGCGATCGCTAGGACACCTGTGACATTTCATTAAGTGGCGGTCGCGCGGCGCGGCGAAGTAGCGGCGAAGTAGCGGCGAGCCGGGGACAAGCTGCGTCGCGGCGCGAGAGTGTAAGAGAGCAACGGAGAGAGGAACGTGGAAGCGGGCGAAAAAACGGCCGAAGAAACGCCGCTCGGCGCAAAGTGGATTCATTATGCGGTGGCCCGCGGAATCCGGCATTTGCATCGCGGTAGCAGTCGCGATGCTATATACGAGGTGGACGCGGGCATTAGTTTGCGTCCCCGCGTGCCGTGGCACCCATTTAACATCGGTAACGGCGCGAATCGCTGCCGAAGCCTGCAGAGACACTCTCCAGCCGCAATCGTCCGAACCGTTTCTGCTCTTCCGAGCAAAAATTCCAGTTCCCCCGAGTGTCCTTTCGCACCAAGCATCAGATTTCGCGTTGCCACTGAAGAAGAGGATGTACCGAGGTCTATCAAGTGATTCTGGATCCGAGAGAATGCGTGCGATAAAGAACGCATCCGAGTAGAATGTTGCCTTTTAGCGTAGCTACACGCGAAAGCGTAACGCAAAAAGAGAAGCAAACTTCCTACATGAAACCCGTTTCAGTTTGTCTTTTAATCGACAGGTACCCCCGGAATTCTTTTCGCAATGCGAGAACGATTTCATTCGATTTATACGGCGATTAGCGGCGAGGCAAAAATCGCGTGACAAGGTAACGAGATTAAAGCGGAACTCGTGACAGGATAAGTATAATACGCAAGGTCTCCGTAATCGTCCCAGAAAAAAAAGCCGCGGCTTTTTCTGCGCTCTGTCGTGAGTCACTTGTTATTAGTGCACCGATGAATAATATCGCGATAATGGGGCGAAAAAAAGGACCGCGGGCAGGATAAACACAGCGATTAACCCGGTAATCTCGAAACGGCTGCTTCTCTTATCGATCCTTCCTTTTCCAACATTGTTTCGTACGCAGATTTAAGAGCCTGGAATTATGACACGTGAAAAAAATTGAGAAACCCTCGACTGGCTGTCAGGCATAGTCTCCAAAAGAGATTGAAGTCCGCAGAGACAAGTTTCCCTTTTAAAATTAAGAAACAAGCGAGGCACGGCCGTGGAGATTCATTAGACAGTACCGTTTCATTGCGCACGCCTCTGCAGAAGCGATCGGCAAGGCGTGTCCACGCTCGGGAATTCCGACTAATTCGAGCGAACGGTCGCGCGTATCACTCGAATGGTATGCGACGAGGCGAGCAGGCTGGAAAAATAGGGATTTTTACGCAGGACCGTATGGAAATGCGCGCGCGCGCTGCTCGCCGGGGTAACATCATAAATTTCCATGGCTGCGTTGTAATTACCATTATTAAGTTCCCGCGCGGCCCGCGGCGCGCTTTATCGCCGCGGACTTTTGCGGGCCGAGAGGTTGCCTCTGTCATTGGCCGAGACGGTACCGGATACCGATCTCCAGGTGCTGCTAATTGAAAGCAATACCGGGCGTGTCTTTGGGACGTTGAACGAGTGGAGGATCGCGAGGCTGCGCCGCATTTCTCCGGGGACGGTGCTCGCGGAGGAAACGATTATCGAGCATTTCCTACCTGCAACTGGTCCACATTTCCAACGTCCCCGATCCTTTGGTCTCTTTTCGCTGGAAAGAAGATCGAATGGCGAAGAGTGTTAGTTCAAGCTAGTAGAGGTGTGGAATTATTTTTGCTCTGTGGCCATTTTGCGCTGTAATGAAATTGAATTTGTGCGAGTGCATTCGAAGAAACATCGATTATATCGTGCCACCGAGAAGCCTCGAGACGCAGAAAAATCTAACTTTTGTGTCGTTACGTTCGTCCTTGCGAAACACGCAACTGCGCTCTCGGTAAGATACTCGTGCCTATAAAATTAACAGAGACATTCATTAACGTCCGCCGTGTCTCCGTCCACTCAGTCGCAGACATGTATAATACATTAAAACGCAGGCTATCACGCATCGATTACCCGAGGACTCCCGATCCTGAGGACATTAATTCCCCGGCTCTCGATTACCCGGGCATGTAATTAAACTTCTTGTACTGGAGATATGAGAACGTGCTTTTTCCCAGAATGCTCCACCGTTTATACGATAATCGACTCGCTGGACTATCGAGCGCCAATATCCCAGTAATCGAAACGATCTCGCACTGCAAATGCTTTCTACTTTTCAATCTAGATTCTAGAATACCACCGAACGTCACTCCTCCCAATGTTTGAACGGCGAGGCAATACACACCCATCCACCGAGTGTGGAAACTTAGCCCACAGCTCCGCAAGTAGAATAGACAATCATAGCCAGACGCGTTCCTCCTGGAAACACCCGAAAACCAGCCAACTCTAAAAACCAAGCGCTCGGAAAGTGGATGCTCGCGAGACATGACGCCGTGAGTTTGGAAACTCGCAAGTGGTAGAAGTCGGTTCGTCGACCCCGCTCGCGTATCCCCGATCGAGTGACGATCAGAGTCATCGGATCGGTACGCGTCGAAGTTGGATCGCGGCGGCGCTGTCATTGGCGGAGGCGAGTTAGGGGCCCCTGCTCGAGGTGCCGGGTAATTAAAGATATTATCAGCGGTGCGTGTCGAGCCGATATACACGCGAGACGCGACTCGTACGCGAACCCACGTACCACGGGAACGGTGGTACGCGCGCGACCGTACGGAACCGTAACCAGTGCATCGCCGTCTACGTTTGATTACGAAACGGATTGCGGACGATCGCCGCGCCGGCTCGTTTTACGCTTTCTGAGACCGCGGGAACGCTCGAGCGTTCCTGCAACGCCGCGCCGCCGCCTTCCATCGCCTTCCATCGCCTTCCCTTACCAGCGCAGACGAAGGCTGCTTTTTCAGATCGCGAGATTTTAAGATTTCTACAAGATTTTTTATATACCACCGTCACCAATCTCCTGATATTGGCCTTGGTCAAGTACACGCTCGTTGGAAAGTGGTTGCGTTCCTCGGGTTCCATGCCGGAGCAAATAAAAGTGATTCTTCCAAGTCATAATTTAACGTTTTGGAATATTTCCAAGGCGATCTGGAATCTTGAATTGAGCGTGACGAGGCGAGGGGCACGGGAAAAAGTCACTTGACAAGATTCTCGGTAAATAAAGGAGCCACTCGTAATTGATCGACCGTAACTAAATTTTGTGGGATATTTCCACGGAATGGCTGCGGTTGGAGGAGATTAAATCGTTTGGGGTACTGGAGCAGAAGGCCTGCGATACTGGAGACTCATTAAAAACGTAGTCTTGTAGTCGCACACATCCCCCTGTTGAAGTTTCTGCGGGCACAAAGGAGTGTATCAAACTGCGAGTCTCGTAACAGATAATTCTAAAGAAGCACGACGGGCGCTGTAACCACGTGGAACGAGTTTGATCGGAAGAATCGATACGGAGGAGCGTCAGAAATTTCAGAAACACTCTAGCAATATTCTCGGCTCTCCTCTGGCGCGTCGAACGGTGAAATACACGCGCTGACCTTTCGCCGCTCCGAAGATCGAGGATGATCTACGTCATCCTCCTCGATCGATCGACCTTCGTATTTGGCAAAGAAATTGCGCCCGAGCGAGAGGTCGATCGGCATTGACCTAGGTTCGCAGAACGTTCCCGTTAACCTTCCTTCCTTTCGCGTCTCGAGGATCCCACTGGTCGGGAAAAATTCGCTCAGCCTGAATCCTGGCGGAGATAAATCTGTTCCAGAACGCCAATCCCACCATCTATGAAGACGAATTCTGTAGCAAATTCTTCAACTAATCATCGGAGGCACCGTTTTTGATGACTCCCTGCTCATGTTTAAATCTAAACTTGTGCTCAACACTCGTTATGTCACGTAAGGTCTTTATTGCAATTATTTCCTCTGTATAAGTGGAATTTATTTCCGTCGATTAAACTATTATTATTATTATTATTAATGTAGTATAGCTATTGGTTTGCGTCAGCAAGTCAACTTGTTTTGATCGTCAGAAAGCAAATTCAAGCTTACAGTGGCTTACTCCTCTAAAATCACCTACTGGTTAACATTTTGTTACAGGTATTCGAACGCTATATGTATTATCTTTGCACCACCCTGGCTAATTCTTAATGGAACATCCCCTAAATAAATAAATAAAAATTCATGGAGATCTCGTTTAGTACCTACTGCCGTTCCACTTTATACATAGAAAGAAGAACGCGAATTCGGTGTTCGCAGAAGCCACGTAGAGAGAATGGGCAACACTATGTCCAGGCGTATTGAGCCATCATCGCGGATCCGGGAATTGTGCAGGGCGGTCCATAAAACGCGGCTCTGCGGCGCGTTAGGCCTCCACGCCGCGGTAATTTACAACGCTGGACACCGGTGCCGGTTTATTACCAGGTTGTTTATTTTACGGTTGCTACGGCTGTGCCTCCGATCTGTCTCTCGCCCCTCGTCCGGCGAGGAACGCCGCGCCGCGCGCCGCTGCCTGTACGCGCAAACCTCCGCCGTTCCGTTCTCTCCTCGTCTTCGTTTTCCTCCGTGCCTTTCGCGATGCACCCACCGGAACGTACCTGGAGGACGATGGTCCTTTTGCCGTGCTCTCGATGACCCGCGACTGCACCCTCCTCTCCCATCGGCTCCCCCTTCCGCGCGATCCAGCATCCGACGGTTTCTCATCTTCGCGGCGTTCTACTTGCGCTGATCCTTGCGTTCATACGCAGCCTCTACTGGCGAAGATCGCGGGTCCGAGTCCCCCATCGCCCGAGGTTCCCTTTTTCGCCCACAAATATATAACCCACGTGGACTGGTTATTATCAGCCATACGAGGAGACAAAAGTACCTACCTCGATGCAATCGTTACTGTGGTGCGCAGAGGTAACCACGCTGTCTCGACGACTGCGTGATCAATAACGAAACGTGGGTCCGTGGTACGCGTTCGGTTGGCGTTCGCGATCGCATTCATGGGGGTCAGGTACGCGAGAGAGCTACCTGCATCTCGTAGCCGGTGCAGTCACGAGCGACCGCGCGAGCCAGGAACGCCGTTCACGGCTACGTGAAAACGTGGCTCTGGCTTCGGTGCTGTCGGTGCTTCCAGTCGCGCGCGTACACCGACTGCTATCGGCGCATAGGCGCGGTGGGTGTCGGTGTCGGTGCAATGCCGGGGCGTGTGAACGCTGTGACATATGCGCCGTGTCGCTTTCTTTAATCGCCTCTGGGCCTCCGCGTACCTGCATACATCCACTCGCCTCGCCTGCCTTCCACTCGACTTTGCTCGACTCTCCACCACGCTCCGTCCGCTAGGCCGACCCGACCGTCCTCGAGACTGCGTGCACCGTCCACGTTTCACGCGACCGTCCGCCGACCTCCTCCCCGCGGTGCTCTCGGCAGCCGGCGGTGGTGGTGGAACGAGGAAGCGTCGGGAAATGTGATTTCTCAACGAGTACCGGAGAAATTGGAGGCTTCGCCGGTGATTTGGGCCCCTTTGAGGCTCCTTTCGTGGACGGAGAACGGCGAGCGTTGACTTATTGGGAGTTGCGTCGCGGTTTCGGTGCAACTCGGTTACGACACCGTGGGGAGATGATTGCGCGAGATAGCTGCTTGGAATTTGTAACCAAGGTTTCAGTGGCTAACGGAGCGGGTGGAATTAGAAAACAACAATGCCACTTGGAAAACCGGGCCCACCGCACTTTTCCCAAACATCTCCCATGGAAATTCACAAAATTCACACGCGAATAATGCATGTAAATTCTTTGCACAAACATGGAAGGATCTTTTATTCTTTCGTACCCACGCAGGTCTATCTCTAGCCGCGAAACCGGCACAGTATTTTTCCTCGACGACTCGATCGCAGAGGCTTACTCAAAGGACGAGACTGCCCCGCGGACTCGCATAGCGCCAAGCTACTCGCGCGTCGCGTAAATTCGTCGTCATCCATCGTGCCGCGTGCAAGCCCACTCCGATGCCTGCCCGCAGATTAATAACGCGATAAATTCAACGCTTACCCAGGTGGGCGTGCGAGCCGCGTAGGAACAGGTAGATAGAGCTACGCGCCCGCAACGCGGGTTTCACCAGTCCTGCTGCTCCTCCCTTTTTCACGACTGCCCGATATCCCGTCATCGCTAATTGGGTACTGGTTAACGCTGCGCGTGTTTCTTTCGACCTGCTTGGATCCTTCCTAACTTATGCTTTCGTTGCACCATTATCAACGCGCTACACGCCTGAGTTCAGTATTGTGAGCATCCATGAGAGAAACTGAGGATACTTGGCCGATTTCCGATTCTGTTGCGTATAGAACTGTAGGAAATGAGAACAGTTGGATGCAATGAAAATATTGCATTTCAACGGAAATAATAATAATAATAATATTGTAGGAATATAGGTTTTTCGTCGTAATTCCTATATGTTCTGGAGTCACGGAAAAAAACGGACCTCGGGGCGATGGGACTCGAACCCACGAACTTCGGGTCCCTCTGCGCTACTGACCAGCCGCTTTACCAATGTCGCCAGAGTTGACCCTCCGAAATCTCTTATTCCGGACTCCCTGTTACGCGAGTTCCTGATCCCATAATATTTCATCAAGATTACGATGTGGTGTTGCACGATCATCCATTGCAACGATTTGATTCGCGACCCAGTCCGTGGCACGTGCCCCTTGCGAAACGTGCCCGGAAGAATTCTGAATTCAGCTTTCACCGTCGTCGGTGACATTTCAGTGGACGCTCATTAAGAGGCTGGCGCGAGCGTTCCACGACGATTAGACTCGGTCTCGATCGATCGGATCGCTCCCCGTGTCCCCGTCGTAGCAAATCGTTTCAACGGTCAGATAAATCCGCGACCGCGGCTCTGCCACGATCGGCTCGCCGATAAACCGACTGAAAGTCGATCGCCACGAATCGATTACCGGCCCCCCTGTCTACTTCGCCGTGCACGCTCTGCACTTGTTCTTCCACGCTGCTTGGAAGCTGTTATTCTTATTTTTCGCGATTGAAGCACTCGAGAGACCTTGAGCGTGGCCAATTAATGAGTTCAGAGCTTATTAGTTGATAAGAGAAGCTCCTACGAGTTCTAGGGGTTACTACTAATTATTGAGGCGATGATCGATCGTGAAAGCAGTGTTTCGCGAAACTCACCGCGACACAGCGAGAGAGAGGGAGAGCCGGCACGTATCCGGGATCTAGAAGTCGTGATCACCGACGATCGTCTTACATAAACGCCATCCTCCCGAGAGAGGATGTCGTCCGCGGCCGCTCGAGATCTGCATTTAACCGACGGGGTTAAATCGAATAACCCCACGGCGTTTCATTCAAGGGCACCGTGAGACCATCCGACTCTCTCCTATGTCTTGCTCCCTCCGTTGCGCGTGCACGCCGCCTCGCGCTTTTTACGCAGAGTTGGGCGTTTTATAAAGAAATTTTTAATTAAATAATGTCCAACCATGCCCAATCGCATGTAAGAGAGCTTCGAAAAATTTCTCTCTTCCTTCCTTTCCCCGTGCCCTCTGGTGCACAGTATTTTACTGAGATTCAACGCGATTCCTGGCGAAGATTTCATTAGAAACGATTAGGAGATGTTCTTATCGAACCCCCACTGGTCAAAGAGGATCGATCTTCAAGGAGATCGTCCACAAGCGACAAGCGATCAACCTCTTGGCGCTATAAATAACGCCGTTAAGATCGATTGGATCGTGGTCCGTTGATTTACGTAAATCTCCCAGGCGTCGATCTGATCTAATCGACCCAGGGTAACTCTGGCCGGCGAGATTAAATCACCTTGAGATTGAATGCAAGCCTTAGCGTGTATCTACCACGGAGTGGCAAGCTAAAATTTTCGACAGTCAAATTTGCAGAAAGGGGTCTAAGAGTGGCGAGCGTAGAAGAGAGCAGAGTATTAGAACGCCGAAATAAGGGAAGAAATAAAAGAGAATGGTAATGGAAAGCCGAGGGGCACGCGAGAAACAAAACGACCCGATTGAAGAGGTGACGAAGGGAAAGAGAGAAGCCGCTGGGGGACGTACGTACAAGACGAGCCCGCGATGCGGGGGGAACGAGCGAAGAGGAAGAAAACGAAAGGAAAAGAGAAGAAGAGGGGCAGAAAGAGAGGATGTCCTAATAGATTATTAATTTACACGTCGACTCCGCGGAAGGACGGCCGACGATGATGGCGGCCGTTTGACGGGGCGCCGGCAACACCTGTCCCAAACCCGTCCCGCTTCATTATCTTGCATTATGCAAAATGCGTTTTTTATCGCCGCGCAACCCCGTAATAAACGGTTGTCGGGGCAACGGTTGACATAATGCGTCGGCTATTACCGCTGGCGAGAATCCAGCCCACCCCAGCCCATCCAGCGATTCTGTTTCCATTCAAAGCCGCGCCAGATAGAACCAGATAGAATGAATCTCCCCGATCGACATTCACCGCGCTCCCGATACGTCGCCTTCTCGTTCTCGTTAGAATTAAGGGTGTCGTCCGCGAACGACCGATTTCAATTTGTCCCTCGTTAAAACTCGTCCCGGCCACGGCGACTGTCCCGGAAGTAAGGTGCGCTGGGATCTAGATCCGCGGAGACACTCCACTCTTTACGACCAGCTCCCGCAGATGCGTCGGGAATTGAAACGGGAAACGGTACTTTTACGAGGTCCAGGCGTGGAATTCTAGAATTTTTTTGCGGGACGAGAGGAACACGGGATTCAGACGCAGGAGTGTGTGACAATGGATGTGTTAGACAGGAAAGTTCCTTTGCCGCTATCGGTGACTATGATTTTTAAGGTCTTTTGAAGAACGTTTTATTAATATTTAATGATGACTGTTAAGAGGAGTTCAACAACCCACGTGGTCGTAAAGGAAATATTCCACGCGGTAAAGTTAGGTGCGACACACCGTGCATTAGCTCGGCCAACCATATTAAGTGACCACTCAAGTTTTCCGTCTTTCAGCAACAAATAATTCTGCCACATGGGTATTACTTACGACCATTCACTGCATTTTCACGAGATACTTGAATTTCATCATGGTAGAACTAGCTGTGACAAGATTCCGCGAGGAAACAGTGTGGCAACGATCGCTGCTTTCACAATTTCCTTTTCTGTCCTCATTTTTACTCGCGGATACCACAAATTGGAAGCTCCATCCAGCAATGGAGTTACACGTCATGTGTCCTTGCGGCTTGCCATCCGTACTGTATTATACAATATTGTATTATACACTGTTGAAACAAAATATAGTACGCAAAATAATATATTTTCGCTTCAGAGTTGATTAAAAAAAAATTTAATTATCAACCTAACCAAAATAACCTAATTGCAGCGAGCACAGCTGAACACATAATATGTAATTTTAACATAAATAATGTTTTATTCAATGCTGGGTATAAAACGTAGAAAAAAGAACAAAATACATAGTATGCAGTACAATGCTTTGGCTTTCCATGAAACATATTAAATTCGTATATTAGCATAATTATTTTGCTTAATATAAATTTCCTTCGTGAAATCAGTTGTGCTGTTTTTACTTTGTGAAAAATAATTCCTCGTTACTAATAGCACAAACTAACAAGGAATATACTTGGAAAAATAAGTAAAATAAAAAATTAATCTATAGATACTCGTTATTTTCCTGAACTGACCATAAAATACTATATTTTTTCAAGATTCCACAAAAATACTATATTTCTCCCTGAAAAAGTGGCAACCCTATGCGTCCAGGCTCGTATAAAGAGCCCTTGACTTTTAATTCCCGCCTCCTTCGATGCGTCGCGTAAATTCCGTTAATCCTCCGACAGGCCAAAGGACAAAAGAAAAAACGAAAGGAACAGGCTTAATATCGGCCGACGCGGGTCTTTATTGTTTCATAAACCGTGGTCGTTCTTGTCGGTCTTAATGTTCCTGATAAATGAACGCCGATAAATTATTCGTAATCGGTTTATTTCGTAATATTCGTTGCGCCGCGGCGTGGCTGGCCGAGTCTCGTTCCCGCGGAATGACTCATATGGTAATCTCTAAGCGGGCCGTAATGCACTCGCAACGACAATATTTCAGGCCGCGTTAAACTGGCAAGGAGACACCGATTATTAGATACGACCGTGAGCGGCTTGCTCGCTTGCGCGTATCTGCGTCGTTGCCTCACTTATCCGCGGATTGCCGCGGGAATAAAGACACCTCGAGGCGACTTTGGCTCGCTTTCGGATCCTGGCCCACGCTCCCTGAAAATCCACTGGGGGGTCTTGGAACCATCCAGGGGGTTGAAAATTGTGAACGATCAATGATTACCATCAGGGGTTGATTTGTGTACAGGCCAAGTAGGTTGCAGCCGAGGGCCTTTGGGGAGCGATACATTTTGGGAAACGGCAAATTCTGGGGAGTAACAAATCTTGGAGACCGACATATTTTGAGCGAAAGAAATTTGGAAAGGTTTACACAGAAGCTTCAGACAACTTTAAAAACAATTCACATCTTTTTCATACAGTAAATTAGCAATAACTCATACGCGAGTTGCCATAACTATTGAATTAATTTTGAAATTGTCCCGAGTCTTTTAAGTTAAAATATTTGCTGATATTTCGCGAAAAAGACGGCAAACGCTTGTTAGCCCAGGGGCACCAAATCACCAAACCCGTCCCTGATTTCCACGGAGAAACACTGTCATAGAAACTCAGCTTCGTGCTAACATCAGCAGTCACAGTAACGCGTGACCAATTGTCTAACTAAACTAGGAGAATCGTGAAATACCTCCGACCGAAAGACCCAACCCAGACCTTGTGCCTCTGATTTCCTTGGAGCAGTCGATATTCCGGCATCTCGGAATCGCCGCGAAGGATCTACGCCCGTTCGGCTCGGCGAAAAATACGAAAATCCACGAGGGGGAGCTCTCACGATGCAGGCGGAACGATCGTACGCGACTGTTGGAGCCGTTCACGATTTTACGCCCGCGAGATCGCCGGCACGATGGCAATTAGCCGATAGCCCGGGACGGTCGACGGGAAGGCGGAGAGAGGATGATCAATGATAATGATTCCTCCGAACGTGATCGACACGCTCGCGCTCGGCGGAACGGCCACGTGTGCCCAGCGCGGACACGTCGACGAACCTCCGTCTCGCGATCCAGGCCTGCTCCAGCGCCGGATCGTTTTGACCTCGTCCTCCGATCGATAAATAGGAATTCCGCGGGGTTCAGTCCCGGGCTCCAACGATTTGCATGTCGATGAAGCGTGTCCAACGTCCCGCTGATGGCCGCGGAGCACGCAGACGCTGGACCTTCTCCGTTCTTTGCTCCTCCGCTCTTCATTTCCTTACCGATTTCAATTCCCTTCGGATGCAGCTTCTTCTTTTATGCAACTTTCACTCTATGCTTCTACCGTGGAAACTAGTATCGGTGCGGATCGTTGGAATCCCCGCTCGCTGATTACCGAGGCAGCTACGCGGATCGAGATCGATTTCGCACAGGGTTGCTGCAAGCGAATCCTTCCCGTGTGACCAAACGGTACGCGATCGTTCGGTCCTCGAGCTTCTGTCATAGCCATTTTGAAAGGTTAATTTGGACGGAGAGCCGGTTTAAATTAGTCATGACCACGTTAACCGTCTGACTTTCGATCACGATAAGGTAAGCTAAGGTAGCTACTTGTTTCGGCCAGCGTAACGTGTTAATCGTTCGTGTCGAGGCAACGAAAGCTTGTTACTCGGCTTTTTTGTAAGCTGTACCTAGTCACAGATTTCATCTCCTTCGATCCGCGTTTCTTTATTATCGCGTAATCTAATTTAACGACCGTTTACCTCTGGGGGCTGTACGGGTTTGCCTGCAAGTGGGTCTTGATCATTACTTCGATGCACGTCTCATTGGAAAATCGAGCGTGTTTCCT
Source organism: Andrena minutula (assembly GCA_929113495.1). Lineage (NCBI taxonomy): Eukaryota > Metazoa > Arthropoda > Insecta > Hymenoptera > Andrenidae > Andrena > Andrena minutula. The sequence continues at coordinate 669,784 of OV815993.1, forward strand.
TTGATTCTGTTCGTAGGTTTAATCGTTCTTTGTTCGAATGAACGATAGACACAGGTAATTACGTAATTACTGGAATATTATGCGTGCGATGTGCACGGTGGCGTTGGTCGAGATTGTATTAACGGTACGATGATTGATGCGAGTAATTAAACTGCTCTAGGTGAGCTTCAACTGTGCTCGATGGCTTCTTCCTGCTTTACGAGATTGCTGATTTGATAGGTTAGGCGTTCGACGTTTGGGAACAGCCTGTGCGATTGGCGCATAGTTGGCGCCCCGTTAGTTTGTGTTCTATGGAGTTCAGAAGAGAGTAACATCGGAGAGTAGGCGTTAGGGAAATTGGTAACGCGACTGTCTAGTACGCAAAGAACCTGCGGATCCTGGGTTCCAAGTCCCATCACCGAAGGTTCGCTTTTTCGCCTACAAAGACGACCACGAATTCAGAAGCAGAGGATAAAACATTTTCCATAGTTGGATGTGAAAGAGAGGTTTTTTAACTGCGGTATAAGTTCATAGATCAGTCGAAGGTGACTTGGATACTAAATGAACAGCCGATTGATAAAAAGACACGATAAAATCTAACTTCCCAGCGCGTGTATTCCCACGTTTTAATCGCTCGGCGCAGAAATCACGAGGATCACGGCAATTCGAGCGAATCGAGGGGATTTTTGAGGCGCAGTGGCCCAAAGAGGCGTTATCGATCGTATCTGGCACGATCTCGCTCGCTCGCGGAACCAGCACGCGAAAAGATCGGCCGGTGGCGTTGGTCATTTTAAAAGCCATACGCCCGCCACTTCCCGGAGCGGGGAAATTTCAATCGGTGGAGAGCGTGCGGCGTATCGCCGTCCGTAATCGAGTAATCGAGAGTCAGCGCGCTTTGAATGCGCCATTGTCCGCCGCGGAGCGGAGCGAAAACGCGACGCGGGGGGAAAAACGCGGACGCCGTGCCGTTACGTGAAGTCGTGGCTATTAACTCTCGACGAAATTGAACGAGATCCGATCTGGCACTCCCACGCGGGGATACGCGCGGAAATATCAGCGCAACGAGGAATATAATCTCTGGCCGTCCAGCCCGCCCGGTTATCACAGGGACCGCGAAAAATGTCCCTCGTAAATTTCTTAGTGCATTGCCAGTTTCACAATGGGAAGGGAACGATCTATCGGCCCGGGGATAACGTAAATCGGGGGGGGGGGGGGAAGGGACTTCCGCGATTATCTCGCGGAACTGCGGCCGCGTTTATACCGCGCTGTAACAACGCACTTCCTGTTACATTTTCGCCGCGAGTTTCCTGTGTCTTCCTTGTATATTCTCGATTCCGCCATAAGGGAGACCCGGCAAATAGAGACGCAAGGATGGCTGCAAGAGGTCAAGGCACGGCTGGCCCGTGCCCAGGATCTCGTAGATCCCGAGTTCCCAAGTCCCATCGCCCGGAGGCTTCTTTTTCACTGCTTTGCATAAGGGTACCGGGTGACCCGCCCTCCCGCTATTACCGATACGAAAATAAGCCGGGAAAAGTGGAAGCACCGGAGGCAGCCCATTTCGCTTCGTCACACCGGTGTCGATAACTCTCACGGGCCGCGGAAGTGACGCGACCCGAGCATCCGCCGCGACGAAAATCGCGTCTCGGCCAGAGAATTCTCACGGCGCGAGTGCAGCGTGTCGGCGTCCACCTGCGCGGCCACGTACGGAGAGCAGGCCGCTCGGACGTAAAATTGTAAAATCATCTTACGCAACGGCCGTGCTCGGGCGACATGCTCCAGAGAAAGAGGGAGAGACCTTTCCAGCCCGCTGTGGTGTTGTAGTTGCGCTACGTGCAAGCTGAATCGGCATCCGCGTCGCCTGCTACTCGCGACAAGTGCTCGTACCACTCACCGAGTGAGTCACTTGGTCGAGCTTATAGATAAGCGGCCCGGAGGAAGGTGGTCGAACGGTGGTGGGCCTGAGAGGAGGGACAAGAGAGAGACATGAACGCGAGAGGAGGACGTGCGGGGGGCTGGGAGAACGGAAGGGATAATTTGGAGGAAGCGGGGGGATTCGGGGAAGGTGGGGAAAATTCGGGGGACGAAGGGGGATGAGGAAGAGAAGAGGCTAAAAGTGAGAGAGAGGAAGAGAGGGGGCCGCCGTTGCGTACGGTCGCGGGTAGATGGGTGATACATTGGCAGCGGCGGTGCAATGCAGCAGCATGCAGCGGAGTGCATTCGGTGCATTGCCGTGGAAAAGATAGCGGAGGCAACGAGGCGAGAGGGACACAGACTGCGGACCGGCGAAGAGAAGGCGAGCGAGTGGCCGAGCGAGCAGTCAGCCAGTCAGCCAGTCAGGCAGGCGTGCCCGATGGTTACGGCAATCACCGCACATGCTCCCAAGCTCCTGACCACGAGGAACACAAACAAAACCTCGCTGCGTTCCAGTGCTATCCATTTATTGCGTACCCGCCAAAGAAACCCTCCTACGGCCGAGCGCCCGTTCCATGTCCCTGCCGATCCACCGACGAACGATCGTTAATAGTCCTCCAGCGACGGCCTCACGGTGTCTTTCTCCTCTGACTTTCATTGGCCGTACTGCACTTCTTTTACAGGTAGGCATTTGGCGTTTGGGAACGGCCTATGGTGCGATATTGACACATAGGTAGCGCCCCGTTGGTCTGGGTTATGTAGAGTGCGGAAGAGAGTCCCCATGGAGAGTCGGCGTCACGAAAATTGGTAAAGGCGATTGTCTCTTTTACTTACACACACGCATTGCGTATCTACGAATCCCTTCGACTAGATTCTCAACGAAGCCCCAAACTACTCGAAATTCACGATCGAATCGGGGAAGAAGCACGAGCAGGCGTACCATCCGTTGGCGAAAAAGGATGATTCGTGGGCCGGTATTCATCAGCAGGGAGACGGAGAAGCGGCGCGGCGGTGCGAGGCCGATCGTGCGTGCGCGATCGCGGTGTTAGCGCCGTGGGGCAAGCATCCACCTGCCCGAGCCATACGCCCACGCGATGGGTTCCGCAGAGTCGCGCACACTCGCTCTGCGCGGCGCGTGTACGTGAACGTGGAGCGTTCTGACGAGAGTGGCCCGCGGGCCTAACTCCGTTACAATGAGGGCTGCTCGTGGCATTCCGCGAAACACGCTGAACACGTCATCGTTCGAGAAGACCGGCCAACAACGACCTACGCGCGCACACACGCTTCACGCGCCGCGCGTAGAGCCCTCGGCGTCGCGCCGTTGCGATCTGACCACGAGCAGAGAAGCAGCGAGACCTGCAGCGGGGAACGGAGGGTGAAAGGTGTAGCTGAAGAGAAAAGGAAGAGTGCGCACTAGGCTGATGTAAGGAAATGGAATTACACGGGTGGGGTTTCAAGTTGCAGCGGGAATATAATGAACTGTTGAATTACGTGACAAGATGAATGAGAGGGCAGCATTTGATTTTGGGAGCAAAGCTTCTCGATGATGCAAAACGAACCGGTAGCGCTCGAGGATGCCAGCGCTGCTGTAACGTTCGTATTTACAGGATTTAGGCGCGGTTACAGGGGCCGGCTAACGGGCAGAAAGAGAGAGAGAGAGAGCGAGAGAGAGTAACGAGCGGCGAGCACGAACGCGGCCGCGATGGAATTCGCGCGATCGGCGCTCTCCACCGTCGTATCTTCTCTCGCCGTTCCCGATAGCAGCCTGTTTTCATCGCGAAAATGCCTCCTTACGTGCCCGCGTGTTCCACCTCGCGAGACTGCCCACTGATCCATCGAGATTGCTCCGCGACCTGCTGGGGGGCTAAGAGATCGATTAACCGTGGAGAAGTAGAATCGAACCGATCCGGTGGAATTGGTTGCTTTGGCGGTCGAACGAGGCGACTAGGAACACCCTGTCTTATCGTTAGACGGACGTTTCATCTTAGAGCAGTAGACTTTTTGGAAGAAATTAATGGTACCTACAATCTGATGTTTCGGAATTTTTGGTAGAGGTTGATAGAAAAGATTCCTCCGATTGGATTGTTCCGGCGCAGCGGTTAATTCACACGTGCCTCGAGAGATGAGGATTTCGCGAGCCCATTCCGCGGCGCGCTGGCATTCCGCTGCGGATCTCCCCGAAGGGACAGGCGTTCGTCCTGCTGTCGACAATTCCACGAATTCATCGGTGCGTTCGCGTAGCACGTGAGTCACACGCAGCGATCTGCCCAGGATGCAATGCCGTCCGATCCTCGGATCAACGTAGCCAGCTATTCGCCGTCACGCCACCACGTACCCCTATCCAAATCCGTCGCTTTCAAATCATTTGCCTTTTGAAAACTAAACGCCAGCGTGACAGATAGCTTGCAAAGTAAATCTTAGAGAGTGAAAAAGGGCGAAAATCAGTTAGAACTAGCGAATAGGAACGACTGGATGCGCGCGATGGCGCATGTTTGCCCTCCGATGAATTCGCCCGAGTCGTAAAGTGTCCCCCTCATGTCCCGTGGGATCAGATATACGCGCGACGAGTGCATGAACGCGCCTCGAACCGGGGAGGATCTTTTCAGCGGCAAATCCTAATTGTATCTCGGTTTACCTGGCTCGGATTTACGCGGCGCGGCGGCAGAAGCGGCGGACCCTCGGGGCCGTGCTTTCGTTCGGCTTGCGTGCGGAAATCTCGAGGGTGGTCGAGCCGATCGGCCAGCCGACACTGTCGGCCCAACGACCGGCGGAGATGATTCCGTGATTACAAACTCGAGTGCCGGTGAATCTTCGCTTATTCCCTATTAATCTCGTATACGCGATACGGCAGCACGATACAGCCGGTTCGCCCCGCCGATGAGTGATCGCCGATACCTTTCGCTCGGGTCAACCCGACTCGTCTTCGTTATCCTTTCAGCAGCTCGATGCCTCGTTATTGCAGCCGTGGTCTCCAAGCGGCGGAGCTTGTGCTTGGAAGCTGCGGTCCAAAGTGGAAGCGAGTGCTGGCGCAATTCTCGATCGGCGCGCATTATCGAGGATAGGTGCGTTTTTGGTTGTTAGAGTTTCCGACGGAAAGGACGTGGAACGCGTCGGGGGAGCGAGGATGAAGCGCCTATCTGAAGCACTCGGCGAGGGGTTAAAGGAGGGGCAAGGTTTATCGTGCATCGAGCGCGGATCAACGAGGTCCGGTGTTAATCTTCCCCGTGGAATCCGCGGAACGTTATTATCCGCGTGCAACTTATTAACGTCGGATTCGATAAAGCGGGAGGGATCGTAAATCGTCGGGACCAGGGCTACCACGCGGTTTAATGTTTGTTTCGTGCTGGCGTATAACTCGAAAGATTACCGTATATCTGCGGTTTATTAAGATAGCGATGTAACGCGCTCGGCTGCACGCGTGGGGCGGCTTAGAGCGCGCGCTGTGCCGCCAGCGCGAGCCGATAGGATTTTACAATCCGCGGGCGCACACGTACGCGAGCCACCTAAAGGCCCTGATCGTATAAGGCGCGGCGTAAACGCGTAATTTGCCCTACGAACCGCGAGCATTTCCGGCTTCGTCGCGCCACAGATCACGCGCGAGCACGTAATCTATTTTCCCGCGCCGACCATTTCCCCGCCTTTTTATCCGCCGCTTTCCGCGGCATCGTTGCGCCAGACCGCGAATTTAAACTGCTTCTTTAGTCGATCGATTTGCCCGCGCTTCTTGCCACGGACCGCGAAAAGTCGGCCTCCGCACGGTAGCGCGATCAATTTCATCATCGAGCCATCAGCCACTCTCGCGAAATCCACTTGGCGTGTACCTATCGTACAGCCAGCTGCAATTTCACTGTTAAATTACACGCATGCAATCATATCTTCCTGGAAGCATTCCACGTTTCTGTGCAACTTCTGCTGGACCTAGCTACCTGTTCAGCTGCAGCGAATCTTTCAGTAGAGCCGTGGATCAGCGTTGCTGGTTTAGTATCGGGGATCGCGAAATATCGGTTCGAAGAGGATGGCTGACGAGTTACGTGATCCATTCACGTTGCATGACAGCGGTCGATTACCTACACCTCGCCCGTATTCGCGCGCGTTACGCGTGTTCGGGCGTAATTGACGCGCGGCAACAATATCGTCCTTATTATGACAATTACAAGCGATGGATGATTTCACGGCGCGGTTCCCTCGTAATCGGGAGTCTGTAAATAATTGCTCGCCTATCGAATGCACGTGTTATCCACGAGCGTAATTACCTATAAGGGAGATTGGGGTAAATACGAACGCGGGGTAATCGCGAATTCGATGGTACGGTGTTTTAATAAATAAAAACGATGTTCCCTCTCCAATAGCTAATAGTTTAGGTCGTATCTAACGCCAAGCAGAAAATAATAAATACAGAACGCTTATGCTATTCAAGATAACACAATTTATTATTTTCATCATGTTTCATGTAATATTTTGTCCATTTCAATTGCATGTAATTATTGTTGAATTAATGATACAATTGTTTTTCTTTTAAGTTTAAATAAAACACTTTTTTACCAATATTTTGTGACCAAGGCCTTGCTTGAATTATGATTCTAACCTCTGAAATAATTTTTTTTTATTTTTTGATGTCGTGGGGCAATGACGAACAACTCGGATGGGGTAATCTCGAACCTTAGAGATTAGCAACGATAACCGATTTTGATGAAATTTTCAGCATGTATAAAATTTACTTAAATCTACAAAACGGATTTTTGAATTTTCATTGCAGGCTCAGACAGAAAAAGTTTAAAAAACGACCTTTACTATTTTTTTTTATATACCGACCAATTGCAATTTTTTTCTAACGCACAAGAAGATGAACTTGAAAAATACATTAGGAATAGGTTGTAGCAACATTGTTTATGCGTTGACCATTGCAACCGCGCTTTCAATGCGACTTCTGCGATATTTAACACTCTGTTCGTGATTACCCCACGGCAGTCGAATAATCACGGACACCAACGGTTTTTATTTATCACTATAAAGTTGATTTTTATTATAATTTTTCAAAAAATCGCCACAGGACTTTATAGATGAATAGTTTAAGTATGTTTGTAAATAATAAACAAATTCATTTCTCATATAGTTTTTGTTTTGTTTGCTTTTTTGCTTAGGTGTTCGTAATTCCCCCACTCTCCCTTATATTTCGAGAATCGTCCGAGCGAAATCTCAAGCTGCTATTCCACGATGGGATTTTGCACGAAATATTCCTATAGTCGGACAAAAATCTCAACAACTAAATATAAATTTATCCTGGAACTTGTCTCGAGAGAGTCTCATTTCATCGCACTAATGACAGAATAATTTAAAAAATAATGAAATAATTGTCTCATGAGATTAAAGACTCGCGTGAGACGATATTGTTGTCTCATCGTGGAGTTGAGGGACAGTAACGTCGAATGAAGAAACATTCGCCTGGACAAGTGCAGTTTGCGTGAGAACAGGGGAGACCGGGGTAGGTTGATACGTTTTTCAGTTTTTAATTTTGGTCATTCTTGTTTGAATTAATTATTTAATAGCAAATATACTAAAATATACTTTGGTCCTTCCTCTTTAATATATTGTAAATGAAAACTTGAGAAGGTGCATAGAAAATAAATGAAGAAATGTTATTTGGATATTAATTTACCTTTCCTCTATAAAAACGAAAAAACTACTTAGAAAACGATTGCTAATGTTAATCTACACAGGCGTGCACTCTATCGTGATACAGAATTGACCAATAAACTTCACACATCCCGCTATAGTGCAGCTACGTATACACAGTATCGAGATAATTTCTCTGTATCAACCTGCCCTAGTCTCTCTACCTATAATATACTGGAAAGCATGCAAGTTTCATAATGCAGTGGAGACTTTATTGTCACTGCTCGCGCAAGAATGAATCGAGGGCGCAGAACAATTCCCTTGGAAACTCCAGTTTCGCAAGGCACTCGCGTATCCACGCACCCGAGCAGAAAGTGTCTCCGGGCACGCGCGTTAATTGCGCCTCTAAATCTCGCCGGTAGGTGTTGCAGCTTGGCGAGGCTGTCGGTGCGTTCTTGCCACGGTAATTTATCGGTTCGCCCACGTAAGTCGGGATTCCATTAGCAGCTTATTAATAGCAGGCTCGCGGGGGAAATCGGCTCGACGACACGGCGACGACGCATCGATCAAAAGGCGCGCAGCTTTCGCGCGTTTCAAAACGCGCCGTCTCCATCGACGCTCGTTTCGCAACGGCCATTAAGCGGAGAGACATCCCGTTCGGCTCGGGCCGTTTACGATCCGCGACGTCTGGCGCGGTTCGACGGGGTCGTCCCGCGATTCATAAATCCGCGTACCATTCCCAGGCCGAGCGTTCCGATAGAAGTGGGTCTTAATACGTCTGTGAAAGCCGCGCAGGGATTTAATGATAGTATTGTTGCGCGCGGTGAACCAGTAAGCCTTATTACGTTGCGTGCGCCTATTGAGAGGAGCGGAATGATTGCCGCTCCTTATTCGCGGATGATCGATCGAGCGACAGTTGCAATTGGGACGTGATCGCGATGAGGATCTGTCGAACAGTTATAATTAAAGGGAGGCGATTAGGCGCTCTCTGTCTGCGCTGAGGAGCTCTTTCAACTGCAAGTCGTCCTCATCGCTCGATCTGATCATCACCTCGATGCTCTAGCCGGTGCAGAAAATAACGCGCATTCCTTTACAAACGAATCACTGGGGAGGATTGAAAAAGGACACAAATGGAAGCTGATTTGCTCCTCCATTACTCCTCGATGCTCCTCCAAATGCTACTGTTAATTTTACGAGCCTCGAAAGGGTCCACATTCCGGGGGCGTTTTCGAGATTCTCGAAACTGGACGCGCAACGATTTTGCACTTGTCCATGGCGCTCCTTATCGGGGCCTCTTTGAAGTTTACGACCGACGAACAGATGGAAACATCTCGGAGGTGTAATAAAAATCCGACCTCGGGGGGATTAGCCCGTCGAGCCGCGATGCTGGGTTTTCGTCGCCAGTCTGCACCAACATCAGTTTCCAGAAGCTAGATAAGGGTTACGCAGCGCGATGATCTAGGATGGTTTCGCTAAATTGACGGTGATTCGCAGTAAATTACTCGCGCAGTGGCTCGCCGGTGTCTCCGAAATCGTGACCGAGCCGCGGAGACCGTGGCGGAGATAAGAGGCCAGCGGAGACTAATGGCGAGCACGAGTGATCCCCGCATTGTCTGTGTGCAAGCCTGTACGTGTATCGGGTTTATTAATCGTTGGCACTCTCGGCTCCGCTGCTCCGAGCAGCGATCCGTAGGGATAAAAGGAAGAGAGTGAATCGATGCTCCTTGCCGCGACGCTCCTTCCTCTCTTATTTTCGATTTAATTAAGATCGACTCTTCTAGAGCTTCATTTCAATTCCTTCGGACCAAACGGTCCGTTGCGTGCCTATTGGCGTGCATCATCCTCTGCATAAAGGGGGCTTGGAATATTGTGTCGAGTGGAAAAGCTATTGACACAGGTAGATGGAAGTCCTTGGAGCTGAATTTTCCACAGCTGAGATCCGTCTGTTTGGAGCCAGAATGCTCGGAGAGGACGCGGATGATGCAAATGCGCAGTGCATGGCAATGTGGAGGATGCAAAGCTAGAATGGGAGCGACCGGGTGACTTGGACGGTGAACTGGGTCGAGCGATGTCTTCAGGATTGGCCAGCGAGTGGAGAAAGTGTTTCTTTCGAACGGCTCGGCGACCGTCGACGAGCAACGGTCTCTCCCACACTATTTTATTCTCGCTCGGCCGAGCACCGCTGTGTAACGCCTACTCGAAACCGCCGCGGGTGGTCGGATTTTCCAACGGGTACCTCCTTTTCCGCGTCTGGTCTGCTCCACCGTTTCACCATCTCCTTAAGCAGTGTCGAATTGGTTGGTGGAGTCAGTCTCATCCGCAAGCTGATCGATCTTCAAATTGGAGGCGATTCAACGAGAAAATTGGTAGTTAACCCTAGACTTCTGTTACTTTTTTGTAATTCCTTCCAATATTCCTGACGCTCCCTTATTGCGCAAAAAGATCAGTAACAGAATTTCCCTCGTGGACCTCGAGTTCTAATTATAATTGCCACAGACTCGCGCTGGCAAGCTGAGAGTTCGGAACTGATCAGGACTAAGGGTCAAAGGTCCATCGACTAACTCTGCGTGCCACACACTTCAAGTTTCCCAGTTACCAGCAATGTTGCACACCTCATTGCCTCCGACAGACGTAACGAAGGCTTCGCAGATGGAAAGCGACTCATCGAGTATTCCTCGACTACGCCCCTATCATTAACCCCGTTCACCCGACCCGGAATCTCTCTGCCCGGCGAAGAATCGGTCACCTCGATCCCGTAACGAGTCTTCCAGATAACGCGTGCAGAAGGAAAAACTGGACGGAGAGGAGCGACACGGGCGAGCGGGGCCGTTCGATGGAACGCGCAAGAAAATCACGTTCGTTACAGGTGTTCGGCCGTGTTCGGCCGCGTAATCCTTTCGTACGATCTTATCGGGTGAAATTAACCTCCCGACGGGACCCGGGAGAGTCGGTATCGCCGTGACATCCCCCACCTGGCTCTGCATACCATCGGTGCATCGATCGTGACGCGAGGAGGACATCGGGTAACGCGCGCGTTTTCAAAGAGGTCGAGCAGGGCCACTCCTCCTTCGATAATTGCCGACTTTGTAACGGGCCCGCGTGGCCGCGATCCCCGCGGTCCCGTTGAAAATTCATTGCCGGTAAATGCTGGCCTTAAATACTTAAACGCGAGCATCGAGTTCAGTGAAACGTCCACCCTCACTCGCGAGTTTGATTTAGAAAAATTTTGGCAGCTGGTCTCAGGGAAAAGAACTATGCACAGGTGGGCAAGAACGGGGATTTTCTCAATCACGCCGCGTTCCCGTACGATCGTCAGCCGAACGTCAGCTTTCCAAAGAAACAGATGCCCGGACGAATACGAGCGAGTGGCTAATTGACTAACGAGGCATTCGCGGCTCGTACACGTCGTCCATCAGCCGTCACCGGGCGGGTCGAGGAAATATCGAGGGGTTAGCGGCAGATTGAACAAAAAGAAAGGAGAAGCTAATCGAGGTGGGAGGACAGAGAGGGGCGGACACGGCCGCGAGGCTGGAGAAAAGAAGAGCGCGTATCCTGTTCCTCCCCTGTACCACCTCTGTTCCTCTTCTGCGTGGATCCGCGCCGCGAAGAGTAGCGTACCGCTGGGCACACTCGTTCTATTGGTTTTAATGCTGATCCGCCGGTAATCGAGCCGGGCATCCTTTATCATCGGCGAAAAAATGGCCATTTAATCACGGCGTTTCCCGACGTGGGGTCCTGGACCCCCCGTCCGCTTCGCCGCTTCGAGAACCGTACCGATATTAATGGCGGACGGTTTGACCGCGTAATATGAGGGATCGTTGGCGCGCGCGTATAATATCACTCGGCCGTGCCAAGCCGGCAGAGGAACACGCATGTAACACGGCCGAGCATGACAAATTAATCGTCCGCTTGACCGACCGTGCACCGACTCCTACAGTACTCTTCAGGGATGGAATCCCGGTGCAGGCAAGCCTCGCAAGGTGACGTTGCTGAGGTCCAGGATTCGTGGGGCCCTAGTCCCTGTTTCCAAGTGCGTTGACCAGGAGATCTGGATCTTCAGAGAATTCGTCGCGGTCAAACAGGTGGCAATTTGCATCGAAGGGAAAAAACAGGGGAGAGCCGCCGCCGATCGACCAGCGCGAGCCTCTAGGAGGCGGTATGCGCGAAATGCCAAGCGTGACTGCACGCACCGCCACGGAATGTCAGTGGACGGGATTCCTCGTCGACGATTTCCTTCGGACGTCCCCGTAATATCCCCTAGGGGAAGATGTATGCTCGGAAATCCTAGGTTCGCTCCCCATAAATCGGGACAGGCACTGAAACGCGCGCGCTTTTTCCATCGCCGGGAAGAATTATCGGGGCCGAGGTCGCGGGGGAAGTTTGCTCGGTCCTGTCCGGTGATCGAGGATGCACGGGAACGCGACCGTAATCGGCACTTTGTTGCGATCGTCGGCGAAACGAGCGGCAATCCTCGTTACCTGTTTCTCGATAATTGGCCGCGATTTGTTTGCCACGCTCGACGCGCCAGCTTCTTTGCTTCTCATCGATTCAGTTAATTCACCCTGCTTCCTGCTTCATGCCCGTGCCGCAGAGGATTCAAAGATTTAGAAAAGGGGAACAAATAATCGAAAAGGTGATTGCGTATGCCATGGGTGTCCGGAGACAAAAGGGACGATTGCCCGTTCCCCCTGGCTTCTGAGAATTGCTTATTTTTTCAAATTCATCTCTATTGAGTTTATTCTAAAAAAGTGAATATTTTTAAATTTCGGTTTTAAATTTGTATTCCACTCGCACCTCGTGTTTCATGATCCGAGTCGTTGATGTCATCGCAAACCCTTTATTTAACAAATAAAAGACAGATCAGTTTGTCCCTGAAGTCAGCCACTCTCCGCCACTCTAAAGACACGAGTGAGGCATTTGACCTGAATGTAAAACGGGGGACGTAAATTCCAAGCGGCCAGAGGTTGACAATTCCTGATCCCGAGTACAGGAACCTTGCGTTGGAGCAGCAATGTGCCGACACATGGAGGATTTGATGGTCGGTGGTCCACGAAAGGGCAAAGACCGAGTAGTTATTAGCAGAAGATTACCGGGCACTCCAGTCTATTACGCTACACACGTTGAAGTGTCGCGTTGATCTCGGGGCCGTGAGAGAGCGGTGGTTCGGCGAGCTGGTCCCGCGGGGCAGAGCAGGAGAACACTCGTTTCTAACTACAAACTATCAATCCACGCGCACGGTTTAACCATCGAGCCGGGGCTATGATCCCAGTCATTACGCGGCCGATGACGACATTACAGTATCGAATGAACCGAGACTAAAGCGGGGAACGAGAATGGCAACTTCTTTTACGCGGCATCCCGAGGGCTGGCCTCCTTCGTCGCGGAAAACCTCTTCGCTTCTAGCCTGGTCATTCGGTGACGTCAAAAAGTGTGCAACGGAAACTGGACAAGTGGCAGAGCTCGTCTGTTATCATTGTAACATAGCGTAATGTACTTACCCTTATCTATCTATCACTCGCCCATAATCTAATATTGATTAGCTCCGACTTTCTCCGCAAACATGCATCATATCATCTACTCAAACGCTACGTAATTGTAAACACTGTCATCCATGCTACTGCGTCATCTTACCAAAGCCTCTCTCTTACTTTCCGCAACTCTTAAAAACCCGCTACATTTTCTCAGTCACGTCTATTCGTAACCATACCCCAGGGTAAATGTCTTCAATGATTTCACCCAGAAAGGGGGGCATTTGATATAAATAAATACACCTTAACTATCCAAGCTGTTGTAGTTCGTAGTAGTATACAAGATGCTCGGTGCTGCGTTAATTGCCGAATTTTACGGTAATCAAGGAACGGTGTACTGAACAGCACGAAGTAGCCAACTAGATCTTCTTCGTCAGAACGGTATCCAGGTTCGATAAGCGTTTCGCAAGATAGCGAGTGTGTAGGCTCGCGTTATCAGCCTCGGCTGGCTATTTACCGTTGTCAAAGCCGAGTACACGAGCCAATACCCGCGGCTGAACAGGACGACCGGTGCCATTCCGAGATAATCCTCTCGCTGGTGGTCCGGGCAAACACGGAAACGATTGCCCGCGCTCCAACCACTGTCCTGCGAGTATCATTCGCCAGGAGGGTCGTCGTTGATCGCTCGTAACACGTGGAAATGGCTTTTAAACAACCGACGTCATCCCGTTGTCGCGTGCTGCCGTGATTTACCGAGCACTGCTAAAAGCAAATATTCTCAGGTATACTCAAGGCTGGCTAGATTCAACGATTGCACGTTCCCTAACATTTCGATCGGAGGATCTGACTTGGATCTTCCAGAATTTTACTTTACCTACAGTTTTACACGTTTTAGCTGAATTTAGACTTGACACTTTGGATGTGCATCGCGGAAGATTCATCCAAAGTGACCAATAAGCAAACAGCCAATCTCTACTTTTGATGAATTCACATTCACTGTGGAATCATCCGGGTTGCACATCCAAATTGTAAAGTCTAAATTCACCTTTATCTAGAAGACCACTTCCGACGCTCGCGAGGACTAGCGCACAAGTAGAATTGACGAGTAGTGGACAGACGCGCCAGACAAACCGTTCTCCTCGTCTGAGCTTCACGTGTTAAAGTTTAGAGACTCTAATGCAGAGATGGACAAAATTGTTATTTTAATAAAAATTTCGAATATCGAATAAAAGTGAAAAAATTATTCTTCGAGTGTCGAATTAATTTACCCCATGTTGACTTTATTCGTCGCATAAATTCTCGTCGAATACAAAAATTAACTATAGTCGTCGAATAATCTAAAGTTAAAGTAATTTTTATTCGATGCGTTGTTTAAATAATTTTTTATTTGGAAAATGATTTTCTAACTTTGACTTGCCTTATCCCCTTTGATTCAATTCCTGAAACCCCAAACCACTTCAGTACCAAGGCACTGCTACATCAGTTTTCAATTCTAGACCGCCAAACCACCCCCGATGCAATATCACACCTCTCCCAATTATCTCAGCAGAGGTTGGGTTAACCCGACACCCCCCGCCTCGATCGCACGCTTCATCCCCCTGCCCTGCCCCGGATTTATATTCCATTAGAGCGTTTCCCGACGGTGGTTGCCCGGGCATCCTCCGCGCGACTTTATTTATCCACTCTGCGCGGCCCGTGGCCATAGCTCATTACCGGTTAATTACCAGGGTAAGTCTCCCGCGGCTGGCAGCGATGCTGCGTGACTCGCGGCACTATGTTTTGCCAGCCGGCGTTAAGCATAACTGTACCAGGGAAGAGATGCCCGAGAGCTGGCCCAGGTATCATACGCGTCTTGGGCCCAGCCGGGAAAAAAGGCACTTACGGAGCGACCGACGACGCCATTTGCTACGTGCCCGCGCTAGATCACCGCCGCGCCGCGCCGCGCGGACGACGGAAGCGGGTACACACTCGGCCCGCTAACGACGCGACGACCGACCGCGGGACGTCTCGCGTTCCTCGTCCACCAGGAATCCCGATGAATCTGTCTTCTTGAAAGGTGGCAGGTGCTTTGCAGGTGCTTAGGCTGTGCTTCTTCCACGCTCGCGCAGAGGGCACGTTGCAGTTTACGACGAGGATCCTTTATCAAAGAGTTCATCTAGCTTCTTGCGCGATACTGGCGTTTGTGGTACAGATTCCTTGCTTAACAGTCGAACCGTCTTCTTGTTGGGATGTAACGTTTGCTACACGGCTTGGTTTTTTTTATCAAGTTCCAGTGAGAAGTACACTGATAAGCTCGTATCTATTCGTATCTTCCAATTTCTAACAGCAAACTGTTCCAAGGTACAGATCTCGCAGGTGTAAGCTGCTCGTTGCTGTGTGCTTCGCGGTTTCCGCCGTCGCTGAATTACTTAGATCCGTTTGTATCCCTGATTCCTCGTTCCATCGCTTCTAAGAATGCCCACTGCCCCTTAAAGACGATTCTTGGAAGAGGAATGGAAGACCGCGCTCAGGAAATCAGTATTCTATCGGCTATTACTGTACGAGCATCGCGTAACATCAAGTGATATTCAATTTTTTCCTCGTTCCGTTTCTTGTTCGGCAAGACGTAATATTTCCATGGCTCGTTTGGCCGGCGTCAGTTATCGCATTGGCAATGAAAATTTGCACTTGTTGCATAAAGGAGAATGCACGGGTGTCCTCTAAATTATGCAATTGATGCTTGCGGTGGAAGGATGTGAGAGAAATATTGAAGCGTAAATTAGGGAAAGATCGTAAAGTAGCGTATGTTAAAACCCCGCTTACGCATACTACCGTTAGCACGAATAATTTTCAGGGAATAGCTACGCCTACGGAGGAGCTCGTGTATAAATAATTTAAATGGCTCTATTACTCAGTCGCGAGCGAACAATCATTTTTACACCTACTTAGCTGTGAACCATCGATTTATTATCCATCTGCTATTGAATTTAATAGGTTCAGCAAATTATATGAGACATACCTCATCCGAATTTGTAGTCGGCGCCTCATTATTCCGGGTGAACGGAATTCTACGCTAATAATACTGTGATAAGATTGCCCTATCGGTGAAAAAATTTTCATTACGCCCTCGCCTATGTTCCTTAATGAGGCTGTTACTCATTATCTCGATTCCCTCGCGAAGCGGCCGATCTTCTTCTCCCTTTTTCCATCCACTCGCGTCGTTTCTTTGAAAACCAGCGGATTAACGAAATTGGGAAAATTCACCTTGACTTGCTCGAAGCTTCTTCAAAATTACTTCGGCCACGCTCGTTTTCGAAGAGTTCGGTAAATCCGAAAGTGCAAAATTGGAGGCGAACGGATGCTGTTCCTGTAAAACTGAATTCAGTCACAGAAATGAAAGAAGAAAAAGTTTTTGTTACCCTCTATATACCTATAGCAATCGGTAGATGAGGGTGAACTCGCGACAGATTGTTTGTTGTTTAAAAAGGACTCTGCAGAGAGTACGGAGGTTATAAACTAAATGGAATAAATAAGACGACAGGATTCTCGAGGACGCGTGTCTCGGATCGATTCGCGCGCGCACGGTCGCGGTTCCGCGCTGTCTAGGCCGTTAGACGGTGCGCCGCGGCCGCGGTCAGAATCGTTTAATTATTCGAGCCGGCCGTGGCGCGGCGACGCGGAACCGGCGACCGGCAAATATTTCTCGGCGTTGCCTTTCCAGGCGTAGGAAACGGCCGGGCGTGGGAGAGGGCCGCGAGCAGATATCGTAGATTAGAGGAGCGGCAGGGACGCCGGGCGACGCCGATGGTCCATTGATAAGATTGTCGAGCGGAGTCGATGGCCTGATCAATTAAGGAAATCCGTGGAACACCGTCCAGCGCCCCCGTAGCTCGCGACCACCTTCGTGTTTTATGGCCACTGTCCGCGACCGCGGCCATAACCGTCAGTTTGTTTGTTATAAAACAACGCCGCCGGCTTTCGCACATTGTCCGACCAGCGAGATAATCGGCCGGCCCGTCCCCGCCGCCTTGTTATTAATGCGTAATTGAATGTTGCGATTCATTACCCGGACGTCGCGTCGCGTTTCAACCATGCCGAGGCCCCGTGCTTTCGCGGTTTCCTGCTGTTTGCGTTCCTTGGGCGACGCGGGCCGTTGGGAACGTGTTCATCAAGGCGAATGAAGCGAGCTTCGGGGACGTTGGTCCGGAACTTGGACTCTTCCCTCAATCGAAATTTATTTCTGTGATGTAGGTAGTATATTAGATCGGTGTCTTTTTTTACTAAGTAAGGGGCGGTTAATAAGGCCCACTTAAGGATCTATAATTTCCTACAAAAGAGATTATACATATTCTTGAGAACTCTATATTTTATAGAAATCGATGAAAGTTCATTTACAAACTGCGGTATTTTGAATACTATGTAAAAACAACAAACACATAAACTTTTAGGTTTTTAAAAACCTTGTAAAGAGGTCTTGTTTCGTGTTGACGAAGCAGGTTATAGAAGCAATACATAGCACTAACAGTAAATTGTTAATTGACCTACCGGGGAAAAATGGCTGCTGGGTCTTATTACCGGCACTTACGTTACACCAAAATACTTGTACTTTCTCCAGAAAAATGGGGGAAACACACGGTTAGTCAAGGAGAATGCTGGATTTAGATTAAATGGACGCATAATATATTTTTACTCTTAATCAACAGTTAGGTTGAATAAAGCAAACGAACTTTTGCACCGGCTTAAAGTATGCTTTAAGATTACTATACGAAAGACTCGAGGCTGGGAGATCTTAATCCGAAATGGATGCGTAAAGCGCTAGGGACTCGGTATGACGAGTGTTTCCTGTTCCCTTTACATTGGAATCGAGTCGGGGGATCTATCGGGCAAAAGTGTCGAGGGAATCGCGAGGCGTGGGTGATCCTCGCTCCCCCAGGCACCGTTGGCGATCGTAATACCCGCGCGCAGGCATTTTCGCGCGGACTTATCGCGGCCCCTTACGTGCGGCCTGCTCGTAAACTCGCGGATATTCGCGGCGGTGTCGCGCACAGAGCATTCTTTTAATTACGCCGATAGAAGCCAGGCGACAGCTCACGCGCTCGCGACCTTTCTAGCGCGACTTCGCTTCGTGTCGTAAATAAAAAGTGCGAAGAGAGTGGTGACTAGCGATGGGAACGAGACTCCTCTCGCGGTCTGAGTTTCAAAGCTGTTTTATCCAATTCCAGAATTTCGTGGAGGACTCTGAGCAGAGTTATTCTGTGATCACTGACACGAATCTTTGCAGTTGAAAATGAAAGAGTTCTAGGTCTCAGAGCCAAGAGACCAGAACCTGTGGTTTCTCTTATAGTTTATCAGAATGACCCAGTTTAAAGTGCATCGGAGGCAGGCGTGAAGTCTCCGAGGACCCGAGTAAAAGGTTGAATCGGCAAGTGTTATTAAGGTTGCGAGTAAACGCAGCTGGTGAGTATGGCCAGCGTGTTGCACGGGGACAAAGGACCCTGTAATCGTGGTCTTGCACGTCGCCAGCGTTGTCGCCGTTATCTTCGCGAGGCTCGATCGTTTCTCACCGCCTAAGTACATTCATTGGCGTAAGGAGCCTGGCTGTGCAATCTCGGATGTTAATCGTACAACATCGACTTGTATTACCGGTACAATGTAATGTTGTAATATAGTATAGCCTGACGGTGAATTAGTTTGGACGTTCTATGAAAATTCAAGCCATATAGCGGTAGAGGCACAGCAGAGATCGTTTATTAAACGCTGCCCATATCGACCTTTCACGCTCCTCTAAACTATCGTTAAAACTCTTCTTCATTTTCTCGCAATGAAACTTTTACTGAATTTTTTATTAAGTAGGTATGATTAGCTTGGAAGATAGGTAGTGAAGATTGCAACTTATTCTCTGCTTATAATAAAGCAGTACTGTCTCTTTTCCTCATTAAATACTCCATTCACATTTATTACGAGGGGAAGAATGAAAAATAATAGCTCCGCAGTTCCAATTACAGCGGATTAGCGCTAAAGAAAGGCCGAGACCGTCGAATCGCTTCGACCGAGAGATAATAACAGCTCGGTCGAGTAATTAAGTGTTAAATAATTGCTTAATTGAATTTATAGGCTCTGACGCGTACGTGCCTCGCTTCCGGATCAATTAGAACATCGCCGTTCGCTTACCTGCCGATTAAACGATCGAAATTTCGAGCAGAAAGTATTGTTCCGAGTCGGGCATTGTTCATTCATAAATTCGCTCGCTCTTTTCCTCCTTTTCTTTTTCTTGTATCACACGAATCGCCGGGCGATGGGTAATTATCGCTGGAACGCGCCTCGGACCTGGCTATTTCCGGGTAATTGTAATTGTCGGGGCAGGAACTAATTCTAGACTGCATCGAATCTTCATGCCCGTAACAGTTATTTGCATTTTCAATCTGTTGTGTACAGGGTGGTGTTAAAAAATGAAACGTACAAATCTACGGGCATATAACACTAAAAAACCAGTCGGTGGACCCCCAAAGAAGGTGCTTTGCAAAAATAAAAGAAATCTGAATTTTATTCTTTAAAAAAATTTTTATAATCACATCAATTTGCATTAAAAATATTCTTATCCCTTCAACTCGGCTTCGTCAAGATTAAATCCTGAGTGCGCCACTGCTACTGTAGCTTCTAAATTAATTGCTAAATTTAGCAGCGCGAGTGACACTACGCAGGCAGAACAAAGGTCGTCACCATAATCATAGATAACCATTACTTGATAACTTGATACTTGGTACCTCCCATTAGCAAAAAACAGGAAATCAGGACTTACGCTAACAGCCGCAGATTTATCTAGGCTGATGGGATATTTTTTCCCTACACTTGCAATTATCCGGTGGTACCGAATGCTCGCACCTTTTCCTCAGACCACCCCGTGCATTAGAGGCAAAGAAACCGACGAGTATTCGTTTGCAAACGACCGGAGTAATTGCAGAAGGACGGCGCGCGTCGGTCGCAGTTAATGAAACGCGCCTTCGAGATTTGCGAACGGCGGCCCCTGTAATAAATAATTACCGAAGCAAGACACTGAAAGCATCCTTTTTTCACGCGATTCTAACGACGCTCGGTGGAAAGAGCGAGGGGCGGGGCGGTGGAAGGAAAAAGTAATCATAGTGCCGCGCGCGTAATGATTCACGGTAAATTCTTTGACCTAGCTTATTACTTTAATTAGCGGCGCTGGAACGATCGAACGAGGGGGAGACGGGACGCGTGACAGGCACGGAAATAAACTTTAATCACGTTTATTATTAACGTTAATAAATTGGCCCCGGGCATGTTATCTATCCGTTGCCCACGCGATTCGCGTGCCATTTTATGCAGGTATATCTCTTTGTTGCGGGACAACCAAGAAAACAGAACGGGACTTTTTATGGTCCCTCGATTTACCAAGAATTAAGGTCTCTGCGCAAAATCTTGTCGACATTAAATGGTAGAGGGAACAGAAGAAGATAATATAATCCTGATTTGCATTCAAAAACACATCTTGAAATACCTACGTAGTTCACTTTCCTGAACAACGGCCACTTTCAGTATACATATTGGCATTTTCTTATTTCCGCTACGCAGTCTGATGGCGAAAATTAAAGCACTCAAATCGGGTTAGCTGCCACATGTAATTGGGAGTATTGTGAATTTCGACCGTTTGATGATCGATTTTGTAAAATTGAACAGACTATTTAATGACGAAAACATTATTGTACTATTTCAATACTTGTGTGACACCAGTTCTGTAACGCGATTGACCCGATTGCAGAGCTTACTTTAGTAGGTGGTACTCTCACAGTAAATTCCCAATAGCTGTGCAAACGAATAAAAGACATAAAATTCGTCCCTTAAGACGTTTAGACGCCCTAAGCACTTGCATAATAATTTTGAGATGGGCCATTTCCGATAATTTGACTAAAAAGAGTTTGTAACAAAATTTATATTTTAAAATTCAGAAAATTTCTATGGTGCCTTTCCCCCGATGCTCCAAGCACGCGACAATGTTTCGTAAAGGAAAAGATCGCAGTCCCCGTGGAAGTTTTCGTTGTGGACTCGCGAGTCGGCTCGTTCGCCAGGACGTGTGAACGGGGTCCTGGTTGGGCGTCGTTGCGCGCGGTTCTAGCGGTCCCACCGGCACCGTCCCTCCTCGTCTCTCCGTCGCCCCATGAATATTCATCGGTTTTCCGGCCGTCGCCTGGTACGCGAGCGTGCGTTGCTCCCAATTTGTCACACACCGTGGCATTATCCCATTTCGCTAATAAAGTAATATTACGTGGAAGAGGCAGCTCGCGCTCGCGCTCCCGCTCGCGCAACGGGGCTGATTTACTTCTTTTACTCTGTTACCACGGCGCAATTATGCAACTTGGTAATTGCACGGCGCCTTGCCCGCCAGGTAGCCGTATCATCGTGTAACGAGACGCGACTTTATTACCGAGTTCCCTTCGTCCGGCCTCCGCCAGCTGCCTGACGTGGAAAAAAAAGGAAAAAACCACGAGTGCCCTTACCTCGGAGGACGGGAGGACGACGGGCGTGGAGGGAGCGCGACAAGCGTCGGGCCCCAGACGATAGTGGGAACGTGCCCCGCGGTGCGCACATTCGACTTCGAATCATTTGATTTAATGAGCCCGTAACCGAGGGAAATGCTTTTGATCCGCGCGTTTCGCTGTGTTGCAGGCCGATCGAGGCGGATCCTTCGCTGGATCGACTGGGCGGAGGACAGGAGATCGTGGACGACGCCGCGGTGAGTCCTTCGTAGATCTAATCCTGTACCACGGTACTTAATTTCTTTTATTGACGAGGAGCTTAGAGCGATTACGCGTCTGGCGTTCCTTTTTCGAATCCGATCGAGCGTAAAACGCTTGGGCGGCATAGAACCGCTGCCACTGCTAATTACATTTTTTTTAACGACCACGGTCTTTCCTTTTACGGCGGTTAAGGTCTTCATCTCGCGGCCGATCCGAGCCCGGTGTCTAATTTAACGCGGGGCAGGAAGCTCGAATGGTAGGTACTGTTTGCGTTCGTTCGTCAAAGACCGCCCGAACGGTGCTGATAGTGCTCGAGGGGCCGCGAGACCGTGTCCCGAACCGGTATGGCGGAATCGAAAAAAGTCACAACAACCATCGAGTGCGTGTCGCGCGATTCCGAGGACACCGATTTCACGGCAGATACATTAATGCGGGCCCCGGCCGTGTACGTTATAAGTCCTGTCGAATAAATTCCCAACGGGACACGCCTCGCGCTCTTCGATAATTTACCTGGCCTCTCGAAGAATGGTCGGACCCACGGGAAAATTCTGGCCGCGAGCACAACTGCGACTATGGCGAACGAAAATGGTACACGGAATGAAAATTGCCAATCTCACTATTTACAATTGCTCGTTATTGCTGAAACAGCTTCCAATACTATTTTTACAATTCTAATTGCAATTTATGATAGGTACCTATGCATTTTTGCTAAACTAACACGTAAGCTTTTGGACATTTGGCGTTCATAGTGGCAGAACTGCGGAATACAACCCCGGAATCCAGCGATCCCGCCTGTTTTTTAGATTCCAAAAACCCCGGGATTTGATATAACTAAATAATTCCGAGAATTTCGGGAATTGTTAAAAATGTGAATTACTTTATGACTACCTAAAAAGCAGAATGACTAAAAATAGTTATTTCATAATAATAATATTAAGTCACATATAATTAACTACTTAAGCTATATTTATTTTTGCAATGATATTCTCATTTTCCGCTATTTCGAAATCCAGCGAATTATAAATCTATTTTATTTTAAGAGAAAATAAATCATTTCAATTACTGAAATTTTCTATTACCCAATCCCGGGATTGGTCCCGGAACCCCGCGATAGACTTTAAAAAATCCCGCAATCCCAAGATTGTATTCCCTGGGCAGAACGGTTAATTCGGGAAATGCCGACTTTTGAACTTTGAGGGGCCGTTTGACCCCTTAAAATTGTAATTGCATCTTAGCTGTATTGTGTTTGAGATGCTGAGAATCCTGGATGATCTCGAAGGGAGCATTATTTCTCGCGTTATTTCTGGGGTGATCGTTAAAAAGTCGCGGCTCTCAGGGAGAGCGGCTCGACGAAAGGCAGAGCAGCCGCGATCGATCGGCCCGATTGCGTAATCGGGCTTTCGGAGCGAAGCTGAAAGTCCTCCGCTTCGGTAAAAGATGCACCCTTGCCCCGGAGCGCACTTAATCTTATCGCGGTTGGGCTTTTGTCGGCCGGGGTTGATGCTTTCTCGAAGCTTTCTTATCGGCTGGAGCGGCGCAGCGCGCACGACTCTCTCGGCTCGCTTCCGCTTCGCTCCCCTATCGCCCCGTATCGGCTCGTTTCCACTTTTGTCGTAGCCCAGCGCAGAGAACCGGTAGAAGAGGCGCGCGTGCTCTTTGCGCCTGGGCGATACGCGGTATCCGCAACAATATTCTTCTCGCTATCTACGTCGCCTATTAACCACGCGAAAGGGCCGTGTTCCTTGTCGCGGGATGCTTTCCAGGTTACACGCCGTGTAATAACACGTTCAGCATTTGTCACTCTGCCGTGGAAGCTCATTGCTGTGGGGATTGGGCGATAGTTGCGTTTCGATTGGTAGAAATCATTACCACTGCTTCTAAACGCTTCGACAGGTTTCATTGAGCGCCACAAAAGCACCCTATATTTAAAGGAATCGTCATTGCAGCTGATAGAAGCGTCTATCATTTGCCAAGAAACATGCCTTAGAATTGTAGCAACCCCAAAGAGCAGAGGAACCACGAAATACCAAGGATCAGAGCGAGGCTGCGTGCCCCTTGAGAGTATCCCCCAGCAGCCGCGGAGCTCCATCGGGGGCCAGCGTGGTTTCACGAATCCAGGAAGCGTGTTAACCGGAACGTCGCCGTTCCGGCGATGCATCGCGGTTCAGCCGCATTGTTGCGGACGAACTGGGAGAACGAAACGGAATCTAATCTGATGGCGCGGCGGGTCCACCTAATGGGCAAGCCGTGTCGGGACACGCACCTCTGCTCTCCTCTCCCGTGTCCTACGCCGAGAAGGCTAAAGTCGTGTTCGCCCTGTCCGATGACGATATCACCCTGACGCAATCGCCATACGTAATGCAGCTCTCTCTGTGACTGCGCAAGATACACCCGTGCGAGGGGGGATCGAGTGCACAACCGGACACCACGCTCGGGTCAACCTCTGGATGGATCTATGGGGTAGCCCGCCCGAGGACTTACCATTTGGCCCTTCCTCCTCTGCCCCTAGCTGCGAGGCTCCTAGCGATACGTAGAACTCGCTGGAAATGGATTGCATGCAGGATGCTGCGGACATCTAGACAGGGAGATATCTAAGAGGGTAGAGGAAGCGCAAGGACCACCTTGGGTCACTCGCAATCAGCTATGAGCCCACCTTTTACTCACTCTCAACCCCCGCCAAATACCCAAGCACCCAATTTTCCTCTGCGGTAGCCGTTGAGAATAATACCGCGCGAAATCACATATGAAACGCGAGTGAAGTCTCAGTGACCCGGAATTTTTAACTCACAAGCAGGGAGATACAAACTGGAACGATTGCATGAAGCTGCGCACGTACCACGCCGCCAGCGGGTCTAGCTCCGTAACGCTGTCACGGGTAATTCTCGACGCTTTCCACTTCGTAACGGAATTCTCTCGTTCCGGCTACACGGCGAGATGCGCCATTTGTCCTGGCCATACCCGGCGCGAGGGAATCTACACTCGTTAGGCGAATAAATTCAATTGGAAAGCCTGGCCTTTTTGCCGATAGCGGGGACGCGCAATGCGTCTTGGCGACACTGCGCGCACACCAGGCATGTCGCCGCCGACGCCGACATCCACTACGTACATGGAACCGATGCTGGCTAGAAAAAAAAAACGCGCCTGTCGCCGGCTAGCGCGTAACGGGGCTAGGCTCCATTGAAATTTCACGCGAGGCAGTCGGTTGCGTGAACTTGGTCCTTTCCCGATCTCTCTCTCCTTTCTTCGATGGACCTGCTCTCGACCGCTCCGTCGAATATGGGATCTCGATCGCCGCTAACGAATCGGCCACGGCGACGCGGGGCAGCCATTACGCTCGGCGTCCGTGGAACGCCGGGGCACGGGATCGAGCAGTCGGATCGACACCAAATTAGTGACGACTTGGATTCGTGCCGGTGTCGGGAAAGAAGGTATCGGCTCCCGATGGTCCTTTTAAAGATGGAAAGAGAGTGCGCGAAGGTGGAAGAAGCGTTGGCCGTGCACGCGAGGGCTCCCGGTGGCCGCTTGTCAGCGCTATCTTCGCCGGGGCTCGCGCACGTTCCCAGCTCTCCACTCCATTGGGATCCTTTTAGTGGCGAGGCAGCACATCCTCCTGCGGAGGGTGCGCATCCGTGTCTCTTTCGGGTGATGTATATCGACCGGTTGGCGACAATCATCGCCGTGGATGCGCTCTCTCACGGAGCCAATTACAAGGATACCACCGCCACGCTGCAGATCATTGCGATTTATTTTCTTGCCCGGCTCTCTCTCTCTCTATCTCCTTTCGAATTTCCTTTTCTCAGTTCTGTGCGCCTTGATTCCAGACACGAGTTGCTCGCATTGGGCGTTTGTGCTGGCTTCATTTTATTATATACATAGAATAATGCATAAAAGTAGAAACACAAAAATAAACGAAATAAAGGAAAATTAGTTGTATTTTGGAAATTGTTAGGTGGTAAGTTGTGATATTGGTTGATTGTGAATGGTAGATTGTGGATCGCGAATGTAATTTCACTGGAAGCTCGCCATTTCGATTGCGAAGAGGGAATAGTTTCACCATTGATATATGTAACAAGATTTAAAGGTAGCTACAATTAAGAAGAGACGAAGATCGCGCACCTAAGAAAGGAGCGTTTCTTTCAAGTTCGTAATAGCAAGCGGCTCGTGAAGTTCGAAGTGCTGAACAATGTGGACGGAAAGCTGTGGCTGCATTAGAACCACGGTCTGATTAGAACGAAAACCTTAGTGTCAGTAACGCCAGTTTCGCTCCCATTTACGGAAAAACGTTTCTCCCATCGCGTGACCCGGCTGTTCTGGTCGCCCCCGATGCGTGTTGCACATGCACGCGTTACGCACGCGCTTCTTTTCCCACCTCGCGTCCCCAGAATTCATTAAAATCGGATAATTAGTTCTAGGAACACAGTTTATCGGCGTTCCTTCAATTTACCACGAGCTACTTCTGGCTTTCCGGAATAAAAGGTGCGAGAAACGGTGACCAATCTAATAAACGCGACCGACAGAAATTTCCCCTCGAGATGGCACCAAGCGAGCGTTCATCCCAGAATACAGTTTCGCGACTTGTTCAGCGGAGAAACTCGGTTCGAAGGCAAGCCTGTGAAACCGATCCCCGCTCGAAACGTGGAAGCGAGCAGTCCGCGACTAAATTGTCCGTGGAGGCGATTAAATGAATAATTCATTTATAAATTTCATCAGTTGCAGCAGGTTCGTCGTACTCGGTCGTCGGAAACGGGCGCTCGTTAGAAAACGGCGGCGGGAGTAAGGGAACAGATGGAAAGCCTCGCGTTATTTCACGTCATTTCGCCATCGTGTATCATTTACCCGCCACCGACGGACACGCTAAGAGACGCGTTAACGCGAAATACAACGGCACACGCGACTTGCTTCGCAACGGTTTTTGCGGTCGCAAGAAAGCAGCGAGACCGCGCTTCTACCTAATGCTCCGCCACTCGTTGCTCGCCAAATGCCAACCGTCTTTCCTATTATTTCTTCCTTTATTTAACGTAAACGGTTGAGACCATTTAAGCGTACAGACGAGTTTAACAAAAAGGGTAAAGGTCTCCAGAGGTGGAGACGAAAAGAAAAGCCATCTCGGCGAACACAGACTATTTTGATCCTTCCTTGTCACACGGGGTGTATCGCACCATACTTTCTGTAAATTTTTAGTTTTCAATTAAATCTTAAATATAGTTTATATCGAAACAATTATAATCTTTAATTTGCAATTATGTTTAATGTGATATCATTTGATTTTAAACCTCGAATTAAATCTTAAATATAATTTATATCGAAAGAATTAAATATAACTAATATTTAAATTTAAAAATATGACGAATTTTAACAAAAGAAAATCGCTTTTTTCACAACTATTTTTTTAAATACAAACTTCAACATATCAAAATTTAGATTTCTAGAAAAAGACCAGTAGAGCATGATTGTGTGAGTATTAGAAATGTAAAAAGATTAAAAAATACGAAAATGGTAACTGAAAAATGACGCTAGGGTGCAGTGAACCCCATGTGACCAATTTCTAATTATAAGCAGGTGGCCCTTGAAATAGGTACCTACCACCTAAGACGAAAATTCTTGTGCATGGGGATCACTATCCTGAAATCTTGAGATATAGTGACGCGGTTTGAACAGAAGTGGAGATAGTCAAGGAAATTGATGTTGATTAAACTAAACAGTAATAGATTGTCAACCGTGCCATTGATAATGTGCCCTCTTCCCGAAAGGACGGTGCTTAAAAAACGAGGAAGGATGTGTTCGCTGCAAAGCGCGCCAATTACCGCTGGACTTATAATCACCCGCCTCTAAGTAGATAATCCTGTGTTGCTCAGACAGCAGCGACTCGTCAATTCTTTTGTTCTCCGCGAGGATAAGTCTCGAGAAACGGAACGCCTGCATATCTCCGCTGGATTCGGAGGCAGAAAGATGTGCGTACAGCAGAGTTTAGATGGAGCAAAATAGGCTTCCTTCAGATAGAATAGATAGCCCGTCATTCGTCTGCCGTTGATCGCGTCCAATCCAACCGATTTAGGAATGCTCTCCTTTGATAAGTAAAGAACAATGGCTTATCACTCGAGAATCACTGTCCAATTAAGCGTTCGGCTGAGTTCCCCTCGGGGGGAGGAAGCTCGAAGGGTGATGGAATATGGCGCAGCTTCCGGGACGGCATTTCTTCACGCGCGGTGAAATTATTTTCCACCCGGAGGACACGAGGAAATCGTTAAGACGCGATTCGCGTGCAACGGACGCGACGTGTACAGGTGTGTTCGTGAATCACGTTTATCAGGGGACACGGTGGCTCTCACGAGCTCTCATCCTTGATCGCGTCATATACACGGCGCGCGGGGAAAAGCAATTTCCGCGGTGCCGTTAAGCGCGATCGTGCGCCTAACCGAGGCCTAACCGCGCGCACAAAGGGCGATGAATACGGGCTCTCGTGATCCAAGGATGCATGCATCGTCCTGCAATTAAGACGACTCACAATCAGAAAGAACCGACGGGCCACCGTTTCCGTGTTGCGCGATCAGCCTTGACGCGATCGTTGTTCGCTCGATCTTTTCCTTCGGCTAGCTAGGTAACTTCCCCATAACCGCGACACAGTTGCATAGTTACAACTGGAACAAAAATACTCGCGACACGCTCGAACACACCACTACCTCCAAGAAAACCAGTGAAATACAAATTCCGCGATTTCCAAAGTCGATCCCTTCCTCGAGGACCTTCGGAAAACCAGCGAAAGGGTTAATGGATCCCCGAAACCGCTAGTCCCACGATCTCCCTGCGGCGCAAAAGGAAGCGGAGGAGATGGAGGAGCGGCAGAAGAGGAGGGAATCGTGTTCGGCGCTCGTAACCATTATCACCGTGCCCTTCTTCGATAGGGTCGGCACGAGGTCGCTGGAATAGCGACACGAAAGGGCCCCTCGCGTGGATTTATGTGGCGGCGCGTCGAGCGGCAGGATCTGGCGGAGGCGTCGCGTCGGTACACCTATACGCTCCGTCCCTGACGAAGTGGACGGACGAGAATGGAGGCGGACGGACCTAGAACTACGCGAGGAACGGAGAGAGGCGGGGTGTGGGATGAAGGGAAGCGGGCTCGGCAGATTCGCGTAGTTAGACGGTATCGGGGTAGCTGTCTCTGCTTACCGTGCTTACTCTGTGCTTACCGCGCGCACAGCCACTCCGTCTAGCTCCGAGGTATTTGATATTGACTTGCCAGGCCTCGACTTTGAACTCCCAGAACACCAGCCAGCAACCGGGGGCAGGGTGTAGGGGCTGGGTGCTGGACCGAGGCACGTTTAATTAAAAAGCTCTCTCTGCACCCTCGTAGACGGCGCGATATGTGCCCGGGCGATAGTCGACATATCGGTGATAACGGAAGCTCGCTGCGCTAAGTACACACCGGCGTGCCCTCACAAAGGAAATGGAATCCTTTACTTTCCGGATGGAATTAACTCGAAACTCGACGAACGCCGGCCCGGCTTGATTATTTTAAGCCGGTCCACGGGAATTCGAGAGATCTCCGAGCTGACGGGGGTGGGGAGGGTGGGCTGCGCTGCGCGGCTCCCGTTTGGAGTTTGTTGACGAGCTCGATGGAAGCTGTTCTCTGGGGCGACTCAGCTCGCTGGTTCTGTTTGACGTGGAGATTCGAAAACGTTGGCTGTTTTTCTTTTCTTTTTTTTTTTTTTAATTAAAACCAGAGCTACTGGATTTCGTCTTTATCGCGTTTTAGGTGGGGAGAAAGCTGTCGACTGATCTGATAGCCTGATCGTTAGCGGCGTTATCGAATGCTCGCGCAATTATGTTCCCAAGTGCAAAGTTTTAAATTCATTGGATCAAGGCACGAATTAAGCTACTGTCTCTGCCGGGCCGCTTTGACTTCTTCTTCGTTGGACGCATAAAGCCCCGAAAAAAGCACGGGGGGAGCGAGGGTGAGGGTGTATTTCGTTTGCTCGCGTCTACGTCGTTTCATCGTGGAAAAAACGCAAGGCTGGCAACGTTTTCCAGCGATAACAATTATCCACGAGAGACTTCATTACCCATTCGCCGCGAGCGGCTTCTATCCTTTATTTATGGACAAGCTCATTATTTCTGTGCAAGTAAGCATATGAAAAATTCTCCCCTTCCAGCTCTTTCGGTTTCCCGTTCTATCTCGCCTTGTTTTTCTCCCTTTCCCTCTGATTCCCACCGCCGACCCCGCGCAACGACCGACTCGCGGTTTTATTAAATTAGCCGCCTCGAGCTGGACGCCGCTTCTCCCGCTCGCGCTGGCAAACTTTCCTGCATCGGTGCCATTGGATCCATTTAATTGCGAGGGTCAACCAGAATCTACTCGTTTAGAATTTTGAGTGCATGAAGGAGTTGATACATAATGGTGACTGCGGAGTAGCCTTCAGCTGTTAGTCTAGCGGTTAATTTGCATTCCAACTTAATTGCTGTAGAATGTAAATTCCAGTGGCGACATTGTTGCACGTCCCTAGAACTCTTGCTGCTGCTACTAGGACCTAGATGCTTGCAAGGAAACGTTCACATCCCGAAAATTCTGTTATCAATGAAACTTCGCACGAAACTGGAGCAGTAGCGCATTCAGAGGGGGCAAGAGGCCCTCGCAACCCCCCCCCCCCCCCAAAGAACAAGGAGAAAGGAGATTAATCTAACCACGACTGAAGTCATCTAGGAGTTTGTAAAAAGAAAAGAATTTAACCGAATTTGCATTACAAACATTTTTATCCCTTCAACTCGCCTGCCCCCGAAATTAAATCCTGACTGCGCCACTAATCTGGAGCATATTAGAGTTTCCAAAGGAGCAATTCTTATTTTCTTAAAAAATCCACTCGAAGAAAATTAGAGACACAGATGAAAGGCTCGTGCTAAGCCAAAAAAGTCAAACGTAGCAGGGATCGAGAAGAGACGACTACGGATCGATCGAGAATCGGCCGCGAGAAATCTGAGAGATTTCCCAGAACGGCCTGAAGTAACGACACGCGGCGGCGATAAAGTAAAGGCCCGTATATCGTAAACTCGGCCAGGCTGGCGCAATCAGCGAAGGAGAGTTACGGGTCCCGACGGCAGCGCTTCCGGTACACACATCGGGACGTGCGAGATCTCCGGAACGATCGCTTCCAATAGGATCGCGCTGGGGACCGGGGACAACGAATCGCGATAAACCCCGGCGTAGCAGGACTTATAAATGACCGGTAAATATTCATGTCGAGGCTGCGTCCGCCGGTGTTATGCAGATGAGCGGCTTGTGCGGATCGCGCGTATTATGGTCGCCTGCGTTATGCGAGCTCCAGTCGTCCCCTGCTTCCACGGAAGGAGGAGTCATCTTTCTATCTACCATCGAACATCGCGACACAACGGTGTCTGTCCTGCCCTGGATATCCCCGCAGAGGTTGTGGGTACCTGTGAGCCGGAGGAGGAACAGCCGCCGTGTCATTGCGTCGGCTCACGCTCTCGCAGGGGCAGCGGCGATTTATCGCGGCGAGAATTAATCGAGGGGGGTTAATTGAGTCGAAGGAGGAAACGATGAAAGGGGGAGCGTGTAAATCTTGCGTTACATTGGTATTGATATCCCGTTGGACGCAGGCGGATGTATTCACGACCATGGAAGATCTTCGATCGAATGAATGCACTTGATCCAGGAGGATCCATCAATGAGCCGCGAAGCACGCGTTCGGGGGGGGGGGGGGGGCAGTGGATGAAGTTAGTTGGCGCGCGCAGGTGTGCGCGAAGGCATCCAACGGACGAGAGATCGCTTAATTTTGCAGGAGCTGGAATCTGGCTGATGCCTCGCTGGCAAAGGGCCGTCCTTTCCCTCCGCTCAGCCCACCGCCTCTCTTTCTTTCGCGGACCGTGCATAATCCGTGCAAACGAAGCGAGTGGGCCAGAAGTGGGAGGTGACGGGACAAACGAGATCATTAAACGATTAAAAGAATTTCCACCAACCCCCTTAACTCGACAGGTTATCGGTCATTTTCGCTGTAAACATATTTGTTAAACATATAACCTCCGTTTGCATCGTTAAAGTCGCAGTACCTCGGCCCCTTATCACCCTCGATCTCTCTCAACGCTTCCCTCGTCGTCCTTCGCTCCCTTAATTTCTCCTAGCCTCTCCCCCGTCCCCTCCTTCCCCTCTCGGCGTTCTTTCCTCGCCCACTTCTTTCTCCGAGGCTCGCTCTCTCCTCGTTTCGCCGTGGTTTCTGTCTCTGGCCCGTGGTCGGTCACCTCCCGGGCAATTTCGTGCGAGGCACCGGGAACGCCGGGCGTGGGAGGACGAGAAAGGAGACGGCAGTGAGGCAGTGGAAGCGAGAGAGGGCGGGAGGGAGGATCCGGAGAGATTAGCCCCGGGAGGCTCCTTTGTGCAGCAATGAAAATGGCTTGTCTCAAAGAACCGCGACGGATACATTTTTAATTACCTCAAATATCACTCGGAGAGCTCGCCCAAGTTTCTTAATTAAATGTCATATTGCGCCCGGAGGCTGCGGATCCTCCTTCGAGACGCCAGACGGAGAAAGTATCCGAGGAGGGGATCGAAGATCTTTTGAGCTGCTCGGCAAATATTGGCGGTATTAATAACGGAGCCGATGAAGCGCGACGAGCCGGGCGAGATGCGAACTGCCGCGCCAATTTGCATTGTTCCTCGATGGGGAATAACGAGGTATCGAGATGCCTGATTTCCACAGCGAACGATCATTTGTTTCGCCTTCGCCGTGGCTGCCAGTGGCTCGGGGAGATATCCATCGCGGTA
This sequence comes from Andrena minutula, assembly GCA_929113495.1. Taxonomy (NCBI): domain Eukaryota; kingdom Metazoa; phylum Arthropoda; class Insecta; order Hymenoptera; family Andrenidae; genus Andrena; species Andrena minutula. The sequence goes on from OV815993.1 coordinate 702,261, forward strand.
ATCAACGGTAATAATAACTGTTCGAGAAGCTAGTGAATTACCGTGAAAATCGAATGTAAGGCACTCGGGCGATTGTCAGTCAGAAATGAAGGGTAAGGGGAAGAAACGAAGAATGTTCCCTTTGGTGATTTTGCGATTTATAGCGTATTTTGTGGGTGGCAATTGGGACTACAGAACTGTCGGATCGCGAAGGGTTATAATGTTCAAATAGGTATAGGTACTAGTGAAAAACAGGCAATGTTAACTCTGCACTGGAACAAAACTCAAAATGTTCCCACGCTTTGCCTAAGCTTAAGCTCCAAGCATTTGTTGTCAAAGCAAAACAAGAAATTATTTGAGAAGAAAATTAAATTCATTGAACCTTGCTGATTGACTGGTGAAATAAAGTACCGAAGCTTAATTTTCTCGATAAAGCTATTTTGTGACATTCCCTGTTTTACCCGTTACCCTTCAAGTATGAAAACAACGCTCGAGATTAGCATTAAGGAAGAAGGAAGTGCGAAAAGTCTGAGATATCCAGAGGATGTGGTGACTGGCGTTCGACCAGCATAAAGTCATATCGCAATAATCCTAAACAATTTGTCGGAAATGCACGGGGCGAGGGGAGGCCGAGCTACCTGAGAATTCTCTGGCTGCTACTTATGCCGGTCGTGGAATCCCGCGGTAATAGAATTGCAATATGGTCGGGTGAATCGGGGTGTATTGGAATATTCCCCGACGCACAATCATGGACTAGCCAAGTGACTGAATTTGAATATAACAACGGACCCGCACTCATACACACCCGGGGCCGGGGCATAAAGCACGACGGATACATATCTACGCGCGAACGCTCTCCGCTTAAAACGCACCCGGGGACACGCTCGCCGTTGCATCGTCCTTTTTGCCACGAGCGACGACATCCAGACCCCGTGCTTTTTAATCCAGTTCCAGGGCAACACGGCCTCGATCACGAATCCGCCAGCTTCCACTCAAGACTCTTCAACCGTAACAGTAAATCCACAAAGGTCCATGGATACGGCTCGCAGCGACGGAATACCTTATAGTCCAGTGAAATTAGAGAAATAATTCCCTGTATGAGCCTTTTATTTCGTCAATTTGAACAATATGTCTAAATTCCCCATCGCTGTGAACGCCGCTAAAATTTTACAGAGTATCTATCGGTTTTACGATACAAATAGTTATTATGAAATGTGTAGCCTAGCAAATTCTCTGCAGAAAAGGTTGTATGAGTTTTTTTCGCAGGACTGACCATTTTCATGTATCACGGCTTATAACGTTTCAATCCTCATACTTCTGACAAAGGAAGATCCCGAACCCGGAAATTCAAAAAATTATGCAATTTCGTGAATATGTAGAGGGTAAAAACATGAAAATCACAAAAAATAGAAGATAATAATCATTACAAAATTAAAAAAAGATGTGAAATCAAAATGAGCTGCTAGTACATAAAGATGCTTTCCAACTGCGCTTTAGATGACACAACTACATATGCACAGCTAAAATTCCATTACTCATAATGGCTATTTATACAAAGAAAAAATGTATTAAATAATAGTATGCAGATATATTTTTATACAAATAAATATTTTAATACGAATAAATATTTGATTCAAAATACTTGGCGCTGCGCCCCGAATTGGTGTTGCTAACCTCAATAAATATGTATAAATTGCATTAATCCTCTTCTTTCTTTCTTGTACGTGCATGCGTGTGCATATGCTACGTATGGCATTAGAATTAAATATATGTAGAATAAATCGGACTGTGTTTCTAGTATGTGTATGTATATGTTTTTTATATTGTAATGGAGTTGTAAATTATTAATACTAAGGCAAATAACATTTTTTCGGTTGCGCAGCGCCAAGTATTTTGAATCAAATATTTATTCGTATTAAAATATTTATTTGTATAAAAATATATCTGCATACTATTATTTAATACATTTTTTCTTTGTATAAATAGCCATTATGAGTAATGGAATTTTAGCTGTGCATATGTAGTTGTGTCATCTAAAGCGCAGTTGGAAAGCATCTTTATGTACTAGCAGCTCATTTTGATTTCACATCTTTTTTTAATTTTGTAATGATTATTATCTTCTATTTTTTGTGATTTTCATGTTTTCATGTACTTGGCGTATTTTTTACTTTTTTGAAGTTTTTTATGGGGATCTCACTTCTTTTTACAAAGATATTATTATCTTCTATTTTTTGTGATTATTATTACTTTCTATATTTTGTGATTTATTTGTATCATGTACTTGACGTAATTTGTTTACTTTTTTTATACAATTACAGCATAATAATTATCAGCTGTTGAAATTTACATATCGATGAATCTGAAAGCACGTACAATTCCTTGAATCTGAAAGCACGTACAATTCCATGAAACTGAAAGCACGCACAATTTCATGAATTGTTTTATCAAATCGAGAAATGTTTTTCGTGGTTAAAAAATTAAAATTTCCATTCATAACGTCATTTTCTGAGTATATTTCATGGAATAGTATTTTTTAAATTAATTTGTTTATGTTTGCTAAATTCATGCGTTTTATTAGACTCTAATTGATTTTAGTATCAATTTTCATTTTCATGTTTACAGATTTCTGTGCTTAAAGGGGTTATCGCTAGATTTAGCACGAATTTTCGTGTTTTCAGATTCATGGAATTGTACGTGTTTCCAGGTTCATGGAATTGTATGTGAGACTGCATTTTGATTCCAATTCAATGGTACAACGATAATATATATTTGTAAAAACACGTGGCATCTCAAATTTTGTATATAACCTGACTGTAAGCTGTCAAAATTTGGAATAGATTGCACATATTGAAGATAGGAATTGATGAACGAAATTTGCCTAGTGAAGATAGGAATTGATGAACGAAACATGTATTAGTTCGTTTTGGCTGAAGGTGTGCGTATAATAACGCGTATACGTATTATGTTGACGAAAAATTCCTTGACGAAAAATTCCTTGACGAAGAAGAAGAAGAATCTTACCATTTCCGACTAATCCATGAGACGATATTACGATATCTCTGTCATGCGTGGACCGATTTTATTGAAATTGGTCTTATTCGAAAGCCGATATGCGGTTTACATGAGAAAAATGCCTTTAAATTTAGAAAATATTGCAGGCGTGATGAGATATAATGTAATAAATGTCAGAATTAGGTTGGAATGCCTCCGCGACGAGTAAAGGTACACGGCAGCGACAGTTCGACATATATATATATAGGGTGTTTTTCATGTACTTGGCGTCGAGACGCTACCGCGTCTCTAGATCCTCCTGAATACAGTGCAATTTTGTTTGCTGCCCAAATTCACTCTAAGAGGGTGAAATTAACCCCTGGACATTTTCGGATTTTGTGTTATTACTCGTGAACTGTAAGAGATAGAAAATAGTTTTCAGGAAAATGTTACTTCTCTTAATTAGAACTACACATCTGGGACTTGCATTTCTTACAGTTCGTTACAATTCGCGAGTTATAACGGAAAATCTGAAAATAGCCGGATACTTTGGAGTCAATTTCACCTCCGTACCTTCATCCGGATGAAGATTATTCTCTGCAGATGAATCTTTGCGGGTGACGAAGGAGGAGAGACATTTGCTTTCAATTTCCAGAAATTAGGCTCTGCGAACTATCCAACGCAGGAGCCACGAAATGTCTAAGGTTCGCGGCACAGAAGATCCCTGGCGAAGGATTTGGCAGTCGTCAGTGATCCTGAGGGTCAGAAAACGATTTCCTGGAACGGAGTTGGATCGCCAGCCAGGAGCAAAGAGAGGCTGCGAGCTGAAAAATCTCGGCCGAGGGCCAGAGACGGGGTGGGAAGCGGGGTGGAGTGATTCTAACATCCCGGTTGCCGCAAATCCAGGAATAACGCACGGTAAATCCCAGCTTCAAACAAGGCACAGTTAGCGGGTGTTTGCAGGTCGCCGCATACCTGGCGCGCACGCTGCCGGCTGCTTGAAAATGCTAGAAATGGGCCGTGTGTAAAGCCAGCGCGCACCCGGCTGAAGCTACGAACCGCTTGGCAACATCAAATATGAAAGCTCGCAATTATATAAAGCTAAGAGCGGCCTCCGTTCTCCGGGCGAGAGAAATGCAGCGCGAACTGCAAACAGCACGCAAACCGCGTTTCGCGCGCCCTTTCTGCCGGAGCCAGCCAACGACCCAGAACTCCATCGATCCCTCAACGCACCGCACTTGTACGGACGCCAGACCAAACGGTCAATTTTCTGCTGCTTCACTTTCGACACCTGGAGCCTGCACTTCCAAATCTCCCCTTCTTTATTCAACCTCCTTCTTGTACAATATTTAAAAGATAATTGGCGAGGAAGAAGAAAGGGCTGGGAAGAAGAAGAAATTTGGAGCTTCTGATTTCCTCCGAGTTTTGTATTCCACAAACTAATCTGCAGCTAATATAATTTCCGTGTCCCTACAAGCAGAAACCAAAGGCGACAGCCACAGGTAGGTTTAATGGATGAACTAGAACGGAAAGTTGGGAAAGCAAGGAGCAATGGTGCCGATAGAACACGTGGCACCTCAATGCGAGCCACGATCACTCTTTGTCAGCACGACGTGTCGCAGTCACACCATGAACCGTGTTTGATCGATGCGATTCAGGCTTTGGGTGAAACGAGGGAACGCAGATAATGAAAACAATCCGTTATGAAGGTGCGCGCGTACGCCTGGACACCTTCGGTGGGCATGGTATTGAATATGCCCTGGGAAACGATTAAGTTTCGCGAACTTGGGTACCCGCTGGTACGCTAGCGACGTTAAGAGTCACATATTGAAAGGAAGATGAGGATTTATGTACCTACGGAAACCAAGGGGGCACCACCTATGTGTCAATCGCGACGTAGACCGTTCCCAAACGCCAAATGCCTGCACACCTTATCAGTGGATAAGCATGCAAAGAAGTACAGAGGCTCGGGAAAAGACGAGTATGCGTTGCCTGCTGCTAAATCGTCGAAGCACGCAGTGGACAGACTCGTGGAACAGCGTTTCGCCTTGGAGTATCCTTCCCACGCTTCTAATAACGGACGACAGTGTCCTGCCCTGTTGTTCGAGCGTTCTTTTCGCGCCTCGTAACGGCTCCACGCGGCATAGGAAAATGTGGTCGGCCATTAAATCAACGGTGACATCACAAGATACGTGGGAATCCTTTCTAGCCGAGTGGCGACGGGGCCCCTTGTCCCGCTAACGCAACCGCGAATAATTACAGTTTTCCTCGTTAGTTTTCCGTCGCGAATGCGGAGCGTGTCCCGCGAAAACTCGGTGAAACTCCCATTTGCGTAATATCATTGTTTACGAGGCCGCGTGGGTGCGCTCGCCATTCGCGGCAAAACGAGCTTGTTGGCTTCATAAACATGTCACGAGCGACGCGTGCGAATTTGCAAACAAAATCGCGAGAAACGGCAGTGTTACCCTTTAACTGGATACCTTTGGAATTGATTTGCACCGATCTAATTCATCGCGGAAGCCTGATCTTGTATACAACAGCGGCTAGAGATTACGATCGGTTTCTTTTTTATCCTTGTTACCATTGTTCCGTTTGTATTAATAGGGGACGATTTCATGAACAAAGACGAGTTGAAAGCGCAGAATAATGCATTTTCTCAGAGGGTTTTGTTTTCTAAGTATAATAAATAAACGGTAGGACAGGGATATACGAGGTGTCTCCGGAACAGGTGGATTCAAACGAACGTGCGACAATTTTTCTTATTTCAATTAAAGAAGAAACAAATAAATAAATCAATCTTTCCTATTCCTAGCAATTTAAATACGCCCCGATCAACCCTAACCTCATTCTTCAGCCGCAATCCGAAAATTCCCCGCGCGGAAAGCTTCCCTCTGCAACTCACCCTCGGGTTTAACAAACGAAGGAGCAAACAGCCTGCCGCAAGTGGAAAAGCCTGATGACAGAGGAAAGCGCAAAACCGCGCGACATACTTTAATCAAAGTGGAAACAGAGGGCGAGGGAAGATTCTCTTTTCTGTCTGCGCGCGTAGCTGGCTGTGACGCGACCCCTTAATTTTTCCTTGGCCAGATGTTTGACATATTTGAATCGCGGGCCGTAAGAATGCTCCCTTCGGAATAACTTGGGTTTCCGCGGTCGCTTTGAGCCACAGCTTCCGCCCGCTTTCCGTTCCGACTCGCTACGGGAATCCTGTTTCGCGCAATTTCGAAAATTCACCGTGCCAGTTGCGATGAACCGGAGACGCGCCAGGCACGTCGACGATTGGTCAAACTTTCACAGTACAAAAGAATCCTCCGCCCTGCGGGAATCGTCCAGGCTTTTCATCGATCTGTCTTTGTTTGAGTGAGGTGAACACGTTTTTCGGAAGCTCATTTATTTCAACACAGTTATTTATCTCAAAGTTTGTCCCGACACATCAATATAAGTACTTTGACAAGTAGAATCACACAGGTTCCTTGTACTTACACCAAGGTCTTCATTTATTGTAGCATTATTCAATTATTTTCTACGATTGTGCTTTCAAAAAATTGTCTAATAGAGGCTCGGCGGGGAGAATGAGGTCTGGAAAACGGGAGGGTTGTAATACGGCAGAATTTACGGGGGGGCTGTAACGAATCATGTGTTCGACCGAGCGCCACTGGATTACACCTTGAAAATTATTCCAGCGGAGCTGGCTGCGCTTGAAACAATGGCCAGGTTGCTCCGAAACACGGGGCTTGCGATAAGCGGCTACAACGCTGAAAATCGGTGGGTACAATAACCCAAATAATCGTTAGGTAAACAATGGCGAGCCGTGGTTGCTTGTTCCGAGCCTGTTTGCACGAGTTGTCGGCCGACAAACAGCGATACCACTCGTTAGTTAGGGGAATAATTTCGAAAAGGAGAGCGCGAATCGAGCGGCGCGTTAACGTTAATCAAGCCAGTTGTTGCTGCGCCACGTAAGTCTGCCAGAATATCGATCAATGGAATCCAGTCCAGGGATCCCTCCAGAAAATGTAAGGAGGGAAAATTAACTTACCAGTCAGTACCTAAGCACTCGCCGTTTGTTAACAATTTGAGAATCAGACAGTTTGCACTCGTAGATTTCTGAAGTTAGGGCCCGATTTAGTTGACGATTTTTTTGAATACTATTAAGTTCGAATTATATTCTGAAATACCTATTTTTAATGTGTTTTTTACCTTATTACTGCCCTAGTATAATAGTATTGCAATTACATGGGTGTTTTCAAAACAGTTTATAAGTTTGATACTAAATTCAAACACGTATTACCTCAAAGTTTTTCTCGTTTATTGGTTTCAAGTTTCTCTTTCTGTCAATTTTGCCGCTCTGGCCTTTGCGCACCCCTAGATCGGGCCCTGTCTCGAGGAGTTTAGAGGAGCGGGGGATGGACCTATCCTTCGATCATCTTTCCAGCGTACCTATTTCGCGAACGAAGCGTCGCAGCCCGCAAAAGGTCGGACGCAGGAAACGACAGGCTTCTAAGAAGGCGGCCTGAAATGTATCCCCGTCCGAGAAAGGGGACATCGTGCTGCTGGTACGAGGAGAGCGTGGTCCTTTGATTGTCATCCAGTGCCAGGGTGCACCCGTGGAGATACAAATGACAAAGATACGGGCCCGTGGCCCGGCTACCGCGTTCGCGGTTATCAGAGTGCACGATCGTCAGGCTACTAGGCTCTCCTTTTTTCGGTCGGCAGTTGGCCGACTCCCACGCGAAAAATGCGCGGGCGGCGTAACATTTTTATTAGGGCAATTCACGGAGACCCAACGGCGGTCGCCGTTCCACCGCTCATCCCCCGGTATGTTCCTTAAATTTTTCACCACTCGGCCGGTGCCTCTCCGCCTCCCTCCGCCCTCCAGTTAACCCTGCTCTAGGGGAACGGACGCGCTGGAATTCCATCTTAGAGACAACCATTTCGCCAAATTTTCTTTGTATCATCTAACAATTCCAGGTTTAATTTGAAAATAAAATTGATAGCTTAAATGGGAATTCTCCTGTAACAGTCTCCAAAAGTAACCGATATTTATGATTTTTTTGTACAAAACTATTGTAAAAAATATTGGATTAAACTCTTTCGGGATATAAGGAGGCATATTTTAACTTGCAGATTTTTTTATCCACCCTTCTTATTATATATTAATTATTGTGGAATCGTGTTAATGTTAATATTACCAATAGTTTTTTTTCAGTTACTTACTTTTCGGACTGTTACCCGCGAATCCCCCCTTAAAGATACGAAGAGGAAATTCAAAACCAAAGCGCAGGGACGATTAATGAATTATTATTAATTTCTTCGATTCGCTTCGCCGGGCCTCGCCAAAATGCACTCAGGGGCATCATCCACCCTTAATTTTGAAATATGCGATGGCCCGCGAAATTTTCTTCATGTAGATACCAAGGGAGCTTTAGTAGGTTGGTTATGGGGTTGAGGAAATAATTCCGACACACATGGACGCGTTACGCGTACGCGTGCTACCATTGCAGCGCGTTCGATGCAACCGCAGTCGGAGGACGCGTAAGTGCAACTCACGGGCTCTGGGAAGCGGTGTAACGTTGCGTACACACCGAGATGTCCTCAGGATAAACAGGCAGGCTTTGTTCTACGCTTATGAATAAAACATTCGATAGTGCATCTCGGGGCCATACCGTACGTACACACGCCGCTGCAATCCATTACTCGCCGCGAGTCCTGGCCCTTTTCCATCAACTTCTGACATTCCTTGAAATGGCCGGGAAAGAGCAACGGATTTAAAGACCCGGCTCTAATCTCCGCAAACTTTCGCTCGTAAAAACGGCGAGGATCCTACAAACACCTGCAACGTCTCTTTTTAACAAATAATATAATCCAAGGTCTATCCTGGGTTACTCAGACTACGCAGAGCACGGAAAGGACTAATACACTCTCGAGCGCATCGTGTCTGAAGCAGGTCGATCCACTTCCTCCCGCTAAAAGGACGAGCAGCGTCGGCTTGGCTACGTTTTCTACCGACTATAAGAATTTACAAGGAGGCGAGGGCGAGGCTCACGCAGTCAACAGAAGCTTTTACGCCGCGCGTTCCTTGGAGTCGAGGGGGTTGGCGAGGGAAACGGCGGAAAAAAGACGCCGACGAGGAGGGCGGAAAGCGAGCGAGAAACACCATCGAAGACGAGGCAACGGTAGAGTCGAGCGTGTCTCAATGTCTCCCAGAAGGCGCGGCCCGGCAATTTGTGCCTTCATTCGCACAAAGCTCGAGCGCCGCGGAAAATGCCGGTATAAAAGAGAAGTTAAAACTATGCCGTCGTTCTTATTACCGCCCGGAGCCACCCTGACCTAGCCCTCCCCCGGTTTCCCTTGCTTCTCGACCCCAGCCACCCCGCGCACCCTCGCTCCCCCTAATCGGGGTCAAATATTTTCTTTCAGCTTACTTCCAGCTTGATTAAATAATTTATAATCCGAACTCGCGGAATGTCGTGCTCGGGGAGGGTGATCCAGTCTGTGTTTGCTCTGGAATCACGATGCTGCCTGTGCAAGTGTGTCTCTGACGAGGGGAATTTGGTAACCGGAAAATTTTGTTTCTTTGGAACTTTGCAGGCTTGTGGTGGACTTCGGTAGAGTACCAGACAATTTTTTTATTTCTGTTTCTTTTTTTATTCTCCGATATATCTTTTGCAGGGGTGGATTTATATATACGCTAACTAGGCTGCAGCCTCGGGCGGTAACTATGGGCGAAAGAATTTGAAAAAGATAACAAAATGTTTTCGCCTGTTACTTTTCATTTTTTATATTTAAAATAAAATTTGCGTCAAATTTTGAGCGAAAGAAATTGGGAAAAGTTTAAAGAAAGAGGCTTGACACAACTTTAAAGAAATTTACTCTTTTTTCCTATAACAAATTAGCAATAACTCATACGGGAGTCATCATATAGAAATAATGATTTTTCGATTTTCCTGTGTGACCTGGTCCTCCCATATCAAAGGCTGAGCGTGTTTCAAGAATACCTTAAAACGAACTACAGCAACGTTCGGTGGGAAGCTGTTAAAGAAACACACTCGACGTCTAATTTTTAACGAACGACACGGCAGATATAATCGTCGCCGTTTCCCACTGGAACCTCGTTTCCGGCCGCTAATAAATTCCCGCGGCCGTGGAAAGGATTGATAAGGGGGGCGCTGGTTGGGAAGGCACCGGCAGGAGTCGCGAGTGTTCCGTGAGCAAAGCTGGTCCTCCCTTTTGACCTCGTTAATTGTCATATCGCATCTCGATGCTGCGGCTCCAGCTCTGCGGCGAGCGGGACGGTACGGGCGTGGGTGGATCGCAATGATTTACGAGGAGCGCCGTTCCGGGGCTGAAGCCGGACTCTAGAGACGCTTCGCTGATAGCGTCAGAGCCACATAAGTCATCGAGACTATACCTAGGGGTCTCTCCTCTTTCCTCTCCACCTATTCTTCCAGCCGTTTCGTCATTCTTTTTCCCTCGACGCGTCTCTCTCTTCTCCGCCGTTCGCCTCCTACCCTCCTTCTCGCACCCCCCTAGCCCAGCCGTTCTATTCTTAATCTTCTTTGGTCCTCCATTATCGGAGGCCCGTGCTCCAATTATAACGCCCGGCGATACGGGGAGGGAATTATAATTGCTTTCTCTGTTCTGTCGCCCGACGGAAGCGGATCCTCGCGTGTCCTCGATGAATCGACTCCTATCAAGGGTTCAGGGGTAATTGACAAATATTAATGCTTCGATGAGGAATCGCGGTTCCGAGGAAAGGCGATAGCGGGGAAATAAAATTAGAGAACGAGAGATATCGTGGTGTCTCGGCTGGAAACAGAATTGGGTATTACCTATCTAAATAAAATATTATTTATATAACGTATCGAATGAAAGATAATTTATCTTTATCCGTTTCACGTAACGAATACAATCTTTATTTAAATAAATTTCTACTGAAAGGCTTCAAGGAAACTGAAAATATGCACTTTCCAACACCCACCTTGTCACTTCTAGATGAATTCTATTATTCCAGCATAGAACAACTCTATTCGCAACAACCAATCGATTATTCGATAAAACTTTATTAGCGCAAGCTATGATTGACGCGAGATCTCGTTGCTCGATCAAGGCTCGTGCGCCGACGACTTTCCCGCGAGAAGGCACCCCGTCGCGAGCCAGCATTTTGTTAACCGCGTGAATGACATCGTATTAGCATTTCCAAGAGCGACTTGTCACGGGCTGGGCACTAAATTCCGACGGGAAATCGTGAAACGAGAGCCGCCGCGCACCGGCCAGCTTGATAGGCGTGAAAGTATGGCTCGACCTCTGGCTGCCACCTCACGACACCTTCTATTACCTATCTCCCTGGAGTCAGGGCCCGCGGTAACCGTTTCGTATCGAGGGAGATTAGTTCCTGGATTTACGCTCGCGACGCGCAGGAATTTTCTGTTTAATGCCAGCCGCCGATCGGTTCGTAATTAACGCGCGGACGGAGGCTGCGTTTCGAGATTACACGCTCAAGCGGAAAAGCCAGGGAATGCTACAGCACTGGGGAATATTTAAATACGCATCGGAGAACCCGGGGGTACAATATCCAGTGGGCATTTTTCAAATAACGAGCCCCCTACCGCGTCGGTACCATTCCTATTTCGCTCTATGCTCCGTTATACCCGAAACCGTCGCCCTTAGAGATACGATTGTTATAATTAATAGAATACCAGCTGATCGCTACAATTTAGCCGCTTCCCTCGTCCGCGTTGGTGTTGTAAACCACCCTAATTAATGGTGTTACCAATATGAAAATTTAAATCGTGTAATTTGGCAATGCGGGCTGTACAGCTCATAGAGACTCAAACTAATAAAGTCACTCCACAAATTAGGCTTCCAACTACTGCTGAACATCGATAAGTTTATAGCCACGCCAAATATTAAGGCATGTAATTTAATGGCGGATTTAAGAAAAAAGGCCCAGGTGGCAAACGTTCTGAGGGGCACAATTTTTCCGGAAAATGTTTTATTAAAAACGGGATAAATATATTAATACAGAAAAAAAAATTGTATTTGGATTAAATCATACTTTTTTTGGAGATGGATTTTGGAATTATATACATATGTGCTTTCCTCAAAGAGAGTAATTTTGCAATTATTGAGTCGTGTTCATATTTGTGTAAGATAAACCTGAAAGTGTTTAAATTGCTTATGCTGAAAAAAAAACAGTCGCCCTACCATAACGTACCGAGCGAAAGAAACGGCTGGCCGCGGCGTGGACTCCGCAACGGGGCGACGCCGATCGAGGAGAGTCAGGTGCATCCGAATAAGCTGGAATAAAGCCGTCGCCATTTCCAAGCGTGTGTCCCAATTAAGACTGATTTTCTCCGTTTCCTTTCCGGTATTAGTGTCACGGTGAGCGCGCAATCTCGGAATCTACGGGTATTGTGTGCCGCCACCGTTTCGTTCGTCCACTGGCCGCGCGATTCCACCGCATGAATATTACATGGCTTCTTACCCACCGGAAAGATAATTGTCAAGAAGCTCTAAATACGGCCTGTGGAAGCCGGTGGACAGAGAATGCATAATACATAATGTGCGACGAGAAAACGAAAATTTACGGCGCGCACCGCCGCCGCGCTAATCTACTGGGTGACTTGCCGCGAACTGAATTAATTCGCCGTTTCGCGCGGTGAAAACCGTGCGGTCACGTTACAGCGCAGGCCCGATTTAATTCGTCACAATTCGCTGACGACCGAGCGAGCGCGGCGTGTAATTTTTTTGCGATTAAGACGAATTCCTGCGGCCGAGTCGCCGCCGAGTCTCACCGGCCAGGAAGCCCCTGCTCAGCGACGACCTTCTTCCGCGATATCCATCTATGACATGGCTCTTTCGATAATTCTCTATGCATGAATCGCACGCACCGCTGCACCATTATGCGAGCCAAATTCGCCCGTTCCCAGGACCCAGGGCCTGATCTACGGGGCGCAAGCAGGGCAACTTGAAATTAAAGTTTAAGTTAAAATCCATAAAAGTGTTCACTTTTTTTATTAATTTTTTTTATTAGGTTTTTGTTATTCAACAAATACTACCAAAAATTTCACTCACCATCGAAAACTATAATTGAAAATAATTATTATTCGAAGAGTTAGATTCGGCCCCTGAGCAGACCCACGGAACACTCGAACGCTTCACACCCGCCGCGATTCATCGTCGCCATCGAAGAGTATCAACAAAACCGCGGCCCGTCCGTGTCCAATTCCGACCGAGACGGCACGGACGTAAATCTAGGCGCGGGTCCCGACTACAGGCCGCACGAGAGCGCATAAGAGCGCATAAGAGTGCATTAGAGTCGGCGCGAGTCGGGATCCGCGTAAACGATACGATCTTCGTGGCCGGCCAGATACGGCTATCCGTCCCGGGGCTTTTTGCATCCGCCGCGCACACGCGCATCTGTTAAACCCTATGACAGGTACATACCGGTGATTTATAAACAGTTTATGATGTCTGGCGGTGCCACGAGGCGCGCCGTCTCCACTTTCCGCTACCAGCGCGGCGCCCTCCTTTAATAGAGAGGGGGGCCCTGACCGTTTTCTGATGAAACAGGCGCAGGACGGTCTAGCCTCCCAGGCACGACCCATTTCCCGGACATAAATCAACGACTGACGTTACGGACCACGGGCACACCGTCGCTCGTTTACGGGCCGCTTTTCGAGGCTGGGCATTATCGACGGGACCCTAGTGGTCTGTAATTAAGCCTGGATACAGTGATTCGATCACCGTCTTCCTCTTCCACGGGAATCCGAAATTCGATTCGAGTCTGATGTTCGGCTTGAGTTGCTCTTGTGGATTTTGGGTGTGCGCTGTCTTGGGCGTTGTTGGTTCTTTAATCATGATAATTGGCGATGGAAGCGGAGAATATATCATGTAGGATGGAGCGCGCTGAAATATGGACGCGCCGAGACCTGGGGACTGATTATACTTGAGGAATATTATATGGCTCGATAACGGCGGTTTGGGGTTAATGCGGAGTATAACGAGAGTTTTCGGGGTATGGTTGAAATTTGGCGATGACGCGAAGGGCTTACAGGGATGAACTATAGGAGTCCAGAAGTCTGGACGATTTAAAATTTAAAAGATCTGGGTCTTGAACAGTTTAATTCTTATCCTTCCAAAATCCTCTAGGCTGCAGCCCACGACTCTCGAGGAAGTGTATTATAATTTCGTGATAATTGAGAAACATCGCGGCAGGTGAGCGTCCTCCTTCGAACGGGGATGGAGGGCTCGAGTGGAGCAACCCCTGGCAAAATAGCAGGTGCGGGAATTGAAATGTGGCTGGGACCGTACTGTAAATTAGGGGTCATCTAATAATGCGCGAGTTTTAACGTGAACCAGTTTTTTCAACGCGACATATGTTCCACTGAAGTTAACGGTTATGAACTCTTTTATAAATCTCTTTCGTGGTTTACAGTGTTAGGTGACCTGTTCAATGAATTAACACCTAACAAAATTAACAACAACGAGACATATCTTGAATTTAACGAACAACTTAGAAACCACTTAGTTGAATAAAGAACTACTGTGTAAATTATAACATGAAGAGGGCGCGATAGGTACTTACTTAGGTTTCATTTTTAATATAATATGAGCAACGTTCATTCGCTGAGGGGTGTGATTCCTGTATTAAAATCGTTACTACTATTATTATTTACCATTTCCATTTAACTGAAAGCTAATTTACGGAAACACGTCCCCGCCGATTTCCCCCAGTTTCCAGGAGAAGAGCCACGGCTCGGCGCGAAACGAAATGCAATTTGGTTGGCAAGCGGGGGAGAGGAATGGCAGAAATCTGTTCGCGTGGAACGGGCATGTAAATTCGCCCGGCAGAACTTTTCAATCCGTCCGACCTCCGGCGGACTGACGAATTGCGAACGCCCTCGCTGTGACAGATGGATCTTCAGGGTTACCTGGCCCTTCCCGTCCGCCCCTTCGCGAGCGCTTCCACGGCGAACCGCTAATTTTCTCGGACAACCGCAAAACCGCAACAATAATAACACCCCCTTGTTCAACTGGCGTCATTAAAATGCACCAATAACAATCCTTAACCGAGCAACCCTGTGATTACTTAAGGATAAATCTCGCCGCGGTAGTCGAGACGCACGCTCCCGATCTAGGATCTATCTATCCAGCTCTCGAATACCTACGAGGCCTTCCCACCCCCGTCCCTTTCATACATTTTTAATGAAGCTCTCTTTCGCGAACGGATCGCATCGATCATACTCTGACCCTCAGCCGGGCTGGAATTAAAAGATGTTTCTCCGTCCCAAGGTTTTCTACGCGTGTCTAGCAGATTCTGCGCCAAACCGCGAACCCCGCTACATATAGGGTAAACGCACCAATAAGTGAACACTTATGGGTAACGAATAAACACTATTATAAAATTAAGTTTGCATCCCGATCAATTCCAGGTGCTGCAAAACTTGTTTGGATATGAAGCAAGAAATTAAAAGAAGTCTCTAATTAATTACTCGATTATTTCAATAACTTATTTTCCGCGTTTTAATAAAAATGTTCAATCACTGATACGTGTTCATTTACTGGTACATCCACCCTAGCTGTCCTCGGCAGTGGTTGCGAAAGAATCCGAGAGCTCAATACAGAACCCAATAATTACCCACTAATTACGCAATCAGTGGGAGGCCGCGCGGAAGATTACACAGGCTGCCGACCATCGATCGTTTAATTAACGAATTTCGCGATCGCGCAAAAATCCGGGCCGATGGGAAATGGCGGGAAAAGCGACGGGCAGCGTAACAACTCACTCAACGGCGGCGATTAGCCGGGGAGCCTTTTCAGGGAATCGCATCAGCACCGGCGGGCACAGCGTCGCCGTTTATTACATGAAATTTATGCAGCTATTACGGATCGCGCGATGCCAGGTGTCTAGCATACGCGCGTGGCCCTCAAGCCTCCTCTCTGACCCTCGCGTCGTTCCCTCTCGTTTTTATTGCACCTCTTCGCGCGGTCCACTCTATCCCCCTGCTTCCTGCGAATATTACAGCGCATCCGGAAGAACCCGCGACCCGTCCTCGCGAGACGAACATCCCGTTGCGCCACGACTACTTAGTTTGCTAATCCGAGTTCGATAACTGAAAAAAATTTGCCAGTTAATAACACCCCTCGCTGTTAATCAATCATCGCCTAATGCTAACCCACGAAAGCAACCGAAGGGAAGACCGACGCGGCAAGAAGCCGATCCTCGGAGAAAAGGATACGGTTTTTCGCCGGGGTATCGTGTGTCGAGGGAAAAATCGATTTAAGGGCAAAAAGTACTCTCGATACTGAAAGTTACGGGGAGGGCGGGGAAGGGAGGAGAAGGGAGAGGAGAACAGGTTCGCTAACGGACACCTCGGCTGCCAATTTACCGGGCGCACGCAACTAGCCGGTCATATTTTATTTACGATATAATTGAGATATATTGAAACGTGAGATACAGACGTCCAGCTGCGCTCCTACGGAAGAGCGAACCGTGAGCGCCTCTATGGACGAGCTGTAATTTCAACGTTCCTGCAAAAAGGAAGCCTAACGCGGATCTTATTAGACTTGGTGAAATAGGTGCGAACACACTCTCCTGGCTTGCATTAAAACCCCGTCACGTGTGTTCTTTCCCTCTTAATGATACGTTTCGCTGTTTTCTGCCGCAACGGCTCAGCCGCGGACAAACTGTCGTGTGCGTGCTCGAGGTGCACGCTGTTTTATAGGCACTGCTCTGGGACAGTCATTACTCTGAATCTTGCTGGGTAGAATCCATAGGGACACGGATCCTGTAGTGTCTTCTCCGGTCACTTCTTGCCAACCTAATCGCTACTAGAATGGGTGAAGATCGTTTCTAAAAACTCTAGAGGTGGCCACCTTTTGTGTTCCTTAATTGTAAAATGTCTTTGGTGCGTGACTTCTTTTTAACATTTGTTTCTTTAAGTAGAAGAAAGAAATAGCTCTGAATTTAGACTTAAGTTTAGTTCTTGAAAAAATATTTGACACGTATCTTTGTTTATCGGCAAACGTCCACAAAGTTGGGGGTGAAAACTACGTTTGCTCCAATATCTCGGACAGTATGCACTACAGAGAAAAATCTTTTAGACGAAAATGGTGTATTTTTTATAACAAATTCAGCCACGTAATGAGATTCAGTGGAAAATTACTATTTTTTAGTAAATTTGTTATAAAAAAGACTTCATTTTCGTCTAAAAGATTTTTCTCTATAATGCATAGTTTCTGAGATATTGAAACAAACGTGTTTTTCACCCACAAATTTGAGGACGGATTTCACATCGACAAAAATAGTTGTCAAATATTTTTTCGAGAACTACGATCTACGCAAACCTTATCACAATCCGTGTGTAATAGCTGGGCGATGTTCCTTGTAAGGTCAGAGAGCGAAATGGCACTCTATTTCTTTCTTCTAAGTTGGTAATGATACTTTCCAACACTTGTGACATTGATAAACTGAACTGGATTATGCAGAGGAGATTAATTGATAAATTACCCCTGTCAACGCCATTTTAGCCGAATGAAGTGACCCTTTTGATTCACGCGGGCATCTCCGTCGCCGAATGACTACAAAATCTTGTTAAACGGTTTGCGCGCCATCGCGAGGGACCGCGATGAAGCGAAAACGTCAGAAATATGCAAAGACTCGGAGGGAGGGCAATTTCCGTGGGCAATCTGTTGTGTTGCCAGGCGAAACGGAAAGAAAGTAAATTCTCGCGGAGATTTCCGTGCGGCGCGAGCCCCGGAATAACTCGTCGGAAAGTTAAATTTTAAAAGCGTTTAACGTCCACCCGAGCCCCCTCTCGCGCAGCTCGGCTCTGTCTTCCAGTGGGGGCATAAAACCGTGGCGACCGATGGGCTGCGAGGGGCGCGAAAAATATAACGCACTTCCACTAGGCCGTCAAATTTTAATATCCCGAACGCATCGATTTCCCACCTCGACGCAGCACTTTTTTTAGAACAGGCCACCGCCAATAACCGACCACCCTGCCTTCTAAATTGTTACCTAATAGCTCAACGATTTCGCAAACTGGGGTACACTTTCCCTTAAAGGAAACCCCCTCGCAGGATCGCTTAACGAAAGTGAGTAGCAGAATTCCGTTACGTTCCTAAGTAGCTGCATACTAATTCAGAAGTATTTTATTATTATTATTTTTTTAAATCAAAGGGTGAAACCCTTTATTACACAGATAACATGGTGGTTATATTAAGTTAAATACTTCTATATTGCAGAGATGGTCGCAAGTACGTAGCGTATTGTAGCATCAATTTAATTAAAAATTTAAAATTTAAATTTAAAAACATCCACTTTTTTAATATGAATTTAAAAAAAATTAGTTTTTAAAAATAAGTGATTTTTTTCTCAAGCCGCGGAGAGGTAACTGCCCTCTTTGCCCTTCGCTGCGAACACCCATGGATGGAATTTTGGAATAAATTAACGGATGCAGAGAAAAATGTAAAGTTTTTCATCGGATCCATCCTAAATGCTCCATCCCTTCTCAGAGATCGGCGGAGCCGAGGCGCAGCGCGTTAATCACCGAAATCGCGAGCAGTTCGACGGGCGAACGCGTTAATAGCCCGCGAAATTATTAATATCCACCGCCTGGTAGGGCACGATTCATCCTGGTGGCTGGTGTCCCGTCAGAACAAACCATTTTCCGCGGAGCGGGCTGGGAGGTGCGCGCCGGAGGGTTAAGGTTATAAATAGTCCGCCTTCGGGAGGCAGTAAAGAAGCGACGAGAAGGGAAGTTTCTCGGAAGAACAGAAGGGGGATGGGAGAGAGTTTGTCAGCGAGAGCCAAATGAAATTGTATTAAAGTTTCACCTCGCAGTACGTAGCGCGCGGAGGGAGAGAGCGAGCTGGGACGGGGGCGAGAAAGGGAGGATGCTGAAGAGGGATGGGAGCAACACCGGCAACGAGTAAAACGACCGGGGCCAGGATATTAAAGCTTGTCGCTTTAGGACAAAATGAAGGCAAGAGTTTGGTGTTCCAGCCTCCAGAACAACACTCCCTCAAGACGAACCCCCCCACGGTCCGTGGAAATATGAGATCCTTCGAAAGATGCTACCCGTAAACTGTTTTTATGCCTTAATACGTGTTTACGCGCGGGGGATACCCGCGAGCTGGGAAACGTGCAGTTGTAGCGAGCCCTGCTTGTCATTAACGCTTTCTTTTTTCTCTGTGTAGTGTTCCATTGAGTATCGAAGTTTTACGCAGCGATATTGATAGCAATGCTTAATATTCGAATATTTCCAATAGGGACCTTCACCTATCAATACGAATACCTTTGACGAAAAATAGCTGCAAGGTAACCTGTCCAGTGAATGAATGAAATCACTCTTTACGTTGAAATTTATTCTCAAATCTTTTCTCTCTTTCTCTCTTCTCGCTTTCGCTGCCAGTGTGGATAGGATTAACCCATCCCAGAAACCAAATTTCAACTATGCATAATTATGATCTTATAAGACTAGTGAAGTGTCAAGTCAATAATGAAAAAATATTCACACAGAACTCTTCTAAATACACTGAACATCTAAGCATTGTTATTATTCTGTTCATTCACTGAAGTGCCTCTGTTCATTCGTTAGAAATTCATTGGTCATTTGGACCATTCCGCATTTAATTCTACGCCAGACTTTTAATGAAGCTAATAACTATCAAACATTGCTAGAATTATGTTCTGGGGTGTATGAATTCGGTAACGAAACAGCTCGCTTATAGTAATAACATTCAGAGAATTAATTAACGATCTGTAAATGCTAATTTTAACAGACACGCAGCTTAAGTGTCCATTCCCTGGACAAGTCATGTCTTTTAGCGACCGAACAGAAACATTTCTACTACCACATCCACCTGCGGGGTAAGAAAGAGGGAAAAAAGGGAAAGACAATTCCGTATCCCGTGAATAATGCACGGGGAGCGCGCGCTGCAGCCACCAGCGACATTATTCGCGGCGTTTCCCGAAGGAAATTAGGAAACGCGTAGCAAACGCAACAACCAACGGCAGTATCCCCCCAACGGCGGCGGCGCCAAGTCACAAATGTAATATTCACGGAATAATACACAGCCGTCCGACCTTTCCGCCTCTCTTTTTTCCTCCGCCGCGGCCCTGGACGCTTTAATAGAAACCGCTGCAGTCCAAATACCGGGCGGGAATTAAACTATGGAAATCCATAGAACGCTGCGCGACCCACGATTTTGCTCTCTCATGCAAATGGTGGCCGCGGTTTCGCCGCGCTTCGGAGCGGAGGATCATTTTAGCGCTGCCTTTATTCCAAGGCACGGTCTGACTCGCGTTAACCGTGTTGCGCTGGTGCCAGCAGCAACTGCATCGCTGGATGCTCCAATCGTGGGGAACGTTTGTTTGGAGCAACTTTGGTCGAGTGTTGTTAGAATAACTACATATTTTTGTTACCGGTGCAACGCAAGAGTCCAAGACTCGGCAGCGTAAAGAACCTCCAACACTCACAAGGAGAGGTTTTTAGGTGTCCGCCTCTGATTGCTTTGGTTTTTCGATATGTTTTAAAGGATCGAAAAATAAGATAGAGGTACGTGTTTTTTTATAGCATCTCGTTTTCATATTTAGGGGGTGAAACCACACCTCAAAGTTCACAAGGAGGATTTTTATTCAACACAATGTTATAATATTCTTTATACTAACAATAGGAACTTTTATATCTGACGGTATCTTATCACCCAAAAAGACCAAAGATTTGAAAGATTGCTCACGTGAACCTCTCCATTCATCCCCCACCATACTTAGTTTTATATAAAAATCCTTGCAGCCAACTCCAAGGAAATCAGTAAAACCTCACGTGTTCTAATTCTGATTGTAAAAGGCGTAGGTATTTTACTCGAGAGTCCGTGGAGCGAGAAAACGTCCCTGGAGTAACCTTCCCTTCGTCCAAATTGTAACAGTGGGCCCATGCTTTCTCTACTACTGAGAAAATTCGTGTACTTTGTGCTGACTTGTCACCCCCGCGATTGATGCGCAGGATTGAGAAGAGATCCCAAGGCATTGTGGAGAGGACAGGACGGCGTTCTCAATGAA
Organism: Andrena minutula; assembly: GCA_929113495.1. NCBI lineage: Eukaryota > Metazoa > Arthropoda > Insecta > Hymenoptera > Andrenidae > Andrena > Andrena minutula. Next base: position 723,298 of record OV815993.1, read on the forward strand.
AAATACCGCGGCTTCAGCCATGTGGCATTCCGCAAGCCGATTTGTCGCTGCCCGTGTACGCGATGCGAATCTGCGAGCTCGCATGCGAGAGCATACAGCCGCGCGGGCGTGCACGGACACGCGTGGCTCGTTAATATGTGGGGGATACGGGTCTGATTACGCATAAGCCCGCCACGTACCCTATCTCCCCCGCATCGGCCGCCCAGAAAACCTGATACGGCCACGGCAGTTATGTATATCCCGTCCAGAAGTTCACAAAGACGCGAACCGACGTCTCGATTTTTTTCCGCGGAAGATAAGATTGTCCCGGGTCGCCGGGACGACGCGCCTCCTGGAAGTCGATCCACCAGCTCCGACATCGTTCATGCTGCTACGTGACAACCTTGCGAAATGCCAGATCCGGTAACGCCGAGATCGCTGCTCTCGAAAACCGTTCCTTCTCTCGGGGGCCTCTAGTGGTGCAGAGAGATTTAACGCATAGAAATACCTAGAGAGCTGGCTTTTGGATACGTAGATGAGTAGGGAACACTTGAATCGAGTGCTCTGGAAAGCGGGATCTCGGATCGAGTCGGTCTCAGTGGGACGATATCCTCCCGGTTCCGTCATCGAACGATTCCCGAGCAATTTACTTTTTGCTCGCAAATCATTCTGCCCATTAGCCCACGTAGGAGGATGTATCGGGAGGGTGAGCGAAGGGGGCGAGGGGGTAGAGAGAGAGTAGAAGGCAGAGGTGGCAGGAGACGCTGGAAGGAAGGGTAATCCTTCTGCTGATGTGTGTTACGAGGTCCACCCGCCCGCGCACTCATCATCACCGAGATAATGGAGTGGGCGTTACACGGAGGAGAAATGCTGGATGGTTCGGGGCCCAGTCCACCGAGCTTACCAACAAAAACCGCCACTCAACGACCCTGCTCCGGCTCGCACGACCATAAAATCATCCTAGTTCTCCGCCACCCCGCCTCCCGTTCTCTTTCTTTCTCTCCGCGTTCCCTCTTTGCTCGCCCATTTCCTTCCCTTCTGCTGGCCAACGTAACGAACGGCCCGACGATCGCGTGCGGAACCTTGCCTCCTAATCCCTCGCGATGACAAGCTCGCGAGGACTCCTCCTCTTCTGTCTCTGCGTTTCTCTTTCTCTAGCCTCTCAGGGCTGCTGTTATTTCTGCGCCCGATAGCGGAGCTTCTGTCACGGTTGCTTTAAAGCGTATTTCTCGGTTGGTCCTTGCTCCGTGCCAAGCACATCCCTCCTTGAGCCTCGAGGAACAGAGTGGAACAGAGTCCTCCCAGGGCGCAGCCCCGACAGTCGATCCGCGACTGTTCATTGGCTCGAAAATTTTAATAACCCCAGCAACGATAGGTCGGAAGAGTACGCATGTCCAGTAGAGTGTCACCACGGCAGGCGACACGCGCTCCCGGTGACACGCTGTACCTCTTTCCCTCCCTAGCGCTGCAACCCTCCTCGCTCGCTCTTTCCCTCGATCCGTCGTGTCCTCGAGCAGGGAGGACCCAGCCTGAATCCTGTCGAGGGTCTCGCGCAGGCGCCCTCTCCACCGGGAGGTTAAGTGCCCTCCACTCTTCCTCCTTCAAGATGCATCCTCCCTCCAGGGATTTGGAGAACGCCTCGAGCAACTGCACGGTTCGAAATGACAAAATGTAAAAGGAAATGCAGAATAGTTACTGTGCCCAGTCTAATTTCCAGTAAGTATCTACTACATTCGCTAGAATTGTGAAGCACGTGGATGAAGATCCTCGCACCTATTTTGTCCCCTATCAGTGAGTGACGAGAACCTAGACACCGAATCAAGTAGTCGATGCTTCAGCGAGTTCTCAGACTCATTCTCATCCCGAGCTACGTCTCGGGGCAAGTGTTTCACGAAGGGACGAAAGGTCGCTGACCCAGTACACCAGCGAAACGGAAGAGGGACGCAGACAATCGCTCGAGACCGTACGACGACCTATATGGTTTCATGGTTCAAGTAGGAAAAGATGGAGGCAAAGACTGGATATATTGGAAGGGAGACGAGTGGGTAAAATAGCATCGGGCAGGAGGTGAAAAAGGTGGACGATGAAGATCCGCGGAGGACGGATGAGATGACCTGGGCAAGAGAGGTACTCGACGGAGTCCAACGTAGTCTCTTGGATCGATACGAACGGCGCGCGCTGTGTCCCCGTCTGCCATTGGTCATAGCAAAACCTAGACGTGCCCGGTTTTCTCCTTTCCCCTCTCTCTCCCTCGCTCTCTTGTCCTCTTCGCCCTCTTCGCCCTCTTCCGTCCAGCCACCCCCTTGGACTCTATCTATACCCAGTCGACCTAGCCAGCCTCGCGCACCCTTCTCCCCTTTCAACTCCTCTGTCTGCTTCATTCTCCTCACGGACTCGACTCAACCTCGACTCTGCTCTCTCTCATTCCCCACCCCCACGCCACCCCCTCCTTTCGCCCTCGCTCCCTGCGTTCCCCTTTTCCTCCACCTGCCTCGCTTTTCCTACGCTTTTTCCTCCTTTTTTGCGCACCACGTCTCCACGTTGCCGCGCTATTACTACTGCCGGGAGTATCCACTGTGCCTGCTTGTAATCACTGATACGTCGAGCATTCGAGGATCGATGATCAGTGGATGCCCGGGGTGTATCCATGGGACGGCTTTCGTTTTATCTTGTAGATAGTAGGTAGGCGTCGAAGTAGGTAGGTTTTATTAGCCTGTTACTTGAAAGGAGGGGGCCAGAATCGGTCCTAATTGTCGAAACGTGGATAACTGTGAATCTTGAAAAGCTGAAAGAGGACGCATCGCGTACCACTGCTAACCAATATGGAAAGCGAATACTTAGGAATATGAAAATCCGAGGATTACCTTGCCGATGGCCTCGATCGTTAATGGCGGAGGTGAACGGGACAGTCTCACGACAACTGTCAACGCACAGCGCCGCTCGAAAGGCGAGGAAGACGACGACGCTTGGTTGCGGAGGCGACGCTCGACTCCAAGTCGGAAACGACTGCTTGAATATGGATGAGTCTGAGCGCAGAGCGGACACAGTCTCATGCTCGCTACGCGGAGACATAATTGCCTTAATTAACGCTAATATGTTAAGTCGCGCTGGTTTCTTTTGTTCGTCGCCACGCTTGTGAGTCGGCCGGGGACGTTCGGGAACCGGTGAACGCGACTAAACGTGATTCCTGCCTGTAACCGGGCTGTCCTTTGCGAGATATCGACGTTCCTATTTCAGATCCATAGATAACAGGCGCCGTCCTAATTGCTGTGGAAATGGTAATCGCGTTTGTCGCGTGGAATCGTTGCAGGGAAGCCTGTACAATAGAATTCAGCGAAGATCCAGGGAAACGGAAAGGAGCGCTCTTCGCACAGTGGATAAAATGGCAAACCTTGGACCGTCGATTAACGCGTCCTCCGCAGTGTGGGATTTCACGAGTCGAATGCCAGCCAGGAAGCTAACCACTGTGCATTACTTTACACCTGTTTTTCATGCCGCGAGTGCTACCTATAATTCCAGATAGCATCGGTGCAATACGGAGCGCTTAAAGAATCTAGGCACTTTCCCCGGAATCCTTCGCCCGCCTCTCTCCAATTTCTCCGTCCGTTCGCCAGGGCTGCGGAGAGAAAGGGAGAGGGAGGAGTTTATCGAACTTTCGGCTTGCAGACGGTCGCGCGGAGTCGCGCCCATTCGGCGGAGCGCTCGCGTTTTCTTACGAAACGAACGGAATGCATAAGTATTTCCGGCGGTGTTCCAGTCGCCGCGGAGGGAGGATTCACCGCGGCGACTTCCGGCTGCGAGGCGAGCTAGTGTCCCTAATTACCGTGTCGGTTCATGAATACGATTGCCGCGCGACCGTGGCTCGCCGCGGCACGGAAGCTAGCGTGGCGTCACCGCTTGTTACTCCGCTCATGAATTTATGTATCTGCATTCTCCAGCGCGGTTCGAGGCACCCCGAACAAGAGGAATACGAAGAAGAAGAAGGATCGTCCTCTTGCGCCGTCTTTGGCCCCCGTTTCCTTACCCTCTGTGGCACGCCTCGGTACCCTCGAACGATGTCGCGGATTCGTGGCGGCCGGGCCGGATGAGCTCGACGGTTGCCTGCACTGGGCTTGCTTTATGGGTAGCCTGATGTTGGATCTTGGGCGAGAAAGCTTGCAACCCACCGATTGTATCTTGTTAATACACTTGTGCGTCCCCTCGGTGGATCGAAAGGGCGCCCTCGATCACCGAGAATATCCAGCGCGAAGAACACAAGCGTAGCAATGTTCTTATCACCGTGTCTCGACCCACAGGTCAATACGCGGCTTTAGCCGACTCCCACAGGTCTCTATGTTTCGGACAACCGAATCCGCTTCGTGTCGTCGACACGGTATCACAGCTGGATCGTTGATAGTTTAAGAGCGACCTGTCGACGCGGTGGCCGCGATTACCTCGGCCCCAATATCCGACGGAACGTTCCCCGGGGGTAGCGGGTCGGAAGCAACGCGAGTTCCAATTTAATCCGACGAATCAGCGTCCCGTTAGCCAGTCTCTGTAGTGGTTTTTAATTCGATAACGGGGCAGCGGTGGCTCGCTTAGAAGGCAGGATCGTGGGACGCAAACTCGGACCAGACATGCGTCTATCGTACGTACGTTGCGGAGCGTATTACATGGGTGGAAGCCAATTATTCGTACGGCTGACCCTGGAGGCAATGATAACTGCGGGCGGCGCATAATTTTGAGCAGCACGAGGCCCCGCCGCGGCGCGGCGCGCCAGTACGTAACTCTGCCGGCCTTATAATGAAGATATAACCGAGCCGACTGCCGAGACATCTTTACGTCCGAGAATGCTTGGCTCGTTACTCGCTCACGATGAACAGAGTGCTGCGATACGCGCCAGCTTCCCTGCTCCTCCTCCTACTCGCCGTGCCACGTCCCCGGGTGGCGACGTATCGCTTTGCGTATCGTGTTCCTTGGGAGAGACTGTCTCCGAAAATTAATCGAAGGAGACCATTTTGCGGATGATGTTTGAAGTCTGGGCAGGGTAGAGGGCCCAAGGGTGCTAGACAAGTCTTTTGACAAAAGGAGGGAGGGACGTAACTCAAGTGACGTGATGCAAGGGAGGTACACGATAGATGTGGGAGTGGTACTGGGGGTAATGTGATGTCATAGTATTTCCCACAGAGGGAATTTCTCCTGACAACGCGGCTCCTTTGATTGTGGCTATCAAAATTGCCATTGATTATTCCAGCGATGTCCCTTGTTAGTTTCAGAAATATCGTACTCGTCACCTTGCACACTCGCGATACACGGGCGCCAGAGTTGCAGCGTACAGGGCGCCGATATATAGTATACCAGGAGGGAAAATATCCTGTTCCCGTTCCGAGGCCGTCCCTTCGACAAATAAATGTTATTCGATATCCCACGCGCGTGTACCAGCTCCGCGATCCCGCCGACAGATTTTCATTTACGGATTGCAGCGCTGTTACGGGGGTGGATTTAAAACCGACGCGGTATCGCTGTATCAGCGTTCGTGGTGTTCATTTCAATTCGCCTCTAATTGAACGCTGTTCAATATTGACGAGTTAAATAATTGTCTTTGGAAAGCTGAGCTCGCCGCGTAACCGTTAATCATCCCTCTTGCTCCGGTCATCGCGCTGCACGCGATCCCATAATGATTCGCATCGCACTCACGTAAACACGGGAACGGAGAGAGGGAAAAAGTCCGTGCCCTGTAAATTTGTCCAACTGCGCGTCCGTACGAGATGTAAAATATTAAATATTCCCCTGTCGTTTGCTGTCAATCACACGGTAAAACGCACAGCGCTGACATCGACAGTCGCGTTGCATTTGATCCTCATTCATTCATCCTCTCACGGTTTCCATAACACCTTTCGCTGCGGAAGCCGTCGTTTGGCGTATTTCCGCTGTTAATATATGCGGAGTAGGATGGTTCACGTGTGATTTTTTTGTATTCTTTGTTATTTTCCACGAGCCATTTTTGTTCCCTTTTAAATTTTATTCTTTCTTTCTATAATTACCTTTTATATCTTTAATTACCGGATATTGTTTTAAATAAGGTTCGATGGCAGAGCAGGATCTGCTCATTATTATTATTATATCGTTCACTCTTTTGTTAGGAGTTTAAACTGTTTGCTAGCTCTCTCTCCCTCTCTCTTCTTTTGACACCCTTGACGAAAGACTTCACAGAACCACCCTTAACAGGATCAAAGGTTAAAGCCAAAATGCGTCCCGAGGTCCAATCGACCATCTTTCGCACAGTCGCGCGTTTCCTTCGTCCCCGTCCCCTTTACCTCGCCAGTTCGCCTCTCCTTTTGCTCACCTCCTCTTCCTCTTCCACCGGCCAACAACCTGGCCTGACGGCTGCGCGTAAAATTGGCCGGAACGCATTTTTCCATTAGGCCGGTACCCGAGCCACGTTACAAATTATAGGTGTACTCTCGTTGGAGAGCCCGATGAAACAAGGGAACCGATATGCGCTCGGCGTTTTCCTCCCCCTAAGAGTCCAAAGACGCTTCTGATGATCGCATTATCGGCGCTGGTGTGCTGGTGGTGGCAGTGGTCGGAGATTTTGCTCGGAATTAACGCTCGATCGCGTGGCCTCCGACTTGCTCGCACCTTTAGAGACGGATGATTGATCGTGTCGATGAAAGTTGAAGGTTATTCTCGAGGACCTATTTCGATAGGACACGTGATCTACTCGCGAGGAAACGTTATCAACTCGAAAATTCTGATTTTAATAAAGCTTCGTGCGAATGCAGAGCATATTATTCCTTGGTAGTATTTTTCTCTGCGGAAATTTACTCCGAAGGGGTGAAATCAGTCCTTAAAGCTATCGCGTTTTTTTATTTCTCTAAATAGATCATTATTTTGAATATTTCGAATATTTTAAATATAACTTTGTAACGACGCGAGATAGAAGGAAATTTTAAATGTAAGGATTTATCTTAATCGGTTAAGTATGGACTCGAGCAGCAATCCATCTCGTGTCACCAGTTTCCGCTCGAAACAGAAACGCGATTGAATCCGGCACGGTGCAATCCGTCAGGGGGCGCAATGAAATCACTTATCGTTAGAGTCGACGTAAATGTCGTCGTTAAATTACATTTAATGTCGCTCGGACGTCACGAGCCGCGGACTCGGTTCACGACGAGGTAATCGATGAATAAACGCGCGCGCGGATTCCGCGGAAAAGCGGCAAATGCGATTTTAATGTCAAGCGGCGGTGGTCTGGCCCCGTGTTTTCCACGGGCGTGTCTCTAACGACCCGCTGCAACGGCCCCGCGGCTACTTTTGCCATTTTGTAACGTTATATTCGCTCGTGGCTGCGCTATTCACCGCTACGCCACGGTACATCTATTATATTATAGAGGGTACCCTCGAGATCACCAGCGCAGGCGAGAAGGAACTGATTCTAAGTGCAAAAACGAATCGAAAATGTGGAATACAAGCTTCTTCTGCGAGAACCTTTGAAGATTCTTCTAGAGATTCGCTCGGAGGAAGGGAATTGAGGACCTTGCAACAAGACGGGTGCAACTCCACCAACTTCGAGTAAATTAGAAAAAAGTGTTTATAGAATTATTGGCTTTGACTTGAAATTGAAAAGAGAACAGTAATTGAAAAATATACATTTTCACGCAATAAGTAGTCGTTATTGAGTTGATCAATTTTTATTTCTATATTTGACAAAAAAATAATTAAAATATAAAATATAAAATGTAATGGAATTTAATGGAATTTCAGTCCAATTGGGTGAAATATTCGTGAAAGATATCGCAGATTCGAATGGGATTTGAACTTCCTGTTGGCTCATCTTATTTATAATCACTCTGATTAGAGTCGAAGAAGACCTTTTAGAACAAGTACATTGAACTTGCGCTAACAGGGCTCCGCGATTCGTTGCTCGGCGAAGGTAAGGATCGCCTCTGCTAACAAGAAGACTGCAAGAAGTTTTCACCGAGCAATAGCACTTGAACTTTCACCCGACTAATGTTGCGGGGAAGAACTCGCGGAAAAATCGGAGAGTTACGTTTCAGGCATCGGGCCTCATTCGTCAATCAATTACGTCCCAGCATTCAACCGTTACGTTTTATCGCCAGCCTTGAACCGTTACGCTTCAATCTTTCGAAGCTTCGGACCTCATCGCCGCTCTGGCGTATACCATCGACAGCTCTCTCCAGCGATTCGGTATAACGATCATAAGCGAGAAACTCATTTCCACACCGGTGCGTGAAACGTTGTCGCCTGAACACGACCCTGCTACATTAAAAGAGACCATGGACAGCCATTTCGCAGCATCACCTCAGAAACTACCAGCGAGGAGCAACCTTCCCGCCCGACAAAGTCTCGAAAATGTACTTTTTTACGATTAATAAAGCAACGTCACGGTAATGCACACCTCGACGCAGCTTCCTCCTTTACGCGAGCTGAGAACGCGCCCCGCGCGGCCCGTTAATGACACAAAATGAAAATATGAATTCGTCGGGGGGTGGAGAGCCAAGCCGGAGTGCCACTGATTTAAGGGGAGTCCACGCATTAAAACGATAACGATCCAGGCGGATTCTAAGTGAAGGAAATACGAGGCGAGTCGTTAGAGGGGGATGCCTCGGTCGCGTTAATGACGAAATCTTTCCGTCCCCCTTTTTCCTTCGGCCAGCTCCTTTTCCGATGGAGCGTTCTTACGGGCGACGCGCCCTATCACCCCCTTGGCTAAAAGGATTCGACAATAAACAACGGTGAGCCTCGAAATTAGGCGTGGGTCGGTCGGCGTCGCAATCTACGTCAGAGAGCCTCATACTCGGCTCGCCCATCCCCCGTTTCGCTTGGGGTGGACGGCCGATGGATGAACGATGTTGCGACGGGAGAGCTGGAGGAACAGGGAGGCTCCGCGCTTTACGAACTGTCGTTTAATTCAGATCACCCTGGGTATCGGGTTACTCCATAAATCTATAGTACGCTCGGGTCGTAAAAGTTGCGAGTCACCTTCGATATTGGATTGTGGGTGGAAATTGGAAAAATGGGAGATAGGTATCGTTAAGGTGGGCTCTCGCTACGACTTCTTTTCTCACTCGCATGAACGGCAGTTTTGCTCTGCCTCAAGTTTGCAGCTTGCCTCGGTTCACATTTCTGCTCAGTCGTTCGGAGAATTCACTTGCAACGCAAGTACCTAACAATTTTTTTTGGTTTAGCGATCGCCGAGACGTTGTCATTGAATCCAGTCACACTACGCCCTGCCTCGCAACTCATTATGAGGCTTCACACATTTTTCGGCTGTCTCTAGTTTTCACATTATAAATTTGATCTTTAAAAAGAAGCATTTTATTTTGCAACTATATCTAGGGTGTTTTTTATATTGTTGTTTCTGAGGAGTAAAGTTTTAAAGTGCGACTCTATAGGGTATAGAGAATGAGGCCCCAGCTCGCGCCTAATGGGCCTTATAGTAAATGCAGCCCTGAATCGCCTCTCTCCCTCAAAATATTCTCGAGGAGAATTCTAAAATGCATAAAAATGTACCTAATCTTTAATCCTTAAAAGGGTAAGCTAAGAAAAGTCTACCTCTCCTTCGACACCCTCGAAGTCGCCCACGTAAAACAGCCCTCTTCCATATTACTGTTGCAGAAAAGAAAGAGGAGCACGGTGGCCAGTGAAGAGGACGAAGCGTTGAGCGGGCAAGAAGCGCGGTTTATCGCGGGTAAGTGTATCTAATTACCCTTGCCGTTTACGTCAACGATTTGCAGTGATTTACGGCGAAATTGTGCCGACGACCTTCGTCCAGCCAGCCGAGGTTCCGGAATGACGAAGGAGGGGAAACGGGGGGCAAGGGGGTCGAGAGGGGACGAAGGGGAACGAATCGACTAAGCGGTCCGCGGCTAAAAAACACTAAAGGATTCGGTCATTTATCACGGCGCTGCTGCCCCCGGGGCACCACGGGAATGAAAAGGGGAGGAATATAATCCGTTGGACAGACTAATCGCGGACTAACTATCCACATATTATCTACAATAATTCCATGGCTCTGGGGTGGAGAGTGGGGGTGCTGGGCAAGCATTACTCTGACAATGAGCATCCAAGAGGATGCTTTGTTTAACATCTTACAATTGTATTTCACACTATATAGCTTAAAGTTCCCGGCGTTGCCCGGGTTATATATCTCTTTCCGGCGAAAGGAGTGGAGTTTTTAAAAAGATTTCTTAAAGTACCTACTTAGGGGCTAAGAGGAACCTACCTACCAAATCTCATGGTCATAGGATCAGTGGTTATAGAAAAACCGTGAGTCAGTGAGTGAGTGTATCAGTCAGTGGTATTTGGATTCTATTTTTATTACAAGTAGTTGGTACTGAACGACAATTTTTCATTCGCTGCGAATCACCACTTTTTTTATTTCGGCGAATTATTAATCTTTATGATAAAAGTTAAGATAATCTATTCGTCCCCTTTTATTAAGCACCATTTGTGTTACAAATTAAATTTTTAAAATTTGATTTTCACCAACAGTAGCCTGAGTTATAATACAAAAACTAGATTTATACAAAACTAGATTAAACTCCCCTAGATTTATCACCGACAAGACTACGATTCATTCAAATATCCATATCCTACATATAACATGTTCTTTGAATACGAATAGCTGAAAAGTTTAAACAAGATCGACAGTCAACGTAAGTTCACCCACGAAAGGTTTGGCCGCCAAAGTGTTATGACGAAGAATTACTGTTCGAAATGAATCATGTATATAACGTCCAACACTGACCCTTACCGAATATCCCATTCGCCAATCCAACCCCAATCAAAACAAATGATTTCACTGCTCCGATCAGATATCCCCGCAGTGTCCAAAGGTGCGCAAATAATGAACCGCCGATCGCGTAAACTAGGCTAGTGCAACGAAACCGGGAGAAACGGTACTGCTCTTTTCCCCGCGTTGCCCGCCCTTCTTTTTTTAATAAAGCCTCGAATATTCCGGCTATCAATTCAGTCGGGGATCAATTTACAGAGTGCACGTTATGTTCTGGTCAGCGAAACGCCGCGCCGCGCGTCGGGTCCCGATTCGCGGCGCGCCGTTTTTCCGCGCTGCGGTCTGCGCTACCAGCCCGCGTAAATATACCGTCTGGCCTGCTGCAATTTTGAGGCCTGTCGCGCGTAAATAAAGTGAAGCCGAGCGTGGAAATTAATTAGTGTGCCGAGGGGGGAAGTACAGGGAAAATCCACCGGGATCGCCATTTAATTGACAAACAAATTTCATTATAGTCGCTCGGCGTTACGTGTAAGTTGCCCCGTGTAATTACCGCTTAGTTTATTGAACGGCAACCTGATCGCTTCACTGCTGCGCCAGTTCAGCTTGTCGTTACACTAACTTCTCGCGCCACTTTTCAGGCGATTTAAAAACACGAAGTTCTGAAAGAATTACTCGGGATTCGAGGAGACCTGGAGATTGAGGAGTTGAAATGGTAAACGATGTAAGTGGCAAAAAAAATAAATGGCTAATGGCTAAAATCATAAATGCCAACTTCGCTGTGGTGAAAACCCATGAAAGGCCCTAATCTTTTTATTTCCTTCTAAAGGCCTTCTAAAGGCTATATTATTAATAATCAACTAATTGCCGGTGCGCTTCGCTTCGCCAAAACGCGCGAAGACCTTAAATCTGTAAAGGTGGTAGGTATACGCTGATAATCGATCAAGTTGACAAAACGAACAGACACGCGTTTTCTGTTTCTACTAAAAATTTTAACTACCGGCACTTATACATCATTTACCATTGGAACTTCTGAATTGCGAAGATAAGTAGTCGTGCTGTCCGAAAGGATGACTGGGACACGAATGACGCTGCTCGAACGTCTCGCAGGGAACACCTGCCGCCGGGTAAATGAAGAAAAAGTTCGTTAGCAGCGTGGACTTCGGGGAATCGTGGAATTCGCCGGCGACTGTGGGATCCTTGGGGTTCTGTACGGTGGACGACAGTCGGGGACATATGGAGGATCGTTGCAGAACTACGCGTTAGGGTACACACGTAACGCCTTCAAATTACAGAGTGGCCAAGGGTCATCCATCACAACTGGGCCCATGGGACTTACGGGTCTCTGCGTACCGCCCCAACGTTTAAGTCGTTAGCAATTTCCTGCACGGGACTATTTTCGGGCCCAAATTCCATATGGCCCGATAATATCCGATAATACGGCCGGGCCGGCAGATTGGAGAATGGATCCTTGTCTCGTTCCGTCGATAGTCCCGCCGATCGGATTATCCGCCCGAACCCTCTCTTTTATAGAAATTTCGCTGCATCCTCGCATCGCCGATTCGCTATTTTGCTCCGAATCGCCACGCCGCAAGTTTCCAATAACAGTAATTTCGGGGGAGTCTCCTTTGCTTAAGTTATAGTTCTCTGGAGATTGCGTGACCGTACGAGTCCACCGGATCGCTTCTAATTTTCAATTACACTCGTCGAGGGATGTATACGAGTTTTTGATACGTGCTAGTGGTACCGAAATGTGGACCAGGGGGATGCGAAGAGGGTTTTCTTTGAATTATTTGAAACTTGTGTGTTCCAGTTCTCTGGCACCTCGATATTCTGATACTTCGGAGACCGAGTGCTGTAGTACCTTAGTAGATAATTAATACGCGAGGAGTCTAGTACATATAATTATTTATCTATGCAAACACTAGGGACCTACAGTCTTCCATATAAAGGGGCCCAGGTGCAAGAAATATTTTGGGGTCCCAAAGAATTTCGCAACGGTCTAAAAGCATAATATCTTTTCACCGAAAGAAATCACAAGAAAAAGGATAATAATAACAATAATGAAGAAAATAAAATATAAACATTAACATTGCCATAGCAATAATAATATTCGATTATTCTATTATTATATTAGAAATTATATTTTACTTTCTTTTTTCTTAATTTCAACCAAATAAAAAAATTGGTGTTCTCATTTTTTCTTTTTTCTTTTCTTCATTTTTCCTTTTTCTGGAGCCACTGTGCAGCCCGAGGCCTGCCAGAGATTTAGAATTTTAGAAATTGTGTCTCTTGACGCCACAAGTAATCAGGTACCCAGGTATTTCGATACCTACTTGTTTAAGTATTTGAGTGTCAATTTCATGTTCCACCGACTTATCGACGCAATGGGTGAGGCGAACGCAGAAGAAGGTAACAGGTGCACCAGGTGGCAGTAGCGCACGGGGCACCCATAGCTCCTCCGATAACACTTTCAAGTATTATCGAACGTGTAGCGATTTTTTCTTTCAAATTTCTTTCTACCCCCAGTTCAAAAGCTTGATACCGAAACGAAGACAATTTTCACACAAACTTCCGCCACTGCTATCCAGTCGGGCCAGAAGACCGCGAGAGTCAGTGAAGCAAGAACAAAAGTGAACCATGCCTCCACGTCGTGTACACATTTAGAGCTGAAGAAATCCTCGGTATTTTGGAATATCGACGAGGATCCTGCACCTCAGTGGCTGATCGAGGAAGCCCTGAACAGAGAGACCGAGGTAACAACAGCAGAGCATAGAAATTTTCTATTGGAGCATTTGATCATTTTTTTACTGCCCCAGCCGTATTGATTCAAGCACAGTTAATGTAAATATCCCATTTTTGCTTGGCATGCAATATCAACGTCGAATCGAATCAGCGCAGCGAGCAATGGACAAAGGGTGAACCCACGTCGAACAAGGAGAGCGAGTGAGTTTGTACGCAATGAAAGCCGTACTCGAGCGTTTTTAACCGAAAAACTCCTGGTAATTTTCCCAGCCGGCGATTCGCGTAAAAAAAAAACGATCACGAAAATATGCCAAAATTATTGTAGCTGGATTAATGAAATATCTGCGCTGACGCGCGTGTATTGTGCGCCGGGCGTACATATCTCAATGATAAAGTGGAATTTATAAAAGTATTCGATAAAATTCCGACACGTAATCGTAACATGTTGCCCGGGGCGCGCCGGGCATTTCCGAACCCTCGTTTAACGAGATTTCCAAAATAATAAGAAAAATATTTCGCGTGTCAAATATGGCGAATGATTCTGGAATAACCAAGGGGAATCATTTTTCAAGTTTAATATAGCAAAAGGGACGAGCGTGGAAATATTTCAAGCTAACATTGGTCGGGCAATGCAATTCGTTTTCATTTTTACATTCAATCGCAATTTAGAGGCTTCTTGATCTCGATTTAAAATCAGATACGAAGCGATTATCTCCGAGCTCGAGGTGAAACTCTCTGAAACGAAAGAGGACCTGGAGGAAACTCTGAGGACAAAATCGATCGTCAAGGAGAAATACAAAAGGTAATATTCCAAATTACGATTAACCCTTTGTCAGTCTAATGAAATTTAAAATTCCAGTTTGAAAAGTGTATATTTTTTTACGGTATAAAATATTTCCGTTTATGGTAAAAAACATGTTTTAGAAGTACCATTTTTCTTTCCCCCCCCCCCCCCCCCCCGTTTTCTTCTTTTTCTGTGTACACTGTCTTCAAATAAACTGTCAAAGGATTAAACGCGAAGCAATCACTCGAATTGGACTCTTCTCCAGATCGTTGGAGAACCTGAAGCTGGAAGCTCGGAAAGAGAACGAGATACTGCAAGACAGGATCGTGCGCATCTGCACGTCCGTGTTGGAAAATTTCGGTCCCCGCGCGATGAGCGAAAAGGCAGGGCAGAATTATCGGTACAAGTGTAGCGGGCTTGTGAGGGGCCGCAAGAAGATATCGAGCAAATTGCATAAAAAGGTAACTGAAACCATACGAACGATCGAAAGTCGAGCGAAGAGCACGGGATAGGAGGAGATTCGTATCACGCGTTCCAATTTCGCCAGCTGCGAGTGGCAGTCGCCAGATCGAACAAATTAAAACGGGAATTGGCGACGGCCCGAATGGCGCTGAAAAGCAAATCGGAGCAGTACGAGTCGATCAGTAAATGCTTCGACAAGCTGAAGCTGGAGATGGAGGCCACAGAGGGCAACCTCAATAACCTCATCTCCGAGAACCTCGCGCTGCAGAAGAGGATGGAGGACACGCGGGAGTGGATGGAGCAGAATGCGGGAAAGGAGCAGCGCGAGAGAGGTAACGCGGTCCATTTTAGAGACATCCAGAGAAGCAGGGAACTCGCGAGTCTGAAGAAAAAGGCCGAGGAAGACGCCACGACGATTACTCAGCTCCGAAACAAGTAAGCGTTCAGTTTTGGGGAATAGTCGATTGGAACGTTATTAATATTAAATGGTAGCTTCAAGAAATTAGAAAATCTAACAAATTTAATGCTAAGAATGGTGGTTTTATAATTGAGGAATTGAAGTGGTGAATGATGCAAGTAGGGAAAGAAATGAAACATTGTTTTCTTAGTGGAAAATGGTGTTAATCCTATGGTGAATTTGGTGACAAACGCTGTGAATGCTACAATCCCTGGAAACAAGTTTTGAATCAAACGTAGAGATACGAAACTAACAAGAAATACCAATATTTGTATTGGAAAGTTCTAGAAAAGTATTGGACGTTACGAATTTACAAAAAAATGAACAATAATTTATTTAATATTTATATTACCTGTTTTTATGTTTTTACTTTAAAGTAGACCAATTTAACATTACCATACAAAAAGTATTGGCATTTGCTCGTTATTTTCGTATCTTTATGTTTTGTTAAAAACTTGTAGAATAATTTATTTTAGTTTCTAGGGCTGTCGCAAAATATATATAAGGAAATAATGAAAATTTTCACTTCTGGCACTTATTTATATTATTTACCATTTCAACTCCTGAATTTATTGTGAAAATGGGAAATTGTATCGTGCTGATTGAAACGAATTGATCAGCAAGTTGAATAATCCAGATTACTGCGATCAGAATCAGCGAACGCCAACAAGGGATTCTTACTGAGCAGTTACAAAAGTCAGCTAGCAGATCTGAACAAGGAGAAGAATCAGCGAATGTCGAAGATAAATTGTTTAGAGAACGAGGTCATCGCTGCGCGAAACAGTAATTCACAGCTGAAAGCGAAAGTACATAAGTTAAAAGTTGTTAAATGTGCTTCATATGTCGTGGACATGTTCTCTTGTCGACTAACTGTACCCAACAGATTTCGGTTTTGAGTAAGGAGAAGGATAAACTGCTGCCTGACAATGGCAAATCAGAGGCAGATATAAGGGAGAAGGTAAAGGCCTCTTCTAAACATTAATAAAAAGTGAACAAAGGTTCCTTTCTCGATATTTACTCTTTTGCTAATAGATGGAAACTCAACGTGCCAAGAACTGGGAAGAGTTGATGCAGAAGGAAGTTGATGCTATTAAAGCTAAGTACGAGGAAAGCGTTAAATCTATGAAAGTGAAAATGATTGCTGCTGAAAGTCAGAACGTGGAGTACTCGAAAGCTATAAAGGTATGACAGGTTTGTAGAGAAGTGAGAACTAATTTTTTCCTCCACCAGTATTCGTATCTCGCATTACTTTGACTTAGGAATTTTTGAAAAAACTTTACGAGTATCGGATCGATCATGAATCACAAAAAAGTCCCAACGGAGATGAAACTAGCGAGAAAGAGGCCCACGAAATTGCCGGCAGCATTTTAAACATGACACCGGAAGAACTGTCTGGCTTTATTAACGGAAAAATACCCAATTCGGTAATTTATTCAATTTGCTATTAAAGTTATAATTATTATTATTATTATTATTATTATTAACGGGATATAAACCGCTTCCATCTCTTTCTAACGTTACGTTCACAAACTCGCGCAGGTCAGCTCTTGGATGGGCGAATTGGGTCGAATAATTTCGAGGAACAATTTCTCCGAAGGTCTGTCGAAGTTTCTATTCAAAAAGACGATGAAGAAGACAAAGATGTAACGAGTGTTCAGGGCGATAACAGTTTTATAGATACTCCTCAAAATCATTTAGCTGTATATTAAAAAAGAAATGTACAACACGACACTTTGATTGCTAGTTTAGGAATAAAGAATTAAATACAACAAAATTCTAAACTCTCTAGCTACAACTTCTTCCCTCGTGAAGGCTTAGCGTGTATCAAAGTAGTAAAAAAAAAGCGATTGAAAACCACCACCCAACCCTCTCATTCCCTTCTTTATTTCTCATCGCGAAACCACATCGAACTCAACATCAAAACATTTCAATCCTTCGATATTAATATAAAGAAAGGAATTGAAAATCGACTGGTTCCTTTACACAGTTACACAATTCACCTGATACAATAAAAAATAGACTCGCTTTATAAATACTATTAAACTCCCACATTAGAACAGAAAGTAATGCGATCAGCGTTCCTTTTTAAACAACTCTACAAAAAGCACCGCAAGTGATATTCTCATAAATAACGACGACTGCATTGGGAAAGCTGCAAGAACTCTACAGATCGCAATACGTTCCATTATGTTTCCTTCCATCTCCCAAAGCAAACACGATTGCATATCGATCCCATATCATATTTAATACAGCCTCCATAAAAATCATAATACGCTCGAAACTCTCAACCAAATATTCATAAAAGAGAAGCCAACATATAAAAGTCTAAGAGCGGTGATGGAAAAGTATCTGTCAGAATCGACTACAAGACGCCAGAGAAATTCTCTTCAATTATCGCTTTGGAGCTCGCTGGAGCCAGTGGCGTCGGGTGCTTTCTGCAGCTGGGCGCTCTGGAATCTCTCATAGCCGCCATTATCCCCGAAGATCTTTCTCCCAGGGATCCTCTCATCATCCTTCACGCTCACTTCCGTCCCGATCTGCACCGGCCAAGGGACCTTGCCCTCGTTCCTCACGGACACCTGATTAGTCAGCTTCCGATCGTTGTTCTGGTCGAACGAGTCGTTATTGCGAAGGCTCTCCAGCGTCACCTTGCGACGACTCTCCTCTTCGGGGTACGGTCTATCCATCAAGCTGGACCTCTTCGAGTATGAATCATAGCCGTCGTACAGGTGTCTGTACCGAAACCTACTGGGGTCCACGTTCCCCGGGATACGTTTGTAGCTTCCGTCCCTGGAAACTGGGGATCTGGTCCCGTCGTAGGGTCTAGGGTAGTTCCTCAGGTCGACCGGCTTCCTGACAACCTCCGGAAGGGTCGCGTAGTAGATGATCCTCTTCGGCTTGGGCGTCGGTCTGCTTCGCCCGTACAAATCCAGATCCTCGTCTCTATACCGATCGTAGTAGTACGAGTAATCCTGGGGCAGACGCATGTAGTAGTCTCTCTCCATCCTGTAACGGTCAGGATAGTAGTAGCTGTAGCCGCGACGGTAGGCCGGAGGGTCGTAGTCCCGTTCTCTGAGGGCGTTCCTGTACCAAGGGAAGTCCAGGTCGTCGTAGCTCCTGGTCACTGGCATATCCCTAGTCTCTCGATGATCGTAGCTCCTCCTGTGATGGCTGGTAACGAAATCTGCTCTCGGCTCGTGGTAGTTCCTCGCGTTCCCCATGTCTTCGTCGTCCACGGTCTGCTGCACCATCTGGTCGGGGTTGCTTCGATGAAGGAACTGTATGGAGAAGGGCTGAGTGGACCAGCTCTCCGGGGAGCTCAGGCGCACCTCGCGAACGTTCTTCGTCGTCGAGATCTGCTCCATTTTTGTTTCATTCTCTGCATCCCGTCGGACTCTCGACAAACCTTCTTTGCTCTTGCCTGACGTCTCCTCTGGAGTGTCTTTGCTATTTGCTGGTCGAAGGAGCGTCATCACGATTCCTGTCTTGAACACCTTGTCCTCCATTTCTGCATTCTCTGCTTCGTCGAGATTATCGTACCGGTCGTCGAAGATTCGATCGAATCGATCGTGCGAATTTTGCGAATTGGCGCCGTTTGAATCCAGTCGATCGAGCTTTAGACTCTTCTGCGGGGTTTCCAGAGGGTCCAGGTGACCCACGCCGCTCACGCTGCGCACTTCGAACGCGGAGCTGTCCAAACGGGACCACCATGGGTGGTTCCACTGGTCATTCGAATGCGGAAGAACCTGCCATGCCTTTCCGATCCCTGCCGCGTCGATTTCCGTTGACAGGAATAGCAGCGTGTATATTTTGAAGAGGTATAGTCGCATCGTTGGTCTACAAGAAGCGGCAAGCAAATTTCATACAAAAGGAAATTTCGTTTGTACTATTTGGAATGATCGGGTTTCCGGAGGAGGATTCAATCGTGGAGCACAATGAGGAGGAATCTTAACGCTCTATCTGAAAGCCCAAAGTTCCAACGGCGACATTGAACGCGTTAATGCATTCGTTACGTCGCGAAATGAGCGGTAGCCAACAATACGCAGCCGATTACCGTTGGAGCCTAAATTAGCCGTGAATGTCAGCCGAACCTTTCACCGAAACGGCGGGAGGACTCTGTAAAAAACCGACGACAGACGTTTAATGACCGTTCCGTCCGGTAAGCCGCGCGGTCAGATGAGATCGCCCTCGACTGTGGGACCACCACTCCGATCCCCATAACAAATATCATTTCCCGAGCGTTTCCGCGGTATTATACCGAGTTCCGGGCAACACGCAGATCCGGTCGCGCGATTGTTCACTCGACTACATTTACGGTGGCATCCTCCCCGCGAAACCCAGGCAGAATCCAGGGACTCGTTAACACGCGTGCACCGCGACCAAAGTTCAATGCACCATCGAGCTCGGGACCAACCGCGTACCGATTCCGGTTACGAAACTTCTATTCGGGTAACAATAGATCCGCGTTGTCGAAAATTCTGCTGCCTACTTCTTTTTTCATGAACCTCTATTTTACAAGCTTTTATTTAACTTCGCTTGAGAATTTATTAGGGTGAAATTTTGTAAGCTAATTTTGCGCACATACGCAGTTCCGATGACAATACAATATTTTCACTAAAAATACCTAAAATACTTATTATTTTCCTTTTTAGTACATTTTAATAAAAGCTTGTTTTTAAATTAAATAAATTTTTACTGCAAATCTAATAGATTTTATCACATCAGTGGTCTCCTGATAAATAATCCATCAGAATTTTAATACTGACTTCCAGTAAGCTTGATTTACCAACCGAATCACTTTAATCGAGCAGCTAACTCTTTTATGCCTTATTTCACAAAAGATGCTTGAAGGTAGGTACGTTTAGCTCGCCAGAGCGCGTCGAACAGAGGATCCCGAAGCTTTTTGCTCGTTCAGTTAACATGAAATAAGTTTTCGAAGTGACTGATCCTTACATCGACGTGGGACCGTAGTTACAACTTACGACCTATAATGAGTGTACTTGAAAGACAGGCTTATCTCCTTATCTGAATGTACAGAGAAAAATGTAGCCGGGGTTATGCTTTTAATCGACGGTTCATTTACAAGTCGATGGACCGCGTCGAATTCGATGTTACGCGAAGTATGCAAAACTGACGAGCTCTTATCGCGTCCCTCACGGTTAGGAGCACGACGGGCAACATTGTAACCGCAAAAAAGCAACGAGGAAGAGGACAGGACGTCTCAGCATAGCGGAACAAATCTCCAGCAGGATCTCCTCCGTTAGCATCGGTATCGCACTGTTACGCTCGCTGTTTTACAGTTAGGAGTCGCTCGCAGACCGTTTTTTTCCACTAGCAATTATATTTCGATCGCTCCTTAATCACTGGTCTCGGAGATTTCGGTGATGGAATCGAATAACGAGTTGAAAGGAATTTCGAGCACCGTAAGGACTCAACGATAAAGTTGGCTACGAAAATTAATCGTTTCTGAGATATAGACACGTTAACCAGATTCCAAATCAAAATCAAGGAGGAAGATTAACTCCAATTTCAAAGTAGTTTATGAGAAGAATTGAAGAGAATTAGTTGTCAAAGCTACCACAAAAGGGTTAGCTAAATTCCAAACCAAGAGATTTAGAGATTTGGCCCTTTTCGTTAAATATCATTAAATATTTTAATTTAAAACACTGGGAAGAATTTTCAAATTAGATAATTCAATCTGAGAACTCACATACGAGTTATTGCTTATTGCTAATTTTCTACGTGACAAAAATTGAATTGTTTCCTTTGTGTTTAGAGATCACCCGGTAATAAAATCACCTCAAAATAAAAACATTCTGCTACCTTTTTCAATTTCTTTCGCCCAAAAATTGGCGCCCTAGCCTACAGCCTACTTCTCTTGCATACAAATCCGCCCCGAATAGAATTAATTATTAAAAGCAAAGGCTAGAAGATACATGAAATTATCTACTCCCCAAAGTAATTATAAATTATCAAAGAGATTCCAGAGTGGTCTATAAAGGATTGGGTAAATGACAAAGTGGTCCACAGGGAGAATGATGAAAATTGAAATGAGAATCGAGAGAAGAGGTTTACCTGGATTCCTGAATACCAGTGTGTCCGCGGCTTCGAAGTGTCGTTGACTGTTCGGAGCTACTACGATTACTACGCTCCGCGAACTACGGCTTCCCGGTTTACCCCGGCTTCGTATCTGCATACCCGGTGCTGTTGTCGCCGCTGAAACGCGCTCACCCCCCTACCTGCTAGACAGAGCTTAACAACCGTTCTCAATTGGTCGCCGTTTTTAACTGTAATGTCTTGTACCGAAAGATAGGCAAATGGCTTCCTCTGCGACGCATTAGGAATGGATCGGAGAAAATCGTTTAACGAGCTTTATCGGAACTAGCGCGCTAACGGGTTACAGTGCAGACAGTTGGCACCTTTAAATGCTGAAATTCTGTAAAACCCGTTCCCAAGAATGCTCGAGGGGAATCCTTATTATTTATCAAGTGTATATCGATGATCACATGATTCGCAAATATTGCAAACACCTGGCGCCCCTAGGCTAACAAGCATCTGCCCCCCTTTCCATGAAATATCGTCGAATATTTTAATCGAAAAGAGTCCAGACAATTTCAAAATCAATTCAATATGAATTGTTTGTAACGTTATCCCAAGCCGCCGTGTTCAAACATTCTCCAATTTTCATTCTCCCCAAAATTTACTGCCTCAAAAAATTTGTCACCCTCCAAAATGTGCTGCCCCTCAAAATTGTCCCTCCCCAAAATTGCAGCCCCCAAAAATTTGCCCCTCCCCCAAATTTGTCGCTCCCAAAAATTCCTCCACACAAATCCACCCCTCACTCGAATTTTGTATTGTTTAACGATTCAGGAGAATAAAGGAAAATTTGGCAGCTCATCGATGAAGTAGTTTGAGTAGCTACTCCTCTAATTAGTTCGACGACTGTATTCAACCAAATATATAAATTCGCTTGCTATCGTTGTTTGCAAAGTTTAAGATTCAAATGACATTACACGCACTTATACAATTAAATTTGATTGGTGGAGGTCAGATGTATTGCCCGATCCGAGCGGTTTCGCCAACAGCGATTAAGGGGAAATCGACGCTCTCCAGAGAGCCTTACACGTGCTCATGGCGTAGCAAAACAGAGAGTGAGCAAGAGGAGATCGTTAAGAAGAAGAGGGCCAAGATAGACTGGCGGCATGGTGGGAGTTGCCTCTCATTCGCTCTCACCGGCCAATACGTTTGACCTCCGCAGAGCATATTTATTATTTGAAGCTTCTCCATACTCTCAATCACACGAATATCGGGCCTTTTATTTTCAATTGTTCGTGTTCACCTTCCATCTCAGTGGAGTAATTTGCAAAGTATAAAAAAGCGGAACAGAGACTACAGACTGAAAATAGAATGGGCCTGAATAGATAGCGAGCGACATAATACATAATAGCGCTGTCATGCACTACGGTGCATAAATTGGGGTAGGCTCAAACGCGTATTGTTCAAAGAACAAATCAGACCTACAACTATCAGCTCTTTAGTATGAAAACGAATTAATCTTAAATGTCATAAATCTACAAATTAACAAGTGTCTAGGCAATCGTGTTTTGGGTCTCGATGACCAATACAGCGAAAATAATGCGCATTAAACTTTCATGTAGTTTCCCTGAAAATAAAGTACAGATTTCTTTATACTTAGAACAAGGAACGCAGATTCCAAATACATATGTAGATTAATCTTGTTACTAAGCAAGATGCATATATAATATATATATGTAAGAAACATTGTTAGAGCTATCATTATCAGTGTCTTTCAAATTCAATGATAATTCATTCGTGCAATGAAAATGTCCCTTATCCAGTTCAACCTATCGGATCGCAGCTCCAAGAGAAATGCTCGGCCCATTCGTGTTTCATGGAAACGCGTAAAATGGATTCATTCACTGAAAATGCCATACACTTGGCGTGCATGGGTTAGTGAATCTTCAACGTAGCGTTTTCATGGACGTTCGAGGCCGTAATACCGTAACGATGTTTGAATAACTTACGGTTTACACCGAATCGATTAATGAAACATGGTGTAGAATCAATGTAAATAATATCAGCGAATATTTATTTACGTTCCAAGTGTATTCGCTTTGAAATCAGTGTCGCGATAACCGAAAGATGACTGAGGAAGGGAAGAAGATATCCTTTGGCTTCGCCAAGTCCATTAGGAAGCCTGTTTTAAAGCAAACCCTGCCACAGGAATCGAAGAAGGTCGATTACATCGAGTGTCTCGACGAGAAGAGTATTAAAGTGATAGGGTAAGCTAAAGAATACCACTTTGAGTAAACCCATAACCTAAACTTAACCTATAAAAACATATATTCTATTTATTCTCTGAATCTTGAAAAAAATTCCTGGTTTCAGCGAGGTGGAGAAAAAGGACGAACCTCTCGTTATTCCGTTGCTGGGTTCGAAAACCTGGCACGAAAGAATTGTTAACAGAATTGATGCCGATATCTTCGAACCCAAAACAAAGGAGAATAAAGAGAACGCTAACATTAAGCAAGAAGAAGTGGACTTGACGAATGGAAGCGCGTCACCAAAGATAAAGCTAGAACCAGTAGAGGTCGAGGAGATTAAAGTTGTTACTTTAGAAGAGCAAGCGGCTAAAGAAATTATCGCAGAACTTACTTCTAACGAGAAGCAAGAGACTGAAACAAAAACGCTGACCTTGCCACTGGTAGAGGATCAGTCGTTAAGGGGCAAAGACCAGGTAAACCGTCGCACGTATATATTATATTTATCTGAGGTGTTTTATTATCTTATGCACTACTGTATCTTTCTTTTCTTTAGTCTACTTTAGAGGACTATGAAAAAATCCCCGTCGATGCCTTTGGCGTAGCAATGTTACGGGGAATGGGATGGCAGCCAGGCAAGGGAATTGGTAAAAATGAAAAGTATGCGATTTACTTTAGAAACATTTTTGAAACACGTTTAATATATAAATTACTGGAGAATAAATAAAGAACCGTTACTGTTACCCTTTCAGGCTCGTCTCAGCCGTTACACCTGAGTTACGTCCAAAAGGCATGGGTCTCGGGGCTGACAAAGTAACGCTACAAAAGCAAACTACGAATTCTAAGAAGCAAGAGGAGGAGCTTAAAATTGAGAAAGGAACATTCGTGAAAATTATCGCTGGGAAACAAAGCAACGCTTATGGTCAGATAGAAGGATTCGACGACGACGCTGGAAGACTTATAATCAAACTGGCCCTTGGAGGCAATACTATATCGGTGAACGAGTTCATGGTGCAGCCAGTAACCAGTTCGGAGTATTCGAAGAATGCGAAAGTTCTAAGTTAGTGTAAATGATCAGTTTCCATTAAGGGACTTTTAAAATGAGTAACAAAGCTGTCCTTACACTTATATGGAGATAGTTACAAATATTAGAGATTAAAAAATATTGTATCGCGATGCAACATAGTATGTTCTTTTGCTTTTGGTTTTAAAAGTCCCTCCACCTTTTACAAGAACCGCGATAATTATAGCGGTTGTAGCCTTTAGTATTTTATGGGATTGATTTCAGATGCTAAGAAGTACGAAGAGTACAAAGACAAGGTGTCCAAAGAGTCCAAGGAAACCAAGCATAATATAGTTAAAAAGCGAAAATCAACCCCTTCCGAATGCTCGGAGGACAGCAAAGACGAGGAGAGGAGTAATATCGATGAGGAACAGAAGAAAGGTACAAAGCACGAGAGAAACAAGAGTGACAGAATAGAGAAGAAATCAAAAAGCCGCAAGAGGCACTCAGAGTCCGACAGCGATAATGATAGCGATTACGGGAAAAGAAGGAAGCAGGGGAGGAGCAGGTCCGGTAGCAGCGATTCGTACAAATCAAAGAAGTCGAAAAAATCAAAGAAGCACAAGAAGCAAGACAGCTCGCCAGAGAGGTCGAGTAAAAAGCATAAGAAGAAGGACAAGGAGCGGGAGAAAACGAAAGACAGGAAATCGAGGAGTCACGCGGAGAAACGGAAACACAAAAAACGGGGCAGGTCAAGATCTCGATCATCCAGTAAACGATAACACTTTTTGGCCAATGTACCCTGTTATTTTACGTTTACGACGAGCTGTACAATTTTGTTTATATACATTTTGTAATAAAACTTATTTTTACAAGATCGTTCTTCTTGTACTTGGCCATAAATTTTTAAGAACGTAACTGTACTTATGAAAATAATTACTCGAACTCGTGTACGAAATGCTGAGAGGTTTTGAAATAATTCTAATCATTCTTCCTGATTAATAATTTAAAGATACGTCCATACTGCTATGATTGTCAACAAAGATTTGTTTGATAATATAACTTGCTTACGTAATCTTGACAAAGTTGCGAAAAGCGCACCTAACCTTCAAAATTATCATGCTACGCGGAAACATCGTGAAACGTGGATTGCGAACAATGTCGAGTACGTACTTTTACTTTTTCTCAAAATATTACAGTCGAAATGCATGGGAATACGTTAGAGAACGTATTTAATCTTTCTAATATTCTTTTTAGCATTTCGTTTGGCGCTAGTACAGCTCGCGGTTGGAGAAAACAAATCAACGAACATTACGCAAGCAGTTTCATTCATCGAACGCGCGAAGCAACAGGAGGCTGATATTATCGCCCTTCCCGAGTGTTTCAATTCGCCGTATGGAATATGTAATGTCTTTCATCGCACGTTTTACATTAACTCGTTAAATATAGTAAAGAACTTTTAGTGACGGAGTAAATCACTTACGTTGACGGTTGAAAGCATAAAGTTCGTCGGCGGGGAGGGGGTGCCCGGTAGGACGAAGGAACTGGGATATAATATTTCCAATTCTCTGCTGATTAACACATATCCACTCGCGTATTCACATTCCACGATATTAAAAGCTTCGGAAGGTAACGAAGAAAACACGGGTTTTTTATTTTTAACAGATATTACTCGGTATTTACTATTTAATACACTTTTCGTCGCAAGGACTAATCGGTAGCAACGTCTCGGCTCGCGGTTTCGAACGATACTGCGGGAGTCATTGAGAAGCGAACATTTTTTTTTTAATATTTCGCGCGGGGTATTTATATAACAAATTTTATTGAAAAAATTGATTTGAAAATTGATGTAATTATTCTTAATTAAATTTGCTAAAGATGTCGGTTGTAAATGATTCTATTAAGTAGGTCACTTGACCAGAGGGAAATATTTGAATTTCTAAAAATTATGGCGCGCTAGGTGGCCACAGGATAACACTCCCCTCCATTCATGATCGTGCGAATGGCTAAAATAATTCAAACACAAATATGGTATGGGACCACGAAGTAAGCGAGCGTCTCAAATTAAAAATAATCAGATCTATGTATATATTGTATTATAATAATGTCTATTTTACATTTGGTTACATGGAAAGATTGATATTCAATTGAAAAGTTCTTGTAGAAAAAACCACAAAAAAAACACTGTAAGTGCCAAAAATCAAAGTGTATACTATAGTATTACCATTGGCACGTAGAACATTCGCCGATAAAATTTTTTATTTTAATTTTGCCACTTACAGTGTTTTCTACAAGGACTCTTCTTCTTACTGTATCTCTTAAAAATCCATCTGTGTCTGCTATTGCACCCGCACAAAAGAATTGCATTTATGGCGTCTCATATGTGACTGTACGTGTAATGAGAACAAACAGTATTAGTAAAATACAGAAGTTGAATGTTTCACTCCGCAGCACACTTTGCGAAATATGCCGAGAGCATTCCCGACGGGGAAACGAGCGTTGCGTTATCGGAAGCAGCCAGAAGAAATAACGTATACGTGATCGGTGGTACAATACCCGAAAGGGAAGCCGATAAATTGTACAACACATGCACCGTTTGGTCGCCGGATGGAACTCTGATAGCGAAGCACAGGAAGGTAAGCATCTTTCCTTTTGTTCCAGCGAAATTAGAAACAGCGGTGCGGAAAATCGTTTTACGCCACTGCGGGAACGATGCCGTGAAATCGTCTCGAATATATATATTTTCTTTGCATTATGTGCTGGAAGATACATACTGTTACACTTTGTAACAGAAAACCCTGTAAAATACATAATTGGAAAACAGAATAATAATAAAAGTGGGAAAGAAATAAGGGTGATTTTCCTGTGTTATCAGATGCATTTATTCGACATCGACATTAAGGGGAAAATTACATTCCGTGAGAGCGATGCACTTAGTCCTGGCTCTTCGCTGACGATGTTCGAGGTGAAGGGCTGTAAAATAGGAGTTGGTATTTGCTACGATATCAGGTTCGAAGAAATGGCACGCCTTTATCGGAACAAAGGTAGATTCTGCAGACGCAGGAGCTTGATAGAGTAATACATACTATGATCACAACCACCCTCTATAAATCTCCTATTACTGCCCATAAAGAGCTCTCGGAAACCGTATAGAACTATTTGTACGCGAAACCGGGCTTAAAATAAAGTTAAGCACGGTAATATCATATATAGGAGTGGCAGGGTGGCTTCAATATGGGGGCTCGTAAGGAGATAAAGTAGATTGTGGAACGTGGGACGAGAAATTGCGGAGTGGACGGAATTCAGTGTGTTCATAATTCCCGTTTCTCTGGGTCAGGTTGCCAAATGCTGATATATCCAGCAGCATTCAACACGACCACCGGACCACTGCACTGGTCGTTGCTTCAGCGTTCCAGAGCAAATGACAATCAATTATACGTCGCTTGCGTATCGCCGGCTCGCGGCTCTCCGCCCGGCTACGTCGCATGGGGGCATACCCAGTTAACCAACCCCTGGGGTGAAATTCTTCACGAGCTGGATGCCGCCGAGGGCATCATAGTCGCTGATATAGGTAATTGCCACTTTAGACCGTTACACGATAGCCTGTCAACTTATTTCCACGTCTCCTTCTTCGCTCTCCTCATCAAACTGCATAGAATTACTGCACCTAAGGATATTGATTACCTTAATCCGATTTACATTAAGAAGACAAAGGATTGTGGACCTTGCAAAAAAGTTATGCGAAGTTTAGAATTTTCAGGATTTTGAAACATGAAGATTTGGCTGTTCAGTTTGATTGACTTCATTGTTTCTGGTTTCATTTCTTTCTTCTTTCAGATCTAAAGGTCGTAGACGAGGTGAGAGCTCAAATACCGACGTTCTCTCAGAGGCGCACCGACCTGTACGACACTATTTGGAAAAAGGATTAATTTAATCATTCCTTGTGATTCTATAAAATATTTCCATGCAGATTTTTCACATTTGTACTTAATAAAACATCAAGCAAACGATTAATGCATATTGCGCTGTATTTCTTTTTCTGCAGTGATTCCCAACCTGTTGGTCGCGAAGTGTTTCGTGGAGGGGCACCGCGGTTATTTTTAGTTGACGATTTTTAGCACTTATTTATTTTAATATGACTGATTGTTCATAGATGAAAAAAGTTGAAGCTGATTGCCCAGATGCAAGCACAACCATCGCACTAAATAAGATAATTAAATATATTAAATAACTTTAAGGATATTTAATATATGTATTAATATATGTAATTCAATATTATTAAGTTAGAATTATATTCTAAAGTATGTGTTTTCTTTACGTTATTAAATTTACCTCGGGGTCGTGACTCGAAGAAGTTTGAGGAACACTGTTCTAGTGGTATAAAACCTACTTAGAAGTTGTAAAAGTTATAACTTACTCGCCCACAGACACTACCGCAGGATGCTGAAAAAGTAAGGGCACAATAAAGCACACTGACTCGCCATCGTTTCCAATATCTTTAATATCGATCGAATAAATTATTATAATCAGTAATGGGTTCAGAATGGTTAACCATACATAAAAGGCCCCTCGATGATAAGACGGTGTAATCACAATCAAAGGTAGTTACGTATCATAGCAATATTAAATCTATCGTCTAAATATTTACATTGAAATAGATTGATAATTCTCTTTACATGTAAACGTTAATTCGAAGTACAAGCTTAGAGAAATTGGTCGATTAATGTTGATCATTCGATAGACAGTGTCTCGACGTTAAGTCAAAGGAGCAAAAATACGACGGCGCTAAAAACTTTGAAAAACGCTCCGGCGGCTCGCCAGCCGGAAAAGTCTGCGCTCTCCGCCAGCTTCGTCGAGGGAGAGCACAAAACGTCCCCTTTGGGCGCCAAACTCTCCGACCGAACTTTCAGAAATTACATTTCCTCCGGTGCCTTTGTCTTTCGTTATTATTTATTGCGCGCGTTACTTTCTTTGCCAGAAGCTCCTTGGAGGGCAGGGGAAAAAGATCGATTCGAGCGACGATGGTCGTCGAACGATACCCGTCGTGCCCTAAAAGTCAAGCGGCCCGGAATCATAATTGTCCCTTGAACAGCTTCGCTCCAGATTTATCGCGGGCCGCGTGACTCCCGGGCCGTTTTATCGGTTAATCTTAACTGGAGACGAGCTTAAATAACGGCCACTAACGATCCGCGCGATCAACGGCATTTAAACTTTACCTACTTCGGAACAAAAATAAATACACTATTACTCTGTCTTAAAAGCCGACCGCCCCGTCTCCAAGCGAACCGTCGCGTCGCGCGTACCCTACACCCTTATCGTTGCTTTTACTTTAAATCTGCAATACACCTATTTACAATTCAAATTCGCCGGGA
Organism: Andrena minutula; assembly: GCA_929113495.1. Taxonomy (NCBI): domain Eukaryota; kingdom Metazoa; phylum Arthropoda; class Insecta; order Hymenoptera; family Andrenidae; genus Andrena; species Andrena minutula. The sequence goes on from OV815993.1 coordinate 753,117, forward strand.
GCATCCGTCGAATCGACAGCTCTCTATAAATACGCAATGAACGGGAAACCATCGTGGCCTTCGACATCTCGATTCGAAGCTCCGAGTGCCGTTTCGTTGCGCGTCAGACGTCACCTCTGACAAGGCATACCTATGATTTTTAAGAAAATCAACAAGCGATCGCTTTGAATTTGTTTCCGCTCGGGGGAACGCGACGGATGCTCTGCGGCAGCTGACAAACGACAAGCGAAAGGATATGGATTTAGACTATTGTCGCGGAATTATTCATTGGACTTTAAGCTCGAACTGGACTCGGTCGCGCGTCCGTTGTAGATGATTAATTAATACCCTGTACGACGAGCAGAGGACCTTAAATTAACGGCAATTCCTTCGACAGATCTCTTGAGTAGCACGCAGCGTTGCGTCGATTAGTGTCAGTGTTCCTGCATCGTTTAATTAAAATGAGAACGTATCAATGGCATGCGAGAATGCCTTTTTCATGAGCAAAGGAAACCGATTAATCATGCAAGTTGGAACTGAGGCAGGAAGATTTACCGAGGATGAAAATGCCAGCTGGTATATCGCATAAATCAGAATAAATGCTCGTCGTTTGAGAAAACTTTGAAACTCCGACTTAACAACGCCACTAATTAAAAAGTTCCGATACTATTCATCGTATTAAAATGTCACTGGTAAAATTGTATCGTTAAAACCTTATTGCTCCTAGATGAAACTCGAGTATACACGTTCAATTTCCGCGGGAGGGTATCAACGTGTAAGAAAATCGCTCGTAAAAACCTTCAAGTATAATATTACGGTACAGACAACTGCGTTCCGTAAATCTGTGTGGGTGTAGAAATTAAATGCGAATATCAGAAGAAAACTGCGTCAAAGTGATTTCCGACGTAGGTACCTCCAGGCAGAGTCGGGCAATAACTAAATAAATAATTATTTAAATAACAGAAAACTATTCGACGTCGAATAAAGTTAAAGTTAAAAAATTAACTTTATTCCACACATGATTAATAATTTTTATAACTTTTTTTTATTTAAATAAAAATTTTGCCCATCCCTATACCTCCAGGCAAAGCGAACTGCATCGATCGTTCAAACATAGAATTGTCTTTATAAAAGGTGACACTGTAATTTCACGTACTCCCTCTACTTGAAATTTTGTTGAAAACGTATATCGTTTCCAAATTCTTTCAACTGAATTTCGTATTTTAAATGAGGTATAGATACATACATTCTGTACCAATGTTTTCGCAGTCACAGGTCTCGAGAAGGAGTTTCGCGTGGACTTAAAATATTAACACTTTGGGGACGGATGTCGGGGCATTCCTGGCAACGTGTATCTCTTCTTTTGGTCAACGTGGAGACATTTCCGCCAACGTACTGTTCCTGCCAAAAGTTGTTTCCCAGAGACAGCACGCGCAATGAATTCTCATACGCGGAATATATAAAAACAACTTCGCGTAAGTTCACTTGGAAATTGTACCAAACCAGACACTGTTATATTCGTCGCGCAGAATCTGTTAAAATTCCACTCTCCACTATTTGCTCGTCACTGCGAAAGTCTCGTTTGCCGGGCAAACCGCGGGACGCGTAGATTTTTTGCGGAGCTCGAGTTAACGAGGGATCGTTTACGCTGGAGTGGCGGGAAAGCGGGCGGACAATTTCCAGAGCTGTGAATGCGAAAACATCGAGGCTCGCAACAGCCGTAAACGGGCCCCGTTTCTTACTTTGCCGCGGAGTGTGAACGAATTAAAATCGCTGTGTACCGAGCGGAAGGGTGCTCGACGTGCGCGGGCGTTAAAAGCGGCTGAACATTCGCGAGGCGGAAACGCTGAATCGAGGGGGAAACGCGAAAATTGTGTACGCGCGGTTACCTCGAATTGCGCCGTTTCCGCGACCGTGAAATTCAATTGTTCCTTCGTTTAATTGCAACGTCACGACCTCGGGCAGGGAAGAGAAGCTAAACGGCCACGCCACGGCTACTCGAGGGCAAATATCTTACGAACGTAAGACACCAGGTCTCGAAAACTGGACTTTATTATAATTTCGATGTGATCGTAACGCGCGTAGGAAGCTTGACGATGAAAAATAGGGGAACGTTTGACGGAGGAAAAATTCATGTGGCATTAACGTACCCTTGAAACACGCCCACGCCGCTGCCGCCTCTGCAATTCAAATCGCTCGAACGCGCATGGCGAAGAGAATGGAAATCGCGCGATCCGTGGAAAGGGATTATTCTCGCGTCAGATCGGCTCGAACGGCCCGAAAAGAAAATTCGTTGTACGGTTAATAGAGTCAGGGACGATATTCGCTTGCGCGAAAAATTCCACTCGTGAATTCGAATTAAGTATGTGCTCTTCCGTGGCTTCGTAACAATTTTCGTATTTCAATTTCGCCAAGCAGCAAACACGCGTTTAACGAGCCTAACAAAGGGGATGGATATAAATTCGAATTAAACACGGAATGGTGCCTATTCGTCTGCAGTTTCAACGTATTTGCGCGAACAATGTCACGGTGCTGCGGAACAATATGTGCTCGATGGCGGTACAATTATGGCGCAGACACAATTCGGTCAATCGTTGAGCAGTGCTCGCTCTCCAATCACGTTTCCGGTGGGTAACTATCGAATAGGGGCCGTTCCAGGAGAACCTACACTGAATCTCGGCAACGTAATTGAATCACACCGTATCGATTATTTGTGTGACTTTAATGTGTACCAATTATCAGAAAAGGGGAAAACGAAACTTAATACCAAGTATTCAGTGGTACACTGCTGAAAACTATTTTTTGCCGATCTGTCACGCGAAAAGTTAAACGAAATTTATGTAAAGTAAATAGTGTATGATCAATTGTTAGTTACAAGAGGATGGCGTATTGTTTCAAATTTAATAATTAGTAAACAAGTGTTGCAATAAATTTGTCATTATAAGTTTTCTAAAGTTGTATGAAACTCTCGTGTATTCAAATTGTTTACTCTGTCTTATTAACTTCTTACATGATCTTTAGGAAGATTGTGTATGCCTTTTCGTGGGCATTTCTGTTTCAATTAGGGTTTATACAAACTCTGCATTTCAAAAACCCGATTTTCGAATTTTTACAAAAATAATAATGAAAACAGTAAAGAATTTCACCTATTTTAAAAAATTTCGGTTTTTATTTATGGAATTACAAAAATATCTACACAAAAGCAAATGAATAAAATAAATAATGAAAATAACTAAAATCCGTAGTTTTCAGTTCATTTAATGTTTATGGAAATACAAGAATATAACAAAATAAAATATACCGCAATACCCGGTTTTTATAAACCGACAAGCCCTAGTTTCAATTAATGTATATTCGGCAAAAAATAGTGTCGAGCAATGTACATCGTTGAAACGCTACCTAACCGCCTGTAAATGGAGATTCGCCCAGTGGGGAGATTCGACGACTGTTCGCTGAGCCAGATGGGCGTTCACGGTCCGAAATTTTAAATACCATTTTATGTATCTGGGACTGGATCTGTAGGACACATCGAGCCCAAGGTCCGCAGCTTGACACCATTAATTTGCCCGGCACGGTACAGTACCAAATAATATTCAACGCTGTTGAACCGAGGCAGACCAGAGTTCCAATCACGCTCCATGATTGGCCGTGATTGCGCCAGCAATGAAGCCTGATAGTTACTGGAAAGAAGCGCGCGAAGATTACAGCAAGTGAAAACGCTGCCGCAGCGTGTCCGCGGGAGATGTGGTCACGTACGCCGAGGAATGGCCCCCGTCGACGTCGACGTCGGCAACGCGGAAAGAAAGAGGCTCTTTAATGAGCGCGGCGTTCCAATGAACGTATACGTAATACTATATTAAAATTGAGTCCGCTGCAACCCTCTTTTTACTTAAAACACTATGTATTCAATGGGATATTAATACTAGATTTAATTGAGCATGTGCCTATACTCAATCGATATCTTCTTCGCTCGACGGGGATGCTCGGCGCTCGAGCGCACCTATCAATTAAAATACTTCAAGTACAGAAATATGGAGCGCGTCAATGGTAACTTCTAACCTCATCCTCGCTTCTCTTTTGGTAGCTAAATATCTCTTCGCTCCGGGGGAGTCTCGCCCGCCTCCACCTTCCAGTCCCACGAGTATGTACAGATCGGTATGTGCATCGCGTAATATTTGTACACGTAGAAAATACGTACGTATTATTTTTCGTTCACGGTGCCTTTGATAAAGCCGATGGCTCGCTGTCCCGCCACGGGCACCCAAGATTCAAGACGGTATCAGCAAAACGTACTTTTACTTACAAGTAGGTATTGGTAAGGTATATACCGTTGTACACCCATTGTCGGAAATCGAGTGCCTTGGGTGGATCAGTGTAAAGGCGTGTTGCTTTTCTTTCTTTTGTTCCTTTCATTCGCGGAGTCCACTTTGGATTTGGGTACCGCGCAGAATTATAAACGTCACTTGTTCCTGTGTCATTTTCTTGGGTCCTAGAAGCTTATTGTTATCGTTCGAAAGAGTCCTTGTAGGTTCGCTTTCCTTCCGGCGTGTCATCTCTCCCGGGAATGATATGTTCGGCCATCGGAAACGCGTAGGCCGTCGAACGAATGGATGGACTAATCCGAATTACATAATTCAGTAATCCCAACCACGAGTTTTCTTTTCGATCTCCCTTTTTCTCGACGCGTTCGCGGCTCTAGAACGGCGAATTTGGAGAAATCTTACGTGCTTGTGACTGTACCGTCGGGAATGAGAGCACAGAAGACTTTTCAGAAGTCGCGCGATTTTGGGGGACTTTCTGCGCTTTTAGCGAAAAAAAGACGGGAAAGTGGAGGTATATTTACTCAGTGACGTACTCAGGATTTAATCTCGGGGGAGCCGATGTTGAAGGGGTAAATGTATTTTTAATGCAAGTTTAATAAAATTCATTAGGAGATTATGAAAATTTATATAAAGAATAAAAACCAGTTTTCTTCTATTTTTACAAAGCCCCCTGGGTGCGCCACTGTATTTACTTGAAAATCTTATTTCTTGGGGTAATGGTTCCCCGTGATTGGATCATATTTGAGCTTTAACATTCATCACGGTAATTTATTTGTTAATTATAGTCGCAAAATAAGTCTCTGTGGAGTTCGGTTAATTGCCGTGAAACGGATAATTTCGTGATAAGTGAAACGAAGCCGTAGCCAGGAGCCGTTCACATAATTCTGCTAAAACAAATGACATTATCCATCGATTCACTCGTGTAATCTGTAAATGAAACCATGGAAGTGATGGGTGCGCAACAGAAATGATTCTAATCATTAAGGCATTAGGGCAGCTAAGGAGATTGCTCGATAATCTTACTCTCGTCAAATCAAACGTTATATATGTATAGTCACGTTGTAGCATTAACCCTTGACTTGTGACATGGAGTCGGGAAAACTCCTGTAGAATTATTTTTCCTATATTTTCCTTCTTCTCATTCGACCTTGTTTTAAAATATGACGCGTCGCGAAGGCAACTTTCAGTGGCTTTGAACAAAACATGCAAAGTACCATTTCAAATATGTAATAAAGTCACTAATGACACCAGTACGTGTTAAACATAAGTTTATGCTTGTGAATGTGAAGTTATTAAATGTCACAAAGTGAGATGTCACGGGTTAAGGTTTAAAGCGTTCCATTAGCTCCAAGTGATTAAGAATTGACCCGTCACCTTGCTGCGTCGCGCATTTATCTTCATTCTTGGAGTTAATCGGAGCCCCAAACGCGTCAGAAAACAACCCCGTACTCGGTTCTCGCCGCGACAAACGCCAAGTCTCGCGCACCCTCCATTCATCAATTTCACACAATCAAGTTTCGCGTCGGAATCGAGACGATCAGATGAAACCGGTCGCGGGCTCCTTGATTAAAATCTTTCCAGACGTCACTTTGTCCAAAAAGGTCTCGAAAAGGTGACGATCCACTGGACCGTGAGTTTTGGGGCTAAGCTTTGAAAGTGACGAACTGTCGAGGCGTAAGGCTCGGCATTTAACGAACCCCCAGCCTTTCCATCCGATGATCTCGACCGGGCCTATCGACGAAAGGACACTCGACGGGTTTCCTCAACGCTCGTCATCGATGAACGACCGTCCCCTCGCACCGCGCCTCGTGGCCTCGTTATCACATCTTTGCTATCACGCGAATGAAAAAATAAAACTTTCTGAGACACGACTCCAGGGCGCGAGTCGCCACCCTCGGAGGGTGAATTTTACACTGCACGCCATCGCCTGCTGGCTATGAAACGCCTCGTTCGCCCTAGGATAACATCGTTATCGGGAACTCTCGTCGAGGAAGGAAGGCGACATGACGTTTTCTCGAGAACAACACCTAAGCAACTGCCATCTGCGCCGCTGGCTTCCCTGATATCGGTCTCTGGAGTGCTCTCGGAAATAGTACGTAGGAAACAAGCTACTGGCTGGCCTAATTCGTGCCATTGCAGCGCTTTGACCCTTTATGCGACGTTTACGATTATAACTAACAAGTTGTAGGTACTAAAGAAATATATATTTTATTGTTTAGTGACATTATGTTGATCGTCGAAGGCAACCGTGGCTACTAATATCGCTTAACCCTCGTAATACTGTGCCGGAGTGATTGGTGACTCGGTGTGTGGGTCAGAAGTGACTTCGGCACAGGTTCAGTAGTGCGAGGGTTAAGCCTCGATCGGATTAGTCAAGTCACTTGACTTCAAGTAACTCTCTAGTGAACTATTAGTTATTCACTTGACCTGAAATGTCCTTTCAGGTTTCTTTCAAGCTTCAAGCGAAGTACAACTTGATACAACTTGAATTGTAAGTGTGAACTTGAAGTGGCTTGAAGTAAAATCAACTGCCTATTGTTTTTGACAAGTAAGGTTTTAATCATAAATCAATGGCCATAAAGATAGGCGGAGTAACGACTAAATTACTAAATTCTTAGAAATCTATGAGAAATATGATATTTCTTGCTTCGACTAATCTTGAAAGTAACTTGAAGGCAGCTGACACAAGGAACACAAGCTTGAAGTGAATATTCTTGAATTCGTGTGACTCGAAGTCAAGTAATTTGACTAACTTGAACGAGGCTTTACGTCTCAATGCAAATCCAAGGTGTCGGCTAAAGGAAGACAGAGGTTCTCGCGGTTCACCATGAAACTCGGCGACGATGCACGAGCTGCTATTAACTAAAAAAGAAAACTACGATTACCGAGATCTTGCAATTTAGAACGAAAACGGTCCCAGAGGGTGAGGTTCGCTCCTCTTCCCTCCTCGACCCGCCTCGAGGAGCAATCAGCGAGTTAAACGTGACGTTTCATCGCCAGCAGGCCACACCGTACCTTCCCCTATCCCTGGTGGCCCGTGTTCGCCGCGAATGACGCTGCCAGAGGCCGAATCACGTGGACGAGCCGACGGTGCTCGTGCTGTCGCGCCGTCGCCGATCCCCTCGCGGGAACTAGAGCGCCTTCAGCAGGGCGATCAAGCCGAGGAGCCAGATCGTGCCCTGCTCCTCGATCCTCGACGATCCCGACGTGGCTATGATCAGGTCCGGCCCGGTCCAGTCCACGTCCGTGTCGTCCAGGCACTCGAACTCGCAGCAACGCTCGCCGACTCGAAACCTCTTGCATTTCTGCAGCAGAGAAGATCGATCGCCGGTCAATTGCCATTCAACAAAGCTTCAACGGCCCGCGGCAACCCGGGCCGCGTGCAGCGCAATTCAATAGAGAAATATAGCGAAAGGATTGGAAGGATCGAGGGAAGGAGACAACTGACGATGACGGCGAGGTGGGTCCCTTTTCATCGAGAGACTGCACTCTGTGAATGGTAATTTATAGACTTCGAGAGAATCTCTTTCATCCGCTCTTTTAATGGGTTTATGGCGGTATGGCGGAAGGGGCTTGTCAGAGCTGTCTGCCATTGGAGGGTCGGGCGCGGGGAGGATTATAGGAAAAGTGTGCGTTTGAGAGTTTGATTCTCATAAGTGATGGTTGTTGAATGTTTGGGTAAGAAAGTTCACGTGCTGAAATGCAGTTACATAGGACAATATCTGGCCAAACTATACATAACATATTTTACTGATTAAATCGAGGTCGAAGTAAGAATTCGCGATTCTAATCCGCATTTCAGTTTTCGGTACATAACTATATTCATTTAATATATGATAATAAAGTATTATAGCGCTTGAATAACCCCATTGCTTTCTCTCGCTGCTACATACACCCATGCTCCAACTTCTAAAATCCGTAACAAAAGTCTGTTTCTTGAAAGGAAAGGACCCCCGACACCCAATATTCACCCGAGACTCTCCTTTCAATTCCTCGAACTGGAGCGGACTGTTCAGAGCCGCCCATTGTAGAAGCATCCTGCACAATCAATCACATCTGCCCGCATCGGTGTGTTTACACGGCCGTCCGCCAATGCTCGCTCGACACACGTTAATGCAGGGGGTAAAATATCGATGTCGAGGCGCTGGTTCGTCCAGGAACATAATGTTTCCGGGCCGGCAGCCCTCAAGAGAGAAGTCGAGTGGTAACACACACCGACACCTACGGATACTTGGCTCGGAGCCTGCACTTCGCTTTTCACGCTGCAGCCCCGCATTCAGAGGCAGATCCTCGGGACGTCGATAGATTGTCAGACTCCGTGCAGCAAGGAAATAAAAATATACGGAACGAATCAAACCCTGGACTGCTGTGGCATTTCTACTTGAAAAATACGTCTCCCTATACGCACCTGCACGCAATCTCAAGAAATTCAAAGCCGATTGTCTCGAAAATGAATCGCGATGTCGAAACAAGTAAATAAGCCAAGAAAAAAGAATAAAATTTGTTTGATATTGAGCTTCATTTTCGAGAAAATCAACATTGTTCGCGTTTCTCTTCGCGTTTCGTCCAGTTGCGTATAGGAAAACCTATTTACCTTTAGCGATCCCGCGTCCGTGTTTCCTCGCGAGTTATCTCTCTCGACGGCGCTCCGCAGTTCGCAGTGTGGAGAAAATGCTCGCAAATTTTCTTCCCCTCTGCGACGACTACCACGGCGTTGGTACAGAAAAGGGAGCGTAAATCAAAGTGTAGAGGTGAAGGGATATTTCCAGAGTTTCCGACGCGAATCTAATTAACCCCAAAGCCTTGGTGTTTTTCATTCCAGAAAATTACTTTGTGACTGAATACAGGGTGGCTGCATGGACGGACATATTCCAAATGACAGCGTTAATGGGTTAATTACCCCCGCTTGTGTGGCTCGCGGAGCGGGCGGTGAATCTAATTTCAAGCTGAAAACTCAGTGAACGAAGGGTCCCGCTAAACGGCTACCTATATATCCCGATGGAAATGTGTATCGCGGAGCGCACAATCCGCGGATGATGAGGATTTACGACGCGGCCGCAATATCGCGCTCTATTTTCGTTGCAGCCGGCACGAAAAGACGCGGCTAAGAACAGGAGGTTCAACGAAATCCAACAGCGCCGCGGGTATCGTGTAACCGTACCGGCGGCTTCTGCGTCGGCACACGCAACACCCTCGCCGTTTTCTTGTTAACGACCGAAAGATATTGTAATTGCCGGCGGGATTAGCATGAACGTCGTCGCATGCGAGCCAAGGGGTGGCCTGAATATCGAGGAACGAGGACAGGGCGCGTGCTACGCGGTTCGAGGCGTTCGAACGGAAGTTGACGATTCCAACCACCGGAGGCGCGAGCCCAAGGCACAGATCTGTGGTACCTTTCTTCTTTCAGAAAAGAAGAACGAGGGGAAGATATGAGTGAGGAGCGAAAGGGAACACAAAGTTTTACAGGCTTTGAAAAGTTAGTTACTTTCTGTGTTGGTGCGACCGTAGCAACACCCTTGATTTTTAAATAAAATTCTGCGCCTTTATATTCTCAGTCTGTAGTAAATTCTGAGACTAAGGGAGACATACATCGAAAGAAGCCTAGAAACTGACGTCATTTTAGATTTTTTTTTAAAGGATTAGCATTATTAAGTTCGTAGTTTTCTTATTAATTATGTCACATCTTTGACTATAATACTTGATTTTTGTATGTAAACATATTAGTCGTGTAATACAATTAAATAGATTTGATATGAAAGCAAAAAGCAAATTAGTTTCTTAAAATATATTAACAAATGATGTTTTTGACAGGGCTGATTTAAAAAAAAATAATTTTTAAAGGAATGGCAATACTCTAAATGAAACGTTCAATCTTACGTCATGAAATCTTGCCTTTGTATGCAATAAAAAAGAAAGTAGGCATTAAATAAAAAATTCGCCCCGAAAAAACTGCGTGTGATAAAATAAAATTCATAGGATCAATGGAAATAATAATTTTTAACAGACTTGCGGCACCGCAAAACATTTATCGATGAAATTCAGATTTTAATAATAATAATAATAAATAAAAATTCTGCCACTATATTTCGCTCCACCCTACTATATGTTCATGCGGTATGCCTCTAGCTGCTAAGCTAAGCTATTCTATGCTATGTTTTAGCTTAGCTTTTGGTGGAAACGGTCCCATAAGAATGTATTAAATCTAATTTTTTTAAAACGTAGCATGGCATAGCATAGCTTAGCTTCTAGGTGGATTCCCGGAGTAAATTAAGGAGCGGGCCTCGGGCGGCCACCCCTTTATCGGTGCTTCACAAACCAAGGGGAAAAAAGTGTGAACAACTAGCGACCAGAAGAAACAGCGAAAAAAATCTCGGACACGTGTAAAAACTACCGACAACGCCATAAACGTGTGCAAGGAAGACGGCCGAAATTACACTCGCGTGCAAGAAGGACGGGAATTATCCACGCGGAGTAGAAACGCGTCAGTCAATCAGGAAGACCAGAATTTCCTAAATACCCAATAAGAACGTGAGCAGAAAAGCGAGAGAAACTAATTGCAAGCGTCGTACGCGTGTGAGAAGGATGGAGAAGCTTGTCCACGCGGATTAGACGAGCGGCTGTCAATCGCGTTCGTTTTCGGTGACCAATGAGGCGGGGGGGAAGTAACGCGTACCAGTGCCGTGAAAGGGACAGACTCGGTCTTCAAACGCGTGGAAAGAGGACGAGCGGAGTCTTGGGCGCGCGAGGAAAGAAACGTGCGCGAGAGCGATAAGGACGAACCGAGTTGTTTACTTAACGCGAGAAAAAAAAAGAGGTGAGCCCGAGACGAACAGGTTTTTTTCTCGGTGCTTCGTGGAATCGTGGAGAAATAAGGTGTGAACAAGTAGCAGAAGTTAAGGAGGAGTATACGTCCTTGCAGAGAAAACCAAGGCGGTTGTACTCGCGAAGGTGAGAACAAGGGGATCGTGACTCGAGGTGCGGCGGCTTCTTTATCGTCGGTGCTCGATAGATCGGGGGGGAACAAGGTGCGAACAAGTACTTTCAGAAAAAAAGGTGGACGGTGTTCTGCACGTGTGTGAGAAAGAGAGGGGTAAGAATAGGGTTGAGGATTGTCCACGCGGATTTGAAGAGTGGCTGTCATTAGCCTGCGCTGTGGCGTGGTCTTCTATTGGTCTTCGATAGGTGGAGGGCGAGCAAGTGCAATAGTAACTAAAATCCGTACAAATCCGTACAATCTTTATTATTTAATATATCGCAATAAAATACCAGCTCACGTGAACACCGACTTGAAACGAGCCTATAACCAAAAATTAAATCAATTTAATCGCAATAAAATCAACATGTTATGTTTACATGCTGATTTCAAGGTACGAGCCTACACGCACACTACTCTGAACTCTCGGACCGCCCATGGGGGCAACACTGCAGTCTAGGTAGTGCCACGTGTGCGGCATATCGATCTTACATGTTTTCCACGCAAACACTGGAATTGCGTCTCAAATTGAATTTGCGCCTCGGAACGCACATTGCGTTTCGACAGCGATTCTTGAAAAACGTCTACAAGCGAAATCGCACAATCTCACGATATCTACACGTGTAATCCCCCATCGAAAATAGGATTACATCATCGGTTCAGCTGAGGAACAGGAAATCCGATAGAAGTATACGTACACTAACCATTACATAGAATTTTCTACCGTGCTCCTTGGAATTAATACCGCGTTATTAAACATTGACCTTTGCCCAACTTCAACTTCCCCTGTTCTTGCACGAGAGTAAGTAATTATTCTAGAACGAGTCGCCAACTTCCAAAGTGTATTTCGAAATTTTCCACAAAACCGTAATTGGTCCGTGTACAAAAATTTCACAGTACTTTATCGAAGCTTATTGCTGGCTTTATTTCAGACTTTCGAAACTTTTCAAATACGAGCTTGCAGCGGAGTTTCCAATCTAAGCACGTAAACAAAATTCTGGGGTAAAAATTCCGTGCCCCAAGGAGAGAGAGAATTGCTGGGGGTGAAGGGGGTGAAGGGGGTGAATACATGCAATATTGTCGTGCCCGGTGAACAAGGTTGGCGGGATCAATTTCATGCAAATGTCCGACGTCTCTCGCCCCGCCACGGAAGCTCAGAAAATACGTCGGTTACAGAGGCGTAGTGAAAAATCTCATTAGGGGATCAGCGATGTCACATCAAATGAAAATTCAATCAAGCGATTAGCAGCACCGGCAATCGTGTTGCAATTCGTAAATACGTTAACATTCTATTTACGGAAACATCCACTGCGGAAGCTCCTTTAATTGGACCTAGTTATGCAGAAAGCTGGCAACCCCCAATCATCTGAAACTGAGTTTAGAAACTAGATTTATTTCTATTGGGCTTATTTTATTTCTTGTTATTGTTGTAGAAAGGTTTTTAACGGGTTATTTAATAGCGTGTAATATAATTAATATTATCTAAAATTTCCTGTAGCTTTTGATCTTTAAGCCTAAAATGGACCTATGGCTTGGTAGAATTAATGATTGTACCTATAATGTAAGAGTTGTAATTTTTTGCAAATTAAAGATCACAAAATTATGGGGTCCATATTGCGTTTAACTAATTTTTTGGCACTTCGAGGGTTGGTAACTAACTAATTGAACCCAATTGGTCCCCGAAGGGAAAATGTAACCACCACGGTTGTCTGTCATTCAACGAATTTGTGTCCATTAATAACTATTCGTTCCAGAATACACTTGAGCGTACCGTTTCCTCACGAGTTCCTCTGTTTCCACCCCAGAAAATAATCACACGATGGCTCCACGAGGAACCAAGCCATTCGAAGTAATTATTCGCGAAATCTGCAGGCGAGTTAATTAATGTTGGAGGACGTATGGAATCGAAGGTAAAGCGTGCAAACTGCTGCTCTCCAATCTTTCATATATTAATTGAACGTTTCTGAGGGGGCTGAAAGGTTCGTGGTTCTAATTAGCAATGGTTAAGCAATCAAAAGTGTTGACTTTTCTAGACCATTTCACCATTCCAGGCTTCCGACTTGATCCCCCGAGCTTTTAGTTGAAAGCTCCGTGTCTGAAAGCTTTCCATGCCCATCGTCAAAGCTTAAAGGAAGAACTTTGTAACTTCAGTTTTTTAATTTAAACGCGAATGCCTGGAACAGGCACGAGCACTGTGCGATTGACATAAAACTCGCGAAATGGCAGATATCCCGTGGACTGGGGCCATTTGAAATTCAGAAGGCCCAAGTTACACGGAACATCGACCCGTCTATTTGTGAGTTCTCGCTGGGAAAACATCGTTTCCATTTTCGCAGCCGGAAACGCGACGTCCTGGATAATTATACAGCCGTGTTGGTGCGATCGCGGCTAACAACTGGCCGCGGCACGAACCGCCGGGACGCTTTGTCTCTGACAAATGTTCCCCGCGATCGAAGATAATTTTTAATAAACGAGGCGTCTAAAGAACCCGCCGGTCCCTTCAGGAAACGCTCGCCCGTCCGTTAAAGCGTGAAATGCAAACCGAGCAAGTTTCTTAAGTGGCGCTTTGACGAATGAAAAGTTGACTAATGGGGACAGCGAAATGGTGCACTGTGGCGACCAAGAAGGAGATTAAAATTATGACGTCCCTTTCGTATTTACTGCACAAACACGAAGGAATACCTACGCTCCGTCTCGAAACTCGTTGCCCCAGCGGGCAGGTTCGATTTACTTCGCTTGAAATAGGTACGAACGGGGAAAATCGAAATGCAAAATCCAAGCGCGAGCGTGACACTTTAGATGGAAAGTTTGATAGCTAGATTACGTGCATTGATTTCGTGGGAAACTTCCACGATCACGAAGCAAAGTTCCTTTTGCGGAAACGATTACGAGCCTTTCTGCTGCACCCTTTGCGGCAAGTAAACGTACTCGAGGTATAGTGTTACAGATCACTGAAGTGATTTTCCTACTTACTTAGTGTGACGATTTGAAAAAAAAAACTTAATTTTTCGGAAATTAATATAAGTATTAATATGATTTATTCTATCACATTTTAAGGCTATAAAGAATTTTTTGTGAGTAGAAATATCCATTAATAGCGGAATTGGAACATCGTGAAAATTTTGCAAATACTTGCTAAATTGAATCCGTATGGTCATCAAAGCCATAATTTTTTGTTAAAATTGATGAAAATTTTTTTACTAAAATTAATACAAATTTTTTTGCTAAGAATAATTTTTTTCACTAAATTTTCCATAAAAAAATTCCAGTATAAATGGATATTTTTGCTTACAATTTATTTTTAGTCTTAAAAGGTGATAGAATAAATAAAGACACAAACTTGCAATACTTGTTGCTTTTTTTAATTCCCAAAACATTAAATTTTTTTCAGCAGACACACTACTTATGACCCCTAAATACTAGTTGATCGGCTATGAATACGTGGAGAGTGATCTCCAAAGAATTGCCCACCGATCAAATTCCCTCTCTTCGAATCCCGTTATTCTATCAACAGGCAGCGAGCTCATCCTTCGGTCGTTAAATCGTCGCCGCGAGTTTCCCGCCGCTGTTCATGAATATCGCATAAGGACTCGCAGGAAACTGCGTGTGTACCAATAGAGCCTTGTATTAGGCGATTAGACGGAATTGCCCGAAACGGAAACGGCCGAGAATGACGGTCGCAGGCGTAATTCCAAGACGTTCGAGCGATAATAGAATTTCCTGCTGGCGGTAATTGATTCCTGGAGCAAACTTTAATGAGCTGCTCCGTCTAGGGCCGATGAAAAATAGTCGTGAAGAGGCGAGGGAAGGAGGCCCTGGCCCAGCATCGACGAACCGTTAAACGAATATCCCTCATTAATTTGCGCTCTGCTCGTTCTCCCTCGTAATCCGATAACGCCGAGCTACAGATAATATCATTCTCCTAACGACCACAAATTTCGAATCGCTGCTCCGCAACTAGGACGCCTTTCAATAAAGCCTACTATTTAATAAGAAAACACTGGCCAGCAACCCCTCGTGACAAAGACGTTATCGTCGTTAAGAATTCAAAGGAGGTCCCCCGCAATTACGTTCACCGAAGTGTCCTTTTAATCCTCGATCAAATTAAATTGTCTGGCAATTTCGCGGACCCGCGGGAACATCGAGTATTCAAAGGCAAAGATGTCGTCTCCTTCCCCCAGCGGCGAGTAATTGACCCATTAACGCGCAGATATTTTTGCGACTGTATCCCTCCACGCGATTCTGCGCAGCCTGCCGAGCATTCGGAATTTCATTCGTGAAAGCGGGCTCATTAAAATCATTTACACCGGCCGCATCCGTGTCGCGTAATCGATTCCGCGCGCTTCGATGCGGCGCAATTTCGTCGCGCTTCGAGTAACATTGCATCCCCTCCGCTTCGCCCTTTTTTGTCCTTTTTTTCTAGCTTCGACCCATATACACCGTTTTCTCGTTGTCCCCGTGGAGTGTTCTGGCGAATAATCACCGAAGGGCGAGCGAAATATCCGAAAATGGAAAAATCCGACTGTTCCAGCGTGTGAATTTTGAATGTAGTCATTCATTAAAATGCGTACGATGTAAATGGGAGATTTTTTAGGTATGGTATTATTTTTTTTTTAGTTTCTTACTGCGGCCATTTTTTGCGCCGCTAATCGCGATTAAAATGAAAAGGATTCTTCCCTTGGGAAGATTACTTAGCTCGAAGAAAGTAGCTGGCAGGCAAGATAATAGCGACTTAATGGGATATAAAAGGAAAGCGGATGTAAATAATAAATGGTTAACCCAGTTGCCAGGTAGGGGTCTATATCTAACCGCTTGACAACTTCGCTACTCCAATTATTATGAAATATTCTCACGAGCGGTTGGAAAACGAGGATACTCTCGCATGCAGGTGCGAAAAGGCACTTTCTTCGGTTTTTAGGTAAAAATATGCGCAAACTTTGCGATGAAAATTTTTTTGCACCCTTCAATATATGCATATTAAGTATACTAAGTAATACATTGATTTACTAGCGTCGTTTGGTTGAAAAAATCCGAAAAATACCCTTACTTTTCGACTTCCAAAAGAGTATTCCAGTTGCAGCAGTTTTAGAAACACCCTATACCCAAACTGCGACCACATCTACAATTTAATAAACCCAGCGAAATTTCGAGTGGAGTTGAGAGTTTCCTCTGTGGAAGCGCGCTTCGTAAAATTCTTTTATTTCCCGCTGGCGGTTGATAAAAACGTTTTGAGAGCCGAGTTTGGGAACACCTGTTCGAGAACTGACGTGTACTTACATAGGGTGGCGTGCAGTAGATGGCTTGACACCACATCGGCTCCGAATGATAGCAGACGCAGAGACTGCAAACCGCAGGTCCCGGCACATAGTGGACGCCGTGTCGAACGGTGCCACCCTGGAAGTCCGTGCAATTCTCCTCCAAGGCGCCTGAAACGATTTTCCCTCGAATGTCGCTTGGTCGCCGAGAATTCTACGCTTTGTAATTGCAGGAGCCACCCTGTGGCAGTCTCTATCATCTGCATTGCAGCTACGTATTCTTTTCTTGGCACAACCGAAATGCTTCCGTACACGAGCAAAGAAAAAATTTAATTACTCCTCAGCCCCAGCGAGTCGAGGTTTAACGAGTAATTATCGCAGTCATTTTTCTGGGGCTTTCGCAATGGAAAGCCGATCGATTAAATCAATGGACGTCGGAGCAATTATTCCAAACTATTTCAATCAACGCGGATCGGGTCGTGCGCTCGCCCACGGTAGATTACAAATTTACGAGTGTCAATAAACGCGTAATAAAAAACTGGATTCCCGGGCTTTTTGACTTCGCGTATTTGATGCAACAATTCCCTCGCCGGAGATTGAACGAAAATGTATCAGGCCGTAGCAATTTATTGCCCGCGTCGGAGTTGAAATGCACACTTCCATCCCGCTGTTTCTACTCACTCGCCCTCGGGGGAAGCAGAATACCGACGAGCAGGCAGAAAATCCAGGGGAGCATCTTGGAGCGCGGGAGACCCGTAGATCTCTTCATGGTCCTCGATTGTCGTTGGCGGAAGGACGAAGGTGACGCGTATCGCTCCAAGAGGGATGCACGAGAGACGACTATTCCAGCAACCTCCGTCCACGCACTGCGGCCAGGAGCATCGTATCTGCGACAGAAATCAGAATAACGCGTTTTTCTCATCGTTGGATCAATTTCGCGTGGGACTCGCGTGATTGATCTTAACGCGGGATAATTGCCTTACGCCGTACACGATCTTAACCGGTTGATTGTGCGTAAACGGCTCCAATCGTTGCTCAAGCTCCTTCGAGATTGAGCTCCCACGACTTTTCGAAAAGCACAAGCTTCTGGGGGTAGAAGCTTTGAAATAATGTGTTACGAAGTGCTGTCGGTTTGGGGTATGAGTTGCAGCGAATTTAAATGAAGGGGGAGTGGAAATTATTTGTGACTAACGAGGGAAGGCAGGCAACCCGGAAATTCAAAAAATTATGCAACTTTCTGTGCGAGCAGACTTATTTTTTGTTGGTCACCCCTTGAGAAAATGCGGAGTTTTCTTTGTCGTGGAATACCTCCAGAACGGTGAGAGACATCGAAAAGAAGTTTAAACAAAAATTGCATCTTTTTACGGATGAACTACTCTACTTGCACCCAAAGTTACATAATTCTCGGAATTTCCGGGTTGCCTAACTACCCTTGTGAACCGAACAGTGTGATCCACCTTGATCCACCTATACATTGATTTACAAATAAAATTGTGGGATCAGGAAGCCCATTAAGAGTGAGCCCGGACAAAGAGACCTCGGAGGTTCGACTTTGGCGACATTGGCAAGGCGATCTCCCCTGAAGATCGTAGGTTGGAGTACCATCGCCCGAGATCTGTTTTTCCGTAGTTCCCGAACATAATATAGAAATTACAAAACCTATTCCTACAAAATGAAGCTATCGATCGACCTACGATCTCTCGAAGCCTTGCAACAAATATTTAAAATATAACAATAAATCTCCATTTCGTGCTCCCTAATTGTTAAGTTGCCCAAGAGAATCCCAGCTTCGCTGTTCCAAGTACGACGTACACACACACACACACACACACACATCGTGCAAGTTTGTCAAACGAGATACGAATAGCATCGATATCTTCAAGCACGGGCCTGTTCGGAACGAGTGACACTCGGGTATCGATTGAAACGGTTCAGCCGGATAAGTGCATGTCGAACTCGTTGCCGTGCCAGATTGGTAAGGTTTGCTTTTCATGCTATGGAGGCTCGCACAGGAAACGGATAGTCGTGGAAGCAGTTTGCTCCAGTTACCGCGCTGGCGAATTGCAGATGAATTTAATATGCAGCCACGCGTCCGCAGTTGTTTTCGCGGTGTCACGTGCACGATTACTGGCGCGTGACGTGCACAGCGCGAAATAATTGAACGGGCAGGGAAACGCAGCGCTCTGCCTCCGGGCGATGCGAACAGACGGCGACCAATTCCATGGAATATTTAAGTGCGAACTGAACGTCCAATATTAGCCATCTGCATTATTCTTAGGGCAACATGGCCCCGTTGCGATAAAGGTTAAACAAACGGCGCTTGCCTTTCCTTATTGCAGCCCTGTAACCCGAACCAATCGATCGTGCATGCCTCCCCTAACCGCGCGGCTCCGCGAGCGAACGGGATGACGGTAAAAATTAAACGTCCCCGGTGAAAGTCGGCGAAACGCGGCCGAGCGCGAACGTTACAATGCTTCGCTAAACCGTCCGGCGTCCCCGAGCTACCTGCGCACTCTCGCCGATTAATCGTCGCGGAATTCTGCTGGGGAAGCGAAAACAAAGGCGGAAAAAGGAACGATGTTTGTGCCGCTCGTTAGCGCGATTCTTTCGGACGCGCCGAACAAACTTCTACCACGTGTAAAAAATGCAGAATAGGATTAAGGAAGCTCGGGGGAGTTCCGGCGTTTACGACAGAAGGCGGGAGGGAGAGAATAAGGGATAACGAAATGCAGTCCGGAGATAAACGCACAATTTCTCTTTTACTCGCGCCGCGGGTTACGGCGAACAAAAGCTGCGGGGAAGTGGACTTGCACACTCGTTCTCACACTCCCCGAAACGCTTCTGTTAAAGGTTACGATACAACCCGGATTTGGGATACAGATACGATTTCTTTGTTAACTTTCGGGATTTCGCTGATCCCTCGCTGATTAACCTTCTGATGGAGGACACAGGATCCATTTTTAATTCGTACTAAATATGAAGCTACGTGTGTTGGGTACTTGTTATCTCCTGGTACTGCTTTTGCACTCTCCTTGTACTTTTACATATATTATATAATTTCTAACTCCACTACTTTTCTCTCCCTAGTTTTTTTATGTTCTTATTGCTTTCGTAACAACTAATGGTGCAATAAATTATTATTATTATTATTTCTTTAAGATAAGAATTTTAGATCACAAGAAGATTAGAATCTAAAGACGTCTCGCGTTAATACCGTTTAGTTTTAGTGATATAACACTATTAACAGTTTACATTGAAGTCTCGACTTTTACTCTAATTATTCTTCCATGTTGCTAAATTTGGGTGCACCTTCCTATACGGAGTAATAAAGTCAAATAATAATGACAAAAGCTATATTCATCTTTCAAGGGTTAATGGAGAAACTTTCAAACTCTAACCAGTTTGAGAATTTCAGATTACTTCCCGCCATTGAATTGCTATTAAGGTATCGGAAAAGTATGTATACGCCCAAGTTCGCAGTTGGAAATCGCGATCCCCCAAATTAATTAAAAAAGGTAGCGTTCGTTTGTTGAGATTTTTTTGACACACGAATATAGAAACGCGGCATTGCAGGCAAACTTTGACATTTCAGTTGGGTAAAACTGTCAGGCGAACAGATACTTCCAATTAGACAATCAACAGTAAATTTCTCCCCTTTTTTAATTAAAGCTCGCGCAATCGTTCGGAACAGATCAAGACCACTTCTCTCCGTTGTATTATTTACGCGAAAATGTGCACAGCTAATTAGGCTGGGCCGGAAAAAAAATTGGATTCTTTTCTCGCCATAGTGAAAAAAGGTGTAAGGTGTGTCAAAAAGCTCGCTGATTTTTTTTTATAATTTTAACACCTTTTTCACTATGACGAGAAAAGAATCAAAAAATTTTTTTTCGACCCAGCCTACTGCTAATGGTCTCATTGATGAAAATTTCTATTGTGAAGCTATTTTGAACCTGTCGACTTTACAGCGCGTGAAATGGTCGATCAACAACCTTGATTTATTTTTATATCGCCTGAGGTGTATTGCACATTATTATTAACAACGAACAAATATTTGCGAAATTATTTTGAAGCGACTAAAGTGACTAAACCAACGTTGTCAGGTGTGAAAGCTTACAGAAGATTAAAATTATAGACAATTCATCAATGGAAATTAACAGTAAAACTACCGACAATTAATATATGTATACCTATTTCTAGTTCTCATAAAATAAATCTTTATTCGTATTTTCTTAAATTTTATATTGTTAAAAAATATATATACATAATATTACACATATTCATACTACTTAGAAGTTCACTTTTTTCATGCTTAAAAATGGTAAAATTACCAAATTTAAAACCAGTCCTTAACTGGTTTGGCAGTTCTAGTGTTAAATCGCAGAATCAGGGGCAGCAGAGTGTCTGTCATTTAATTAAGGAAGAAGCAATGAGTGGCACAATTTCATTTTCCTGCGACCACACTATTTGCAATCATGCCACGTGCAAAAATCCTAAATTTCCATTATCCTTGAAAGCACGTAATTGACTCCCGGGCACCCCACTGCTGCCCGCCTTAAATCCACTTCATTAACTCTTCATTTCCTCCAAACCAACATCGACTCGCAATGTTCCCTTCAAAAGATTGATCTCGCAAAGACAACAACCCCTGCAGAGTCGATAAACACCCCCCGAGAGCCCCGAGCACAGTTCAAATTACCCCAGGGGAGCAGAAACACGCTCGAAATTACCAGCGATCGTTGATCCATCGCTTGATTAAAGAATGGAATTACATGGCCCCGTTCACCTGCACGTACACGCGGTGTCTCGTTAGATAATCGACTAGCTTTCTAAGCAAAAAAGGTCATGCACATAATGGATCTATTTCCAGCCGTTCTCGAGATAAACGGTCTTTAGTCCTGATACTTATTATGCTATATAGCTACCTATTCGCGATTCTCATTCCTCGTCCACCTTTTGACTAATCCACTGCTATTCACTTTGGGCCATGCTTGCACATTTTAAAATGCAGAATCCATCGATACTGCATTCCTGTATAGCTTGTGCAACTCCAAGGACGGTTATGTATCACCAGCTGCATCCTAAACGCGGAGATGCACGCTATTGTGAATGAAGCTACATTTGGGCCAAGTTATGCAGAAAGCTACCAAATTATCCGAAACTGAGTATTAGTTTGACGATTTTAATTGTTAAAGAAAAGTAGCATTATTTCAATAGGGTATATTTTATTTCTTGTCGTTGCGTTATAATGTTTTTAATGGGTTATTTAATAGTGAGTAGTATAATTAATATTATTTTAAATTTTCTGCAGTTTTTGTGTTGAAGCCTGAAATAAAACTATGACTTGGTAGTTTTAATAATTTTATAATATAAGAGTTGTTCGATGGGTTGATAATTTGTTGCAAAATAAAGATCACAAAATTATGGGATTCCTACCGTGTTTAACTAATTTTTTGCAATTTGCAGGTTCGTAGGTTTCTGTACCTATAACTCGGTCCATTTACTCTCAATGATATTACCGAAAGCCACAATTTTTATTACCAGCTGAAAATTCACTTTAGGTCTATCAATAGCTAATCCTTTATTCCAGAAAGAACTGGAGCAGGCCCCATTACATGACCCGGCAAATAGTCTAGAAAAGCCTGTCGATCGCCTGCCAGGATACATCCTGTATACGGGGCGAGTCTCGAACGCTCGGCCTTTGAACTTGCAAGGGTGGTTACTGTTTGTACACTCGGCCTAATACCCTGTCGAGTTGTGCACCCCAGGTTTGCGTGATTCCCGCCATCTCCTCTATTATTCACGTGCTTCACGTTCGCAAGGTAAATGCGTACATGCTCCCTGCTAGCTTCGAACGCAGTTATATCAACTCTTATATCAATAAAACGGTGGTCTCGAGGGTTGACTTTTATAAGCACCGTAGACTTCAACCCTACGTCTAAATTCCTTCGAAAAAATAAACTTTGAAAGAAGCAAAGCGTAAAATGTTTTCTTCTTCTCTTTTCTGTTGCAAATTACATCCCACCGTGACCACCCCTTGCTTTCCCTCCACTGACAGCAGCTCGGGAAGAAAATTCTTAACCCAAATAATCGACCTCGATACAGGAATTTAGAGGGGCTGACGTCAATGCCAATACCGTCGTCGCGTTGCAATTTACCAGCGAATTATGACTGGGAACCTTCTCGCCAATTAAATTAATTGAAATCGTGACCGTGTAAACAGGGAATTTTGTCGATCCGGCAAGGGCGGCCGAACCTAATTATCCCTCGCTTTTCAAGTATCAAGGTGAGCCGCATTCGACATCCCACGCCGGAACGATGGATATATAATGTCTGCGGGAAACAAGCCAGCCACCGCTCGTTAATTAATTCCGAGTATTATTGCTTGATTAACTAGTTCGCGCGTCACGTTAATTGCTGGCCCCGAGGGACGAAGTTCGCAGGGTGTTGCAATCACGAAGGATGTGCATTTTAACGGGAAACTTTCAGGTAATCGCAGTGTTTTCCACCCAAAACTCTGAGCGCGACACCGGGAAGTAGCGGAGTGAGTGACGCATCGCTACTAATAAATGTCCTGATTCCAGATTCTATCAAATTTCCAACGAACTTTACTGCAAATTGATTGCTCCGCTAATGAACGCTGAATATCGATGCGTTCGGGGAGATTATGACGGCTGACATATGTAAAACTGTACCACTGAACCGCGGCTGGAATTCAGTGATTAAGGTCAATCATTCAGCCGCGCCAAGTCGGACTGAGCGCGATAAGTCGAACATCTCGTTGCAATCGTAATTGCGCTTTCATTCGGTTAGTATAGCGAGTGGGTTTTAAAGGAGTATTACCGATCTAGCATGTGTAATCGTTCGATTTGATAGACAAAATAAAATGAATATGTGTATTTAAATTGTTTCTAATATGTAAGTTTGATATTCTCAGTAATAGTGAATAAAGAAGATTGGATTTGAAATGTCTCTGCTTTTCATCACTTGCAAGTAGTGTCCCCATTCGTTTTCACTGAGCTCACGAAAACATACGCGTCGTCGACAGTCATGACTATATCTTCCATCTCTCCCAACCCTCGCAACTTTCATCGCAGTTGTCCCGAATTAACCTTAACGCTCCTGTCGCACGCGCTGTCGACGCTTCTATTCAAATGAGCTTCAACCCCTGCGTAAAAGAGACAAAGAAGTGTCCCCAGCGCAGCGGGTCATAACTCACAACACTTTATCACTGCCAAACATCAACAGAAAGAGTCTTGATACTTCTCCAAAATGACCACCACGATCTACCATCATTGTCTCGTCAACACTTAATAGGTTGATCCCGTAAATAAATAAATAATTAAATAGAACTAAAAGGATTAAGAAAGAAAGCAATTCTGAAAGTTACCTCGCAGATGCATCACGCTGAAGCCTCTACCGTCCCTCGTGTCTCAGGGCCCATGTGCCCGAAGCCACACTTCCCAACAGAGAGTTCTTTTGGCGCGGAAAAAAAACGGGAAAAAAAAGAGAATAATGTGATTTCGAGGGAGCACGGGCACAGGAAGGAGACCAACAGATGTGGAGGCGATGAACGCGATAAGCTGATCGTAGGCCGGCTGTGACGAGTGGGCTCGCGAGGCAGAAGCGGAGGAAGAGCGCGGGTCCGCAACACGCCGCGCTCGATGGCCAAACAGCAACTGACTGAACTCTGTCGCAGTGTGAGCGCGGGCCGCGTTCACGGGTCGATCGAACACGTTCTGCGCCTCTACTCGGCACCGGCGGCAAAGGCAGCCCCGACGGCCGCAACGCACCGGTGCAGCCGATGCACCTGCAACCACCGGGGCTCCTCTTCGCCTCCCTGACGAGACCCGTCCTACACGCGCGCCAAACACACCGCTGCGCAGCGAGCTTCGAAACAGGGCAACAGGAACCCTCTGCAATAACTACGCGAGATCCATGCATCGAATGGGAACGAAAAAGGGAGCGCAAACGTTTGCACGGAAACGTTTACTTTTCCGATTGGAGGAGCTGGGGGAATCTGTACGTGTATCTACTTGGTGCGGGGTGTAGAAATTGTGTATGTAGATATTTTGTGTAGCTGGCTTATACTAAATTTTAAGTGATGGCAAGGAATTTATTTATTTATTTATTTAAAGAGTAGCACTACTGTGACTGCCGGAAGCGTCAGCCTTTTTTAAGATTTTTTCGGGATTAATTTACTGTTTTTACAATGTCATAAGATGTCTTTTAGTGTACATAATAACTGAAACTTGTATTTTATTTTCTTGAAAGTAGACAAACAGTTCGAGAAAGTAGAAAGGGGATTCTAAAACCCCCAAGCTATGTAAAAAAATTTACATTGGTTATTTATTCTACCCACAGACCTCCTCTCTGGTGTCGACAAATAATTACACTTCGAACATCTCGTTCCTCTAAGAATGCTACCATTGCTACAAAGTTCTGATGTGACAAGAAAACCCCCGTTCCGATATCAGAATACCTTTCCCAGCTCCATGTTTCACGTTTTACAGACGACAGGAAGGAATTCTGTTACATTGCAGAGTAGAAGGGGGATAAATCAAAATTGATTGAAAATGGAGTTGCTCTGTTCTCGCTTCGGGTCCCTCGATTAGTTTCATTTCGACTCGAGCTTCGACGGAGAGAAGAATGCGACCAGTGTTCGCCAGTTCCTGTCTAGAATTGAAATAAGCTCTTTCGAGAAACGGGGTATGTCGATGGCGGTACACTTTCAACAATTCCTTCGTTCGGTGACATAAGTGGATTTCGAATTCAACTGTATTACGGTGGCTTAGTGCACAAATATTGTTAGTCCACTTTCAGCGTTTTTGAGACAAAAAACAGGTTTAAACGTGCAATGGTATATAAGATTCAGGGAAAAACAATGAACAAGAATATTATTTTTCACAAATTTATGAAGCAGGTATAAATGTGATTTTTATACAGCATAAAGACACACTCAAGAATTATTTGTTGCATATAAAAATTCAAATGTCATAAAAAATGGACATAGAATATTATTTTGTGCACTAAACTATCGAGATGTAAGCACGCTTCCAAGACAAACGAGTTCAAAAAATCCTACCATGTAAGATTAGCACGATGCCTGCAAATTTACACTGGATTTATTACTAGCAATTTATATTATTCTTTACGACCACACTTAATCTATGCACAGATATGTATGATACTTAATCTGCTACGCCAAGATTTCAACATGAGCGTTTCCGTATTCTTTCCCCACTTTTACAGAACCGTAGTCAGTAGCTACCTTAATTAGCTTAGGCTATTAACACAGGAGGTTTCTGAAATTAGGAATTAAAATGCAGAACGTACCTTGCTGTGGTTTTTCCTCGGAACTGCATAATTTCTTCCCTGCATTGTCCCGTTTATACATATACAATGTAAAACAAACAATCCAATGTATTGACGTCAAATATTGAAAACGAAAATAACATCTGGTCCATTCCACAGTGGCTAAATACAAGGTGTTTAGCAACAGATATTGCAGATATTTTTTAATTATTAATGTTCCAAACTTCAAGTCAAGACGCCTGGAGAATGGCAATCTGGTGATCTGCGGCGCGCGATGAGTAAGACAGTAAGGGCGTGCACGAATAACGAAAAACAGAGCCTCTAAGTACTTCGTCACTCTTAATTTTCGTCCTATTTTGTCACGCACCATCATTTGCTACTCTGTCGCCAAACACCCTGTATATGAATTCACCTTTTGCACACCTCTACTGTTAAAAGTGCTATTCAAGTCTTTTCTTTTCTTTCTCCACTTTTTCGCTTTCTTATATGTTTTCTCTTGTAAAGTGTGTTGTGCAATATAGAATTATTATTATTATTATAATTATTATTATTATTATTATTATTATTATTATTATTATTATTATTATTATTGTTATTATTATTATTATTATTATTATTATCCTCTGGTTTCGCGACAGCTTTGGAAGCGGATGCGCGGCGATATGTTTAATGAATATTGACGACACGATATTTGGAGCCGAGAGGGGATGCATTGTAACTATTTCAATCGACGGTGGCTAACCAGCGGCGACAGTAATAATTTAATATCGCTGCTCGCAGGCTTTCAAGGGTCACACACCCATATACGCGCATGTATTGTGAAATATTAGCCAGCTGACCGGAAACGTACCGATTTTTCATGCCAAGCTGTCTCTATTTAATCTACATATCGCAATTGCAAGCTGGAGTATGACAGAAACGTTTGAAAGAGAGATGAATTTTTAAAGTATGTAAAATTCTTAAAAATTTTGAAGCATCGAAAATTCGTACTCAATCTTTTCTGTGAAAGTATGCTTGCCACGAAAAATCTTGCGATTAAGTAAGTAGATAAGAATCTTGTGTGTAATACAGACAGTTTATTATTATTATTATTATTATTATTATTAATTTTTTTTATTATTATTATTCACAACAGTTGGGAGCAAGCTTGCCATTTCTACTTTTGATAACAAAACGCCTCGCACACGTAGCAATATCGACATCAGAAATATTGTATGGTGTACTCACGGCTGTCAAGAAGACCATCCCATCCCGTTTGCAAAACACGGAAGTTTAGCTCGCCCCGACAATATCGATAAGGGACCAATTGTTGTGCCAATCGTCGTAGAGGCAAATTCAAAAGCGTAAGGTGAAAGGTGCTGCGGATGCTAGGTATCTCATACGCACGGATGACAGATGCCGCAGAATGTCAGGCCGGCCGCGGCAGGTGGAAGCTTGCCAATTCGGGGCGAGATTGCCGCAAAGGTTTAAGATCCGCGCGACTGCCTCGGCGAAGAAGTTCCAGGATGGAGATGACCCTCGAAACGTGATCCTCCCTTTATTGCTTTCTAATATCATCGCGTCGAGATGTTTGCCTCCGTCCGCGACGCTTGACTTGTGGAGGAGCGGAGGAGTCTTCTGGTTTTTGTAATGGCGCGTCCACCTTTCGAATTTATATATTTATTTATTTATGGAACGAGCTCATTAAGAACAGAAAATAGGAAAAACCGAACAAATAATTGGGCCTAGTTGTGCAGAAAGCTACCAACCCTCAATGATCTGAAATTGAGTTTTAATTTGAAGATTTAAATTGCTAATGAAATGTAGATTTAATTCTATTGGGTATATTTTTTTTCTTGTTATTCTGCTACAATGTATTTTAATGGGTTATTCAATAGTGACTAGTATGATTAATATTATTTTAAATTTTCTATAGCTCTTGTTTTTCAACTCTAAAATGAAACTATGACTTGATAGTTTTAGTAATTGTACCTATAACGTATGAGTTGTGAATTTTTTGGAAAATAAGGATTATAAAATGATGGGATTCGTACTGCGTTTAACAAATTTCCTGTCATTTTGAGGATTGACTGTCCCCTATGAGCAGCTTCTCGTAACAATTGAATGGACGTCGAGACTCGAAGCCCAGCTGAAAATGAACCGATTACAGATGATTTGAAGCGAGATGAGAAGCGAAATCGAGAGAGAAAACAAAGGGCATATCCAGTGCCTACACTTTCGGCGGAGCTACAATGCGCGGGAGGTGAGATGTCCAGAATCGCTTTAAAACAAAGCGGCGGAGCAACCGGGCGTCCCAATCGGCTTGCAGGAACAAAAGCGTTCTCGGGGAAAATAACGCTCAGCGTTTCAACGTGGAATGGAAATTCTGATGGTCCCATCATTTCTTACGCCCTCCGCTCGGTTGAGCGTCTCGCGCGGAGGACATCTATCTCCACGCTCGTCTTCCGGGCAATAACGTTTCGAGGAATCCGGGAACGCCCGGGGGAGGCTGGAAGCCCTCGTAACGTCCGACGGTGAAGGGTGTCCAGGGGCTAGTTGCATCGGCAAAAAGTTTCAAAGACCCAAGGACGTCGATCTTGTGGACCTCGAGGCGGGACAAATGCGCGGGCACACGGAATGCGTTAAGCTTGGCACGGGGGACAAGAGGAATGGAAACAGCGCAATAAACGCTCACCGAAAGGATCGCCCGGCGAGAGAAGAAGTACACGCGAAACAGGGAAATGCTTTCTTCGAATAATAATTATTGAGTATGGTAGCTGTAAATACTCAGGGTTGCCTCACTGCCTGGTACAGCTGGGCATTTCGCTCCCGTATTTTGCACGAGGATGCCTCGCGAGGCTGTGCGAGATCGTTACAACTACGTATCCGAAAACTTTTAATTACACCTGGCAATGTCGAAGCTGGCGTAGCGCGCAGAACGGCAACGATGGAAACGCGGATTTATTTAGATAGAGACAAAGTAATTAATGGTCGGTGCAGAAAACCGATCGCAAGTGGGGGGTTCCGCTACCGTTCGACGGTAGAGCGCAGAGAGCTGTACACCCCTCTTGCTCTGTCGAAGAGGAAAGCGCGTCATCGGCATCGCCATAGCAACGAGTAGGTCGTGTTCTTTTTCAAACAAGCCTTGAGGAGCGGTGGACGAGCGAAAAGCTTCTTCGACTTTAGAGAGACTAATTAACGGAATTCTGCTCGTTAGTTAAACGGCACAGCCTTCCCCACCAGCGAGATGAACGGCCTGACGCTGCAAGGGAACTCAGATCGAGTTTCCCACAATCTGCGGGAAAAGGTGAGGAAAACGCTTGCTCCACGTGCTTTCGTCTCGGGATTCTGAATCGACCGCCGTCGCAAACACGCGATTCCCGATAGTTCTAATGCTTAGCTAAGCATCCTTCTCAGTTAGAAAAATGTAGACGAATGTGCAGTAACTCGGAACTGACTTGTTTCCTAAACAACCCAAGTCGCGACCCACAGGTTGTAAATCCCTGGATTAAGGTGACCATTCGTCCCCGGAATTGGTGTGTCCGCAATTCTCTAATTAAAGTAATCATTTGTCCCCAATTTTCAGCAATAGTCCCCGATTCTGTATTTCTTCTTTAACGTTACAAAATAATCGATATGAAACCGAAGCCACGAGTTTGCTATTAAAATTCTACTAATTTAGTAACAGTATATCCGAGTTTACGAGGTGGGCCCTAAAAAACAAATATTTCATCTCCCCGGAAACTCCAAGAAAAAAATGGTCGCCTTAGCTTTGATACGTATTATTCTGTTCAATTGTAGTATTTTCAATCTTTCTAATCGTCCTTGTTTCGCGTCGCGATCGCCGCAACAGAAAAATCTTCCACCTTTCCAACGGAAATTACAATATTCCCGACTCCTACAATTTTCCCTTCACCTTCGCACTACGCACTAGGTATGTCCGCGAATTTAATCCCGAACGCGTTAACTTTTACGCAGGCGGAGAAGAATATTCGAGAACGGCGTCAACACCTTCTCTACCTCATAGCGAGCTATCTGGAAGATCATGGGTGAGCATTGTTATTGAATTTCATTTTAATCGAGTAGTTAAATGCAATAGTCCCTCTATCTAGAACGATCTTCAAAAAATTAACGCACGATTTGAAATTCTCGTGTTAATTCTGAAATAAATTTGATTTATCACAAATGGATGACAATTGATTGGCAAGAATTTACGATTTTTCAGGAATAAAATATAAACTGAAGGAAGTAATCTGTTTACAGATTCACGAAGTCTTCCGACGCCCTTTCGGCAGAAGCCCAGCTACGGGAAGACGTCCGAGTCTGCGATAACGTCGACTTGGAAATGATCCTCATGGATTTCGATGCTTATTATCACCTAAGATTCAACAAATATCCCACTCTTTGTAAGATTACAATGTAAGCCAGTGTCTATTTAAATTACGAAATTTGTAAAATACTAGTTGAACGACAATAGACTCCTTTGCAACAGTAAGCTCCACACGCTTTACTGGCGGTTTATATATCCGCTATACTCTATAGGGTCGTTTTTAAATTTCGTAAGGCTTTTTGAGCGGGAAGGGGGTCGCGCATTTCTTACGTTTTCTTATAACGGGGAAGACTGAGTCAGGGACCAATTTTACCTTATATCATTTTAACCTAATTTTCATTAAGAGTAGGCTAAAAAATGATGTTTCGTCGCACGCACAAAACCGAGTTGAATAATGATATACGCGTTTAAAAGAATTTTAATAACTGAAAAAATGCAATATAAAAAATATTAGTAAGGAAGGAGGGGTAGAGGGGTGGAATATATAGAATCTTACAAAAGATTTTAAGAAACCGACAAAATTACACTTACGTAATTAAAAAATGGCCTCTATACAGGGAGAAAGTAATCTAGTTGTCCCGTAAAAATAATACACTACTGTCACTCACATCCAACTGATTATGGAAGGTCCTTTCAAGGTCACATCGTGTCTGAATAGTTACATTATTTGTTTAAATGCGTGTACCTCGGATGCAGCAATAATCAATTTGCAGATTAAACTTCTGCTCGAAGTATACGAATTAAAAAGCCCTGCCCACTCGCAGAAACCCATCCAGATACGATACCCGTCGCCTCTATTCCAATGCTAATCGTGTTTCCCGGAAACCAGCAAACGTTATCTACGAATTTACTCGTTCGAATTGGATGAAGTGTACGCGGGTTTATCGATGTTTCGAATGTTACAGAGGAAGCAAGAAGAGCGCCAAGGCGCAGGGTAAACAAGAGAGCAGGAACGCGAGCAGATGCGATCTGGAAACTAAGGGAACCGATCAGCAGATAAATAATTTCGTTCCACAGGACATCAGTCTCGCGATGACGGTGATGCCGATTTTCGGAAACGGCGACCAAGCTTCTACGAAGGAGGCGCCTGAACGATCCACGTGCTCGAATATAACGAAGGCCATCAAGGACCTCTATCCCGAGGACGCGGAGCTGCAGGGCATAGCCAAACAGATCTCGAAAGTAAGCCCAAAGGAAGTTTT
Source organism: Andrena minutula (assembly GCA_929113495.1). Lineage (NCBI taxonomy): Eukaryota > Metazoa > Arthropoda > Insecta > Hymenoptera > Andrenidae > Andrena > Andrena minutula. The sequence continues at coordinate 784,469 of OV815993.1, forward strand.
CAAAAAAGAGTTCATTCGTAGAGTCGATTCTAAAGCGTGTGTTCACTTAGGAAATTATACTGACAAATTTGAACGTTACCTGGGACGATGTGAAAGGCCTCGAAGAGGGAAAACAATTCATATACGACGCCCTTGTGTACCCCATGAAGTACCCGATTTTCTTCCGTGAAAAATTTAGCCCTTGGAAGGGCATCTTACTGTACGGGCCACCTGGCACAGGTCAGATACAACGCACCCGTATTACGTTCACGTTTATAATGTAAGGCGACCATTCGTCCCCGGAATTTTTGTCCCCAATTCTAAATTTCAGCTAATCATTTGTCGCTGAATATGTATACATTTTTTAAACCGGAATTTTAAATTTGATTAAACTGTCACGGTTAAAATTGGAAAATGGTCGATATGAAACCGAGGCCACGCGTTTGCTATTAAAATTCTACTAACTTGGCAAGAATGTAACAGTGAAAAAAAAACATATATCTCTCATACCCCCGGAATGCCCGCGAAAAGAATGAACACCTTATTTTAATGTGAGGAATAAACGATGAATAAGGGACTCGATAAACAGGTAAGACAATGCTGGCGAAGGCGGTCGCGACGGAATGCCACTACACGTTCTTCAACATAACAGCCAGCTCGTTGGTCAGTAAATGGCGAGGGGACTCTGAGAAGTACATTCGCGTAAGTTGATTGGTACCTGTTACTGTACCGTTGAATTTCTCATCGTTACACGCCATTCAATTGGATAGGTACTTTTTGATCTTGCCTACGCTCAATCGCCTACCATTATCTTCATCGACGAGATAGACTGGATAGCCACGGACATGGAGGATAACTCGTTATCCGAACCCGCGAGAAGATTTAGAGCGGAACTGCTTTCCAGGCTAGATGGAATATTATCCAGTGAGAACACTAATGTCGTGCTGTTGGCTGCTACTAACGTCCCTTGGTGAGTGCCGTACACTAGTAATTCAAATTCACGGAAGAGGTTTCTGATTGAACTTCTTCTGACGAATCTAAAGCGATGAATAAATACGTGGGGGGAAATTTAAGGGCTGACTTTAGACCTGAAAATCAAGGATAACGAATTTACGTTTGAGCCTTCGTTTTGTAATTATTAATGTTTAAGCGAGGTGAGGAAGGCCTGAAAAATGGCAATTCGGCGATCAGCGGCGCGTGTTACGTTGGTCAGTAGGGAAGGTTGCGTGCGCTCTCCTCACTCGGTATTTTTCAGCATTAATTACAAGAAACACAAACCTCCACCGCAGTTTCGTTACTCTTAATTTATCGTATTATTTTGTCACGCAGCATCGCCCATTTCATTTTCTGCCATTTGTTACCGAGTATCCGCTATGAAAAAGAGCCAAATCCGTGAATCGTTTGGTCAATTTATTTCTGTGTGTTCGAGTATATTTGTCCTAGAACCACTTAAAGCTGTATACTTTTGGTACCAGGAACATAGATTCAGCTTTATTGAGACGTCTGGAGAGACATATTTATGTACCGATACCTGACGAAGAAACTCGACAAGATATATTGTCGCATTATGTTTCTCCGGAGATGGAAGAAACGGAAGAATATGCTAACCTAGTTGCACAAATGCATGGCTTTTCTGGCGCTGAGATAAAGTTGGTTTGCAAACAAGCATGGATATCGCAATCGAAGCCTACTTGGCAGCGAATCGAGAATAAAGAGATAACCGTAGTGGATTTGGCATACCATATAAATGACATCAAGCACTTGTTTGCGGCGCTGAAATTAGTTAAACCTACACCCAATGATATTATTCAAAAATACGAAGACTTTCATCAATCCGTAATCGGCGACACGTAAACAATATATGATGAAAAATTCTCTTATAAGTTACATCGCGAGATACTTAATAAATACTTTTCGTCTTATACGCTACCCACAATAAATGAAACACTCGTCATTTTTCATTCTATTACTATCGCACTGTTTTACAAAATTGTATTTCAAATAAAAAACATTTATACAGTCAACAGTTTCTCCTTTTCTCCTGATTAGTCCTCGCTTGCTTCAAACCATGATAGTAACCTGTAAAAATTTAACAGTCAGTTAAAAGTCTACTTAACACGTTAAGCGCGACGTCAGCCCATGGGGGTTGACGGTGATCTTTCCGTTCAAGCGGCGTCAGCCCCTGGAGGCTGACAGTGCGATGTGTGTTATATAACTACTATAACTATGATTACTGTTATATTTTGTATCTACTTTGTAACCGAACATTTTGCGGAGTCACCGCCGCTATTTGCAGCCTGAACGGAAAGCTGAGCAAAAGTGGCTCCGCGCTCAACGTGTTAAAGGCCGTCGCGTACTTTTCGGTGAACCGAAGAGATTAATAATAATTAAATAATTGTTCATAAACTTTCTCTTCGCTAAGTACCTGTATGAAAACCACTAATGTACCATGACATTAGCATACTCGAAAGTGCATCTGCATCGTTGTCTGGAAGGCTGCAACAGTTTTTCATTAGCATTTCATATTTCTCGTCCGATTAAAATAGAAAATGATTGATTAGTACAGAATCATGCAAATCTAATGCTTACTTAGCCATCAATTGCGGCGGCAAGGGAGGCGCAGGCGGCATCATATCTACCATAGAATTGAAAGATGGTCCCGGCACAAAGCGATGCTTGTACGCTTTTGTTTCCTCCGATTCGAAATCCATTTTCTCTCCATTGTATCTTCTTGAGTTCACGCTTGTCTCATTGGCTTCTGCATTTTCTTCGTTAAGTTTCTCACCTAGGGAATCCTTGTGCTGAGCTATCTGACTCTGCAAGCCTTCCGATTCTAAAAGAGAACTCAACTCCACCTTCTCCGTATTACCGTACCCTGAAATCATCGAAATATACATAGTCGCTTTAAAATTTATAGAACACTGTACGCAACTTAATTCCGCTTGTTAATCTTGGATGGCAGTTTATTCAACAGCATTACCTACAAATTTTACGATACAAGTCCCTCTGTTCTCATAAACTTTCGACACTATTGCCTCGTAAATTTCTCCATCCTCCGAGTATACCGCACGGCAAGGTGCTCCTACGATCCACTTCTATACAGATAAAGTACACGTGCGATTTAATATTGTAATCGATAAGACAGACGGAAGTTTTGAAACTTTTAAGTTGACAGTTGAAAGTTGTCTTATACGGAACACCTAATACTGTTGTACAATCATGACCTTATAAGGCTTGTTTGTATGTTGAGGCTGTTTAAAATTCTGCGACTTCTGTTTGGTTTCAGGAGCGTCCACTTCCATGCCCATCCGTTTGGCGACTTCCTCTTTCGCTAGGTTCACTGCTTTATCGTACGCTTGTATCAGTGCACGATCGTCCCAAACATCTTCAATATCTGCTTTCGCATCCTTATAAAAACATATGCATATGGTGGAATGTATGTGAGTGTTTCAAATGCTTGTTTTTATAAAGAAGGCCATTGATTTTCACAAATCACTGCAAATATCGCTAATTAACATAAGTTTCGAGAAAAACTCGTACATTCAGCAAAGAGATGTTTTGGGGTAACGGAACATAACCTCAACTAAAAATAATACGAAGACGAACATACATTTCCATTTCCTCGGACAAACAGGACGTTGTCATCAGCCATTTTCTCCAAATAATATTAATGAAATGTCAAAGTTCCCTTAAAAAATTTAATTCGTTGCATCCTTCGTATACAACTGTATATAAACAATGGCAGCACCACACCGTTGCCAACCACCGCGTATTTAATTTACTATGCAACTTTACAAAACAATTCTATTACTTTCAGAGGGAAAAGGGAAAAGCTAGAGGATTGCTACATTGCCTAACGCTGGTAGCCCTCTCGTAGTAGATTCGAAAAGCCTTTTCGCAGGCTCGTGGCACGTGCGGTACACGTCACATGGATTACAGACGGTTTCATAACCTATCATGCAAGGAAACGTAACAGCAACGCTTTATAAGGATGTTGTGAAAGTTCAGTAGGAAACGCGCATTCGCTCGTTATCGTTCGCGGTGTTCAGCTAGACGTATGATATTTTGACAGTGGAATGGCGCTAATAAACAGGTTGCAAAGGTTATCGAGATCGATCCTCAGCGTCGCTTCGAATTGTTCAAAATATAAAAGCGACACTCCGTTGCCTCTTTTGCAGGCGGCAAGAGCAGCCTCGACCACTCAACCACTTTCGGAGAAACAGGAGTAAGTTTTTCACCTTCTTTCACATTTCTTTTCATACAGTGCCTTTCACAGAATTAAAAATAATGGAGAAATATTCGAATCAAGTAGATGCGCCAACAGTTAAAATTTTCCGTACACTCTGCCGAGTAATTGACGTGAAAACTATAAATAAAATGACAGTGAAAGTGACCTTATATAGATACAATAAACGTCACGGAAATTTTAGGAAAATCTTTTGAAACGTACTAGAAATGAGCGGTCTAATCGTTTTGGCTTGCAAAGCAATATAGTTTTACTGTGTTAAAATAATTTAAGGAAATGACAAGTATCTAAAGCAAGGTGTGACTGCTTATTTTCAGGGTGAATATAACGTTCATCACAGCAAGTGGAGAAAGAATCAAAGCAAAAGGAAAAGTTGGAGATACTATTTTAGATATTGTAGTAAATAATGAGATTGACTTAGATGGATATGGTATGTATATAAAACTTCTTGTTTTTTTATGATACGGAGGAGAACAATACAAATTCTTAAGGCTGGCTCTCACTACGCCTCGCCTAGCCTTGCCTTGGCTCGTTTTATTCTTCCTATGCTATTTTTATACTATTTTTTTTTATTATCCCATTAAAATTATCTCGATACCAGTACTGAACATTTTTAGTCTTCTACCCACTACACACCTTCGTTAATAAAGTAACGCGTAATCAACATTTTGGAATTTATATAGGTGCCTGTGAAGGAACGCTAACTTGCAGCACATGCCACTTGATATTCGCAAAAGAAATCTATGATGCGCTTCCTGATAAACCAACAGACGAAGAGTTGGATATGCTGGATTTAGCGTACGAGTTGACGGACACGTGAGTTGAAAATAATTAAGTCATTTCTTTCAGTATCTCCCCTGCAGAGCGAATATAATATATTATTTTATTTCGTTTCTGTCGAGTAGCTTTATCAGAAACTGAATATTTCCAACTTTGCTCCGCACAGAATCTAAATCTGTTCCTCTGTCGAAATTCATGAAAGTAAGATCAGCTGAATACATTTTCACACCTATCTCTTCAGAAATTTACATCCATTCGAACCAAATGCTAAACGCGTTAGCCCATTCGTAATAGCGAATTTCATGTTTTGTTATTACCGTGATATTATCGCTTGCAGGTCACGCCTAGGTTGTCAAATAGTAATGACTACAAAATTAGATGGAATTGAAGTAAGAGTGCCAGCGACGATTAACGATGCAAGGGCATAACCATGCTCTACGAACCTGTACGATCATAGCGATGTAATTGTTGGGATGAAAAATAATACACTAAACAATTTTATTCTCCGACGTAGGGCTAATGTACATTGTAAAATATCCACAATATTTTTTACGTAGTAGTAAGATGTATGCAGCTATTCATATATGTATATTGCCACTATGGTATAAAAGTTGTACAAATACGGATAGACTAGAGTGTTTATCATGCAATACATACTGAAAAGTTGAAGTCAAAGTATGAGTCATATGTTTTTTCATATGCATAACAGGTATAGCATATCGATCATAAAATTACTTTGTGATTTCCTTACAAAGTGCAGTTTTTCACGTACGTACTTGCGTACTGAATTTCAACAGTTGTAAATAAAATAATTCTTAAGACGAACTTGTTAAAAGTCATTTGAAATATCAAGCAATAACGAACTCGCAATTAAATCGATTTCTAAAATTAAATAGAGAACGCAGACTGGTGACTAAAAATTGAATGAGATTATGAGACTCTGTTACTCTGTACCATAACTGCAATTAAGATTCAATCAGAGTGCACGAATCTTGTTTATTCAAATCGTTTACATTTTCGATTAACATGTTTAAATTGAACAAGGAATTAAACATTTTTAAACTGAAACATTCTTTTTATTTACTTCCTCCGCTTAAGATTCTCAACTACATTGAAATACGACGCCTATATCTCTCGCAGATTTTACACTTTACAAAGCCTATTAAATACTTGGTCGAACTTCGATCGTCGTTAAATGATCAGAATAATTTATTTTTTTCCCCCTTAACTAGGTACATACCGAATACATTTATTAAATTGGTATTTCATAAGTACCAGCACATAAAGCTAAAACACTTTTTGTACTATGCATGTTATACATGGACCCAACAAATAATTTAACTCATTGTATTGTCGCGTGTTACGTGTAAAATGTCCTCTATTGTTACACTACTTACAAAGTCGGTATAAAGTATACATTACGGTGTTATGAAATGTACATTTCACTCGCTTACCCTGCCCAGTTCGAATATAACTTAGAACGTAAGTAATACATCTGTATATTCTGTATCCCTTATCTTTTTTTTATATAATATGTACATGTACATTAACCCGACCACTATAAACGTCAACTTAACAATGTACTTTAAGCAACAAACTAATAAGAGGTTGTGAAATTTTCTCCTTGCATATACTTCATTGAACAAGTCGACTCGTTCGATGATGATTAAGTGATCGTAGTTACGAAGCTAAGTACTCTCGACCCTGTCCATATAAGTACAGCTGTAGTTAAAGTAAATATTTTATCGAGTAATAATTTTCTAAACTCTTATATCATAGCCAAAGGGAATCTGTTGAAAAAGTGATTTGGAATATCGAAGTGGAGAAATTGGTTGCTTTTTATATGGACCCAAGAGGCAAACGGTACTTTTCTCGTCAGTTGAATAACCCTAAGCATTTACGTTTAAACTCGTATCGGTCTCGGACTCAATAACTGCAACTACCGAAGGTGATTAAGCTATAGCCTGCACGAAAAGGAACACACACATAAGTATAAACACCTAAATAGAAGAAACCAAGGCAGATTTACACTTGACATAAATCTATTGCAGTTGAAATCTGAAATTATGAAGGCACGCAATGAAACGTAAATAAAGAATTCCCTCGTCTATTGAATTGCGTTCTGTTCTGCTTTCGATACCCTTAGGGCGAGTGCCACTTACACCCGAATCGGCCGCGCGGTCCCGATATGTAATCACGGGCGATTTGGACGTAAGTGGAACGCGCCCTTAATTACTTTTGCCTGTTAACGATTCGGCCTCCTATATTTTCAGACTTGCGCTCAACATTAAACTTCTAACAGATACGCTACGAAGAACTTGTAATCGCATGATGGTGCGACAGTCAAAATCCGAAAATCTTATTCTTTCGTGAAAGCGAAAGTAACCTAGGACTAGAGGTTTCGCATGATTAATAATAATAATAATAATAAAAATAATAAAAAATGGCAAGATCCATGAGGGTATAAGTTAGTCGTTTCGTTTTCAGAAATAATACGTTTTGTTTTTCGGGGCAATGTCATTCGACGAGCAATCTCGATGTTTTTAAGTGTCTCTCTTTTTTACATAAATACGTACACAACTTCTTTTCATCCGGCTTCATAACAGAGGCTCGATTTTCTTCGAGTGTACAAGAAATTGTTTATTCGATTCGTCTTCCTAACACGGGAGGCATTTCTAAACATTCAAACACTGAATGCCAACAGTCCCCAAATCAACACGAAACAGCAGACGTTCGCAACAACAGGCACCAAGAACTGAGATTTTGTAAGCCTTGCATAAACTCTGCACCCAATTACCATCAGCCCTAGATTTAGATAAATATAAATAAGTTCTTGGAACACTAGCAGCTGTAGCATCGCCATGGTCTCTCTCAAAAGTAATAGAGAACTGACGGTGACTTCAATTAACACTGATCAGTACTAAATCAAGATAACAAGGTCTTAAGGACTCTTGCAAGCTATCTGCCAAGTTTTACATTAGCAGAAACTCTAATACCCACAGCTTCGTTGAGACTTAAATCAGAACCAAAGCAAAACAGAAACCTTCCGCGATCTACCAGCCACGAGTAAAATAATTAACCCTGGATTAGGCCCGAAGTGATCCAAACGCAGTGGCGCAGGGGAGCAGGCCTTGGCTCCTCAAAAGAGGGGCTTTGTAAAGAAAAAAGAACTCTAGATTTTATTGTTTAAATTTTCATCGTCACCCAATGAAAAATATTTTTATCCTTTCAATTCCCTCCCCTCAAGATTAAATCCAGAGCGCGCTACTGGCCAAATGAATCGAAAAATCTGAGTAAATGCCCTGTAATGATCGCGAGAAACTGCTGCTGCCCACGGCAGGCCTAGACCAACGTGGAAAGCTCGTGGGGACTGTTGGTGGTGGCCGCGCTGCTGAGGTCCAGCGTAGCCGCTGGTAGACCGGGGCTGACGCTGCCGCTGGCTTCTCGGGGTAGATGCTGCGACCTGTTCAGCTTGTTTCCTGGGCTCGGCGGCGACCTGTCCCCCGGCGTGTCCGGCGGCGTGACGATGTTCCTGTGACTGCTGACGTTCAGGTGATTGTGCGTGGCTGTGATCGGGGCGGGGGACGAGAGCAAGAGGGGCGGGGACATGGACACGTGCCGGTGGTGGTGGTGGTGGTGATAGTACTGGGCCGCCCGGCCGTGCGCTCCGTGGCCGGCGTTCGGCTGGTTGGCCGGGGGACCGAGTTTCGTGGCGCAGCCAGCGTGGTGCATCGCCAACGGGGCGCGATGCTGCTGCTGCTGCTGGTGCTGCAGATGCGGCTGGCCCTGGTGTTGCTGCAGCTGCTGCTGCCTCTGCATCTGCACCGCCGCCTCGCACTGCTCGCGCGCCAACGCCTTCACGGCGTTCGTCTTCTCCTGCGAACAACAAGCGCAACCGGCCACCTTTCAGCTTCGCGGCTGGTCCTGGGAAACGCGATCGGCTCGGCTCGGCCCGGCGAGTAACGGGCCGCGGTGGGCTCGCGATGGGAATTAGAAGGTGCTTACGGTAAACGCGATATCGATGGGAATGCCGCGCGCTCCACGCTGTTCACGTAAACGACTTAATCGGGGCTTTTAAACGCGTCCTCCCCCGCCGCACACACACCTGCCGCCTAATGACACCTTCCGGGGCTACCTCCGCGAGTCACCACGACGATGTCCCGCGGGCACGTGAAGCAAAGGGACCGTTATGTGGGTGTAATTAATGAGTAACATCGATACTAGGTTTCGCCGTAGATATTCAATTTCATTGGGAAGTGTTCTCGGTGCGGGTGACGAAATTTTGAGAGGCGATTAAACAGGGTAGCGGTGCCCTACATCTCATCACTAATGTCACCGATGCTTTCAAAGGGAGGTATATATAAAGATCGTTAAATCCGTGCGAGTATGATACCTCTGAGGGTCCACAAGTCGATTTATCATTCCTTCCTGGACAATCTACTGCCGGGTCAATCGCATGGCAGTTTGCAAACACTCGAAAATAGACCGGCGAGCGAAAATACGCGCTGCTATTTATAAAATCCCGTTTCTGCGTGCGGGAACGCCGCTCGAATGCAGCGGGTCGCATAAATAAGCGATCTCGGTAATATTGACCGTCCGATATGCTAATAAAGTCGCGAGCGCGATTCCGCGAGATATTGCTTTCGGCGAAATTATGCGAGCGCGAGCGGGTCTTCGGCGTGACTCACGGGCAGCTCGCGAGCCCGTGCCTTATCCCAGCTTCAACCACAAAATAATCGAGGCGTTCAGAGCAAAAAGGGACTAACCCACATTGAAAAAAAAGGAATTTTTCCTATTTTATGTGATTAGTACAGCCTATTAGAATTCATTATTGCGACCAACTCAATTTCGCAAAAAATGTGGATTAGTCCATTTTTACTCTCAATGCCTCAATTAGTCACGCCAATTTACTAACAAGTTAGACGCTGATACAAGTACTTAGTTTTTGCACATGTTATGTAATCTGGGAATAGTGCAGAGAAATGAAGACGATTAATAATGGCACCTAATAACTTTGCTTACCCTCTGCCACACGAAGACGTTGTGGACCATTGCGCACCCACAAAACACGATGCCAAGGCCTATGAAAACCGACGTGACGATCGCCGGTGTCGAGTGAAACTGGATGAACGTGTACAATATCATACCTGAAAGCCATTATTTAACGGATCACGGCGCGTTCTTAATAGGAGAAAGAAGAATTAGCGTGTACACGTGTCGTTAGCTCGGATAAAAACAGTTTCGTTGCGAGAAAGTAACGCTGATATTGTAGAACAGTTTATTAGGATACATGCTCCATCTTCGAGCTAGGAATGATAATTGAATTAATTCTGGACCGATTCATTCGTTGGTCTTAATAATATGAAGGAGACTAAGAGATATTAAATGAGATTGAACCTTGTAGGCGATTTACACTGATTTATATCGAACAAACGAGACGAGACACGATCTGTAGCCAGAGCACACGCTTCTTACCAGTTAAAAAGACAGGAATGCTAATGAAAAAGCCTCCGACAGCGCATATACGGCTGATGGACGATTTTTGCAGGTACTTGTTACTCCTGAAACAAAGAAAAATCGAAGGGAAAGTGAGTTTCGCGGTTCCACGATAATTGAACGAGTTGTGGAGGAACGAGTTTCCCGTGCTATCGGCCCTGTCACATCCCAAATATTCTTTGTAGACACACTTTGACGGATTCCAGACACGGTTGGTCCGACGAGAGGTATTTGCCAAACGCATCCATCGAAAACGCTCGCTTTTTGGGAGAAACGAGATTGCACTGCACAGGCTGAATATTTTAATATTCTTCTCTGGTGGAGTACTAAGGGTACAATTTTTAAGGGGAGGTGCCACCTTGGACACATGACAACTATAGGTTTATTTAGCAATTCTTTTCTTTTAAATAATGTACTGAATAGAAGAGTCTTATTAATGGCATTTATTATACATCTATTCAAGATTAAAAAAAAAATTAACAAAATGGTGGTGCTAGAGCCGCTGCGCGGTGGGTCCTTTAGGTTTGACTCGCTAATCGACGCTAGATTCATTATTTAAAAGAGAACAAATTTCTAAATAAACCTGTGATTTTCATACGTCCAAGGTAACAAACCTATCCCTATCCCTCGTCAAAACAGACTAAAACTACGGAAGAGCAAAGACGTTGATCTTTAACGGAAAAAAGAAACGCTGCTCCATATAAATCTCCATTACGGTCAGTTCCACCGCAAGTGGTACATTCTACTAATTTCGCAAACGACCACAAGTGGCTTCGCCACAAATGGCACTCTTTTGGCACGCGCGTCCACTCTCACCTTCATTCTCAGGAAATTAACTAACGTCCCGCCTCCCCTATCATCGAATTTCCAGATAACGCATCAGGGATCGTCCGAGGAAGTCTGCTTGGGACTCGCGAGCAGATTTACGATCGCGATGGAAACACGACTCGATGGATGTTACCCAGTCGCGACTAATCTCTCCTCGCTTGGGAACACTGTAGCCAGAACCAACGCGCGAGCCTCGTTTCCTCGAATGATCTTTCTATGTTCGCAATAAACGTGTCTACAATAGACCCCAAGTAGCCTGAAGAGGTCCATCGACCCTTTAATTCCCTAAATCCTGCGCCATTCTGAATCAGATTTCTATCAACCAGTTCAGACGTGCTCGTTGGAATGAAGAAACAGTAGGTAATTAAGTAGGTATCGACAACGATCGTTATCCTTCCATTAATTTTGAATTCAACTTCAATTTCAAAAGTTTTTAATTTCAATACCAAAAGTTTCGATTTCAATTTCAAAAGGCTCAGATTCAATTCCAAAACTTTCAATTTCAATTCCAAAAGAATCAATTTCAATTTCAAAACGCTCAACTTCAATTCCAAAGGTCTATCTCACGAAAGGAAAAATCCATACGTATGCAAAATTAATTGAAATGAATTGGAATTTCTGTATCCATTTGAAAATTACCATCAACACACCAACTCCTCCAAGGTTCACTCATTTCTACGCGTAAAAATAGGGTGTCGACAATTCAGCGTGTAGGTTGACTGGACGTTTGCAAAAGGAAGGCGATTTCTTTGGAGCACGAGTGTCGACCGGAGCCAAGCGGTCGAGAGTGTCTATCGGGCCGAGTCGCTGGTTCTGGCGCAAAAACGAACGAATCCTCGACTACGTGCTGATTTTAAACAAGCCTCATCCGAACGGGCACAATGAGGAATTCCCACGAAGCCGTTGCTACCACCCTTTTCGAGGTCGGCGACCTCTTTGGATACGTTTCAAGTGCACCGGTACCAATGAAATCATCCTAGACTAATTCCTACGCGCCTTGCCTTCCCAACAGTTACACGGCCACTATAAATTTAACCTTCCGCCGTATACCTACGTGTCCCACCACCGCACCCGTTTCCCGCTTTCGCTGTCTTCCCGCGAAACAGTCGCCGCTAAAACTGTCCCGTCAATTTTCCGCAACACGTGTTCAGTACTAACACAGCGAAATGACGTCAAGTTCGAAACTATCGAGTTTCAAACTATCAAGGAATAATAATTTAATGAATGAATGTTAATTGTTAATAAAGCTGTCTCAAGCCTCTGTGTTTAAACCCTTCCCACTTTCTTTCGCTGAAAATTTGCCGCTTCCAAATGGTCCACTCCCCAAAATTTATCGTTTCCCAAATTTTCCGTACCACAAATTTGCCTTCCCCTAATTTTTCGCCCCCCAAAATTTGCATTCCCCAAATTTTGCCACCCTAGATTGCAGCCTACTTAGCCTATACACAAATCCGTCCGTGATAAAACTCGCTTGTTGGAATTCTCATGTTCACTTTCTCCTCCGTATCTAAGCGTCGAGTAATTCTTCTCTGAAAAGAAGAAAATCGAGAATAACAGACCGATCACGGAAAAATGCAACCGCAAATCTCGCCAATTCCCTTCGGACTTGAATAGCGATCCGCTTTGAAAAGGTTCCCTCGCCGCAGATGAAAAGGAGCGTTGTTATTCCGGGGCAGTCGAGTTGCTAAGCAATCGCGTGTACGTTCAGCATTAAGATCCGAACCGCCGATTTTAATAATAAATATCGGGCGGCGCTCTGACCTGCATTTCGCGCGCAATAAATGCCCAACACTCTGTAAGCTTTTCATGAACAAAGCCATACGAAACGCTCGGGTTGCTCGCGTAAAGGCTCTCCACGCTTTCTACTGCTTTTTAACAACCTTTCCAGCGAAAGGTGTTAATCCTCCCCTACATTTTCAATTCAAACTCGCTGCTATTTACAGCGGGAGAGTGATGCCTTCGCGTGTTTAATCGATTTAACGTTGGCATCGAGCTACGATAACAGATGGCTGAGAAAATAAATTTCCCTCGCGTCAGTGTGCCCGTCACCTGTTCCTCTGTCGGGTGCCATTAGTCGCCCGCAAATAGACACGACGATAGGCGAGGATAGCATACCCTTTAACCCCCGCGGAAGCTTACGCGCGATTTGCCACCTTCAAGGCGTGACTAGCACCGGACAAGTCCGTGGCTGTCTCCGTTGTACGAGGCCTCGTCGATCTCGGCAAGCAAGGAGAGTCCCTCGCCCTTTGATTCGGGGTACGAGGCCTCCATTCATGATTACAAGGCGGCTACGCGAGGCGACGACGACACGAGGGCAGACAAAACCGTCTGAGCCTATTCAGCGCGCCGTCAAATAGTTTCGTCCGAGGAGATGAATGGAGATAAGGATCGGCGGAGCTGCTCTGCCTTCCGCGACAATCATATTTTCTAAATCCTCGTCCACTGGGTATTTCGGAGACGTGAAAACTTCAGGGTGATTAACGTGGGAACAGAACTGGCGCTTCACTTGAGATTTTCTGTTGGGCACGTGTATGTTGAAGCTGCGACAGCAGCTATGAGAGTGTCGATCGGAGGACGATAAAAGTTGCTCAAAAATATATTTTTTGGTTGTGCTTATAGTGGGGCTGTGATAATCCCAGCCAAGTGGCTCTGGTAACCCCCGAAGAAGGGGCTTTGTAAGAAGAAAAGATACCTGGAGTTTATTTTTTAAATAAATTTTTATAATCGCCTAATGAATTTTATCGAATTTGCATTAAGAATATGTTTATCAAGATTAAATCTTGACTGCGCCACTAGTGATAATACTACCAGTCGTTTAAGATTTGGCAAAGATGCGCCATTTAAACATGAGTGATTCCGAAAAAGAATTGTTATTACCTTCGAGTTGTAATAAAGTGTTAGTGTAAAATATTTACACTTCTATTATAAAACTTTGGGAACATAAACGTACCCTGATCCAACTGGATACGCGCCACCGAGGCTTCCATGGAAAATCTGGCGTTCAGGGAGACCAAAGGAAACGGAAGGAACACGCGAGATCCGTGGAAACGTTCGCCTAACGCCAACAACCGAAATACCCTTTGAGCTCGTCTATACTTACGAGCAGGATCATTAATTGACCATAACGACTGCATTCGCGGCCAACAGTCACTGACCGACGATGCTTTTAGAGAGTGCACGGAAAACCATGCGTTTTCTTCCTCTCTTCGTCTACGACCCTACGGGGAACACGTTCGACTGTTCACCTTCTATTTCTCCTTCTAACCATTAATTAGGCGCGCCTAGATCTGTTACACAATTGGGCGCGCGGTGTACTCTGTAGATACACTAGTGTAATTCGTAGCCAAATCATCTTTAGAAGAATTAAGTAAAATAAAATTATTTGGGAACGAAAACAATAGTATCCTGTGGCGGACTGGCCAGGGTAATTACTAAGAGATATACATTTATTTCACAAAAATATCAATTGTACTTTCACGCCACTTGTGTATTTTTTGAAAATTTTATTTGTTTATTATACAAATTAAATGATAGCCTTACCGTTACGAGTGGACCCCCGTAAACACTGTAATTACTAAATAAAAACATTTATTTCACAAAAATTTTAATTGTCACTTATATATTTTTTGAAACTTTAATAGCCACATAGTTATTGGTGGGTCCCCTTTGTCTACTGGTAAGCAATATTTTTAGACCCAGTCCGCCACTGATAGTATCCTCCGAGAAAAGTTGCTAGATATCTCGTGGAAGTGGAGTACAAAATGCAACGCGCCCGATTAAGCGTTAATCTGTCTTCGTGATACCATAGCAGCAGTAAAGGAATCTTCGAATTCGACCTTGCTCGCGATGATGTAAGCACAGCATGGCGGCGGGGTTAAATCCAACAGCAATGGGATTCATTGTCCGCTATCACGCTGACGCGCCTTCCATTTCAGCAGAATATATCGTCACGGTGTATACGCAGTTGCAGTTGAAGGAAATGCGCGCCGATCCATTGCGAAACGGTCTGCAAAGCGAGCGACAAGCCCACGGAGCAACGCCCAAACGCCGATGCAGAGACGTGGGCAACGAGATGCCACAGATCGGCTCCTATCCGACACCTCGCGATTGAATTCACATTTCCAACGTCGAAATGCACGTTCCGATCGATTTTAATCGACTTCAGCTTCGAATTCACAAGGCTCCGCGGTGAATCGACATGAATCGTGGATTCGATTTCGTCCGCCGGCCATCCTACACCGAGCGTAATGCAATCTAGACAGCACGCACGTGTTTACATGGCTGCACTTCCGGCCAGAAGCCGCGCGCTTCCATCGAATTAGATCGCACTTTTCCAATTTCCGCAGCGGAAGCTTCCTGTCTTCCGAGCGTGCTGCAACGTCGATTTCCGAAAGATTCGCTATAAATGAACGGGGAGCCGAGAGATAATTTCGACGTCGCAGAGATGGCAGAAAGTTTTTGTCGACGAAAAAATTGCGAGAGAAAGCTCGATCCCTATCGAATCCACTGGAACCCGAATCAGACGAGTTACCGAAACAACTGTTTTGAGAAAACAGTGCAAAACACTATGCCCTTTGTAAGCAGCTGCAGACGAGATATTTCACGTGTCGAACTAATCTAGCAAATCTATCCCAAAACTATTCAACTCGTATTACTAATTAAACCAAAACAAGAAATGTAAAAAATATTTTTGCAAATTTCTCGGAAACCAGAGCCGACCGCCATTCTTGTCAAAGGAAAGAGTTGTTAAGAATGTTGATTTCTGCAACATAGGCAAATCTCGTCGAAATCGGTGGGACAGGTAACTATTCGACAAGATTAAGTGCCGTTTTTTTTTTCTTTGCAACGATGTTTGTCGATGTGAAATGGAAATTTTTCCCTTTCACTGAAGTTCCCGATTAAAGAAATAGAAGAAGAAATTGTATCCTTGAATTGTTCGTTTCGCTGGATTATGCAAATCGTCGAGATAATGATTATAATTCGCATCAATTATTTACCTATTCAACTGGATTGCCACGTGACCATATCGTATCAATCAACCATTCAGACTGGATTATGTAAATCGCACTAGTATTATCGCAGAAAATCATTATTATTCGCATAAATTATTCCGGAATCGTATGAATCATCTGTTCCAACTGGTTTATGCGAATCTTATAAATTACGGAGCGCGAAGTACCATATTACAAGTCTTGTAGCATTTAAGATCGACTCCTCAGCGATCCGCCAACGTATTTAATTACGCGCGAATTACAGGTAGCAATTTAACGGTCACTATTCATCATTCACCGCTGGATCGCTTAACCCACGTTAGGCGGATGCCGGGGTCCATTTTGACCCACCCTGAAAATTCAAGCCTACGTGTTAGTTACTAACTATTGATTGTAATCCAAGCTCCAGTTCTCAATTATTTATCGCACTCGAAATAGGGATATGAACGCAATGAAAAGTGTGGATTATTAAATTAAATGTCGTGAGTGGAAGTGGCATGGAGCAGGCCAGACAGCGGCACGATTAAAAATCAATGATGTTCGAAAGGATAAGTGAAAGCCAATTGTGAGCGGCGATAAAAGATCGCGGAGAGATCAATCTCCCAGCTCGTTGCATAATGCTCCAGGTGCTCGACAGATCGTCCATAAACATCACATTCTCCACGCTTCCGGTTGCCCCTTCTGGCCGGGGCTATCCAGCGCGAAAGACAAAGCGCTATCCAGCGCGGACGATGGAAATATTTCGACGCGAGATAGCTCCTAAACGATCAGCGGGAGAGAACAGAGCTTAAACGCGCGCGGCGGACGAGAATAGCATCGCGGATCGGCATTTCCACGGTGAGGATCGTGAACGGCTGAAGAATGATGGATCATAAGCGCTCATCGTAACGGACTACCGTGCATGATGGATCATACTCGAGCGAAACTACACCGATGCTTTCGGACAGGTGTCGCGTTCCCTTTGATTCAACGGAATCCTGACAATCTTGCCGTACTTCGCGGCAGTTCGAAACAATTACCGTTTCAAACTCCCCCGCGTCGGGATTGAAGTGACGTTGAAAAGTGGACGAAGGCGAATTTGCTCTCAAGAAGAGTTGGGCGTTAACTAAATAAAGAAATACCTATTTAAATAACGGAGCAAATAAAAGTTACTTCAACTTTAGATTACTTTACGACCAAAGTTTCTTTACTGGAGAATATTTTTGTTAACCTTTATTCGTTATTCGATTTTTTATTTAAATAAAAATTTAGACAGCCCCGGAATTTCCTGCGTTTCGGCGCGGAAACGAGAAGGGGAGGCTTAATGAGTTCGAAATTAAGGGTGGCCAACGGATCTTGGCGAAGGGACGACAACCGTTACCAGCGGCCGAGTTACACCTGTTCCACGGCCTAGCCGGGTGCATCCCCGAGGCATTGTGCGTTTTACGAGTCCTCCGAGACCATTCCCCTCCGACGGTTGCTCGTCCTTCCGCCGAGGATCGCCGGGGCTCGACCCCGACAGGTTCCACGGGGCTGCGAAAACCCGGCGACACCGGGTCGAACCACGAAATATGGACCTGCTCGTAAAGTGGACGCTTCATTGGCTTAATCGCGTGTACAGCAGCGCCGAGACTCGCGTTTCCGCAAGCTTGTCGCATTTTAATGCCGGCTCCTCCAAGTCCCGCGCGGCTGCAATTGATTCTCGTAATCAGGTTTTCGGCGGAGCTGGGCAGCTTTATGCGACGAGTATATTGTCCCGTTTCTTCAGCACTGAATAGCAAATTCCGTTAAAAAAATCGATTCTTAAGTATCGATTTTAGTGAAACGAATGATTATTTTAAAAAATAATCGAATTATCGAGAATCGATTCTTCAGAAAGATAATTCATCTATTCTGATAGCATCGAGTAGAATCGGTCAATCCTAACACTGTGTGCCTCGAGAATTCTGGGGTGTACTGCGACTTTCTATTCACCTACCTATAGCATTCTTGCTATACCTAATTGCAGTTTATTCTTAAGACGAGTACCTATCGCTTGTCCTCGCGACTGAATTTCGAAAGAGGTGGCGAACGACGAGGCGAGCTGGACGAGCGCGAAAGGGATCGCGCGTGACAAGATTGAAAGCGAGGGGTGAGGGGTGGCGTCCTTGAGCAGCCACTAGGCTTTCTTCCGGCTATAGCTGACGCCGGTCTCGGAACGAGGCAAACATGCCAGATTGCCAGCGGCCCGTTCGATCGAAATTAACCGGGAAATAAATTACAAGGCACCGGGGACAGGCTCGCGCTTCGCGCTACACGCGGATATTGAAGCGCAGTCAAAGCGAGCTGCCAAATTTATTCCGGTTTCCCTTGTCCCGGTGGAAGAAAAAAATCCCAGACGCCAGATTCGAAGGCGTGGAATGCCAAGTGGTACTCGACAGCCGGAGAGGAAAGGAGAGAGAAGGGAGCGGAGCCGAAGAGGAGCACGCGTGTGCTGCCCCAGCACTCTCTGCCTGTGACGCACGAAACCGCCCCGAGAACAGAAACCAGACACGCGTGTAACGTTAAACCGGGCCATCGGTGAAAAACGAACCGCAAGGCACGGACCCGATGGACTTTTTAATGACAGATAAAATCTCACAGAGAGCTAGGGATCATTCGGATCCTGGCTCCGTCTCGCCCTCTCCCTTCCAGCATCGGGGGCGCGCGGTGCGAAATCAAATTCGCCGATCAGATAATCCTGGACGCGTAAATTCGGCTGCGCTCCGTGATAATGACTCAATTTGGTCCTTTCCAACGGTCCTCTTTTCGCTTTCTCTCCTGGACGATGTCAGGTGTGCCGTCGAGAGGCGGTTGGGTCGAAGAAACTAGCGAGTCAGGATTTTAAAGGGACTTCGGTGTGCATCCATGTTTTCCGCGAAGGAAATTCTTCGGTCCAGCTAGGAATCTCGCGATTCCACGCTCGAGTCTCTTCGGTTTGGTGTCCGCCGAGTTCGCGCCAACAGCGCAGACAGAGATCCCTTATCACGGACCATTTAAGTAATGAGCCGGCACTTAGCAGCGTCGCTTCTCTTTCGTTGCAGCGTCCCAGCGTAATCGTCGCTGAAGCTCGTCGTATCTCCGCTAGGCTCTGTCGCTTCTTTCCCCGGCTGCGGGGTAAAACGGGCCGCGCACAGGCCCGCGGACGGATGAACGAACCTTCCAGCGACAATGGGAACCTGCCATTAGAAGCTCGTCGCTTTCGGTCCGCGTCTACACAGCCGAGGTCCCCCTTTCTCCTAACAATGCCACTTGCCAGACTTCGCAGTGCTACCTTAGCCCGGACAACCTTGGCTCCGAGCGAGCCTAGACGCTGGTGACCGAAAATCGGCGTGCTTCAACCCTTTGTTGAGGCAGAGTCGCTGGAAAGCGGACGCAGATGGATAGGCGTAATATCGCCGATGGCACTACTCCACGAGGAGTTGCGCCGAACGTTAAGACGTTGGCGATTCTAACGACCACGCTCGATGGAGATTTTTTCGCAATGACTTTGTTTGAGTACATTACGGCGCAACCGGATTGCCTGTCGAATGATCTACTTCAAATTTTCTATACAATTAGAGAACACCCTGTGCAATTAAAGGGACTTTCTCGGCAAATCACTCAAAGAAATAGTAAAAAAAACTCTATATGGCCTTTATTTAGTGTACTTTATGCAAGGATATGAATTTTTGTTCAGTTTCCTGAAGTGGTTCGATTTTCTTTGCCTTTAAGGAGGCACACTCAAATTATGAGAACAATTTTTTGTACTATATTAATTCTTACATAATTCATTTTAGTGTAAAAATAATATTAAACTACATATTTTCTAAATTTCAATCTGAAAAGCAACTGGTAATTGATTTTTACCCGAGTGTCCCCCCTTAAAGCTTCCAAGTAAGCATGAAACGCGTCCTCTTGAATTTTTGCACTGGTCAATCTAGCGCACTGAATGAATCGCGTCTGCACTTATTTCTACAATGAACTGTGAGCAGTGAACAGCGAGAATGGGCATTCCTCTGGCCCCGTTCGAGCGACCTCCAGCCACCAGAAAGCCTGAATCAAAAGATACAGCAGAATGCTGGATTGTCTAGAAGGCCCGGAGCAAGTGCAGGAACGAAGGCAGAGAGGATCGTGGCAGCTTGGACGCGAGAGGCTGCAATTTTAATCGGCCGCCGTATCTCCTCCAGCCAGGTATGCGCGCGAGAGCGTTCTACAGTCGGCTGTAAACGTAGGCGCCGTGATAACGTCGGTTAAAAATAACTGTCGCGGTGCGATCGATAGGCCTGGTTATCACTCCGGCCCATTGTTCCGAAACGAAGAAAAGGGCCGGACGGTTGCCACAAACGGACCCCCATTTGCTGTTTCCTAACGGCACGCCGCGGCAGATGCGGGTTAATCGAAGAAGTGCTTCCCTCATCGTACAAGATAAATCGTCGTTTTCCTTGGCTAACCGCCCTTCGGTGAATCCTCGTAAATTTACCGACACACTCTGTGACGGAGTCGGACTCCTAAGGGGGACTTGGTAAGTGGGCAACAATGTCCGTCGATTAGGTCGCTGCTCGAAACGTTACCTACTATTGTATCAACAGAACTGCGTCTTTAGTAGTACAGTAAGGGGGATTCTAACTCAAATACGAGTTTGAAAATCCAAAATTTCAGTTTTGAGGGGGGAAATTCAAATATGAGTTTTGAGGGATGGAATCCAAATTTAAGATTTCAGGCAGGAGAAAATCCAAATTTGAGTTTTGGGCAAGTGGAGAAATCCACATTTGGATTAGAATCGTTCTCAGAAGTGACATTGAAAAACGTTCAGCTTTACCGCCTGACACTGATTTTTCCTATTAAGAGGTTGAATTTCCTAGACAGATTACGAGAATAAAAACCGTGTTGCAAGGGAAACTATCCCCCGATGCAAAAAAGAGATAGAGAAGCACTATCTGTATAAGCGATAAGGAAAATCTGTTTTACTGGTGGTCGACCGTTAGTTTTTCGGATAAACGTATGAGTAGAGATATCGCCAAGCAAACGGTTTGAAAACGATACCTACCAAAGCTGGCATGAAATTGAAGAGATTCAACGACAGTGTTGCTTGCTGTGTATTATTTAAAGACGTTTCCTAGGAAACTTAATTAACATAGCAGTAAGCAGAGAATCTTCTCTGCTTCTAAATCTCATTCTATGCTAATTTTATTATCTGAAATCGCGGTTCACCAGTCGAGTCTTCTTCGAAGACCAAAAGCTAATTTCGCCGGTTCGCTCCGCGTTATCGTCTCTCTGGTACGTAGCTCTTTTCAAAGCAACCCATTAAAATACCTCAGTAGTAAAAACTTTACTGTTACCATTACGCAAGCATCGCAGTGATCGCCTAGAAATTATAAAGCCACGTATTATTCGATGCCGTGGAGAAGAAAATCGATTCCACTCGCTCGGTTAGTACCGCCGGTTGGGTCCCACCGCCGCTAATTTGCATAAACCAACGCGCGTTTCCATTCGTCGCAATTAGCCGAGGTGATCGTTACTTTGTCCCGGAGGGGCCCCGAAAACCCGATCCGTGACCGATAAGGGAGCGCAGCGGCCCGCGAAACGGCCGATCGCATCGCGAGCGTATCGCCCCGAAAGCAGCAGCCTTATTTCGACCAAGGTGCGTCACGGAACGCACCGCGATGCCCATTGGCGATCGCAGTTGCGTTTCCCGCGTAAAAAGAAACAGGGTCACACGTACGAGCGAGCGGCGAGGGTGCGCACAGGACGTGCATTTTTCCGTCTCTTCGTTTTCTCCGTCTTCCTCGTGTTCCTCGTGTTCCTCGTCTGCTCGCGGCGTGAGAAGAAACACTAGACAGGCGTGCGCTGATATATCGCGGCGGGATACGAGACACCCAGCATTTCAGCGCACGGATAGGGCACGCATGGATGACTGGGAACTCTCGTTCCGGCCGCGGGGATAATCTTGATCGAGGACGTCGGCAACGATCCGAGATTATATAAATTAATGGTAATCGCCCTTTTGAACGCGACCCCCGCGTATGCCCTTCCCCTTTCACCCGCTAAGCTTCGGAAAACCGCGCTGCTGCGTTACGCGCTTTCTCCGCCTGACTAATTGTAAGTAAGGATCCATATATGTACTTGGCACACTGTGCACTGAGGTATAGGAAAGATACACAATGCTGACAATGAGTGGGGGATAAGAATTAAGAACTACTTATTGTTATATGTATAGTAGCGAGCAGTTCATGTTGGCTAAATACCCAAAAATCTTTTTTGTTTCATTAGTGAAAAGACCAATGCTAATGTAAAGATGCGAATCCACGAGCGAGTTCAGCGTTATTAAGTATTTTCAAATTTTAGAGCAAAGCGCTTCTACTACTACTTAGGAAAGCAATAAACCCCGTCAGACAAAGTAGCAAAGACGATTGCACTGATCTTGAGCCTTCCCACCGTCGATTATGTCATATCGATATTCGCGACTCGTGGACGAGCGAAAATGGAAAGACGCGTACGGGGATTCGCGGACCGGTAACGGACCCCCGGGAGACGCGAGTTTGACACGCTGGAATCCAGTTCGATTATTTTTAAGTCGCAATGGGACCGCCGCCAACTAAGATCCGTAATTAATTAACGCAATAAGAAAAGGCTCGGCCATGCGACTGCGTTTGCGCGATAATGTCCCCCGCGACCTCTCGGCCGCGGCCTGTCGTTACAAAATCTCTTAACGCGGGCCGTTAACTTTTTTATCGTGGCAACCTTACCGGGATATGCAGTTGCGCGTCGCAGGTGGATATACTTGGAGACGTTGTACGCCAGCTCGGGAACGCGCGCGAGTCGCATTTATAAAGGAAGACGCTCGACCCTCCGCGCGCATCTCGGCCCGCGCGCAACGCTGCCTCTGGGATTCTGTACGCCGCTTGTCCCCGGCTTTTTCTCCCGTTCGAGGATAATTTAAGTCGCCGTCTACTCGGTCCCCAGAGGGGGATATTTGCGCGGATCGAAAACGAATCCGATATACCGAATATGCAGTTGGAACTTTAATCTTAGAACCGTAATCTTCTCTAACTGTCTTCACCCCTGGGACCATTTCAGTGACGAAAGAAAAAGGTGGTAACGTTATTAGCATCGCTTAAATTACAATTCTGCAAAACGCCAAGAAGAATAATAATAATTACCACCTCGCAAAGAAAAATGAAACCGAAGATAATCTACTATAAAAATTTCTAAAAAGAAAAGTAAACTGGATATTATTCTTTAAGTAAATTTGTATAATGACCTAATGAATTTAATTGAATTTGCATTAAACATATTTGCATCCCTTCAACTCAGCTCCCTCCAAGATTAAATCCTGAATGCGCTACTTTCAATATAATTTCTATTAACCTTGCACCACACTCCACTGCCCTCTCGCGATTCCTTTCCATAGAATACTAAGCAAATTCAAAAGACCTCCTTTTCCGACTCAGCTTCCCCTTCTTCAAAGTCCCTTCCCAAAATATTCGCCCTGTTCTAAATCAGGACGACCTCGTTCATTCACAATTATTAATTCTTAATCAAGTCTGAATTATCAGGATTCGGCTTGAAGACAGCATAAGTCTGCTAGTATATATATTTTTTTGTAACGCAAGGTTTTCACATTTTCCTCGTAATAAAGAGAAAGATATCTACTCACCAGTGTCCCTGATACGAAGTCTTGACGAGCTTGACGGTGAAGAGGAACTGTATAGCGCAGACGAGAAGACAGCACAAATTGAGGGACAGCGCGAGGGCGCACAGCGCCAGAGTCACCTCGTACACGATCGTGTATTCTTCAGGGCTGATCAAGCTGCTCGGCGTGACCGTTAACGGCGAGATCTTCAGCAGGAAGATCAAGGAGAGCAGCGCCAGTAGCAGGGACACCAGGCACAGCAGGCCAAGGCTCGTGAGTGTCTCTTTGGCCCCGGCCTCCTGGTCCTTGTGGTTCCTCGACAAGGACGAGGACCAGGAAGCGTTCAAGGGGTACGCGGTGGAGCCGACGCCGGTCAGCTGTGCGCCCGCAGCTGCGCCCTGAAGAGCAGGTGCCGGGGAGGGTGTCGTTTGACTGGGTAACCTGGACAGCCTGGAAATATCGAAGCCGCCGTTCGCTTTGGGTCTGCTGTCCTGGTGCAACGGCGCCTGAGCCACCGCCGTGTGCCCCAATGTCGTCGACACGTTGTTATTATTATTGTTGTTGTTATTATTATTGTTATTCCCACCAGCCACGGGACTGACGCTGTTGACAGAGTGCTTGGACGTGGACAGGGTGGAGAGGTTGAGGGCGTGCGAGTGATTGAGCCGCTGGGAGAGGTTGTTGACGCTCAGCTGCGAGTGGTTAAGCGGGTGCCTGTGCGTCGACGACGGCGTGGTCGCGGCCTGATGCGTGTTCCCAGGCCTCTGCTGGTGGGACACCGAGTCGTAGACGTCCACGCCCCGTCCCGCGTTCCCTGACGCGCGTACGCTCTGGCCGTAGTGATGGTGCTGCTGCTGCTCCTGATGATGGCCCGAGTGATGGTGGTGATGGTGGCCGCCGTGCAACGAGCCCGAGCTCGGCTGATAGTCATTGTGCTGATGCCTGGAGCCCGCTGACGACGGTTGCCCCGTCAGGATGTGCTTCAGCATTACTCGACACGCTGAGTTCGCCCGGAGGAAGACTGCGCCTCTTCCCGCTCCTCTACATGGCGCCACGCGTGTTCCTCTTCATTCAGAACCCCCCCTTTGCCCTAATCGAACGGCCGCTTGGCTTCTTCAGGCTACTCTCGCCCGGCCACTTAATACCAACAGTACCAAAGCCCGCGATCTTTCGTAACGGTCACTCGAGGATTACGTTCCTGGGCTCAAGGAGTTGCTGCACACCAGCTCCACCATGGCGACGGCATGCACCAGGCAGCCTACATAGCCACCTTTCTCCGCTTAGACCTCGTGCAAACGCTCTTCGCCAGGAACCCTGAGAATCTCGAGCACCGCCTGTGCAGACATCATCACCTTCGTCTCTAACTGGATCAGGGAGCTCGGTCGGTCCTCAGCTCTGTGTCTTCCTTCCGCGCTCAAGAATACCACGCGAGCCTGACCCTTCGCGCGGAATTAAACGGGCGAGGGGTATCATCGGGCCATAAATTAGGTGTCTCTTCGCTCTTCAACTTATTAAGCCGTTCTTAGCACCCGCCTTTCTTCTACGACCCGCAAGAACTCGCCGAGCGTTAAGAGCGCACCGGAAGCGACATCGGTACGCGGATAATTACGCGGAGGGCTCGGCTGCTTCCTCGGAGCCGCGATCTCGATTCGATTCACGCCTTCGGCCAGAAGATTCCGACAGGGGGAATACCATCCAGCGGCAAGGTCAATTAAGTCCAGTTTTTCCGAGATTGTCCTCTCCGAGCTATTTCCGCCTCGCCTTCCAGCGACTCATGGACGACTCGCTGCTCTAGCCTCGCCGAGCGATCTAGAAGGCAGGCCCCTTCCGATCCGTTCACGACTCTCGTGGCTGGAGGACCGACTCGTCGCGGCGAAACGTAAGCACAGGAAGCGTCGTCGTGAGCATGATTAGATCCGGTTCACCCTCGATGACCTTGTCAATGAGAATAGCGGTTCGTTAAGGCGGCTGCAGCCTCGGTCTGCCTCTGTGTCGATTTCCAGCGAACTCGTCAGCCGGCATGGCTTCCGAGATGGTCCCTCTGGAACAGGTCCAAGGAAATAATTAATGGACTTGTTCACCTACACGTTCGTGCGTCCCTCACCGCGAAACGGACGATAGACGCGAGGTATAATCTAACCCCACTCCGCCCACCCCCGAATCACATTTCCATAGCCGGCGGAGGATCCTTCCTCCTTGCCCCTTATCTCCACCGCGCCGTGAATTAGATTCGATCGACTACCGGTCTAGGACGAGAAGAATAGGCCGTTGCGTTGGAATAAAATTCAAATCTAACGGGTGGCACGGAGGAATCGTGAAGGATCTTGTAGGTAAGAGTAACCTTTCCCTTTTGCTCTTGTGATCAATGGTGGTGTTTTAATCGGGCCGTTCCTTGCGGGGGTGCCTAAACCTAGGGGCGTTCATTATATGTAAAATTTTGACTAATAAGAATAATAATCAAACATTTTGTGATGTCACTTCTTTTCTCATTTAATTTTTGCCTTACATTATCGAACCTTGGTTTTCAAGATAAGAATTCACAAGTACAACGTATTTTCAGGAAAATGGGTAGAAATGGACAAATTCAAGGCCCTGTATTTTTTAAACAAATTTCAAAATAGACGAAATGATGACTTAAACTTCCCATAATTTCACGAGGACTAGAACATAATTGAATTAATAAAGGCGGCAATGATGTAAGCGATCATAGGGTATAGAGAATCGTGTGGTAAAAGGTGGAAGAAATATGCTGCGTGTAAATGAGAGGGATCGCTGCAACAACCGTTTGCTTCTCGTTCTCCTAACGAGGAACGGAAAAGACGGGCACACGTTTACCGTGAGTAGGCGCACGATACGAGGCGAAGAGGCATGAGTCGCTACATTTCGGCCAGTGGGAATGATACCGGCGTCGTAATTTGATAATAAACGGTTGAAAAATTGCAACGTTCCCGCGGCGGATTTAAACGTCCGTGCTCTTTAATATCGCATCACGGGGAAGCTAACGACCGGAAAATATACCGCTCGACTTCTTGGCAGGAAGTAACCTGCCATCTCCCTACGTGTATTCTTACGACACTGATTATTCGGACGCGTAACTTTGCGGTAACCGCGTCACGAGGATCCCCCTTGTAATTTCATAGTCCTTTATTGACTTACGCTTGGATTGCAACTTCCGTTTGTTTTCTTTCCTCTGTGAAGGGTTCGGTCGAAACAAATGCTGTTGCCGTTTGATAAACACTGAGCATTACACCACCCTTTTCTTCTGCAGAGGGAACATTGCGAGTGTAATAATAAGCACGCTTTTGTTTTCAACATGCATTGTTCTCGGTGAGTTCCAACTCTCAAGACTTTAGAGTATCAGGGGAATGTGTTGAGGGCTTTGCATTTGTATATCTATGCTGACTGTACTCAGGTAATACTAAGCTAATACTCGGGTTTCTTCTTGTTTTGGATAATAAAGAATAAAATAAGGTGGGTCAATCTTAACCCGTATTCCATTGTCGAAATGAAATAAGTCAAATACGTTACGCGGAAATGGTAAAAATACATATTAAGTAGTATAGTTTAGTTTATATGTTTTATAAATAAATCTTACACTTGTACTTCATAGTTATCTATAATTGTTTGGTAAATTTTTGTACGACAGAACTTATTGTACTTATATAATTTTCTTTAAATAAATATTAAGTTTAATATATTAACTATTTTGGCATTCAATTTAGAATTTAAAATACATAAATTAGATTATAATGAATTTACTCAATAATTATTTATTTATTCTGTAATTCCTTTAAGATGAAAATTCTGAGAAAGTTCACTCTCTAATGTCTAGGTCAACAAATTATACCAAGGGTCAGAAATGACGCAGTCCCGACCAGAATTGGGCATTACCTAAATAAAAAATTATTTGAATAACGGATCAAATAAAAGTCAATTTAACTTTACACTATTTGACGAATAAAGTTAATTTTTTCACAAATTTTTATTTAAATAAAATTTTCGCCCATCTGTGAGTTCCGCCTCCCCCCTCCCTAACGGCTATTGGTCGTCGTCGAAAATGTCAGTCAAATGTCTCTGAACGTTTGCACTTGGTTCCAAAAGCCACGTGCCGCTTCAAGCACCAAAGTCGAAAGTCCTCCTTGAAAATCGCAATTGGTGAAAATTCTTTCTCGTTACACTGGCCTCTATTAAAAGTTCCCGCGGTAGCCCGAGCACGCATGAAGCGTTCTCCCTTTCTCTTGCGCTCGCTCGAGAGGGAACGCGCAGGACGCGCAAAACGCGCGGATCACGCGATAGCTTCTCGCGATCCGCGGGAGCATCACGTGAAAATCGTCGATCCGATCTGCGGTGCCGTGCACCGTAGGGGTAACGATTAAATCGACAGGATATACTTTATTGGCTATTCCGTTATTACAGGCCGTGCCCGCGGGCGAATAGTCATTATGGATCGATGAACCCGATTGTAACGACGCGCCTTCTCCTCGGATCCAACAGAAAACGCTTCTGTGCTGCGTCGACAATAGACCCTGCTGTCGTCCTTCCACCCGGTCGATCCATGTACATTTTCGATCCTCGCGATACCGAACGCTGCGGACGCCAACCGCCAAGAAATGACAAAAGAGGCGGACGTTTCTCTGTGCTTGTATAGCTTTTCGCAAATATGGGTCACAACGGTGGACGATATCGATTGAACAGTACGTGTGTTCTGTGAGTTCAGCGTTCTTATTGTTCAATCAATATTTCCTACCTTCTGGGAATCTCTTCCGTGTAGATACCTAGTTATTGTTAGTGGACTTTTAATTTGAAAAAGATTTTAATGATTGGAGGAAGACGACACTCCATGGCGGTTCGATTATTCTATTCGGAAAACTCGTTCGGTTTATCGAGGGTCAACTGCACTTGTTCCGCTTTTTCAGACACCTCGCTCCTGTACCGTTACCGTTCGTCCGCTTTAGAATCCCGCAACGGTCGAGTTGAGGCGCGATTCGGTCGCGCGAGCCGGAAGATCGGCGCTATTTTCTCGTCTGGGATCGATCAACGGAAACGAAAACGGTGCACGGAAGACACGCAAGTCGTGATGAAATACCCACGTTCCAGAAAGCCATCGCGACGTAACAGGCAGCTTGCAACTCTATCTATTCTTCACCTTGGGCGGCAATGTACAGAGTGCAGAGCACGTAATGATCAGTACTTTTGATATTTGTAAATATAAGACGCTATGAACTACTAGGTTGGAAGTAAATTATGAGTCGAGTCAATTTTAATTTGGAGTCGAGTTAATTTTTATTCGAATAAATTTTCAAGTAATTTTTATTCGCAAATCTTATTCGAAAGTATTCGAATAAAAATGTATTCGGCATCGTGGAATAACTTCGTTTTATTGGAAGATTATTCGAACAGAAATATGTTCGAATAATGCCCACTTCTATCGAAGCATTCATTGTTCAGTAAGTTTCCCAATACACAGTAGTACTCAAGCAGTGGTCTTCCGTTTTGTTATGCATTAATTAGGCGCGATAAATGTCACTGTAAAGCGCAAGATGGGCTTCTCACGATCGATTTCAATCGCGAGGAAGCTATGATTCGCGACAGCGGAAAGAAGCAGTTCAATTTTTTGCCGCAAGACAAGTGAACGCTTCCTTCAACCGACAACGGTGAAGAAAGTCTTGGAATACCTAGTCCACCGTCGTCGTTTAGCCGTAATTTCACCGCGGCCCGATGGCAAATTGATAATGCAACGCACCGTGCTCGAGTAAAAACGATTAAGCTCGGTGGATATCGCAAAAGGAGGAGCGCGAGACGATGCTCGAACGCCGGATACTATTATCGTACCGCGAGAACCGATAAGCAGCAGATGTAGGTGCAGAAGCTGCCGCTTCAAGGTCACTCCGCACGATGGCAATTTGCAAACTTCTCGATCGCACTGTCACGATCAAGGGTCCAATATAATATTGGATACAATATCCAATATTAGCTTGCGGTGAAATTAGTACCAAATACAAAATATAACGTAAAATATCTTAAGTGGTACGATATAGGCAACCATCCCCTAACGTGTTTAACCCCCAAACTTGCCAACACGAACTACGCCTCTTTCTTTCCACATTCAAGTATCTTGCAAGGTGAAGGAGTCGCCTCTTCCTTTTGGCAACTGTCGCAGTCACCTTGAGATTTTTTCTCCTGAATTCTTGAAATGTTTTGCTCCCCGTGGATACTATTACAGTTACGGCACACCGTCAGCCAAGGTCTGCTCACGGTTTTGAATTTTCACGGGGTAACATGACTCGATCCCGCGAATCCCCCTCCCCTCCCCATCCCTGCCGGCCGCGATGTTCCAGATCACGTGGCACGATCCTGAACCGCAGGATCCGAGCGGCGAAGGAGAATCTACACGAGGAGAGGCCGTTGTCAATAGCCAGACTTGACTCATAGAAACGGGTTCCGCTCGCATTCCGGACGTCGTCCAGCCTGCCGGCCACGCTGCCTTCCTCCGAACCACCGCGTATATCCCTATATCCATACATACGTATGCATACGCGCGCCTGGCAGCCCACGGTCCAACGCGGTCCCGTGTTTTCAGTCGATACCACGGCCAACACCTGTAACCGACCACGCGGTCTTAATTCGAGGTGTCACGGATTTCTGAGCGGATCGACCTCCTGGACGAGATTCCCGATCCCCCCGAGCCGCTGCGCAGCACCGAACGGTGCCTATCCGGAGTTACCTGAACCGAACAACTGACAATCGCTGTCACTTCCGAACGCTCGGAAGAATCGAAAGACTGGAAATACTGCTATATCACGTTTCGCGGGACACCCTGTAGAGTTGCACGTGCATCAGGTACGAACGATAGCCATACATCATTTTCACGTTAAAATGGCAAACGACGAGAACGGTTACCCGTTCGCTCGTGATCGTGTCGTCGAACACGATAATTTCAGTGCCCCAGGAACGTATGCACCTTCGATCCGTGAAACGATACAATTTTCTCTTCGCGCAACACTTTCTTTGCAACGCTTCTTTTACTCACCCCTTGGCTAATGCATTAATCGAATTTACTGTATGGCGATTCACTCATTGGATAGTGAATCAGGATGATCGATACCACACGCAGGATTCTTCTCAAAATCGCAAGAATATATAGGTAGGTATATAATAGAAAAAATTCTGCAGGCGACATTAACCCTTCGTGATTAGGCGGGGTGTATCGCACCCCTGTCAAAAGAATTTTGGTCTTTGCGTATATGTCTGTAAATTTTGAGACCTTAACTTAAAAATTTGGATATTTGGTGGATTTTAACAAAAAATATCTTTTTCTACAACTACTTCTTCAAATACAAATTTCATCACACACATCAAGATTTATATTTCTAGAAAAAGACTATTAGAGCATGATTGTATGAATAGATGTTAGAAATGTACGATTATCACTTAAAAGTTACAAGATTTTAAAAAAAAAATACGAAAATGGTAACTCAGAAATATTTAATATTTAATATTTTATATTTTATATTTTATATTTATTTAATATATACGGGATAAAATCCCATTAGTGTACAAGAGACAAGAGAAAAACAAAGAAAAAATAACAGTAGCTACTTAAAGTTGGTAACACGTTTTAAACGCCATAAAGTGTTCACAAAAATTTTTCAAGTGTCTTTTTAAGGTTGCAAATGTGATTTGCGTGTTAACGGCAAAATGTAATTAATTCGTAATTATAAGAAAGTGTGACCACGAAGGGTTCATAATTTCAATCCAATCGTGGCTATCGTAATACCGCATAGCGTGTGCAGTTCGGTGGTGTTGAAGCAACGACGGTATCTCGTCGGACGGTGAAATTGAAGCTGAAAAGCACCGTGACCCGATATCTCGCGAATCGTAAAACTACCTCGCGGCCGCGGGGTTCCGATTCGTACCTGGCCTATCTAATCCCTCCTCTGCGAACAGTAAATACGCGATTGGCTCGTGGTACACGCAGTATACACACGTCCGCGGCGTGTACCGTTTCGTGAAGTGAATCGGAAGAATGTAATCTTCGATCCTCATCGCCTCGATTCGTTCCTCGGGGGCTCACGTAGATGCTCTCTTCATTATACGATCTGGGAGAGAGGAGGATGTCGGCTCTTACGAAACCACTCTTTACGGAGTTGGTTCGGTGTGCGCTAGGCAACCGAACGGAGTCAAAAACAACTCCATCCACTTGCAAAATCAAGGAACTTACAGGTGTCAATGTCGAGAGTCACCAACTTCTTTGCCGATCGATATTTTCGCCAAAATCCTCTCGGATGATTCACGGAAATTCAGAAACAGGTTTCGTTTCTGTTACATTATGTTTTGGCTAGTCATTCATCTCTGTTTCTCTTTTCCTACATTTAAGACGGAGTGTTATTTAGAAGAAAAATTTACTGGCACGCCAATGATTTACAAGTGACATCATTAATATCTGTATATTAATCTAAAATAATTATTATACGGTTACATATAGGTACTGAAATACTTTTGACCAGCTTCTACTATACGACAATGCGTAAGTCTAGTTACGAATTCATTCTTCAAAACTTCTATGTTAATTTTGGAACCTGACCTAAATAAAACTCTGCAATAATTAATGCTCTATTAATTAAACACGCAGCACGCAGGCTCGCCTTGTCCTTATAAGCAAAATTAAGCTACTGCCTAGGGCGTAAAGTTGAGAAGGGACGCAAAATAGAATTTTTGTAAAGTTTCAAATGAAATGCTGCACTAAGTATAAATGTTTTAAGCTGCGAATAAAAATTCAGATAAAGGTCATCAAAAAGCTCGAATAACTATGTAATAAATAAAGGGCGCGATTTGGCAAGTTCGCCAAGGGCGTAAAAGGGGCTGGAGCCTTATAAACATTATTTATAAATGTTGGCACACGCAGATAAAAAGATTCGCCAGCACTGCCATAGGGGATACCTCTGAACTTGATTGGAGGTTCGGCAGGTGTTCTAATATCGAATCATCGCTATTAAATAGCTACCAAGAAAAGACCTCCCGTAAATTCCCTTATCTCCTACCAACTTCTATCAACTCCATCTGCAAACCTCATTACTGTTTAATCCACCTATACGTCGGAACAGGCGACGCTGCCTCCAGATCCCATGCAACGGAATTTCACGGTCGTTCCTCGGGAAAGCTTCGAAGCTAATCGATCATTAACGCCAGGAATCCGCACGATACTTCTTTCAGCCCCGTCCCTGCGAGCTGCGCATTGTCCGGACCTCGGTGCTTTCGGTTCGTTCACTTAAAAAGTTCACTCGGGAACAATGCGCCCTATTCACTCGGCGCGTCCGCGGCCGTGTGTACGCGCCGGCTGATTTATGCCCGGTTCCTGGCCGCGCATCCACCGCGCGGAATTAAATTACTTTTTCACGGGGCGTTTGCCCTTGCGAAATCGACACGATCCCTTTTTGCGATCTTATTATTATTAACAATACATCCACCGGACGTCCGTGTTGCATTAAGGCCCGCCAACAATGGCTGGGCCCCGCGAGGATCTATCGCGCGCGCGCATCGTAAGGGCAATAATTACGCGTAATTAATGGCGGGGGATAATTGGGGGAGGCGCTCGGGGCGAGCGTTCCCAAAATCACCAACTATTGCTTCCTTCAATTCAAACGAGGAACTGCGAAGAAAAACGTGATTACTCGTCGCTGATTAATTAGCGATCGCGTGGCAAAGTGTTGGGGTACATGCTTCGTTATTATAGCAAAGTATTTCTAGTCAGCTCAATCTTTTTGTTCTGGGAAACGCTACGCTCCTGATACATACATGTATGTTAAAGAATATGTGAAGGGTGAGGGGAAAATCGAGGAATGTCCATTTTCCGTGATTTTGCTAATTTTGTTAATTATATAGCATATTTTGTTAATTTTTTGAATTTTCGGGTTCGAGATGTTCCCTTGTAAGCATAAGCTTCTATCTTCAAGGAGTAACACTTGAGTATCAAAACTTCATATTCTTGATAACGCTGTGTTGTGGCATTCTCTGTTTTTCCCCATATCCTTCCTATACAAAAAGGCCCACTGAGGCCCAATTCAATACCGGTTCACTTTCTATGCCTAACGAAATGAAACACGAGAAATCTCAAAGCCGCTTCCTTCAATACCGAGGCGACACAACATCTCTCTAACTACCACAAGTGTCTCACATCCGTTTCCTAAACGTTAGAAACGAAATAAAGATCAAACTGCCGCCACTTTCGTGTTCTACTTTCACCGATCGATAAATAATTAGTCAGATATTAATCGCAAGCAGTGCGCTACCTCACACCGTTCATCCAAGAGAAAAGTGGATTTCGAAGCAACACAGGGACCGTTTGTCCATGGATGCCTATATTTCACGTGCGTATCTACCACGGAAAGAGATAGAAGAGGGCTGAACGCGACGGAAACCACAGTGCAAGGCGGTAAATTTGTGAAATTGGATGAAACTGGCGTGGGTAGGACTTCACCCGTCATCGAAGAAACCCCTCGTGGCGCGTAAGCTCGTAATAATGCCAAGCAAACGCGCCTCTGCGTATCGAGAAAAGCTGCTCTCGCGCCGTAACTCGATCCCGGCTTTTTCTCCGTTTCCATCACGCCACGCCACTCCGAGAAACTCGTCCCTAGCTGGCCGCAGTCGTCCAACAAGCTTGCACGCACGTTACTTAACCATTTCTCTGTAATCTGCAACGGTGCTCGTTGTAAACGAATATTGCCCACTGAGAATTTTTTGTAAACACCGAAACTGTCGCAAAGATCTAAAAAAATTGAATTCATCACTTACTTTGTGTTACATCACCTTAGATTACAAAATAAGTGATAAATTCATTTTTTTTTTTATTTTTGACTTGCAACACTTTCATAATTTTTTCTACCTCATTTGTAATTAATTGTGCCAAAGGATAGCCTAACCCCTCTATGGCAATTAAATTGAAATTGAAATTCAAATTCAAATTGAAATTTAAATTAAATAATCACTTGCACATTTATTATTTGATTCAGAGTTCACAGGGAAATCCAAATCGATCATTCGAATGCCAGACTGTGATGATTGCGTCGCTATTATAAATTTGTGGTAAGTAATAGGTACCTAGTAGTGAAACAGGTAATGAGGAATGGCACTGGAAGGACCGTAATAGAAAACATTTGAATTACTTCGCTTTTACTCCGAAAGGGATTGAGGATCGGTAAACTCGTTTGATGTCATTGTAAATAACTAGAGGCGATACTTGTTACAGCAAAGTATAAGGAAGTATCGTGGGGAATGAATCATTACGAAACCACGGTTCGATAGCGAAATTTTTTATCCCGAATGCCTTGAATAGCTTGTATACTGTTCGAATCACTACGCCCGAGGGAAGTACACGTCTCAAAGACGGTAATAACACGTTTCGTTTCAAGGTCGCGCGTTTATGGCATCCCGGAGTGCCGGGAAGCTGAAAAATCTTCGCAACGCAGGAAGTTTAAAACTTCAAACTCCTGCTTCGCTAGAGAACGATGCCTAATGCGACCTCTTTAATTTAACTTCTCCTTTTCCACAGTCCTCTGTTCTATGCCTTCCTCTATCCTTCTCTTCTCTCGACGACAACTTTCTACGTCAAATCTTTTTGCGAGAATGAGCATGAAAATTGGAGCAAACGAGAATTCAACTGATGCTTCTGAAGATAATTTATGACCGACTCAGTGAAGCGAAAAGTTTATCAATTTCTCATTTAAATTATTCCGAAGTCATTTTTCTTCTTTGTTCTACAACTTTTTACTTGCTCTCTTTTTGCGAAAGCTTGAAAATCGGAGCAGAATGGAATTCAAATGAAGCTTCTGAAGATAATTAATGATCAACTCAGTGAAATGAAAAGTTTGTTAATTCATCAGTTTCGTATTCAA
Source organism: Andrena minutula (assembly GCA_929113495.1). Classification (NCBI taxonomy): domain Eukaryota; kingdom Metazoa; phylum Arthropoda; class Insecta; order Hymenoptera; family Andrenidae; genus Andrena; species Andrena minutula. The sequence goes on from OV815993.1 coordinate 820,292, forward strand.
ATTACTTCACAATCTCTTCTCTGTACTACAACTTTCAACTTCCCATCATTAAACAAGAATAAGCACGGAAATTGTAGCAGAAGAGAATTCAACTGAAGCTTCTGAAGCTAATCTACGATCAACTCAGTGAAACGAAAAATTTCCTCAGTTAAATTACCACTTTAAATTTCTCCAAAATCCACACTGACCAAAAACAGAGTTCTAGTGGTGTTAAACCGCACTGAAAGAAGCATAGAGCGCAGAGGAGCGCAACAACCTTCACGGACAATTACAGAAACTCGATCTTTTCAAAGCCAGAAATCGTCAGTGTTCCTCCTCCGACAATCCCGTCGCCTACTTTCCATTTCAATGCCCGTCAACGTCCACTGTCTCTATCAATACCGCGAGCGTCAAAGAAGAAGCATTAAGCGCTCGGTCCCCTAAGGCCCCGCTTTACGCGCACGATATTTGTTTGGGCCCGTCGTGCCCGTGGCCATTTATCATTCGATCAGCACCTGCCCGGCGATTAAGAAACGATATCACACCGACGCTCCGCGTCCCGGGTACACAATCAAGCCATTCTGAAGCGTCATTACGGGGCGAATACGCGTTGTCCAAGCGCGCCGCCATTCACCTGTTGTGCGCCGCTCGTGTGCCCGTAACAGTTTCCCCCGCGGTTGCGTGTACGATATAATACAGTGTAATTTATTCGATCCGCGTTTACCTACTTCGTGGAAACTCGATATTATCGGGATAGCAAGAGAGGCTCGGTAACAGGGGACGTTCGCGGGAAGAGAGCGGCGCGATAGTGAAGGTGCAAGCACTTGTTGATCACCGGGAGAAAGTGCAAGCTTCCCTCGTAACGATAAACGTATTCGGGCATGAAGCTTGAATGCAATTCGACGCTCTCTGTCACCTTCGATGAGTTACTACTGTCCCCACAGCTCGGCACAATACGTCCTCTCTTCCTTGGTATTTGTAGATAGCTTGGCTCGTAATTGTCTACTTCGATTTACAATGGGCATTGTTCGAAGCTTCTAAGTGTAAACTGTAGGTATATGTATACGCTTTTGACCAAGCGCTGTGAAGTCCCATGGGGAAGATAGTCTCGAAAGGGCACAGGTTGCTGCTGGACCTCGCACTTGGACTTGGAAACCCGATTTTGAAAAATGCCCCTTTAAATCTATCGGGCATTTCAGTTTTGACTTTTGCTTAACGCTTTGGGCGATATGGAAGCGCATGTGCGGAGAACGCTCGTGGGCGTTCAGCGACTATGGTTAAGAGATGCGGCTCGAGGAGACTCGCACGTGGCGAACGCTCAGTGTTCAGATGGTCGGCGCCTAAAGAGTTAACTAGCTTCAAGCAAACATTCTGAAACTATCGAGCTATACTTTCAATGCTTCTCTAAAAATATCGACGAAGGTGCAAGGCGTGCAAATCCCTCGACGTGGAAAGACGCCGATGCCAGAAGAAGGGTTGGGGGATCCCGAAGCACAGGGTTTGAGACGCGATCGGTTCCACTCCTAACGGACGTGGAACAGAGTAACAGGAAGTGGAGGGATTCAGGCGGCGACGCTAGATCAACCGCAAGGTCAATGATTTTCCGAGCGGACCGATGAACTTGCGCCTCGCAAGTACATGCACTCGAGTGCACCGAGAGAGCCAGGGAGCGAGGGAAAGAGAGAGGAGGCAAGGTCGTTGCCTAGATAACAGTTGCAAGGTACAGTTGCCTCTCGCATGCCTGCCACCATGCAACCGAACGATCACCGCGCGAAAAGGGAAAGACGCCCTACAAACACCCCCACCTCCACTACCGATAGAAATAATAATAATAAATTACTTTGCTCTTTGACGCTGGCTAATTTCCAAGTGGCACGCCATACCTACTGCCGACTCGGAATGTTGGGATCTCGAGGGACATTGCTGCTGTCAATCCCAGATAGACAATAAAATAAAAACTGCAACTTCTTCAAAGACACACGAAAACATGGTCTAAATTTCAAACGAATCGAATCGCGAATTTCTTCCAAAAGAAATCTCCAAATTTTACTACGTTCTTAGTCCTAAAAATAGGATTCTCCCTTCAACCGAGTGTCCTCTAGCGTTGATTTCTCCTTCATTATAGTAATTTCTAAAGCAAATCTAGTGACCCGCACCTTGATCCACCACACGCTCCTCTGAACTCTGGGCCTCTGTACCTCTTAGTAGACCCACACCAGCACCTACATCTCCTCCAGCAACTGTGCACCCGCAACACGCGCGAGGATCCTCGGCTCCCGCTGGCACTCGGCGTGAAAGCGCCTCGCAGCAATTGCTCCGAGCGTGTTCCCCGACGAATTCGCACAGTCATCCCAGCAATGCGCCAACTCGCATCGATACCCCCCCTCCTCGTTATGTTTTTGCCAACGTTTACCGCTCATTAGACACTCCTCCTTGGCGGCGCTTAACCCCGCGGAATAACAAATGTCCCCTCGATCTCCCACGAGTTTCCTGTTCCGCGAATGCCTCCGCGACATCAATCATCCCCGGTGATTCGCGGCGAAGCGATGCTCCCCGGGTCGCGTCGGCCGAGCTAACACATTGTAAACAGTCGGTCGAAAGAGGAATCGCGATAACGATCCGCCATCGATGCCACGGGAATTGCGAATTCGTCAAACCACGCGCGGAGAGAGCGAGGCTCGTTAACGGATGCATCGCCGCGCAGCTCGAATCCTGATGACATTTTAATTGCAGTCGAAACTGTCTGTTGCTTCCGGGTCTGGGCTAGGTCTGACGTTGGATCAGGCATTCGTGCCCCCTTCGTAATTGCCGCTGCATCAGAGGTCTGGCGAAGGTGCGCGCGATCCTGGCGAAACGGCACAACTTACTCGGCGGAGTAAAGGCGGAAACATACTGGTATCGCGTCACGTCAGCTCACGCGTTATCACTTTGACTAATTTAAAATTTAAATCGTGATACTATGCTTAGAAATATACCTACTATTGTCACGGCATATCGTGCTACAGTATTTTGGTAATTATTTACAAAAAAAAAGTGGTCCTCGCAGATTTCGGTGACATGTACTATAGGTACATGATATTCGCGAAACACATTGTTTAAAATATGTGAATTTAATTTTTTTATACTTTACAGTCTTTACACTTTATTTTATTACCTTATTTTATACTTTATTTAGAAAATGAAAACGTACTGCCACGCGTGAAGACGGTGATGTGGCGTGATACGCACGCGGTGACTTCAGTGTGGTTCTGATGCATTAAAATATGTATCTACCGTAAAAGAACAAGTAGGTACTTAAGTAAAACAACATCGCACACTTTTTACCCGAGACGTGAGTTTTATGTGTCCGCCTTAACGAAGCTTTGTCTCGGAACCGAAGACGATAAGATTCACACTAAACTGTTTTGAAAAGGAAGCTTCAAACGCAGCAGTTCCAATTTCGCCATCCTTCTCAACCCGTTACCCAGAAGTGGAAAGCACGTGTCGCGATTAAAAGTCACCCGAGGACGACTGCCTGCTTAAATTAGCCCTACTCGTGTTATCGTGTAGCAGAAGAGGCGGTCCAAGGGAGCGCGATGAAAGAAACCGCGCAAACACCAAAAGCCCGGTCGCAGGGGCTGGAATCAGGGGGACAGATGGAGGAGAAAGAATCGAAAAATACAATCAGCCAACGGTGGAATCAGATAGAGAAAGAGCGGGGAGAGGGGGAAGAAGGTTACATTATCGGCGTGATATCTCTCCTTATTCTCTTTGGTCTGGTCCATGCTCGGGAAGGACGACCAGAACGGAGTGATGTAAGAGAGATGTACCTACAGGGCGCCTGCTGCTTCTTCCTCCTCCTTCTTCCTTCGCTGTCCCCGGCGTCTTCGCCCCCCCCCCCCCCACGCTCCTCTACGCCAGGAATCTCTCTCGCTCCTAAGGCTTCTCTGGGCCCAGTTGCTTTCTTTCTGTTTCACGCTGCTCGGGGGAAGCGCCCATCCAGCCCTGGCCCGGTTGAATTTAACGTGGCAGGTGCCTGCTGAATGGACATTGGGCTCCGGTTCTTCGTTTCTTCTCCCTCGATCGTCCTCCGCCTCTCTCCCTTTCTCTCCACCCTATTCCCCTTCTTCCTCCTTCGCCTTCTTCCTCTTTCTCTATCTCCCTGTCTATGCCAGCGTCTCCCAACCGTTGGTCCACGAACTCGTAGCGTTTCGTAGCTGAGACTTCAAACTTCTTCTCCTCCACTCAACAACAGTTGGTACCTGTTAATCTCGGCACCTGATGCCTCTCGTTTCGAAGCTATCCCCACGCGACTTTAAGAAAAATCACGAAGAGCAGAGGAAATGCCCGAGCACTTGCAATGGTCGCTTGAAAAGGAAACGGTCCCTCCAGCTACGCGCTTCTCATCATTCACAGAAGGAGAGCCTCCGCGTTACTTCTTTTTCTACTCCGACTGGTTAGAACAGCGTTCTATGCCGGCATTGCCGGCTAGCCAGTCGGCGAAGCCTCTCACCGGCCGCTTGCCGCCAGGAAATTTCACGTGGCGGCCTTTTGTTCGGCCTCTAATGCGACGAATCGCGGATGGGAAAGTGAGGCGCGCGCGAGCGCGCGCGAGCAACCGAGCCTCGGGAGCAAAGGTAAACCGACGCCGCTGCACGGCGGAATGGCGGGAAAAAAAGGAAAATTACAAAATCCCGACCGCACAAGTCGACGACACACGCTCGCGGAGGATCCTCCCCTCCTCACTTCGTAACACGACGTTTCGCTTCTTAATGCGATCACTTTTCATTCTGCTTCCGTTCCCCTCACCTTCCCGCCGTTTCTTCGTTTTTACCTTGCTCTCTGCTAGGTCGCCGCACGTGAACTGCCGTTCCTCTGCAGCCTGATGCGTTACCGCGTATGACGCGCTTATTGTTAGTCGGGCGCTGTTTCATTGTCACTGATGCGCACGACGCGCGAGAGAGGAAGCGGCTGTTTCGGAAACGTACAAGTGGACTTTGGATATATAGGTGAATTAATTTGAATTTTAATTCAAGTGGACATCAGATAAAGATTCGAATTTTAATTTGAAATTGAATTCAAATAACGATGATACGATTGGAGAAGATTTTGATCACACGCCAAGACAATGTCCCCCTGAGAAAAATGGCGAAACCATTTCCTGTGTGATTATCTTTCCTCGCAACGTTCATTTGCGAGTAAAGCCGCCAGATAATGACGGCGCAAACTGGAATGAAGGTTGTACCCCGTGCGAGTGACTTGTTACTGCGTTGACGGCGGTTGCACAACATTTCGCGATTACTTTACAAAGGTAGGCGAGGGACGGGCCGTGTCGCGGCTTCGTGGAAGCTGAGCATCGAGAGGTTCTTCAACTTCATGCCGCTGCTTGAAGAGCGATCGTTAGCGACGCGACGCTTCCCGTGCATGGAGACTTAAGGGTAAGTTAGTGCGGGCAATGGCACAAAATGACGAAAAGGTATCAGCAGGCTGGTCTAGCGTGTAATGCCTTCGAATCCACGAGGGTACGCGCCCGCGCGCATCTCGGGTTTCCAATAAAACGTTGAAAAATCGAGGAAACTGGGATCTGGCCTTGGATCGAATCCCTGGCGCGACCTTCGGTCCCTGCGGCATTACCGCTCCGCGATCGATGGCTATCGGTCAATAAAACGTCCCACCGATATCTTAATTAACTTATACTTAACGATGAAAAAACGCTTCACCGGCGGAAGAATTCTATTTTAACGTCCGGCTAACGAGAGTGAAAAACTCCGCAGTGTTTCTTCGCATTGAAATTTGAAACCCTTCAGTGACGAGATTCAAAAAGGCCCCTTAAAAATAAAAATTTCCAGAATGTGCTACTAAAAAGTTAGCTACTTTCGTGCTGTAAAATTCGTCCGTGGCTCCGACCATAGCGACACACATTAATAAAGAAAATAAACCTTAGTTTTTCCATTTCAAGCGACTATAACAGTCCCCACACCATTGCCCGAAGGAAAAGAATTTTTGAAAACATTGGCGGTGACTATATCTATGTATATAGGCAATAAAAAAGCTCAACAAATTCCAAGTATTACTTTAAACATACATTAATACGCAGGCAAAACGCCAGACGGTGCAAACTTATAGTTTTTGTTAAATAAATTCTCGAAGATGGAGTTGAAAAACGGTCATAACAGAATACCCTCATAGTGCACGCTGCGCGTGGAAATCCTCTGTGAATCCAGTAAAATGGTACGAAAATTAAAGTTACATTGAGGTCTTTTACTCGATGTAACTCGTATTAAACCCAATTCATTAAAATAAAAGATGCTATGGACGAAACGACGGTAGAATAATTTCGAAACCAGTTTCATTACATATTACGGATTGCCCGTCTAATGTTATCCTACAAACGAGGTTTGTGGAATTAAAAATATATTACCCAAGCCGCTGTCCAACAGGCTGCAGCTTATTAAGATTACCAGGTTCGATTAGAGAATTAGTTAACGGCGACGCGAGATAAGTGGTAGGAGCATAGGTGACTTGACGCCGAGGAGAAAAGAAGACCGAACGTAGGTACTCTCCGATAGAATCAATGACAGACATCGTTGAACCCGAGTCAACGTACTTTAAGAAGGTAAAACGCGGCTGTTGTCGCGGCGGTAGCGCGTGTTCGCCTCTGGTGCTCGTTTTTCGCCGTTTTCACTATTTCCTAACCCGACGCCGCGACGCGAGCCGTTCCTCGTAAACGGCGACGTAAACCCGTCGGTGTGCTTTAGCCTCTTAATAGTCCGACCTTGAGCCAGAACTAAGGAGTGCCTTTGCTACAGCCGTAACCTTCGTATACCTTCATCAGCAGGGCTCAGCCTACGACTGACAGCGTATTTTTCTTCCCTCCTGCTCCCCGCTAATTAAATTCAGAAATCCTCGCCTCCGATCGAAACGCCGGACAATTCCCGCGGAGATTATTTTTCTCCAAAGTAGTAGAGCGTGCGATAGAAATCGATGAGGTTCGACGGTAATCGGTTTCACGGCAATCAGAGCGCAGACGGGTGGAAAATTCAATTACTTATCGGCACGTAATCGCTGGAATACCAATGTTACATGACAAGCCCAAGTTACAAGAGCCCCCGGCTTGTCCAACACGGGAATAGGCGTCCTTCTCTTCCAAACAGCACCGCGGATTACACAATTGATCCTCTAAAGGAGCGATAATGCGATTGCCGAGAATCTTGGATCCCCAAAGTGGATTACGGTAATTGCCAGACAAGGCTGGCGGGACGTAGCGCCTAAGACCCAAGCCGTGCAAAACGGGCGAATATGGAATTAAATTTCTCCTTGGGTAACGCGCGATTCAAACGATGGCCCCGTGAATGGAGGATGGGAAATGTCGGAGGCCGAAAGTGTGCCGTGGAAATGAACAGGAGACAATGAAAGGGTTGCGCATTGACGGGGACAGGAAGGGAAACATGGGGCCTTTAAATGCTCTGGGACATGTCCGAAGACAAATTAATCTTCGCTTGTGCGATTCAGCAGCGCGAGATGGAATGCGTTCGAGGGAGTAACGGGTACAAAATATCCTGCGTACACGAATCGCGAGGCCGCCTCTCCTCGACGTTCAGGGACGAAGTAAGCCTTCCAAAGCCACGCGCAGAATTCTTCGTTATTTTCCAGCAGCCTCGTCACCCAGCGGTTCCTAAGTAACGTATTTATTTGCTTGGAAACACCTGGTACGGTGGCGAAGGAAGATTAGCGCTCTACAGGTAAGAAAGACGGAACCCATCTATTACACGCAGCCGAAAATAGCTCTCATTATAGGGAAATCGACTAATCGTCAATTATCTGCTTCTATTTCTGTGTTAACAGCAATATGCGATGAGGCTTTGCTTATTATTTTCTTCTCTTAGGTTTGAAAGCAATTTTGTATTGGGAAATCTTCTAACGAGAATGATGAAAAAGAATTAACTCGAAGTGCCATCTTTTGGAAGCCGGCAATGTAACCAGAAAGAGTATAAATAACCTAACCATAACCTTAAAAAAATAATTAAGCGCAAAGAGTTGACACTTGATCAACTAAAAGGTACTACCTATTGTGTTATAAGAACGATCCCCAAAAATTTAGTTTGACTTTGTAGTCAAAGTCTTTGCTGAATGCTATCCCAAAAGAAATTGTCACGTATGAAAAGAATTGAGAGTCCCTAAGTCCCCAAGAAATGCTGCGCATACAACGCTGCAGTTCCTCTGTCTACATATTTCAAGACGTTACTGGCATAATCTAGGTTATCATCGCAAAGAGCGCGTAATCCCTTGGAAACTCGACGATCGCAAGTGTTCGCGTATGAAACGAGAAGAAACGAGAAGAAACAGGAAGGAGATAGTCCCTGGCACCATTTGACGCAGATGGGAAATGCGACAAAGAGAATAAAGTTATAGGCAATGACGTAAGGGAACAGGCTAATCTCGTAGCGTGGCCCCATTATTTATGCCAACTGTGAACCATTTGGCTGGAACAGCGTCTGCCCATTGCATAGCTGGAATTCTTTCACCCTTTTCGACCTTCGGTCCTTTTTTTCCTCTGCCTATTCATCCACTGTGTTCACGCCTGTGGATAATTTATTCCAGACGCCCGATACAATATACTCGCGAAAGATACGATCTCCCTGTTGTAACGTTAACCATAAATATAATCCTCGAAATTCTGTCGCTTGCGGGATAAAGTTCGTGTAAGTGCGAAGGAACACGAGAATTCCGAGCTCCTTGCGATAATACGGAAGGTTAGATAACGAATTATTATTCGAACGTCTATAAACCACTATTTCACTTGTTCGATCACTGAAATCCGAAAACTTTAAATCTGGATGGCGCTTGATTCCGAATTTGTGTTCAATAATTCTCCTTCAAGGCTGATTCTTAATGAACCGTGATCGGGTTAAGATGAGGATTCACTGCGTCCCGTTCGAATAAATTGGATCGCTGTTTAAATCCAATCTAAACAGATCCCAGCTATGTTTATAGCGACCGTTAAATGCAAATGGAATTTAGCAGTTAATCGTTCGCTGTTTAAACATAACGAAACTGCATCCCGGCTCGTAAATAATCCTCGGAGGATAACGCAAAGTAGCAGAAATAAACATGCCCATAATTATCTTGAAGTAGTAGATGACAAAGCCTCGTAACGGCCGAGTATCTGAAACGTGTCAACTTTCAAAAGTTCATTTGGTAAACGTTTGGCGCCTAACGTATTTATCGATCGCATCTCCACGGCTTTATGTTACGAAAATGACACGCTCCCAACGGAAATTGATCACGGTTACAACATACAGGACAATAGGATACAGGAGCATAAAGTTCCTACAGATGTTACTGATAAACGGTAGAGAAAAGAAGATTAAAAACGGTTAGACGTATCGACGGTTAGGTCACGTGACGCATCTAACGATCGTCTATCGAAAAGTAACAGAACTTTCGTCGAACCGCCCCAGTATCCTTAAATACATTGCTTAATCCTTTCTTTCCGCGCAGTTGGTACAGTGTCACTTAACAATCAACGATATAAGCTACACGATTCTATAGAAACGGTATTAGCTGGTATACACAAATGTAACGATCGGTGAACGATGCTCTCGTTTACGATACGAGGCCACACGGCTGCCGACGGTTTTATCGACGAAAAATATCGCGATTTTCTTAATTTGCCGAGGGGTTAGAAAGGATCAGCAACAGAGAACGTGAGGGAAAGGGAAAGGGCCCGTCCAGATCCGTCCCTGGCCTCGGGTAAGCGAAACCGGGCGGGCTGCTAACTCACCTCGTGCCACATTCCGCTGGCTCTGCCAACGTTTTCGACCACGAGAATGCACCACGGCGCTGGCCCGCTGGAGCACCACCTTTTGCACCGAAACCACACACCTGCACCACCGGCGACGCGGCACTCGAGCTTTTTCGAAAATTCAAACGCGCACGTGATGGCCCAGCGGGCTGTGCATACCCGCGACGCGATTCGTCCGCGCCGCTCGCGCAGACTCCCCGACGGGATTCCTTCTCCTCCTACGCGACCGACGCACGAGAAACGCCAATCGACCGTGCCGTGTGCTTCCCGTTTCTGATAAGCAAACGCTGCTGCGATGTAGCCGGCGTTACGTCGCCGGACGAGCAGACGCGCACCAAAGATGAACCGCGCGAGTGATCAACACAGACTGAACCCGCCGCGCCAACCGACTGATCGTAGTACGGTGCAGTTCGCCGATGATGCGTGGAGGGGATGCGCAGATCGCATTTCAGCGTTACCTCCCGTCGAAATTCGAATTCGTTAAGATTCTTGGCGCTGGATATCCTTTCTTTACGTCGGCCGCTCGATTCGATTCAATCGAGTATTTAGGTTTCCGCTGCGCTTAAATTAACCGTACCTGGTGTTTGAAAAATTGAAATTAATTCTGAAACACTTTGTATATATTTGGAAATTAAGACGTCGATGATTAATAATACTTTTCTTTTCGTGAATGTGGAATTGAAATAAAAGCATTGAATGCTGAAGCTTGGGTAAAGTAAAAGCGCGACTTAGGTAATTTCAAGTGAAATATAAATTTTACCAGTATATTTTGCGACGAATTTGGTTTTATTAGTAACAGTAGAATGCGGGGGCAAAATTAGTAGTGAATTAATGACAATGTTTTAGAAGGAATAAGACTTGCTATAATTCTACAATGACGGGGTCACCAAAGACGTATGAAATTCAATTCGAAATGTGTATTTTACATAGGTTTCCAGTCTATGTTATATCTAAACATATGTTTTATATTCGCATTACCATCCACTCGCAACGTGCACCGCTAAGGTAACCGAATCCATACCTTAATATACTCGGTAGTTAAAATTCATCAGTATGAATCAACCATAATTTTTTTTTTATTTCTGTAATATAATCGCTTGTACAGAATACCTTGTTTAGTGAAGTATACTGAATACACATAAAAGGTTTTATTATAATGCGCATGGATAGTTCATGTAATCGTACATCAATCAAAAATATTAGAATTATAACTGCTCCTTTTTCTTTTCCTCAATAAAGATAATTTACAACATTTACCATTCTTTTTTTTCTTTTCTTCCGTGTATCTTAAAGCTAACCGACGATTACATTTCCAATTTAACACATTTACATGTGACACATCTCGTTAAATCGTTCTTTCCTCGCGCGTCTTTCCCTTTTGCCTCTCTATAAACAACCTACACCATAAAATTCTCGATCGTCACGCTACAAATCTCTATATATTTGTATCTTAAAGACATGTAGTGCATAGTATGTACTTTTTTTCTCCTCACGCGTACAATAAAAACTAAGGAAAGAAAAAACAAAAAAGAAAAGGAAAAGAAAACAATGTGCGTCGGTATAAAGATGAAACCAAAAGAATTCCGCCTCTCACCCGTCATTACATACAAAACTTACATGGAAAACAATACGACAAACGATTGAATTAATTTCCGCGTTAATCGGAAATCCGACTGTGGTTTGTGTTAGCTCAAAGTCTTCGGTTTGTGTCTGACGAGTTCGTTTATCCGTACACACCAAATGTTACCCAGTAAATCGACAATTACCGCGTGCCCATTTCTGTCGCAAACGTATTAATCTTTCATGCGACACATTTACTAGCATGGTTACAATACATCCAAGCAAATGAAATTGTTCTTCGTGAAAATTTGTAGTCCGACCGATCAAGCCTGAAGCAATATTTATTAACGGCAATCTATTCTTTTTCCATGCAGGTTTCCATCGTTTCTAAGAAACACCGTAAACGTACAATATAACAAAGAAGAAGGATATGTCCTTCGTATTACGATCTAATAATAATATAATACTCTTGAACGCGTTGAAAAACAAAGTTACACCGACGAAATATATTTTAACAGAGCTACCTAGTAATTAGAGCACATCGAGAGAAAATACAAGAGTAAAGAAACTGGAAAATTTCGAAGAGCGAAACGTGTAAAGATGTCGAACATTCAAATACCGATACTTGCTTTCATCAAGTATGATAAGAGTACCAATCCAAAATAAAAAATGCATATATTGAACGAGTCAGTAGCGTGTATTCTGTCAAGAGTTTTTTTTGGGGGGGAGGGGAGAGGGAGGTGGTAGAAGTTTATAATTTCTTTTTCTGACAGCCAGTTACCTCAAATATCTCTCGCCACGCCTGTCGCAAGAGGTAAATAAGGAAAAAATTAAAAATAGTAATGGAATAACAGTATTGCATATTGGTGGTTAGCTCATGGACACTTGTCCATTAGACAGTAGCCGTTCAACAGCAGCGTTTATGTCTCCGAATGTGGCAATTAGTGCTGAAAACGACATCAAAAATTTTGTTATAAATGTTGCGCTATACCATTATTAGTATAAATTCCCTATTTCCATGAATACCACGTTTCTCAATTTCAAAGATTGACTTCGATGTAAAGTACATATTAAAGGGAAACCACAACTGTTAAAAAGGCTTGTATCAGTAGAAGGGGGGTAGAAACAGTTTTAAAGAATACGCGTAGTCGTTACCTTGTAAATTAGCGTCTCTATTGACAAAACCCATGGCCGTGAGTTGTTCTAACTGTGCTCTGTAGCGCTCTTCTGGTGGAGCCGCAGGTTGGCCATCCACTTCTGCGCCTTGATTCAATGCCATTGCCGATACCTGGTCGACACAAATGATTATCAATTCCATTTAATCGTAGAGACCCACAGCTGGCAACGAAGCAAAACTTTACCATGCGCGCCATGAAGTGAGAGAACGCGTCTTGCTGGTTTGTGTCCGTTGTCTGCGTGGTTGGCGCAGTTGGATTTGTCGCGGCTGCGTTCGGCGTTGTCGCTGCAGGCGGTACAGTTAGCCCCATGCTAAACAGTTTACGTTAATCAACTTCTAAACAACTGACGACGCGCTTCGCATCGAAAAGCGATGCTGTAGAAATATCGTGAAACCAGCATCCAAGAACAGTGTGACTTACTTTTCAACGAGTTCTGGAGCAACGGTACGTAACTGCTCCATACCCTGCTGAATTTGCATAATGGCAGCTAGAGCGTCGGGATTGGTAACAACGTTTTGAATCTGAGGATTCTGCATTTGTTGAATGAACGCAGGCATCATGGCTCGCATTTGCTCTTGCATCTGTGGATTCGATCGTAGGAACGGATTAGAGGAGATCACTCTACTGGCCATAGCCGGATCTGCTGCCATGGCTTCCAGCATGGACCTCGTGTACGGAGCGTTCAGCATGTTCCGCATCAATTGTGGATTCTCCATCATCTGAGCCGCAAGACTTTGCATTCCCGGTGAATCCAGCAGGCCCCTTCCTTGCGGCTGTGGGGTGGAAGAATCGGTCTGATTGTGATTCCAAGGATTTGGTAATGGATCCCTGTTTTCCTGACCCTGCTGTGGATTAATCTGACCGTCTTGGTTGTTGCTGTTCTCCACTAACGCCGCGAACGGATTCAGTTCATTGGCTGCCGCCGCGAGCATGGGCTCTTGGATGTCGCGGTATATGCGACGAAGCGCGCTGTAGCCACCGGGAATGTTTTCTAGATTGGACAGAGCTCTGTCATGGGAACGCATTAATTCTTGAAGCATCGACGGATTGCGAGCCAACTCCATTGTTTGCCTGAAATAATTTCCATGTATATTCATGACCTTGGCTGTATATTGTAGTATAAATTAACGACGAAGATCCAATCATGAATTCCATTGTTCGAGAAATGCATTTTCACAGAAAGCTACGGTACATTCTAAATAATTCTGTTCATACCTCAATAGTTCCGGATTGTTCATCATATGACTAATTTCTGGATTATGTTGCATCAGCTCTTGCATCTGGGGATTGGCTGTGACCAAATTGCGCATGTTCTCCGGATCGTTCATCAAGCTCTGCACCAATGGATTATCCAGCACTTGACGCATCGTTTCCGGGTTAGATAATAATTCGCGTTGCATGCGTTGTTGCAAATCGATAAAATTGGCGGACTCCAAACCGAGGGACTCTAGTCCTACGAGTCCCCCCAAACTGCCCAATCCAAACGGACTCGCGCTTATGTCAGCTGTATGAAACAAAGACGTACGTGCAATACCGCCTCGTTCTTCAAGGGATAATATAAAAATTAAATCCTACGCAACACGACGCTTCGATACCTTGCGGTCTCTGAGACGGCGTCGAGTCTTGAGACTGATTAGAGGGAGTGCGCGGCGCCTTGATGACCAGGTGAACCGTCAAGCCATCCTTGACATTATGTGTACGCAGAGTTTCATGGTCTTTCATGATCTTGCCGGCGAAGATCAGGCACAACTGTTCCGTCTGGGCCTTGAACTTCTTCGAGACCACGTCTTTGAACTAGAAAATTCGGAGGAAGCAGTCGTTAAAAAGTTAACCCAACAATGACAAGCATGACGACTTGCGTGACGACCATCATCTTCGGTGAAATTCAGGGACACGTATACAGAAAACTTACGTCCTTGATAGTCGCATCCTCCTCGATTTCGACGGTCTGTTTTTCCTTCGGCGTTTTGACGTTAATAGTGATTTTCTTTCGAGTGTCCTGGCCTTCTGCCATTTTGAATCGGTAGATGACTCGTTACTTTCAACGCTTTCGATTCTCCCTCGCCGAGGGCCAATTGCGCACCACTTTCCACGAATACTACAACTCCTTTTTCTCGCACCACCGGAATTTCGTTCACCAGACTGCTCTAAAAGGAACTACGATTGAATTTTGTTAACAACTTCTCCCGAAGAACCATAAATGATTACATAGAAGGGTCAACTTGAGCGACTATTCTATACTGAGCCATAATACACGAGACGACGAAAGTAGACGATGTGTCAAGCCCGTGGCGTATAGTTTTCTTTCAACTCCGATGGACGTGACACGTTTCCTAGAGATCGCGATCCCCTTTCTGGCCGTTAGACGATATCAACCGTACGCGCCAATTACAGACTAACGATCTCGCACGGGAACTTCCTAATCTTATTTACGAAAAGCCACGAATCGTTTTGGTTAATAGGTTATGTCGCGCTGCCACTACTGCAACGTGAAAATACTAATGCAGAGGAAGTACCTCTCGCAAATCGTAATAAGAAACATACCACATCATTAAAGAATGATGTATCTTCTGAAAGAATTATGAAATGGAGAAATAAAAATAAAGATCACCTTGGTAAAGAATCGATTTAATATCGATGGTACTTGGAATTTATTTTGTTAGAATTCGCGATTTAAACTTTGTCAACTTTTCTATGAAACGTTGCTCCTACGCAGCGCTGTGTGCGTGCATATTCCGATAACGATTATACGCTACATTACGTCATGATTCATTGCAAGAGTATTCCCTAGTTCGATGTGTTTTTGCAGGTAGTTGTAAATGGCAAATACCGTTGACGTGTTATCGCGGTAACGTGATTCATTTTTATGTCGGCAAAATTAACCGCAATCGAAAAGTTTCGATACATTACACGAGCTTATGCGTCTTTATTTTGTTTCTCTTACAATGGGGCTGCACCCAATCGAAAGAACGTGCGCTACCGTGCTTGCTTTTATTGAAAACTATTTACTTAAAAATACAATTCTTTTTTGTTTTATTAAACATGAAAGGCAATATGTGTGATTAAAAGGAAACCATTTTATTGTTTAGAATTCTTCCATGGAAACAGGTATTAGTTCCATCAGTTTTGTCACAGGAGAACTGTCGACTTTCCTTTTCTGGGTTTCCAGCCCTCTCAGACTCGCCCAATCAGCTGACTGTATCCGCAGCTCCCAAAAAGGGCCAAGTCTCTTACTTTCACTTTGGTACGAGGAAGCAACAGATGATCATCTCTATTAGCCCGGTACGCTCAACCATGACTTTTACTCGATGCCTTCCACTTTGTGTGAAACGATTCAATGTATTCAATATTGACACCTGTAATTAAGCACATCCAGTGCAGAAAGCTTGCATTTAATCGAAAGAAACAAACAGGGAAATGGAGTTCAGAATCACGATAGAAAGAAAATACCTGCACTCTTTGCCAACCCCTCGGGGCTAAAAGTAAGGACCTTCTTATCGTCCGGGCTGCAACCAGTTAATAACGTCACAACTGGCGGCTCAGCGTCATTCGTCAAGCCCACTTTTGTCTGCTGAGTGAGATAGTGGCAGCACTCTATGATTTGGAAGAATAGCCACGCTTCCTTGTCTTTCGGCCTTGGTCCTTTTATATAGGGTAATGATAGACGCTCGTGAGGTCTTTGAGCTCGGAGGAATCTCGAGCCCCGCTTCAATTGACCCTCCAACCAGCGCGTTGCTTCTCTGGCTCGGCCGCTAATACGCTTCACTTCGTCCAACGCGGAAACAACTAAGGACAATACATATATTAACATTTTATACCTGAAGGATCACCCAGAATTCATAGAGTTTAATTCTGTTTTACTCACCGACGCTAGGAATCACGACAATGAATTTCTTCGCGTACACCAAACGTTTGAGAGCCGGTGTATGCTTCGCTAAAGCTTCGTGGTCGGGCACCAAGTAAGGAGACATAAGTCTGGATCTTAAACGAGACTCCAGAGCGCAAACTTCGGCCTTCAGCCATAATTTCCCCATATGTCTCATCAACTTCCCCTTCGAATGATCCATTTCCAGATCCTTGGTATTCCCTTTCGCTGCGTTGATAGCGCTTACGTCGACCGTTATGAATAATTGTTTCGTCTGTTCGTACTTCACCCCAGAGTCTTCCACGGAGCTCAGGAAATAACCGAACTCGACCAACTTCAACGCTCTCAGCAAAGTTTCTTCGCGTTTGTTCATTTTGTACTTGTACAGTATCTTCCAATTCACCGACTTCTGAGCGTCCTCCAGAAGATTCAACCCTCTCAGATCGACATCCTCCGGTAGTGGAAGCGTTTTAACGCATTCCTTCACTTTCTCGACGCTCGAGAGAATCATACTGTCTTCCTTGCAATTTTTCAATAACGCCTCCGCATCTATTTTAATTAAATTCAGTAAAACAGTAACGCGCTTCAGTAAAATCCGCGAGCTCTTCCCACATATCCTTATAATGTCTGGGTTACTTCTTAACCAGTCGCAGCATATCTTAATGGACGCAAGTATTTCCTTTCCAAGTAAAATATTCAATACTTCGCCCGGTGTTAAATTCTCTTTCCTCAATTGAGCAACGTACGCCACTCTATCCGCTGATTCATCACTTTCCTCAGCAATATTCTTCGAATTAGTCGTCACTGCGGTTTCAGAGTTAGCCACAGTGTCCTTGTCGTCGGGTTTTTTATCCGATTGATCGTCAGACGGTTGTTCGCCATTTTGTACACGATCGTTCGGCGCCTCGGTTGATTCCACCTTTGTTTCCGCTTCCACGTGTCCGTTCATTGCCTTGGTTTCAGAAGCGGCTGCGGTTTTCTGCTTCGTTTTCGTGCCACCACCATCGTCGTCCGTGCCGCGATCGTCTTCGGATAATGCCTCGTCCGACAAAACGTTTCCTTCGCTCAATACATCGTCTTCTGTTTCCGAAACATCAGAGTTCACTTCGTCGCTGGAAGATTCCATGGTTGTCTGATCGACGTCGCTCGCGTCCGACTCGCTGCTATTCCTTCGCTTTCGTCGTCGAAGCTTAGTGAGCAAGCTCTTGGTTTTGTCCCGATTCTTTCGTGGGCCGTTATGAACGTCCCCATTATTTTCCACGTTTCTCTTTTTAGAAGACATTTTATTGTCGTTTCGGTTTATAGATTTACCCCCCTCGTTCGAATTCGACTTTGCCTGCTTCACGGCATCATTCTTCTTTTCCACAGTATTCACGGATTTGTCAGTATTCTTTCGTGTTATCTTCATATTTGCCTGTAAAGCTTCGTCCGTGGAGGATAACGACACGTCTATAAAAGATTCTTGCAATCTCGTTATCGTAAACTGTATCAATTGAGAGAGTATCGCCAATGTTATAGCGACAACGCCTTGTACTTCGCTAGATTCTTTGCTCTTCAATCTTGAAATAGACATCAGGCATATTGCCACTATCTTGAATATCACGTCATCGGTCAAATAATTCGTCTGTCCGTTTTTGCAGTTCTGAAGATACTCCTCGATGCTAGTTCCTTTTTCATTGTAGTTCATGTCGTTAGATTCGGGTTGCTCTGCACTCAGACCCGTTTCGATGCTGTTCAGAAGATCCTACGAGAAGAATGATAACAATAGAGTTACGTTATCCTTTATTCGGTAATAATACACGTAAGCAGTGCACATTAGTTTACGCACCTGGCATTCCTGATTTATTCTCTCAGAATTTGGTACGTCGTAATCCCACAATTGCAATAAGGAAAACAATCTCGCTACGCACATGCGTGTGGAGCACTTCTCGTCTGTGCAAATAGAATTCATAACTATGGCTCTCTTCAGGTTTCCCTCTGCTCCATCAAATGGTTCGGTGCATAACACGCTACGAGACAATCATTGTTACTGTATTCAGTCTTTACAATTAGCAAAGATTTATATGGGGCGTTACTCTATATACAATCAATATACTCTAGCGGGTGATTATGCAGGCGAAAACAAGATGAAAATCAAGAGAGACGAAATGCGGTAAAGGCTTCGTTTTCGAGAAAATTGATTTTCAATTTCGACTAAATACTTGTCTTGTCTCTCTCTTTCTCTTCTCTTTCTACTCTTGATTTTCGACTGTATTATCACCCCCTAGAGTAACACATAACCGCAAATAGTAGTTCCACAAATGTTGAAATTAAAGATAATATAAAACGTTCTTCTAACCATCTCATGTAGTGGTACACCGCGTCGAGACCATAATTTCTATTGCCTGCTACTGTGCCCAATTGATTGTGCGGCATTCCGATATTTGGCTCGATCCCTATAGCCATTTTATAACACCTCCTTGCTATCATCGGATCCCAATACGGATCTAACTCTAATTTGTATCTAGCTAAATCTCCAAGACATACCAAGCTTCTATGAATCAAGCGTATAACGCACTGTTTCGCTTCATCGGTATGAACCTTAGATTGACTTGTCTTGGTCTTCGCCTTGAGTATAAAAACAATGGAAACTGGATTAGCTTCATTAAATATCTGTTGTAAATAACTTTTCACCCTTACATGCATCTAGAATATATAATAATCTAGCATAATAGTAGATGTAGAAGAACTTACGCTTGACGATCTAGTTTCATTCTGCATGAATGCAAAATCAATAGCACCGACTAGATCTAAACCATATTCTAATTGTAGTTTTAATATCAGATGATGGTAGAATCCAACGCCTACTGCTAAATGGACGGATAACACTGCTTTTTCCGTTTCCGTCCATGTATTACCCTGCGATGAAACATGTAACTTTAATATCGTTGTGAAAACAGCAACACCAGAGCTACGATACAAAATACTTTATTGCAATTTGTACACGACAATCTGTAAGCAATACCTTCCGTAGTTTCTTAGCAGCATAGACGATATCGTAGAATGCTTTCCTCCATAACAACTCTTCAGTTTTACGTGCATATCCCACGGGATCTTTAGTTATTAACCTTATACAGTAATCTTTAACCTTCACCCGCAGAGTTTCCCCTGATGGGGTGAATAAATCTGTTACCGTTAGCGCATGATTCTTATGTTCGTCTAATCTTTTGGCAAGATCTGTTATGCCCCTATCAAAAGAATACATCGTTCGCCATTAAATGTACGTATACTTGTAAATCCTTATATTATACTTTTGTGTTACTATATCTTTTATATTTCGCATGGACAACTCAGAACGAAAAGAAACGTAACTAAAGGTATAAAGAGGTATCCGAAAAAATTCTCATCGGGATGCAGAAGCCTATTTCTCGCGCGTAAAAATGTGTTACGTGTTCGCAGCTCGTTCGCTTAAAGTATTCGGCGAAATAGAAGATACGTAAATGACGCAAGCTGATAACAAAGATCCTCGATTGTGAGAATATTCTAGGAGTCCAAAGAGCTGCGCACGAAAGCGCGCCAATGGAAGACCATGGTGCGAGTCTGCAGGTTATGTTAACACGCGAATTGCGTATGCTCCAGTTGCTACTAAAAAAAGATCCCTCCGAATATAACGCGTGACGCGTAACGCGAAACCAGAGGGATTACGATCTTAACGGGCTCTGAATATTACTTGTGCAAACGTCTCGTCTGTTCGAGACAATCGGTCGTTCGGGCATCCGCTGTAGTGTTGTACGTCCTCCTCATTTTGCCTCGGTCATTTTTCACTTCTTGGCCGCTTCGTCATTATTCATTTTCCCGCGGTCTCCTGACACGCGCACCTCCGACCCACGGTAAGAAAATTCGACATTCGCCCTGGCCTGACTCGAAAAACCTCCCACGAATTGTGAAGCTCACCACAATTATACGCACGCACATGTACGCGTATAGGTATATAGGGACATAGGGTATATAGTTTGCTTCACTGGCGCAGTCAAATTTATCTAGAAATCCCCTATAGTAGTGTTCTGGGAAAAGAGCGATTTTAACCCAGATAGCACACCTCGGCTTAGAGACGTCTAGTTTATGTCCATTTTAGGTCTGAACGTCTTGATTTGTAACAAGACGCCTTTAACACGTCTTTAAGACTTTACCAGACGTTGTGCTATCTGGGTTGTTGAGCATTGTCCACCATTGTCCTAACTGCTTCCCTCGTGGCTCGTTTGCCTTTCGGTGTTTAATAATAATATTTACTAGGTAAGTATTATTTATTAATAATGTAATTTTTATTTATTAATAAATTAACATTTTGAATTACGATTATTTATTTTTCAGTTTCTACAAATGAAAATGATAAGTTCTACAAAAAATGATTCAATAAAAATTCATTTTATCTCACAGTTAATTGATTCTATTCCTAACTTAGAGTAATGTGCGAAAATGTAGACGGTGGTAGAAAGAGAAAAAATACCCTCTCTGTTTCTAACATAAAAAAACGCTGGCGCTAGAAAGAGAGGGGTGATCCCCATGCATGATGTAAAGACATCAGGTGTGCTCGTGCGCAGCCTTCCAGATTAGCCAATAACGTGCCCTTCCCAAGACCCTCCATATTGGATCTCAACCAATAGAATAGAATGAATTTGTCAACATTTCAATAACGCGACCGCACACATACATATGCCTTCATATCCATACATATTTTAATATGGCGGAAATTGGGAAGGCGCAGTAGAAGACGAAAATGAGCTGCCGGGCGAGCACACCTTATGTCTTTACATCATGTCCCCATGTATATCTTTCTCTTTCTATCGCTGTCTACATTTTCGCCTATTGCATGCTTCTTCCATGTTTATATGCTCAAAGATTCCTAATCATTCCTTTCATCGATTCTTCGATACTTTTTGGAAATAATCGATTCTAAAGCATCGATGTTTCATTAGAATCGATTCTTAAGTATCGATTATTTTGAACGGAATCGCCCTTCCCTTAGACCATATATACTCATAGACGCGGCTCCAGATAACTGCCTTGACGCAAAGATAAAATCATCTACGTGACGTCACATGTGGGCAAAATAATGGAAGCTCTTATATTCAAAGCAATTTAAAAATATTTCCGGAAATGCTCATGTGGTTAAATGTAGTAGTAAGAAAAAATAGGTATAGTGTTGGGATATAATCATTATTATTTTATTTGAAGATGGGTCGATCTAACCTTAGACCTGATGCAATGTGCAGTAACCACCATTTTGAATTATCTTTTGCCCACAAGTGACGTCACTTTTGCCCGTTATCTTGGCTTCACTTCGGCTCGTGCTTAGACCATATATACTCATAGACACGGCCCGCTCTATATGCATCCACGAGCCGAAGTGAAGCCAAGATAACGGGCAAAAGTGACGTCACTTGTGGGCAAAAGATAATTCAAAATGGTGGTTACTGCACATTGCATCAGGTCTAAGGTTAGATCGACCCATCTTCAAATAAAATAATAATGATTATATCCCAACACTATACCTATTTTTTCTTACTACTACATTTAACCACATGAGCATTTCCGGAAATATTTTTAAATTGCTTTGAATATAAGAGCTTCCATTATTTTGCCCACATGTGACGTCACGTAGATGATTTTATCTTTGCGTCAAGGCAGTTATCTGGAGCCGCGTCTATGAGTATATATGGTCTAAGGGCTCGTGGATGCATATAGAGCGGGCCGTGTCTATGAGTATATATGGTCTAAGGCCCTTCCCTACAGGAAACGCCATTAACGGGGGAGCGCAACATTGTGCGCAGCAGCGCTCTAGCAGCAGTTCCCGCCACTTTTCAAATACTTTCAAACATAAATTCGACGTATTGAAAACTGCTCCTATTAATTATCATAAATACATATTAATTACCTATATACATACCAATTAATTATCATAAATACATTAAAAATCGTAATAACCGGCTCTCCAAGTAACCATTTATGTAGATTGCTATTAAACGATTAATAATCGTGTACATATATACCTAAACATATACGCGGCATTCAGGATTTCCAAAATCTGCATTGCTTGGAAATTTACATAAGCACTGAAAATTGGGACATTATGAAAAGTAATTATGCAATTGAATCGAATGAATTGTGGTTTTCTTGCTTTGCTCGATCATAGTGTTCTTAAAAGACTTATTTTCCAAATTGTTTACTTTCCGTTATCGTCGACTGTTTGCAAGTAGTGGCAAACAGAGCTTGACGAACGAGGGCATAGTAAAGAATCTATGAAGAAGAACCGGTTCGTGTGTCTATGCCCCACTTGGAAGAAGGAACGTTCGAGCGGGGATAATTGCAACGGTACTTTCGTTGGCTGCAGCTGGAGGCTCCGAGCGCAAAGGCACTGCGCCACTCCTAAGGTACATCGACAAATGATACTGGGATCGTGTGTTCAATCATGCCGGGCAGGAAGAAACAGGAAGAAGAAGATGAGGAACGGGTTCGTAAAGTTCGTCAATTAATTGCGCAGCGATTTCGTTAATTTAAAAGCGACTATAACAAACATTATTATCTGCTCTCACAGGATACCGATAGTATGGTCTACACTAAAATTATGAGCCTAAAGGTGAGGACACTCCTGAAAATCTTTCTGTACTCCGTGCTGGGCCCCATAGTTCTCTACTGTTTATTCTTCTCCTTTCTGTATTACCAACGGAGTCTGATGAAAGTACAGACGAAAGTGATTCAGATACAGGAGAAAAGACCGTCGTATCGAATCTATGCGAGAGGTAACGATACCGGATACTTGAAGCACGTATTCGCCGTGCTGGATCGCCTGGGCTTCGAAAGAGCCGATGACGATTCCAACTGGGACTTACTGTGGGCGCACGATTACCCATTCAGAGCTTTACATTCCAACTTAAGCAGACTGGAAGCTCATCAGCGGGTCAATCATTTCCCTGGCTGTGGGTACATCACGAATAAAGTGGACCTATCGACGACGGAGGGGCGTTACATATTACCAGCATTCAAACTGCCGGAGCAGCGGGAGGAATTCCTTCGCTATGCCGATCGTTACCCCGAGAAGATGTTCGTGCAGAAATCCAATGATCATCGGGGCATCAGCGTGAAAAACACGAGCGATATAAACTTCACGGCGACCGGCTCCTTCGTGCAAGAGTTCATACAGCGGCCGTTCCTCGTGGACGGTTACAAGTTTGATATTGGAGTGTACACCGTGATCACGTCCATAGATCCTCTTAGAGTATACGCCTACAAAGCTGATGTCCTCTACAGATTCTGCCCCGTCAAGTATTACCCCTTCGACCCGGACGTGCTGGACAAGTATGTGGTCGGCGACGATTATCTGCCGATCTGGAACGTTCCATCCTTGAAGCATTATTACACTAAATTAAAATTCTCGATGAAGGACTCGTTCGATGCATACCTCAGATCGCAGGGCAAAGATCCTACGAAGGTCTGGCACGGCGTGCACGAGGCGATAAGAGAAATCACTTTGCTGAAAGAAAGCCACATTAAAGAGGCCGTGGAACGTTTCGGAAAAGGGAGGGGCTTCTTTGAGCTAGTTAGATTCGATTTTGCCCTCGATGAAGATTTAAACGTTTACACTATGGAGGCCAATATGTCCCCGAATCTGTCTTCCGCGCATTATCCGCCGAACCAGCTGCTTTACGAGCAAGTTCTATACAACTTGTTCGCGCTGGTCGGTGTTGGGCAGAGAGTCAGGAAGGATTCCTTAAGAACGAGGTCGAGTTTCCTTGTCGATCCTGATGAAACTTACAGTAAAGTTGAATTAGAGATATTTTACATTGAGATAGTGATAAGATCAATTTGTATTTCAATTTCAGAAGTAGAATGGAGGAGGAGATGCAGGTTGCTGACAAGAACTTAGTGGTTCTCCCGCAACTCTGTGCAGAATGCAACGATTGCTTCCGGGTGGAGTGTCAGCTCTGCGGTCCATGCTTCACTGCGGAAACTAAATTAATTTTGACTGAAAGCTATCGCGAGCATCAAAATAAAATGGACTTCCAAAGGGTTTTTCCGCCTCCTATAGTGAGTTTCTTATTGGGTACCATCGTTCTTATTTAACATTGCTTATATCGGTTCTCATTTTCAGGCAAAAGATATGATATTAAAGGACTATACACTGAGGAACCAGTTACTGGTGAGATGGTACCAAGGCAAGTGCGAAGTAGATCGCTCGTGGTGTTTGTAAGACACTCCTAATCCTTAAAATGTTTATTCCAAAAGAGTTTTACATGTTTACGAACAAGTACAAAATAAACAATACTGTACGTGCAACGCTGGCAGTGTACGTCGACTTGTGCGTTATACATTTAAATACTTAATGCGTAATGTTGGTTCAAATTATACAAGGAATTTTTTGTTGTTGTTTAGAGTTTTACTGTATTAAAATGAAGATTGAAAACCTTATTCTATTCATTAACGAAAAATACAGAACAAAATTGCTAAAAACTATATGCTTTCCAAACTTTCACAGCCTTTTATTTTGTGATCCTTTTTCACCTTTGACTCTGGTGCATTTGGATTTGTACCTTTATAAAATGTCTTCAACAAAGCCATTGCTATATCGCCCTTGATACCTCCTGTTATCTTTGTTTCCGAGTTATAAATTCTTGGCACTTCGAAGACACTAGTGCATCCGCCGAAACGATCATTCGCGCAACCGTATTTAATATTACATACTTGTAATTGATACAACGCTGATGTGCACATGATGCATGGTTCTACGGTAACAATAACATCGACATTGCGAAAGACTTCTTTGTAGTTTAGTTCCTTTTCCTTACAAAATTGTAAAACTTGGTCTATGCAATTTATTTCCGCGTGTCGAGTCGCATTGCGGGTTTCGTTAACTGTATTATTTCCTATAGCAATGACTTCGTTGTTGTACACGAATAAACAGCCAACTGGGACTTCGCCTGCTTTCAAGGAATCATTTGCTTTTTCTAACGCAACATCCATCCAAGCCAAAATGCCCATTGTGTCTTTCTTACGTAATAACAATTTAGTTTTATAATAATTATAATAATTTTATAATAATTTGTAGTTTAGAAAAATTATAACTCACACATACAAAAACACTTATTATATTAATAAAAAAAAACAAACAGAAGATATTTTTCATACCGACTGACGCAAAAGGGAACATATTCGAATCAGTTTCATCACTAAAAGTATCTTCGTTAAATGTTATTTTAAAAAATGAACTTAACTGGTGAAGACCTTTAGTAATCCATCCTCATTCAACTTCTTTCTTGCCTTTTCAATCCAATTCTTATTATCCGGAGCTTTTGGATTGGGGTGAGGCAGGCCAAGAACCTGAAAATGTAATGTAACTATGTAAACGGAAAATCTTAAGTTACAGTGGCGGCCAAAAGAAAGTTTACACCAAGATTTCGGGAATTTCGCGATTTTTTTTACCTTAATTTACAAATGGGTTTTTCGAATTTTTATCAGAGGCTCACAAAAAAAGGTTAAAAACGACATTTACTATTTTTTTTTGCTATTCGGACCAATTGCATTTTATAGCACACTTAGCAGACAAAATCCCTCTAGCTTCTCAAAAAAAACTCACATCATTTGGACCAATTAAAAAAAGTTATGCGATTTTAAAACTTGTAAACTTTCTTTCATCCACCACTGTATATATAGTCCTTCTTCATTTATACCATCCAAAGTATTTACAATTACCTTGACCTGCAGTTTAGAAGCTCGGACTACAATTCGCGCTCGTTTCTCCGCATCCCCGCCGACGCCAATAACAGTTGCAACATGTAAAAGTTCAATTACATCCGCGAGAGCCTTGTTGCAAGCCTTATACAACTTCTGTTGTGCGCTTCTCTGGTTTGGTTCCTAAAAATATTCAACATTTAGTATACAAATACGATTGAATTAAAAGGCTAAATATTGCCTTCAGTTCTGCCGGTGTGATATTGCAGCCTGTTTTGGTCATTAGCGCAAGAGGACAATAGCAATGAACATATGCATGCTCAAAGAATTTCTCTGGAGTTTTGCACAATTCTTCAAACAGACCCCAGAATCTTCTCCCATTGACCTCCGTGCGGGTACAATTGAATCCCGTTACTGGTCTGTCCGGTTGTTGTACAGAAGGTTTTTCAACTGCTCCCGAAATTTGTAACCAATTGCGAACCATACTTATTTCACCAAAGGGTATGCCAGTTTGCGACATACCCCACGGACCAGGGGTCAACCCAAGGAACAATATTCTTTTTCGGCTAGTGCAATATTTCTTTACATACATAGCGTGTGTATCAAATGCATATTCGAGTGGACTATAAACATATTTTATAGGCAATGCAAATTTGATTTCTCCCAACTCAACAGCCAAATTACGCTGCACCGCTAACATTTCTTCGGTAACATCTAGGAGCGTCGAATTACTCGCAATTGCTACATCATTTTCAGATTCATCACTGTCTAGGTCTACAATCTCAGCCACCTTCAATCTCTTAGCATTAGTTGAGCTTGACATTACGCCTAACTCTATATATTTGCTCAACAAATATTTTCTTGCAACACTGCGAAGAATAGATGTAATCCCTTTGTTAACGAGAATGTATCGCAAACAGCGTGGCGCGGAAATTCTGTCGAGGTGGCGCTCTGATCGTAGTGCTCTGAGCATGCGCGTGATGACGTCGTGAAGTCAAACCAATCAACGCTAGCGCAAAGCCAAGCTATCTTGGCGTTGATTGGTTTAACGTCACGGGGTTATCACGCGCATGCTCAGAGCACTACGATCAGAGCGCCACCTCGACCGAATTTCCGCGCCACGCTGTTTGCGATACATTCTCGTTAACAAAGGGATTACATCTATTCTTCGCGATACATTCATTTGCGATACATTCTCATTAAAAAATGTGAATACATAGACCTGATTAGATAGATAGATTAGATAGAACTTGAAGTAAGACCAATGATCGAGTTTCTATATCTATTAAAAACTTGATCAAGCTAAAACCTTGTACACACTTGATACCCAACTAATTCATCGCTATTATTTGTACATAAAACTTATTCAAATCAAACGTATGTATCATTTTCTCGAGCGAAACTAAAAGCGCCGAGATTTTTCCCTCTTTACCGCGCACATGTCTCGCACGTTGATAAAAAAACAGCCGTTGATCTGCGATCAACTTAATCGCGGCCAAAAAAGGACGCAACATAAGTACAGTCAAAGAGTAGGTATAATAAGAGGCGTCACTCCGGGCGGAACCTTTGAAGTCCTTACTTGACCTTGGCATTTAAATTGGTTGTATATTCGAGCGGGATATTCAAATCGACTAAATGTACTTTACCGCAATTGGCTGATTATTGCCCAAGTTTACCGATCATTGCCGAATGGGCATTTAAATTGGTTGTCTAGTGATTTCCCTAGGTTATTTCTGTCCTTGTCGAGTGACGCCTCTTATTATATCTCCTCTTTGGTACAGTAAAAAGCAAACTTTTACGAATTAAGATCAAAAGAAATGATTTAATTCTCCTACTCCTCTTTTCCACGTTAATATATAATAGTAAAACAGCGAATCGAATAACTATTCCCTATACATGTGATTCAAATACACGTGGTGTAATCACGTTACTTTCGACCAATCACGATGCTCGAAGCCTCGTTGTACCACACTGTGGTGCTTAACATTCACCAACTGTCGTTTGTAAACACCTCTTGAATTTCACTGAAATCAGTTAAATTTCTAAGTTTTAAGGACAACTTAGAAAATACTACTAATCGTTTAATTATGCATTTGTTTCAACAGTATGTAATTTTGTTTTGAATAGTTATTCTATACAGACAGTTTTGTAAAAAGTTGTAAATAAAAAGTAATTATTTGAAACGTAACCTTGTCATTACAGTGTTCCCTCGACATATTTAGGCTCGCTTCCACCTCGCGCTAAAGATTCGTCGCCGGTCTCGATCCTATGTCGCGAGAGAATACTGTATTCTGTACCTCACACAAATGTAATTATTATTTACTCTACTGTACCTAAATACAATTAAAGTGGAATCTAAAAGTAGTGTGCGGAATGTTACCTAAATAATTTGTTACATAGGTTTCCCACTCCTACTCCCCAGGATCTGCAAAGGAAGTTGTACTTCTTAGTAGAGCAGCTTCAACACATGGCTGGCGAACTGCCTCCGAAATATCAAATGCGCCTTCCTTATGAATTATTATCTGGCTTGGCTAATTCTCTGTTGAACGATACGATATTCGAGATAGTCAAGGGGTTGATGGAAATACAGCACGTTACGGAGAAGCATCTCTTCCAGCAACGTCTTCAGTTGTTGAATCAACAGAAAATTGAAATGCAAGAAGCGCTATCGTCGACAGCGCTAGACGAGGATAGAGTCACGATAAAAGTAGCTTTGATCAAGAAGCATAAAGACGAATTGAAGCAAATGGACATGAGACTGGTTCTGCAATTGGATCAGAAAGTTACGGACCAGCAGAGCATCTTGGAGAAGGCTGGTGTGCCTGGCTTTTACGTTACGAACAATCCTATCGAGATTCAAGTACAGATGAGACTGTGCGACTTTATAATTAGGCTTAGCGAAATGGAAGTTCCAGATTAACGTAGCCGTTGCACCACTGCTCTTAAATGAAATTTTTAGTTGTACGATTCGTTATAACTATTTATTAACCAACAGATTGTACAATAAGTTAATATAGTTTCTGCATTTGTACAAGTGATACTTTTTTTAAAAATAACTGCTTACTTTCATATAAATAGTTTAAAGGGAAACGCAACTGATTATCTCGGGAATTCTAAAAGCTGGAACATAAGCAGTCATGTATTTATAGAAAATATACTTGTTTTATTAATTAAGCTTCTGATGTTGCCTCGTTACGAATTATGTACATACTTTATCTGTTTTTATATAGTAAACAGTACTGTATGATACAGAACAAAAGATTTTCTACATATAAACGATAAATTCTTATTTACACTGTATCGTAAGCATTAAATTCCTGTTATTGAATCATTACACCATACTGTGAAAATAATAAAAGATATATTGTATTTACAATACTATTTGGTTTTCTTTTTTTTTAAACAAAAAAGCTTATAAAAGAAGATATCGTGGCACCTTGGCAGTAGGATTAATTTTCTGTTTCTCCCATTGAAATTCTTTCAAACTCATCACGCATCGATTAAAGAAATGTATACTTTATTAACAAGATTTCGATGAGATTAATCAATAGAGCCTTTAATTATCTTTTCGGAGTTCGAAATAGAATGAATTCTCTGTCTTTATATTTCAATGGTACTATATAAAACAGTACGTGTCATAGTGAACTCTGAAGCGCTCAATGATTCTCGAAGGACCCTGAGCACGTGAAATTATATGTCTTTAAACTACATAAGTACTTAGCTTTTACACAGCGGAGTTATCACGTTTACTCAGAAGTGGGGCGGCTTGCGACGACGAAATATTAAGATCTACATGTTTCTGACGTTGAAAAGTGTTGGCTGTTGCCGCTTCCGCGAAACATATGCGGTAAACGTCTTCGAATGTGGTGGCGAAATGAACTTCCAGGCCATCCGTGATATATTTAGGCAGATCGTTGAAATCCTTCTTATTCTCCTCGGGCAGAATTACACAGGTTACGCCCACTCGTTTCGCCTGTAAAACAGATTAAACGCTTTGTATAAAAGCAACTAGATTCCAACGGATCGAGCGAGTCGTTTCTACTTACAGCGATCGTTTTCTCTTTGATACCACCAACGGGAAGAACTTTGCCCATCAGACTAAGTTCTCCAGTCATCGCGACGTTCTGTCTAATCGCGGTATTCTTAGCGAGCGAGACGAACGCTATCGCGATAGTAATGCCCGCGCTAGGACCATCCTTGGGAGTCGCGCCTTCGGGTACGTGCAGATGTAAATGGGAATCGTAGAGGAAACTGTTCGTCGGGTCTTCTTGGCTGAGAAACTTCCTGGCTACTGTCATCGCTATATGTATAGACTCCTTCATCACGTCACCCAAGTGACCGGTGACTTCGAAGGTACCCTCAAACTTCTTGGCATTCGCAGGCTTCCTAATCGTCGTCTCTATGAACAAAGTGGAACCTCCCATGGCGGTCCATGCAAGGCCCATAACTACGCCAGGTGGCGTCACTTCGTACATTCTGTCATGCGTGAATACAGGCTTCCCTACGAAATCGTGCAAATTGTCCGGCGTCACGTCCACCTTCTCCGTTTCCTTCTTCACTACTTTGAACGCCACTTTTCTATGAACTTTCTCTATGTGCTTCTGGAGACTCCTCACTCCGGACTCTCGGCAGTAAGATTTGATCAGCGAATTAAGCGCGTTGTCGTTTATATTAATCTGTTTCTCGGAGAGACCAGACTCAGTCATGGCTTGCGGCACCAAGTACTGCTTAGCGATCGCGAGCTTCTCTTCCGCCACGTAACCCGACATATCTATCATCTCCATGCGATCTCTGAGAGGCTCCGGGATAGTATCTATCACGTTCGCCGTGCAGATGAAGAGAACTTTGGACAAGTCGACGGCCACGTCTAAGTAGTGGTCCAAGAAGTTCGCGTTCTGTTCTGGGTCCAGCATTTCGAGGAGGGCGGAAGCTGGATCACCCTGGTGGCCTCTAATGAAGAGAATATAGTATTCACTGTGATAGTTACAGTTAATCGCTATACGCTATGAACTACGTACTTTCCGATCTTGTCCACTTCGTCTATGAGAATCAGAGGATTTTCAGTCTTAGTCTTCTTCAAGCACTGAATAACTTTGCCAGGCATAGCTCCCACGTACGTTCGCCTGTGACCTTTGATTTCTGCAACGTCTGTCATTCCACCGACGCTAAATCTGAAATACTCTCTATTAAGCGCGCGAGAAATCGATTTGGCTATCGAGGTCTTTCCAACACCTGGCGGCCCATGGAAGCACAATATTTTTCCCTGCGTCGAACCTTTCAATTGGCTGACAGCAATAAATTCTATATTTCAAAGGAAATAAAGAGTAAATATATATCTATACAATGATTTGTATGTCAAGTATGCAGTTACCTAGAATTCGCTTCTTTATGTCGTCCATTCCATAATGATCTTTATCCAAAATCTCAATAGCCTGTTGAAGATCTAAATTTTCAGAGCTGGTTAGGCCCCAAGGCATAGACGTAAGCCAGTCCAAGTAATTTCTCGTGACACTGGAAAGAAAATTAGTTGGAGGTAACGCCTTCGTTCTATTGCAAACGGTAATAAAACTTCTCGTAAAATAGATATTAAATTTTACACACTTGAACTCGCTACTATGACTTTCCAAGAAATTCAATTTCGTTAACTCCTCTTCTATAACATCCATTACCGGCTTTGGAACAGTTTTCTGCCTTATTCGCTCTCTATACTTTTCTCCTATTGCATCTTTGTCGTCCTTCTCTAAACCCAATTCCTTCTTAATGACTTTCAACTGCTCGTGAAGAATATATTTCCTGTGCTGCTGTTTCACTTTTTCCTCCACTTCTCTGCCAATCTTTTGCTGAAGCTTGCTTAACTCGTACTCTTTCTTCAATAGCGCGAGCGATAATCTTAATCTTTTTAAAATCTAGAAACAGAATCGTTCCTCTCCTCATTAATAAGATCGATCATATCAGCCACACAATTGAAGCGTCGCACTTACATCCATTTCTTCTAGCACTTGCTGCAGCTCTTGAGCATCGGCTCCTGTCAGGGCTGCACCCAAGTCGCTCAAGTATACTGGATTATCCACAACTCGTTGACCTTGATGTAACATTTGTTGCAGAGACTCGCGGTACAATGGATTCATACTTATTATATCGCGAATTGTTTTAATTAACTCTTGCGTTAAAGCCTGTACATCGAACGAAAGTCTCAAAAGATTTATCGAAACAAATATACACGTGGTAAGTCGTTCCAGGATGATCGTATGCACACTTTACCTTAATTTCCTCGGTCTGTCGAAATTTCTCGTGCGTGATATTTACAACTTCTACCATCAGCAACGGCTGAGAACCAGCTTGAGAGGCAGGGTCCGCCGCGTTAACTTTTTCTTCGGGTTTCTCTGGCGCTTTCTCCGACTCCTTACTTTCGGGAGCGCTTACTTCTTCGACCTTGGAAACCTTCTCTGTCTCTGGAATCTTGACATCTGTCTTTCTACGCGTTAACGATCTACGGCTTGTTTTGCCACCAGTTACTGATTCGTCTACAGGGACGTGAATTGTTGTATTTAGTAGCGGAAACGTCAGTTTCATCTCTGTGTGGTAGGTAGCAGAGCATTTATATACAAACTATACAAACACTTGTAAAAAAAGTCATTTTAAATTAATTTCTAATAGCGTACAAGACGAGCGATTACTTTGTAAGTACTTTGTGCTGTCTCAAATCATTAAAATATATAGAAACACACAATCAAGGTAGATCTCGGTTACATACCCTGCGTAAATTTCGGAGTAATATCTTCCAAAATTTGACCAACAATTTTAATCCTTCGATGCGCCATTACAACTAATCTTAAACGATTCCCTAAATCTTGTACTTCGTGTATCTGTGCAAACGTTCCAACAGAGTAAATATCATCTAAATTTTGTACAAGTTCTGCTTCATTTCTACCAAAATAATCACATCCAAGTGTAAGAATCAGAGTCGGTTATATTCGAACGGCGTAAGTACGTCACTTACTCTTCTGTTTTCTTCAAGAAAATGCCGACGTAAGGTTGATTCAATTTTACTTTCCTACGAATGAGATCCATAAGAATTGGATTACTAAGTTCGACGAGCTTAATAAATCTTGGAAATACTGGATTCCTATTGATCGCTATAACAGGCACATGAGGCCACACTTCCGGCACAACGACAGTCGCTGGCAGCGAAGCTGGATCGTCGATCGGGTCCCCGTTGCTTTCGCTGAAAATCGAATGCAGAGCGTGGTAATTTGCTCGCGCAACGGAATGAAAATATTGCGTCAGTGACGGAGCAAAGGCGACTCGAGAAATTGAGTGAAAAGGATTAGGAGAAACTATAGACAGAATGAATAGATTTACTTCGGTGGATCCCTGTCATTGGATTTCTTGGTCGCGAACGATCTGACTGAAATCGCGGCGGCGGTGTGCCGACGGTAGCGTGCATTTCTGGCGAACGGTCCGAAATACTCGGGAAGCTCTGCCCTTCTAAATTGCGGCCGCAGGTGCGCCGACAATTCCTCGAAATCCGTGCGATGACTTCTGCAGAATGACCGGAGGCTCGTCACACGG
Source organism: Andrena minutula (assembly GCA_929113495.1). NCBI lineage: Eukaryota > Metazoa > Arthropoda > Insecta > Hymenoptera > Andrenidae > Andrena > Andrena minutula. The sequence goes on from OV815993.1 coordinate 853,935, forward strand.
TGCCGAAACACGGGCAGAATCTTGAAATTGACCGCTGTCACGAAACGCATCGTCCCAGAATTTCACCACGTTTCACATAAACGTTAATCGCTCGTTCGATCTGCTGTAGATGTTGTGTAAGGTTATAACCGCGATCCGGCACGCGATCGGTCTGATGAAACCTTTACTAACCTAGAAGAGACTTTTTTCGCGCGTTGGTCAGCCGTTTGTGCGCACTAAGATTAAATATCTCGTTCATTGATTCCAATTGATTCGATTGTCGGTATTGATATAAGCTCACATTTTCTTTCTTTTTTCCCGATACTTCGTGTAAAATTTTTAACGAAACAGCGGTCTGAAAAAACGGCGATATTCGTTTGTTAGTTCCGATATCATCACGCATACAACTTTCTACTACTTTCTGGTTGTGTGGTCGAACATATGCATACGGAAGTGTGCAATGTTTCACCAGAAACTGGACAAGACCAGCGGTAGATTTGTTTGAAAAGATTCTACTTAATGTAATTGAAATCGAATGCAAAATTCTGCCCCAACTTTCGTAGAAGTAGACGTTCTGATAAGAGTTGTGGATAATAAAGTTCCTAACACGTTTCTTGTTAATTATTTCATATAGGAAACTGATTATAATTGACAATGGAAAGACAGTCAACATGCTCGAACTTGAGTTATTCAGAATTCTCGTTCAGGGACCCTGATACCAATGCGAGACTCAAAACTTATCCAGTCGACAGTATCGCGAAATCTGGTCCAACTCATCCATCGGACTTGAGAAACCTTAACTCGAGTAATCTTCCCTTAATGCTGGTTTATTGGATGAATCGTTTTTTGTTAATCAGATTAAATAACTCTCTTATCATCTTCGCAATTATAGGTATTATATGTTCTGCTAATATCAGTAGGCAAAGTTTGAATCAGCAACCAAAGACTTCAGTTGAGTCGGACAATGAGGATGAATTCTTTCAAAACTTAAAGTCTCAGATTGACAGGGATCTTCTATCGTAAGGAACTTCCTATCGTATCGAATTGTTTATATTTTAGTTGTAACTTTTCATATTCTTTTGCAAATATAGATGTTCGAAAGAAAACTACAAGCCGAACAGTACTTATCGAAGTGTGTACTCGTCGAGAAAGAAAAGACCTATAATCGACGAAGACACGCAAAGTATAATTAAAAGATTTAAGAAAGACACAAAGGATAAAAGCGCTGTACAAACGTCACACGATACAGATATGCAGCTTACTCTTGCTCATAATAATAATAATAGAAAAAGGACACGCGACGAGTCACCGGTTGCAATTCCTAACGATACGCAGCAGGAAAATTTGTTCACGCCTAATTTTTTAAATATGAAATTCAGGTATTTTTCTCTAGAATAAAATTGATACGCTACGATGGTATAAATCGTGCGTATGTTATCCGCATTGCTTTATTTAGTTATGCAGGGTGTAATCATATTTTAAACCACCTCGCACAATTTCAGACATGCCCCTAGTAAATATGTATATCAAAAGAGTTCGACGATACAAATGAATAATATTTTCCAATGCTGTACAGAGCAAGTAAATATTATTCATACAGAATACGAAGAAATGGTAGTTTATGACATGCCATATCTCACTCCACCAGATAACAATTGAAATGAGGTATAGCGTTCATGACAGTACAATATTACAACTACTTAAATGTAGAATACTCCTAAAATATTTCATCTAATTCATAATATATGTAATCATAGTGATAATAAATCATTTATAGGATCTTTCTCTAATCGATTGTATTTCTTGCGTTTTGAATCGCCCGCTCAATCCTGACTCGTGTACAATTTCAGGAGGGGTGTCTACAGGGCCGCGCGAGGCATGTTCAAAGTGTTAAAAAGCCCCGCGGTCCATGAAAGCTCGACGATATTTATTATTATAAAATTTCTTTAAAAGGCCCCGCGGTCCAGGGAAGCTCATCGTAAATTTTGCGGGGCCCCAAATTATGTAGGGCCCATCCGAGGATGGATGTCCCCAGTCTGGGGGCCCCAATTTTTTTCACCTGTTTTCTATTTAATAATTGATTTGTTTATGTGGAAGTTGGATTCTTTTATTATTACGTATGCGATATCATTTTTTAGTACCCCCTTCGGCTGACGCCATTATGCAGCAAATAACTTGCGTAATAATTCTATGTACGCATAGATATTTATTATTATAAAATTTAAAAGAAGTTGACATCGGTCCTGGGACTTCTGGGTGTCAGTGAAAACTTTTTTGAATCATCCTGAACCATATACTTATGTGCATTTCACGTAGCGTAATTTTTCCTCGAGCTATCAAAAATATAAAAAATCATGGAGAAATTGTAGAAAATATTCCGATCATTCAGATGCCTACATGTCGCTTACTCGTTAACTACCTAATGACCAATTCACGAGAATTTCACGATGTGGGAGCATTGCGAAAGACGAACTTAATACCGAGCGAAAACGACGATGTCTGTTTCTCGCGTTGAAGAGCTGATCGGCTACTTTAAGTCTCATAATAAAATTAAGGAACAGCAAAGCCATTCCGCCAAAGTGCACAGCGTAGGATGGAGTTGCGACGGAAAACTGTTGGCTTCGGGTTCATTTGACAAATCTGTTTGCATTTTTTCCCTCGGGCCCGATCGTTTGGTAAACATACATAACCTTTAACACCGGCTTCTTAACTTCAATTCTGTTCAGAGGATTCTTTAATAATGTGTGCTATCAGCATTCACTCCTTTAAACAGTTTCTTTATTTCTTTCGTAGTATATTCCTTGTTAATTACTTTCGATTTTGTAACATTTCGAGGTTATAACGCTAGACTGTTATCCATTGTTTAATTTTCATTTTGTAAAAAGCTCGAGTGCTTAATAAAGCTACAGTTTTAGCGTTTTACACAGTTTATGTAAATAAGTAACTCCGTTATCCGCCTGTGTATTGTAGAAACAAGAAACAACTTTCAGAGGACACGGCGGTAGCGTGGACCAACTGTGCTGGCACGCTTTCTACCCAGAATTATTATCCACGGCGAGTGGGGACAAAACAGTACGGATATGGGACACGAGAACTCAGAAATGCACTGCAAATATCAGCACAAGAGGGGAGAATATCAATATATCATGGTCGCCCGATGGCAACACGATAGCGGTGGGAAATAAAGAAGACTTGGTCACCTTCATCGATGCTCGAGTGATGAAGATCCGTGCGGAGGAACAGTTCAACTTTGAAGTGAACGAGATTTCATGGAACAAGGACTCCGATACGTTCTACCTTACGAATGGCCAAGGTTGCGTACATATTCTTAGCTATCCGGATCTGGAATTGTTGCACGTAATTAAGGCGCATCCAGGGACATGCATTTGCATAGAATTCGATCCGACTGGAAGGTACTTTGCCACTGGATCCGCAGACGCGTTAGTCTCGTTATGGGACGCGGACGAGTTATGTTGTTTGAGGACGTTCTCGAGATTAGAATGGCCAGTAAGAACCATATCGTTCTCTTACGACGGGCAGCTATTAGCTGCGGCGTCTGAAGATCTCGTTATAGATATAGGCGAAGTAGAAACCGGAGAAAAGATCGCGGATATTCCTGTGGAAGCAGCGACTTTCACGGTCGCTTGGCATCCGAAGCAATATTTATTAGCGTACGCGTGCGACGACAAAGATACTTATGACAGGAAGCGAGACGCTGGCAGTCTGAAAGTATATGGATTTGCCAATGATTAAAATATTATTTTTAGACTTTTCTATTCAAATATATTATTGTATAAGAAAACTGTTGAGCTTCTATTCTGCACCTGTCCTGTTAACATAGATATAATACTATATAGGTTCAGCTAGCATAGTTATATTACTATGTTTTGTTAGCATATTTATGTTACAGTACTTGTACACACTTCATTGTTGTGATATGTCGTTGACATGGTTACCAGAACTCCTATCGCTTCGTTTCTGTAGCTTGGATGTATTCTAGCATCAATTTTATACGATCACTAATCTTTTATATTCTGCCTTTGAACAAACATTTTACCAATTTCTTGTCTGTGTAATGTTATGCTTGAAAGACATGGAAACTAATTGCGAGTGTCAGTATACAGTGACGTTAACGGACCAAGTTCTACATAGACAGTTTTCTGAGACCAAGGACAACTTTACTCATGTACCCAGTATCCATGAGGTGGACGAAGAGGATACCGACGAAGAGTATACCTACGATCAGGAAGCGCCTACTCCCAAAGATGTTCAACAAATTGCGAACATAATAAAAGAGACCGGAGACGACGATTCTCTTTATAGCAATGAATCGTTCTGTTCCGACGTATCTTGCGACGAGTCTGAAGGGACCAATGCAACATCCAGATCGTTTAATGCTTCTCATTTTTCATCTCAAGTCATCGATCGCAAGTGCAGCAAAGAAGAGAAGATAGAGGAAGAAGAGAGATCTAAGAGTACGGCGCAGGGCAGCGAAGCTGCGAATTCGGTTCGCTGCGAAAGTTCAGTATCCGAGGACAAGTTAACATCTTTGCAGCAGATAAAAAACAGAAGAAAGAACATGACCTTTACGGATGAAGAGTTGAGGAAAATTGAATGGGAGAATCAGCTGCTTCTGAGAAAGATAATGGCCCAGCAGAAACCGAAGGAGAAGATACTTCGCGATGCTACGCCCCAGAGTCGAGTTAGCAGCTCTGCGATAAACAGGAAGAAGTTACAGAGGAAGATCGAAAGTGAAAATATAGTATGTATTCGCGTTCGAGTTCTCATAGGGTCTGCGATACTATTACTGTTAAAATAATATTTACATTTGCAGTTACTGCTTCAGAGGATACAGCAGACTAAATCGCGCGTTGCGAACACCATGACTAAATCTGGTTGCAGACAGACGTTTCTTTAATCTCTGATAGAGAAGAACTATTTTTATATATTTCATACTAATCGGGGAATATTTTCCAGTGTTTGATAGATTTTTACCCTTAAAAGCAAGGATCTGTAGTACAAATTTTACGGTTGTGATTTACTGTATTCGGTGTGCCATAGAATACCAAGTTATAAGTGGAAATGATACTTTATTGAAAAATAAAAAAACATACGTGGACACTGATGAGAATATCTTTCCAAAGTGTCTTCGTCGGAATACAGTTTAACGCGAGGAAGATGCGAATGATTGAACACACAGCAGGTACCAGTCTTGAAGTGTAGGTACACATTTTTATTTCGTTTTGTATACATCACAACTTTGTAAAATGTTTTGAAAACTTACCGAAGAAATTCTACAAGTCAAGACTATAAAAATCACAGTTCTCACTCGTTCCAAGTAACTTAATCATCACCTTTTTACGTAACACCAAGACCAACGTTCTTTGAGTATTGTGACCACCCATTTTTTTACGTACGTGTAGAAAGTACAAACAAGAACAAAGATAATAAGACGAAGAAGCAATTATCCATAAACTCAAAGCTTCCATTTTTTACATTCGCTTGCTTGCCCTTCATTAATCTGTGCTACGATTGTTGTAAAAAAAACACGCTTCGAATTCAAGTGCAAGACTCTTTGGTTGGCCATTTTGACTCGAAAGTATAAAGGAAAAAAAAAGAGGACGAAGATCTTGCGATCTTGCATCAGTAAGAGAATTTTCAACGTACCACATTAAAGTCCTAATAATATAACACAGATCTCAACAACCGACAACGTGAAGATTTAACTAGTACGAAATCAATTTTGCCCGTATTATGCGAAGTACTATTCAACAAGATATCACAAAGATGCGAAACATGAATAATAACAAAAGCCAGCCGGTAGCGTTCAAGCGTTATCGATCACAAAAGTGCCGCTAATAAATACATCGTTACTTTCCGTATTAGAAAAGAAAATTGCTCAACCAAATCTACGATATCACAAGATACAATATCGGATATTTTGGGAACGAGATTAGTCTTCGTGCTTCTTCTTCCAAGATTCTGTGGATGACGGTGTCCATATTGTACTGAGTGAACGAAACGGATCGAAACCTGATCTTTCCTGGAAAAAATAGCAAAAAAGAAAAACAGTTAAGTAATATAAAAAAAAGCATCCTCCGAAAATTTTCCAATGATATAATTATTCTCTCACTTGTGTATCTGGTTCTGTTTGCAATGAGGACAGCTGTGAGGCTACAGGTGGTGTAGCTGCACCCCATGGACCTGCAGCCCACACACCACCTGTGTTCACTCCCCAAACACCACTTCTTTCCTCCCCTACTGCTGCTCTAGTGTACAATGGTTCCCAATTTGTTTCGATCGTCGCCCAGTTGTCTGCAACCCGCGTTACAATTGTTAATACGCGCTCGCTGATATACGTATATCATGAACTGTACCTCTTAAGGTGTCCGTTAGCATTGGAGGCTTCTCCGAGGTCTTTGGCGATTCCAATTGAAATCCACTTGTACTATCGGATAATAGATTGAACATGGGATTATTATCTTCCCATAATTGGCATCGCGTATCTTCCTCGGGACTCTCCAGCTCCATTAAAGGTTCATCCGTCTCTGGAAGATCGTCGTACGGCACCAGTTCCCGTTCGAACTGCAGACGCACAGAATGTGAAATTTAAGGAGCTTATAAAGACTCGAGGAGCCCGAAGATTGCTAGCTTTGCAATTACCGGTGGTTCCGTGAAAGCGTTGATGAAGTAACTATTCGAATGCTGCGAGCTGTTCTGTATTTTCAGAGAGTCCTGATTAAGCGGCTTCTCCTTCTCGACAGACTGAACACAGAGAGGTGGAGATTGCGATACCATTCTGTATTCCTTCGGACCCTGCATCAATTCCTGACTCGATTGCTGTTTACTGTAATCTACATCTTTGGCGTCGTTACTGAAGACCATCGACAAATTATGCGCGGTCGTTTGAGGCTTGTGTAACTTATTTAAGCTCGAGAAGGGCGAGATGCTCTCTTGGTTCCGTGCCACGACGTCGCTGAACTTAGCCCTGTTCTCGCCCCAGCACGATGGCGGCGGCGGCAACGGCGCGGAAATTGTGCCCAGTGCACGCGCTTGATCTTCCCTTTGGCTAGTATTTCCATTCAACGATGTTGCTGCAAAGAAAAAACATATCCAACTTTTAGTACTCCCTTTTCATTAAGCCATTGGCGATCCAACATTCTAAAAACACTTAGAAGAGTTATGTACTTTTTATATGCGCTTTATCGAAGCCTCGACGTTTCTGAGATCCTTTATCCTTCCTAGGAGGGTTTTTATTCTGTCGAGGCAGCTTGAAGGATGACTCAACGGTGCGGGATGTATGAATGTGATGCTTCATGGTGGATCTTGTTGTACTGGTTTTCCATCTGTTCGGATTGTTATGTCTCTCTTTGTCGTACTCGTCATCGTCGCAGTCACCTTCATAGTTGTCTCTATAATCTACACATGGCACAGGAGCGATCGATTGAGGCTTCGTCTTCTTAGTTGCTGGCTTCCTCTGCAATTTCTCTGACTTCCCGCAGGATTGGTCGAAGTTCTGTAACAACAGACGAGATTAATTTGAATGCCAGCGGAGTTTATAATTCCTGCCACTGGTTAATATCATTACCTTGCACGGCGGTGGATCATCTTGAACAGAACTCTCCGTCGTTGTAGACGACGTTTCCTCTTCCGAAAGATGAATGCTCCTTTGACTACTATTCGACTCGAACTTTTTAAAAGACACGTGATTGTTGCTGCCGTTCCCAACTGCCGTCTGCTTCCTTTTGCTCTCCAATTTACTACTCCGAGCATTATTCAAGAGCCCCGCCGTGTCTACTTGAACCTCATGATCGACCAGTTTCGTGTCATCCTTAACGCTTCCCGTTTGATTGGACTTTCCTTTCCTATTCGTCACAGGGCTCGACTTCATAAACGCGTTCACAGTGTATTTCTTCTCCTGACTCCCTTGGACATCGGGGAACGCGTTCTCCGTCACGCAATTGTCAGTCTGAACCTCTTGAGCGTTGTTCTGTTTCTTATTATTCTTCTTCTTGGCACCAAGCGCGATATTGCTTATAACGTTGCTGTTATCCAGCGCCGGGTCCTCGCAGCGTTTGAACGACAGCAAATCTTTGGCATCCGTGTCTAACTTGAACCTACGCTCCTCCTCCGCGGACCAATCAGGGATCTTCAGCCCTTTCTGAGCGTTGTCCTTCTCCTTGTACTTCTTCACGTTCATCAGCGCCCAGTCTGGACACGCCTCCTCCTTTTTCGCAACCTTCTGCTTCTCTTCGCTCGTCAGCTTCTCTTTCAAGCAAGTCGACTCTTGCCCCGTGTACACCGGCACGTGGGACAGCAGTCTTAGATCGAAAGGCGCTTGGACTGGGCTCTCCCTGGAGAAACTGGCCAGTGCTCCTCGTAATATTCGATCCGCCTCGAGGAACGAAATGGCGAGGACGCATATTAATAATATCGACGAAAGGCCAACGGCCACCCATTGAACAGCGTACTCCCACGACGGTCTTGTGAGCGCAGCCGTGCAAGCTTCCAGAGAATGTGGGGGAAGAGTGGCGAGTAGATTAAGAATCACCATGCCGTTCTCTATATCTCCGTCGAAGCCTAAGCTCGTCGATATCAGAAGCTTCCTCTCGATCCGCGACAAAGTAAAGTCCGGAGTGAACGCTATGTCGATCTTCTTGGTCGCGTTCGGATTCAATTTAAAGGGCATACAGTTCAACACCTTGAAACCGTAACCTTCGCAGCGTAAACCGTTTATATAAAAATCGTACACTTCTATGGGCAGCTCTCCCGTGTTTCTAGCCATGAAGGATCGTTTCACCGTCAGGTTTGGTACTGGACTTCGCTTAAATCGTTCCCCTGCTATTGAAGAAGAACGGAGAGGCATCACAGGTCGGCTCAAGACTAATCGAGGCCTTAAATATCTTTTCGTTTCGGAATACGCGCTTCTCTAGACCGTTTGCAACAGAAGAAGATAAAGAAACGTACATACGTTCGCAATCTTTAAGATGTTTCTCCGCGAGCTCGAACAGTAAAGGCGTAGTGGAGCCTGGCTTCCGGTTCCCAAATCTGAATTGTGCATTTGCGCCGTGGCCCATCACGCGCAACACTTCCAAAATTGTTATATTGTTCCTACAACGATTAGAAATATAAATATGCATTTCTGTGCTTCGAGTTGAACAGCTGTCGGCGCGTGGGTTATTGAAATGGTGTGAACATACAATATTTACCTAATATACAAAAGTGCAGATGACAAAGAGGGGGTGAAGGGAGTGTATGACACTCGTATAGTTTTCGATTCCGAAGGCTTTAAATATAAAGGAATCGATTGCGGTGCTACTGTGACGTCCCACTCTCTTTCAAACCATTCCCGCTCCTCTACGTTCTCTTCCAACTTGAACTCCTCCGCGACGGTAGTTCCGCATTCCACGCATGCGAACTTAAACCTGTATATACAGATACGCAGAAATATAAACAGAGCTCGCGGCTGTACGACTGTTTTGTATAAAAATCACGTACTTGGCTGGTAATGAGTGGTAGAGCCTCGTTCCCTGGGGATAGTTCCAGTCCATCACTAACTGTATAATTAAAGGACTAGTGCTCGGATTGTATACTTTAATCGAGCTGTAAGACGTATTCCCGACTTGCGTTAATGGAAATACTAGGGCGACTTTATTCTTGTTGTTACTGAAGCCAGTCAATATGCTGGGCCAGTACGGTTTTATGTTTAAATAAAATTTGTGCCCGCGAACTTCGGTAGTGTCTAGACGCATTGTAATATTGTCCCAAGAACGACCGCCTGTTAAATTAAGAAATCGCGTGTACCTTGTGTTTAACAAATTTAAGTCAGAGTCTCTCGTATGCGAAGGAAGGGCCAACGTATTCAACCACTGTCTGCCAGCTGTAATAAAAGAATTTTATACTGTTCCCGATCCGTGCGGATCTTCGGGCGAAGATATCTGTTGCGTTAAATGTTGATTTGAGAGCACGCGGGCGATACACGCCCTCTCGTTTTTCTATATCTCTTCGCGTGAGAGTCTCATGCTTACCATTACTGTCCAACGACAGGCCTAAATAACAATGATGCTTACAAGTCACAGATGGTTCGATTCTTACTGACCCAATGTAATTTTCGCCCCTGGTTATAATAGGCATTGATGCTTCCTCCAACGGAATATATTTTATCCTATTATCTTTGTTAACAGGCGCGATCCTAGTCACCTGCATGGGTCTTACAAACGTTGAATATACTTTTACTTGTTGCACACAAATTGATCCCTGGAGGAATCATTTGTAAGAAAACCTTTACTACAAATTACACGGAGAGATCGTTATGGATTACTCACAGGAAAGCAATCCGTGAAGATGAGCTTCTTTAAGGAGATTCTGCCGTAGGCGACTCTCATGTAAACTGGTAAAATGAACCTCTCGTAGGTCGTTCTAACGAACACGTCGCCCACGATGGTATCCTCCTCGACCATCGGAGTCTTTACTTTAATTTTAAAAATCGCTAAATAACCCGGCTTTATGTATTGCTGGAATTAAGAGATACTGTCAGTTTGCGGAAATAACAGTGTTGAATTAATAATATTATTCGTACATTGCCAGTGTGACTGCACACTGTTATATTACGAAGCTCTTTGTCCAGAAAATCTGCTGGACCTCTTTGACAACCCATGAGCTCTAGTACTGCACCAGGCATGTTAACTCCCCATCCGTGTAAATCGATATTTATCGGATTCTGATTCTCCAAAGCAAAAATAGCTTCGTTCTCGGTGCCGCTCCCCACGGTGCCGAAGTTCATCGTGCCCTCGTCGCTCTCCCTCTCCTCGGGAACTATTTTCCTCACCTTTCCGTCGTAACTTAGTAACGGAACCTCGGTCACGGAAACGTTCGAGTGAATTAAAATCGACGATTCCATTTTCACGTTATCGGTTTTCCTATCTTTGGCAAGTTGTAAAGAAAATATATTGACCTTTTGTTCCGGCTTTATCACTCGCGGAATAAAATTCTTTATCTGCAACACGTAAGATTATCCATTTAATTGAGATTTAGCACAGATTTATAGGATTTGTATGGTAGAAATCCTGTTAAGTCTGCTTACCGTGAATATTGACTTCACATGAGACGACATTGTGACATTCGTGATAGCTAACGGCAATTTAAACTTATTAACAACGCTAAAATTCCGCGCTTGATTCGATTGGAGAGAACAGTAATGCGTAATTGATGCGTTTACTTCTAGACCACCCTGTAGAACTTGTGCAACCCATGGAATTGTTAATTTCTGACTAACACCACCGGGACCTACCGCCTTTATCACTAGCTTTCCTTTAAAATGTTGTAACTCTAAACCAGTCTTCCCTAAATAACAAACACACGTTACACAATGGGCAAATACAGCTCGCGTGATGTAACGGTTCAGCTACGTACAGTCATAAATTAGTGCTCCGATGGCAATCGGTATATCCGTGTCCCCCGGAATTACCGCTTGCTCGAAATGAAGTTTCAGTGCTTTAGAAACAGGTGTACTAATTATATTCTGCAAAATAAATAGAATTATATTAGCAAATTTGAAGAACCGTAAAGGCCGTAAAATTAATTAATTGTCGCTGCGCTTCGCCAAATTGCGTAAAATTGCTTTAACTGTTATAACTTTGTAGAGAATTCTTTAGAGTAGATTATTAACAGACAGAATATACACAATTGCAATGACAAGTACCGCTTACCATAATTTTAACTGGCTTTTTCGCCGAGTTCTTCAGGGCAATGGGGTATTGAATAGGAGGTTGCAGCGAACCGCCCATGCCTAAATTGATTACACCAGAACTTCCGCCCCAATGAAGACCAGCCCCACTTTTCACTTCGATTTCGATTGTTACAACAAGCAGTTCTGCAGTGTTATTCACTTTAAGCCTGTGGTTCAGAGAAGCACACATATGTCAGGTTTGTCAAGGCGAAATTACACTATGAGAAGGAAACGCGAGGCTACGAACCTAATATATGCTGTATGATTCTTTTCTGTATAAGCGTTAAAATGTAGTCTTATGATAGGTTTTGTTTGATATGGTGGGATTTCCCACAATTCACGCGAACCTTCTGCCTCCCCCGACGGCAGCTCCAGTTGAAATTCTCCACCGCTACAATATACTTCTAGAACCTTCGATCGCAATAAAACGTAAAGAGAATAGATAAGTGTAACGGAAACATAATGCATTAACGCAGAAAATATTCTCAAGGTAAATACCTACTTGTAAAGCTTCTGCGTGTGGATTGTGCATGTATATAAGTGGAGTAAATGTTGCATTTAATGGTAATTTAACACCTACTACAGGTCTGAGTCGATAAGGACTACTGACACTTATTCCTTTTACCTAAAAGAACGGGTTGGCTCTTTCAATGAAGAAAAATATATTCAGAGTTCGTAGTAGTAAGTGTAATTAATTTCTTACTTGGTATTTCACAGGTCCTTCTGCGGTATGTATAAAAAGATGCGTGTCAATGTCACCTTCTTCTCGACCGAGAAAAACAACATCAAATGTTGTGTTCCCCAATGGTGGAATTACCTGTACAAATCGAATTATCATGACTCTTCAAGTATTCGCTTGATACTTTTTATTTTTTATGAGTCAAACAATCTCTATAACTTTGCATGCTACTTTATTATTTTGGTTACAACAAGAGCTACTCTTATAAAATACTAGAAATGATGTAATCTTAGATCGTAAAACTTACTTTGCTTCGAAAAAACGACGAATGGAAATGACGCGTATTTCCAGAAATTGATAAAAGATGGATTGTTTTGTTATGATCTCTATTAAACAATATCACAGTTTCTTGGTGGGGTATACCGAGTTGTCTAAGGAGAAGAATATCCATATTGTACGTAGATTCATTTAGAACAGCACAATCGACGGTCATGATTCAGTTACCTTTCTTTGAAATCCAGAATATGTGGTTCGAAATGAACATGAGATAATGAATCCTGTGTTTTATCTTCGTCTGGTGTTGTATCCCTTAAAAAACAGTTCAAGAATTTTAATAAATTCATAGCGATCGTTGGCTATAATTCTAATAGTGGAAATTGAAAATAGGAAAGGTACAAGAAAAATTAGTTTGAAGTAATCACAGTTAGTAAAGCAGTGTTTAGAATTTCAAAGCCCCGTTGTTTAAACATGGTACTATGATGAAATGATTAAATGGTTAAACAACTATGTATATTATGCGTAATAATAAATCTCGACTGAGAATATTCTATATACGCGTTCGATGTTAACTTCTGTTATCTTTGTCTCGTCGTATTGAGAAAACAATTATGAGAACATTTATCTTTCGCTCGATAAAAAGTCGTTTTTATATGCCCGTTCGCAATTTCGCTACACGTAATCAAATCATCAATGAAAGATTACAATGCTGTGTGTAAATATTTTAAAAGTAAAGAAGGAGACTTATGTAAAACCTTTCCTACTTCCACTCACCATTATTTTAATGAGTATTATGCTTACCCAGCCCCATGTACTGTATTGGTAAAATCCTAGAACATACAAAGTCATGACATTATCCGCAATCAGAGTTCTACAGTTCGAAGTATAACGAGAAAAGCTTTGTTCGTGAAAAAGTGAATTTTCAAAGATGTACCTAACAGAGTTGCAATTGCGACAACATTGTACAGTTGTAAGTAAGACCGTGTAATACAATTTAAATTGAAAAAGTATCGCAACTCACCTTATGCATTGACATTGGTATGTTGTCCAAAAGATATTGAACATCATTGTCATCCTGTACGAAGGCTGCAAAGAAAATCAGTATTCTTTCGCAACATTGTCAAAGTACAAAAATTATAAAACAGCTACTTTGCGATATGTAAAGAAACGGACACGCAAGTGTAACGATTAGAAAAAAATTACTTCCATACTGGAACAGTATCGATTATGCATGAAATTAGATTACTTGTGATTAGCGTCACTGAAAACTATCAAAAATACGCAACATTATCCTTCCGCACCGAGAAACTTATCCTACAAATTTATAACATAAAACTGTGAGCAATGATCTCTCAAACAGTTTGCAAGCAACAGCACCTTCTCAAACGTTCGTTTAACGCATGACACCGCAGAAGTTGCAAATTTCTGCCATCGTATTTGACGCTAACAAAGATCCAGAATGGAAGAGCATTTAAGAAGAAGCTTTCAAAGAGGTTCTCGGTGTTACAAGTGATTAGAAGTTCCTTCTCGTTCCAACGACGCTAAAAGAGCTACGGATTAACTTAAGAACATTATTGTTTAGTTTTTCAACCGTGTGAATGTAGACGTTTCGGTTCCCTTCGAAAGCAATAATCCTCCGACCTTCGAGGAGAACGAGACGAGGTATTCGAAAAGGAACGTGACGTGCGTTAACATTGATTAATTGCGCGGCGATTAAGATTGCACGGGCCACGGTTGAAGATTGTGTATTGTATCGGGGATAAGCGGGGACCGTTAAAATAGCATAAATACGCGCTTACCATTATTGTGCCCATGTAAGGACGGTCGAATTTGTGACGTCAGCCCGAAAAACGTTAACAAGACGAGGCAATAAAGTACTTTTAACTCAGTCATAATAATAGCTTCTCACTGTGTTGTTTGCTGTTTTGTCTTTAGCAGAAATGAAAATCCGCTTTCGGCCATACTTTTGCCACTATCGAATTCTGGAGTATCGATTCTACTTCCGTCCGATTTTGAAAGCTCTCTCCGCGAGCGAATTTCGAGTGCGACCAATCTGACGGAGACAGATTATATGTTAGTTCTCGCGTCTTTTATTATCGCGCCAAATATATCATTGATATACTGGAAGCCTGTTCATTCATTCAGCAAACTTCCAATTAATTTGCCCCCGCGCGGACCGCTCGCTTAATGCGCGAGCGATCCAACGGCCACGCTTTTGATTTATTAGTTGCAGGTTTTTAGGGGACAATCGCGGATTCGTAACTGAGATTAATCTTTCGTTCAACCGAAAAGTTTCTATTAGTATTTTGTTACTTTTTGGCATAGATATATGTCGCTGTAATTCGTATACATAGCAATTATATGCAGTGCGCAGTTGTCGATGTTATTACACATAGTACACATTTGAGTTACAGTTTCTTTCATTCCTGCGTTTGCGAATGAGTATGAATTGTGTATTAGATTTTTCAATTAAAAAGGAGCATCCAACCGCGTCACTTTACTGCGAAAATATTCACGATTTGTTAATCCTTTCTATAGATGATTTATTGTTTTGGCATCGCTCGGCCAATCAGATAGAGCGATTGTGGTTGCTCGATATTGAGCGGCAAATTTGAAAATCTCTTTTAAAGGTCTCGATAATCAATTTGGCGGATATAAACGTAGATGTTCAATTAAAATTAATATACAAAGGGGGATTATAGACAAATTTGAATGAAGTCATATTATTTATTTAACAATAAACGCTAACTTAGAACCGCCATCTATTCAGCCGTAGTTTATGGTGACAACCTAACCTCAAAAGCAAACAAGAGTAACCTGCAGCCTGCAGCATGTTAATCAAGTGACCGTTTTACATTCTGACAAATTTCGCAAGGTTAAAACATAATTACTATAAATATTATTGATTATTGTGTCGTAGCATATTATTGTTAAAGCGAGTACACAAGATGTGGAATACGAATCACAGTACGTAATAATATCTGTGTATACTATACCTGTTAAATATTAACGAATGCAATTTTTTATAATTCCTAATTTATTATGAAATAAACAGACATGAGGGGTGACAGGAAGAAACTTTCTTGGATCTACAGAAATAAAACAAAATCCCAAAGGTCTCTGAATTCGACACCAAGTGTGGACGACTGCACAGAAGACAATAAGAGGCCTAGAATCATCGTGCGAAATTTACCGTTTAAGGTGAATATTTCTTAGAACAGTAGAATATAAAACTTTAAATAATACATTTGCATCGATACGTCTACGATTATTGATTATTAGGCAACTGCAAATGACGTCATGAAGTTTTACGAACCCTTCGGCCACATAGAAGATATAAATTTCCCAAAACGTCCCGATGGCTCACCAGTTGGATGTTGTTTTATCGAATATAAAGAGTTAACAGACGCATCGAAAGCGATATTTAACACAAACAAGAAAGAATTCCAAGGTAATAGTTCATTCTATGCGTAAATTATCTTCATGCGGAAGAACCTATCGTTATCCGTTTGTTTACACTGAAAATATGTCCTCAGGTAGAATAATAAGCAGTAGTTGGGCCATTGCGAAGTCTAAGTATTGCGAAAAGCTAAAAAGAGAAGTTACGGAGGCTGCGGATGATGCGGAAGATCAAGGTACAAGCAAAGATGTAGAACTGAACAAAAAAGAACCTAAGCAAGAACTGGACGCATCTCAGAAAGAGGCGTTAGTAAAGAAGCAGGAAAAAAGAAAGTCGTCGAAAGAGAAAAGTCGGAAGAAGAGAGCTAGGATTGTTACAAGAAATTTAGCATTTCATGTAAGATAAGATCTTGAATTTAAAGTATCTGTTCTATTTCTTGGTATATTTGTGTTTCGTATTTTTCTAGACAACCGAAGAAAATTTAAGAGAACACTTCTCTCAGTATGGAGCAATAGAAGATGTAAACGTCTTGAGAAGAAGCGACGGTAATAGTGTCGGTTGCGCGTTTATACAATTCGAGCATGTACAAAGCGCAGCTAAGGCTATACATTACGCAAATTTGCAACCACTTCTCGATAGGCCTGTTGTCGTGGATTGGGCAGTGCCTAAAAATAAATTTTCTAAGAACGAGGCTGAGGGTGTAAAAGAGGAGGTGGAAATCAAAGTGGAAAAAGAAAGCGATACTGAAGATTCACCTACCGCAGAAAGTGCACAGAAATCGAATTCCAGTGAAGAGTTAGGTAGGTGAGTAAATGTTTTCGCGATCCTTGATTCACTCGTTACTTTTCACATGCATCTAATGTTTTTGCTAAATTAGATATGGAACTTTTCAACAAGAATTTTACACTCTAACGAAATGTTTTTTTATTACAGCGAAGACAAAGAGCACGTGGATATTGCCACAGATGAATCTGATGACGAGGATTTAACAAATGAGTCGGAAGTAAAGTCAGAAAATGAAAGTGAAGTTTCAGCTGAGGACACGAAGGAAAAGATCACGGGTGACGAGGAAGAAAAAAAAGATGCGAAGGAAATAAAACGTCCACGGTTTGAATCTCACGATGTTTCCGAAGGGAAAACTATATTTCTCAAGAATGTACCATTTTCTGTGAAGAATGAACCATTGAAGAAATACATGGAACGATTCGGACCAGTTTATTATGCTCTCGTGTGCATAGATTCTCTGACTGAATACTCAAAGGGGACAGCATTTGTCAAGTTTCAGGTAAATATCTGAAACGTCTATCTAGTATATTATGATATTATACAAGTATTTATCAAAATTGTAGAATATCGAAGACGCCGAAAAGTGTTTAGCGGCAGGGAAGGATCTAGTAATGGAGGATCAGTTGCTCGAAGCGCACAGAGCCCTAGACAGAAATGAGCTCGAAAACAAAGCGAATTCGAAGCAGCATAGGCAGAAGGATTCAAGGAATTTGTATCTTGTAAAAGAAGGAGGTAACGAAAAGACGATTTCGAAATCTAATTAAAATGTAGTATTGCAAATGAATCGTGAAACCTAATTAATGAACATGGATCTTTCAGTGATAATGGCTGGAAGTCCAGCTGCTGTTGGAGTATCGGCGGCAGATATGGCGAAACGATTGCAAATAGAGCAATGGAAATCGCAGATTTTGCGCAATTTAAACATGTTCGTTTCAAGAACTCGACTTGTCATTCATAATTTGCCAGCTACATTCGACGATGCCAAGCTTAGGAAAGTTGTGGAACGCTATGGCCCTTCCAATGCAGTTATCAGAGAGGTACGTTTAAGTTTAATTATCTTGTACAGATGAATAAACGAAGAATACTCAGAATTATCTTTACGAAGGCACGTGTCATGCGGGATCTGAAAAACGTCGACATGAAGGCAGTAGGAAGATCGAAGGAATATGCGTTTGTGTCCTTCACAACACACGATGACGCGCTTCAGACTTTAAGAAGTATAAATAACAATCCGAATGTATTCACCCCAAAAAGAGTACGTAATAGAAGTAGTTTTAATACGACGAAATTGAAAATATAAAGCTTGCAAAATATGAATTTAGCAGAGTCTTGAATGTATCTTTTTATTTCTTTTTGTTAATGTAGAGACCGATAGTATCCTTTTCGATAGAGAATCGAGTGATGGTGAATGCTAAACAGAAAAGGGCACAAAAAAGTCGCGAGAACAATCCTCTGTGGCCTGGTAATAAAGCAAAGAGGAAAGGGGAAAACACTAATGAAGAAGTACCGACAAAGAAGTTTAAAGCTCAGAAAACTGAAAGAACTGAGAAAATTAGGACAACGGACGATTCGGAAAAGAAATCATACGCTGGCATGGTTGCAAAGCCTGGCGAAAACAAATTGCGAACTAAGTTTAAGTTAAGAACACAAGCAGCGTTGCATAATCAAACGGTGAAAAAAGAGAAGAAGATGAGAAAATCGACTAAAAAGTTACAGGAGAAAAGGAGAAACAGAAATGAGAATAAAAAAGAAGCTAAGGTAAGCAACTTTTCCAATCTACTACTGTATCAGCTGTTAGCTTCTTTCTTCAATAATAATATCAACTTAACATTTTTTTACAGCCGAAACAGAGGACAAAGGTGAAGGCAGATGACGTGAATTTAGATAAACTTGTAAATAGATATAAGAACAAACTAAACAGTATAGAGTTAAAGAAATCCAAGTGGTACGAGTCATAGTGCGAATCCATTCTTGTACATTAAAATGGGAAATATTATTAAAAAGCCTCTTTCTTAATGTAAATATAATGATACAAGACATGACAACTTTTACAGTTTTGCTGCAATAATTGCTCTTAAGTTAAACATAAAAGGACGAACAGCAATGAGTAAGGAATATTTTAATATGAAATATTTATTTATTTTTTTTTAATAAACTTTATTTCTCCTCGCGTTCTGCTGAAATACAATATTATTTCATATTTAACAATAGTACACAAGAAAATTATTTTGATACATATACGTGTGTAGCGAGGACTGTCATGTTTCAAGTACTTACCGAAATAGCGCAGTCGGGCCGTAGAAATAGTTGAGTGGGGCACCCCATACACACCAGCGGCCGTAGCCGTGATGGAAAACACCGGTTCTCGTTAGATCACCGAAGTTAAGCATCACGGGGCGAGTACTGGGGAAAGATGGGAGAACCCACCACCTAACCTTTCTTCTGGTGCGCCGCTGCTGCTGGGGAAACCGAAGGAGAGAGAGAGAGGAGAAAAAAAAGATAAGAGATTGATGACTTTATATAGTTCGTTGGGCAATAATATATTATTATAATAATAAGCAGATGAGCTTTTGAAACGCCATCCTGTTTAACAGGAAAAACAATATACAAATACACCCCAAACACAGCCTCGGCAGCCGCATTTGTTAATCGGCCCGATACAACCGCTTCGATCGCTTCATGGAGATCCCGGCCTGTGTATTTTCGCCCTCCCCTCGGCCTCGGCGACTTCCAGGCCCCTGTAACGATCGCCGCGAATATTGAATGAACTTTGTGAATATGGTCCTACGCAGTGTTGTCAACTCATATTTTTGAAAATCCGTAGAGAACAATCACGGCCGTCTCTAGTACAGGCCACCACCTATGATGTTGCAACACCGCATTTCGACAATAACCATCAGTCCGATGACTATGTTCCGACTGGTATCAGTGGGCCGTGGTTGGACGACAGGCTTCAGACAGGACTGATGCAGGGGGGCCAAGCCAGGGGGACCAAGCCGTCATTCATTGGCCGAAGTTCCCGTTTAGTTAGCGCCTTATCGGTAGGAGGCGCTAGGTACATCACACACACATACCTAGGTGTATCAGTGAGCACGCACATAACCTTTCGACGTTGGTGAAATGTTACTTTGGCGCCATTTGGCCACATTTGGCGCAACGCGAGGAAGCATCAAGCATAACCTTCAAATGGCGTCCTCACTTTCCCTGGTTTACCTTTTCTAAGGCCGTCTGACCATGGATCGTCGCGTAAGTGACGCGTATGCAGCAGATAGAAGGATATACAAAGAATTTGAATATATTTTATTTTCCTATGAAAAGAAGAAGTATTCAATTTCAATGTTTATCCTTCTATCTGCTGCATACGTGTCGCTGGCGTGACGATCCGTGGACAGGTTTTAGGCCGGTATTCATAGTCGCTATTTATTCTTAAGCGAATGCTTAAGCATTTGTGGTACACGTATGCAGCGAATGCTTAAGCATTTGCTTAAGAATAAATAGCGACTATGAATACCGGCCTAAAACCTGTCCACGGATCGTCACGCCAGCGACACGTATGCAGCAGATAGAAGGATAAACATTGAAATTGAATACTTCTTCTTTTCATAGGAAAATAAAATATATTCAAATTCTTTGTATATCCTTCTATCTGCTGCATACGCGTCACTGACGCGACGATCCATGGTCAGACGGCCTTAGAAAAGGTAAACCAGGGAAAGTGAGGACGCCATTTGAAGGTTATGCTTGATGCTTCCTCGCGTTGCGCCAAATGTGGCCAAATGGCGCCAAAGTAACATTTCACCAATGTCGAAAGGTTATGTGCGTGCTCACTGATACACCTAGGTATGTGTGTGTGATGTACCTAGCGCCTCCTACCGATAAGGCGCTAACTAAACGGGAACTTCGGCCAATGAATGACGGCTTGGTCCCCCTGGTCGCGCGCCCGTGCCCCACTAACCCGCATTCCCCGCACGATGCTACCCTTGGCAATACTTTCCCCAGCTACGTCACGCGACGCCTTACGCGCCTGTGCATGGGGTTGCCGCCTGGAGGAGCAGCGCCGGAGGGTAGGCAACCCTTCCGACGCCGCTGTTAACAAAGGCTGCGTACTCTCAGGGTCGCGGCCCGCGTAAATCAATGCCAGAACCGGGTAGGAAGCGAGGGCATTTTTCAAGGATTTGTGGGGGATATTACTGAGTGGATTGTTTTCCAGTTTTACATGGGAGTTCTTCTAGTGTCGGACGCTTAAGGTTTCTCTCAAGTAAGATCGAAGGAAGAAATATTCAATTAATCTCCTTAGCTGTGTACTCGAGTCTGAAACGCGTCGAAACCTAATTGTTGCTTTTTTCATCCTCTACGGTTTACGCGGAATATTCATTGGTGAATCCTAGTATTTGTCCTGGAGCATTGGGAGTCTGAACCCTAGTAGCATTTATTGTTGGCATTTTGATGGCCAACTAATTCTCTACTTGGGGATACTGCGGGCCAACCAGAAATGCTACTAGGGAAGTGTTTTATAAAATATGGACTTTGCCGTGTCGTAATAGCGAGTGTTGACGTTGAGAGTGAGTGTTGAATTTTTATAGTAATATACATATCTCAAGAAGTAATGCAGCTACCGATTTGAAATTTTCGAGGATTGTAGGAAACATATAAGAATTGCAGAAATATTTATGACAGTTGGTCTGTTATTAATAAAAACGGTGAAAGTTTGTTATGATTTTAAGTTTAGAAAAAAACAGTGATTTCATTGGACATTTTGTTTCGATTTGCTCGTGGCAATATCGCCATAAGTTCAGGCATCGCGTGAGTCAATGGTATACAGTAGAGGTTCCATAATGGGCCCCGCAGACGAGTGGGCCTATCTGGCTGACCCACACGTTCTGTCATACCAAAGACGGCGAGGACAGTGGAGCAGTGTCGATGACGTCACCGTTCACTGACAACAGTAATTAATCTCATTATGTTCTTTTACTGCCAGGTTCACTCGTTTTATATAACGATCATATTATATGGGTAAGTATTTAATCAAATGTTTTAAATTTCCGAAGAAAGATTTACTTGTCACATTTCTTCAAGAATTTCAAACTTTTGTAACTTTTCAAACATTTCACTTGCCATAAGGACGTAAGAACTGAATAAAATGGAAATATCTTCGCCATAAAATAAGATATATAAGTGGACTTGATGATAACATAATTTTTATAGATAAAGAAAGTTACGTGTGAAGTGTTAAACAATTGGATAACTAAAAAAGAAGAAATGAAGAATTCCATAATAATAAATATATTACATGGTATGGTCTACGAGGTCATCATTAAATTACGTTTTTTTTTTACTGTGTCATTGATGAAGTTTACGTAATACGAAATACATGTAAAGTCATCTGGTAGGCCTGGAGAACATGGAATCACCCAGGCAACAAAGTAAGTCATCCTGCAAAAAGAGTAAGATGCAACCTTGAAGTAGTGTAGCTAAAAGAATTTTAACAAATTTTCAGGTACATGTATAACATATCGAAATTTCGGAAAGAAAAGCGATGCATTCATTTGAATTAAATTATAAACATTTGATATTAGAATTTTACGCGGGGACTTACAAAGCAAATACCAACACCTTTTCTTCTGAGAGTACACATTTCTTCATTGTAGATGACAAACTGTTTTAATATGCTCATAACAGTTTGTTAATATAATGTAAGGCTTACATTATATTAACAAACTGTTATGAGCATATTAAAACAGTTTGTCATCTACAATGAATATTAATATTACATAAACTTATCATGTACAGTTCACGTCCTCGAATCATGAAAAGAAGAATATAAGAAGACTAAGGCAACGGAGACGTTCGAAATTCAGCAGTGACTGGTGACTTCGATGCTTGCAAGGGCGAGTAACAGTGGGCACAGATTTCCATTACCTACTCATATCACCCAAATTAAATATTGAACTTTACTACTATGTGATATCTTTCTTACTAAAATCTAGTAGGTAAATCTCTCTTACGACACTTTAATATCTTCGACGACTCTAACAATTTGTTCTTGGTACTCGAAACCGGCAAACATAGATCTACCGACCTTTCGCTTGAGTAACGATTCCCGAAATATTTTTGTTTATTTGCTATTCAGGCTTTCGATTATCCAATTTTCATTATTGTTTCGAGAAAGAGGGCGCTGTGACTATAGAGTCGTTTACTTATCACAGCTGTCTTTTCTGAAGAAATTATTGGAATTATAGTTTGGATGGACAACGACACTGAAAATTTTGTGGGATTCACCACCTTCTGAGAGGGTAGTTGTTCCAGTGACCACAGTGAGATCATTGTAGGACAAAGGCATCGTGTAGACGCAGTGTGCAAAAGTGACACCGTGTTTGTCGGTGATTAGACTTCCCTCACAACAGTGCGATTCCATTCTTCTGGGGGATACTTGGTAAAATAGCAAGGTAATTTTATTATTATTTATTTATGTCACATAGTCCATGCCTCATATATATTGTAAGACGTCCCATAGTAATGCAAATGTTTATGAAGACGAAGCTAAATGATTCTTTTTTATACGAATATTGGTGTTTAATAAGAACCTTGGAAACAGTTGGTGTATTACTTCATCGAATTATTTGCACTCGCTGCATCTGCTCGCTTACGATAATTCTCCGTGATTATAAATTTTATCAGTTTCATTTGTTAATTATGAATTACATTTGTCCAGATGTGAAATAAAACAAACATCATTGATAAGCAAATTTTGCTTTAACGTTTCTTTGAAGAATAAAAAGTGTATTACCAAATTTAAGGATTGTGGATCAACATTTTTTGATTTCGCATATAAAATCTGTTACGTACGAGCGACCTTGAAAACAGTTGACATTAATTTGCATAAAATAAGGAAAACATGTGTGGCACGGACTTTGACATTGAATACGTAATTTTGTACTTACGTAACAGAAAATAATGAATAATTTAGGTGCCTATAAAAATTTAAATTGTTTTGCACGTAAATAAAGAAAAAATAATGCAATTTTCCAGGTGGATATGTAATTATGCAATCATATTAAAAAAATCATGAAAATCTACATAATCTTTTCTATGAATTACAATATTCCAATTTCCAATTCATGTAATGTAATTTGAGTATTTCCATTCTAATTTTAATTTCTTGGAGAAAAAATTAATAGATACGTAAATTAATTCATTTTTCAAAAGATATGAGACCCACCTCAATATAAGAATTTTCATTTCTCTAAATTAAAAATCAGTGCATCAATTTCCAATACAGATAGTATTTAAATCGAACGTTATAAATTAAGGCAAAAATGTAGGAATCCAAAAAGATATGTAGATAATCTAGAAACATTATCTGTTCAAATTTCGAGCATTTGCTGTAAATACCAACCTCAATTTTCTTCCTTAAATATATATAACTAAAAGAACACATATAACGAAGACGGGCAACGGCAAATTAAATAACACAAATGACATATTATCCTTCGTACAACAGTTTTTATAAAGTCAACTTACACTGTTACAAAAACGTATTTACAAAGTACCACGCGTCGTTCGAATTGAATGTTGTCCGGAATCAGTATTCCATTGCTTCGCGAATGAAGTCAATATTATTATAGATGTTGGCGAAAACGTCTGGTTCACCTCGAGCACAGGGAATACCACGAGATACGACACCAGCGAGCTGGCCATTGTAGGCCAGAGGACTGCCGCTGTCACCCTGAAGAAGAACAAAGAAACGGAACATTATTTAACGCGGAGCATTACCATCCTATTGCCACCGATATCTCCATGTTTCTTAACACTTTGACTGGCGACGGCGTCTTTCCAAGTCGATACTTTCTGGAATGCATTTCTATTCTTTATTGGAATTTTTATTTATTTATTTTATGGGTTGAACTCTTTGGTACTTCGACATTTGTATTTTAATTTCTCTGAGAGCCATGCACCACTCAAAATATTAAGACGAATTATTGAAATCTCTCGGAGAAATATTATGAATATTTTTTAATCACTCGCTCGACGTTCGAAAAATCGAGATTTCCTCGATACTTACAGGGCACAGGCCGATGCCAGGCCCGTCGTAGGTGCAGATCACGTTGCCTTGGGCGCCGAGGTTGCTGTACTGTTGGCAAACACTGAGACCGATCATCCTGAGGTACAGGTATTGCATGGTGTTAGAAAGGTTGCCGTTTGGGGGAGCCGAGGTATCACCCCATGCGGACGCGACGGCGTACTCGCCCGATGGTGGTGTGGCAGTGGGAAGTGCGATTGCTTGTTGGTAATCGTTGAAATTGATGGGATCAGCGAGCTGCGAATATGTGATTAATTCATTATCGAATGGTAAACAAAGGAGGTATGAAAACTATGAAATTAAATGAAGGATTTATTATTTATAATTGCGCTCGATTCTGCTGCTAATTAATGCTTATATTAATGGTGAAACTCGTGGAGAAATATTGATTCAGCAAAAGTCTATGAATTATGGAATTATAAATGAATTAAGTAAAGGGATTTTTTCTTTAATGGCTCGAAGACATTAACAGACTTTTTCATTAATAACAGAAAATCTATCGTAGACATTGCTATAATTCTTGTTCACGTAATATATTTCCTACAATCCCTGAAAATTTTAAAGTGATAAATTTACAAGTTTTTAAGATATCATTTCAGCAAATTCGAAAAAAGTGGCTTTGAGTTTCTATAATGATTCCTATATCTACAAAATTTGTGTATATTCCCCAAACATTTCTGAAAAATTTGAGGAAAATCCATCTTACAAGAAAAATTCTAATTTATTGAAACATCGCATGAATATTTTCTGCGGAAATTCAGTTAGGAGGAGTGAAATCAGCCCTTAAAGTTAACCCATTTTTTGTTTTTAATATAACTTTGTAACGGTGCGAGGTAGAACAAAACTTTAAATATAAGAATTGTTCTACTTGTTATGCTCTATCAGACTGCCAAAAGAAAAATAAAGTTATAGGTATACTTTATTTTCTATAAATTCATGAAGACTTCTACCACTCGCTATTCGAACTGGCGTAAATATTCTCACCTTGATTACGCCAACGTCGTAGTCAGCGATGCTGTTGCTGGCGTATAGCGGGTGCGCGTACACGCTGGCCACGTTGTGGTACTCGCCACCTTGGTTAAGGTAGATGCTACCAGTTACGACGGACACCTGGCTCGTCGGGTAGTTAGCGAGGGCTTTCACGCAGTGGGCAGCGGTAAGGATATGGTAGTTGCTGACGATTGCACCGCCGCAAATGTGGCTGTTATACACTCTGAGGGATACGGTGTAGGGAAATTGTCCGGGATACGCATCCGTAGCGTCCACCAACTTTTCGGGATCCTGGGCATTTGCTAAAAAGAAAATAGAGGTCAATTTTTAATCGCAACCACATCTTCGATCTTCCCCTTCTCGAAATTCAAGTGACTTTGAATAAGTGTATCTGAGTTACGAGGTATTATAAATATTAGAAATATAAATGGCTGGAGAGATTTAAATAGAAAAGTACTTTGAGTATTATAAATATTCGGAGAAAAGAAATTGTAATTATGACATAATTATGACATGGATTGGATACACAGTAGTGGTCAGAGGAAAGTTTAAACAGTGAACGATAATGGTAGCAACATAATTTCATTAGAAAAATTTAATATATATATATATTAAATTTTAATTACACTGATAGTAAATTTAATCTATTTAGTCCATTTTACAACCCCCAATCCGTGGGACATAAAATTTTATATATATTAAATTTATATATATTATATAATTTTATATATATATATACATATTAAATTTTAATATATATATAACATTCTATGGCCCACGGATTGGGGGTTGTAAAATGGACTAAATAGATTAAATTTGCTATCAGTGTAATGCAATGAGAAAGTGGTTAATGTTACAATAAATCATGACTCTGTTTCGTGTCGATGAGTGTCTATGGCACTTACCGAAAGCGATGGCCGCGAAAAAGAGCAAGCTCAAGAGGTTTCGAGACATGATTGGAGTGCTGTTGAGATTGCAGTTACGATTGATAATAACGCCAGCTGTCAATAGCCCGTTTATATACTACTTTGATATTTGTTCGGAACCTTGAGTAACAGGTGGGTGTGACTGATATCGAAAGAAGCCTTTGCATTTAATCGACGAAACAACTCCCGTGCGTGATGTATGAGTTATAGCAAAAGAAAAACGAAAGCTGGAACTATTACTGTACACGCTGTCTCCACAGTTAAATACATTACACAGTTTTGTTTGCATTTAAACAGCTGTGTGTATCATCGCTCCGCAAGATGTCCTGTTTACTCATAAATAATTAGAATAATCACGTAACTTACGGTGAATCAGAAGAATCTCTTCGTGGTATGTTTTCTGCAACAAAGAGATACACATTTATTTTTTGAGTGAGAAATGTTTCAGGATAGATCGATGAATGGAATGAAAGAAGGGTAAGGGGAAAAACAGGAAATGTCACAAAGCAACTTATATCCAGAAAATTAAGTTTTAATGCTTTAGTTTATCAGTAAAGAAACAAGGTTCAAAGAATTTAATTTTCTTCTTAAATAATTTCTTGTTTTATCTGGACGACAGAAGCTTATGTTTAAGCAAAGAGTGCATTTCGTATTTTGTTCCAGTGCAAAATGGACATTTTCTATTTTTATCCAGTATATCAAATCTTTAGCGTTATCTCACGGGGGAATTTGAACTTTACAACCATTTGGGATTCGACAGTTCTATAGTCCCAGTCGCCACCAACAAAATATACTATAAATCACAGTCACAAAAAATGGACATTCCCTGTTTTTCCCTTTACCCTTCAAATGGCGAATAAATCCGTCGTGGCCTGCTACGATTCAACGTAACTTTCGTCGGAGTCGTACACTACTTCGATCCTTGTTTATTCGCTCGATTTCTAGTCGTATCATTTATCAGATTCGCTGAACTTCGGGACCCGAAGGCACCCCGCTGGGATCGACGTACGACCTACAGATTCTATCTGATTCCGTCCTGTGATGTGTGAAGGTAGAAGTTGCCACTCTCGTTACGATTCTGTCTTCGTGTTGCGCTGCAGGAGCACGCGGAACCTTTGCATCGCATTGTTATCAGCAGGTTTCGTACAGTCCTCGTTGTAGGTAAAGCTTCTTCGCAACGATATTTAACGTTCATCCGCGGAGGCATAAATCCGCTGCTGCAACGGGCCTGGGTAGTATCGCCTGCTTTATAACAAGGGTGATGCAGAAATGTAGGATCTGCGGGAAGAAAGTGGAGAGACAGAATTATAAACTGGATATAAACTAATATATCTGTAATGTTTAAACTTTTATTGAGATGGGAGAAAACTCAAAGGGACATTCTGCTTTGAACGGTCAAAGAATTATAAGAGTAGTTTAATAAATTCCGTTGGGGAATTTATTTGTTGGGGAAAAAAATTTTAAAAATAGTTTAATTTTTTAGCCGATCAAAGTAAAAAAATTCAACTTCCAGATTTAAATGTTCAGTAGACTAAGAATGTAATACACAAGTAAAGTCGCATAACTCTCATAAGAGTTCTCTAGGTTTCCTAATAAAAAAAAGTAGAATGACCCTTGAAATACAATTATACAGTAATGGAAATATAATATTCATGGCATCATTCGAATATTAAGTACGTTATCACGTGTACCTCACTTATTATTAGTACTCCAAAAATATTATTGTAAAAGTGTATAGATTACTACCTTGGCCAAAATAAATTGGATACGAATCATTTCGTGATGCAATAAATATTTCAAATACTGTAAGACGTAACTTACATAAAAAGACATTAATATTTAGTCACAAATATGAATTTAAAAAAGTGATCTGGTTTGGAACTGTGCAGGGCGATCAGTAACAGGTGGCAGAAAATGAAATCGAGTGATTCTACGTGAGCAAATGAGACGAAAGTCAAGAGTAACGAAGTTCTAGAGCACAGCTGTCTGGCGAAAGTGGATTCTTGGCAAGCTGTTCGTTTGATCTACGTGAGATAATGATAAATCAAACCGTGCGCCCGAAACTGGGGCTCAAACCGCTGAGAAATTGCAATCTTCTTTGGCACGATGCAAGTAGAATCGAAGAATCGTGTGTTTTGCGCAACCGTTGCATAGGTTACGAAGTTTCATTGATCGAATTGAAAGAAGGGGCGAGTTTAATGAGTTCCAAACTGTGTCGAGCTGGAATTCGAAAGCGGGTCGTTGCGCAACCTGCTTGTAAACGTATTGAAACTTGCACTCGTGCAGTTAATTTGCACCGTATCGATCGTTTATATAAATTGGTCCACAGTGGCAACCTTGGAGGCTGGAGGATCGATGCATCCGACGAGTAGAAGCGAAGGAAAAGGGGGGCAAGTTTATTAGATGAATACCTATACAAAAATAGAAATCTGTTATTTTTGTAATTCCAATAAATTTGTAAATGAAAAGTTTCACCTGACGTCGCACAGTGGGACGAAACGAACCGACGGCGAACAAAATCGACTTCCGTCATGTTGTAAATTGTGGAAATGCTGATGTCTTTTGAGAGAAAATTAATTGTATTGTAATAGGATATATTTTATTTTTTAATTTTAGCTTTCGTTTCCCTGCGATCGGTGCCCAAAATCTACCAAAAATTACAGAAGTTATTACACAGATATAGATTCTATTAAGTCCATAGATTAGGGCAGGCCTGGGATTTAAGTGAACGCGGCGGCCGATTTTCAGAGGCAACGCCTCTTTTCTCCCACCGTACGTCTTGGCCCCCGCGGCGGCCCAGGAGCTTCGAGCGCCTCAGGCCCGTACCATATGAACCGCGCGTAGCTCATATCAACCGAGCTACACGCGGTTCATATGGTACGGGCCTGAGGCGCTCGAAGCTCCTGGGCCGCCGCGGGGGCCAAGACGTACGGTGGGAGAAAAGAGGCGTTGCCTCTGAAAATCGGCCGCCGCGTTCACTTAAATCCCAGGCCTGGATTAGGGTAAAAGCAACTTTTTTAACAATAGTATTGAAATCAAAAGATACTTTTTAACAAAAAGATACGACGGGTCGTACTGTACAATAATGGTAAAAAAATAAAGAAGAAATAAGAGTGTGAGAGAAAGTGTGATAATAAATGAATACATAGAGCCTATTTTCGAAAGCTGAGGCTCGGATGAAAAATTGTATTCCCCGCTTTTGATTTATTTTTGCACAAGGAATCACCTCCTGCCCACTTGTACCATCCTTCCGGCCGCACCCTGTGCAGGCACGTCAAGCAAAGAGTTTCAAGCTTTCACGAGAGTTGCGGGCATGAAATAAAAAGGAAAGCCTCCGCCACATCCCGAGCGTATAGCGGAAAACTACGCGTGCAATGATGAATACGTATGTTAAATTGATTTTACCTGCCCAAGGCAGAATAATGAAATTGAGCACGTGGCGCCGCGCTGGATTTGCAATAGCGCTCGATGCGCTCCGTTCGATCGTGGGAAGGAATGATTTAGGCCCCGTTTATTTTACATCTTCCGCGCCAATCGTCCCGTGACGCGTCGCTTGTTAAATTAACGATCCACTTGGCCGGCATTGTTGACGGACGCATTAACGATAAATCGGCGATATGATCGCGCGTACGTGGGAAAGCGAACGAGAGGCGTTTGCAGAACGCTGTTAATTTACGTGTCAATTGCGAAAGGCGTTCGGCTGTAAAACCGCGGGACGCCCGTTTAAGTACGTGTTAACGTTAACGATACACCGGTGACTGCGCGAAGTTAACGCGCGATGCGCTGCACGTTTAAGGGAAACGTGAATCCCTCGGCCCGCCGAGGTGATCCGTCACTCGATTTAATTAATGTGAATGGGATCTGGTTGGGCAAGAAGAATTGCATACGCTTGCTAGTAGGTATATTATAATTATAAAATCAGCCTTTTTGTTGAACAAACGTGTTTGCCTCAATTAAGCCTTTTAATGTATAATTATACAATACTTTAATACTTTTTGTTGTTGAATATTTTTATTGCATTAAACCTGGAGGTGCCTGGTCGTATTACAAAAATGCTCATTCCTCAGCCTAATTGAAGTAAAAACCCAGTCTTTTTATAAAAAGCTTGATTTTACAATTGAAGTTTCCTTGTAGAAAACACTGTAAGTGCCAGAAATAAAATTTTATACTATAGTATTACATTAATAATAATTTTTTTTTAATTTTGGCGCTAATAGTGTTTTCTACAGGGACTCTTCAATTGTCTTGCGACGTATTGACAAATAATTTCAGGAAGCTAATGGATTTTAGAAATGATTTAACAACACGGAATAGTTATATCTCAGAATATGCTGATATGAATCGATAGATTTAAAAATAATAGTTTTATATAGTCTTCCCAGGTGACATTTAAAAAACTAGGACGCTTTGAAGCTGCGCAAAGGGTGAGAAGATTGAGTCCCGTTTAAACACCTGTACTTAATGCCCGCGTGGTAGGGGAAAAGCCATTCCGCAGGGGCAATTAGTAATATATCACTATGCCCGTCAAGAAATAGTGTTACGATTCAATATATCGTGCACGCTCGGTTCATTAGATATCAATACCCCTAGAGTAATTAATCACGCACCGATTCTCACAGATAATCGATTGGCAATATCGTTAGAGGCGCAGAAAGAAGGTATCGATTGCGAGTAAGCTCCCTAGGTTTATAACAGATGCAACCAGACTGGTATAACTGCGTACTTGTGTAAGGCACAGTTTTTTATAAATTAATCCGTGTGGTTAATTTTGAGATCATTGAGAGTTTACGAGCTCTGATCGCATATACTCGAAGATACTTGTGTCTCCGTTCTATCGACAGTAAAGTTTTACGTTGAGAACCAGCCTTATTAAAGACGCAACATGGTGTTGCAAGCGTTACTCTGTAATTTCGAAATTGACAGCTTCCGAATCGTGAAACGAATGATCGGGATCCACAGATTGATTCACGGTAAGTGAGCCTTTTACTTTACGTAACCCGATGCCTCGAAAAGAGAGAGTTATTGATAGATTACGTTAAGGGACATGGTAGAAGCTCCTCGAGTCGTTACACGCAATCGCGTGACATAACGTCAAATAACTCCTCTTTTCAGGGATCATATATTCTCCTTTTAACGCTTTCTATTGTAATTATTAGTAGATATTTATTAAGTATCTCTGCTGAACTAAAACTGAAACAATATTTACGATAGTTTTCCGATATCTTTTATACGATATCTTCCGACACATGTTTAGATACTAATTCCGTGCATAATCTATAAATTTTTTGTGCTTGCTTTGCGAGATATATCGAGTGGCGATACATAATTCCTTTCCGACAGTTGCTGCGCAGAAATCGACTGGTGGTAAATAACTCGCGCAACAATGTTCGCGTAGAGGGTGGCGTTGCGGACTTCCTATGGTGGCGCGGCACGCACGAAACTTGCGAACTCTCTCGGCCATCATCGTAACGTAGCCGCGGAAATACGACGGGATAATTAAAATGTCGATTACTAGAACATCGTGCCTGTGATCCTGAACCGCAGGGTACCGCGGCGAACGCATTGCGCCGGTCGTGTCATTATTTATCGGCGGTGCAATAGAGCCGAGTGTTCTCTCGCGAAACAGTGCGTACGTGTAACAGGTTAGTGCGGCCGTTGCACGATATAAAGCGATTAATCCGTGGACCGTACGTGCGCCATATTAGTTGCCACTGGAGATCTTGTGCCTGTAGCTTCATTCTGGAATGGCAGAAAACTTTGATAACCAGGGGAAAGATTCTTCTTATTCTTCACTTGGCGTGGTGCAAATATTTTTCAAAGCGCGTTGTACGAAAAATCTTTGGCGGGACTGTGCAAGGTTAGTGGAGAATTGTAAAAAGCAGTCTATCAACGTACTTTGATTTGAAATGGGCTCTTTGCGCGGATTGTAGAGGGCGTTTTGGTACGCAATATTAGATTTGTGCAAATTTATTCCATTGAGTTTGTATTGTTGCAGTATATTAGGTTGATGAGTGTCGGTGGTTAAATGTGTGGTTATAGTTTATATTTTGATGTCGGGTTAGTGAGGATAGGGACGAGGGATGTTCAGAAATGGCGCCAAATTTAAATAGGCAAATTGGTTATTGTTTGCTAACCTGAATATTTTTATTGTATTGGTGAGTGTGTTTACTGTACAAGTATGTGTATTACTCTCTTAAACGTTAGTTTTCTGACTCGTGACAGTAAAATGACTTTGCAATTTATTGTTATTTATAAATGTATCCGTTAATATTGTTATCGCATCCCAGGAATTTTTTTTCTTCGCCAATATTTCTATAAATTAGATTAGACTTTAATATTCCAAATTAAAAATTCGATGTATTTTAAGAAAAAATTGTTTTTTCTTCACAACTATTTTTTCAACTACATGAAGAGTTAATAGTTATAAATTGAGGTTTGCTATTAAGAATAACAAAAGTAATTTGTTTTAAATCATATAAACATTCCACGTCTTCTTATAAATGCGATAATATTTATTTTTATAAACATAACCGTTTCTTAGGCTACTAGGACAAATTGCATTAAACAGGAAATAAGACCAAATAATTTCAGTGTGTCTTATATCTTTGTATTACATTTCATTCTCTCAAACTCCTGATGACGTGTACGCAGGACGTTGATCTAGCATTTAACTTTATCTATCTTTGCGTTCGGTTTTACGACAGTTCTTTCATACCGTTCCGGCAACGAGGCCACGAGGCGGATGAGGTAAAGAATTTATAGGTGCCTTTAGAAAGGAAGGTTATTCCCTCTGCGCACCAGACAATGTGCATTGTGCCACGAGGAAACCAAATATTGATGGTCGATGGACATATTTGGTCGGGTGGGGTAATTTTAAAAAGAGGGAAAAATTCTTTCCTATGAACGCAAATTACAATAAATCTTGACCACGATGTATTATAATCGCTTTCCTTTATTACAAATCTACATTTTACTTAGGAAGCAAAAGCTAACAATATAAAGTAGTTCTTCAAACATCTTCCAAAAGATATATTGCCCTCATCTATCGCACATTTGTGTTGCTTGAAAAAAATTGTTCAACTATTTTCAGGATTTCATAATCGTCCTCATGGCGTTAATTTATTAAAAAGATCCATTCGTATCTATTTTTCTATTTATTCCCACGAAAGCATAAGCAGTTGCTGCACAAAAATTCTTCCCACTGTTGCACACATTTGTTCAGCTTCAAAGCTGTTAAAATAATTACAATATAATATCAGACTTGCATATTCACACACTTGCAGCGCAATTACTTCATACGAACATATCAGAACGTTCCTACTATTTCTCACGAACTTGTACACAACACTCTTCGTCCCTGACCCACCAAGTACACAGAGCATTTACGAGAAAAATCGTACATTACACAAGACTTATTTAAATCAATATTCCTACTGCAACTAGGAATTACACAAAAAAGTCTATAGAAAAGCGTCCCTGTAGGAAACGAGGCTTGACAGGACCTCAATTGAGGCAAACGTGTCCTTTGATCGACTGCCAGTCCCTTAATAATCGCAAAGCTGCTGGCTGCAGGGTAGGAACGAAAGGGAGACGCTTTTCACCGTCCGCCAAGGATCTCACCTCGCAGAGTCGCGCGTGCAGCTTCGCGCTGGTCGTCGCGCGTTAACGGTGGCAATGATCGAGGTTTTAACCCGTCTCCCTAATGAGCAAACGGCTATTATGCGTGGTCGCGAAAAACGTCACAGAAGTGTCAAACCAAATGTTTGAGAGTGGTTTCCTAGTAAAAAAGACTGAATGGGGCCCGTCCATCCTTCTGTCGCCTCTGCGTTGGTGAATGGAAGAGGCAGGAACCTAGCGTGGACGCTTGCGTCAGTGTTTGCGCTCGCGTTAATTTGTTTGAGAGGCGGCCAACGCTTTTGCCGCGTTTCGAGCTGCGCAGATTGTCGTGGGGCTGGTTGTTTGCGAAATTTCTCGTCCCATCTGGTCAAACGTAGCCGAGCACAGGAACTGGAACGTCACCTTCACCCCGAGGGTCGGCTGTCTCGCGAGACGCGCATTGTGCGAGGCGATGCGTATTGTGCGAGGCGATGCGCGGACGCGAGGCGCGCCGAATGCTAGTTGAATGCTAGTTTTGTCCCGTTGGAACGTTAATAGTTTGGTGTTTGTTGGGAACACCTATTCTTCGGTGGCTGATTTTACAGAAGCTGTTAGCTTCGAGGTGCTTGAATTTTGTCGTCATTGCTTTCGTTCTCCTAGTGGCTTCCCACCATCCTTTGATTCCTTGTTAGAGGAAAGGCACCTTGTTGTGCGGTTCGTGATTATTAGAAAGTGTTCAGTATGTGTTTGTGATGAGACTGTCTGTTCTTGGGTAAAGGTTCTTTTGGTGGTATTTGTGGCGTTTGCCACTTTGGTCAATTTTTATGGATGGGCAGATTCATGGAGACTTTTCTTTTAGCTGAATGTGTTTAAGAATTAGTTTATTTAAATACGTTCGATATAGGTATGGTATAGTTGATGAACACTTTGATTGGTGTCGGCGTGTTTTCACGCCGAGAGACTACCACCTGGTTTTCACGTTCATATTTTCTGGAAAGCATCGAAAGAATATTGTCCAAGTGTTCCAGAATTCCTGTTCGAGCGAAGCAAAAGTTTCTCGGCAGTTTCTTCTGTTCAGCTCCAAACACTTGCGATTTACATTATTTTTCTCCGCGCCATCTGTAAACTCGTTATCGTTGCTTTCGTTGTACTTGAGAATAGTTTGGTGTTCGTTTAAGTAATTGTAACCGGGACGACAAAATAGACGAGTCTCAATTTAAGGAAATGTTCGACACTAGCCATTCCTCTGCTTTCTCGTGGTTCTGCACGCCTTTCTTACTTCCTTCCTGCACCATGGTATCGTCGTAAACGGGAACGACTGTCTGCCTACCTGAAGCAAGGCACAGCGAAAGCTGTAAGCAGGCTTACTCACAAACAGGAGAACTTTCGTTTAGAACATAACTTGATTTGTGTATTTGTGTTGCCTGCATCGATCATTATAGGAGATAAAAAAATTAAACTCGAATTTATTAATACGAGTTAACATAAAATGTGTTACTTAATCCAAATTGTAGCACAAGCATTTAATTATTACTTGGAAAAAGCTTCCAGTAATCAAGTCCATTGTTTCCTTCCCAATTAACATTCATCCACCTTTCTCGTTATTTTTTTATCATCCGATCCAATTACTGAACATAAATCTCAAACTCAGAACCATTACAAATAGCTCGCACCAAATAACAGATAAATAATCATACAGCTGTAAGATACCACCCTACATCCCGTTTTATTTTACCAATCTTTCTCCTCAGAATCTCTCAACGAACATCTAAAGTATCTTTTAGTAGTTATCGCTCATTCCTCCCCTCTTCAAATCATGAAAAGTATTTATGTCAAGAAAACAAGATTAATTTTGTAATTCCCAACTATATGCTAAAAACATATTTCCAAAAGTCTTCCCACACTCTTGAAGATGGAGAAACCACATGGCTTAACAGATACTTAGGAACTTCCTCCTCCACTGACATTCAGATCTCGTCTCACGAACTCCTTACCCAAGCCCCTACCCAAAACATTACACGACCAACGTACCCTAGTAGCATTTATTGTTGGTATTTTGATGGCCAACTAATTCCCAACTTGGGGATACCGTGGGCCAACCAGAAATGCTACTAGGGTACCTACCCCTGAACAACCTATTCTCCACCTAGAAAAGAACCACGAGACCAAAGACAGCAAAGGGGAAGCTGACTCGAACCGTTCACCAGCTCGAGTACAACGCTACGCAGGGGTGAGATAGGGCAACGTTGCTGCGAGTATAGCGTTACTCCGAGCGCAGCAAGGTGCTCTTATCTCTACCACCGGAATGGGGATTACTATGTTTCTATGGGGTACAACTTGTTAGCCGATAACTCCGCTCCGATAACCAGGGGTTACGGACGGGTACTCTCCGGCCGATTCGCGATAATCATTCATTAGAAAATGCTTAAACCTTTCGCACCTCGCGACCGCGTGTGCGTGCAACCCGCAGCCAGGGGCGCAGGGAGGGTAGGGGCGCGGAGGGAGAACGATAGAGCATTGCGCTTTCAGCGGAGTTATGGAGCGTGTCGTTAATGATGCTCACCTTTTAAGCTGACTGCACCGTAACAAGTTTTCACCGTTGAATTTAACGCACCACGCGACCGCTCGCGATCCCAACTATATACGCGAGCGATAAAATTTTACACCTGTTTATCTGTTACACCGCGGTAAATCTGGAATCGAACCGTACGGGACCGGTCGCCGCTGTTCCGCGGCGCCGAATTTACGGTTATTGCGAGTCCGAGGAGAATCAGGCGAGCTCCATGGGGATTTCCGGAGTGGGGTTGGGACTCGAGTAGCTTGGAATAAGAGGGAGAGACTTTTTGGTTGTACGGTGGCGTGAACGAGTGGTCGTGGACTTTGTATTATTTTGTTCGTTAGTGCGTCATCTTCTCTGGGAATATAAGTTTGAATTTCTTGGGGGAAGTGTTAGTTGTCGTTGCACGGTGAAGTAGTTATTAGAATCTTTGATCGTTAGAAGGTTGCTAAAAGCAATACTAATCGTTCAAGTTTTAGGGGTGACACCTAAAAATCTCATATTTTTGAGGGGTGGTTTAAGCTTCTAAATATTAAAATGGAACAATATAAAAAAACACGTATATATCTTATTTTTCGACACCCTAAAACATATCCAAAAACCAAAGCAATTCAAGACGGACACCTAAACCCGTCTCCTTGTTAGTTGGACTTACATCAGTATCTTTCGAAACGCTGTGCTCTTGTTAGTTAAGTACTAAAGAGACATGTTCTTATTTCTCAGTTAAGAACAAAGTTATAACTTAAATCACTACGAAAGTAAACAGATGGAGCCTTTAACACGTAAAATTGTTATTATCTCAAATTATCAAAATTTGGACTTACACCATGATTCTCAGCCCCCACATGTTAATTATCTGCCACTGTTACCAATTTACAGTATAACTTTGTTTGAGAATAATACCCGTTCTCCAAAAGATGCTACAGAAATTTCCTTCAAAATTTAGTTTTGCGGTCAAAGTCACCCCATTGTACATTCTTACCTCTCGACCTCTCAGCAAAAGCTCACTTTCCCAACCTCCTTCACTCTCATCGTTTCAAAGCTCACGCACGCGCGCACAGGAATTTCCCCAGCCCCGTCCACCTTATTCCAATTCGCATTCCCGATAAGACCGTCGTCGATTTTTCCTTTCGCGGCAGAAGGTCACGGTTGCAGTGGCGTGCGAATCATTAGCAGGTATGTTAATTCCCCGCCATCTGGCCGGGCCTGTCGGCGATACGCGTTCTAATCTCGAGATAGGGGACACAAAAGGCTGAGCGCTCGGTACACGCTCGGCATTGTGTCCAGTGAGGTGTGAACCGTGGGTGAACGAACCTTGGGCCAGTTGCGCCGCGATAGCAGGCAACCTGCCGACCGGGGACCACCTATAGCGCCCGGGGGGCCTAAACACCGCGAGCCGCGGTGAACTCATTCAGCCGGTCGCCAGATGAAATTCTTGGTCGACGGCAATCATCGGCGGTCGAGGAATCCTCGCGGGCAGCGCGCCCGATCCCTCGCGAGGTGTCCGTGGTATGCGGCTGGAAAAGTCGGATTCTTCCTCCAGCGAGAGGATAGAGCCCCTTCCTGGCCGAGCTGCGAGATCAATCAGCGATGACCTCTGAC
This sequence comes from Andrena minutula, assembly GCA_929113495.1. Lineage (NCBI taxonomy): Eukaryota > Metazoa > Arthropoda > Insecta > Hymenoptera > Andrenidae > Andrena > Andrena minutula. Next base: position 892,534 of record OV815993.1, read on the forward strand.
GCGTTCCCTTCCTCCGGACGAAGTCGAGATTGACGTTACGGGTTGCTCTTTGATAATCGCGCGGTATCCGCGGAAAAATCTTGCGTGAGAGCGAGTCATCTGGTCGCCGAGGCCCGTCGAATTAGAATCGCAATGCTCCTTTGACACGATGTCAAAGGTGCAGGTGGGGAAACTGTGAATACACTGGGACGTGGAGGATTGGCCTGGGTTAGGGTTGGAGAATGAGAATTGGAGGAACAATGAGATAGAAAGGAGAGCGTTGAGCGTTTGAAGAAGTGGAGAGGCAAATGTTGATAGATAGGTTAACAGGTTAAATACTAGGTACTTACGACTTTGGAGTGGCCTGTTCAATTACAGGAAAGTTCAAGTTGCATTAAATTTCTTGCAGTTTCAGTGTCTGTACTCCCTTGTTTTGTTTCGATATCGAATGGTATGCTTCCTTCTTTGCTGGGTGGAAGCTCTTAGCTTTTTTTAACGATTTGGTACAGCCTCGTTACATGCATTTGTTACAACAAATATAGATAATATAGATAAAATTTCTTTCAGAGAACAGTGATCTCCTTTACCCATGACATAGTAATTTCGTTTGATAAGGAACTTCAGAGCAACTAGTGTTATCCGCTAATTCGAGCGATCGATATGTTTGCCGGCGTATTTGCAGCAGATACGGAGAGTGTGCCATTGGCACAGCTATTCAAGCCCAAGGAATCACTTTACGAGTCCTTTTTTTGTGGTACAGTAACTGCTGGCGTTTGCGATAAAACGTAAGATTACTCGATAATTATCGTGTTCGTAATCGTCCGAGATGCGCACGCTGATCAAAGAGATATCTATTAAAATATCCAGCATTTTATTGGAGGGAAGTGTGGAAAACTAAGCGAGGACGCTGAGCAATTTGCCGCGTTTATTGCCAGCCTTTATGGACTATCGCGAAGGCGATAATCTTCAAAAAGATGCCGACACGGGGACAGAGGATGTCGGTAGGTCTACTATTCAGGGACAGGGTGCCGTGCTGTTGCCTTTCGGAAAATACATCCATTAAATTGTTAAACGTTTTAACTAGTCGGGAGATATACCAATACGGTTCCAAAATGTTTTACACAAAACCACTGAGGAATTATTAAACGAAGAAGAGTAAAAGGAAAGTGGACTCTACTGTTATTGTTTTACCACGAAAGTAGCCACACTTAGAAAGACTTCAGTCATTTCTATACACTTAATGGGTTATGGATCTTTAGTGTTTCCTCGCAAAGTCTTAAGAACTTTGTTACCTTCCTTTGTTATCAACCACCAGGAAAAGATAAGTCAACTTTCTCCGCGTCTTTGTCATCGCAAGGGACTATGACATTTCGTGAAACTCAGAAACGCCGACGTACTCAGTAGCTGCGCTAGAAACTCAATTGAACATCGAAGCAAAGAACGGATTATTCTTTTAGATGAAATGGAATGTTGCACGATATGTTGCACCCTCGGCTGAAAGATCAGCGCATGCGCAAAGGGAGCGCGATGGCGGCTGATAGCCTTAAAACGGCTTTCGATCATCGATACGCCCCGGAGCTGGTGTAATTAATAGTTTATGGGATGAAAGAATTATCATTCATAGACGGCGGATGAGAGACGTGAGCGGAATGGCGAGCATCGGCTGGACGCGTGAAACGCTCGATGGGCCGCCGATAGAATGCCCTCGCGGTGTGAAAGTTAACTCGAGGAACGCTGCCCGATCAGCGTAATTACACCCGCGATCATCTGGCTCGCTTGCGAAACAACGAGCCGGCCGCTGAGTGATCGATCGCCCGACCGGGACAAATCGGGGAGCTTCTTAAAGTCCAAGGTAACGATTAAACGTTGCACGAACGTTCGGCAGGCCGGCGTAACCGCGGAAAGTGTTGTTCCCTGCTCCCAAGTACATATTACGTCTTCTTGGGCCTTCTTTTTCTTCAACTCGCTCCGTGCCCTCGCTTGGCGTCTCCTCTTTAAGGAGGGGGAAGATAATTGCTGGTAACCACTAAGCAAGCAAGCGCGATTTCTCCCAACAGGGCGCGTCCAGAGCCACCGAAAAGAAACATATCCTTGCTAAGGAGACAAGAATATCTTAATAAAAGTCTCTGGAGTTGGATAACATTCTATAATTCTATTTTCCTCGACTCTATTAGAAGCCATCAGCCTCTACTAGGATCTGCTGGTCCCAGCTCACCTGGAAATGAACCGTGAATCACAAATTGATACGTCCAGCAAATTGACCCCACGCATCCCAACTTCACCATAGAGTATAGACCAAACATCCAGAGGGATCCCCGCTTCGAGCCTTCCTCCTCCCAGTTACAAAAGCGTAGGTACGCTATGACTCCAAGAACCAGGAAAGCACAGACCTACACGAGTTCTAGTGGAGGAGCAGGGACGTCCAGTTCCAAGAACACACAGGATATCGTACGTCCAGCTCGGTGCCGCCCCGCGCCTCCGTGTATTCAATAATACGACGTGGCTGAGGCGGGCATTGGCGCGTTAGAATCCCACACTGTTCCCCCGATGTTCGCTAATTACCGTTTCCCTTTTCCGTCGTATCGTAACGAGGCGTCGACGTCGCGTCAGGAACCAGGATACGGCCGATGACACTCGGCCATTATATTACGCATGCGCGCGGCGCGAACAGCCGCGATCTCGCCGCGAACTTTTCTCGCGTCCACCTCGCGGCACGGTGGTTTATTATCGTTCATCCACGCGTCCGCGGCCTCCCCTGGCATTCCAACATGGACGTTTAGCTCGTCGATGCGCTTCGAGCGGCGGATACTTAGTCGCCCGGGAGAAAAATGGGCCCGGTGTTATTAGCGAGGTGTTGGATAGCTGGTACCGCTATTTGAATAATGCATACGCTACACCCCTGGGGCCGGAGCAGGTTTCGCCCGATCCAATAAGCGGGGCGACGCGGCGCGTCAGTTTTTTCCCCCTCCGCGCGCCTAATTGCCTGAAAATTTGTGGAAAAACGATGAGCCACGGGCTCTTATCAAAGGAGCGGTTCTACGCTTAATGGCGGAACTGAATTTCAGCGGATACCGGACGGGGTTAATCCCGCTGGAGAGAGGACGGAGAGGAATAAGACGACCTCCAGGAACGTGTTTAGGGTAAACGGTTAAAATTGCACTGATGCTTTGCTTCTCTGGAACGGTTCCGTTCTTTTGCTCCATTTTTCGATGGCGGATAGAGTATAACTATACAATACGCCCTACTTTTAAAGAAACATCTATAAAACCAATATTTTTTAAATAATTCTTTAAATTTTTTGTGTAAACACATTAAGTGTTCATTACTCTTCACAAGTATACCGGAATTGAGAAGAAAACATAACTGAAAGTAACTATAAATATTAATTTTCCTGAACTTTACGTGGGGTGTTTTGTAACACAGTCGTCAGGTGAAACTCCCCGACATAAATAAGTAATTGCTTTTTATTATTTTTGTCAAAATGTTATAGAATATATATTATAAAAGATATTATTAACAAAGATAGAACAATCTTGAATAAAATTATAACATTATTTTTTATTAACATTTTCCCTTTTCACTTTTCTGCCGCAAGGATTACATAGGGGATTGCATATTTATTTTTAACCTTCTCCATCGCTTCATTAAGATCATTTTCGGACCATGATGCCCGTAATGTAGGTTCTCCTCACATATTTATGTGACATATGATTTTGAGGTGGGTCGTATTGTAAATTCTTTGCCGGGGCATGTTGTAAATTCTGGAGTACAAAACGTCACGGCTTCAATCTAGCAACAACGTAGTGAAAAAAGGTTTGGACAATAACGATTTAAAGAGGTTATTTTGTAATTGTGGGGTGTATTGTATAGTTTTACTCTAGACGTTGCCTATGGTCGTCCAATCAACGATACTGAGTTCTGTATTATGTCTGCTGGGAGGGAGGTCCTCCGGGCTGTGGAGGCCCAGGTGCTCGCCGCTGAGGCTGCCAGAGGCTTCCGGGTGCGAGGTGTGTCCTTTTGAAAAATGAATCTGACGTTCGCCGGCGTCGAAGCTGGTTTTATCGGTAGCTTGAGGACGCACTGATAGTTGCATGATATATGCTGACACTGGTATTAGGATGTGGTGATAGTGACTGGTTACATACTGATTCCAGCGGCGGGGGGTGGTGATTCATGGACACTGATAGTAGTATCGGAGCATTCTTAAATTCTTGGTAACGACAGCTCCAATAGCGGAAGTTTCCACTTAGCCTCTAAAAAGACATATTGAAAAGTCTGTAAGAGCTCAACATTCTAAGTCACTTTGGCGCAAAAACTGGTCTCTGACAGTGTTGTTAACATTTTAACAGTCGTTAATACTTACCTTCCATTGGTCCATTTTGTAGTATTCGTGTTTGGATTGTCATCAGCCACGAGGGATGATAATCAAATCGCCAGGCCAAATCGTGTCGTGCACGTATTCTGGAGCACATACCATTTCATTCTTGTCGTTCAACCTGCAACAAATGGCCAAGTCATCGATGGCTAGACCGACTCGTCATACTGCGGTACAGTCTGTACGCTTGAATCATTTTACGCTTCAAAATCATCCGTTTCGATTGCACCTAATCAAAAGGGGAAAGAAAGAAATGAAGAGGTCGTAAAAAAATCGTGCAGCAGGGGTATAAAATTAAATGGTCAAGATTGAATCTAACACATCGCGTTCGATGCAATAATTCGATGCAATGATTCTATGACTAATTATTTAGACCAGTAGCGTCATGTACCTACGTTAAGTTTGTTCTATAATACATTATGTACTTAAAATGATTTCCTTGGTCTCAGAAACTTAAACTTCTTAATTTCTCCGGAATGACACTCGATTACTTTTTTATCTTTTATCGACACGAGCTATCCGCTTCGCTGGGAAGCTATTCGCCTTCTAAGGATTCATTACTTAAGCCTAATGAGCAGAGCAACGGAAGAATAATATCTAACTTGCACGGAAAAAGAAAGCTCGAAACTAGCCAGCCCTCGTTGCATTGTCCTCATCATTGACTAGTTTAACCGAGGCATTGATTGGCTATCACTCCCCGAAGAGATTCCCCCGTTCTCCAGCTGCACGGTACCAGTTATACCCAGTTTACCCATAAAGAATTGACTTACGCTGATTGGCTGGCGAATCGGTTGATTATCGTCGTCGGTATTCCACGCGTTATTGTTCCTCCCCCCTCTCTGGTGGCGCGGCTCTTGGAGATACCAGGAGTCAGCAACAACAACGGCGCACAGCTGTTGCTGCCTGCCCGTCGAAGCTACTGTCGGGTAATTAGCGACGTATTAATATCCCCGATATAAACGAGCGACGTGCACGCTTGTATTTCATGCGGACCACCCAACAAGGCCACGCTCATACGCGTTAATTAACCATTTTCTACCGTACGAATCGGCGCGAGCATTCCCAGGGGCTCTATTATTCGGCGCGCAAACGATGCGCTCGGCCGCGGAAAAATGGTATTGATTGATGTTGGCGCTTAATGCCGTGTCACCCAGGGAACAGATGAACGCCCGATAATTAATTCGCACCGTTATTTATTACCCTTTCAACCGGGGCCCCCCTTTGAATCGGCGTTACCTCAATCGACACGCGGTCGTTTCTAATCCTCCGACGTATAATAACCCGCTCGCGATGCGGAGAACGGTGGTCCTCCACGTGGGAATTGCGAGTCAGATCATCTTCATAACGTGATCTCGTAAGTGGACTTCTGTAATGGATGGGCATCCCATGGAAATTAACCGTGGGGATGGATTGTGGAGATGAGACTTGCGTGGCTGGCGCATTGATTACAGAATACCGATTTCCAAATGGAACCGCGCAACAGATTTGTAGTGAATCGAATTTGGTACACAGGAAGTTCGGTATCTAAAAGAATTTTTTAAACGGTGCTGGAGATATAGGAATAAAATTCCACTGAGTTGCGTAGTTCGTTTAGAATCGAATGATGCGAGGAGATTTCCGCCACACAGTTTAGATTAGAAATTAACTAAATGATATTATTATTAAATCTCTTAGTGGTCTTGGTGGCGCATCCAAGTGTAGTAATCTAAGCAAGTCCGCACAATCGATTAGTCCATTAATGAGGAATCCTAGTTTATGGGCTAAAAACATAGGAAAATTTATGAATTTTTTTAAGAAACTAGTATTTCGATTCATCTGAAATTTGGACTACCTATATATTTATGTATCCTTGAAAATGTTGCAGGTTTTTGTTATTCATTTTTAATAATAAATATAGAAGTTATGCATAACCCTGCGCAAACTCGTGCACCAGAATACCGCTAAGTTCTATACTTTTTTCTTGCATAAGAAAATTGACGCAAAATTGGATCGCAAAAATTAAAGGTTCAGACTTTTCAGTCTGAAAGCTCTCTACACCGGTCAATATTTATTTTTGTTTTTTGCTGGTTCATCAATTTCAAGCTACATATGTATAAAATATACCTGGTAGATAAATATCATGCACACCATCGGACGACGAATTTTAAACTACTTTATTTATGGTTAAAAATTAATATAAAAAAACTGCAGCTTTGTCAAAGATGCACTAAAAAATCGTCCAAATTTTAGATGAATCGAATCGCTGGTTTCTTAAAAAAAATCCCAAATTTTACTATATTTTCAGTCCAAAAAATAGGATTCCCCCTTAATATTTTTATATTTAACAATATCGAAAGCGTAGGAGATACAGAGAGGAATGCCTATCGACGCTCTAATCCGTGATAACGTGGAGCCCCAGCGGGAACTGTATCTACTATGAAGTGGAGGGAATGATCCACGATAGGCCTAGTCATGGAGGTGCCTTCGTCCTGGCCAGCGTCGTTTGTTACGCTATGGATGGGTATCAATTACGCGAATACCGGCGATTGATTGTACATTGGCACCAATCGAACGTGACGAAGGGGCACAAAGTGCTCGGGAGACGCTGTTGTTGCGCCGAGGCATCGATAATTCAGGAACGTTCCCATGCCGTCTAAATAGAGGCTCGGTACGTCGACGCCGAGGCGTCGGCTGCCAGTCGCTTCAGACGCGCCATGATGAAATCCAGCTCGGGTGTATTAATCTCTTGGACTGAGCATCGGGTCCGCAACGTGTACTGTAGCTTTTGATATCTCCTTCATTGCAACGGGTGGGATCGTTTCCATTCTTCCACTTCCACGTGCGAGCTTAATGCTGCTTTTTATACGGGGTATTTGGCCACGGGAAGTGGAGAACGAAATCGGTGATTCTGCGTGATAAAATAAGACGAACGTTAAGTGTAATGTGATTACGATGAAAATCGAAAAATAGATTTTTGAAAATTTCTAGGTAGGCCTTCCCTTCAACTCTGAGAATTGATCAAATAGTTCGCACATATTAAAATGGAATTTAACGAAGTAGGATTTTCAAAACGAGGTTGGAATCGTGGCGGTAACGCCTCGCATCGTGACGATGAAGTTGACGATTATGAATGTAGAACTCCTCTGATAGTATCTGGATGGAAGTGGAAGAAGTTGAAGTCACGACATCGTTCGTTCCCCGTTGGAAGACTCATTCAACTGGCTTTGTTTCGAGCGACAGCGCTGCAAGACGGTCGTTTCAATCGGCAGTCAATTTAGTTGATGATAGTCCCGCGATCGATCGTGCGCTGTGACAACTTGATTGAAAGCTGCATAATAAATTGGTCGCGTGATAACAATCGGTTGGCGTGAAAGAGGCCCTAAACAATGACGTACACACTCGCGCCAGCGTCTGTGTAATTGGAAGCCGATAGTGTTTACGATTGCCGATTTTTTTTCCCGCTCGCCGCGATAGGTGTACGCGGCACTGTTTCGCTTCCTCCATTATTCTTCGATCAATCTGTCTGGCAGAGGCATTAACATGTTAAGGGAGCGTTAAGTAATCGCGTCTATCGCCGCTAATTATTTCGTCACGCTCTATCATGCTTGTACAACACCGGAGAAAGTAGTTGCAAACTCTTGGGGATATTATGATTCGCCCGGTGTTCAATGGAAGATTAAGACATAGGTACTTAGTCGCTCGATATAAATCAATATCACGTAACACGGTTACGAAGATGAATTATGGAGCGCAAGATATATTTAAGATCCGTGCCACTTTCAATGTTGTTTTCCTGCTGCACGTATTTTATGGTGCTTATCGGAGGCAACTGAGTTTTCTGCTTCCGCTGGTTGGTTTGCGTAATGTAAAATAATAATTTTTAAGTTGCGTATCCCAAGAAGGAATGATAAAGTATTAGGAAGATCGACGATATGGTATTAAAAATATTTTGCATGACTATTTTCAAAGTATGCGTATCAGGAACAAAGTTTGTACTACTTAGGTATTTTGAAGTATAAAAATAATACAATCGTGTATAGTTAAATGTTTATACATTAATAATTTAACAACTAAAGAAGTTAGGTATCTTTTATCATCGTTTTTGCCTTCCTTCGCGAAGTGTTTCCTCAGCCAGTAACACGGGCAAGTAGAAAGGCCCTGTATGCGATCAGACGCGGGTCAACATTTCAACAACTTTCACTGCACATGCGTCTGTTTCAGATCCCGTTATTTAGCGATTCTTTTGTAACAAGAATCGAACCCTTGCCGTTTCTTTCCAATTAAAGAATGGAGTTATAATTAAATTCACGTCGATATTTTTGATAAACCATCAAAGGTATTATCCCACGACCCCAAACATTTTCATTGAAAGCAAACCGAGCAAGGGTTTCGCCCTATACTTACCCACAAAACTTTTCCAGTAGAAACGATCACCAACAAAGACCCGACCCACTTCTCAAAAAGCTCGCGCCGCTCGAAGTGTTAATATCGCTTCACACCGCTCCAGTTCTGGTTTCCCAGGTACGAGCCTGCAGCGCGCTTACCTTTACACCCTCGACGCACGTAATATCGTAATCCGCGGTATATAATTTCCCTATATCGGATTTCCTTTCCGGCCACAAGAGCGCGTTCCCCCGCGGAAGAAGGAGGCAGGCATTTTTCCCTGAAACCAGAAACGAATCACGTCCTCCCGAAGGACGCGCGAATGGCGAACGGATACAGCGCGACGACACACGATACTCCTCGACCTCTCGCAACTATTTCTTCGGGGAGTTATTGCGCAATCGGGGGGGCCCGATAGAAAACCGTGGTCCCATTCAAGGTGACGCGACGAACGCGCCGATATGGCTATTCAGGTTCATTAAGAATCATTCAGGGGATGCTCCATTCGCCGGGACGCCTGCGCACGATCGGTATCCATGCGTCGCAAGGACGTCGCAATTCTGGCGAACGTAATATCGTTAGCACCTAGGCGTCTTATTTACGAGGGCTCAATTTCTCTACGCCAGGATCACGCTAAACCCATCTTTCTCGAGCTCGGTGAAATCGAACGTAAAGCCGCGTCTTCCTGGTACACGAGCCGTTAATGAAAACGTATGTGAGCTGCTTGGAAAAATGGCCACGATTGTACGCACGTCCCACTGCTGAGTTGTCGTTCCAAGGAAGTTCTTAATCCACTTTATCCTAAGGTTCTTAATTATTCCCACCAGCTTTACTACGCCTATCGGCATTAGATACTCCTTTTTCCTTTTCTAGCTTCTATTTTTTTTTTAAATACGGAGACCGAACCACGCCTCGCAATTACTTGAATATCGAGACGATACAGCGCAACGCGCCGCGGCCGTGGGAGCCTGCAGTTGTAAATTTTACTATTTACTGCGCTCTTTAAATGCGTTAATATCAGTAATCGGCGAACGTAATAGCAGGTTTTTGCATCCCTCGCCGGTCTCGCCGTACGAATGTCAACGCGCCTGATTACGCGGTGTGACGCTGGGGAGTATCATCGTTAGTATTCATTACCAGGCACAACTACAAATTACTCAGCGGCGAGTAGCGAGCGGCGTCGCTGTCTGTGCGATTTTCGAGTTACGAGGGGACGAGAAAAATCCGCGGATAAAGTAACTTAATCGTGTTTAATCACATCATTCGCTGCTGCTCAATGGGATATTGGAAGATGAAGGGCTTGTTTAGCTACGCCGTGATCTGCATAATTTCATAGAGTTATAAACTATGGCAAGTTTCAGGGCGTTCTTCCATTGTGGGCCGAGCCTTCGCGCAATGCCTCGTTAAATTTCTTGGCGTGATAAACGTGCGCTCGTTATTGCTCACTCCGCCACTGTGGTAGTATCAGGGATAGAGCAGTGACACTGACAGTGACCCTAAATACTTATCCTTCGTTTTAGCGGAATCGCTTCTAGCGCTAATGGGAATCTATCGCTGGTCGAGTCATTTACGTTAGGCGACAGGTTGCGAAGAATGCGAACGTTTATCGTGCTGGTGGTTTAGGGTGGATTCACACTATGAGCGTGGCGTTGAATTCTTGGGTTTAATCTTGTTGAGAAAATCTTTGAGGCAGACGCAACTTCTCGGAATGATTCTTAGTATCCACAATCGTATAACGATTCACAGTGGTGGTCAATAGAAAGTTTAAGCCTCAGGTTTAAATTATCTTCGCCAGTGCACTTAGGATTTAATCTTGGGGGGTGCCGAGTTGAAGGGATAAAAATATTTTTTAATGAAAATTCAATAAAATTCAGTAGGTGATTAGACAAATTTAGTGAAAGAATGAAATTTAGGTTTCTTTTCTTTTTACAAAGTTACTTCTTTGGGGGTTCTAGGCTTCTCTCTGTGTGCGCCACTGATTTTAGGTTTATTTTGCAACCCTCTAATTTATGGGATATAAATGTTGAGATATAATTGAAGAGTCACTTGTGAAAACACGCTAAGTGCCAAAATTAAAACAAGAATTTTAATCGGAAACTGTTCTATGTGCCAATGATAATACTGTAGTATAAAATTTGATTTTTGGTACTTAAGGGCTGTCCTTAAATTACGTAAGGGTAATTTTGTCGATTTCTAAACCCCCTCCCTCCCCCAGTATAAGAATTCGTAAGATTTGATATTGCAACCCCATCTTACGTAATATTTTTTACATTGAATTTCTTCAGTTATTAAAATTCTTTTAAAGGTTTATATAATTCATTTAACTCGGTTTCGGGAAATTTAAACTAAAACAACTTTTCTGGAACATTAATGCTAGAATTTGTATATACTAAAAATTAGGTAAAAAATATTACGTAGGGCGCCACCCGACTCCCCCCTTCCCCTTGTAAGAAAACGTAAGAAATTCGCGACCCCCTCCCCCCAAGAAAGCTTTACGTAATTTAAAAACGACCCCTTACAGTGTTTCCTACAATTACTCTCCAATTTTTGCTAATGTCACCGTTCACAATTGAAGCTTTCTTTTGATCACTACAGCACAGCCATAGTAACAAAGACTCCCCCGCAATTATTCCCCCGAAACATCGAACCCTTTCCACTGAACGACACCATGCCACACGTAGTGTGAAGCAGCCCTTACGCTCGCGTATTTAGACCGCTCCACGGCCGGCGATTTTTGCCCGTAATCAATTGCGTACGTGCATCTACATCAAGTATCAATTCATAGGTCTGTCCGTGCATGCCTCTCTATCGAGGCCCTCCCTATCGGACCGGTTCGCTCGAGTGGAGCAACGAACCAGAGGCGGGGAGCGGGAGGGAGAGGCGACACGGAGGGCCCATGTCGAGAAGATGCACACGTGTTTGACGAAGGGGCCAGATTTAATCGGGGAGGCACCTTTATTTTAATCACCGCCACTTTACCCGCCCGTTGACTTTATGACTATTTATGTAGATTACGCTTGCGCGCGTACTGAGACGCGGCGCCCCTGTCGCGGGACCCGTCATACACCGGGAAGCGACGACGCACGCGCGTCCCCGCAGTCCCGCGATCATGCGCACGAACGTCCCCGATCATGCGCGCGAACGTCCCCTCGACGCTGAAATCAGCGGCCCGTCGAGACGTTTCGGCGCCCGAGGCCAGCCACCGTGCGTACCAGCCCGGCTTTAAGCGCGCCGCTTGCGCCAGTTTGCGCGAATCTTTATCTCCGAATGGCTTGGAAATAATGAAGCTGGAATGGGGACGTTTTTAGCGGCGGTAAAGCGCTCTCCGTGATCCGTACTAAACGGCCGCTCCGGGCACCTCCCTTGTCGCCCCGGCGAATCGAAACGGCGATGCGCATGTGTGGGTATTTTTTTCATGATAGATCGACGCTCGCCCATCGGTGGCGAGGTCACAAACGAGCCAGTCGAACGACCGTTTCATTCGATTCGTCCGTAACGTAATCACAGGTACGATGTCGACTAAGGGCGTCTTTACGAGTGCCCATCCTGGCGAGATGAAACGCTGGGAGAAACCCGGGATGGGTTACCAGGGGAATGGGAGGGAAATTGAGCTTGGACTGAGGAAATTAAAGAGGGGGTTGGAAGTGAAATTCGAAGGGGGTGTGGACGTTAATGGGGGAGTCTGTTGTTCTGAATTCTTGTGAGGTATGAAGTTTCTTCATGGTCAAGGGCGGAGTTCGTTAAACTTGCTGCATTCGAGGTGACGGGGGATTTGTAATTCTTTAGAGGCTTTAGACACTGGGGATATGTGACAAAAGTTTTGCTGGAAGCTTTTCTGCATTATTTGCACAACCAGGGGAGTAGAAATCTGATGCTCATCAGGATGAAATTTTTTATAATTTGAAAAGGATATGGTACCAAGGAAGGATATCGTATTAAGAACTTCGCCTGGTTAAGATACTATATTAACCGTTAATATTCGAAGGCAAATTGGAGAACGTAATTAGAAAAGCTGTTACACAAATTGAGGCTTTCGCGTGGCCTACGATTTTTGTATTATTAGTTTATAATTAATCCAAGGCATTTTGCTGGCCGTCCATTGGGAACTGAGCGTTTCCTTGACGTCTAATAGAGCGGATAAGTTTATGCTAACAAGGTAAACTGGAGCTAAAGCTTCCAATTATTAAAATAAGGGTAATAGCCCAGTTTCCCGAGGACTTAGGAGAATCCTTGATACAGCACTGTTCGAGATAATGTCGTTGCATGCGTATGAAACGGGGTAGGCACGTGGGCGGGACAGGTTGTGCATGTGTTCATTACTGGCGATGCGTTGCCATCATTAATATCGGGAACGATGCCTTATACAGCGATCTCGTAGCCACGATAGGTATCCTCTTCTTGCGTTGGACACAGATCTTACACGTAACTTTCAATCGCAATCGATTCGATTAATGTTACGAGCATAGACCGGGTCACTATTCTCCGATCGACTCATCCACAATGGAGGTGTGCGAATCGGATTATAATTTGAATTCAATGTGGACAAATAGCTTCGAACGCCACTTCTTCCTTATCCATTTGCACCTAACTCGGACAAATATCTTCTAATACGACTTGCTCTCTTTATCCTCGATATAATAATAGCAATGTGACAATATTTTTGCATCAATGATATATACAATATGCATCGAAGGAATAAAGGATTAAGGAGAGATTTAAATTGTAGATTGGCCGGCAGACCTACATTTCCCTAACCCTTTGCAATATTTAACGTTTCAGCCTAGATTTCGCATGGGTCGATATTGAGAAGGTGCCTCGGAAAATGGCTGGGTAGCCTTTTAAGCGAGATTCTTTTTAAAGCATCACCTTGACCGGCCACTGTGGCAGAAGTATAGTCCTCTTTTCTTCGAGGCGAATATTAATCAGCGTTTGATTAAACTGTTCATTTACGAGATGGTAAGATTCGCAATTTTAACATTTTAATCGTTTGATTAGAATCGACTCTTTTTTCATGCTCTTCATGCATCACAAATAAAAGTTTTCTTTTTTTATACCTACTCTTCGACGTGAAATAGCTTTTGTATTCTACTTGTCGCGGGCAAGACGTGACATACAATTTTGCACAACCTTGAAGCGTGACCAGAACAAACATCAGAATATAAACTGATACTCCAAATTAAATCTGAATTACCTTCAGATCAGCTATAACTTGAAGCATTGCGAGCAAAAACAGACTACTCCACATTGCAAAAAATGAAACTTTCTTATTTTATATGATCAGTACTGCTAATTTTCCTAAATTATCGCTACTAACTCAATTTCGCGAAAAATGTAGCGTTAATCCTGGCGTTGGCGTGTCTCCACGCCGAGGGACTTGCATTCTGCGCACGACCCAGACCAGTTTCCCTGATATTTTCTAAAAATCATCATCTGTATTACCTACGGTGCTCGAACATTTTCTTTAAAACCAAACCAAGCTGAAAGTTCGCTTTGCGCAAAACTGTCCAACCAGAAACCCTAGTCGCCTGAACCGTACATTTTTAAAGCCCCTCCCCACCCAAGCCTGTGAATTCAATTCATACTAAAAGCTCCACGTCCCATCATCCCCCGCAATCTCCCTTAAACGGCAATCTAAGCTTTCGTGGCACCGGCGACCCGTCACAGCAAATTCGTCCTATTCCGAGGGCCGGTGGACTCGTAGGTCACGGCTCGCAGACGTTGCACGCGCCCGTAATTCTGCCTATGCGAAGAAGATCTCGGCGCAGCGGTAGGACAGGTCCGGCGAGTGGCTCCGGGGGGAAAGTATCGTTGCATTTTGATCGCGGAAGATCGTTACTCCCGATCGGGGCGCTGCTCGCCGCAACGGACATATGTACGCGGGCGCGCACGGGTACGTGTGTACATAGGGCGCGCATGTACCGGCGCGTACCTACGTACGTCGGCTCAAAGTTAATCTGGATTAACCGGTCTTGAATTTTCTGTACGGGGAGAGGGCGGTGCGCGATCTGGAACGGCGCTGGGGCATAGGTGGGGAGGGGGCTCGCGGGGTGGGGGGCAGAGTGGACAAAAATCGAGATCAAAGAATTATGCCCTCTGGAGAGGCGCACCGGTTGCAGCGCCTCGTGCGCCCAACACTCGTCCTCGGATACCATCGTGCCGATAGATGCGGCGAGCGTATTGTGCCGCGCCGATCCACCCAACGATTCTGTATGGGTTTCTTGCCTAGCTGGCGGAAGAAGGGGTCCGCGGATACGTAACGATCGCATTTGTTTCGTTTTATTCAGCGGAGCATGAATGGCTCGGGAGATACAGCCTTGGGAGCTGGATCCTTCGCGGACGTCGTTGGTATCGCCGATGATCCCGCTCTCGCCGGCTGCGTCCTGGGAAAACAGTGTCGTAGGTCTTGGGGAAATTGGAGCGATGGTGGGTTGACAGTATTCACACTTTGCTAAGGCAGCTACTTAGTGTGGCTTACAAGAGGACCTACAGGTTTGGAAATTTCAGAAAATTTTAATAGGGACTTAGTGTATGTGAAAATCTTCACTCGGACATTAATTTCCCAAAGAAGTAAGACGTGCTTTTCAGTCAAAATCGAGTTTGAAAAATTCCTAGTTCCCTTATACACAGGGTGTTCCTTTAACTATGTTTGATATTCTAGGGGGTGATTATACAGGTAAAAATAAGACGGAAATTAAGAGTGACGAAATTGCGGGGAAGGCTTCGTTTTCGAGAAAATTGTATTTGAATTTGGTGGAAAAGCGTGTCTTACTGCTTTGGGAAATTGATATCCGAGTGAAGACCTTCACGTAGGTACACTAAGTACCTATCAAAATTTTCCGTAATTTCCAAACTTTAAAGTCCTCTTGATAGAGTCATTTCCTTCCTGTGCTTTCCATCCAGTTATGAACTAAACTCTTTGTTTCCTCGAAGAAGTAATATTAGCAGCATGTAAGGTATGTGGTTTGATAGTGTTGGGATGGGTCAGAGTAGACCCCAGCACCCGTTAGGGGAGAGTTGGCACAATACTCGAGACATTTTATTAACAATACCTAATCCATAAATGAAACAATTCGTATTATCATTGCATGCGAGGATATTCGAGTCACGGTGGATTTCACGTATTGACAATATCGCGGTCGGGGCGCAGCGATGCGTGAAGGGAGCAGCTCGCCGATTAATGAATAAAAGGCACGACGAAATTGACGTATCGCTCTCCTACAGGTATTGCCAGGTTGAAATATAGCATGGCCGACTGATAAGTCGGAGAACGAATGGCCAGGAAGGGAAAAGTGACAGTTGTTTTTCGGAAGTCTTTTCATCGGCGCGAGTGGTAACGGTTGTTGAGAGCGCGGGATGCAGTAACGAACCAGCTGTCCTGTCGGCTTAACTTGATTGCTCCGATTAGAATTCGTTCGCCGCGCTTGGACTTTAATTTGCCGCGGTCAGTCGGCCGCCGCGCGTGTTAACAACACAATTAGGAAGGCGTCGGATCGGCCCGCGATTGGTCGGATATCTAAACGCTGCGCGCGCTCGAGTGAGCACTTCATCAGAGCGGCAGAGCTGAGGCTGACGTTAAATGCGTAATACGTATCGCGACGATTAGGCGAGAGCGTTGTAAATTACAATTAAGACGTCACTGGGTTATAGGAGGTGTCCCATCTCGCCCGAGCCACGGCGATATCTTCGAAATTATTAGCGGCGTCGGAGAAAACACGTCGGGGCCCAAATTAGGGGACCAATTAAGGAAAACGGTTTTGAAGGCTTGCTACGCGAACGCGCATACACTTGACGCGGCCCTTTCATTAAACTTCCTGGTTCGCAGCGTAATTTACAGCAGGGGGGATTCGGATAATACGAGATCGTTACTTTTTAATAATCTTGTTTTATTCACTTGGAAATGCTGCAGCAGCAGAAGCATTACCGCTACGTGCTCTCAACGCGAGGAGCATATCCGCGTATTCGCTACTGCTATATGTTGCCATGTCGATAGCTTGATAGAAACTGATAGTTGATGCTGACAGTGATTTAGTAAGACTGATTGAAAATAAGTGGTGACGTGTTATCGCGAGCATATTAAATCATGTTGTCTTGTGCAAAGACGAAGAGAGGTTCTAGTTCGTACGGAGATTTGCTGGATTATTTTTATCACGATTCTTAGTGAAAGCTAGGTTCTTTTATCTTACCATCGCGAATTATTTTTTGAGGTAAAAAAAAACACTTTTAATATGTATTGTTGGAATACACTGTTTGAGCTTAATTCATAGAGTTACATAGAAATTTATTTGATACAGATATATTCGTATTAAGCGCTTAAGGGGCTCAATAATTACAGAATTGTGTTAGGATTATTTCAATTAGTTATCAGTGTATGAAAAATTCATTTGCACGTGTTTACGTCTGCCGTTTTCACTCGTTAGCAGAAGTTAATTATCTCGCTTGTCCCCTTATCCGCCTCGATTCAATAAATGCCTTCCGTGGGGAAATAAATCACGAATTCTATTCATTGATCAAGCTGTTATAGCGGTTCTCACGAGCACCAGTCACACATGCTGTCGCGGTTAACAAGCCTGACCATTCAGGTTAATTTAACTGGCCTAATTAGAATTCGTTTGCGTGCACGTTACGCTGTCAACGGCTACGCAGGCAAAGGACAAGTAGCTAGAAAGAAATCTTGTCGTTGACAGCTTTCCTCGTATTTATTGTAGAAAAGTGTCAAATATGTAACAATTTCCAAAATTATAAGATAATATAATAAGTTCGAGATAATAATAGTTTCTGGACAAGGAAGGTGAAATTTATTGATACCGTAAACTGGGGTGACTTTGCCCGCCCGGGGTGACATTGCCCACTTTTCGGAAGAACTTTATCTTCTTTTATTGTGAAGTAATTAGAACATATGGTGTTTTGTAAGCGATAACAATAATTGCTCCAAGGTCAAACGAAAAAAACAATAACGAATTCAATGATATGATAATTTCTCAGTCAAAGTAAAAAAGTGGGCAATGTTACCCCGACGGGCAAAGTCACCCCAGTTTACCGGTACCTATGTTTAATAACTCTCATTTCGCAGATATATTTTGAAAAATAAGAATTCGTTTCTAATGCTCATTTTACAAAAACGAATTTTCGTACAAGAAAAAGGGCCAATTCTTTTCGATTAAAATAAAATACCGATGATCCTCGTACGACACATATGGTAGATACTCCTTGAACCCCTACAGAAATGGTATTTCAGATCTTCTATGGTAAACGCACAAGGGATGAAAACGTACATACAAAAGGTAAAACAGAGTCTATTCGCGAAATTCTGCGATTGATCGACCGAAACGTAAAGCGACATCTCACGCTGACGGAAATGTGCGCAAACAGCGAGCAAAAGATCCTCTTCAGTAGAGTGGACGAAACGCGCGGGGTTCGTCGATCAAAATTAATTCAATTCGTTAGAATTCTTTTGCGTGCACGCCCGCGGCGCATTTAATTTCGTTCGGTCGTTTGAGGGGCCGCCTTCAATCTCAAGCCAGTGATACTAAACCAGGGAAGAACATCTGTTCGCAATTTGCGAACACACATTCCAATCATTCCATCTGCTTTGTGTCTACCCTTCTTCCGTTCGAGGCTCCTCGATTCACAGTGTCGACACAGTGACGTCGAAAATTATATACCATCTGCATTTCGTTTATTTAAGCAAGTCGATTGTCAGGAATAATTTCTATTTTCTTAAAACTGTTTCAAATAGAGATGGTCATAAAATTCACTGCGTCGGTGTATACGAAAGTCGATGAAATATTCTTTTTATTCCTAGAAGTGAAATAGACCTAGATGAGGTATTAGTATTATTGTCGATGTATTCGATATCTATCGATCTGGATCTAGGTAATTCGATTTCTGTCCCGACATGTGACATTCGTCTCTTCTGCTTTCTCTGGCCCTTGAACTTCCGAGCAGCGAAGACGTTTTTTAAATACTCGGAATGTGCGCGCCATTCGATGGGAGGTTCTGTGGGACGAAGCGCGCCAAGAAGAACGGCCAGATTCGTATTAATTATTCATGACGGCGCGCGTTCGGAATGAAATTATAATCGGTTAGTCGTGCGTCAGCCTACCAAATCGGTTAGTGAATTCTCTCGGACTTGTGTATAATACAATTCGTGAACGGAAGTGCCATTTGCGCCGTGACGGATAAAATACGCGGCTGACGATGGTGCGCGCGCTTGGTGGAAGCGCGATGGTCTTCTGCACCAAGAGTTAAACAGTATTCTTATATTCGTAAGTCGTCATTATTCATAACGTTATGCGCTTTTAAAATCAAAAGACGAAAAAATGCTATCATTTTCTACGAGGATATACTTCAAATACAGTAAAACAATTCAAGGAATATTTCGCATTATGAAAACTACTTTAATTATGTTAAGATGCACTAGTAGGCACTTCTTTATAATGTAAAACTTGTTCCAAAATTTCTGCGTATTAAAGACTAATAATAATAATTAATCGGTGTTCTCAAGTGGAAAAGTGGTAAAGCTATTTCGATTATGACATACCGGGCGCCACTTATTTACACACCCTGTACACGTGCTAGCGTATGTAGTTGTTGATTTATCAAGCGTCGAAGGATTTTCGTGGAAACGAATATATTATACCGCGTTGAGTGTGCCCTTCGTGGAATACAATGGGGTTAAAGAACTTCTGATACGGCGTCAATTGATTAGCAATGGAGAACTACGAGGTAGCGTGGGTTGGCGAGTTGTCCTTTTTGAATTTGCAATCCTACGATCGTTTGCGTGTGTCTGCGTTCCCTCTGTGCTATGCACAGAAGTCGACAATAAGCGATAGAGCCTTGTTCGTTATTTACAGGGTATCATTGATGCACTCTGATGGAGCAAATCGCGTTGCAACTATTTGTAAATGATTAATTTAATAATTCAGGAAAATATATCTTAATCAAGGCCACATCCTCCAATTTTCATATATATTTAACATAGTACCAAAGAACTAGGAACAGATACAATAATTTCTTATATTTTTCTCGAAGTTGGAAGATTGCTAAAAAAAATCAAACACGAGTGGTGTTCAAAAGAAAGTTCTCAATCTACGAGATACAAATTTTCTAATGAAACTATCTTATTTTTGTTACCCTTCATTGTTTAAACTTTCCTTTCACCTCTACTGTATCAGGTGCCCTAAAAAGTAGCCGATGAATTCGGAGGCACATATTTAGTATTCGCAAAAGTGGGTAAAAAAATCTTTATTGAACATAGGTTCATAAATCAGTATTTCTATTATCTGGGATATCATTTCGAATTTCGCTACAGTGTCCTTGGGAAATGTGCTACAAGAAAGTAGAAGAAAATCGTTGTTTCGAAAGCACCAAAGTGGCGTGCTCCCTTAAGCGTCTCATCCATGTCCAAGAGAAAGGGAGGAGGATCTCGTGGCGTGTAAAACGTCGGCGTACGTGCAATAAGGTTGCTTCAAAGAGACGCAGGTGATTACTTTCCAATCGTGACGGCCACGTTCCGCTTTACGAGGTGGCATAAAAGTGGAGCTGGGGCCATTAACATAAACTGGAGGGCGTCTCGGGACTAGCCGCCTGATGGAAGCTCCGCTTGCCTATGAACTGCTGCGAATTATATCACGCCCACTCATTTATTCTTTCGTGTATTTTTCTCTTTTCTTGTTTTCCAATCCCATACAACGTTGATGCTTAGTCTCAATCCTGTTTCGTCGGGCTCGATGAACTTGGTAATTTCGAGACGTTCGCGTGGGATACATTAATAAATTGCTGCGAAAGTTTCCTCAGTCTTCGATATTCGGTTTCCTTCTCTGGATATATCGTAACAAGCTTCTTTCTTGCTCTATCAGAATGCTGATTTTTAGAATTATTTCTCACGGTCCTGTTGTGGACAGCGAATCCAATTCCTGAGAAATTTCTTTATTTTTCAAAACTGGGCATATAAATTTTTCTTGTTATTTGGGAGACTTCGCGAATGCATGTGTTATAGATTATTTTTAGATGTAATTTATTGCACTTGGTTCTTTTTTATTGGGTTCTTTCTTCTCTTTTGGAACAAGCGGAATGTTTTTATTCTGTGTGAGTTCCTTCTTGTTGAATTTCATATAGTTAAGTCCCCTTAGCATACGGGAATTGCGGGTTTGTGTCGAAACAGTATGCTCCACAGCTGAAAGAACCACGCGTGTGATGACAAGTATTATAAAATAGAACAGTATTGTGGAAAGTGTTCTAGTTACATATTATGTGGCGTAGAGTCTCCAAAATAGACTTGTGCCCCTTCATTTCTGTTCCTCGAGATTTTGTCAATGCATTTGTGCGCGGGGAATGCTTTCGGATTCTTCAAGGCCTCCGCGTATATCTTGGTGGACCTCTGGTGGCTGCACAATTCTTCCAAAAAATAATTAACTCTCCAAGAAATCATAAATATTAATCGACGATATTTCAATATTCCGCATTACCTTAATCTCAATCAACTGTTTCGTTAAAACTCGTAAATTTCTCGTTCGTTTCAAAGTCTGCTTGTATGCTTTCAATATATTAAAATTTAATGATACGAGTGGTGATTTACCTCCTCCGATGATTATGGGGCAGCCAGGCTGGGGACTGACTCCCCTGTTCGCATAAAAATCAACGGTCCCCGTGTCGATAGGCGTTCCGTAGAATCCACCGTCCGTGTGAAGGATAACAACAGCTTCCGCGTCGGTTGATCTAACGTGACACGTGGAAGGATAAAATAGCGGGAGCGCTGGATCTAATCCTGCGGTGAACGATTCGTACATGTAGGGTACTCTGCTTTCCACTTTAGCACTTTATTCGAGGGTCATGGAGCACTTCGGGACCCAATTCTATTAAGGATGATTACGGAGTGTCTTTGTAATAATAATTGTGAGAAATATTAGCTGGTGCCAGTTAACTAAAGGGTTTTCCCGTACAAAATAATAATAATAATAATAATAATAACAATACTTCGAGGGAACTCTTAAGAAACTCAAAAAAATGTTTTCACTCTGATTCCACCAAATTAAATTTCGAACAGCCTGGGTCTATCTTCACCCACGCTTTGAAGGACCTCGCCTAATTCTCCAGCTTCTGTTATTCTCCGAAATAATAACTCCGAAAATTAATAATAGAAACAAACTCGAGATGCCCGCAAATAAAGTGCTGAAGTGTATCTGGAGTTTATACTTATAGAGTGTTTCAAAGAAAAGTTTATCAAGATTTAGTGTTTTACAGTGGTCGAATGAATATTGCATTTCTAAGTTACCTAACAACCGAAGTTGATTTAGATAAAATTGTGATCTGATATCCAAGGTGATCAGAAGTTCTTTGTTATCTAGTAATCCAGGTAGATATCAAGAAAATTGCTAGTCAATTACTGTGAAAAGCTGATTTTGATAAAACACCCTCGAATTTGACTCTCGCCTTACGGTGGAACCAGCTCCTGTTGGAGAACTTACCCGTTATCCGACTGAGAGTGATATTCATGTATCTCCCGATATGGCCAGCAATGTGAGCGCCCAAAGAGTGCCCGATCACGTGCAACGTGTTCAAATCGATCGCTTCACCGAGTTTCTCCAGCGATTCTGCAACCGCCTTTCCTACAACAGGCACTTGGCTGGCGACGTAAACGTAGTTAATGTCAATCGCTATTTCGCCCCAGTCCACCAGGATAACGTTCACGTCTCCTTTATCCAGGTACGCTTCGAACATGGAATCAAGCACCGACGAAATTCATTTCTTCGTCGCCTGTTCGTCGATTCTTCGCTACCTCTCGTCGTCATTTCGTTTTCCATTGAGTATGTTTATTAGGGAATATGAAATCGGTACCTTTAATTATTATCTGAACGTTGTCAGATTCTAGGTCCTCCATGAATCCGTGTATGTAAAGAATGGATCCTTTGTCAGGGAGAATGTCCTCCATAATATTTTCTGGATTTGTCGTGTCCATGGTGGATATTGAATAAGAGCTGGTGCTATGGTTTCAATAATAATTTGTGATCGATTATTCTGTGGCTTTAGTTGTAATGGTTTAGAATTCGAGTAGAATCGAGTAGAGAGAAGAAGTCAGTTTACATTTTAATGATAAGTCAAATCCACTTTGATGATAAGTTTTTCAACAAAGAGGATGGTTTATATTAATTATGATCTTTGTTGTTTTATAATGGTGGTAGTTTCTTATTGCGCAGTCTTGAGTTTCACATGGACTGTTTTTTAAAAAAGGGGCAAAGGGTTTAGAAGCATACAATGCTCACAGAAATAAGGAAAGTATTTCCAGTTACTGTGAGTCTATAAATCAAATGTGTTTCAGTCTATTGGAAAGTTTGCAATTTTCTGCAACAGTAACGCCAGTGATTTCTCTTCGCTTGTCCAATAACCCATGTCAATCTTTGACGACTGTATGTTTATGATACACTGTTATATGACCAAGCGCCAGAAGGTAATTGTAAAAAAACACAAATACAGGAGATAATAAATCTCTCAGAATATTTTGCAAATAAAACTGAGAGTATCACTTGCGTTACTCCACGAAATTAATGCCTTGTGTTAACTGGATATTATTTGTCAACTTCTACGAACACACGTCTGAAACTATTAGAAAGCCGTCACCATTAAAGCAAATTAATAGTAAGCAGAGAAATATAATGAAATACATTGACTGAGAGTAATAACAACGAACCCTCGGAAAACCTTTAGACGAATTTTTCCAGCGGCACCAGGATTGTCTTTCTGTTCGCCTGTGCAGTGAACAGCACTCTTAATTAATCACTTTCGAGAAATGTAAAGGAAAAATAAATTTATACGTACATATCCCGGCGAGAACGGTATTCTTAGTAGTCAGATAGAAAAGTGTGCACAGGTAAACGCATAATTTTTGCATTGTTATTCCCGATCGCGGTGGCGAAGAAACAATACGCACTATTGCTTGAACGAATTCAAAGTGAACGTCTTCATGCTTTGTACGTGGTGTTCTAGCGTTTGTGAAATAAATCGCAAATTGTTCGCAATATATATAAAGTGGCCCACTCCGCCAGGCTGTCACGTAACAAGGAAGAAACGGAAAATTATATTGTTCCAGTAGCATACGTGATTGACAGATCTGTCGTGATGCTTTTATGTGGAATAATAAGGCACGCTCCGCATACGGTCACTCGCAATTTCGTTCGCGAAAGATAAGATTACGAATTCACGTTCGGTCGAGCACGTGATGCGTGTAGCTTTGTTTTTTGTATTAATATTGTCGATCAAGGGATGACAATTTGAGTGTCATGAAGGAAAAGCAAGGTTGTGGTTTTTATAATTAATTATTCCTCTGAATTTATACGAAGAAATCTGGGTTACTGTGTGTGGTGGTAACAGTGAATGATTGGAAATGAATTTGACAAAAATTTTTTGTTAGAAGTGTTTTAATAGATGTTCCTAATATTCTGAAATATTTGAAAATTGTATTTTAAAATATTTGAAAATTCTTTCTGAAATATATGAAAATTCATTCCGGATTTATCTGAAAATTCTTTCTTGAAATATTTGAAAATTCTTTCTGAAATATTTGAAGATACTTGATAATTAATTTTCTGAAAAATGATTAAAGAGTTTCATGATCCATGAAATGCTCTTTATACGGAATTAATCTTTTTTGAATTAATAGAATAAGCGAAAGTAATACAAATATTCAATGATACACTGCTATTATAAACTTCATTTCAATTACACTTCAATTAGCCAGAAAATAAATTTTCACACACCATAACAGTCAAGCCACTAAAAAATTTATATAAAACACTCATTCAAAGACAGCAACCGTATAATAAAAAGTGAGAAACTGTGGCTAAAACAAGATAATACAAAACCGAGGAGAAAAGAAGTAGGAAGTCATTAAGGCACATTACATTAACGTTATCTCTATCCTCAACGAGACTGAAATTGGACTACCTATACACGCTATTACAAGACATGATTGGCCCTGTAATGATACGGAACAGAGTTTACTAGTCCACGTAACGAATTTTACAGAATTCACGCAATCGTGCCTGAAAGCATCCTGTTGCGTTAGAGAACACCACGATTGAATATTATCTGGAAGTCGCGTAATAATACTTCTTCTTATCATTACAAATAGAATTCAGGCTTCCACCTCTTCCAAGGCCCCTCTTCCTCCTCGGTTCCACGCAGTGTCGAGTAAGACGGGTCGCCTGCGCGCAAGGGGTCAACTGTCGACCCCTTGAAGGGACAATTATTGTCCCTTCTGTGTCAGTCCTCGATGTCTGGCAGCTGAAGTAGACGTTTCTCTCGTGGGCGTTCGCAGGTTAGACAGACGCGTGAATACCAACGGGTACATTGAAGTGGGGGCTAGCGCGAAACATCGACCATTAATAACGGCGTGTAACGAGTATAGTTTAAGCGCGGGTACCAGCATGTCTTCTTCCTACCAACTTATGCTCTCGTAGGCTTAAACATCTGCATCCCGATGTCGTGATATCACGCCAGTCTCGCTTCTATATATACACGCGTCTGCCTACGTAGGTAGGTGGGTCGGTGGGTAGGCAGTTTGCGTATTAAGTGCGTTCGCGGCTACGACCCGATGAATACGATCGCGCACCGACTGCATCGCGTACAAATTCCCTTTTCCTCCGAGAATTTCATCGCCCTCGAACCTCTCCTTTCTCTTCCAACGTTCCCCGATCGTTCCGCGAGGAGGACGCGTTTGTCGATCGCCAAGATTGTAGAGGACGCTCGAGAATTGTAGGTGAAAACTTTGGCTGTGGAGCTAGCCATCGGAGCAAGTAATCTTGCCCAGTTCGCAGCACTGCGCAGAGATAAATTGCAAAGAATTTTCTGGGTGGTTTTTGGCGGGTTTCCATGTCGATATTTTCTAGGAGGCTTTGAAATTATTGTTCGTGAGTCCTGGAACTGGGCTTTAGTTTTTTAGATATTCGCCAAAAACTATGATTGCTAGTTTGTTTAGATGGTTAAGATAAATAAATGTGGTCGGTGGCCGCCAAGTCATCTAACCCGTGACATGTATAGGACAAAGTTGTTTAGAATATTAACTTTGACAACATATTTCATGGTCATCGAAATCGGTACAGACTACTTTTTTGTAAATAATTTTCAAAAAATATATCATAATGATTATACACCTCTGGATCAGTGGAAATGTGTTTAAAAAATTTCCTGCAAAATTCATCTACACCCCGGAACTCAAGATCCAATTTTGTTTTATTTTAATGCGTTCGACGTATTAAAGCATTTCGGAGCTAAAGCAGGGGCAGTAGCTTTCGCAATTAGTTATTCTTCTGAATTTACGTGAACAAACCCTTGAGTCGTCCTAGCTGTATTCGTGTCGCTAGGAACCACTCGTTTCCACTAATAAAGATTCCAGGCTTCCGAAAAAGATTACATCTTTACGAACCGTTCAATTAAGACTTATTATTGATGCGTTACGGTTGCCCGTAATAAAAGAACGCGGAGCAAGCAACGCCCTTAGCTTCTCTGTAATCACTGGACATCCTGACATGCGTACCGCAAGGAATAATTACGCGTAAAATAATAATAGTCGATACACGAACGAGCGAGTCATTAAGAAATTCCGTGTATCGGGAGTGCGCGGTGTGGATCGTGGAATGGAGCACGAGAAGCAGATCGACGGGCCCGGATTTTAGCGCGAATTAAGCCGCACGACGAGTCATGATTGTTGTTCGCCCAGTATAAATAAAGTTGCAAATAGCTGGCGAGATCAAGGGAATCTCAACATTTAAATCAAGTCGCGTGCAGCACCCCGGATGGATGAAAATAATCGTTACAAACGGCCACTATTCCTCACGCACAAAGCTTGATGCAGTAGTCAACGTCGACGGAAAGGGGAAGAAGCATTTCGAATCATGATACTCGTAAACCCTGTCGCAAACAACTCACTTTCTCCGCGCGATTTCTGCGAATCAACAAACAATTCTAATCCCTAAACGAGTCGCCTTCCCGTGTTGAATTCGCAGAAAGATGCTCGCTTGAGTTTTAACGCGCACGACGGTTTCAGCGCCCGACTAATCCTCTCTGCGACAAATCTCGAGTGGTCTACCACCGTGGTAGAGACGGTGCCGCCAATAAAATTAGTCTATACCACGGGTAAAGCGTACGGATGCACGCTGGGATCTCTCATCCCCCAGTGAATTATCCCTGGCAATTCCCGTGCAGCGCATTAGTCATTTTCGCGGGGAGGTGGACTTATATTCATCCACGTAATCCCTCTGGGATGATCAAGGATCCCGACGATCGCGGCGCTAGCTGGCAGTGGGGGAGAGAATCGGCAACGACGATGATTTTTGTGGGGAATGGGAAGTTTTAAAAATTGTTTTAAATTGTTTCGGCTGAGGATTCTTTTGAGCTGTGTAGGAAATTTTGTATCGGGGTATACTATCCCTTGACTCGACCAACTGATTAGATTTGAGGCACTTAGAAAAGAGTTCACTCAAGAAATTATACTATCGAACTCAGTCAACTTATGACCCACTATGCACACCAAAGGAATAACATTTTAGATTATTTTGGGGGGAAATTAGAAAATAAATGGGGAAACTGTTTTATGGGCTTTATTCTACATGCCTCATGGTATATAAAAAAATGGTAACTATTGTTTTTAAA
The DNA here is from genome assembly GCA_929113495.1 of Andrena minutula. Classification (NCBI taxonomy): domain Eukaryota; kingdom Metazoa; phylum Arthropoda; class Insecta; order Hymenoptera; family Andrenidae; genus Andrena; species Andrena minutula. The sequence continues at coordinate 919,895 of OV815993.1, forward strand.
CAAAATGGAGTTGCTGGTGCTCTTCTAGTCTTGTAGTTTTTGAAACGACACTCTCCACTGCTAGCAGTAGAAGCCCCATACTTTATAACGTAGGATAAAGAACAAGAAAATTTTCATAATTTACGTGATGAAAATATAAATTTCCGTAGAAATGATGGACATTTGAAACGAATATCAGTTTCAGTCGATAAATTGTGTCTAAAATTGCCTGTAGCAAAGAAGTTTTTAATGAATCATAAAATCCTTATGTACATCTCTAGATAATCTATTATAGAATATACTAATAAAATTTAAAGCGAGTCGAACAAAAATTGTTCAAACTAAGTTGCTATCCAATTTGAGAACAGTGATTCCGAAAAGCTTCGCAGGAAAACACCAAATCATAGAAACAAATTCATCCAATTTCGCGCTGTTTTTAGCGTTCCAGGGTGACGTAACCCCTCACCAGAAGGACAATGCTCCACTTTATAAGCGAGTCTTACTCTAAACTGAACGAACCGCCGCGAGGTGTTTCAGCGTGCGTACTTCTTTATTCGAAACGAATCTGTACGCCGAGATTACAAGAGAACAAACGTAATGACAACGAGAGCCACCGAGTTGGACGTCGTGCGCGTTTCTTCACCGGCCGACTAATCCAGAAACGATCCGTGCACTTCCGGCCAGCGATTCGCCACCTGGGAGGGCGAGTCGGTGGAATGGACTTAAGCTAACGTCTCGTTTGCTCTGCGCGTGTACACCGAGCTCCCTTGATTCCCGGGCAGCAGTCGGACTCGCGCAGCGAAACAGCCGGACGCGGTTTCGCGCGCTGCGCAAAGGAGCGACTCGGAGGTGCTCGGCTGTTTCACTGCGCGAGCGCGGCTGGTGTCCGGGAATCGAGGGAAGCCGGTGTACGCGGCTAGTGTAGCTGGCGATGGTAGCCAGTGGAGCAGCAACTCGGGTGGAAAGGTGAAGAAGGGTGGCCGATTGCTCGAGTGGAGGGGACACCGCGAGGCGGCAAGGCAATAAAGCAACAAGACAATGACGGTGATTTACGCGGTCCTACGGCAAATGGGCTTACCTAGATTTTTGCGCGGGCAGCACGCGTCCGCCGAGGGATGGGTGCAGAGGAACGGAGCGATTTATTAATCTCCTCCGCGCGACACGTACGCAGATGCGATGAGACCAGGTGCTGGGGATTATTTATTTAGTTTACAACACCCGAGACCCACCGCCACGAATGCCCCCGCGGCTTAGAATTTCCTTGCGTTCTTATGCTATTGCCGATCGCTGCTTGATGCGCTGACATTCTTTCTGGGGGTTGTAGGTGCTGGTGCTGTGCATTAAGTAGGGACATCCTTCGGGAGTTCTGTTGCTTGATGAATGGTAGGGAATGGAGCATTATGGTAGTGCATTCGATTTTATAATACAAGGTGTCACTGGATTAGTGGTAAGTATAATGCGAAAGGAGGTGATTTTATAGGAAGGAACAGTGGCGGGTGAAGGGTTTAATCTTGGGGGAGCCGAGTTTAACAGATAAAAGTATTTTTAATGCAAATTTAATCAAATTCATTAGGTGATTATAAAAATTTATTTAATGAATAAAATCCAGTTTTCTTTTTTTTTACAAAGACCCTTCTTTGGGGGTGCCAGGGTTTCTCCCCCCTCTCTCTTTCTTGGGTGAGTCATTGAAAAGGAATGAGTAGAAAAGGTGGATTAATTTCAGTATTTTTCCTGTTATATCTTGATTCCTTGTAATAGTGTCTAATCGTGTTTGACTGCTTTTAGAAATTGTACTTACATTTTTATTCAGTTTTCTCCAATAATGAACAGGGAGCTTAGTTTGTAAGTGGAAGAACTACAGGGATCAAGGTTCCCTAGTTTTAAACGATCTTATTCCCATAAATGTGGCTGGTTGTAGGTCCACTTCCCACATTTGTAGAAGGCAGTCGTTAAGAGAGTCGACTTCCCAATGTCCTTACTACCCACGTTATCGAAAGACTTGCAAGGAAACGTTGCCAACAGGAAAATTCTGGTTTTAATGAAACTTCGTGTAAATGTAGATCATATTGGAGTATGCAAGGAGCAATATTTATATTCTTCGGAAATTCATTTTGAAGGGGCAAACTTAGCCCTTCAGTTATCGCGTTTTTCCTTTCTTTAATAAAACTTTCTTTTTCTTTTGGTGACAGACCATAAAATACTAGGTGATAGTCATACTTGTACTTTTACTTTATCTCCCACCGTTACAAAGTTATATTAAAAAAATAATTCAGGGTGGATTTCTGCAAAAAAAATTGCTCCATTTATTCTCCAATATTTTTTTATCACAACCCTTTGACACATTATAATAACATGAAAATACGTGGATAGAGAACGGGCGAATAAGGTAAAATTAAAATTAAGGTTCAAATATTACAAATACTCTATATCCTTTATATTCACACAAAGTTTCATTGAAATCCGAATTTTTGGGTTGGTAACGTTTCCTTGTTAGCATTCTGCTTCGATTTGTTCGTGCCGGTAGCGATCGTAGCCCTCGCTACCTACAGCAAAACCCTTTAACGATTTTTGCTCGTCGCGAGTGTGCTACGTGAACGTAGATCACATTAGCCACGGCCACAAGCTAGTCGCAGATGCTTCCAGAAAGTCACAGGCACTGAGCGTCGCGGCGATTGCGCCTCCCAAAGACAACTTCAAAAGTGGCCGCGGGCTGCGGCGACCCGTCTTCGTCGCAGGCAACGTGTCGCACCGGCAACACGCGGAGTCACCACAGTTCTCGGTCCAGTCTGGCTAAGGCACTGCTTATCGCCCTGTGTCCTGGCCAGGACGAGCGGATTACAATAACGATCGGTATTACGCTGACGAGTGTATCCTCGAGGATACAGAACGTAAGAAAGTCGTCGAGCGTGCTTTTGATCGTTAACGACATTTATAGAGTGATAATCCCGGGATTACGATTTTATGCTCACTCTTGTTTAGATTAACGCTTTGAGTGGGGAGCGCCAGCTTTTGCAAAGTTTCGTGTAAATCGAACGAAGCGAACTCTGAGATTATTGTGTATTCAAAATAAACATTCAGGAACTGTCAGGTAATACCTCCAATGCTATCCAGAAAATATCGACGCGAAGAGTTAAAAATTGCCTGCAAGTGTTGTAGGGAGGTGTCAAACTGGGGAGGAATTTTTTGATAAACAATTTTGCGCGTCGAATTTGTACTCGACTTGGAAATAAATTAATTGTTACTTATAGAAGGTGAGAACATTGAGACGTGGAACGTGATATGCTACATTTCACAGAGGGATAGAATTTTGAGATTTGCCACCCCCAGGCAAATTTTTTAATTTAAGAGACTTGAGACAATTTTAATATTAATTCAATAACACAACTCACGTACGACTTATTGATAATTTGCTATATGGAGAAAAATTTGAATTATTTTTAAAATTGTCTCAATCCTGTATACACAATGACCAACCAGCCAAAATAGCCAAAGTAAAATCCTTTCTATTAAATTATGTTTAATATTTTATTTGCATATTAAAGTTACATACACAGGTTGCTCCCCACTAAAATTTGCCGCCTTTCCCACAGCAAAAAAACACATTACTTTGTTGAACTTCCAATCTGCAACGATTGGAAACTATACAAAGTCTCAAGAAGTATACACGTCCATTCGAATGGCTCCATCGTGTGTTGTGCCCATCGCTAAGTATCATCCTAATGCCGTACGCGAAACGACAGCCAGTGGACGTCCAGCCCCTCGGAAAGAAACCAGGCTAACAAAGATAGATATTTCCTGATCGGCGTCCATTAAGACTGGCAACCTTGGTACCCGGTCTCCCCAGGCACGAGGTAGATTTAGGTAGATCTTGCAAATGAGCCTCTACCGTGCACTTGCCATTTTGTTTCCTGGGTAATAAATACGCCGCGGCTCGTGGGGTGGGGGTCGGCGGAGGGGTTGGCCGAGGGGAACGATACAGCATCGTATTTTCTGCCCGTTCATGCGGAATCGGCATGTCGTAGATATCGTTCGCGACCTTCCTTTCCTTCTCGGTCTCTCCCGACGGCGATGGGAGGACGGAGAGAGACGTCGCAGGTGCTGGGTTGGGTTGGGTTAACGGTGTACCCCGGGGACCATGTCGGTGCTATTTCTTCGTTTGTCCCGTGGTAAGGATGCACGGCCCCTGGCGACGCAGAGGGTAAACCGTCAGAATATGTCTCCCGATCGGAAAAAACGACAATACACCGGTGTAACACCGCGCCAAGGGGGAAAAAACGCCCTGCTACAGGAGGAGTCGGCTGGCTCATTGCTATGCAAGATGCAGGGTACGGAGCGCCTCTGTGCATCGTAGATTCGTGTGCAGCCTAACGACCCGTTATTCTGTTCTCTGTGTCACGGAGAATGGCCGGTCCCGCGGCGGATGCAACGGAAAGAAGTGGATCGTAGGGGGCTGCAGCTGATGGGGGACTGTTCAGGTGTAGCTGACAGTTTCGCAAGTGGATTCAGTCCTACCAGTTTGATCAGTTTATAAGCTTCAATTAACGCTACAAGTGAACAATTCTCATGATGCTGAAGTAGACTCAGATAACGATGACTCTTAGTGTTAAAAAGATATTTGTGGAGTATATCATTTTATTGTAAATAATTATCGGAATAAACATTCAGTGCAATAGATTACGTGCAGTCTTATAATATATTTTCTCTCAAAACATATGGGCCTGTGAGGCCCAACGTGTGCAATGGTGCAATTTTAATTTACGTTTGCAGTAGGGGGTTAAGTTTTCCACATTGATTATATTATTACATTTCTGTAGGTTTACCTTGAAATGGATAAATCTTATCGCGATTAACAATATTAAGTCGCTCTTAATTTATTTATACTACTTCCACAATGAAAATCGGTAATAACCTCTCACGATGCACCGCTACTGAAAAGTAGACACCTCCAGTAGCATCCTCAGGAGTTCCCAATTTCCCAACACAAAGTGTTCGCAGTGCCAAGTTGGCACCCATGGCGCACAGTGCGCAATCGACCTTAATACACTCGGCGAGAAGCGTATCCTCGTTGAAGCGGCTGCAATTATACCGAGGATGGTTTTCGACAGAGGCCACTTTGCCGTGCGTAATGGCGGGCGTTTCGCCAGCAGCACGGTTGACTCTAGTTTTGGCGAAATATGATGGCCGCGTGCGGCGAACGGCGCGGCCTGGCTTCCTTGTCGGGCAGGTTGCAGTAAGCTCTCACTTTCCGTGGACGCGGGGCCCGCGCCGAGGACGGGGGGACCCAAGTGCAACGCTCCGTTGGACGTCTTAACCGGTTGCCTCGGAAAAGCTTAGGAATAAATGGGTAGTCGAGATACCCGCGCGATTATTGCCCCGGCTGTCACACCCTGATATTCTTTCGACTACTAGGCGTGTCACACCTTCTGCAATATCTTTTGTTCTGAGCTCCTCGCCCTCGAATAAAATGGGCTTTTCGCTCGAGTTATTGCGCAGTACATGCATCGTGCAATCCGTTTCCTAGCGCGCATTCAAGGGGGACGGATTTTTACGATCGGCTCGAGCGCAATTTTTCCCCCAGCCCCTTTCTAGCCTCTCGTTCCTAAGCACCGGCCATGAAGTGACTCCGTTAAGTGACTCTGGACGTTCTAACTGTTTCTATCGCGAAGAGCCAGCAGGCCTCTTGCATCCGATTCCTCGCCAGGGAAGCATTACATTGCCGCGCTACTTCGTATTCTATTAACACTTTGAACGGCAACGGCGTGTTACCACGCCGAGGGATTTGGATCCTGTCCACAGATTTGGTTTTCTTCCACGTTGATATTTTCTGAAATGCATCGAAAGTATTGTTAGAGGGTCCCGAAGTGTTTACCCGAGGCGAGTTAAGTAAAGTTTCTTGTCAGAAGCGATCGCTTTGAAGGGATGTTTCTCAAGGTGTTCAACCTTGATCTTGTTACAATCCAAAACCCTCATGCCCCGAAAGCATTAGGTGAAGTTGAACCCCTCTCCGCCAGAAGAGTTAACCCAGCGACTCCCAACACACGTGGTGCACTATGCCAGCCTTGGGCCAATCCCAGCAATGTTACCACCGGAAGCGTCGCGGAAGACACCACCCCCTAATCGAGTCCAGGTACCCACAACGCGAAACGCGTGTCAGAGCGATAAACACGGGCAACGAGGTTGCGATGGCCCCATGTGGGTGCGCCTTTCACATACGGTAAGGACGTTCGGGCGAGTGCACCGGGTACCCGGCGCAGCCAGCTAGCCGCGGAGAAAATGAAGCTGGATTGGCAGGGGTTACGGGCGAGCGAAGCGTAGAAAGATGGACGAGGAAAGGGAAGCCGTCAGATCGGCAAGGGAACGACCGAGAGAGACCGGGCACAGAGGGAGAGAGTGATCCCAGGCGATAGTAGTGGTATTAGTAGCGTGGCTAGCAGTGGTAGCAGGAGCACTAGCAGTTGTAGTTGTGAGGTAGTAGGGTGTACCTTACTCCGGTGAGCGGAGGCCACTGTCAGTTCTCCCGAGACCATAGGCTCGAGCCATCGCGAGATCTCCCTCTGACGATCACCACTCGACGACGATCCGCGGCGAACGCCTCGTCAGAGCTGCTACCTTGGGCGTCATCGCGACCCACCCGGGGGAGTCCGCGGTGTTCCGCGTGCAGCGGTGCCACAACGAGGGCTATCAGCTTCGAGGACGCTGCCCACCCTCCAGCGAGCCCATCAAAATCTCCCATCCCTCCCCCTCCAACGCCGGCTGGAGCATCTCCTACCGAGAGGGTTCGCCTGACCAGTTCCGAAATCCACGCGGTCGGGCCGCTCGCGAGATCGATGCTTCGCGCGTGGGCGTCGCCTGTGTTTGACACTGACCGCTGATCCAGCGGTGCCGTTGTCCTAGTCGCGCGAGGATTTGAAAGCACCTCGAAACGCTGGCCGTGGGTCGAGCGTTATTAGCTGGGTAAGTCGGAGGAGACAGTTCAGGCTACTGGCTGATCCCCAGCACGTGGACGGTTTGTAAACAAAGTGTTTCAGTGGTATTTCTTACGTCGACGGAGGTAGGTGGCTACCGAGGTTGGTTACTGTGAGCTAGTGTGAAGTGGTGGGAAGGTCGCCGCCGATCGGCTGCTGGGTGGTTGCAGACTGGACTCGAGGAATCAGGTAGGGGTTATTATCATGAAGCTTGGTTTGCATCGGCGCGTTCTATCTGAAGTTGCTACGTTTTATGGAGAATTGTATTGTTGCGATTCAGTAAAGATATTGTAAACGCTTGTGCTACATAAGACAGCCCGTTTGGGAGCAATGTTTACTCGTAGGAAAGAAACCATTCCATGTTGTTCTGAATTCTATCGAGTGTTTGCGATACCATTCTTACCGCAATTTATCGAATTTGTTACTTGGGGAGCACTTCTTCCTCATAACGCGAATGTCCTCCTTGCACTATTACACCATTATATTCTCCTATATTTATTAATGGAACCACTCCCTTAAACAATTCCTTCAACAATTCAAAATTAAAGCTCTAAGACCCATAATCTTCATTACTACCACTCAAAAATCTTCCAAACACAACTCCATATCGCCCCCAGTGGGACTCCACTTTATCAATCCCCTTATCTCAAACTTCCCCCATGAGAATCCACGTTTCCAATCTTCCAACCGTCTCTCACTCATTGCTCCCAAATGGCCCCGGCATCTTCCCCCGCATGCCGCAGTCGACTTCCTGGTACGAAAGCGAAAGTCAGCTTGCAGGCAAAAGCCCGCGGTCCATCTCCGCGCGGCAGCCACCGCGAAAGCATTCGACGCGTCGATTGAAGGAAACGCGCGCTGGCAAACGAGAGGAGACAGGCCTGCGTGGCACAGACACACGCGCGCCGCCGCGGCGTGTACGTGAGCCTGATTCTCTGTTTGCTAATTGTAAAAAGACAGGCTAATACCCGAGGCGAGCGTGCCGGGTATCTCAGGAATGACGAAGCACCACCTGACATTAAAGGTTTACTCTCTCTTTCCACTGGCCGTTCACGGACGCGGTCTGGGAAGGTTTCGCGCTTGTGCACGGCCGGCCCCGTTGTGTGGGTGCGTTCCGCGGTAGAGAATGGCGATTTGTCAGTCAATTTCTTATCGGATTAGAGGCATTTAACGTATGATTACGCGTACACACTTGCCGGGCACAGGTGCAGCAGCGTTCCTAATCTCCCTTCGTTTAACATGCTGCCCTTTGCCACATGCCATTCCTAATAGCCGAGGCGATTCTTCCTCTAACCGCCGCGGGAACGACGTATCAAGCGTGGCCAGCCGCGCAGCCCCCTCGCCGCGATAACGTTTCCCTTCCCTTTTACTTGATCCAGCAGCTGATAATCACGCCAGATTGCGGATAATGTATTCGGTGCACCTGACGCACCGGTTGGGCTGCTGCATGAGGTTTCTGTGATGTGGAGGTCGATATTAAGTCTATGGGGGTACAAGGGTTTGAAAGTGTTTCAATAATTTGGAGGCTGTTGGAGTCGAGCTCTGCGTAACATGATCACTGAGACTTGGGATTTATACAGTAGTGGTTAAAAAAAAGTTTAAACTGTGGACGGTGATAGGAGCAAGATGGTTCCACTAGAAAAAGCTGAATCTTTTTATATTCCATATGGGCTGCACATAATAGACTACTTAGTGGTACCAACATAGTACGTAAAACATAGTACCTATTGAGATTGTTATAGAGTTTAAACTTATTAAACTTTCTTCTAACTACCACTGTGTGCTTTCTTCTGTGAACAATCATTTTCAGATATTTTTGATATCTTTCGATGATCTTTGTACGATTCTAGAGGTGATGGTGTATACTTTGATTTTTTATTTTTGAATCGCATTTTTAGTGGAACAGGAACATTTACTTCTATACCTAACTTATTAAACTGATGTCCACTTAATTCGAGGTTCTATTCAGAAGTTAGCATTAGCATCGCTCTTTTCGTAGGTAGGATATCATTTGTGAAAATGTTCTGTTTTGCGCCGAGTTAACTTGTCTTCCGCAGTTAACTGAAGCTTCATCTCGCTGTGAAGAGTCGATGAAAGAAGGGCGGTGATTAAACTTCGTAATGGGACATTTAAGGCAATCACAAATTGACGACGATACGATTGGAGTTAATGTAGGTAGTTAATTTCCAAGGCATTATGCTCTATGTACATTTAAACGAGTAACCTGGTGACACGTTTGTGGTGTTATTACCGCAACGATTCCAACTTTCATCGCGTGCTGCAACTTGCAGGCGACGATTTACGTAAGGGACCTCAACCTTCCAGCCACCTGCGAGCGAATCTTTCTGCTGCTTCTTCTTCGCACGAATGTAGAGTTTAGTTTGATCCTGTGAGTGGCTGAATATATGTGAGTGAGATTGTGTGCTTTGTGAAAGCAAAAGCTTCGATACATTCGTAATAGGTACTATATATGTATGTACTCCATTTTACGAATGGTTTACCTTATTGCTACCTAATGTAACTTGAAGTGATTCGGAGGAACATTATCCCTCGGTCAGACTGGGTTAAAATGACCCACAATTTGTTGTTGAGATAGATTATCTTTGAGGCATCATTTGAAAATAGTACTACTATTTATACAGGATGATACTGTAAATGTTAATTTTCAATAATGAATATAAAGGTATTTTACAATGTTCAAACTTTATTTCAGAATTTTTACGACTTAATTTAATAAATAGTTTTTAAACAGCAACTAATTAAAAATTGGCTTGGGTCGAATCGAATTTAACCCAGTGGGTTAAATTGGGATGAAAAGAATTAAAAAAATACAAATTTAAGTTCCCACGTTGAAAACAATCGATATTCTAGAAGTTTGTTGCAAAACCTCGATCCCTCTTCACATGCAACATTTTCCATAATTTCTTATTTAATATAAGACAAATGAATTACATACTTTCAACAATCTAAACTCCTTCATATCTCAATCTAAATGTCTATTCTTATCACAAATATATAGTGTAATAACATATTTAATATACGATAGTACTCTAAAACCAATTCTTCCATCAACACCCAGTGTCCTATAATATACAATTCATCGTTCAAATAAAAATCCACTTGCTTCCTCCCACGTGTGCACACTGGTAAATTATCCCAGTCGCACTTTTTTCTCCCGCACGATTCACCCGCTAATTAATTTCTCCGCCGTCAAAATGATAAAGGAGACGTTACGGTCTTTCAATTCGCATTAAGCCTCTGAATATCATTGAAGAGTCACGAGGCGGGTTTTAGGCGCCATATCTTCCACACAAGAATCAATCTCAGACTGCTTGCGCGCAGTTAGCGTACGGTAGGTCGAATGAATGACAACAATTTACAGGCCGACCTTCGCAGCGGTGCTGCATTGTAACACGTACAGCGTTTAGTGGAACCAGCTCTACTGGTTTCCAAGTAACGTCGAGGAAAATCGACCCTGATCTCTTCTAATCGGGTTTCCTCGTTGCCTTTTGTGTCAAGCCCGTGCCCACATTCCGGCGATCTTCGCGGCTGGTTCACTATTGCGCTGCACGGTTCTCCGTGGTGACCGAATGACGTGAAAGTTTCTATTGGCGAGGTGGTATTAGGAGTACTTGTGCTTTCTACAAAATGGAATTGTTTACTTTGATGGTGCTCAGATTTATTACGTAACGCGGAGCTGATGTTTAAATAATAGGAGATATGGTAATTTTCTATGTAAAAGTTAGCTTCATGTCACCACTTAGATCAATATTTTTTTACTACACCTACTTGTACTATATTTGCATCAGAAAAGTATCGAAAGATTAAGTGGCTTTATTTAAAAAAAGATGTATAATATATTTTTACTTTTAGTAGAGACTTTTGATTCAATAGAGTGAACGAATTTTTGCATTGACTTAATGTTTCCTTCTTTTTTTATTTCAGTGGTATAAGCTTGAAACAGAAATGTTTAGAAATTGCTTGTGTACTTTTGAACAAGATATTTTACGATAAGATTTTACTATATTCAGAGAGACGTAGGTACTTGAAGAGACATCTCCCTGTTACATTAGATATTTTTCACCTCTATTAATTATCTTTTCGAAATACAGAGCACTGTGTCTTTAACAGCAACGATCTGTACTTTCGCTTTTCTGAGTCGGGGATCCTAACGAAGGCTCACGTCTTCTCGAGCAACTGAGCAAACTCAGTGAATCGTTAAGCGGTGCGTCTTTGCGGTCGTTGATGTCAGAGTCGTTTGAACATCGCAATGGCGATTTAGTAACTCGCTAAAAAGTAACAATATCTACTGTTAACCGTGCCGTATTTCTCTCGTGAGTAAATTCACAAAACAGAACACTACCACTTCCCTGCACTTGACCTATCAACTGAGGAAAACTAGTCTAAGAAGAACTCAATTGTCATGGGACAAAACTAGTTACTAATTACAAAGTTAAATAATAATTACCACCTAAAGGATCACATATTCCCACACTTGAAGACATACGCGACTCCCTTAATTCTTCCCCCGCCAAAACATCACCTACCATTAGTTTTAGTATAAAAACCCTTGCAGCAAATCCCAAGCAAGCCACTAAACTCTGAACACCTAATCTCACACCTAATCTCTGTCTAACAGCACCCTGCTCAGTGTTCTAATCCTGATCGTACAAGGCGAAACTTTTCTTGCGAATTTGCCTCGAGAGCCTGTGGATTGAGGGAACCTCCCTGAAGTTACCTTCGCTTCATCGAAATCGTGACAACCTTACACGCGTTATCTAATCGACTAAGCTTTAAGTTAGGGGAGTCCGCGGTGGTTGTCGGTTTGGATCACTGTTCCCAGGCAGCTTCGTGGCTGCCGTTGGGTCGTTGTGTGTATGCGCGAGGCAGAAGCGGCCTCTTCTAACTCGTTTCTACACAGATGGCTGATTATTGAAGCAGCCGGGGCTGGCCAGCAGATAGGGTTAATCTTTCATCTCGGCCGGAGAGTCGCTCTGCCAAATGGCGTGAGCATCGCGATCTGAAAATCGCGTCACATCGCCGAGCCCGTTGCTCTCGCGCGGCTTCCAGGAAACAGCGAATTCCACGGCTTAACGCGAACCTGTTCCCTCGAAAACGACCTTCCTACGCTGAACAATGGGTGTAGGCAACGGGCGTGGGTGATCGACGAAGGATACCGAGCAGATCTGACCTTATACGATACGCCGAGATGATACCAGACGAGCTCGATTTGAGGACGCATAATAGGGACAGGATCTCGAGTGACGTTTCGTGATTTTCTACTTATTTTGAGAAATTCGGGTGATGAACATGTGGTGCTTTAAATCTCGGGAGGCTAACGTTGTTACGACTTAGGAAGACACTAGGGTTTTAACTAATTGTAAGTAAGAAACTTTATTTTCAATATGAAGCACGCTTTGTACTTCGGAGGAGAAGATTATAGTCGGAATCTAAGTGTGTTTGGGAGTTCATCGGGGCTTTATTTATATGCTTGAATGGTGGTTTCGTGTGTACAGGAAATTTCTAGAAATTCATCCGGCGGATCTATATTGTTATAATTCTTCTACGCTGATCAGGAGATAAGGAGATAACAGTTGTTGGGGTAACGAATTGGTAGTGATTTTCTTCGCTAGCGATGTGATTTGATGGTGCGTTGATATATTATCGAATTGTGAAGTTCAGAACTGTTTAGGCCGAAACACTTGTTTTATGATGGAGTATATGTTTCATATCAATTTAACTTGTTATGAATAAGATTTTGGAATTTGGTGTAGTTATTCCCTTGAAGCATCCACCTTTTTCTGCTTTCAATTTTCGAACTACGAAAAAGTCTATTCTTCTCACTAGCACAGATTAACCAATTTAAAAAGTATTATTACTTGCTAAATTATTTAATGTAGATGAGCCCAAGGTTAACTTTACATTCTCTTAAAAAGCCCCACAAGTTCGTTGTACTGGAAATGTGAATGTTCTCATTGAGAAGTCGTGCTCCTTAATGCGATAGGATATCCTGTCCCAAAGTATATTTAGAGCGTTGATCACCTGCGTCGTGACAATCTGTCGTGCAGGAAATGAATAAATAATGATGGCCTGGCGTGCATCTCGCGTCAATAAAAAACAATCCCTCCGAGTGTGTATTTGCTTTCGAGGAATCCTACGTAATGAAAATCATCACGAGTTCCAGCATCCCTACTTTACAGCTTCGCGACTGATTCTCAGACTTCTTCCTCACTAACACACCGCTTTTTCATTTCTCACACCATCCTCGCTGCAGGTATACAAAGTCACGAACACTTTACAGAAACTAGACTTCCACATCTTTCATTAACAAATAGATTCCAATAAAACGCAATACCCATAGCAATACTCCTTCATGATCCAATCCCCAGCATCCCTGAGTGTCTCTGACGTGAAGGGTGGTAAGATCGTCCACCCCTCGACCAGCTAGGTATAATTCAGCTTTGCATTCAAATCGATGGTAGTAGATCCTCAAAATGACTCTGTCTAGTGGACACTATAAACAATATTATATCATAGAAAATATAAAACATTTCACCCCAGGAACCCATCTTTAAAAAAATTATGATTTTATCCAAACACTATATTTTCTTCTATTTCGCATAATTTTCATACCACACATGATTTTCCCAGAAAGAGTTCCCACTGGATTTCTCTAAACTACTTCAATTTCCCTGACCATTCAACTAAACAATCCCTCCCACGAGCACCAGTTCCTAAACTCCGTAAATCACTTTGCCCAAGAAAAGCCTGCCCTCTCCCTCGTTAACCGCAATCACACATCCAGCAGCGAAATAATAGCGGCTAGTTCAAAGGAGCCCCTCCCCCATTCGGTGGAGCCTCTACGCAGAACTGGACCACGCAATTAGCCTAATAGGAGTGGAAGGCAGGTCGTGAGCGAAATTAACAGTGGCACATATTTGCACTGGCCGAACGTGCGAACAAAGAGGTGGCAGGGTAGGTTCCCGGAGGAACGTAATAATCCTTCCGATGGCGGCCGGCTCGGAGAGGAAGAGGGGCCCTGCCGTCACGAGGATCGCCGCTAATAGCCGCTTAAACGTGAAAGTAGTAAAGGCGCAAGTGGTCCCGTAGCTTCCTATTCTCTGCGGGCAGGGCTGGCCGAAGGGAGGGCGCAGGCCCTCTGCGGGCATCCTAGCTGAGGAACGACGGAGTCGTAAAAATTCCTGAGGAACGCGGCGATACAGAAGGCAGAGCCGCGCGGCGGATGCTCCAGTTCGTTCCTTACCTGCACGACGAGCCACGCGGCTTTTCTGCGCTCCCTTTACTTTCTTCCTCCACCGTTCCGCGGCCCCTTTTTCCCTTCGTTCGACCGGCGGCCGGCTTAACGATATGTCGGCTGCAGTCCCCCCCTTAACCCTCTCGACACACCGTCTGCCCCCTCCCGTCGCTCCTCCCCCGGGGGCCAGAGTAAACGTACGTAACGCGACGTAACGAACGTAATTACGTGCACTAGTCCCTCGTACACGGTAACCTGTTAATTCCTGCCCTCCGACGTCCCCGCCCTGCTTGTTCGCCAGGAGACGCTCCTCCGGCGAACGTTCGCCTGGCCTGGTCGCCGAGGCCACGGTGAAAACGGTAGACCGTTTTCAGAGCTACGTCTGCCTTGTAAAATCAGCCGCTAACGCGGGGCTAAATTACGGTCGATTCGTGCGGATGTAGTGGAAGGTGGCTGGCGGTGGTTTTTGTTAAGGGTTGTAGTTAAATGTGATTGATTAAGTTTACTGTGGGGCAAATGGGGATGTGTAGGATTTGGATAGCGTGGAATTGGGTGACGAGATGTGTGTTAGGGGCTTTGTTGCGGTTCGAAATGTATGAAGGGGGTCTCAGTTTTTTGCAAGTAGGTGATTTTAAGGGGGAGGCCTACTTAGAAATTTTCGAAAAATTGATTTTCGATTTTTATATTTCCTTGAAGTACATCTTGAAAATATTCTCTGAAAGTGTCAATTTACATAGGTACATCTATGACAAGATCTGCTCGACTGAGCTTCCATAAGCTACCTACAAGAAAGCCATTTAAATCTTTCAACATTCTTTTTACACCTAAAATCCACATGTCAAGAATGAAACACTTTGCGTGGAATGAAGACAGTGTACATTCAGCTCCACTCTAAACACACAAGCCCACAAACCACGAGACGCGCCAAAGAACTACGCACACTGTATTAATGATCTTTCTATTTCTGAATGTAAGAAGCGAGAAGGCAGTGTTGGACGTAGCTAGTCAGCAATTTAGCAGCGATTCGCTGTTGTCCGAGGCAAGAGCGTTTCCCTGCGCGGCTGGCAGAAGCGTCGAACCCAGAACACTCGGATTCTCCTGAGCAGTGGATCGAAAGGCTCGTTGGCTCGGCGTGCCTCACGGGTTGCCTATCCTCCTCTGCGGCATCTCCCGCGGTCCCGCAGCGCTATCATAATGCATCGGCAATAACAGGCGGGCCTGGAGGAGCGGAGCGCAGATGGAAATGCAGTTGGTGCTAATTGCAAAACGCCTTTATTGGGCCGGGTGGAATCTACCATTTAGGTAGATTGTAATTGAACGGAGGGATCGCGGCCGCGGCGTGATTGGAATTCCTTGACGCGCTATCGTTCGTCTCTGGGATCTGCAAAAAATCCAGCCGCAACGCTTCATTATTGTTAAACAGCCGCTGCCCGGGCGCGTTAAACGCGTCCCGCGGTGGGCGCGAAGTGGAGCACAGAAGTTACGAATGAAAAATCGCAACTCGATCAACCGGCTGTCCAATAAATAATATGAATAATCCTTGCAAAAATCCGGGGAAATGATATATGGGGACTGTACGGCCATTATCGAGCTGCATGTAATCTTACTAACGAGTTTCTTCGTGTGGTATGTGTGCTCTTCGACTTTGTTTTCGTCGCTGATCGGGGGGACGGTTTTTAGGTATCGTGTCTGCTTCAAGTGGAATGAACGAGCGGCTTTTTACGAGTAAAATTTGTTGCGATGTGGTATCGATGTGTATCGTGCCGCTGATTGTGGTAGCATTTAACGCTGCAAGAAGTAGTCTAAGTACCTAGTTTGAAAGATTATAGTATCGGGGCATCCATTATTCGAGTGCTGTGCTATGGAAACGTTCTATTATCCCATAGACACATGTTCTTATGTAACATTCTTCTCTAACATTTCATTCCCAGGGAATGCTCGTGAGAGTATTTACTCTGAAGTTATCAGGTATACATCATATTAAAAAAATTGAAACCATAGGCGTGAAAAGCAAACTAATTTCTCGTAGGTAATTAATATGTAAAATAATATGAAATTAAAATAGAATAGTCGCAGAGAATAGTGTTCTATTATCAGAAAATCTCCCCCTCCATAATTCAGATAATACAAATCCCTCGATAATTCGAAAAGCCTTGTCGATCACTTGGATTATCGATCAGGATCAGCGTCACCTTATCCGCGCGCACGTATCGGTACTGGACGTAAGATATTATCCGTCGGCGGTTTCTATATAAATTCTTTTCGGGACGTCGGAAGTGCAAACATAACGGGGGATTTACGCAAACACGAGTGCCTGGACGGAGCGATATTAATCTCGGAGCCCGTGCCGTTTCTCAATGCTCGGCGACAATATCGTCGTAAATTCGTGGCAAATCGAATTCAGATTTATTCTCACCGCGAAGAGGGCTTGTTTATGCGCGAGCCGGGGCCCAAGCATACAGGTGTCTACTTTCAAATCGGAGAGCCGCTACTTCGTTTGAATGGCAATTCGTTTCGCCTGCACGCGGTACCCTTCAAGGAGAACGAGAAGATTTTTCCGCCGTGTCTTTTATTTTAATTCCCCGAGCATCGCTCCCTCTGCCTCCCCGCCCGAGCCCCATTCTGTGTATGAGGTAGTTGCTCGGGGAAGGTGCTAATCGATGGTTGAACGTGTCGAGTCGCCCCGACACGAGCCTTCGCGCCTCCTTCGTCCTTTCCCTTGTTCCGATGATGGACGCTTCGCATGGTATTTCACGCGATCCGTTCTATTGCAAATGAAGTTATTACTGCTAAGTGAATCCCGATGATTTTCTGTGGGACTGGTGGAAGTGGAATTGTCTTGCGGTTGCCGGCGATTTCGCATCGATCGTCGCGTGAAGCTTTCGATTGCTGGCGATTATAGCCGATGACAGAGAGGGTTTAAGTGGAGGCATGTTTGTGGTTAGTGTGCTATTTGTCTCTTTGAAGGCTGTCAATTTTAGACACTGGGATATGTCTGAAACTTGAAGCCAAGGCTTCCTTCAGCGTCATTAACTTGTTATGTTAATATTCCTTATATACAGAGGACTTCGATTTAAGTGTGAAAATGAGCTTCATCAACATTGAACCTTCTTCAAGGTCCTGAGCGTCCAATAATCCTGATACTTAACTCTTCATGATCACACGAGGTGTATCGCATCCCAGCCAATTTTTTGCTTTGCGAATAATTCTGTAAATTTTTAGACAGAATTTTTTAATTTTTAATTAAAGTTGAAAGATTCAAAAATGGTAACTTAAAAATGACGCCCGGGTGCAGTGAACCCCGTGTAACCAATTTGTGATTATAAGAAGGTGGAATTACCAATTGTTAAATACAATTTCCTTCGCCTCTTGGAAAAATAGGAAAACTTATGCTCCCCAGCATCAGATCTAAAACACTTTTTTAAAATTTCCTCGTTTTTCCCATCAAAATCTTCACTCGTCTCGAAATCTTCTCATAAAATATACAAAAAACAATTATTGTTGTAGATTACCTGGGTATCCTTATTTTAGATATGAAAATGGAGAATTTGCTTTTAGCAATCGATTGTACTTTTGCATTCACTCGATGGCAAATGTATCATTCGTTAGCATCAGCGGCCACATGCAAAGAACGAGTGCAACGTTGTTTCCTCGGCAGAAGACCAAACGGCGATACGGTGTCGGCGACCTCCGTGCACGAATCGATTTTTAACCGTGATTTCTAATCGCGGATGATCGAGGGTAACGATATACACATCCTGCCGGTCGCGTGCACATGCAAGCTGCACGTGCTGCTGCTGCACGGGGAACACGACGTTCTTTCCCCACCATCGGTGACCGGTTACGCGCGGAAATCCACTTTCGATTTTTAACAGCTACCTCCACCGGCTCCCTGGAATGCCCCTTTCCATTTCGTTTCCCTGCTTTTCCTCCACCACGATGAATATGCTCGACAGGCTCTTCAACAAAACTCTTACAAGTTGAGTGGTGAATAAATCTGTGATTCTGTTGATTGTCGAGATTTATTCAAAATTTGGACAAAAACACTTGAAAGTATTAGGTTGGTGCATATGGAACTGCCGTTTCGCATAAAGAACTTAGAATAGAGATATTTTTCACTTTTTAACTAGTTTATTTATTTTATTTCTTTGAGTCTCTGTGACATTTCTCGAGTAGTAAGCCAGCGTTAGTAATTGTTATGGTATCCTATATTATAAAGAAAGAAACTTTTAGGCTATTAGCCATGGGAAATTTCATGTACGCTAATACAATGCTACCATTCGAAGCGTTAAGTAAGAATAGAAGCAGAAAGATTTTAAGGTATTCTGTACAAAATATTTTTTACAAGGTTTACTTCATTACTCCAAATATTTCGAAAATATTCTGAGGATACTAATTATCTCAACGCGTAATTATCGCCAGTGTTTTCAATTCTAGTATTATCTGATAGTTTAATCCGACACTGGAAACACGAGAATTCTTGGGATTACTCCACATTGTGTTAAGATATTTAGCACCCTTGGGATACTTTTGACAATGTAGTGGCCTTACTCATTCAAAAACAACTATATAACATTCTAAAAAAAAAGATTAAAAAAGAATACTTGACTCCTAGACACATCTGTCAATAAAATCTGTGCTTCACAATGTACGAACATTTTTATTTAAATTTCACTCCAAGTTTCCTCATTTTTATCCCCACCCTTGTCTTCTCTGCTACATCCCACTCCTCCCAGTTCCACCCCCGGAATGAATTTCAAAGTTTCTCGCGACGTGTTTCATAAATCTGCTCCCGTTCGCGTCTTAATCGCGATTTTTACGAGAATTCGCAATCCTCCAAGTATATCACGCGTTTTGAGCATTATGTCCGCGATAATATTCTTAATCGCGGCGGCCACGTCTGTTAGGATTTCTTCAGGGCATAATGCACGCGGAATGGAGGCTCGTGATTTAAGAGGGAATTTGCTGGGTGAAAGAGCTATTTATAAGAGACGGGTGACAATAGCCGAATTTCGTATGCTGCCCAGCCGGGCGCCGTTCCTACACGACAAAAGGGGATTCATTCGGAGCACGTGCCTTTTTGTTGCTGCTTAAACACGCATTGAATTTTTTCCTCCGCCGACGAGGCGTCGATTTAATTCCACTCGAGGGTTTTTGCATCGCCTCGACCGATGCCCGTTGGAGTATCGAGTGTTACGGGATAACTGCTTTTTGTAACGTTTACTGAAGTGGTCTTTGATTCAGCTGGTAGAAGAGTAAGACGGATGTGACGTGATAAAGCGTATTAGAAGACGATTTAATTTATCTTTGGATAATTGCACTTTGTGAGAATTCTTTAAATATTTGTACTGAATCAATTCAGAAATCAATGGCTTCTATTTTTGTGGTCCAGTTTGTATTTACGTATATATTCAAGGATGAAGGAAATAGCCAGGAAAAGTTCATGGTACTATGATATTTTATTATCTGAAAATGGATAACACTTGTAGGAATATTTTAATTCATTATTTAGACGTCTTGCAGTTTTTGTGTTAGACGGTTTGGGTATTGCGAACCTTGGGGACCTTCATCCCTTCATTATGGTACTAAAGGTTGAGATTAATGGGAGACAGAATTTGGGACAAATAGAAAAGAATTTTCAAAACGAAATAATAACAAATAAAAAATTACTCCCAAAGTTACCCCACTTTCAAAACCCATCAAAGTACGATTAAAAGAAAATTAAAAACAGTCACCACAAAGAAGCACGCGAACGTGCCTCTCACGAAAGCATCGTTAGAAAAGCGACTCATCTGAAGCGAGAAAAAATCTAATAAGAGGCCCCGAAATATCAGATAAAGAACGTCTAGCGGGAAAAAAGGCGAATAGGGTGCAGCAGTAGATCGTGGTCGGCGGGCGCCAGGTCTCTGATGTTTCGAAAGTCATCTCGCGGTGGGTTTTTGTTCCATAAAGGTGTAGGCTATGTAAAGGTCGTTCTACGCCAGCGAATCAATGCCGTTGGGGGAAGAAGGAAGCAGGGTTGACGGGGTCCAGGAGACAGAGGATCGTTGCTATGGTCACTGTTGCCAATTTGTGTGGTCCTGGCTGGTTACTCGACGTAGGTGTGACCGCAACGAACATCGTGAACAGGCAGTTCCGACCGTTCTAGGAAGGAAGAAGCCGAAGGAAACGCGGAACGTGCGAAACCTTCGCATTTTCGGTGGTCCCAGGGTCCGATTTAAGATAGCACAAGCAGGGCAACTTCCCAGTAATGCAAAGGGAACGGCAAAATTGGTTAATTAGTAATTTCTGAATATTAATTTTTTATCAAGCAAAAAGCTTTTGTTATTTAACAAATACCAGCGAAAAATTTCACTCGCTGTCAAAAAGTATATTTTAAAATAATTATTTACAATTAAATATAAGGGGAGGCAAAAATCATTTTCTCCAGGAACGACAGAAGAGATATGTAAATTGGGCCCTGGGTGGTCCTCTCCCTTCTCAACACAAATTCACACTGAATTAAGCATTTTGCATCAGCAATTTTCAGCTTGACCCTTTACACTGTACTTGTACTTCATTTATAAAAAAGAGGAGGGAATTTGTGGTTATAATGAAGGAGATTTATTTCGTAATTAAGTAGGGATGTACGAGCAGAACGTTTGAAAGATGTTGTTGGACACACTGCGACTGCTGCCATTAATGTATGCGCCAGTAGATTCCCTTATGTTTTATATGGTCAATTTTGAAGTTGACCGAATCCTCCATACTTGATAGGTACATGGCATTTTCGATTCTCCCACCATAGGGTTTAAAGAACTTTTTGTCAACCTACGTTCCTTGGACGTTAGCACTATGAAGGCTCTTGTCACGTATGTGTGATTTCACGATTTCTACTAATAAATCAATTTCATTTCATATTTATTTCACATTTATTTCAAATTTATTTCACATTAATTTTATATTCACATAAGTTTGTTTCAAAAGGTGTGGTCAAAGTGTTAATATTAATTATAAACCCCTCAACAATGTTTCTAATTTAAATTAAGAAAAAAATCTCCGAAGCTTCAAATATCCACTGCTGTAATCAGAGATTCGCGTTCCTAAGTGATAGATAGTTGCTAAGTGACAAAGACGTGTACCGAGGGTTAAACACGAATGCTCGTGAAGGGTCATTGCTCCAGCCAACTATCCGAAAGTTCCATAAATTCGTGGACTGGAGGTGCAACCTTGTGGCCGATCGATCTCAAGGAACATAGTCGGGCATCCTGACGGCGGCGTGCGTAATGGATCGTGGGAAGGGCGGAGGAGAAGGTAGCCGTGGCTGCTGCCAGACAGCTTCCGACGATTTTCGTGGCCGAGCAAAAAGCAGACGTCCGTTGGACTTTACATCGCGGTTGAATTTTTTACCAGGCTCGATCCCCGTCGATCGGTAGTGCATCCCTCGTGGTCACGCTCGATTTCGTCGGGACCGAAGCAGGACTCCCATCGTCCCTCTATCCTCCGCCTGCGCCCGCTTCCACGCCTCCTCTCCTCTTCTCCCTCGGGCATTCAGTCGAGATCCCTCCGGGCTGGGAATTTCGCGTGCATCTCGATAGTCAACGCTGCCAATTACGTATCGGGGCACAGATCGGCTGGTGGAAACTGGAGTGACGTGCGTGCGAGTCGGTATCGTTTTCGCGTCGACTGTTCGAGGTCCAAGGGCGCCTATACGATTCGATTTCATAAATTTCTGACGGGATTAATCATTCACTGCTGGGTCACGGAATATTTCGTGCATGGAGCTTTGATGGTTGTTTGTGGGACGTGGATTATATTGTGCTGTTGGCTGTGATAGGTGTGTTTAAAGTGTATATATATTTGTTGTTTTAATATTATTCTTTTATGAAATATAGATCAATGACCATTAGGATTAACTGTTCCACCATTCGAAAATTCTTTCATTTGAACAATGTCTTGTTACTCATTCGGATACTAGAGGTTCCACTGTATTAAATGGAGGTGTGTTTTGTGGAAATACGTTTTGTAGTCAATGACAAGTATTTTCCGGGGAACATAGAGAGCCCAAAACACTGACGTTTTTCAGAATTTTTTGTTTAAGAAAGTTATTTTATTTGAGGGTTTTCCCAGTCCGAAGATGTTATATATTTCATAAGAACGTCAGTTTTTAGACCTCTTTAAATACAGGTCATACCTTAATTTATGGTATCCCTTGGCTGAAATTTCGCGTTTAATTCGAGCCCCATGCATTTCAGAATTATTAACACACGTTATTTTATGCATTCGAAAATATCTTGATAAACATATGTGTCTTTTTCATTTGCAGGTCAGTAGTTCATTACAACTCGATGCTCGATGCTCATCGACTTTATTATTGACAACCGAAACGTGAGTTAAAACTATTTTTCAAGAATTCTATTCTCACCCCGAGACAACCAGTCATCTCATTTTGACATCGAAAGTTTCGTTCAAAACTATTGGTCACTATTCTTTGAGCGAAGCTATTTCCAAGCTCGACTTCCTCTTCTACAAACATATTACACTGATATGGGACAAATTACTTTGTTCCCAGAAGCGCTTATTGGATGCCATTACCTTTAACTGCGCGCCTCGAGTACAAACCATTACAATTTCCTGCGCTGTTTTTCATCTCCAAGCTCAGCGTTTGCACGTAAGCTCCCGTGCAGGGTTGTTTTTCTGCCAGGGCATTATAATAAGCAGCTCTTGAGAGACTCTGTCTTGGCGCAACGCCTTCGATAACTTACTGCTGCTTTCTCTTTCGCTGGTCCCTTTGAGGAGAGCACCGCGGAGACGGGGACTTCAATGCGTGATAGGCGATGCGTCGCTCGGAACCTGCTACCATTTCGAGACGATTTTACCTTGAATATCTCAATTTTGGCATTTAAACGCGAGATAGAAGTACTCAAGTGTCGAGTCAACACTTTGTTACCTCAATTTTTGGTTAAAACGTTCCAACAGAGGAAATTCTTTTTTCGTAGTAGGTTACTTCAAATTTCCTGTGATTATACTTTGCACGTCTTCTTTATTATGCAGGGGACCTGAGGTAGTCACTAGGGATATCGCTAAAAGGGGAAAAGAAATGCAATTTTTAATTCTATTAAATTCCTCAATATATGTAACTCAACCAGTGACGCACTCAGGATTTAATCTAGGGGGAAGCCGAGTTGAAGGGATAACAACATTTTTAATGGAAATTCACTAAAATTCCTTAGGTGATTATAAAAATTTATTTAAAGAATATTTTTTCTTTTTACAAAGCTCTTGAATCCCTTCAATCGTATTTACATTAATCTCCTTTCTCCTTTTTCTTTGGGGGTTGCCAGGGTTCCTCAGCCTCCATCTCTGGGTGCGCCGCTGAATTCAACAATCTCGATAATCCATACCTGGTCCAAACATTTCTAAATGCTCCCACGTGACACTTACTTTCACCTCACCACTACGTAGTATGTTTACCACATCTGTGCAAAAACGATTACCATCGCACTCAAATGCTCTACGGCATAAACGATTAGCGATCGGGTAATTATCGTAATACGACATTCCGCACGTCGACTGATGAAGGGCATCTCGAGGGGAGGGAAGAGAGACAGACTATCCAGCTCGCCTTTCCGTTTCCACCGACATTACGCATTTTTCTCGGGGGTTTAATAATACACCGGGCCCTCGGGGCGACATGCGTTTACCCGTGGTCGCGAAAGCATCGATCTTGCAAGTCCGCGGCTGTTGCAAGGCGGATTCTCCACGGTGCGTGCGAGCGGGAAACGGGCAAAGTTGCAAGGGGGAGGAGGAGACAAAAAGCTCGGTCGCGACGGGGCCGCTAAACACCGGTGCAAATGGAAAGAATCGCCCGGAGTGAGAAGCGAGTCGATTCCCCTCTGGCTGGCGAGCGCCGAACCAGGGAGGTCCCCGTTTCCCTCCCCTCCTCCCTCTGGCCGGGGCCTGAAATAATGATAACCGTAATGATCGCGAGGAGGAAGAGAACGAACGGTCGTGGACAACGCGGGCAACGACAAAGAGCAGGTCGAGGGGAAACGAGCGGGGGGGAAACGAGAGAAGCCGCTCGGAATTATTAGTTAGGTTTCCCGGTATCGAGGAAGGAGATGCCGAGCTCAACGAGAGAACGCACCGCCCTCCCCAGAAGCCGGCTGGCTGCGCTAGCCTACCCCGCAGCATCTGCGGCAGCCGCCGGCCGGCGAGGTAGCGCGCGCTGGAAACGAGTGTCATCGGGCGCGCAGCCGCGGCCGGATCGGCAATGACGGGGCCCCGTAAAAACCGCCACGAAAAAAGCGCTAATGCCGGGAGATTCCTGAAGGAGGGTACGCTTCTTTGGCCGGGCAAGCGGCCGGCCGGTGCGCGGGGACTTTACGAAACTGGTATATCATCACGGCATTCTTTCCGCGCGGCAGCGACGATGAGAGAACCGGGCGGAACCCCGGCGGACGACGCGCAACACGACGACGAACGTAAATTTCTCCGCTTCTTTATGCCCGCGGGACGTTTAAAATCCACTTTAGCTTCTCCCGTCTCACAATGGGACCACCCAGCGAATATCGCGACCGACCCATTCACGACCTTTCCCTCTCGGTTCGATATTAAAGCTGAACGTTGTAACGACGATGTGGCGGCCGCGCGGAAGGGGGATGGCGAGTAAGCGCGCCAAAGGGGAGGCACGGTATCGAACGCCGCCGGGGGAGGGGCAGCTAGGGCGGATATTAATTGCCCTGGATCGGTTTATAAATAATGCACTATTAATTTAGCCAGGGGAAAAACGATGGTGAAATAGGCCCGGTGATTTGCAAAATTATCAGAAAGGTAATGTTACGCGTAGTGCCCGAGTATCGATGCCGTAAAGCTCGGTAGTTTAAGGAGGATAGGAAAGCGTTTGCTTCTGCGCACGCTCGACGATCGCGGCGTGACAACGTGCACGCAGTAAATACGGATTTCTGCTCGATTTATAATCGCTGCTGCCCTCGAGGGCTGCCAGCTGCCCTTGGGACCGTCCAGCCGGGTTGCGGGGTTGCGGGGTCCCCTAGAAGAGGAGATAACACGATTTTAAGATTTTAATTTTAATGTTGTGTCTTACTGGTGTGCGGAAGTCACTGGGACTTGAAATGGAAATAGAACTTTCATTTGATAGTCTGAAGAATTGTCGAAGAGAAAGTATGTTCTTCTTAATGGTTTTTAGTGGTCCTTTATTATTTATATTTGTGGTTGATGCAAAGAAAAATCTAAGTAGTTGTTGTGAGCAGAGGATCCAGAAACGAGGTCGATCCACCTTCTTTGCGAATGAGCTTCATAAGCAAAAATCGTGAGGATCTCAGTCAGAATAGCTTCTTCTATGAAATTCCTACGCACGCAGAGTTTCCTGTGCTTCCATTTTACCCTTATAGCGTGCCCCTCAGTTTCACATTTCTGTGTTCAATTCGTGAAGAAAATTAATATTTTTAGTGATCCTCATACGTGGACCACGCTGTACACGCGTGTCATTTTCGATTCCTCACCCTGGATATTGCCACACGGCGGCCAGCTCGGTTTATCATACGATTATAATGCGACCTTAACTATCCTCGTGACCCTGCTCTAATGAGGGGAATGGATCTCGACCGTCGCGACATTCGTCTCCGTCCCGCGTCCTCGGAGTCCTCATCTTCTTTCCTTCGGTCCGCTTCATTCAGAAGGGGTCATTCATGTCGAGCACCGACGTCCTTGATGCCCGACGCTTAAAAGTGTTTGGTAACCCTTCACCGATAGATAGCAACTGCCTTATAATCGCCTTTTGCTCGGCGATTGCTCGCAGGAAGGTCTTCAAGTTTTTCTGCGCCGTTTCACGTGTAGCTTTATCTGGTACATTCGCCAGCATTGGGTGATTTCAGATTTTAACTGAGATTTCGAGTGGTAGGTTTTAACCGTGGTGTTGGAAATATACTTTGGTCGAAGAGTGTTTGGTAGAGCTGTCATGGTTAAATTCACTGTAAAAGCTGCTGATTTTGTAAAAAAGGTTCCAGAGGAGATAGTATTAGGTAACATTACTTCATAGTAGGACTATATTCTACTAAGTTTTCGATGCAATGGTATTATTTTTGGTGCACGTAACGGATAGATAATTATCTCGAAGACAATTATCAAAATCGGACAAGGTATTTTAAAAGTACCATTTAAAATATTTCATGTTATATTTTTTACATGGTACTACTTATTATGTTTAATATACTTATCATATATTAGCTTCATTACTCCGGTTCGCCCGATATTTAGATCCCGATTTTATAAAAACAATTTTTTTATTTACTTATTTTTTGTGAAAATAGTCACATTCATCTGGATTAGCTCGGCATAATGACTTAAGACACATTTCGTGACCCTAGAGTTTACCGTTCGAAAGTGTTTAGGCGACAGACAAACACACAAACACTTTCTGCATTAGGTACATATTAAGAAGATACCCTTTACATCGTAAATTAAAGGACACTTAAGTACTAGAAATATTTATCCTATCACTTATGCTTCTCTGATTATTAGTACCAAAAAATATTGTTACAAAAATATTTAGCTAACTGTTTTGACTCGAATACAAATCATTTTGAAAATTCTGCATGCTGCGTAAATTTGAGAGCGACACACCGAATACTTCCACTACTCACTGTCCTACTCTTCTCTTTGCGTCGGTTCCGATCCACGACTACACCGAATCATCCTTGAACTACTCGCCCTATCAGGGCCACGCCGCTCGACCAAGACCAAGTACATCAAAGAGCCCCCCAAACAAGTCCAAAAAGTCCGCAATCAGGGATCGACGTTGCAGACGCTGGCCAAAAAAGGCTCGCCGTTGCTCCAGCAGCAGGAAGTCGTGCGACCTCCCGACAAACAGCCCGGAATATTGAGCACGAACTTCGCCGGGCGTCCAAGGTCCCCCGACTTCCGAGGTAACGTTACTGCAGTGCCGTCATCCTCGAGGTGACTGTCGCGTTCACGAAACCGACCTGGCTAGCCTTCGGCGATGATATTTTCGTGGCGTGGGCGGGTGGGTCTGGCCACCTTGGGGACCAGCCACGTGGGGAAAGGCGAGGGCACGTTCATGGGGATGGAAGGTGAAGGAAAAGCGGAAGGTAGACGGATGCTGTCGCGGCATCGTGACGCTCCCATAAGCTGCTTGGACCGACATGCGAGCCAGGGTATGGGCGTCCACGGTGGCTTTATCCCGTAACGACGTCCTTGCGACGTCCCACACGGAGGACGCTTTATAGACGCGTGCCTCTGCCCGCGGTACCGCACCCGCCATGCTTTTCCTCGGCAACGACGTGCACCGTGCAGCGTTATGGCTAGCCACCGATGCTCCGGCTGCTCTACGAGCTCGTTTCCCAGCTGAGCATCCTCGAGCACGCTGATGTCTACATCTTGCAATAAAAGCGCAGCGGACGGAGCGAGTCTTGTATGTGCAAATGGTGCCACCAGTTGATGCGTCGGATAGAGGATGATGGTATTCGAGATGTTTTTAAGTTGGAATTGAATTATCACATTTGATATCTTAGTTTGATTTTAATAGTAGCGGTGCACAGTGTGGCATGTAATGGACGAAAATCGAAATAATACATGTTCAATTTTGATCTAGTTATTCTATATAACCATTAGAGTGTAAATAAGAAATATGAATGGAAAATATAATAAACCAATAGAGTTTCAATAGTTGTCATATGTTTCTTATAACCAAAAATTAAAATATTAGCGTTCTCGTGAATTATTCGTTCTTGTTTGTGATTTTTTTTAAACTAGTGTTTGTTATACCTTAAATATGGATAATTTGAATACGGCTAATTGAATTTAACTTTAAAAAAAAGAATTTCGGAATGAACGGTTCAAACCATCCTTTAATTTTTATTCTTCTGTATCAAGAAGATATTGTATCACATTGCCATATAATTTTTTTCTGCTACAAACTGCTACACTGAATGTTATTTATCTTTTTGTTAGGCAAATCAATTCGTTCAACGAGGACATAAAAACAAATTTTTGAAAAGTGGTTATCTTCTGCATCAAGGGACAAAAAATGTTTCGAACAAACGTTAGTCAGTATTCAGTTGGCAATAAATTGTAAAAGTAGATATTGTTAAAAAACATTCTATTCAATAAAAAATCAAGATCAACGCAATTTTTTTTTAATGAAACTGTATATTTTCGTATACTTCGATCGCTGCATCTTGTTATTCTCGTTAAAAAAATTATTAGGGTACTTAGGGCGAAAACTGATTAGGTCAGAAGTTACGAGTTTTGTCCCGAACGCCGAACTTGGAGTTACTCCTCGAAGTTGATTCATGATGCAAGCAAAGCTCAAAACCTGCGATAGGAATCCTTCACGAATCACTGCATTGATGATTAATACCATAATGAATCTCAATCTTGCCCTCTCAAAGTAATTCCAAGGTGCCTTTTTATACGTGTACCTAGAATGCCAAGCTCCGCCGTTCAACTGGCCAGCAAGCGTTCTTTACCAGCGTCGGAGGGCTCTTGTTTGTTTCGCGAAAGCCAGAAGCGCGAAAGGTTACGCAACTGTGGCCACCGTTGCCGTTTGCGCACGCGCCCGCATATCCTGGAAGCTGGCACGGCGCGCGCATATTCATGAACGTTATAGGATGGCGAACTTACAGGCGACGGGGAAAAGAATCTAGCCGTATGCTCACTTGTTACCCATTTCCTAGGATCCGAGGGAGCTCACTTTACGACTGACGTAAGAAAGTGGCCAGGCCGCGGCGCATGCGCGGTAGATCGCCGAGCGAGCACGCGCGCGGGCGCGCGACCTGCTGGACGGGGATTATTCATTATTTTACGACGTTACTTGCCTCTATTCGCTGGTTTTCTGCCGGCACTCAGGGAACGGAATGCCGTGGATCTATACGCGACATCGTTTTCTATATGAAACTCTCTAACGCGCGTCAGCACGCCGGTCCATAAACTATAGGTAACTAAGCAGCGATGTCAAACTGCGTTCAACTGAGTTCCCTGAATTGCTTGGAGCGATGGGAAGAAAATGAGACTGTCGAGGATTCCGTGGAATAGGGAGTGCCTGTTTGAATCGCGAGATAATTGAATCTTGTCGATTGGAAGAAGAGGAAATGGGTAGAGGTGGATTTGTGTATAGGCTAAGTCGGCTGTCAATTTTCGGAGCCACGAATTTTGTGGAGCGACAAATTTTAAGCGAAAGAAATTAAAAAAGGTTCAAACACAGACGCCGAGATAATTTTAAAAACAATTCACTTCTTTATCATATAGCGAATTAGTAATAAGTCATATGTGAGTTACCATGTTGAATTAATATTGAAATTGCTTCGACCCCAAATTAAAAAATTTGATATTTTACTAAAAGGAAGGTAGACACTTATTACCCTAGAGACGCCAAATCTCCAAATCGGCCCATGGAAATGGGAGCACTTGTTGGGTGAGTATGCCGAGCTATAGAGACTTATTTATTCTTTACTGAATAGTGCCATTTGGTAGGAAAGGTGTATTCAGTAAATTAGTAAACAATATTATACATTTTCATATAGTTCACATTTTAATCCCAACGTTTCTGAGACACCTCAATTTCCAGTTACATACTAGCGTTAAAGTTTTAACTTGTTACTCACACTCCGCCTAATAATCCACGTTCTACTGTATGTACATACTTCTCGCGCGCGTCAGTGTAGTCTCCGTAACGAGTGTAGGTATTATCGAACGAAATCCGGGGCAGATAAAGAGACGTAAATCCCAGCGATAAAATTGAAATTTACTGTGGCGCAGCTCGTTTGTTCCTTTATTGATTGTCGTTGCCGCCCGATAATACTGGATTGCTGATCGGTGAGTGTACAGTCGGCTCGATTATTTGTCCCTGGGTAGCGCGGGACGAGCGAAAAATCCGCGACGCGATAAGTCGCGCGGCGTGCGATGTAGCGGGTATCGGTGGACAATGCATCGGTACGCATTGATCGCGGAATCGTGTCATTGCTGGTGTGCCCCGTCGTCGCGTAACATGCCCATTGTGCTCGCGAGGACGAATAGGCGATAAAAATCCTCGTGACACACGCGAAGGATTTATGCCTGTCCACAGGCGCAGGTGCTGTACAAGTGTACTTGCATGCATACGCGCGCGGATATGGTCACTGAAAACATCGTCGGGCGATCCTTTTTCCACTTGAAAAGCCGATTCCAACGGATTTATCGAATCCAGAAACGCGTGCGCAGGGATATCCGTGTCATTGAACGGGTCTTGCACAATCGAATTTCTATAATTCATTCTGGGATTATCAAAGACACTTGAATTTTTGTTAATAAGCTTGTGTAGTAACGCACTCAGCATTTAACCATAGGGGAGTTGAGTTGAAGGGATAACAATATTTTTGATGCAAATTCAATGAAATTCATTAGGTGATTATGCAAATTTATTTAAAGAGTAAAATCCAGTTTTCTTTTCTTTTTACAAAGCTTTTAAATTACTTTAGTCGTGATGATATTAATCTCCTTTTTTCTTTTTCTGCGGGGGTGCCCTTTGCCCCTTTGTTCCTCCCTCTGTGTGCGCCACTGACCTTGTGCAATCATGATTAGTATCAGAATATTGGAACCAGCATCCAAGAAAAATCTGCAACTCACGAAATAGTGAAATAATTTATGGAAACGCAGAGACAGTGTTACATTTTCCCCAGCACGTGCAGCTTAGAAAGTGAAATGCAGGTTGCGCTCGCATTAGTAAAAGTAGCTATCGAGCAGCAATCCGTTGCTTAACGAATTACACGATTTCTCCCGGGCGATAGGTTAAAAATGGCGGGATCTAAGAGCCGGTTACATTTGTAACGACAGTTTTCGAACACGAATCCAGTGCTACCGGGTATCGCCTCGCGATACGGCGCGGCTGGGGCAATGAGTTATGGAGAGGTGTCGTGAAACGGCGCGAAATGTAGGTTGCAATATTGTACGAGCAGCGTGCACCGTATCGTGTCGGTGGTATCGTGCACGGTGTCAAAACAAATCGAGTACTTTTACCATGTAACGCAGTCATTAAAGGCATAACTTATTCCCCGATCGTGCGTCCCTTGGGCGCTGATTTGCACGATCGAATCGTCGTATACACGTCGGATAGATTTATTTCCACCGCGATCGCTGGAGACTGTCGGTCCCTTGAATTATACCTGGATACGGTCTCTCTAGCTCGATCGATGGAATCGTTGTCTCAGCCCGGGCAACGAGGTATTAATACTGTTTTACGATAGCAAAATTAGCAGACACACTGATTCAGAGTGCATATTATTGTTACTGGTGGAAATCGATGGGGAAAGGTAAACTTTCTTCAATTTGTTTCAATACATTTTATCTATGAGCTACACTTTGAACTCTAAATATATTAAATTCAATTTAGCAGTTTGCTACAACCTCCATAAGCATCTATAGGTATTTGTTTCGTACTGTAATTCGTGATTTGCAGAATTAAAAACTGCAGTAGGCATTTAATACGACTTCCATAGCTTTTTATGCCTAAATCGAATTTAAACGGAACTTTAGGCTACCGTATATCCTTCGAAGGGATGAATGGGTCTTGAGTATAGGGTGCCAGGAATGAGACACATGCTTCACGACCCCAGGCGTAGCACACGTGTTTATTTTCCCACGTTTTTTTTCGCCGTCCTTGCTCCAGTGCTCTAAACGTGTTTACTGTAACGCCTCGCTGAGCAGCTGACACACTTCTCCATTTCGCTGACTTTGCACGTAGAGCGAGTGGAAGAGAAATAGGGGAAATGGGGGACTGGGTCAAACCATCCAGCCGTTAAACACGTTTAGAGCGTCCTAGCAAGGACGTCGGGAAAAAACGTGGGGAAATAAGGAGCCTCGCTACACTTGGAGTCGCATTCAGCGCGTAGCTTGTTTCTCATTCAGTTTCTACTTGTCCCATTGATGAATGCACGGAACACTGAAGTGGGACATTCTTAGCGGTTTTCAGTCTATCAGTCGACCATCGCTGTTATTTAATTATGTGTCGTGGCAACGAAATCGTGAACTTTATTAACGATTCTTGCAGCGATTGCTGATGAAGAAACTGATCAAGTCCACTTTTTTTTTAAAAATGAGAAATGGTCTACACTAAAAGCTAAAAAATTTGACATATGCAGAACACCAAAATCTCATTTGAAAAAATAGTAGACCTGGTCACCTTTACCAACGAGTTAACGATGCATCTCTGGAATCTGTAAATTAAAATGCTGACAACTGAAAATTCATAAAAGCGTTCGGCTTCGAAAATGTGTTTGCCACTTTGCCATTTACATAGTTTATTATTTTAACTCGTCAGTCACCGAGTATCAATTTCAGAGCGTAATGACAGAGAGACACGATCCAACATACTTTTCTGGTACCACGAAAACGGGTGAAATGGTTGCAGATTACCAGTAGCCACTGTCGCCCGAGCTATACGAGCTCTAAAATGTTACTCTGATGACTTAACTGGAAACTCTAAAACCAGTTCCCAAGAAGTTTTTGTTGTGGTACGGGCGGCGCGACAAAGCCCAGAAAAAACAGCAGCCACGGCGGATAAAGCCCAGAGGCCGCTCATTTATTGCCGCTCGAAATGTATTCGCTCGATGAATTATTAAGAATCGCGCTGACTATGAGGCTAGAGTCTAGACAGTCAGCTCTGCCGATTTTGCCGGCGCGTCATTCTTCAGCCCCGTGACTAGAATTGATAATTTCCCTGTTCCTCGGTTACATAAAAAAGGGATATTTACATAATTCGGTCCTCTATAATCGACTGCAAATTATCGAAGTAGGCATACAAAAAAATTTCAGACCTTTTGGTTTCAGTCGCATATTATTTACAATGAATTTGTATTACAGAAGTTCTTTCACCTGTTAACGACGAGTTAACTCGTCATTTGGAAATGCCTCCACATTTCTGGCTGAGAAACTTCCCGATTAACAAGTTAATGAAGATTGTTAAAAAAATTGAACTTCCAATTGTATCTTTTTGTTGAAAGGGAGGTCAAAATGCAAAAATGGGTTATGGAAAATGTTTGCAATTTACTGTTAAGTTACGGTACGCGTAGAAAGCTACGTTCCTCTTGTTTCGTTACGTTTCAACGTTCTTCGGGCCCAAGATAATCTAAGACCAGGAAGAGATACACGATAGAAAGGAAGTAATTTACGACCTTAAAAAAGCGAAGTGAAACTTTGTAATGAAACTACATTTCAACGACTTCGCGCGGAAGTTAAGCAGCCGCGAGGAAGGTCGAAGGTTGTCGGATTTTTCCTCCGAAACCGTTTGAATTATCGGGTAGCTGAGAAATTTTTATTTCAAACCATATGTTCACAATTTCTTTCGCACCAACTGCTGTGTGTTATAAAGTTACAAGAGAAAAAATGATTAAGTCCACCCAGAACTTCTTTATACTAATCGTGACCTGCACTTTCGAAAATATTGCAAGCAAATTATCTTCCTCCCAATGCTCTCATTGGACAATTTTGCTATCCAAATAATTTGCATTTTTTCCTAAAACCATATCAAACAAATAACACATTTCTGAATACCATATTTTTCTCAAAATACAATTGTCATTTATTTCTCAATCTCATCCATTCCGATTTCAGAGTTCGGTGAGCACTGTTCACCCTCCAAGCTGAAATTTCTCTGAAAGAAAAACGTGGTGCATGTTCTGCAATTTTTACTCCCTTGAAGAGAATCCCGTATGAAAATCAGTATCAGTTGGAGGATGTTCCCCACATTGGTTCCCTCGGCAGTCTCCAGGGTTCAGCGATCAGGAAGGAAAGAAAGAAAATTTATAGCGTCAGAGGAGTCATCATTATGCACCGCCTAACACGACGGGTCGTTCAAGTGGAACGACATTGCAGCAATCTCGCATGCAAGTTACTTGGCGCGGAGAAGGTTGAAGGTCGGCCTTTCAGAGAAAAGTAAACTGCAGAAACGCTTTCGATAAGTTTCGATACCTTCCCTGGCCAAGGCTCGTATAAAAAATCCTCAATTTTCACACTTTGAAAGTGCGCTCTGAAAGGGTAACTGCCTGTTATCTCGCGCGGATGACATTTTTCACGGGCTTCTTAGTCTTCGGACGACCTTCGAAGAGTTGCAGTGAGGTTCTCGGCTTCGTTCATCGAAGAAGATCAACCAAAGCGATGTAAAATTGTGCCGTATTCCGTGAAACTCGAAGAGCTTCGAAAAAATGACGGCGATCTTTGAGAAAAGGGGGGAAAAAGAATGACCATTGAGGAATGAGTGATGTGACAGAATATTGGAAACGAACGACTGCGGTGTCCTTGCGTGCTTGCGAATTCGTGAAATAGAATTCAAGGCTGTTGGTCAGCGAAAAATACAGAAAAAATTAATGTGCTAAGGGAGATGTATAAAACGTGGATACTTCGATGTTGGATTCTTGTTAAGGTCGATGCAGAATGCGCGTTAATGATGCCCGAAACTTCTCTGCGTTAATGAAACTGAGGCTGTTGTTAAATGTAAATATCCATAGTGATTATGTAAAGTAACAAGTCATCCGCGTTAATTAACTGTTTTGTAAGGTGTTATGCAAACATGTGGTCGCGGTTTCTTTTGATGAGCATCTCGTGTCTATAAATGCTGCATTTCCAGGGGAAATTAGTAAATTCATTATGATAATGAAGTTCATTAGGTGGTTAAGTTGTTGCTTTGACGGTGGTGCGTTAAGAGTGTTTTTTACTTTCTTTATCTAATTATGGAGAGCGTTTTGCAATGTGTTGAATATTCAGAGTTTATTTTTGGCAGAAGTAGGTGATCAGAATCTTCAGCATTCTGACATATTCTCGTATTTGTTTATCGGGTTATCCCGAACTCGAAAATTCTAATAATTCTGAAACTTGGTGAGTATGCAGGGGATTTCCTCCTGATTACAACGAAATTATTGTTTGCTGCCCAAATTCACTCGAAGGAGGTGAAATTAACCCGATTTTCCGATTTTGTGTTATAACTCGCGAACTGTAACAGATAGAAAAAAAGTTTCAAGATAAAAGTTACTTTTTTTAATTAGATCTATCATTTGGTAAAAAATTATTTTACAGTTCACGAGTTATAACACAAAATAGGAAAATAACCGGATTTTCAGAGTCAATTATACTTCCTTAGAGTGATTTTGGGCAGCAAACAAAAATGGCGTTGCAATCAGGAGAAAATTCCTTACATATTCATAAAGTTTCAGAATTTTTGAATTTCCAGGTTCGGGATGTTCCCTGGTTAGTCATCATTAGTAAGATGGAGTTCCCACTGATATTCCCCAAAATATCACAATTTTACGTCTGAGACCTGGAATTAACTACTCCACAGTCAAAATCAATACGTCACACTTGACCTCACTAAAAGCACAATTAATCTCGCGCCGAAATCTGCACGAATGCAAGTGCAGTGAGGCCCACGCTCCATTGTAATAAGTGTGCTGCATAGTCCATTTAACAAAGCACGATCTCCCCCTGTCTTACCAATAAAACTGCCACCCCCATACCCGTTACGTACACCACTAGACTAAATAACTATGGATCATCAGAATTCTCCACTGCAGCACTCAATTGATAAACCACAACCTAACATCAGTTTCTCCATGAACATTAACTTAAAACTGTGTCGTTGAACGTATATATTCCACAAAAAAAATCTCATCGTGAGATATCTTCTTGAAAAGTACAATTACCAAAAATTTCTATCCCACGCTCATCCCAATAAAATAAGAAGATAAAATGTATACAAGTAGTAAGTAAAATAATCTATCACCTATTATAATTTCTAAAACACACCATATTCGTTAAAAAATTACAAACTCCGAAGCATGTGCACCATTAACTTACTGATACTTAATTTTTGAAGCTGTTGGCTAATTTAAGTAACCGATATGAAAGCTAATGTACCTTCCTGCGGAAAAGTAGACGTTCATAAACAGCTTCTGGTCTGAGCAAGGAGAGTGAGACGTTGCCTGGCCCCCTCCCCGAGGGAAATGTCGGGGAAATAATTAATAAGTCGACGGTGCATGTTTCGGTGAAGAGTCTGGCCACCGGGTCAAGTATACACGCGAGGCCGCCGAGAGAAAGGGAGAAAGGGGGAAGAAGATTCCGCGGTGCAAAGTCATAGGTTAACCATTGTGGTGTGTACACACGGTAGAGACACGACTACCACCAGCTCAAGGGTGAAAGTTTACCCCGCGAGAGCCGTTTCTCTCTCGCGCACGGCCAATTCATCGTGCGCGACGATGTAACTCTCGGAGGATGCGCCTACGGGCCAGTTTCTATGCAGGATCGCGGCGCCGTCGATCGTTCCCGCTTCTGCGCATGTGGCTCAATGGATCGCCGCCTTGGAACTATGTGAAGGAGAAAATGAGATTGAGAGATGAGATCGACAATGCTGTCGATGCTTTCCAGAAAATATCGACGATGAGTATGCGCCTAAGGGCCAGTTTCTATGCAGGATCTTGGCGTCGTCGATCGATCGCGCTTCTGCGCATGTGGCTCATTGGATCGCTGCCTTGGAACGTTGTGAAGGAGAAAATGGGATTGAAAAGTGACGAGATCAACGATACTGTCGATGCTTTCCGGAAAATATTGACGCGATAATGTGTCAACCCGTCCACAGAATTGATATCCCTTGGCGTGAACACATGCTCAAGCCAGTCAGTGTTAATATCAAGTACCTAGGCATAGATTCAGGATTTGAAACAATAGAGATATTCGTGCAAAGATGTGGGATATGGATTTGTCTTGGAGTATATGCTTCCTTGTATTTGATCTTTTAATGGAAGTGCTCAAATGCAGTGGCGGATTTAAAGAAAAAGTCCCAGGTGGCAAACATTCTGAGGGGGCCATTTTTCGGGAAAATGAAGAGGTGGTTTACTAAAAACGGGCTAAGATTACTACAGTACAGAAAAAGAAATATAGTGTTTGGATAAAATCATAATTTTTTTTGAAGATGGGCCGTGGGATTCCAGACAGCAAACGATCATCTGTGTCTAATTAATTTAAATGTTTTAACCTGAAGTGTACAGCACCTTATTAGTCGGAATTTTTATTTCAGTTATATCGTTTTCACTCCTGCAACAGGGTTAAGAATTTCGTTACATTTTTGTTTCTGTTCCGGAAAAATATTTCGTTCTTTTCGTTTAGCGTTTTCGTTTCTGTTCCGTTCTGGGTCCCTAGTTTCAAGTTTATCCAGGTGTTATTTGCGCTCGTTATCGAAAGTCAGCTTTGGAACAAGAGTGTTTCTTTTTGATATCCTGTGATTCTGAATACCTGCTTAATTAAAGTATAACATGTTCCATATACTTTTATTGCAATTTTAACTTCCATATATATGTCTTTCGCGAATATTTGCCATGGCAAAACACATTCTGCAGTTAAGTGTGCTTGATATTCCTTCTGTCATTTTGAGTAGCTTTTCTCACGTTGAATTTTAAAGTCTTTGCTGTGATTTAATAGACGAAGGCCATCACTTCCAGCGCACACCACTTGTTCGAAGTCGTACTCACCAGCGAAAGAGTTGAAAGTAGAGGATGAAGATTAATCCCGATGGATCTTCAGATAAGTCCTTTCTACAGAGCGCTGGTTCTCGTGACTCTCCGTCATCCAGGATAAAATCATCCCGTTTTCCCACAAACAGCCGACTTTCCCAGAGGAATTCGCCGGCGATTCCTCGATCGCTATCGATCGGGCATCGCGCGAGATCTAATCACCGCCGCAATCACGGTCTCCATTCTACGTGGAACGGTCGTAAGCGCACCTGCGTCACGTCATTGTGTGGAAATGATTACGCGGAAGACACCTGGCATTCCTGCGTCATATAGTGTACCAACAGAAACCGTGTGCGGATGTCACACGTGTGATAGAAAAAGAAATGAATAAACTGAATATACGCAGCAGGTAGATTAAAATACATGGTACAGTAAAAAGTTAGGTGATTCTACGCCCCCAAAATGACTCTCAGTGATGAAATAAACGTTCTTACTGCTGAACTTCAATATCCAGTTAAATTCGCTACCATGATTTAATTTATTAAACTACGAGGACTACTTAATAACTAATGATAGTCCTGCAGAGGCTCCGAGTCTCTTTGAATACCATTCAGACCTCCCAGATTTGCAGAATCTCGATGGTCCTTCTACTTTCTATTTGGCACGTAACAAGTTGTCCATGGAAAACACGTTTCACTCATACATGCGCTCTTTTAAAGCAAAATACCCATCAAAACTTCCAAGACCCGTGGGAACTCAATATTTCCAACATCCCAATGGCGTCCAAAGTGCAATTCGCAGAACGACCATTGGATGTCCCCCTGTGTCGCGTTTGAAGCAGCGTGTTGTTGCAGCGAGGCTGCCTCACGCTTGTCCACGGAATGTCGAGGAATGTCGAGGTAGTACACCCCTCGAACGTTTATCGGTTAATTACACGAGGTGCCTAATTAATTAAGTGCCATCTCGTCCCCGTGGCACATTTGCTTAATTGCGCCGCTCCGGCTGCCGATTAACGAACGTTTCGTACACGCTTCCCTAATCACTCGCGGTGCCTGGAGTGCAGACGGCGATGCACGCACGTGCACGATCCTCCCGGTTACACGGATCGGCGTGTCCCTTCGTGTCTCTTCCCGTGTATTTCTCTTGTACGTGCGCGTGACCTTGATTAGCAGGTTGCATTTGGTCTCCCTCTCGGCCTCATCCGTGCGCCGTATGGCCTCGCGTGTGTCCCCGCCGCGGCAATTGATAGTGTTGTGCGGCGCACCGCAGCCCCATGGGTGGAGGAGCTTGATCCTTGCGCGCCCCGCCGCTGCCTTCCGTCGAATTAACATCGCCGGGGTGGCTGTTGATTGCTGGTTGTATGTTGATTGCCCTGGTTGCGGGTGTGGTAGAATGTAGGCACTAGGTAGGTGGGCATAGTCTTTAGGCCCTCGAATTCGCATGGGGAATGCTGAAGCAAGCCTGTGGTTCATCCTGAGTTAATGTAGAAAAATTAAAATAAAATAAAATTGACCTTAGCAGGTATTCCGAGTATTGAAATTTAGAACATACAATTTCCATAGTTTGTAAATGTTTTTATATTTGAATGTCTCTAAAACTATTCGATTTCCTTACATAAACTCCTAAAACACAAAGATCTGAAAAATACAAATTTACCTAGATCAAAACAGTCCCGTCACTCAAGTCAGCCTCTTATCAGGAACCCTGTATCCACCACCCAACCGCACAGTCGACTTAATAAATCCACTATTACAGCCAGCATCGCGATCCAACATCGCCCCCCGCCTCGCTTCCCACCCCTTCCCCACGAGCGCCGCTCATTCCCCTTTTGTTTCTCTCTTTCCTCTCTTTCCTCTAATTCCGCGACACTAGCCAATACATCAGTGCCCCCACGGACACGCGTGTTTAATTTAAACTCGGCCAGGGAAACCGCCTCGTCGCGATTAATACCGATCGTCGGGTCCCCAGGCCGTGTGTGCCGCGAATGCCACGGGGATGTGTATCGGCGCTCCTTTCCAGCTACACACGCAAAGAAAAACGAGGGAAAAAGGAGGGGAAAAAAGAGGAGCAAACGGGACCGTGGTCGATCCACGCTCCCCGGGTGGATACGTGTGCCGCACGACGGCCACGGTTTTAATCTTACTTATACCGGGATTCGATGGAATTAATGGCCACGCCTCGTGCCGGCGCGATCCTCTCGATTTCCGGGACCACGGCCCCGGAAAGGATTCTTCCTACGTGTTGGAGCTGCTAGGGCCGACGCACTCGTGACCACTGGATATATTCCAGGCCTGGAATGCGCTGCGGAGAAGGCAAATAGCAGATGGCGATCGCGAGCGTCCACGAGGCAAAGGGGAAGGGGGCCCTGCTTAGGGTGGATTCCTTGGGTGGATGGCGGTGAGGGGGGAGAAGGAGGGGGCAGGAAAGTTAAGACCGAAGTTAATTATCGGCGTTTGGTACCACTGGCTTCGGTGCACCTTCATCGCTCTAGGAACCCCGTATTCAGGGACCTGGTGCCTTGTTTTTATGCGCGTGTGCCGCGTGCAGCGATGGGAGGAATC
Source organism: Andrena minutula (assembly GCA_929113495.1). Classification (NCBI taxonomy): domain Eukaryota; kingdom Metazoa; phylum Arthropoda; class Insecta; order Hymenoptera; family Andrenidae; genus Andrena; species Andrena minutula. The sequence continues at coordinate 960,138 of OV815993.1, forward strand.
AGCCAAGTGTCTGTGATCGATCTTTTCTCACTTTGATTGTGGTATACAGTGGTGGGTTTTGGGATAGGTACTTGTTGTTTTATCTGTGATTGATCTTGGATTTGGTGGTAGAGGTTGTGTGGATTAGTTTGTGGTAAAGGGAAAGTTTGAAACTTATGTTTTTACATGTCTGCTTAAGGGGTTAGACTACTTTGGCTAGATCAAGAGTCAGTGGTCTGACCCCTTAAGGGGTCATTCTACTTTGATCGGTCGAAGAATGGAGATATTTTTAAAAAAAATTTTCTCGATAACTACAACATTTAATGAAATAAATATTTTTGGAATTTATTAAGCTACTCTTATATTATATACAAACAATTTAAAAAGATTTTTTTAATTTGTTGCAAATTTTTTTTATAGCATCAATGTGATACCTACAAAAGAAGAGGTTTGTTCGTGGCGCAGGTGATTTCAGGTTTAACTGAAATAAAAAAATTGAAAAGATTGAGCGTCGGTATCGCCTGCAGTTTAATTTTCGTCGAAAAATAACTGAGATTCTTCTCGGGAAACATTCGAGAAAACTTGCTTTTGGGGTACTTTTTCTTTCCAACCGGCGCCATTTTTTTATTTCTCAACCAAAATAGACCTCTTAAGGAACTTACAATAGTACCAGACTTTAAATATTTTTTAGTATCACTGGGAGCATCTATGTGATATAATTTATCAGGTACAATTCTTCCTGTTGACATTATCTTATTTATGCTACCTTTCAGTTTTACTTTCCTCTGACCACTACTGTATTTTAATGGATGAAGTGTTGAGTTGTAAATGTGGGTCTGAACCAGAGACTCGCACTTTAAACAAATCTCGACACTACTGAAAATTAATTGCCCTGACAATACATTTGTTATTTTTTAAAAAATTGCGACGTGAAAACGCGCCAAGACTGTTCACATAATCCCAAGGCGAGAAAACATATAGACGTCACTCATTGTTAATATAATAATATTAACGCAATAGCAGGAGTTTGGAGATGCCGCCGAAGTAATCGATGCTTCAATAAATCCTCATGTTTCGCAAGTTACGTTACGTGATCATCGATGACCATAAAATCATGCTTTCTCATTAACGCGTGGCTACGGCGAGTGAAAGTCAGCATTTCGAGAAAGCGGTTATCGAATTTTTCTGCTGCTCCCAGATTCGCCGATTTCATCCGCAGAAACTCGTATTCTTTCGCAAAACCCAGTGGATTCTTGCGTAATCGCGAAATATGTAATTAAGTATTTCGACTCGTAATTCATCTGCGATTGGGAACGGGCGAATCGAGAGGTTTCGCCTCGAATACACCAACGATTAATCAATCGGGATAAACTTCTGATGTTTTAAAATACAGCAGTGCGCTGCATGGACACCTGTGCCCGTAAGGCGTTTAAAGATCGCGTAAGTACTTAAAAGATCGGCTCGCGTAATGAATTCTTTATGGAGCAACTGTCCTATACCAATATCCCATTCGCCGGAGTCGCTTACCATTGCTGCAGGAGCCGTTGCAAATCTCTTAGCGAACAGTAACAAGTAGAACTCGTATAGAAACTGGTTTCAATATATTAATGAAAACAGTTTTCACTTTGGACATTACGACTGTCACTTATATATTTCGTAATCCAGCACGTTCGAAATGTCACCTATAAACGAAATGCCTATAAACACCATTTTATAAGCATTATTTATGGATGAAATTCAAAGGTGAAGATCCCCATCGCGAAAGTTAACGAAAATTACGAGACTTTCGAAATGGACGAGGAATATAATATGTCGTTTCAAAACGGAGGTCTTATCGTGCGATTCCTGGGCTTTCGTAATACTCGGGGAAATATAATACATCCATCTACTTTCAATGCTACTTGCGATTCACTTGGTCCCAACGAGTTTATCCTACTTTTACCTGCTGCATTCTCGACAAATACGATTTCAATTAATCGAACACGACCGCGAGACCGTAGCCCGGAATTTCAGTGTCTCTTTCGTGCAATCGTGTCGGTATCGAACAGGACGTTACGTAACTACCTGGTGTACAAGGATTCGAAGTCGGCATCCGTTCGAGGGTACAGCTTTCTCTCCGTGCGAACTTATTGCTCGCAGCGATTTAACGAGATCGATACAGAGGTGTCTTTCAGCCTCGAATGGTATAATAGCTGGAGAAGAATTTGGGGAGATAATTGGGGCACACTTGGGTGGTGCGTGAAGGTAAATTAAAAAGGTATTAAAGAAACGAAAAAACGCGATAATTTTGAGAGCTGGTGTCACGTTGAAATCCTTCGCATTGAATTTCTGCAAAAGAAACTTTCATTAGTTTTATTAAAATTGGAATATACGGGGTGGAAAGGTTTACTTGTTATATAGTGCCTATCTAGTAAAACTTTGAGCTAGGAAAGCTAAATATTTCGAGGAAACAAGGCTGGCACTGACCACACTTTCAATTTCAGCTTATGAATTCTTCATTATCACTCAATCATTAAAAATTCCTCGACAGAATTCGACCCAAGTGATTTCCAAAAGCCATACAGACCACCAAGCTACCCCTATATTCAAAATTTAATTTGAATTCTCTCTCGACATTATCTACCCTTCTTCAACTTCCCATCTCACCAGAGACGCCTCCCTCAGACCTCCCGCACAACCACCAGAAAATAGCGATCTGCGAAGAGCAAAGTGCTCCGGCGGAATTAGTAAACGGTTAATCAGAATCATCCACCTGGCGCGACTATATCCCGCGAAAAGCGGAACAACCTGCTGAGAGTTGCAGAGGTTGCCTGTACGCCCGGCGCAGACGTTGGCCAGCCACCTGCGATACGCGTGACCGCGTGTGACGAAGCACGCGTGAAACCGCGCCGATCGCGAAATTATCGGAGGATGAAACGGTTCTCTTCCGGGTAGCACGTGGCCTGCCGCGACTCCCCATAGCCCGGGGAGCACGCCTTTTGCCGGAGGAGTGGATTTATTCGAAACGTTCACGAGATGTTTTCCAACGGGGACGAGCCGCGGGGCGCACGGAACATCTTCGTTTCCTTACTAGGTTTTGTACCACTATTTTTCGGGCCAACGCTGCCGCCGCGCCGCTGCGCGCGCATGTGTCGGAGATTTAGAGTTCGGTTGCACCGCGCGATAGCGAGCCTCGCGGATGATGAATGAGGGACAACGTATAGGGAGTAATGAATTATTAATGCCACGATATTGAATATCGTTGCGAAACGGCGGGGTCGTGGAAAAAGTTACATGTTTTGCGCGTGATAACGAGTGATGGATAAAATATTCTTTCAACACCGTGTAATGGGGGGGAACCTGGTGTAATCGGCAGAAATCAAGTTTTTTGGGGGAATTTTTTGTAAGGAAGCTGGACATGCAATCTTTCTAAAACTGTCAGGATATATTAGCTTGTTTTTTAAGAACTGTACAAACTTTTTTTTATATAAAAATAATACGGTAATTCTAAATGTTTCGGTGTATGCTATTTTCTTCTCCTTTCCAGCCCTTTCATACAACATTCCTCCGTTCCACCGTGGATAAAAAATTACTTAAAGTTCGTAATAGGACTGAAAGAACGCCAACACGATTAATCAATATAAAAGGCTCAAGAGACTTCTAAGTAGTTAGGTTCAAGCATTCGGTAAACCGATATGCATCCAGGAAAAGCTACGCAAAAATTCAGAGAATGGCGCAATTGATTTCCACAGACACGAGGATCGCGATCGACTTCCACTTAAGCCTCGCATATCAATTTGCCTTTCAGGGAAAATGTCGGTGCATTGCAACACGGCCGCGCTGTGGAATTATTCGAAGATGACGGGATTCGTTTCCGCGTCGATGGCGGGGCTCGCTAATTATTGTAACAAAGTACGAAGCCCGCGCTCGCGCCGGGGGAAAACGCATTAATGTCGTAATCGCGGAAAAAAGGTGGACGCGACCCGTTTCCGTGCGTCATTAACGACGACAAACGCGATCCGCGCCCGTTTATTACGAGGCATTCCCGCGCGCACCGCGGCTCGCCTTTTTTATCGCGATCAATTATGGATGAGCCTTAGAGTATTACACGTGTCCGTTGATAGCTTGGGAATGTAAAACGCAGGCGATCCTATCTGATCTGTTCCGTCCTTAGACGGAATTTGTTATCTGGCGCCTTGAAAGAAGTGTTTATTTCAAGGCGCCAGTATTCTTAAACAAGACGCGACTTTTCTCAAGATCAGGCGCCAGTTTTCCTGGCGTGCAGGGGGGTTTTCAAAGGCCTTATTGTGCTAAGGCGACAAGGACCCGTAGGGCCCGATGACGGGTCAGAGGTCCTCGTAAACGCCGGCCTCCCACGTCGCTGACTTTCCCGCGACGGATTTCCCTTTCCCTAATTATTAGGGGAAGGCCTTATTTACACCCTTGGTGGGAGTTATGCCGGGTTGCACCAATCAAAGGTCAGGGTTCGATAGATGAACTGAACTCCACCCACGCGGAGTCCACGGTGTGTCGCGTGGTCTTCTTGTAGACCAGTTGTCCAAAGACCTTTATAGGGACAAGCTCAACCAATATTCCGTAGTCAAGTATTTGTATATATCACGAATAACTGTAGTTCTTAAAATAAAAGTCAGTAGGATTAGGAGATACTGTATTACAGTTCTTTCAAACGCTCCTTATTCCGCAAAAAGTTCCCGTCGCCATTAATTTGCCGCCGGGAAGCGTCGTTCAGATCAAAGCATTTGGCGCGCACCTACGTTGTGAAGAAAAACGACGTACGGTCGAAACATGATCTGTTATGGACATAAATTCACGGATTTACGATGTCGTACATCGTGTATGATGATTAACATTGACGAACGAAATGCATTAGGATGGTTTGGGCGTGTAAGAAAGTCCGAAATGAACGACAAGGAAAATCATAGGTCCGGGGATTTCGTTGTGGGTCGTGATAGATGGAAAATATGATTTATTCTTTTGAGTAGTGTTAGGGTGGAGCCACACATTCGTGCATTCGGCGAACGCTTTGGCGTTATTTGTAACGAATGTTTGTCATTTGGTGAGCAAATTGCTATTCGTCGATTATAATTATCAAATGTTTTCGCGAGTTTCTGTCCGAATGTTCGTAGTTCTAGATCACAAGTGGAAACGATCGTCATTTTGCCGAAGTTCTTGTGGGGAATTAAGTTCAAGTGGTAATATTGCTCGAGCACACTCAGTATTTTTATTTAAAAAAGGTAGCGGAGCACTTGTATAAAGTGATTTCCACGTAAAGTATTTTTATGGCACGAATAAGTGCGAGGAAAAGGGGGAAATCGTGTGTTGGTGGTAGCCCGAGGGTTCTTTGTGGTTCGGTAAACGAGTGCTCCTTGTCGTGGAACAATCGTCCGGCTCCCAGTTACACGGTTAGTAATTTTTCCTGAGAGGCGATTCCCTGAACTGTCCTTTGTCACTGGCGGTGCGCGATGAGATCTTTTATCGATTCCGGGAAGGCATCTCGGAGTGACCTTAATAGGCGCAAAAAGTGCGAAACTGATGCCAAGGTAATTACCGTGTCGGAGTACATTAGTGCTCTGCGCTGCAATTCGATGCTCCCTTAAGGTCTCCGTAATTGCAGCATGTACCATTTCGCAAATAAGCTTGATATTTCATACGAACGGGTTTAACTCGAAAACACCAATAATGATCCTGGTTTGTCTACAATTAGACGAAAGTAGTATAACTCTGGCTCGACATCAGATTTTACTCCATTCAGTCCCATATACCTTAAAACCAATAATAACACCACTGATGTTGGATAAAAAGAAAATGCCTAATTTAAATTAGGATAACAAAGGATTAACATTATCACCCCGTCACCTTTGTCTTAATAATTAAACTGATTATCAAATGTGAAACCAGATGTCTTTTCGAAACCTCATGTCAAAATACGGTCCAAAGAATTATTCTTAAAAATGAAAGGAAGCAGAGTAAAAATCATACCGTGAACAGGTTTCTTTTACTCTCTTGTCAATTTCACTGTCTACCTCATTACTGATACTTCCACTTACCAATAACCCTACGAACAGTTCCTGGCTTTTCTACAATTACGATTAATAACAGTTACAAACAATCCCCACCTTCTTTTTGCATTCAACTATTAAAGGGGTTATCGTAATATTTATTCCCGCCCGTTGTCCGTGGTCCTCGAAAGATATCGGTTGGGGAACATTGTCCCCCGCGGAGAAAGACGTGCAGGCCGGGCACGCCCCTGCGTATATACGTTGCTCGATCGTTGATCACGGATAAATCCCCACCGCGTGCGGATCTTTACATGCGGAACTTGCGTTCTCACGGGCACGGTGGTCCCTTAGAGCTCGCGCTACAATTAATACTGCAGGAAGTCGTTGAGGGGGGTTACGCCGCGTGTATACATGCACCGTAGCTCAGCGCGGGCACACCGCCCTGGGCACCTCGGATAATGTGTGCCTCAGATAACGAGCATCATAACGCTTTGGACGACTTAACTCTATTTACATAGAGGCATTAATTAGAATATTATAGTTCGGTGCGCTGGCGTGGCCCATTGGTCCAGTGGAGACTTAACGAGTCGCCTAAGTGGAGGGTAAAACGACTGGCGGTTTTATTTTCACGTGTGCGAGATGGTTCTTCGCTAGCGAGTGCACTCTTCGGGAGTACATAGTAGCTATGAGGTGCCACTATTGATACTACGGCTACTGGTACAGTTGAAACTTCATTTTCCACTTGCAGATGTAGGTACTGATGATCCAATTAACCGAGTCAATTACGAGGCGATATATATGCCGATAAAATGGATTATTTTTCGGCTTCGATCCACTTTCTGTAAATAGTTACTTTTCGAATCCTCTAATATTCAGTGGTCGACGCCCGCGCCATTGGAGCAGAGCATGTCCGCGTGGAATTTTCTTCTCTTATTGACAGTGTTTTATGAATGGCAAAATTCATTCCGAAAGTCGTGAGAGCGCTGTAACATTCTCAAGAATCTAATGCATCGAGAGACCTACGGTTACCAGCATGCAGAATGTCTTCCCTGAGAATCTTCAAACTGTGCATGGTATTAGAGACACAGTATAGTCAGAAAGTTCGAAATGTAAGCCTCTTCGATGATAGAGTGTCTCTTCAGTAGACTTCACAGTCTTACGTAACAGAACACTCTTCCCCCATCTTTCCATTCAAGCAGAAGAATATGGCCACTCTTCGTCAGCGCCGCATCCTCCATTCAAATCCTTCCTAAGACCTCAACAATTTAGGGACTCGAAAAAATAGATCGTCATCCAGGTTCATTCAATTTTAACCAACGATTCAGATGGGCCTCCCGCTGATCGGCGATTCGACACCTTCCGCTGGTACTCGTAACGTGTCGCGCGCTAAGTGCTCAGCGGTTTTCGAGTGACGGGAATGGAGACGGGGACGGGCAGGGTTCGCCGACCCCTGGACGACGGAGTGTTCTCCATTCGACGGTTACGTCGCCCAAGAGGACACAGCTTGTTGGCTGATCGCGAGGTCATTGGACCAAGGCCGGTCCTACCTGCGTTGGTATCCCTGCGTAGCCTCGATGTATAACACGGCAAAGCTGTATCCCTGCCGCGTTCACAGGGTGTCCGCGAAGTACCGCCGACGCCCACACGACCTTTGAAAGGATGGTCTTTTCGTGCGCTCGTGACCGTACACGACGGAGGACAACGAGGTCGTTGCTTCGCGCCATTGTGCTCTTTCGTGGGATCGAATGGGCCTTGTAGTTATAGGGTAGGCCACGGCACCGTACGCCTACAGGTGTCAAATATATATGGCCGTGTTGAGTTTCAGCAGATGGGATCATAGGGGGGGGGGGGGGGAGGGAGGATAGTGATATCACTTGTTCAGTTTGGGCGATGTTTGATATTTTGTGAAAGCGTCGAGATGATTTCTGGTGAAGATTAAGGGGTTAGTGTTGGGTATCCCAAAAGGGGGTACAGGTGGATGGAGTGTGAAGTAAATGTGGGCGGCTGCAGTGGTTCCATCTTGCACAAATATTGTATTTACCTTTGATTGTAAATAGGTTTGTCTAAGTTTACTACTAATATGAGTATGAATATCAACTATTCCCAAAGACCACCGTGCAATTTAAGATGAAACTGAAGTACCTTGCAAATTACCACTCCCATATCAAAGCAATGCAATTAAAATACTGACAAAGCTTTGTTCCCTGGACAAGTAGTGAACTAGACTTATAGTAATTTCTTCACATAATTTCCTTACAATGATTACAATCTTTTCCTAAAACAGTATCACATACTTCCACCCACAGTACACAAGTGACCCTTAAGTACCTTTCCAGGATATTTCTAGGTACTAATCTAATAACTCCAATTCTAATCCAAGACAAATCCCAAACAAATCCTCATCCCTGTTCACAGACAAACCCCTCTTCCCCCAAAATCACCGTCAAACCGTTGACATTAAAGTGCACAATCGTCATCGACGCAAGTCTCAGACGAAACAGCGCGGCATCGCGGCGGTCTGACTGATCGTAGGATCGTGAGATTGAAGATCGCAGGCGCAGCTAGCGAATTTATATGATGGTTTCGCCACGCTGAGTTATTGGCTTTTGCAAAATGATGCCCACTGCCCGGCGTTCGACGGTCGACGTTCCACGCGCGTTTATACGCTTTACGACGTGCTGCGCTCCGAGCCGGTGATACCTGTTCCGGCTACACCTCGGTGTGCCAGCGTCTTCGCGGAGGTTACGGGCGAGCGAATTTTTGCTCGAGGTCTTTCGAGGTCGGTGGAGGCACGGCGACCTCGCGACGCCGCGTAATGCCTGCATTATGCGAATAATACGCGGCTGAACATTCGAGAATGGGGAAGCAGCTTCTATCCGCCACTGTACCGCCGTTATTGCCCGTTGTTACTGTTGGCCCGAGGTGCAGCGACTCCATCATTCTTACTCATCCATTTCCTACTTACGGCTGATGCTTTTAAAGCTGCTGCACACCTGCACCTGTTCGTGCAATACTGTCTTCCGCATTTTGGGCACACAGTTGTTGGATAACGGAGACCTTTTCCGTGAAATTTTAGTACCCAGGTATTAATACTTCGAGTAGGATTTTGAGAAATGTCCTTCCAAGTAAATCGAGAAGCATTCGGGAACACTCGAATAATACTTTCGATGTTTTCTGGAATATATGGATGTGAAAGCGTGCCGAAGGGTACGTTTATGTTGAAGCTGTGATAGAAATTGTAAGAGCGTCGATTAGACGGCGATAAAAACTGGTCAAAAGTGTCTTTTTTGGTGTGTTTATAGTAAATCAATGATAATAGTACAGCTACCATTTAAACATGAGTGATTCTGAAGAAGAATTACTATTATCTTCAAGTTTCGTAAAATGGGATATCAGAAAAAGTCTAGGTAAATAACAAATAAACGTAAACATTGTGTTGTATTTAATTTAAGAGCTACTTCGTCTCATAACTTATCTAAAACAAATTTCTTATGGTGAAAATCAACGATGAAAACAGCGATAATAGCAAAGAAAAAGTAATATTTAGATCTGATCGTTGGCTCCAACATAAACGTACCCAAAGTCGTGCACAGGATGCAAGTCCCTCGGCGTGAAAACACGTCGGCGTCAGCCAAAGTGTTTATTGTAAACTGGAGGAATTTGTGGGTGGATATCTCGGTCGAGTTAGGTAAGTGTTGAGAGTCAGGTTATAATAAGGAGAATTATTAGCAAATTCTGTGGATGTGTGACCAAAATATGCTTCGATCTCTATAGGCATTTAAATCTGTATGACTGGTAGGAGTCTCACTGTTTACGATGAAAAATGGAGCAGCCTGTCGTTCCCCTTTCGCTTTACGTCTAATTAAATTATACAGCTGATGGGAACGCGAAGATACTGGATATTAAGCGGCCCTCGAACGGCAATTATGCAAAGCGAAGCTAAACCGCGGTTAATGTTTACCGTAATTTACAAGGCGAGAAATGTATGATTAAATATATATTAATCGACGCGGAATGCGTGCGGCGTCCACCGACGTTCGGGGATTTGTCACTGACATTTTCAATCCGCCGTTCCACTTGTTATTTTGCCGGCGCCTCGTTGGTATTTAATTTCATCGTCTTCGAAACGGCGGGCGCAATTTGTTCGCGCGTCGCTAATCGACGGTTTATGAAAACGTCCGGTGTACAATACCATCAATTATCCGTCCCATTGGGTCCCGCGTGATCCCGCGGGAATTTATCATTTCGTCGTGAACGCTTCGGCGTATTATTTATCGCTTTTTAATAGACAGTCCCGCGCTGTTTCGCGAGCGACTCATCCTCGGGATCCCGCGTCCCAAGGTGCAGTTCCAATTCTGGATGCAAATGACGGTCTCAGTAATTTTGATTGAGTGCTCGATTGCTGCTCGTGTCCGCATCTGGCATTGGGAATGTGCGCTATCAATCGATCGATAAATTAAGTATTGAACGTGCAGGCCTTCGACAACTCATGCGCGGCGCGCATTCATCGGGGTGTCGAGTTTTGGAAAAAGGAAGAGGCTACTTGTAGTAGGAGAATTAAGAACTTTGTAGCAAAGAGGGATGCAGCTCCATCTTTACCAACTCGGAGTAAATTAGAAAATACTGTTTATAAAATTATTGCTTTCACTTAAAGAGAACGTTAATTGAAAAATATATATTTTCATATAATAAGTAGTACTTAGTTATTGAGTTGATAAGCTTTTATTTCTAGTTTTGGCGAAAAAATATTTTATAACAAAAATATTAATATTTCTATTTTCATTTAGTTGCAATAAATTCCTCGCGTGTTATCGGATTTGTAAGAAATGTGCACCAAACGATGTAACCTTTTATTACAAATACCTAATTGTCAAAAATGGAGCTGATTTTATAGGTAGCCTCTTACTTCAACCTCATTCTGCCTAAACTAGACACCAACCTCGGTTTCTCCAAACTACGCGAAATTTATTAGCAGTATGGTACACGTAATTACACTATACAGTGCATACGAACGTAGAACTTCCACACGTGCATACATTATGCCGCGAGTTCTAATTTACAGCTGGCCACCTAAGTAAACTCGTACGTTAATTTAAATTCCTCCCCGAAGAGAGGGGGCTTCCCCCCTCCCCCATTAAGATTAACGATAAAAACGGGAAAGTAACTTGTTTAATAGTATCGAGCTCTCTCGGCCAGTTGGTTCGAGTCGATTCCACAGGCGCGCGGCCATAATCCCAGTAGTCGTGGATTATTAAAAAAGCAAATAACTCCATTAGTTTCAGCGCGTTGTCTATGATACAGAGCTCGTTTATTAACCAGCCAGAGCTAATTACTTTCAATTCCATGGCTAGGGAACGGAATCGATTAGCGTTAACGAGGAAGAGAAAAAACGGTAAAGTAATTTGCTTAAACCCCTGTGTACGCCACACCGGAGAGCCTGTACTCTCGATTTCTGAACTCTCGTTACCGATGCTCTGTGAACTCGATCCTACTGGGCGATTCTTTCACATTTTTCTTGGTACTGCTAATCCCTATAGGCACTTCCTACCCGTGATTACTTCGTATTCGATTAATTCACGACGATGGGGCAGTTTGCGAGAAAAATCGTTTCAATTTGTGAGCTGTCGTGTTGGTCTTCTTGCGGAGTAGGTAATGCGAATTTGATATTATGAGCGCGTGGTAATTAACCCTCAACCTGGCGAAAAGAAGCTAAAACGATTATCAATGAAAAGATTAATTAAAACATCTAGAAATAGATTATTCAAACTATATTTTTAATTACTCAATAACCAAAGTTATATGTATCTTAAATACCGATATTCTTCGCGAATAACCCTGTAGATTTTACATTGGAAAACCTTCGCCCATTCATCGATAGAATTTTACATTTTCATTAGCATTAACAAATTTTCATTGCAGAAGCTTGGAAATACCTGGCCACCTTCGAGTGTTATTTCCCAAAATTTCTCACCGTTTAATGTGTTAATTAATAGAATTCTTCTTTTTTAATTTGCCTTCATATTAATATACAGCAGTGCAATGCACAAATTTTCAGCCACTCGAAACCTCGTATCCCCAATAACGGAAATGTTCCGTACGGTTCGAATGACTCGGAAATAGAGTTGCAGCGACGACAGCCTCCAGGTAAGGATCTATCGGCGTTTAAGGGCCGATCTCCCGCAGGTTGAGCGGTCGCTTGGCTTTAGGTAGTCCGCGTGCTACGCAGGCATGGAGGCGTGATCCATAGGCTGATCTATCGCCTCGAAGAGAGCAAGGACTCGCAGAGAGGAGAACGCTGCGTTGATCGGCGCGGATGCTAACACAATCGCCGCCGATGATCGCGACGATGATGTTAATCGAGTTACTTACTGACGAAGCCGGTAGCTCACTGTCCAGCGTATGCTGCACACGTGCACGCGTGCTTGAGGAAGTTATCGCTAATCGACGGTAATCGGTGCGTTTATCGTACAAAGTCTCCCCTTTGATCGCAGACTTTCATCGCAGAAATGGAGGAGCAAACAGTTGAGCATGCTGGATACACTGGTGTTATTCTCATTTTATTCTGATAAAGCGAGGAAATATTGCGGAAGTGATCAAATTTGTTGCTGGTATTTTGAAGTACGGGGTTAATTATTAAATTTTCAAATCTTAATTCTTAAATATGTCAATGCTTCCACACTTATAGATTTGCAATTTTGCAAATATTCCTCTACTTTCGTTATACCGAAGTAATTTAAATGGTCTACTGATTATTTATAAATGATGACTCAGGCCTCGCGGAGAACGCCTTTAGGCGTTCATCGAGTACCGTGAACAAATGGGACTGGAGGATTTCCGCACGCGAATTACGACACAAGTTTCAACCTCCGTACTCAGAGGGTTAAAAGTGTCACAGTTCGCGAATAAAAGACGAGCCGTTGCCACGAACACGCGTGGCACATATTTGTATACCTCGCTGCCTGTATTTAGTCGCCACACCTTTGGGACGACCGACAGTGGACAAACAATGTCGGGTTTTCACCTTTTTTGTGTGCCTAGGAACAAGTGTTTTAGGAGCGTTTAAAAAGGAAAGACTTACGTCATTCGAAACGACACTTTCAGCCAGTCGGCCCCGCGGAACGTTTGTTCAGGCACTCGCGTGTACTTCTAAATGAATAGAGGTAATTACCATGGGACGACGTCAGAGACAGCGGCGGGACGCGTTGTCATTGCAGCTGACTTCATTCGCGAAGTTAACAGCGAAACGGCACATTAAACGCTACAATATAGCCCGCGTACACGTTGTACAGCAATAATCGTTCGAGTCGCGGGCGACTCTCAAAGGATTATCGCTGAGGGCGTCGATTCAATAACCATTAAACGTTTGTCGTTCAACCCTTCCGCGATTAACTTGGATTTCTGTCAATTACAGAGCCCGTGTACACTAATGCATATTAATTGAAATGATCGAAGAACGAGAGGGAGGAATCTCGTCGAAGCCCCTCTTCGTTAAAACGAAATTTTATGGATCACGTCTAGGTCGTCGTTTTATTGGACGGTTAGCGGCTGCATCCAGCGCGTCCATGTTGTAGTCCCTCATTTTTCCCCTGAATCCAGAGATTTATACCAGGAAACTCTTCACGGCTGTACGTTAGGTACCCAGCAGGAGTAGACGGACACGCCTTGCTTCGATTTACGTTCAAACGCGATTAGGGACCGATAAAGGGACCAGCTGGCTTATCCTCAGGATCGCCTTCGATGTAACAGGAACTGTTGCTCCGTACAGCTGCTGCGATCTATCTTTCTCTTTATCGTCTGCCGACTCTCAACACATCTCTCGTTAAATCTTCCCATTTTTTAATTATGGCTTTCGCGTCGCATCCGCTGCTAGGTTATTAGCGAGGTGGTTAGATTTTGTGGAATGGGGTAGTGACTTTTAGGTAATTTAGGGTGTTTTTTATGTGGTTTTGTGATGATTCAGAACCGTGGCTGGATTTAGTTTATATTCTCGCTTGTGTACTCGTATAATAACTGGTTAATTGACCGTTAATTTTTTATCACAGAATTTGCAGTATGATGGTATTTAATCTGGCTGCCTCCACTGTCCCATTTCCAGTAGTAACGTTGGTCATAGAGCAGCCAGCTTCCAATGGTTGTAGAGCAGTGTTGCAGCTGCCTTCTCGATAACGCACGTGATACGGGCGAGGGAGTACTATCAGGAACAGAGGCCTGTCGTGGTCGAAGTGCATCGTTGTTTCCGGGCGTGCAAGTCTGTGTGGTTGCAGCAGGACGTCACGTGACTCGTGGTGTGCTATACCGAACGATGGATTTCCAGTTTGGTAGCATGCGCCGTACCAACAGCTTCTAGCCGGCTGAATAGAACGCGTACTGCGACATTCTTCGTTTTCTGTCGACACTGTCGCTGCCTCGAATACGTGGTCAATGGAATTAAGGGAGGTCCACACCATTCACCTGCTGGAACGGTCTACAGAAATGTGTGGAGGTGGTTGATGATTCCTTTTCTTGATCTCATAACGCCTTAAGACACCTTTAGGTTCAGATTTTTAGTTGGTCCACTGCTATTTAGCTTCGAATGATTTTAATTGTTAGTAAAATGTAAAAATACTGAAACATGCTTCGAAAAAATTATTCGAAATGAATCAAATATACTCAGTGGAGACTTAATTGCGTTTTTTTTATCTTCTTGTTATTTTTATAATCTCTACTGGTGCAATAAAGAATTATTATTATTATTTTGAGAGACTACTAGTCAGCACTGAGTTTCTTTTAACTTCAAACGAATTATAATTTGAAGGATGAGGTGTTCACGCAGACAATGGTTGATTATTGCATTCAGATGGTGTGCATACGCCTTTATATTGCAGCGCGGTAGACGCATCGGCTACCATTGATGCATTCTCTCGCGCCGACATATTTATGAGCACTTCGTCAAGGTTCGAGTTTTCCTAGACCGGTCTTTCTTCCTCTAAGCGAGGCATCACCGTTGCCTGCCACTCCTGACAATCGCCAGCCCGGTTCTTCTTCATTTATCCAGCACTAGTGTCCCGGACGCGGCGCGAGCGCGTCGAGAAAGAATTCACCTGGAAAGCAAAGGTCACCGGAGGCAAATTGCTGTTGATTAATCGCGCGCTCGCCGCGAAAGGTATTTGTCGTGGCTGGGCACGTGAGCTTTCATGGATTGCGCTCTGAAACCAAGGAGACGCTTTCGTTGATGATGGACGGGGCAGAAGGTTGTCGACACACGCTAATAGGGGACTTGTATTAATTCTCTGGTGATGCCTAGTGATATATCAAATTGTTTAATCTGTAAATTGTTTGAAACGATTGGAGGATGGGAGGCTTTAATAATTTCATCGCTTGACAGCAGTGTGACATGAAAGTCGAGTTATTAAATGTCTTCTGTTCTCTTTAAAGGTAATTCCTCGTTTCTTTCCACGAGTGTAAGATACTACAAAATTGCCTTAGCAGTACCTCAGCTAAATTGAGAATTTAACAAATATATTTCTCCACCAAATGTTACCAATCTCACGAGTGAAGGAAAGGCCAACCACCCCTTCTCTTAACAACTACCACAAATTTAATTAACTTCTCAATCATCTTTGCGATCCCCTTAACAAATACTCATCGATATAAAAGAGAAAGCTTTACTCCTCACACTCCAATCACACCACCCTGACCTTCGTTAACAGCTCCCCACTCTCTCTAGAATTCCAAGTTCAACCGACACTCGGACTTTAAAATCCCGCGCAAACAACTAATCTTTAATTACCCAATACATCCTCGCAGCCTCCGTGAAATCACCGAGTATCATTACCTCGGCTAATGCCGGCTGTGAATGTCAGCGAAACGTTTAATAGCCAATGGCACGGGTTTTCCCGCGCGAGCTCCCTGGACCCAGCGTCGCGCGGAGAAAGGCGAGGGTAGGAGCAGGCACGCGCGGCCACGTGCTCGCAATTACGCGAAACCCATATGATTTAATCGTTCGTTCGCACGCGGTGCGTCGCGTCGCGTCGGTTCGCCCCTGTCCCCGTGGCGTGCACAGAATTTCCGCCGTTCGACGTGGAAACTAAACTGGTCGCGCGGTTTCTGTGCCAGCAGCCGCGAGAACGCGGGTATAAACCGGCTGTACAAAGGGTATTTGCGTCGATTAGCATTAATACGTCCGACGTCCAGCTGAGGAGCAGGACTCGATCTCAGGTACCAGTGGCAGCATTCCTCTTCTGGTTCTTCTTCGTCGCTCGTGCTTTTTCTTTTTCCGCGCTCGTCGGGCGCTCTCTGCGCCTCCCCGCGCTTTCGACTCTGTCCTTCTCGGGTTCGCCAGCCAACTGGCCATCCCTATGGCGATCCACGAAGCTTCATCCCTCGCTGCATGATCACAACTGAGTTTTCTCAAGAATATTTGAAAGTTTAGGGGGATTTATCGAGTGTCTGTTATTCGGTAAGTTTGTAGGGTGATAGTGTGATAATAATAATGAGTTTGTTACATCACAAAATCCGGAATTAAGTGGCGAATGAGCTAGATTCAGTTCTGTTTTTAACTCGTAGACTTGGGGCTAAAGAAAGTTGAGGAAAGTGGTTAAATGTTACGAGGGCATGTGGAAGTAATTGATAAATTTAATTTGTGTATATCTTGCAGTTTGTCTTGTGAGTTTAGTAGTGTTGGTACTTTAGGTGATTTGACCTTTTCGTTTGAAGGTAATTGATAAATGTAAGGGACTTGGAGCAGTGTTGTCTACTTTCTAATTCGTCCCTGTCTTCTTTTCCTTCTTTGTCCGCGGGGAAACAGTCCCTCTTTACGTTCAGACACTTGTAATCTTCTTTAATTATTACTCTATTCGGTACCCGCGGTGGCTTCCTGCGACGACGGAGGATGATGACATAACTGTACTCACGGAGTTGCGCAGATAGTCACTTGTCTACATTGGTCGTTGTTCCTGTTTTGTTCTTCCAAGGGGTTACACGTAACTGTGCGTGATCGTAATTTTGTAAAGCGTGTATGGTCGGAGGAAATACTTGTCATGACCTATTAAGAGTAGTTTGTTTGTCTGCCTAGATTTCTCTTGATGTTTAGAGTTACAAATATGGCATAAAATTTGTGAAAGAGTTGTCTAAAAAAGATTGCTACTTTGTTGTTAAGAAATGTATGTAGAAAATATTTTCCTGTCTTCCTTTTTCTTTTGCATTTCAATTTTTTGTGCGTGAATTCTTTGAAACTTAACATAATTCGGGATATTTAATATTCTTTATATTGTTTATGGGGTTATCATTGAATTTTATGTTTTTACAGGTGAGTTGGAGTAACTACTTAGTGTCCCATCGACGCTGATTCGACGTTTCGAGTTTCAAGGCGTAAGTTTATCTTAATATATAAAGCAGAAAGCTTCGATATGTTTGTGCGTTTCTCTGTCGCCTAAAAACTTTTGAACGATAAACTCTGGGATCACGAAATGTGTCGCAGCTCATTATGCCTGACTAATCCAGATGAATGTGAACATTTTTACAAAAAAGAAACTAAGAAACCATGTTTTTTTCATAAAATTAGCATCTAAATTTCTGGTGAAGGCGAGTAGGCCAGCTAGTTCTATATATATTATAAAACTATGTATGAATTATTTAAAACAGTAGGTATAACCTGTTAACAGTCTTGGTCTTTAAATATCGATCCACTTATTTATGCAGCATTTATGGTATCAGTTATTTAAATAAATAGAATTCGTATAGAAGGAACAAAGTTAAGAGTATTACAGCCTTATATCTGTAAACTAATGTTCTTTTAGGTGAAACACGTAAATTATTCCAAAATTATACTGATGTTTTTAAAAGTCACCGTACAATTTCAAACACCTATGTTTATATCCCATTTTTGTCGATTCAACGTCATAAAGCACAGTCAAAGTTGATGGCGGAAAAATATCCAGGAAAAAGCAGCACGTACTTTGATCTTCTTATAAATAAGTGTCAATCAATGTTCACATTATTAAACTTACAATGTTCTGCTCGATAATAAAATAGTCCTCTTACCAATGATAACACTATTCGAAACATAAAGTTATAGGCGCCCACGGCGAGAACTGTTGACCTATGTCTGATCGCGCACTGGACGTTTCTACTTGTCCGTCTTATCTGGTAAGCAGGGAGTTCACTCTCCCGAGTAGGAAATGAAATCATTTTCGTTTTTTGTCCATCACTTTACCATCACGATCTTCATACACCCTTCACTATAATTGACAACAAACGTAGATATTTAAGAAACTAAAGATAATATATGTATTTTGCAAATTCCAAGCGATGCGTAAGTGAAAATTCTCTTGATCCTTATTTCGACCAGAGACTGTGAATGCGTCAAGATTCTTACAAGTCCAGTCTTGTCTCCAACTAAAGTGATAGGGCGAATGTCCTTACAGGACAAATTATAAAGTTTCTTGGAGATATAAAAAAATATGATAAACACTATCCTCCCTACTTCGTCCGTCCTTGCTGCGGCGAATGAGTCGAGAGGGACACTCAGTCTCTCTCACTCACGCGCAGTCTGTCTCACTCTTCGCGATATGGCAATAAAGGCAAGCTTGAAAAGAAAAGTCTGCAATGGTACAAAATTGTCACCTCCACAAATCTGCACCAAGGATCCCAGTCCACGACAAATCTACCAAGCCCTTGATCCTCCGTCTCGCTGCACCCTCACCGAGCGGTCCACTCACGTTTTCACCGCACGCATTCCGAGCCGCGCGGTTGCATAACGTCCCCATTGAATTACGTAATTGGCGCTGCGTGCGATTGGACATCGCGGGTCTCACGGAACGCGTGCCGATCCCCTGTTTCCTGTTTCGCGTGCGTGGACCCGTCGCGTCGACGGTTAACTGTTTTCGTTCGCCCCCTGTCAGGAAACGGCCGGAAAAAGAAGCGGGCCCGGCCAGCGGCGGCCGGCAGGCTCGCACGAATGCCCACGCCCTTCCCGACAGAGCGATTTCCTATCGGGACATGCAAACTCTGACTTACGTGTCAGCCGATGGACAGGTTCCCGCAATAAGGAAGCGGAACGTTATGATCGATCTTTCAGACCTGACAATGCACACAGATTATTCCCAATGACCGTCCGTCCTTCTCTCTACGCCCCTGGCCGTGTCTTCTGGCTCTGTCCTCTTTGCACGGTTCAACCAACTGTAACTACGCCGACCCCAGCGAAAAATGCCGCGCTCCGTCTGCAACTACGCGTACACACGGAACGGACGTCGTGTTCGCGGACGACTGTGTTAGGCCGTGTTCCCCGGCCCCGTTTGATAAGGCACATTAGGTGATTATATTCGAGATTAATCGTATAACGTTGCCCGTCCCTCGATGCGCCACGATGATACGCCGTGGCCAGCGTGTTTTGTTTTCTACGGCTCCGGCCCCGGCGCAGATTCATCGTGCCGCGGCCGGGACGTTCTCTCGGTTTTGTTGGCCGAACGTCTCGTTACCGTGAGAGAAACATCATGGAAATGCGTGAAACGAAAAAAAATCGCGGGAAACGTTGCCGATGGGGGAGATAAGAGCAGCGGGATGGTCGTCCGCGTTGCGTGTGACGGGGTGTAGACACTGGTGCTGGATTTGGTAGGGGTAGGGGAGGAATTTGACTTCGGTAACCCGAAAATTCAGGGTTCTTTTAATATCTGCAAGCTTCTAAGGAATCTTAATGGGAGTATAAAGTGATCTTTATGCCTCGCTACTTTTTGGTTCGTCAGGGTGAAAATCTGAAACCTGGGACTCCCCTCAGATTAATGTGTGTGTTTCCCTATTTTACTGTATGCCTTGAAAACTATAGTAGATATAAAAAATTGTGAATGGTGTTTTATGCTTTATGAAACTGTGAAAAATGTTTGTCGCGAGGTTTTTACCGTAAGCAGGAGGAATCCAAGGAATTTTTGGCGCGTCCCGAAATATGTGCTTGAGGTGGCTGTTCTCTCGGGGTCGTGGCACGTTATCGAGATGGTGGTTGTCGATAATCTCGCTGAACCGAGGCCTGACAGGAGTCGGTGGTCCTCTCTTCGTTCCCGGGCATGGGGCGTGTACGGTTATCGGACGTATCCTCGCGAGGAAGCGCTTCCTCGGCGTACGTGCACGTCGCGACGCGGATAAGAGTTACGTCAACCGCATTCAGGAAGAGGTCGCGTGCGATTGCGCAACAACGGAGGAGGAACGTGACGGAAAAAGGCGCGCGAGCGCGTTCCATTACGTACCTACCGAGAAACGCGTAATTGTACGCGCGCGCCTTGGTTCGTGTAAAGCTGGGGCCAGACGGGCGTCATGCAACACGAAGTCTGCGGATGATTCAGAAGTGTGTTTGAATTGTGGTACTGGTTGCAAGGAATAACTTTTTGTTTATCAGGTATTCAACATGGAGTTGTATGTGCAAAGCAAGTGGCTAGTAATTAAAGTAAAATATAGATTAATTTCGAATTTCTTTTCTAAAAATTACAAAAGTTTATAATCTTAAATCAGTGTTTCTCAACCTTTTTTGAGTCACGATCCTCTTTTATAATATTCAAATAACCTGCGACTCCAATGCGCCAGGGTGCATGGGACGACACTGTGCGCGCGTGCTTGTGCCGCGGTGTTTTCTTTTGTCGTGTACGCACGCCGGACAACACGTGCGCGGTTACGTGAGAACTTTGTCTTCTTTTCGATCTCACCTCCCGTTTTAGTCGCGAGTCCCTTGGTCGGGCGCGATACCGCGCGATGTAACAGGACTTTCGGGGACTCGGCTACTTTACGACACTCCCGGGTAATGTGTTGTATAAAATGAAGCGGAACGCGCAGGGATTTCGCGTCCTGCGCGTATAAGGGGGATAATTGTTTTTACGCCCGCCGTTGGCTAGCCGCGGACTTCGTAGAAAATTGTTTTGGAAGTGGTAGAAGGTGTCCCATGCCCTTATACGAAGTTCGGTGTAATGTTAGCTGGCTGCTGTACCTCAGACGTTTTGTCGCGGTAGGCACGGAAGGACTGTGTGTTGCACTGGAGCTGGGCTTCTTTGTATTCGTTTGCAGTGTTTCGTTGACGCTTCGTCGGCTTGGAAGTGGATGCGGTAGGTGGTACGGTGAAGGGCTCATTGTGGAGGTTTTAGTAGAGGATTCAGAGAGAAGGATTGATGAAAGGAAATTGAGTTTTTAGTTATTGCATACCAAAGTGACTCATTAGGAAATATAGTAATTTGAGTAAGTGCTCACGTAATTATTTAGAACACAGTGTTTATGTTGCTCGCGCGTTAAAAGCTTCATTTAATTTTAATTTTTAATTATTGCTTAACTATCTTAAGCAGCATACTCACAATTTAATAAACACCCAAAGCTGTTACAAATATGTATTTAGAAGGATACTATTGCGTTGAACAATTCCTTCATAAAAGAGTTCCTCGATTTTGCATCACAAACCTAGTTCCCTCTGCCTTTTTTACTACTTTCTGCCTCTTCCAATGCAGTCATTTCCGGCCACGTGAATTAAACTGTACTAGCTTGAAAGTCGAGCACGGCCGAATCTTAATCAGGTCACTATTATTGCGACGCAACCTTTCCTCTTCGTCATCATTTAAAAATGTCCTCTTTTACCACGAATACTCATAAATCTCGAAGACAAACAAACCACGAAAACTGTAGCTATGTAACACAGTAAAGAATCACGATTAAGAAACATCGACTACTCTACCCATTCGCAGTTCCTTTGTCCAACTACGTCTCGCCACACATTTCGTAAATCTTTGCCAGGCGGAATATTTAAAATTCTTCGTAAAAGTGTACAGAATAGAATTTCACTGGGGTAACCATGCTCGCAGCACGAAGTAGTACATTGAAAGTTACTTCACGTTATCTGCCACGGCTACGAACTGCGCATTCCCCTGTTCGGCCGAGCGGCAATCCTTCCAGCCTCCCTCTAACAAATATTCCAATCATTTATTCCTGTTCCGCGCACTGTCATCCGCTTCCATTACAATTTCATGATCCCCCTAAGACAAATGGAGATATTTAGGTCGTTCGCCATTTAGGTGTACCGCGTCTGGACTCGGTTCCCTTAGTTGCGAGCCGAGGCGAGCCGCCTAAAGGTTCGCTTAACGCGATCGTTCCGTCAAGGACAGGGTGGAAATGAGGTAGTTTGTATTCTTCGACAATCTCGGTGCGTGCGTCAGCTACCCTTTTTCGAAACAAAACGGCGAAAAGCATCAACCTCGGGATACTATGCCTCTCTCTCCCGCTCCTCTCCATCCTCGGGCTCGGTGGCAATCCCGCGCTGAACGAAAAATAAGATCGAAATCGTGTAGCGCATGGACGCGCTTTTACGATTGTCCTCGCGACCTGTCCTCGTTCCATCGAGGACAATTTTTCATGAAAGAAGAGAGTACGAGGTCTGGGTCACTGATTCCCTTCGAATTTTCCATTTTTGCTTAATGCTTGACATGTGTGATAATGTATTCAATGCATGGAGCTTTGCTACTAAAAATTGTTGGACAAAGTGAACTTTGAATATTTTGTTTGTATCTAAAAATTCAATTTGATTGGTTCGTGAGAATTCAATTTTTGAATACATAGATAGTAACTCAAATTGCATGTGTACACACCCCTATTAACTTTTAATTATTCCTATGATTAACTATTTCACTGTTTCTTATACACAGCTATAGATACTCATTATAGTAAAACATTGAAATAATTTTCCTACAGAATTTATTGCATATTTAACATATATATTATTATTCCTGCCATGGCCTAGCCTGTGTACAAAATTTGGGTCAAATATGTGATTCAAACTTCCTTCACCGCCTTATTAGAACAATTTAATCGTTGTGATCGAGGGTGCAGAATGGCTTGTTGACAGCGGTTATTGTCGAGGGTGCTCAGGTAATTTTTCATTTCCGCTGGTTCTAATATCGAGCAGCGTATCCGTGCGCCGACGCACCGGAAATGTTGTAACGTGGGATGACGCCGCGATGGATAACCTTGTTGCAGTCATTATGCGATGACTCGATGGCCACGCGTGCTGTTTGCTCACTGCCTCATTGTGCATCGGTTCTCTGCTGTTGGAGCGTTGCTGCCTGAAAGCAGTTTAAATAATACTCGAACGCTCCGCACGAGCCATTAATCACTCTGGAGAGGAATGCTCGAGTATTTGTTTGTAATTAATTCGCGGTGCTTCCAATTGCACGCGAGTAAAAATGGCGGTGGGGTTGGACGGTGGAAGGGATTGCGGATTTTGGGACCAGTTCCAGTGAGGAGTTTGCTGTGAGAGACTTTGGGAATAATTGTATGGGAAGGTGGTCAAGAATTGAGGGAGGTGGTGGGTTAAGTGTCAGAGTTTATTGTGATTTGTAATGCCAAGATGCAATAAATTTGAAAATAACTGTGATGGTTGTGTAGGGATAATTTAATTCCTTCTATTATTTAATTAACTTTCAGCTGCTACTTCAAAATGCATTAAAATATATTCTCCAATTTCTTAGCTAGTGCAATTCCAATTTCCAATTGATCCTAAGCTTCATTTTATTCTATATACCAATGAAGTATAAATCATCAATAATACCTATTCACGGTATCAACTTCTTCGAGTCCCAGAACATTTTACTTCTTCACACTTTTCAACCCCCAATAATCACTTCACCAAACCCTAACCTCCCTCCACAAAAGAAAAACACATCCTCGTATATAAAAAAAATTTCCCTTTCAGAATCCAAAATCAGATCTAAAAGATTCCTCCTTCCAACTCTCAGAATCCCCTTCAGAAGCATCTTTGTCAAGAGTCCAACGAGGAAGCTATGTAACCCTCGTTATAATTTATTACCGCCACGACTTTAAGAAAACAAAGATTTTGTGAGCAAAATTCTATTGCGGTTGAAAATGAACCCCGTATAGCCCGTCAACTTTTAAGCTATCCGTCGTCCAAGGGTTAATTGGAACGCTGGTATGCATTCCGTGCAGGAACGAGGGGGTTTCGTTTAGTGGAGTTAGGCTGCCTTTTAAAGGCAAGGAGGCGCGTGTGTGTAGGCGTTATCGATCGAGCCCTCGGGGTGTCGGTGCTTTTTACAGCGGCTATTACTCCGACCGTATTTCATTCGGCGTATTCGCGGCTGTCGTTGATAAACGATACAGTTGTATTAACCCCCTCGATGCACGGAGGGGGGAGGGGCCCCCCTTTCGCGTGCACGATGCAGCGATATTAATAACTGGTTGCACCATCGCATCGCGGCGTGGCTGCGCGGACACGCGTAACTATTGTGTAACGCAGAAACGAAAGAACAGGGGGGCGTAATAAAAAGTTGCACGTAGTAGCCGCGGTGCCTGTAATCTCGAGAGAGACACGTCGATTTTTATTGCACCCCTGCTGTTCCTGGAACAGAGCGCTGCGGCCTGGCCACAGGATCGCTGGATCGGTGATTATCTACGTAATGCCAGGGCCTGTTGAAAAAGGAACACGGTCCCTTCGAACATTTGACGTTCCATGACAACGTGCAAGTGTGTTTTGCACTTGTCTTTTGAGAAATTTGATCACGGGTAGTTTTATTGCAATCATGGATTCTTTGGGATGTTCTGAATTTTTAAAAGGGACTGTGTATTTCTGTATCTTTGTGGGTAGTAAATGGAAGCATGGGAAGTTGTGGGATTTTGCAGGAGGAATTGTATGAAAATTGTGGAAATGAGTCTTAAGTGCCAAACCTTAGAGAATATTATGGAAATTTAAGGAAAGTTAGAAGTAACTTTATAGTGGATTTGTATCTGAACGTATAGCGAAATTACAATTTGTGTTTAAATATTTATAATATCATACTTAAAGCAGATGTAAAAATGTTAATTCTTATATTATATAATCAAATGTTACAAAAACATGTTGTTCTCTTCTTTCCCCAGTTTACGGTATCACTTAGGATATTGAATATTTGTATGCACTTCCTACTCCGCCTTCAATTATTGAGTGTGTTTGAACCTTTATCGGGTCAGTGACTCGCTTAAGTCGCGAGATTGCGATCCTAATTTAGAACAGTACCTGTCGCAACGAGGTGATTGAATCTGATCAAGTGGGCAGTATCTACGGTCTCGCACGCTGACAATAGATCAGAGGTGTACGTTGATATCCAGTCAACTGTAATCCGTGCTGTAATAATTCTATCGGCACACCTGACCCTCGTTAATGCATTGCTCAATCGCTGTTTTCCACTGCCTCACTTATGTACCCTGTGTCTTGACTTGCACAGCATTGTACTCTTTGTGCGTACAATTTTTCATGAAACAGTGGAGGTAAGTTGTTAGTCACGAATCTCCAAGTGTTTGATTCATAACTTCTCTTTAGCATCGATATTGGTATCAGCGCAAAGTCCACTTGATCGATATGAGTGAGGATAAAGAAAATATACTCAGCTCACTGAATACTCCAATCTATAAAGGTAAACTGCGTGACTAATTCAAAAAATTTCTGTGTTCTTTGCTGCAGCGCGGAGGTGTTAGCTCAAATATATTAGATTGTCGAGGTACAACTGGATCTTTTGCTTAAATTACCTACAATACATGATGCATATAGATTATATTTTGGTTTCACGGTGTAAGTAGAAAATTTCCAGATTTCTTTGACAGTGATCGATAACACTATACTGATTTCTGAATAGTAGTAATATTCTCTATATTTATTATAAAAATTCCCCCAAAATGGATCGTATACCCAATCAAACCGATTCAATAACTATATAATAATTCTTCTCTTTCATTTCCATCATCCCCAGGAGATCTTTCGCAATCTCTTAAATTGACAATATTGTAAATATCCACAGTTCCAATATCCCCCCACGAACACAATACAATTTTCCAGAACCAGTGATTCACGTAACGCATGCGTAATACTACCATGAACCGCTAAGTGTCCCAAGGTGATCGATAAATCGAAGACATTTCCATAAAACAACTCGTTCGATCAGTGTCTATAAACAGTATAAACGATCTCCTACCGTAGATTATAACCGTGAAATTTTGATAAATTTCAATTAAATTATTTAATTAAATTTTTAGAGTGGAAATATGGATTGTATAATTCGAATATTTAGCGTGTATTTAGCATTAGCATTCGGAAAGTATTTTTCCGCGATTCTTAAGTAGGCACACAATGCTCCAAATTTGGTTAAAATACATTTGATACCAACTACTTGATCAATCATAGAGTTATAAAGATTGTTTAATAGGACGTGGATTTGGGGGTGACGCAATAAATATTTCCAGTAGGTACTGTAGGTGTCGAATGATCGCGATGTAAAAGCGAAAGGTGCGAAAAAATCGGGTGAAAACGACGCCGTTGTAACGAGATACCCGTACCCGACTTTCGCGTTTCAATGTAAACGTCGCCGTGTGACACGAGCAGTTCGTTTCGCGGCCTCTAATCCGCGCAGTTACACGCTCCCAATGTGGGCATTCCGATCCGCAGAATGCAGCCGTGCCTTTTAATCCGGTGCGCCAGTGTGCGTGCGATCGCTCGTGCGTTAAAGTGTAATTGCATCGCGTGCATCGTGCATCGTGCACCGCGCGACGCTAGCAAGTGTGTATTAGTCGCGGGGCGTATCTCGAGACGGTGACGGTCTTTGGAACGCATCGAGACACAGTTGTTGCATGACGGGGAATCTGAATCACTTTCAGCGAGTGAGGAAAAAAATTAGAATTAGCTTTGGGATATGAAAAAAAAGTTGGAATCAATTTGTGGATGTAAGAAGAGAAATTGGAATTAATTTGAGTGCAAATCATATCATATATATAATACCTCGGACGCTAAAGGGTTAATGTTTTTTTTAGATCGTATTAAATCAAAATCGTGTAAAAACAGAATTAAGTGTTTTTGAACACCTTCATCGCGAATAACTTTCATTAGCACTTTGAGTGGCGTCGGTGTTTTCAAAATATTGATAAAGATTCTACTACGGATGCATTGCAAGCATAGAAGTTAAAATTCCACAACTAGTTTTATTATACTGGCAAAGTAGACAGATTCATACATCATCTGAAAGTATTCTGTTGTGAAGCATCTATTATTATCGAGGATAGTATCTTTCTGCCAGACATACCTACATCGAACATAGTAGGTACGTATCCAGGATTTTTCTAGCAACATTTCAGATACGATTTGCATCGCACAGTGCACTGATATTGTACGTCAAATATGGGCAAACGGAGTGCAGCAACATATCTGTATACACGTGTGCTCATCGACGCGAGAAACGATGCACCGGTTGCATCTGATCTCTTGCATTATGGATGCGATCGCGTAACAAACACGTAACACGGTCAGTGGTCGTTCGTAAAAGCGAGCACCCTTTTTATTCCTAGTCTTCAGAAGCTTTAGAAATTTTGATTAGCATTACAATGGAGACAAGGAAACTACTGAGTCATTTAATTAAATATTCGACTAATGATGAAAGATACTGTGCTAAATCATGTGTGAAGTGAAACAGTACTAAATTCAGTCTGACTTTCATTTGTCACTGAATTATTAATGAACTGCAGACTGAAGTAGTGTGGGATTGGTACTGAGCTTAGCTAAGACATTGCAGTGCGTTTTGGGAAACTGTTGAAGCAATGGTTGAGGAGATACGCCTCGAAGGCTTTAGGAAATTTATTTCAGCTTATCCTTAATATCAGAAATATATTAGAAAATATTAAAATCGAATGGAAATACTCTCATATAAGATAAATCATGTTGGCACTGATGTGGAAAACCTATTTTCTAAATTGGTCTTAGAGAACTACTGCCTATAAATCTTAGATGCCTTCGACTTCCAATATACACATTACAAAATCTATTACGCTTCAAAAATTTTCGACATTCATTAGCAGAGAATGGCCAAAGTACTAATTAACGAGCCCCGCCAGTTATTCTTGTCTGCGTTTCAGTGTTAGACGAGCGTGTGATTAGAAACTGTGCCCTTCGATAGAAAGGGTAATAGCTCTGGTGCAACCTAATGGAACGATCTTCACCACGAGTAATAGCAAGCTCGTTTCGTCATAGAGACCTGCACATAATAGCTTTAACGAATTTGGAACGCAGATGGTGTCATCTTGGCACCGTGCAGATCGATCAGGGCAGTGTAGGCTGGGGGGAAAGTTCGAAAATGATACATTCTCTTGTGCATGTGTCGTAAAAGGACGGTGAGAGGATCTTGAGAATAAGGCCACGAGAGTCTCCGAGCTGATGGCCAGACTATTTATGTGTATTACCACTTCGTCAGCGGTGTCACGGGGAAGACGACCTTTGTTCGATGCCCACGCCTCGGTAACGTAACACCGGTCAGGGGAATTTCCTTTTGTACTACTTGTCGTCCCAGAACAAGCTACTTCCACTTCACTGTGGCCTCCAAACATAATTGAAGACTCTTTGTAGAAAACACTGCAAGTGCCACAAATCAAATTCTATACAATAGTATTACCATTGGCACGTAGAACATTTTCCAATTTTTTTGTTTAATTTTGACACTTACAGTGTTTTCTAGAAGGACTCTTAAATTTTCACAGAATGCAAGTAACTTTATTTTTTCTCCAGGTAGTGAGATAGGCCATCAAACATGGAGCAATTCTTATAATTAAAGTTTTATTCTATCTCGCACCTTTACAAAATTATATTAAAGAAAACGATAAAACGCGATAACTTTAAGGGCTGTTTTTTTTCTTGAAAGTGGATATCCGCAGAAATAAGAATGGCTTCTTGGAAATTAGAATTGTCGGATTGGGAACGTTTCCTAGTCAGTGACCATGGTTATTTAATCCTAATGTTGAAATATTGATACCAAGGATCGGATGAAACTGTTATCTTTTATAAATAACAGTTATTTATTAAACTTTTAACTTTGAAATCATTACTTTTCTGTTTTAAGTTAACTTTTTATATTAAAACTTTAATCAGTTTTAACAGTTATTTTGTATTCGATTAATAAAAGTACTGAAGAATCATATATTTTTTACTAGATATTTTAAGGTAATACCTAATAGTTTATGTAAATTATGTAGATACCTCATAACGAGAAATCTGTGTGCCACCTCTTTAATTTTTTCAAAGCAGAATAAATGTCCCTGTTTAATTCGAACATTTTCTACTTTAAAAAAAATAAAAGTTCCGTAGGTATTTACGTAAAAATGTGTGGACTAAAAAAAAGTTTCAGTGAATAAACTTCACTTTCTAACTATTTTCTTGGAATAGAAAAGATAATAGTCACAAAATTCCTGTTATTCCATAATTAATTAAGAATTGTAACATTTTCATTCGATCTTTGAGTGGCACAAACCCCCCAGTTACTAGACAAATACATAAAACGTTCGACAAGAAATACAGGCATCGTTAAAACAGAATGTAGATACGTCTTAAAAGGTTGCCGTTTTTACTACCTGTTGCTAAATTAGCATACAGCGGACACGTGAGAAAACACTCACCGTGACAGATCCCAGCTGAAAGCGACTACTGTTTGCGATACCGCATAATGAACGTACAAGGCTGCAGCCTGGGAGGAAGATGATCGAAGAGGATGGACACAGCCTCAGAACGAAGGTCAGGGCGTGTGTGTGAACGTGTAATGTCAAGCGTGTCCAGGCTGCGCCTGTTTCCTTGATGTTTACAGTCAAGGTCGTTCCTTTGGCGAGAAATTTCCTGCTGACATTCGCTCCGAGGTATCGAGAGAGCTGGCAACGAAGAGAGAAATGAAAAGTTTATTGTATCAGGCTCTTTACACACAAGTAGGTCACCGACTAGTCTGCTGTTCAACAAAGGCGCAGTGTGATCTTAGATCGGAGTTTCACTGACTTCCTTGGGATTGCATACAAGGGTTTGATGTATAAATCTATCATGGGGGTGACATGGTGGTCAAGTGGGCCTCCAAGCGTTAGAATTCAGGGTTGCAAGTGTGCTAAATATCACGTCACGTGGTGGGGGCTAAGTGAGACTGAATTCTAGAGTTTAGGGTTGCATCGGTGATAAGTAGACTGCTGAAGTTTATACAAATATATATTTTAGGAAATATATACATTTCATACGAAAGAACTAAACAGGTGGGACTTTGATAGAAATATGGTCTGTCATTAGAGGGTTTTAAAAATATATCATTTATTTTGTGAACTTGCTTAGTAATTAACTCGAGAATAGTAGCACTCAGCATATATTTATCTATTATATGCATATATATTATTGTAATAAATATACTAGGATAAGCTTCCGCAGCCTAGTGTTAAGACAGAGACTCTGGGGCGTTCCCAACACCATCCAGCCAGATTTTCGTTCAGTGCTCGCTACTAAACGGCGAAGAAGGAGAAACAGCGGGACAGGAAGAGCTGTATTTAACCTTCTGGGTTAAAGTCAGCCATGGATCGCGAGCGCGTGTCCCTGATTACGGTGCACAGACGTGGCTCATCCTGCTCGCTGCATGCAGTCGGGTCGCCAGTTTCACGGAATGCAGCATGCCGCGTCTAGGAAGTCTATGGCTCCGTTGTGCTTTCTAGACGTGAAAGCGGCCCACGGTTCCACGGAATCTTCTTGGAGGCCGCCGGGAGATCAGGCAACGAGCAGATCGTGTTGGGTACTTGGACGGACTCATCCGGAAGAGGTGTCTCTTAAAGACTTCAATACACGTTTTTTCCTTTTCTACAACACTTTGCTAATTTGTCTCAGTCTCCAGTTAAGTTTTTGGCCGAGCAAGGGATTTCAGAATTGAATAGTCCCTGATATCCTCCTTTGAATTCAGCGCAGTTCTTGTTCCCCAGAATCCTATCTTAGTAAAAATAATATACAGCAGCTACGTCCATGTAATCCACTAATCAACACTTCTCGAACGTCTTCCTTGCAAAATAAATTTATGATCTCCCATTCTAGGGAGACCTTAAACTTTCTTCAACATCTTCATTCACAAAGAAATTCCCTCCTCCTAATATATCCTCCAATATCACGCAAGGTTATCCACTAATCCAAGATAATACAGATTCTCCAAATGTAGAATCTTACCCAGAATACAAGCAACCCTCTAACAAACCTCAATAATTGGAGTCCGATTACATCAAGGTATACGAAGGATTAGGATTTCTTCTATCTTCCTCGCCTCTGAGGATTATTAAAACGAACCCATTTATCGCCAGATTTATCGGTCTACGTCGTTAATTCGGTGAGTTATGAAGCCGCTCCTGGAACGTGGTGCAGACAGTTTCTGCGTCTTCCCCGGGAAATGATTCATGAGTTTCGTTTGAAAGGCTCGTAGCCATCGGGGTACGTGTTCATTCCGCTCGGTGTAGCTCGTCCAGCGGCTGAGAAATTACAATTAGGTGGTCAGAGATGATTTTAATCGACCCTTCCTCCCTCGCCCGGGCTTGGAGGATTTACGAATCCGGTATACAGAATTTTAGGAAACGATTAAGACGATCGAATGGCCTGGGTTAATGGTGATTGATGATTGCGTTTAGGGCGTTAACTCGACGGCCGCGGCCTAACGAGCCTCGTTCAGGCCCTCCGGGGTTAAAGCTGACTCACGAAATTGTCAGCTATCATCCGTTAAACAATCAAATGATCAGCATTGATTATGTAGACATCGTCATCCTCGTCACGGCGGTGACGAGTTGAACGAGACACGGGGAACAGACGTTGATGCAGATTCATGATCCGAGTGATGAGCGTCGATTCCAACGGGGGACCGATCAGAGGCATCCATCTTCGTTAACTTTTTTCATGCACTTGCTGCTGCTGCTGTAACACTTCATTTTTTCAGAAGTTAGTTGCTGCGTCATTTTTCGAAATTTCCGCGATTCAAAGTCCCCTTGAGTTCCGGGGGACCATAGAATCTATAACAATAATTTCACAAACGATAGAACCATGAAATTAGTTATCCAAATCGTCAATTTTATTCCTCCATTCCTCCTAAATAAACACTCAATGTGCTCCCCATACCCCCACCACAGCTCTCTCCCATCTCTAATCAACCCCCAACGTTAATTCACGATTAAAAGTTTCCCTAAATTGTTACTTAGCGCGGGCATCAGCTGCCGCACAATTTACAACGACTGTTCCGCGATCGTCCCAGGACCAATCAGCTAATGCTCGCCATAAAACCGCTTATGGCGGCTATTCCCTTTACACGGTCTCCTGGCTCGTAACGATGACCCTCCGCGGGGCCTAACGAGGGGCCCGATATCTGAGAGGACGTTACGCCCCGGACCTAGACAAAAAAGGTGCTCGAAGACCTCAGCCCCCTATTGGCTGGGCCCGGGCCTGAACGTCTGAATTCCCTAATCTAGACCCGGGGCCTTAAGTGGCGGTACAGGCGTATAACAGGGCCCGCGTCTGTGCCTTGGGGCTACTCTAGTTCTCATCGCGAATGCCACGACCGGGGCCAGGCGATGGATTCCACGCTGCCCCCGATGCAACTCCTCCGGGGCCCTCGCTCGCCAGACCTGGCCCAACGATTGGGCCCGTGCCCGTTTCCAATCGTCCGTACTCTCGCTGGTGGAAGGCAGGCTAGCGGCGGGTCACCACCTCGAAATTCGTTTCGAACTGGACCGTTTCGGTGCAATGCATCATTCCACCGGTGTGCTTGAACGTTAATTGAATCTTGGAGGATTTATGTGGATCGTAAATACTGGGCATTTAAGAGAGAAGGGCGAGGGATTCGGCGGTGTGCAGTGCTCTGTGACATAGACGAGAAGTTGTGTTGGGTTTGCAAGCTAGCTTTGAAATTGATTGTGCGTGAAGTACGATGCGGAGTTTAAGGTTATAGATTAACACTTCGATGAAGATTGATTAAAGATTGGCACTTCGCTTGTCAGATAGCGTCAGAGCCACAACCGTAGTACTACGTGAAATATGTAGCATAATACATTTATGCTTGGGACTTCTTAAAGTAAATATTGATGGAACATTAGATACTTCTTAGAAAATATTGACGTGAAAAAGTAGCAGTTGTTTTCAACCTTTCGATCAATCGCTGAAATCATCCTGCTCAAGGAGCTAATAAACACTGTTTAAGGACACTCGAGTAGTTCTGACCCTTTACAGAATATCTTCGAGGCAGCGTTAAAATGTAAATTTCTAGGGAACCAGTTCAACGTAATCGTGGGCAAGAGTAGAATATAGCTCGTTGCTATTCATGATGAGATCAACAGGTAGTTTTCGATTACACTAACGTCGATATTCACACACCGCCTCGAATCGCAGACATTTAGAAGGGGGACACTGAATTTAATAACTCCATATTACGCATTCTAAAGTGAAATCTAATCACTCTAGATATTATGAATCAGCCATCCTCATCCCCAAGAGTATCACACTATGGTATCATTACTTTTTAAACGCCTCTTACAAGCTCTCAAAAATTAACGTCGCTCGTTTTACCATAAAACTAATAAATGGCTGTCACCCTGATCCCTCGTTATCCTCCACGAACAATCAGACGTTTCCCGCATAATCCTCCGACAAAGGCTTCGGGAGATGTGTCATTCCCGTATAATGTGATCCCCGACAAAAATTCTCGACCGGATCCAGGGACCCATAAATCAAGGAATAGAAGAAATCGATGCAGTTAGGAGCTGGTGTGTCTCGGCCCTCGTAAACTTAGTCCCGTAGCCTAAGATGAAACTGTGGGGACCTGGTTTCCAGAAGTTGTTTCGGTTATTAGACATTTTTCACGGTCGGAAAGAGGCTGAACGTCGTCGTCCATCATTGCACCACTGTGTGCTTAACGCGATGAATCGATACGGTTCCTGGATCGAACTACGGGAGGCATATTATTTGGTTAACCCTGGCTCACAGAGAGAGAGCACCTCGTAAATTCGCTGCAGCCCGCCGTTTAAATAATCCTGCCAGTTTTGCACAATAATGCGCGCGAGCTACGTCGTTAGTCGTCTCCCCGCTGCATGGGGCAGAACTTCTCGAAGCTGGATGGAAATAGCGGCCCATAAAGAGGGCCCTCTAAATGGCGCTGCCAAAAGATGGAGGATCTTTCTCTGATGCGATAGAGTAAATGGGGTGTCTCTGTGTTTTAAATTAGGACGACGGCTCTGGTTGTAAAGGGGACTATAAACAACAGCTCGCGAGTGCCGGGCGTCCTTCGTTTTTTCAACGTGTTTTTGAACGAGTCGGGGACAGTGATCGAGGTGACAGTTCGATGGGAATAATTTGAGAAAGGGAAAGAGTATGTGGTACTTATTTAATTCAGCTATGCAATTTACACAATATCAGAGGACGAGGAATACACTTGCTGGTAACATCTTTAGTGTTTTCTTTTTAAATAAGTGACAACGTGAGCGGGTCCAAAAACATCCGAGCGGGTCCAAAAACATCCGAGAGTCAATTCAAACTTGTCACATTTCAAGTTTAGTTTCGTGCACCGAAATGAAGAAAAATTACATTCAGTTGCACAGATTCTTTGTTAGAATTAGAGAAACTAAATGGTAAATAGATATGAAAGCCGAAAGTGGGACAGAATGGAAAATGAAAGAAACACGATAGCTTTCACAATAAATTACACTTTTCAATTAGTGTTATAGGTGATACAATAACAAATTATTCGTGAATATACTCTACTGTGCCCTGTCAATCACTTTAAATCCTACCTATTTAAAAATGTCTTGCACCATTATACCTCATTCACGACGTCCAAACACTTTTTCAGTCCCCACCGGAGGGGTTCAGAGTCCCAACGTCCCATCTCGGTGAAGGCACAGGGACCACCCTGTATCGCGTAACACAATAGCGGCGGGCTAGCTAAGGATGAATTGCTAAAGGTAGAAAATAGGCCAGGGAATCGTTAAATTGGCTATCGCGGTGGCTGGATGCGAGATCATTAGAGATTCGGGCGGGCAGAAAGGATAGAGATGAGCCCGATAGATACGACCAATCGGAGCTGGCCTATACATCACCACGGTGACCAATTAGAAGTGGCGTTCTTCGTTTCGCGAACATACAGGGGTCGTCTAACGAAAAGAACTGCCGAAAATCAGGGAAGAAGCAGCCCCTCTCCTGTTGGAAGAACCAAAGACGAATTCTATTGTCAATGGAACAAAGGGGAGATCTCGTGGTAGGGGCGTCGCTCGAAAAAAAAAAAAAACGATCTCCACATCCGATCGGTATTTCGACGCAGGAACACGTGTATACGATCGTCGATTTCAGACTGATACGAATACTTAATAGGGACGGATAAATGGAAGCTCCTTTTGCTCTGGTTTCGTCTCTTCGGCATTGTAAAATATTTCTAACCATCTACTTTCCTGTTTACGTAATTGATCGCTGTAATGTAAAAATAGGAAACTCGAGCTGCAATACTGTAGTCCGAGTATCAGTGGAACGTAAACAAAGGGGATATTGGATTACGAAAACAGAGAGCGGAATGGGTAACTAGATCAGTTTAAGTGACGATCCTGGAAGAAAAAGTACTTTATTACGAATTGTAGCGGTTTTTTTCATCCATTTGTATTCTGTATTTTGATCTTCTATGGTTCTCGTATACGAGAATCAATTGTAAGAAGGATGTACATAGGATGTCTTCATTGAATTTTCCCTGGATGCAGGATGAATCGTATCGACGCTAGAATCGGTAACAAATCATACTGTTGGATCGCTGGGATTTCATAGAACGCAATTAGGGTGTAATATTCTGGCATACGATATCGGTGGGGAACAATAGTTAGGCCCACCTACTCGACGGGACGGTAGACAATAACACGTTATAACGACGGTGAATCGACACCTGACACTCGCTACGTTGGTGGCAGCGAACAATGGGTCCACCTTTGCGAAGGACAAGTATCAATGACAACTCGCGCTCCGCGATCTATTTAAGACCGAAGATGGCGCCAATCAGTCGTTACGAATGAGAAAATAGGAATACGCGATTTAATAATAAACAGTTTTAATTCTTTCTTTAACTTCAGTCTTAAGCAGGTTTAAAAAAACTTTGTTATACGATGTATAAAGTATGTAATACGAAAGTTGAGCCTCCGGTCGGAAATACTTTTATTTGAAAGATTTCCGCAGTTTTCAAATCATAAAGTGTGGCAATCGTGTTCTGAAAGTATTCCAATTTTCATGAAGCCTCAATTAAAACAGAAACGATAATAATAATAGTAAAAAATTGTCACACATCTTTATCACAAGCAAATAAAAAAATACAATATGTCCATGTAAATTTACATGCAATAGAAGTTTGTAAAGATGAAGGTTCAGGGACCTAAAGGTGTGTTATTATTACACATAATTTCATTATTTGGTTAATTCGTATGTATTTGAGGCTTTCAGAAATAAATCTTCCCCTTTTGGAATACACCCCCTATGTCTCACTAGTATCTCAACAAATTAGACTCGTCTTCATCAGGTGTCCACTGACAACACCGATACCACTGAGTACAGAGATTAAGTTTCAAATTTGGTTAATCAACCTGCACCCCCATTTTCACTTCGTTTCACTTATTTGGTACACCATCACACCTGTATTCTAGTGAATACACGCATAGTGCTGTCTTGGATGTCAGGACATCTACTGCATGTGGAATATTTATGAAAAACGTTGCAAATTTATTAAAGAACTCTAACAAATTTTACTTTATTTGGTATTTTAATCCTAGAACGACACTGTGACACTTTTAGAGCGTATCAAATCGAAATTGGAATATTTCAAAATCCACTTAACGTTTTCGACAAATCCGTTTACATTTTTCTTTAGCTATCTTCAGAGAAGATAGCATATGGCATTCGTCAACATCAAGAAAATTGAAATTTAGGAGTGGAAGTGTCTATTGACAGGTTAGCAGATAACATTAAATTTTCCTGAGGTCCCTGGCGATCCCACAGTGTCATTCTATGTCTAAATTAAATGGCAAGTATTCAATCTGTACCAAATATTACATTTTGTCGAACTACAGCAGGCGCCCTAATAATTATAAGCGGCACTGTACGTGTACGCATAAATGTCTGTTCGCCAGTGCGGTTTACAGTGGCCTTGGCTCAATGTCGCATGCCTGCCAAGCTGGACCGTGGTGCAGACACACGCACCGACCTTTACGCGGGTACTTCTCTCGTAATAGCAGGGCGTTAAGATGCCACGGTGATAGCAGGGGTCATGGGACAGTGGAGGGACAAGAGACAAAGTTTGCTCCTG
This sequence comes from Andrena minutula, assembly GCA_929113495.1. Lineage (NCBI taxonomy): Eukaryota > Metazoa > Arthropoda > Insecta > Hymenoptera > Andrenidae > Andrena > Andrena minutula. The sequence continues at coordinate 997,219 of OV815993.1, forward strand.
GTAGAAGACGAACTCTGGTTGCCATCAACGCTTCGAGTTGCGCAAGGTTTAGCGAAATACCACTTCCGAGCAATCACTTCTGCTGAGGAATTTTGACCTACCCTAAACTAGTTACGTTATTCATCAAGTATTAACGTCACTATACTTCAAGAACATAAAGGATTTATACCATAACGAGATGGATATCTACTGCATCACCTTATTCCGAGAATCGTGCGAACAGAATTCTATAAAATGGACCAATAGTTCAAGGGTTAATGTCGTTCAGGTTCCTCACATTTCTTTCCACTTTTCGTCACAAAGCGACTAAGCATTTGATTTCTCTTAAACCATTTACCACCTCAGCTCCTCAGTTACACCTGACACACCTTCCCTATCTATGTCACTTCCTCAACTCCCTCCCACAATACAAAACACAATCCCCAAATTACTAAACCTCGCACAAGATGGTACCCAGCTGCAGCCACGCTAAACCCAGAAAGGAAGGGGCCTTCCGGTTCCCTCTTCCTTGTATCAGCGTCTCGCTTTAACGGTAATGGAATACCCGCGTAAGACTGTTCCACGGCTACAAAGACACTCGCTCGAAACGGCCACTTCCGCGTAACTATTATTAATTACGGATCTCGTTAACGGGCCCGCCGATTGAGGGCCACGATTGTCTAGCCGGCAGCACCGGGAAGAATGGAAATCAGGTAGCTGGCGTTGCGTCACCACTAGCTGCGTACCGATTCGTGAAACGTGAGAACGCCGGCATCGATGGGACACAGCGCGCCGCGTTCGTCCCGAGCGATAGAGCCGCGGATCGGGGCTGCTTTTTTCCGCGATGCAGCCTCGCTTTGTCACAATCACGGTTTCCCGGAAACGTTGGCCGACACGCGAAAAGTGCCCGACTATATTCAGCGGAGGCACTCTCACAGCATTACCAGCGACACGCTCGAGTGTGGCAATAATTCCGTTGAATTCCAGCTCGCCCTTTCCCCTCCCCGTCGAACCCTGAAACTGGTCCACTTGTCTCGGAGCGGTGGGTGTCGTAACGGCTTCTCACGATCGTGGATCTTGAGTTAGGAATTTCGCCGGCATAAACGACAGCGCCGCGGGGTGGGATGGAGGGGCAGAGGAACGCGGCTGGATTTAGCAATAATTTCAGTTACGTCGCCGATAACTCAACGGCCGTTTACGAGTGGCGTTAATTCGTTGGATCGGAACGATGACGGGGGGAGGTGGACGGGGTGACTGTGGCGATAACGTTCGGCAGGGGAGCGTGACGATCGGCCTCTGTTCCCTGGAACGTGGAAGGGCCCTGGACCATTAATTAAATTAACGCTCGAGTAAGCAGGCGAAGTAGGAAGCGAGCTGGGCCTTGCTCTCCTAGAGCGGACTTAATTGAACGGATAAAAGAAGGAGCGCGAAGAGGGGCGAGTAAGCGACTGATGGTGCGAGCGCGAGGAGGGGGATGATGAACGTGTCCAACGTGGATTTTGCATTAAAGGGGCTACGTGATTCTGCTGTCGTGGCTGTTCCTTAGGGAATAGGAAAAAGTGGTTCTACAGTTGGGTGAGTGGAAAGGAATTAAATTATTCAAGTTTTCGAAGTTTTATGCTACAATAGGTTAAGGATTAGAGGTTCTAGATTGTGGAGAGTAGTTAAAGATTACTGCACACCTGGCCACATTATCGTACTTTATTTATGGTTTTGCTATTATGTATTAGTGCTGGTAGAATGTAAAACATTCAACTTGATTTTCTCGTGAAAATTAGGAATAATGTAGTCTCTACATTCTGTATATGATAGTATATTGCTTCACAATTTTCTTTATGCATAATGGAACCAGTCAATTTTATCACTTTTTAATTTAAACAGTGGATATAAAATAAAAGTCTAATACCTTTCATAAGATTTATCTACAAAAATGCATCTATCATGTGAACATCTGAAGATTGTGATAACTTAGAAATGGCCCCAGAAGAAATTTTCAAAGTTGATCTTTCTCATATTCGTTCAAGTTTCCTCCTTCGAGTTTAGAGTTATTTCTGGTGACAGCAGTGGCAATGTTATTCCTGTTATTTATGAGGACGGAAAATCACACGATTGCTACGCAAGCGTACATGATTCCTCACAGAGGAATTTTGTTCCACGCCGATCGTTTAGCGTCGAGAGTGTTTCCTGGCGAAAATGGCAAGGATTCGGCGGAAGTTACGCAAGGGACAGCCGATTATCGAGAAGTTAAGCGATGATGATTGCACTGCCGATTGGCGCCAGCGAAGTGAAAGTCGGTTACCATCCTTTCTTGATTCTCTCATTCCCTCGAGTTTCTTTTCCTCGCCGGCTTGTCTGCTCGGACTGCGTGCGAACGAATGCTTTCGCGTAGGTTGGCGATAGTTATGACTCGATGAAAAGTGATACCGCAGGATTGTGCGGAACGCTGAGAGGCTGAAAAATCAAACGGTTCGGGGCAACGTGAATTGTCGCGGGGTAGATGTTGATGGCTTTTGGAGCACAATAAAGGGCTTTAGAAAAAATTGGGGCACAGTAAGGGTATCCAGAAAATTTTGGAGCACAATAAAAGCCTTCAGAAAAATTTGGGGCACAATAAAAGTACACACCCAGAAACTTTTTGAGCATAAGAATATCTTCATTATGCAATAAGTACCTACAATATTACAATAAAAGTGTGTAAATATTTCTATTTCTATTATTCTATTTTAAGAACAAGTAGTTTAAAATAATCGTTAGGAATATAAAATTTATTATATATTTCAGTTAGTTGTGCAATACTTCGTACAATCTTTCCATACTCTCGAAATGTATAATGCAAATGTTCTAATTCCACGTGTGACTCTGTTAACGCCGCACTAAACCTAAAAAGACACCAACAAAAATATACGAAACAAATAAATCTTTAGCGATCCTCGTCTAAAATTTTCATCTCCATCACGCCACGTTAGAATCGTCCCTTACACTTGACGACCCAAGTGAAAGTCACTTTCACCTTCCGAGCTCCAAAAAACCTACCAGAGCACGCCCAAAAACTAATTCCCATAAATTTCATCGCACCACCTTCGACTTATCGACAGACCTAATACTCCCAAACGAGGTACATCAATTCCACACCGAGGAGCAGCTCTTAAGCCCTGTTCCCAAGATAACTTTTATAGCTGCCACTCTAAGCATAATCATTAGCCACGACATCCCCGCTAATTCGTTAGCTGGAGAGGTCCAACGAGCAACGTCGACTAACATCCACGAATATTAACGAACGATCCCGTTTCCGACCACTCAGGAGGAATCGTCGAGCTCCGATGTAAAAAGAAGGAGCCGGCATTCCTCTATCTTGTTGACTCGATAATAGCCCCAGTATGTATTAACGACGGCAGAACCGCGCGGCCTGTAAGTAACGTTATCCCGCGATTTATTGTGCGGCGCAGGCCAGTCGGGCTCGCTTAATTAATTCATAGAGCCTGAACGTTCGATCGAATGCCGCGTTTCCTAACATCGGGAGGAGTATTTCGTAGCCTGGGCCCAGCTGGCATCGTCCTGACACGACATGACCAGCCTGAAGTCTCGTTTCTGAGCACAGGCTGGAACGTGGTAAGTGAATTGAGCCCGGTTGCACAACCTGTCCCCTCCTTCTGCTCTTCTCGGCCTCTCTCTTCCCCTCTCGCGCAGCCTGTTTCGCGGCGGGTCGTTTTCCCTCTCGGTATCGTCGCGAGGAGGATGCCACGGGAACACAACCTGCACTCCCGTCTAATGAATAGTTGGGTCAGACTGCTGCCTCGGTAAATGCTGAGAATTAACCGCCTCCTTCTTGACATTTCGCTCGGAAGAGGATCCCTCTGGCTCGCCCCGCCACGGGACTCTCTCTTTCTTCCTCCTTTATCGCGAGCCATTAGATCGCCGTGCTCGATAGCCACGGGCGAACGGGGGACGGGGTGTACAGAATGTTTCAGAAAATTCGGTCCACACCTTTGGGCGGGAGTGGTGACTAAGATATCAAAAAACGAAGCTGTACCTAAGGTCTTTAATGAGTGGCATTCTTTCCAAAAATATCGACTTGGAAACGCTGACGTCTCCCAAAGTGTTAACCAAGGGATTGAATAATGAATCTCATGTTACAATATCAAGATACATAGGTATACGTTATTTACTAGAAATAATTCGAAATCCACTTCTCACTTGTGACATTTAATCTCCTCTCTGAAATCCCATGTCAAGTGAATTTTTCAGAAAACAGAGCACCGAATCCTAAGAATTTACATGATCATTCCTTCGTATGTTGACGCGCAGTACTCGCGGCAAAAGTTTCGGCCAATGTTTTTCAAGCAGCCTGTACCACGGCAGGCATAAAATGGCCGAGGGATTAGCACGGGGACGCGGCTAATTGCCGAAACTCCCTTTACCCGCCATAATGGACGGAACTCGTGTCGAGCAGGCGCGATACGTAACTGGTTCCTTAAAAGCTGCGTTCCCCCGTGTCCACGCGCGTCTAATTCGAGGAATTTGCCGCCCGCGGACGTAAAAAGGAACGAAACCAACGGGCTGTTAGCTCTCTGAGAAATGTTATCGCCGCCCTGGCGTTCCACCGCCGCCCTCTTCGGTTTAGGTTTTCGTATGCTTTCCGTGGAAGGACGCTGTTTCGCGTCCGCGACATTTGGCGGTGTGATTTAATGCCATATTGAGTCTTCGAATTAGCATAGCTGGCTGTGCGGCGAGAGAGCGCCAGGACCGTAAAAAATGAAACATCGGAGCAGGTACGCTGGTCGTGATCTAATCTTCTTGGTATTCTGCGTGTCTCCACTGGATGGTAATTTGTACACACGCGCAGAGACACTTGGATGGTGATAAACGTGTTTACTTCAGATTTATAGGGTATAACTTTTGGGTCTATCTATCTCCTTTATTTTAATACTTACTATATTATTCGCTTTGGTAGCTTTTTTATCTACAAGGTCCTTTGGGCCCCAGAGTATGCAAAATTTTGTTGCACTGGATTCTCTTGTCTTGAAATTCAATAGGCACCTTCCCTGTATTCGTATCGCTACATTATGACTGACGTACTCTGCCGTACGTAAGTAAATATTAGGACACCTACTCTGTTTGGAATAATTGTGAAGGACGTTGAAAATTTATTGCAGAAGTCTAATAAATATTACATTATTCGGCATTTTAAATTAAAAGCAGTGGGAAGTATTTAATCTGAAGCAAACAGTGGCGCACCCAGAGGGGAGCCAAGAGCCCTAGCACCCCCACAGACAAATAGAAAAAAGGAGTTTAAGGGGGGAGACCACTGTAAAAAATTTGAAAAATCCATTTTTTCTTTTTTACATTTTCTGAAAGACGCACATTTCAAGAATGCTGTCTCCGAATTTTATGAAGAAATTGAAAATACTCGTGCACCGTATGCGCCTGAGGGTCAAGCGGAGATAAGCAGAACGCGTCATCTGTCCGCAGGACGTGACGTTGAAATTCAAAGTCAATTTTCTCGAAAACCAAGCCTTTACCGCAATTTCGTCACTCTTCGTTTTCGTCTTACTTTCGTCTGTATAATCGCCTCTTAGAGTATCGACTATAGGTAGAGCAACAGCCTGCATATCCTCAGCGAATAATCGCCTCCCTTGCGGAGCCTGGACCAGATTTCAAACGATAACAGTGTCTCTATCGAGAATGACTCGCGTATAGGAAGCAATAATTCCGGTTACGCGGTTAGTCATAATCTTTTCGTCGGCAGCTGCAGCGAATTCCAGCGGTAGATAGTGTCGCCCAGCAGCCGACCAGTCCGCTGATAATTCGTACGTTGGGCGATCGATAAAAGTTGGCGATCGTTGGGTGCCCACGGTGGATTTCGACAAAGGGAAAGGCGGTCATTACGATCAAACGCGGCCGGGCCGATCGATCGGCCGAATATAAACCGCTACCAAAAAGAAACACATCCCACACGCGTGCCATTAACCTTTTTTTCTCTCTCTCTCTCGCGAAAGATCGCCACGCTGACCGGCGTTTTGCAATTGGAGCCGGTTACACGGGGGGCGAACCGATCGAGTGAAAGCGCCGTTTTGTCGCCAGATAATTCAATCGACCTTGCACCGACCTGGGACATCGAAACAGGCGAGGGAAAAAAAGGGGTTCCTTTTCGCTCTTTGGCGTCTTATAGATCACGCGTCACGTGAACGTGGTTCGTGGAAGGAATAAATCTATTCGACGAGGTAAAGGAACGAGAAAAATTGTTGCGGGAGTGATAAATAACGAATTCCTCGGAGTAGAGTGAAGGGAAAAGGAAAATAGTTGAGGTGAAATTAGAAACTTCTGGGACTAGAAGACTTAAGATTGAAAAGTCCTTGTAGAAAACACTATAAGTAACAACAATCAAATTATTATTGGAATGTAGAACAACAAACATTGTGTTTTTTACAAGGACTCTTCAATTTCAGAATACTCGACATGGTTACACCATGTATCTGCAGTATTTCTATTAAACCACAGACAAATTATTTCACACATACACACCTATACGCACAGACGCCGCAATCATACCAGAAAAACGAAATAACCGTGACATGAAATAGCATGTCGTTCGAGGCGCCCTATCAAACAGCGTTACTCGAAAAGTGTCCAGGTCCGGTTCGCGGGGAGAATTTCTCTCGACTTGCATAATTCAAGAACGGGAGCACATTGCAGTCGCATGAAATATCGAACGAACAAATGGGAAAAGTGACGTGGGAAGGGTGGCAGGGGCGAAGGGACTTGGGAGAGAGTCGGGAGGTGGAAGTGGTCCCTCTGGTGGCGCCGTAGCGCTAATTAAAACGTCTATGCAAATTCTTCTAATTGATGAGTCCGCCTCTATAAATCCCACAGTCGGCTGCAATTAATGCTTTATAAAATTCCACGCGACGATCCGCGCTGCTCGCCCGCGAATTGCGTGTGCGATTGCGACGGCCTTTTTGCGTAACCGTCATCTGAGAGACAGTGTAGTGGATCCAAGAATTTTATTCTTAAGGTTTTCTAGAAGGTAAGGACTTTTAGGAGGTTCTTAAATAAAAAGTTTATTTTGTTTTTGGGGTAGGTATAAGAATTGAAGGTATACAATTCAAATTATATTTTGTAGTATGTTAAGTTATCTTATCTAAAAGATCTTTACGGAGAAAGTAAAAGGATGAGAATTTAGGGATAAGGTTTATTTGTTACACAGTGAGTAATGGGAAACATTGGTAACAGTTATTTTTATTTATTTATTATTAAGGGTAATAAATAATAAACACTTTGGTAGGTACACAAATAGCAAAGAAAACAGCAGAAAGACATGAAATAACAAGTATCAATATTACAAATTAATGATCCAGAATACGAAGAACTGCATTTATGAAAGTATGTAGATAAGAAGAAGTACTTATAGATCACACACATAGGCAGAGCTATGTATACAAATCCTTACCGTTCATTCGTCCACACGCTTCGAGGACTCTGAATTTCGAGGTAAACATTAATATCCCTCTAAGGTCGAGCATTGGTAGTTAGTATTGCTGTGACCGTAACCGCGATAAAACGTGTTAGCACGAATGTTTCCTACGACATGTCGACAGCACATCGCGGCGAAAGTCGAAGCTTTAGTGACGTGATAAGGAAGTGCGATTCATTTTCAGCGATAGTGCGATAAATAAAATACATTTGAATTCGCGAAAGCCAGAGCAAACGAGCACTTGCGTTACAAACTTCCGTAATGTATTACTTAGACTACTTCCTATCGACTCTCGAATATACTGGAACATGCTCCTACTTGTATTCCACGCGCGTGAGTGTGTATGTCGTTGACATTTAAATAACGCACCCTGGAAGTTGGACTCCTACATTTCAACTGCCTACATCCTGCAAACGAGGGCTCAGCTCGCTGAATGTGGTAAGGTACTTGTCGACTTCTTCTGACACTTTAACTTTGCGTAATTTTTGTATTTCCGAGATTGTGTGCTATACAGCACTTTGCAACGTGGTATGCAATCTTATACAATAATTTATATAGAGCAATATGGGGGATTATAATTTTATATCATTTCTGCACTAGTTCCACATTATTTCTACATTATGTCCACACCATTTTTACAATAATTTCACTTAAATTTCACATTATTTCCATATTCTTGCTACATTAATTCTACATCACTTCGTATTACATTCTACTTCCACATCATTTCTGCACTCTTTCTCTATAATTTATACACTATTTTCCTATTATTTTTTCTTTACTTCTACATAATTTCCACACTATTCCTCTTGTTAGTGTACGAATAGCATATTAATTGCGTAGAAATTATATGGCGATATCGTAGAAATGGTGAAGAAATACTGCACAAACTATCTACACATCGATGGCATATTGCACAATTATTGCATGTCCAACTCACATTTATATCCACTTCATAAATTTGCCAAAAATAATATTTCTCTTCATTGTATGTCTCTGAATCTTATATACCATTACATGAACAACCCTGTTTTTTCGAAAACGCTAAAAGTGGACTCCACTTTTCTACGTTCACCCTCAGATACGCAACTTCAATGAACTCTCCCCCTCATTTTTCCCCGTTCCTGCAATTTTTATTCCAAGTCGACACCCTCCTAATTAAACCAGCACCGCGCTTGAAATTCTAATTCCATCCACGCCGTCGCGCCACGAGCATACTAGAATACCTGCTGCACGAATTAGTCAACACGACGTCCATTAATACCGAGCCGAGATAACGACGCGCAAGAAAAAAGGGGAACGATCAAAAATGTTGCCGTTAACGACGGCCGAGTATTGAATACCGCGGATATCATTCGTTATCTTCGACGAGTGGGGCAATTATTATATTTAACGATAAGCCGTAAACGCGGCCACCGGAAACGCTCCAGCTGGTCTCCAACCCTGCTTGGACTCGAAACGCGGTCGCGTGATAAAGGGTGCCAGCAGAAACGCCGTGTATAACATAAAATCGCGCGAAGAAATATCTATCGGCTCGCATACATTCAGCGGCGAATAATAAACTATACAAATAGCTCGCTATTAAATCTTTATTACTTGTATATCGAATCGACGGCCAAGGGTAAATAATCTAGTCCCTGCGCCAGTGGCGGATTAAACTTGCTGGGGGGCCCTAGGGTAATCTGAATTTCAGCAATTCTCTAAAAAGTTCTTCAAATTTCCTCTGGGATTTAGTTTTGATATATTTGATAGAAATCAATGAAAATATGTTCGCTAACTATTTTTACCACTTGCAGTACATGCACGAAATGTGATATTTGGTACAGCTTGAATACTTTCCACTCCTTCAATTTAAAATACTCAGAGGGGAAGATTCCAAACCCGGAAATTCAAGAAATTCCGAAATTTTGTAAATATGTAGGGAATTTCCTCCTGATTACAACGCAATTATTATTTACTGCCCAAATTCACTCTAAGGGGGTGTAATTGACCCCTGAGAATCTAATGATAGATCTAATTAAAAAAAGTAGGTAACTTTTTTAAGCGAGTTACAACACAAAATCAGAAAATAGCCGAATTTTCAGGGGTTAATGTTACCCGTTTCGAGTGAATCTGGGTAGCAAACAAAAGTTGCGTTGTAATCAGGAGGAAATCCCTTACATATTCACAATGTTTCAGAATTTTTTGAATTTCCGAAATCAGTATCTTCCCTTGTGAGTAAAGTAAACTATCTTACAGTTCTCCAATTATCCCACACACACTAGGTGTCCTAAGCCCTAATACTTTTCACCAGCAGTTGGAGTATACACCCAATCCCGAAAAATACAATACTTTAACCCCAAATATCTCCCAAAATTTCCATCCCCATCCTTCGTACATCCACCACGTTATCCCACACAGTGCCCACTGACTCCCACTAAATGTCAACCAAATCCATGACCCGAGCCCCATTGACTGACTCCGTTAATCCGACAGCTTAATCTTTCGCCTCCACCATCCGCCACTGTCGCCCGGCCAGGAAGAAGAAGGCTGTCGGCCAGAACTGCCAGGAGCAGGACGTAGATAAAGGAGCGTGCACACCGGGCTATCATCGTTGCACGGCGCATAGATAGAGGGAAGCCGTGGCTGGCTGGCTTGATTTAAGACGGTTGTCCTGGCGCCCGGTTATTGCGATCGTTAATCGACGTTTCGTAGGTTAGCGCAATTAAGTTGGACGCGCGCACCAATCAGACGGCGGCAGGTCGCATTAACGCACGCGATGCACTGGCCGCGCATAATCGTCATAATTATCAATGATGACGGATCGTTCCGTCACACGCGCTAATTATTGCGCTGGCGAGGGGGGCGTCCCGCGCTCGCCGTAGGCGTAAATCGTTCGCCTGCTCGCCCGCTTCCATCGTCGCAGCCTCTCTTTGCGCTTGTAATGAATTTTTATCGGGCCTGTTCGGCATGTAGCCTCGGAGCATTTATATCCCTCGGAGCGCCACTCGATTCCGCGCGATAAGTTCCGGACGCCGTCGTCCTGCTCCCTCGCTGCTCCTCTTCATCGCGGGACTAACCTTTCGGCGAATACATTAGCGTCGGACGGATAATTCGTCCGCGGGATAGACACACCTGGGTGTGAGTTTCGACCGAGTCGTGGCTAGATTTTAGTTTGAGGATACACGTCAGTTCGGTGATGGTTCAGTGCCGTCAGTGTGAACGGTCCTTTTGTTCCAGGGTCGGTGACTGAGAGAGGTGTATAGCGAGGGATTATTAGTGTAAAAAATGGAGAGGGAGTAGCAGACTTTCTCGTCCCAGCAAGTTGGAAAACGGCGGAATGGTTATATGGGAACGACAGTTAATCGTCGCATTATGTGTCGTTATTTCGTTACATAGTGGTAATCACGTTTGACCGGTGGTTGTTGGGCAGGCATTCTTTCTGTTTCCCGACCTTTTTCCTCCTTTTCCTGTTATTTCCACCCTGCCCGGAGCATTGTTCGCGCGGTAATCGCGTGGACGAAGGGAGCCGATGTTGTGGCTCATCGACGCCAAGAAATTAAAAGATGACGGGGTTGTTTGCGTAGGGCGACGTATAATCATTATAATTACCTATGATGACGGATCATTCCAACGAGCACGGTGATCAGTTATTATTTCTGCGAGATTGCCACTGGGTTATGACGTTACAAGCGCGCAGGGCTGGGGAGGGAGGAGATATGGAAAAATTACCATCGTGTCATTCGCAGTCACCGAGATTTTAATCCAGAAATTCCACTCTTCCATCATAGGTTGTCAAATATTTTTACGAAATCATCGTTCCTGCCATTAATGAAGCCATTACTCACGCCTGTTCCATCGTTTTAAATCTCACGCTTCCCCTTGAATATTAATCTGAAATTAAAAATAAGTACACGAATTTATCGTGAAGAACCGTGGGCCCAGTGTGGAATACGGAATACCCATTTTCTTCGCCTTTAAACAGCTACTACTGCGCTTTAATTCGTCATTAATCCTACCTATAGTGCTCACGTAAATTAAAATTAGACCATTGCACGCTTTGGGCCTTATATAAGCCCATATCTCCAAATTTAGGAATGTGTGAATATTTTCAGAAGAAAATATTTTTAGACAAATAAGACAAAGAAAAATATTTATAACAAAATGTCTAGGAGGGGATGTGTCTTTAACACTACGGCTTATCTGATATACTACGTTATCTGGATCCTTTTCAATACCACAAGAACAGGCTTAAAGAAAGCTATATAAGCTATGGTACAATTTATATAAAAGTTTTTTTTATATTCATTTTTAACTATTCACTTGGGCCTAGCAAGCTCCACGTGTAAACTCTAGGGTTAAGCCACTCTAGAGCTCTGAAAAGCAGCTTGATTTTGAGAATCTTTACGCGAGTATAATAAATGGAATACAAAATCTGTTTGAGGGAATTTATTGTACATACCTTGAAGTATGATCACAATTATTTGTTTTAATTTTTTTTAATATAAAATGATGGCGCCACAGCCCAACAAAAGGAGCTTCTTCTGAAAAACAGTGTTCCGCAGCCGGAAAATTTCTCTTTCAATTTTTAACTCACAACAAAACACCAAACATTTTTGAGTTCTATGTAAGATTATCTCGGGAAATACTCGAGGAAATTACAAAATACTGTTCGTTGTAACAAAGGTGCGTGATTGAACAAAACGTTTCAACAATTTCGAGGTTGTGGCAGTTCCTTAATTGAATTTGCGAATGCGTTTGCATCGCTTAGCCAAGGGCTTATGCGTGGAAAGTAGGCGAGGATAGTTCCCATTTCGGCGGGATGGTGGGTGGCGGGGCTCTGTAATCGCCGAATTCAATCATCCGTCCAGTTATAGGGGCGTCATAACCGATTTCGAGGTCCTTAACCTGCCGCGAGGAGATTGTCGCGTGACGTCACCGAGGATATAAGAAGATGACGCGATCGGCCGATCGTGTGGGTTAACCTGCTGAGTTAGCGCCGCTTTTCGATCGGTCATTTTGTTATACATGCCTCTTCCTACCGGGCGTAGCTAGCTGGACGTGTAGCAGAAGGTATGTATGTCCCCCGGGACGGGATAAAACTCCGCCGGCGACGCGACGTTTTCCTGTACACGACGCGGAGTATCGTCGAAACAAGGCCGAATGATGTGTGTACTTCTAGTCTTAACGAACAGGATGCAGTGTGTACACATCCTGGAGAAACTCTCAGCCGAACAGTCCCAACTGGCATCATGAGACCCGGTTTATCTCCTCAGATCCTTCTTTCCGTCTCTGTCGTTTTGTTGATTGGGAATCGCGCGAATGGGGCTCGTGGGAGTGACGAATAAATTCGATACGAAGCATCGAGAAAGATAGTCATAGTAGCATAGAAGAAATAGTTAAGGATAATTGAAAACTTCTGCTACTGCAATCTTCAGTTCTATAGAAATCTAAATCTCCAACTTAAGATTCACCCCTGCTTTCTGAATGAAAATTTTGCAATCTGCAACCCTCTTCCAATCCCTGGAAATGTACCTTAACACTTTGACTAGCGTTGGCGTGGAAATACGCCGAGGGATTTGCACACTGAAATGGGTTTAATCCCACTACGATCTCGTTTTGGACATTTTGGACAAATCATCGCTCGTCAACTAAGAAACTCCCACTTGCACAGCCTTTTACCAAAGTAAAGTGTCTTCCACCCTGCCAACAGTACATCTCCATTTACAAACTACATCATTCACACAATGAATGCGTAGGTATTCCTCCCAGAAGGCCTTCACTTTCGTCGAAACATTGCCTGTACCTTGTACCCCTTATTGTTAGTACCCATTGCTTCTCCATTCGATATACTTTTCCTCCCGCGGATATGTGGCACAAGAGCGTGCTCACGCGCATGACACGCGCATACCTTGCGAACATAGAGGTGAAACCGTGGCTAAGGCGTTTTAGCGGTACAACAGGCCGATCTCGTGGCCAGCTAGGCCAAGCCAAAGGCAACCTCCGATGGGACTAAATAGGTATCGGCGAATGAGGGATGCGTGGGAAGCCGGTGCGGTGGTAGTGGTGGGCGATCTGCCTACGTCCCGCGGGATAATAAATCTGGACTGGGGGGCCTAGGTTAGGCACGGCACGATCTAAATACATACATACGTAGAAGAACGCCGTTTACATGCGTATACGCTACCTTCGCGCTAACTCTCCGAGAAATCTCCCTCTTCCTGGTGCCTTAATTGGACGCTTCGATCCCCTTGTTTGCCAGTGTGCCTTTATGAATATTGATTGTGCGTTACGGTCTGCCTTCCTTTCTTCTTTCCCTTCCATTTTTCTTCCCCCTGTTTCCTTGTGTCCCGGAAGACCCCGGCCGGGCTTTCTTTTCCATCGGAGTTTGAACGCGAGTGCAGGCAGTAATGGATGATGAACGATGGCGTAATGTTGATGGAGTATGTTCGAACTGATATTTATTTCAATCTTGGTTGTTTGATGGGATGTGTTACTTGGAGTTGGAGTTCTGAATTTGAAATCTTTTTGGGAAGGATGAATGTGGGAGAATTGTAATTTTTGGGGAAGTCTTTGTAAAGATTCTGGAGGGGGAATATAGAGTCCATGAAGGTTCTGTTTTAGGTGGGCTATCTAAATAGAATCTCTGCTTTGAATTTGGGTATTAGTGGGTTAAGGTGTATTTTCATTCGTGCGTGGGTTTTGCTCGAAACTGTCAAAAGGCCTAACTGTAAATATCCTCTTCTCTCGGCCCACTTGTCTGATGACACTTGACAGAAGTACGTCTTTCCTTGCTCACGAGTTGGTGTTTAATTTCAGCAGCATTTGGTTTATCAGTGGACTCTGTAATGCATGGCAGGCTGGAGATTTCATGAATCGATCATGGTATTCGAGATTTCTGACAAAACTAACTATCACGAGGAGGAAACGTCCAGCGATAAATATGTCAGAGCTGAGTCGAGTGTAGAAGTAGAAGGATACATAAAACCAAGTGTAAATTTAGTCTTGTCTTATCTGATGTAATCTTATCTGGAATTTCCGTGTAGAACAAAATTGCTAAGTTCTAATAGTCCCAGACTACTTCCTGCTAGATGCACGTAACGTATGTCGAATCCAAGTTGAAGGAAGCATTCACATTCATGATTTATTACACTTGAATATTGTAATATTGTATCCAGTAGCCCAGTCTTGCAATTACGAAATTTGTTTTCCTCTGTTTTGGTGTGTGCAAGTGATAAACTTGTGTAGTTTAATCCTATACCATGCATGTAATGTCGCAAAGGAGGAAGGATGCATTGAGCAATAGAATGACTCATTAATGTCAGAGGGAAGCAACATTTCCACTTGTCTAGAATATTCATACATTCGTCACAGATATTAGCTCTCGATAATCGACTCCATTTCCCTCTGTGAATTATAGAATTATTAGCATAATTTTGAAATAAGTGGAAAAGAAGGTTTCATCTTAAACTGTACAGCCTACACATCGCATTAATGGAAGAGCGTAATAAAAGAAAAGGGTTTATTTAAAAAAGAATAAGAAAAGAGCTTAACTTCACAAAATTAATCCCACAGATTATTTGTATATTCTACCAAATCAAGTAAACTTAAAAGTAACATAGATTTTTAGATCAAATAAACTTAGAATTAAGATTGATTCTTGAATCAAGTAAACTTAAAATTAACTTAAATATTTAAATCACATACACTTAGAATTAACTTAGATCTTTAAATCACAAACTTAAATTTAACTCAGATCTTCAAATTAAATAAACTTAAAATTAACTTTAATCCTCAAACCAAGCAAACACAGATCCCCATTCACTACTATAAATCCAAACGAAGTACCCAATCCCAAAAATCCCATCTACATAAAAAGTTCCTCATGTGACTACTCTCACTCCCACCTACCTCCTACTCTCAAATTCCTCCACAATCCCCGCCAATTAATCACGTTCGACGGGTCACGTGTCAATACACTCGACGATCCCTCTCCCCCAGTGTCATAATACTCTGAATTAACAGGACACTGTGCAGCCGCCTGTCGGATGATCTATCGCCGCGGGGAAGGAGCGATCTTTCGCGCACCACTTGTCGCCGTTATCGATAAGTTCGTCAAGGGAAGTGCCGTCCCCGAGAGCCGGCCGCGCGGCCGGACAGGTTGTTAATTAGGTTCTCGACGATAACGCCTAATCTGGTCCCGATACGACCTCTGCGAATGGGCATCGTTGGGCAATCGCCGTGCGCGCGACACCTTTCCCTTTCGGTAGCCGGCAGGCGTAAAGCGATTTTTACGCGCCGACGTCGGCCGCATTAACGCCGGTATGCACCTCGAAACCCATGCACAATTAACCCACTTATCCAGAACTAATGGGCATACCATTACGGTGTTCCCCGGCGGACGTGTGGCCGCAAATATTATGAACGCCGCGTTACGTGACGACGGCGCAGATTTATGAGGCGAATTACCGAGAGGAGAACGAAGATCCGAGGACGACACGTTGCTCTTTATGGGTGCACGGGCCGTGAAGGAATTAGGGAAATTGCGCTGCACCCGTCGTTTGCATGGCGAAACACGCGTAACGACCAGAAGACGCGCACGGAGGTACCAGTGCGTTTAACCAAACGTTTATTGCCCTTGTAATACGTACAAATTTGCTGTTTTAATTTACTATTACCGATCTGGGTAAAACTGGTGGGGAAATTACGCTGATTCAGATGTGAATTGGGGTAGGAACTAGATGGAGTTAGAATTAAGGGGTTATACCTAGTCAGACGGCCGAAAAGAGGCGAATGTTTGTGATTTTTTTTTGAAAAAGTGGAAGAATATATTTTTGCAGAACTTTTTGCACTTAAAAGAGCAACATTTAAGGAACATTTGGTCATTTTTTCGTAGAAAAATATTTACGTTTTTAATAATGTAACAACCGATAATCAAGAAGCATTTTTACAAATTTTGTTTTGCGGTGAGCATTGCCAATTGGAACCAGATTATCTAAAATCAAAAACAAAAAAGATTTCGTTAGTATATTAATGTATCCTCTGATTGACAGAGGGAATTTCTGAAATATTAATTTAAAACAAAATGGTGGCTATTTAAAGTCCTGATTTTTCGCATGATTTTTGCACGAAAAAATTAGGATTTCAACTTTAAATAGCCGCTATTTTGTTTTAAATTAATATTTCGACTTGTCGCTTTATCGATTAATCGACTTTCGAGCGATTTGACTGCCTATATAGTCCCCTTAAGTTAGAATTGAGGTTGAGGGGACCGTTTTAGTGGGTTTTCGTGGTCTTTGAAACGAGACAACTTCAGTGTTTCTTATTCAATTCTTATTCAAAAGCAGCGACATCCCGCAATTACCCAATACACATTAAGCATTGTACAGTCAACCCTCCTATAACGCGATTAATTCGTACCGCGTTATATGGAAACCGTGTTATAAGAAACTTAGAATTACATAGCACAAATCATATTAATTCGTACCGCGTTATATAGAGACTGTGTACCGTGTTATATGGAAACCGCGTTTTAAGAAATTCATAATTAGTAGAAACCAGATTAATTCGTACCGCGTTATATGGAAACCGCGTTATGAGAAAACCGCATTATAGGAGAGTTTACTCTATAAAAGGCAATAAATATATATATGGTTACATATTTCAAAACTAAAGGTGCGTCTACACGACGACACTTTTAAGTCTAGATCAAGTATACACGACACTCAAAAAAAGTTCCGGAAGATTGGAAACTGCTTAGAGTCCGCGACACTAAATTCGACCTGTCGTTGCGGGAGTTGCAGCTACAGCTATACTAGAAGTCATGTTAGAAGGAATTTGCAGACCGACGAGTTTAGACCGGTTCTGCGCATGTTGGCGCTGATTGGTGCCGAAACAAGCTCCTATTGGCTATATCCCAAACGAACGCTTCCTCGGAGCCAATGAGCTCATTCTACATGCGCGAAATAAGTTCCTCCTAACACGACTTCGAGTATAGACTGATAACACTGCAACTAGCCCTAGCTAGACATAAAAGACACTTGATCTAGACACAAAAGTGTCGTCGTGTAGACGCACCTTTAGTTTTGATAAAAAATAGCAATGCTGCATCATTTCGGCAATGGCAGGGGAATTCCCTGGCAAATGAAATTGAAAAATGGTGATGTACATGCATAAAATCAGGGGAATTGGCTATTAATTTCAACCATAAAAGTGAATTAGAAAAATTCATGCTATAGGGAGACTGCTTAAGCCAATTAAGTTGTATTACTATAAAGAAACCGTGTTATAAGAGTACCGCGTTATATGGAAACCACGTTATGAGAGTACCGCGTTATAGGAGGACTGTCGCAATTTTTGCTCCGCGTTATATGGAAACCGCGTTATGAAAGTACCGCGTTATAGGAGGGTTGACTGTACAACTTGCAACATTCAGGAAGCGTCATTCAATCTCCCCGATGCTATCGACACGTGAAGTCACGCGACGGTCTTTTATTATTGCATTAATTAACATCGGCGACCTTTCCAGTAGCCAGCATTTGCATGTAAATCCGAGGCCACCATTGTTGTACGGCAAAGTGTCCCGAAAGATTTGGCCCGCGCCGTTTCTTTCGCCACACTTGGGCGACGCTTCGCCCATCTTGGATCCACGGCGATTGCGCAACAGAGCCGCGTGCTTCGCGGCGGACGGACAAAAGGATAGTTTTGTATTCACCGAATCGCTGAATGCCCATGCAAATCAGCCTGATGCAGACTGCACCAGTCGCTTATATAAGGTGCAAAGCTTAAACGCGTCGCGTAGTAAACCGGTTCGCTTTTGAACGGAAAACGCGACGCGCATAAATTAACATCGGCGTCTCGCGAAAGAAACGACGCCGAACTTTCGTGCCTGGTTGAATCGAGGCGAAGTAACGAGCGCGAGAAAACGGACACGTGGAATTTCATACAGTACGACCAATCCACATTGTCCAAGTGATAAACACTGTTCGCACGCTGGAAAGCCGTTGGTCGATGAATAATTCCCCTTTTATTCCCTTAGCTGCGAAAAGTGATATTCCTTAATGTATCACTGAAACAAATGGATTACAAATGTTATTTGATTAAAAATACACAACTCTGCTCTTTAAACTGTTTTTCTAGTTGGTATAGTTGCAAAAGTATTTAAGGAAATGAGTTTTTTTACCGTTAAATTTGGGGGCTGTTGTCACCCCTTCAACAGGGACGTCCGTAAATAAAAGAAAGTACGTGTCAGGTATTTTTGTATGAATTATTTTTCACGTAAGTTTCATCTAAATTTGTCACTTTGGGATGGTTCCTTGTAAGAAAGTATATGTCAGAGGTTTCCTTTTTTTTCTTTGCTACATACCTCTTCATCGAAGATGAAGAAACCCGTGGTTGGCCAATAATTATCGTTGCACGCGCGGTTTGACTAACCGACTGCATTAGCGACGGACTCTGTGGCCACGTCGATCATTAAATCTTCTGCCACGGTAGTGTCCACGCTGTGTGGGGTACCGAACGCTCGAAGCGTTGTTGTGTCATCTAGTTTACGGTACCGAAGTCACAGTAAAGTATAGTCATCAGTGGAGCAGTAGTTTTGTAACAGGGACTTCAGTTTTGGAGATCAAGGCTTCGTTTTATTTTGTAAATACGAATGGGTAAACGAGACCAAAGCTTCCTTTTCGTAGCTTTCATCTTTCTCTCACTTTCCATTTTCCGATTTTTCATTGGAGAGAATGAATGAATTCACACGCCACGTTGGATACTCAAGAATTTCATGTAGCCAGTGCTTGATTTTGCGGTCTGGTAGATGTTTCCTCTGACCACCTGTATCGTTCAAGACCTTTCCGACTTGTACCAGTACGACGCACCTACCTATGGACTTTGCTCGCGACCTCGATCTCTGTTTTCTTAGATACAAGCTGACGGTAGGTAAGCAGGAGATCGCGGGTTATGCTTGCAAACATATTTTTTCTCCCTGCTTGTGTTTTTATTTTTTTATTTGTGGTAAGAGAATTTTAAGAGGGAGGGATCTGAAAATGCAGGTGGAATTTGAATTACTATTGTATAATAGTAATTTTCTACACGAGTTGGGGCATTGATGGGAAAAACGATAGAACTAAGCCACATTTTTTGCAAATTTGAGTTAGTAGCAATACTGTGTTCCAATAGGCTGTACTAATCATATAAAATAGGAAGAAGTATTTTTTTTCAATGTGAGTAAGTCCGTTTTTGCTCTGAATGCCTCGGTTTTGAGTTGGATCAACTTCAATTATTTAATTACGCATATGTAGAATTAACTTGGAATAATTTAAAGCAATTCCGGTAGATGCATTTAAACCGAAAATGGTTGACACACGTGGCTGTGGTTTGAAATAGATATTTTGATCAGTATATCGTTCACCTCACAGTCTCATCTTCCGAGCCCAGTCGCCTCGAAACTTTCACGTTAAGACTGAACAGGACGCAGTGGTCGCTGGACTTCCTCCGCGGGGACGTAGCACGGCGAACTATGACATTACGCTTAATTGTCAGTGACTGCATAAACATTGATGAACGCCTCGGTGCACGTGGATCGGCCGTGGAAGTGCTTTCACGGGATCCGTTCGATGACTTGGAAGACTTTCACAATGACACGAGAGTCACGCACAAAACTGAAAGTCACATCGTGTCAACATTATAAAGTAACGATTATTCGTGTAACGCTGTACACGTCTCTCCGCGAGTCTTTCATGTTACCATCGACAATTGCGGTAGGTACGTCACGGACGTTCCTGTCCGTGAATAAATATTTGCACGACCGCGGTGTTCTCGCCGCTGGGGAATGCCGAGACGAGCGAAAACTCCTCCCTGTAAAAGTTAACGATAACAAACGACGACAGTAGGTAGTCACATGTTCTTTCGATTGGGAAAACGATCTTTAAGATTTTGAAATGCAAAAAGTTTGAAACTGTAAGCAACAATGGAATGACTTAACACAGTTATAAACATATCTGTTTCTTATTATGGACTCGTTTAAAAATGTAAATAGTTTGTAGATATATCTGGCAAGCTTCAGTTTTATATAATTAATTAATTTGGCAAAAATAATAGACCTTAATACAGATTGTAAAATTTAGTATTGCAGTTTGAGAATGTTTCCTAATTTAAGCGAGACTTTTACTACCTTACCATATTTAATTTTATAAACAATATTTTTAAGTACCTCAGATTGTCGTGCATTTCTTAACCATCAAATTCACCACACACAATCGAGACAATGATGTAAAAATAGCAAGGATGGGACGAGTAGTATTTAATGACGTTGCAAATAGAAGCAATAAATTTTTAATATAACAAATTTGCAATATTACATTCTCTATTAAATCTGTCTATAATACACTTGCTAATTTATAACACGATGTGAAATCAAGCATCACCCGCGTTCCTAATTCAAACGATCGACCCGAGTCTGATCGCATACTGGACTTTTCTACTTGCCAGCCTTACTTGGCAGCAGTTCACGCGGAGGATTAAAAGAAAATCCCCTTGCTCATTATTACCCACCACTTTTCTATCTGAATCTAGATAGAACCTTCACTGTGCACAAAGAAACTTTTATTCAACAAAAGAAGGTGTTTCTCAATTCAGTGTCGAGATAAAAATAAAATAAAAACTCTGAAATTACATATAATTAAACATCTCAATTTTCCCATCACTTTTTATAGCTCTATCAAGAATCTAAATATTTTCCACCGCGTTAAAAAGCAAGACACTGTTTCATCCCAGAATTTCACGCCTCCTCCACCAACCAGCAATTTTTCGCAACGCATGCAGTGCTCACATGCCTTGGAATCATTCAACCCATTAGATCCACTGCCAGTAAGCCAGCTTCCCTCTCGCGAGCGTATTTTTCGCCGAAACAATGATTTACTCTATCCAGAGATAACACGGGCCAGCTAACACGCGCGCGTACAGGAAGAAAAGTCGAGGCGTGCCGTTATTCCGACATCGCGGCGGCCGTGGAAGAATGTAAATCACTGTCGTTGATTAAACGATTCACTCCGTCCGCCTCTTAATTGGACTGATGCGTTATAACACGGTCCAATTAAAGGGGAGCGCGGCTTGAAAGCCGATCATAGGTAACAAACGGCGGATACGCGGTTATCCGGCGCGGCGCGCCGTTGCTGCTGCCAAGCCGGCGACGGACAGGATCGCGGTGGACACGAAGGATATCCAGAGGTACGCGTCGTTATCCGCCGCGTGCATCCGTCCTAAGGTTTCCTCTATCGCCGCCGTCTGCTCCCTCCGTTACTATGTGTTTCTAAGTGGACCGGTTTGCGCGACGACACGTTGCGTAGGCCGTGGCCGCGGATCGATTCCCGGTATTAAGGGACGGCGAAAAGAAAGCGAGGCGTACGGAGCGGGAGGGTTAAAGAAAAGAAGAGGAGAGGGACAGAGCGGAGCGACAGATAACAGAAAAATCAGCCGTCCGTGACGGCAGAAAAAGCGTAGCCAGCGAAAGAACCAGCGCGTGGTGCGCGCCTCTCCTTATCTCGGCAGGCTAAGCTTGTCGCGGGCTTGAAACATTCGAGTCTGGCCTGCGAGATATAACGTACGGCCTATAGTGTCTGGATATAAGTTGGCGCTTGCCGTGGATAGGGATAGGTACATAGATCAAGAGAAAGGCTAAGGAGAAACCAACGGACAAGGTCCACCTCCTTCTTCGTCCCTTCTTCCTCCCCTTCTTCTTCTCCGGCTTCTTCCTCCTCCTATCGTCCTCCCTATTCCTTCCCCGTTCTACCCAGAGCCCGACTTGGTCCTCTTCCAACCGCTGGTATCGAAGAAGCGCCCAGCCGAGAGGTACCGCAGGGATAATTAATGGCCATCTCCTCCGCCGCATGAATTGAGTGGAGACTCGTGTTAATTGGGATAAAGTCTCGTGTTTTTCATGAATGAATCAAGCTCCGGTGTCGTCTAGGCGACGCTCGGTGCACCGCTGGAGCGTACCCCGCAGTGGTGGTTCCCCTCTCTGCTCCTCGTCAGCCGTGACGAGGCTGAGCAGCGCGCGGTCGCTTCTTCCCTTCCTCCTTATCGATGTCAGCCGGCCAGCTCGCCGGAAGGTTGAGAGCCGCTGCTCGCCCACGCTCCGCTACATTCATTCACTTCTGCGTCGATCCTCGCCCCCTTTCCCTCCCAGTCGAAGGATCGCGCGCGAGCGCGCCGCCCTCGACTCCTCGGCACCGTGTTCACCGTTCCTCCTCGGGTGTGCGCCTGTGCAAGCTCGCGTCTGCACGAGAGCTCGACCTCGTCGACTGACGTCATCTGATTCGCGTACGTTTAAACGCGCGCGCGATACTCTGGCCCCCCTCACGCCCCCTGTCACGCGACCCCTGCCCATTAATAAGGTTTATTAGTCGCGACCGAATCCGCGCGGCAAAGGCCCCGCCACGGGGAAGTCGCGTGGCTGCCACCACACCCCCTCCTGCTCCAGTCCCGCATACTACCTTCATCGATTTTGTTTAGGTGATTCTGGTGTTCGTTAGCCGCTATCGTTGGCTAAGAGGACTTTGATCTCTTACGGTTCTACTCTTTAGAAGTGCATTTTGTTTATTCAAGGATGAACTTCAGTGAGATTAAAAATAAGTGATATCTTTGAAAATTTGAGGAAGGAATCTTTTTGCAATAGTGAAACCTCCTGCAAAATTTTAGAAAAATTGGTTCGTTAGGTTTTCAATTATTTTACTTTGAATTCAACATGTAGGTATTCTTATGGGAAAACACAATATTGGTCAAAGTTTTGGAAATCTTGTGTACAGAAAGATCAAACATTTGTTCTGTTTTTTTTTTTATTATGATTTTCATTATTAATGCGTAGGGGAAAGTTTAGAAAATTCATCTTCAAGAAGCTCCGGCTTTCCCTTGATGTTTAAGTCGCATTGAGTAAGTACTCGGGGATACTATGTAGTATAGGACTTTGGGTGCTTGCTAGGACATATAAACGTGGAAACACACAAAAGTTGTGCAACAGGTAGATCTTTCGGTGTGAAACCACACCAATGACGTTCAAAATATTAATACCGAAATTGTTTATATCGTGGCCGTGCAAGGAAAATCCTCCAAGTCCATGAAACAAAATTTCGAGAAAGATAAGCTAAAAATTTTATATTCACAAGAAATGTAAAATACCTATATCCCTGATAAAATAATGGATTTCAGCAGGAATGGACTTAGCTGATTTTCCTTATACGCCCACGAGAGACTCAGTAATCAGCATTAACAGAGATAATATTCTTCCTGAATTCCTAAAAATTCATAGTTAAAATGGTAGGTAATGTGTCACTTAGAACGATATTCTTAGAACGCCAGTTAAAATTATCGAGGAAGTTACGACGTGTACCTTTACATCTGTTTTATTTTTAACAAAACGCCTTCCTAGAAGTCATCAGCACCATTGGACTGTTTCACGTCAGGTACTACAAGCAGCCAAATACCTGTCACTCGTGATTTGCATTGCAAAAGTGAGGAACGAGATGGGCGTCGAAAGAACAGCTATTTCGCGCGCTACTTTTTTCTCCTCGATCGCCGAGTCACGTGAGTGCGGTGATTCGTCAGGTTGATTACGTAAAAAGGGCAGGGCCGAGCGGCAGACCGAAGCGGCTGACTCTCGATCGAGAAACATACACGTGCCTTCGATACACAGAGAAAGCTTTGCACGTACACAGGCCACTGATCAATCGTTCTGAATCGACACACTCCCATCGGATGCCACGTAGAACGCACGCTCGCACAGACTATTATATATTTACTATTCGAGTGTATCACACTCGACTCCGAAGTTCTGCCCACCGATGACGAAACACTCTGCGTTTAAGAGCCTCGAATTCGGGAATTGAGATAGCGTGATTCATTCCCGCGAACGGATGACAAATCTGTTCGCGCGTGCGAGTATCCGTTGGGTGTCACGGGTTGTCCAGGATTTATGGTGGGATCTTGCTATCGCGATTAGGAAACCGACGCCCTCGACGCTTTCCGCGATTCAGCGTGGAGTTCAACGAACGGCCGCGACGTCTCGACAATTTTCCGGGACGAGCGACCGCTGAAATGCGACTCGCATCTGCGTGCACCAACGTTTGTGAGCCAGTGCGAAGCAGCGGGAAAAGAATTAATGGAAAGAAAAAAGTAGATAGAAAGGGAGATCGGTGTATGTAAAAAGATGAAAGAGAGAGGGAGAGAGAGAGAGAGAGCAAAATGCTGGCCAATAACCCGAGTCTCTCGGGGCATGGCAACGTTGCACGCACGTAGGTAGCTGGTTGGTTAATGATGCCCGCGCGAATCGATGATTCGTCAATGTCCAGCGCGGAATTGGAATTATCCGTCGAAAGGGTAGGGTGTACTCGTGGTTATGGTTGCATCCCTCGAGGAGAACGATCGAGTATTAACCCTGCTAGGATCTTCTGTTCATAATCTCAAGTAACAAGAAACATATATATACTAAGTAGTAACAATAGCAACTCCCATATATTCTTCTCAAATTACAAGTTTCCAAAGAAATGGGAAAGCGAGTGGGTTGAAAATGACCCGAGGACCACAGGAAGGTTAACGTAGCAAGAATACGGTTGGGTAAAGAAAGACTCAATTTTTATATCATTGATTCACAACCGTCCAGGCGAAACCGCTGATCCTAGAAACATGAAATTCCGAGAGTATAATCCCTTTTACGACGTAGGTGCTGGATAAGAAGGGATTTTTTGAAATTCCATCCCCAAGTGGGTGAAAAGTGGTAAAGTGTGTTTTCACGGACTACTTATTAATATCTCTTAAGCCCGATTAGATGTCAACGTGGTTTACTTACGAATGTTACTCGCGCAAATGCTTAAAAAATAATTTCAGAATTTTTCCCTAATCGACTCCTCAAGGGGTGAAACGGGGTGAAATGTATTTTCACGGATTCTTCAAAATCTGTTAGGCCCGATTAGATAGCAACATGGTTTTTAATTTAAAAGATTAGCCACATAAATGCCTAAAAATCAATTTCAGGATTTTATCTTCAAAATCCTCTTTCCCCAAACTCAACAATAAAGAATCTCTTCCCACGCCCCTTTACTTTACCTTCTTCTTCATCCCCCTTCAACCCTCCCCACACAAAGTTCCCATTCACAAAAATCTACAGAAATCAACTCACTAATATCTCAAAGAAAGCAGCCTTCGATATCACCGAAGCACTTTGACGAGTCGAGAAGCGTGTCTACGATGGGTCGAGGGGTTGGGCTGACGGTTTCGATCACGATACGCAAGCATTATCCCCGAGGAGGAAGCTCGAGCGACGCGGAAACCGCGGACGTTCCCCTGCACACGTGGCGCAGCAGCCAAGCTGGCCAGAATCGTGACTTTTTCGCGAACACCTGTCTATCTTGCAGCCGAATCGTGCACCGTATCGGTCGCACGACCTGTCCCGCCACGTAGGAGGAGATCATCTCCATGATCAATGGTCCGCCGGAGACTGCGGCGGCTGCATGTGTCCCCGGGGCCATAACTGTATCCGCGGATAGCACGTAAGATTATGGATGAACCGTTGCACAGTTGCGGAACAATGGCAACTTAATGGCAACGCGCGGGATATCCCCGCGCTGACCGTCCTCCGACGTGGTTGCGCTCTAACTACAGGGGAATGGCTTTCACCAAAGGCACTTTCCAACACCGAAATCAGCGGATCAATCGCTCGAAATGCAATCGAGATGATCCTGTTACTGTCTGTTTGGTTTCACGGGTAGTTACACTTCGAGGATTTTTTTGAAAGCTTTGAAACCTCCTTATATGTAGGGAAACAGTTTGGAAGCACTTAACGATCGTTAAAATTATGTGTTATGCCAAATATTTTTCTAATTCGAAGTAGACTCTTAGTGGTGATTGCAGTGTCTCTGATTCCGGTGCATTTTAATATATTATCACGCAAAAGGATTAGTTAGATTTGTTTGTTTGAGAATAAAATCCCTGCTTCCCTCAATTCATAGAGATATGTACATTCATGGTGTTTCGAGTAACTTGTTTACTCCAAATGGCGGTTCTTCATGTCGATGGACAGCTGGGAATGTAGCTTCTTGGTGCTTCACTGGGATTTTGTGTTTAAGTTGAAGGTGAACTAACTTCAAGAATACCCATTAAATATGCTTTTTAGGAATAAAAAGGAGTGTAGAAAATTTATGAGTTTTCCGTTTTTTTATTTAGTGAATACGAATGAGACAAAGGTAATATACAACATTGCCTACAATCGAAGTAAGCGGAAAGTAAATTTCCTACTGGGAAATCTGACGCTAAAAATAATTTAGAGAATTTGAGATTTATTGCCACTGCAAATGCACCCTAACTCGATCACGTGTCTGCACGCTCGCGTCCTCTTATGCAGGGGTAACGTGGTCGTGCGTGCGCGCATCCTATTGTTGCAGTAATGCATCGTCCCACTCTGCACGCCCGGTTGCCGGAGGCGTGTCGCGTTCCTAGGAAAGCTGCCCATCGATTTCGCTACGATGGGCAATTTTCTAGCGCTTCGCGCTGCATCAGCTGGCTGCCCAGGGAGAACGATCAGCGCAGCTTAAAGGATAGACTCGGTACAAGAGAAACCACAACGATGACTACGTTGAAAAGTAAATCTTCACGATGGAACAATACTTTCCTTTGATCTGCTCTGTTTGATCAAACGATCTAACCATTCATTTTATTCTTTCTCTCTGTGCCTAATATTCAAAATGGCCGCTATCTACTGAACTCCCATTCAGAATATCTTCCCTTATAACATCCCTTTGCAACTGTAATAGACCTTTGTGGTCACAGGAACTTAAGATAGAAATAACACACAGAAGCACATGCAACTCAGTGCTTTTTCTTTGATCCGTGATACAAATAATTTTTATTTAGTTAATGCCCCGCCCTGCTTAGCAGTTACTTCTGCGTTACACACTGTAAACACGTTTACAGTCTCCAGCGTGGAAGATGCTGTAACATGCATGACATGTAAACCAGTCGTAACACATATACATCCAAGGCAATCTGAAATCCTGCCACGGCGCGTTCAGTGAGGAATAAACTCATTTACGGATGCTTGATCGAGATATAGAGCGTCCCATTTATTTCCGTGAGCGAAACCCCGCTTTTTTTCCTCCGTGCAACCGTGGTTCGCGTGAACGATTACGCGCATTCCTGCGGCGAAAGAGAAAGAGAGGCGAGAATGGGAACGAAGAAAAAGGGTTGCCAATGAATAAGATCGAAAAGAGCAGACGGGCAATTGCAAAATAAACAGCGGTTGCTGGTAAATCATTAACGACCTTTTAATTGACTGTGAGTGCTCTTTAATGCTCATTAAACATGAAATTTACTTGTGCAGTGGTGTTAATCTAATTGCACTCCGAAGGAATTATTTCAGATTGAATACTCGAGTCTTCTTGCATGTCAGTATGATAGATATTTGTTATTTGATTAAACTGGAACAAGCACGAGCTTGTAATTCGAATTGCTTTTGATTAAAATTCGATTCTGTTTGATTCTGCGTACCTCAGGTTCAGATTGCGTTCAATTCGATCCAATTAAAGTTAATCAAAGGTGCAGGCAATTATATTCCATTAAACTTGATTGAATTCCGTTGGTTAAATTCGCTTCGGTTTCGTTCGACTGGGTCTGTTGTCACAAGCTCGCCGAATTTAATCTCGATTCCAATCTTTAATACGAGCTACTTTCATTTTACTCAATTTCAGATATTTTTTCAGTCGATTGAAACCTCTTTAGTTAAATTCGTCTCGTTTCGATTCAATTTATTATCACAAGTCGAAGCAATTTTAGTCGTGCTGTTTTCATTCAGTCTGTTCCATCTCTTTTTTCTGCGGCCGATTTTCGAATCGAATCGAATTGCTATGAACTATTCTTTATTCAGATCGACTGAATGAAACGTAGGAGATTGATGTCTGTAGTGACTAGTCACTCCGTCGATTATCGAGGACGCCCGAACTAAATTATTCTAGCCCGTATTCGTATAACGCGTCAGGCACAATCGATTCGGGCGTGGATGGAAGAAAGAAGCGATTGGATAGTAGCGAAGCCCGGGCCCGTGTCTATCCTTACCTATTATCATCCGCCAGTCGGGATGAAATTAATAAAGCGATATGTCGAACGAATTAATATCAATCGCTCCAATTCAGAGTGACTTCTGTCCTATGACGACGCGGAATCTCACAAAGGTGCAGTTTAAACTACTTTTCGATTGGATACTATTATTGGTGTCTGACGATGTGCCATCCAAAGCGACCCTAATAAAACACATTCAAATTTCGAATAAAATCTGCAACACGTTCTGCTATTAACTTCAGCTAAATAGGTACATTATTCATGAGTGCGAATTTTACATAAAATAAATTTTCGTAGAAGTGACATTAAAAATTACATATGATTCACGGAATTCGTGGAAGTAGCTACAGTCGTACCGTTTCGCTAAAGGAAGTTTAAATAAAGATATTTTTTATTTTTAGAGTATTTTATTGAGTTTCTGTGACATTTGTCGTATTCCCACCATAAACAAGGAAACTTTTACACTATCCGCGATCAGTAGTTTCATATTCACCAACTCAATAGTTTCAATAGAAAAAATTATATCTTAAAATTTACCCCTTCCCCCGTCACCCTTACGTAATATTTTTTACATTACATTCTCCAGCTATTAAAATTCTGTTAAAGGTTTATATAATTCATTTAACTCGATTTCGGTAAATTTAAACTAAAATTACTTTTCCTGAATATTGATGATAAAATTTGTATTTATGCTTGTAAGAAAACGTAAGAAAATCGCGACCCCCAATAAAGCCTTACATATTTAAAGATGATCCCTGAGGGAGTTGTAAAATAAATCAGTGATACCAATATAATATAGTGTTTTTTACAAAGACATGCAAAAATATCAGTTTTTGCCATTCTTTTGGGACCCACTTATTTCGGTAGAACGGTATGCAAATCGCGAAATTTGGGGAACAGTGTTCGGCTACGATCGGCTATAGAGGCTCCCCGAAGATTTCGGCTGGCGAATCACGTGGGTGTGGAATATCAAAGGCAAAAACACGGTCTGCGGTTCTTAGTATCCAGGATAGGCTTGGCTAATCGCTCGTAAATACGCAGCCGATGCTCTTGGCGTTGCCTCGCGTATTCGTAACCCATAAAATCTGCTTGACTAGAATTTCAAGCAGTCACGTCGCCCCTGCCTAACGTCGCGATTTTATCAACCCACATCACACGGCTATCGAGAGCTCTGTCGGAAAACAACGCGTACCTGTACGTGTTCGCACTTCCCGATTTCTTCCTCGAAAAAACCGAAGGTGTTTTATTAGTCCCTTAACGCACTACGTGCCAAGTCAGTTTTGCGAAAAATTATTTAGGGATCAAGCTGATATTCTTTGCAGTTGTAAATGTGCGAAGGAAAATGAAAGGATAAGTTCGAGGGAATTTGTGACGTTATTGATACGGCAGATTCGTTATCGAGGATAGTGTCTTTCGTAAAAGATTGCTTTTCAGGTATTTGCTTTTTATAATATTCTACTTTGCATCGTTTCAGTTCAGATCAATTTAAATCTTCATAGATCCTCTTCAAGATCAAATGTTTTAAAAACTTCAAATTCCGAGCCCAAAATTCCGATTTCTTTGAACTTCGCATTTTAATATAACTACCATAGTTTTCAAGATATGCAAGAAAATAGAAAAATACATATTAACTTAAGATGTGTTTCCATCCTGAAGAACCAAAAACTAGCAGAAAAGAAAACTTCTCTGATACTTCTATGTCCCTTACAAACCTTCAAAGGTTCAACGAAATCGTAATTTTCGGGTTATCGAAGTTTTCTTCCTAGCTATTACAAATATCTTTCAAAATTCAATTTTATCTAAATGTTCCCCAACATCATAAAACACACATGTGTGCCCCACATTAGCCCCCTTACTCTATACAAAAGAAGAAACCCATCTGCAAAACGAAAATCCCCAAACCCTTCTTCATCTGTTCAACAAAGCTACACCCCAACATCTAGCCCACCAAAAATGGCACAATTTGCAATAAACTACTGTTAGACCACGTGCCCAAAGTTCACCACGAGAAAAACTAGAAGATCGTTCAAGAGCCACAATCCAAAGTCAGGCATTACGAGACTATTCGATCGCAGTTCCAGTGACGGTCGCCGCGGAAAGTGTTCTTCCTGGTGGCGGGCTAGAAGGATGAGGTAGGTGTTGGTAGACGACAGTGAGTCGGTACGTGGGCCGCGATCCAGGGCCTTCGCCAGTACCAGTCTCACTGGGAAACGCTGTTATCCTGCCCTCGAGGCCCAAAGTGTACCGCAAGGACACGAAACTGCCGGTTTTTGTCGCCGTCGTCGGTTCTATCGTTCCGCGGGCGGACTTACACCTTGACACAAGCTAAAAGGCCCCCTTCTCGCCGCGACTTAGCGGGGACCTGAACTCACGGTATATTATTGCATCGATAAGGACGCCCACGACTTTGTCTCGTGGAGCTACGAGGGGCTTAGCTCCGCAGCCTTTAGCGAAATTAGGCAATTTGGAAAAAAAGGAGTTTCAAATTAGTAAGATTTTATTAACGTCTTTAGTGCATTAGGACAGTGGCTGAAATATAAGTTTAATAGATATAAATGAAGGATATATGCAAAAGGCGAGGTTCAGCGGAAGTGCTGCTTTATTCAGTGAATTTGGCTCGAACAGTCGAATCGATAGAAATTACTTGTAGTATAATATATTTTCTCTTACTTGACTGATATTCCTAAGTAGTTAATTCTGTGGCTATAGCTCTGTCGCTCCAAAATTGTGTAGAAGAAGAGGAAGAAGGGGGAGGCTTAGAAGCTAAATTCTACAGAAAAACATTATATTCAATTATAAAACGTTATATTACAAAAACATTAGATCACTAGATATAAGTATGCAAGCCATTAACGTCTGCTGCAACGCCACAAATTCATTTCGCCACTGTATTAATTACCAGCCCTCCTTAGACTCTACTCTCGCGGGGGACGAAGGGGGTTGTGGCGATCCAAGAGGACGAGGCTGGCTTCGTTTTGAGTAACTTTAGATCCGCGTTTCCGTCTTATCCGTGGCGCGATCTGATGGCTGGTATATCACCGGGGGCGCGTACACACGCACGCGACCACGCAGAGAAGTGGTGCAGAGCAAGTGATGCATGGTCGCGGGGACCAGTGTCTCCAGTATTCTTAAAGAGCGCTATTTATACCCCTGACTGCACAGGCTGAAAGAACGGCCAAGGAGCGGGTTCCTCAATAAGGCAGCAGGTAGGCCGTACAGTGATTCAGAGCCAATTTTTCCAGCTGGACCAGACAGTGGCTCGGCTCTCCGTCTGCGTCCGTAGTTCCATCCGCTGGTAGCGATGGGCTCAAGGCACGTCGAATCAATTCGTCCGCGTGACGTAAGTTTCCTGTCGCCTCGAACACTGCCTGCGAAAGCAGAAGTCCCTGAAACTCTTGAGAAATAAATCTTGGTCGTTTTCAGAGTCTTGAAAGAATCTGAAATAAATCTGGAGAGTTCTTGGAATTTTTTTAATCTCCCGAATTTCTGTTTTGCGATGACCTTTGTTACCCCATAATCCATATTCATTTATCTTGATAATGTCACAAGATTTATATTATTTTTTATGTATCTCTTTCAACACTCTTGCATCCTCTTTTCTGTATTTCCATCTCTGTTTAGTTTTCAAGAAGTCCTTTTAGAAATTAAACAGTTTTATGCGTTCAAGGTGTCTAGGAACTTTTTTTTTCGAATGGTAATAAGGTGCTTGAAGGTTTGTTGGTTTAGAATTATTGTTCGTGAGTGTTGAAGTCAGAGACTCGGACGCCCATCGCTATCCGCCAGCACCAGCCATCTGTTTCTTCTGTGGTCTGTTCGTCCTGCTTCGTCGCCGAGTCGCGGCTCTCCCCATTCTTCGCCTCTTTTTCGCGCATCCTTCATGCCGCTAATCCCGAATCATGGATCTTGTTGTCGCCTTGATCTCTCGCGATCGTCTCGTTCTTCGGCTGGGGGAGATCCTTTAAAGGAGAACCAGGACAAGACGGGCGCTGGTGGACGGTCGCGCGTGCATGCTTGCTTGCACGAGAGAGCGGAGGGCGAAATTAAAACGCGTCTGATTAAAACCGGGCGCATCTACTTGTCCCGCGGCGCGCCTTATCGCGTCTCTGCACTCCAGCGAGCGTTTGAACACGTTCAAATACGTGAATTTTTTACACTGTATATATACCTGTTTGCTTAAGTTGATGGCAAAGGGTTTGTCTTGTCGAGGATATTTGGAATTTGATAATTGAGTTTAAATTTGGATATTTGAAATTTGAATACAAAAATGTGATATTTGAAAATAAAAAATTAAAAGAATTTTAGTCTTCAACGATTATTTAAGGCGTTAGAAATTACTTTACTTCTTAATTAAAATTATTTTATGCACAAGGATTTTATAGAGTCCGTTAGCGCCCACTTTAAGAAACACTGATTCAAACAATCTTTAATCACCACGCTTCATTCGCTCGATTTTATATTACACGAATGACGTCTCACTTTCCTCCTTCCGTCCACGTAACGTGTCAATCCTAACGATCCTATCCGTCAGATAAAGAACGGGAAATAAAATCGGATGAAATTTAAGCCGGGCGAATCGATACCAGGAATTAGCCCCGACGTCTATCGCCGCGTCCCCCTGTTTCCCAGCTAACGAGTATGAGCGTGCCCGTAAAATGCGATCGGTGGCATAGTCCGCGGGCTCGCGTCCTTAAAGGTATTCGCGTTCCCCGGCTGAGAAAGCCGCGGAACGGCCGTAAAGCGTTATCAAGCGCGGAGATTTCGCTCGGCGGTGTGTACCGTTATCTCATTAAGCGAATTACCGAAGAGCCACGAATGTTTATCGGCGGCCCGATCGGGCTAATGATAGCCGATGGCTGACGACTGCTCGCCACAGCCGAGAACACCTCTGGCCGCGTGGGCGTCGGGCACCTCAATTAACATTGGAATGGCATCGCCGTCGATTTCGCGTGGGCGTTTCGGTATCCGAGACACGTATCCTTTCGTACGTACGTTTCACTGTCGTCGGCGGTGCTGCAAGTGGCAGAGCACCCAGCCGCCACCCTCCTCCCCCCTCCTCGAGTTTTGTCCCGCGAACGAGAGGGGACATTGACGAAACGATGTACAGTCCGATGGGAATGTGTAGGTGTATCTAACAATTTTTTAATTCATTATTCTTATGCCGTTACAAGTAGCAGTAATTAATTCTGCTAGGAGAAAGTGGGTAGATTGTAGTGGAAAATCTTTTCTGAAATAATGTGGAATTATGGAGAAGGAGGGAACCTTGAATTTTTAATTATTTATTCAGGGACACACTTTGTGTCATTCACTTTTAGTTTTTTTACTTCCAAGTAGGTGAAGCTATTACACAATTCTGTAAAGAAGGATGAGTCTGTATAAGCAATATCTGCTCAAGTTCCCATAAAGTACATACACATAGTTCTCAGCCGGATAAGAGAATGGGAAATTAAAGATTCATCCCGCACAGGCGATATTCAATCTCCCTTTATATTTCGTTTTAGCCGTTTTCTCGTATCCGCCTCTATGTAACCGAGAGAGAGCAAAAGTATTTAATGAGCGGGTACAGCGTTTTCTGTTGTCAACTTGAAGCAAGTGTTGATACCGGTTACGAGGCTAATAATTGTAGGTTTTCATGGCTGGTGATGGAAGAAAGGAGATGTTGCCTTTGCTTACTTCAATGTACTTCTTCATTAACAGTGCCCGCTGACCGCGGCGTTCTGCCACGTTTCAGACAGTTTAATTCGAAACTTCTCTTGACATCATCAATTAGGGTATTACGTATGCTCCGTTAAGTGCCATATCAAGTTTTTCTTCTCGTAAAGTACATGTATCTCGTTAAAACGTTTGCGTAAAAATGTATCCGTAATCTGCTCCCCCATTTTGAGTGCTCCTTTCACGACACTGCGTGTATTGCTTTTGGAGTGTGTAACAGGGAAACTTATACAGAAAAATAGAAAAATATCTCAGCTTTGAGAAAACTTCAATAGATACAACATCCAAACAAGATTCATATCCTTACAATAAACTACAATCCACCTTGTTTTAAAAAACTAAGTTTCTAACTATTTCCGATGCGAGCAAATGCTTTTCTTTGTGATTCCCCAAAACCTGATTAAAGGATGCATCTCTTCGAGCACACATCGATCGCCTTATGAGTTCTAATACAAACAACTGCCGCCTCAAATCAACACTGAAGAGTTCCGCGAAGCTATTGAAAACGCGGGTCAACGCAGACCCAGTCACGGTCGTTCGAGGATTAAGGAAGCTTTTCCATCCCCTCTAATCTGCCCCGCCTCAAGTTCCTCCCTCCGCTCGCACTCCCAAACCATAGCCCGTGCATCGAAAGCCCAGAACGCCAGGCCGCGCGGCGATCACCCCTCGGTGAAGGGCAAGAAGGCTCGAGGAGTGAGCGCAAGGTAGCGAGCTAGCGAGCGCCTTCCGTCGCGGCGCGGCGTCTCGGAAAAATCTATCGGCTGGGTAGAGGATATCCGATCGTTCGCGGGATCGTTTGCAGACCGCTTACACCGACAGATGGGATTATCTGATCTTGAATCTAGCCGGGACGGCTCGGCCGCGTATAATTGCCATCGCCGGGCGAACGAGCGCGGAGCTTGGGTGAGCGCTAGAGAGGAGCCCTTCTTTTTCTACCCACGGCCACGGTTCGTGCGCCGGCCACGCTGGCCGGTCCAACGTGGCCGCTGCGTTCGCCCGTTGGTTCTTCCGTTCGTTGGTCCGTTGGCTGGCCGCTTAGGGCCCCGTTCGTTCGTTCCTTGGGCCCGTCCGCGGCCGCTCGTTGCTGCTTCTGGCGTCGTTGCTGCCGCCGCCGGTTGCTGCCGCCTGGCCGGCTCGTTCCCCGCCCGGAGTCAAGGCTGTGAACTGGGAATGTGCGTGCAACTATGCTACCTAGACCTTTTATTCCTCGTGGTATCCGCCGCCTTCCCTTACCGTGGCTTATACGCGTCGGCAACGGCCATCTAGTAGTGCGTCCGTATGAATCTACGCCTGCCTCTCTTCCCCACACCCCCTCCCTCCCCCTCCTCCTAACCGACCTTCCTCACCTCTCTCTCTCCATCCGCGGCTTTTTATCCGCCTGTCCCTCTCGCTCCGCCGCGACACGGTATCCTCTTCCCGAGCGTGCCTCTCCGACATCCTCGTCCCGCTCCACGGTCCTCGTCCCCTCCGCGCCGCCGCGCGCTCTCTCATCCCCCTTGATAACGATCTCCCAGCGACCATGCCGCGCGCACGCGGACTTTTATAAACCCCCTGGCACCTGTCCACCCAAGTAGATAATAACGCTGCCGCGAATCCCTGCGCCGCAGCCTGATTGCCTGACTGTTACCTTACCTACCCTATCCTGCCTGCCTATCCGTCCCTCTCCGTCCTCGCTTCCCAAGCGATTCCTCCGCGGCTGTCCCGTCGTCTCCTCTTCCCCGCTCCTTCCTCCTCCGCTCTTTACCCACGGCCCTCGTTCCCGGCACCGTTCCTCGCCCGGCCGAGAAACACGGCGGTTTCTTGCCGCGGCTGGGCGAGAGCGCTCCGCGGAGGGATCATTGTCTCGTTCCCGCGGACGATCGTCGCCCTCTCTTCCGCCACCACGGCCACGCCGATGATCGTCGCGTGGGTCGGCCGCGAGGCCTTCGTTCGGATATAATAAACAATAACGAGGACGCGAATTAATCATGCCCTCTCCACTTCGCTTTCGTACGGTTCCGCGGGCCTGCTCGTTTATTCCCTCGCACGTCACGCAGACCGTCCACTTTCGCCCGACCGAGACTCATTTCTCTCTTCTTTTGGTCCTGTTTCAGGTAAGCCAGCTGAGGCGGACGGGGAGGCAGCCTCGTGCGTGTCATCCGCGGGCTTTACGAGCGGCTGTCATCGACGCGTGTGGCGCGATCCAGTCGAATCCTTCTCGATCGCCGGGGATTCTCGGCGTGCAGAAGACATGGGGGACTGTTGCGCGGTGAGCGGGATTCGCTAAGGTCGGTGGCGTAATAGTTGGGTGAAGGAGTTTCGTGGAAATTGGGGGTTGAATTGTTTTTGCGGGGATGAGACACTTTTGGATTGAGCGGTTCGGGGTTGAGTAGATACAGGGAACTTGGAAAATACGCTGTTATAAAATATTAATTTGGGGGTCTTTTTATGGAGTTTGAAATTCGCAGAGCTCTGTGGTGGGGTATAGCAGACTCGAGAAGCTTCTTCATGGGCGCCATGATTGTTGGTTTCAGAATATTGTCAGATTAGTAATGGAGTATTAATTCTGCATTGGACGGGTATTTTAATTTTGGAGTGTTTACTGCCAGTTTTGCTTCTGATATGGAAAAAGTACCAACCTTGAATCCTTGAAATCTCAGAAGTCAATCAGTGTAAGTTCATTAGCATTGAAACCGAGATTTACACTGTTTGTCCTGAAAAAAATTTTGCCTAAAAATTCCATGGTCAATATAAGTACCGCAATTTATTTTTTGCGTATGCAAGTAGTGACTTAATTGATTTATTAATGAAAAGTTTCAACTATAAAGAAGTTTTTGATTTTTCTGAACTATGTAACTCATTTTCAGGGAAAGTTGGACTGACACTGATTGGCTTCTGGGGCCTTTCCTTTAACTGTGAAATATACTGAGCGTTGCAGCATTTCATTTTATTTTTTTTTCTATACACTTCCACTGTGCCGTTTCATTTACGCAACGAACAGCCCGTCGACGTGTTCGAGGGGTTATCAATATTTAGCAGAATTCCTTCGAGGCGTGCCCGTTCCCATTTATCGATTATTTAATTGGGGAAAAGGAGAGCGGAGGCCCCCGAGGCTGAATTATTCCCGTAACGAAGGACGCGTTGTGTTGCATTCGTACCACTTGGAACGCGACGCGATCAATCGGCGCTACTATAATATTGAAATTTCGCTCGTGCCCTGTTAACGTGCATTCAGAAAGAGAAATGCTGCGCAGGCATGATCGATTATTCGATTAGGAAATTCTGGAATCGGATGCCGCGATTCTATTATATCGTATCCGCGAGCGAGGCCGCGTTTCAGGTTACGTAAACCGTTGTCACACTACAGCGGGCCCTGATTCTTGAATTATTAAATTCATGCTTTATCCCATTGCAAAATTTCTTGCACACTAAGATCGATTCGACTTTAAATCACCTGCTCAGTATCGCAATCGTAAAATGTTTCACGAACAAGACTCCTTGAATAAATAATCTTTGTGCTATAAAGGGGAGGATTTAAATATTGACGAACCATTATGAAGTATTTCATAACATTTCCTATTTTCGAAGGAGTCAAAGTGAAACAGAATGTCAAATTCTTCTGACTTCTCACCTTTACTTAAGGAATTCGTCGGTCTTCTTTTCCTCCTTCTTGTCATCCATATTCATAGAATAGCATACAGTAGTGGTCAAAAGAAGGCTTAAACTGTAAACGATGACAGAAATAAGATAATTTTCACAAGGATCCTAAAATTCTAATTTTAATCAAACTTTAGCAATTTTTTCTGTGCGAATTCACTCTGAAGAGGTGAAATCAGCCCTTAGAATCAACGTGGTTTTCCGTTTCTTTAACATAATTATTTAATATATTCTGTTGGTAGTACGATAAAGCATTCAAAACTGAATAATTCTTATATTTAAATTTTTGACAACTTTTATTTCACCACTTTTTCAAACACTCTTTCATACATGAGTCTTCGTACCCCTAGGTTAACAACTTTTGTAATTTTATCTCCTCCACACTAGTTTCATCTAAAACACATTAAGCCTCCCACTACAATACTCTGAAACAAAATCGAGAGTATCGATCAGGCGTCGTTCGACCTCTGCAAAAGGCACTTCCTGTGGCGGGAAACTAGACCATTACACTAGCGTTCCTGAAGAAAAAGTGCGATTTGACGGATCCTTGAATGAGCATGACGAAAGAACGTTAATGGGGCCGAGGCTGAGAAAAATGAGGAACGCGAGGCGCGGGACACCGAGTCCTCGGAAACTATATAATCCACGTGCTCGGTTCGGACACCCTTAATGGTATATCGCGGTGATCGCACGCCGCGATCTTTCAGCGTTCCGCGGAACGGTGAAGTGGCCGCCTCTCTTTGTAACAGGGAGGACTAAAGCGAGCAAAGATAAAAAGCGCCAAGGTCTCCGTGGAATCCAACGACCGTCAAGAACCATTGGCCATCGGTGTATGACCGTTAACGAGCTCCGTTTCGCCGTAGCTAAAACTCCCCCCCCCCCCCCCCCCATTTTTCTCCTCCCACTCTAGATTATGATTTCATTCTTTGTCGTGCTGTCAGAGCACACCTTTGTCCCGTCACATGCTGACTTTTGGCTCCTTTTACACGTCCAAATCGTTTGTTGAGGTGACAACGTTTTTGGATTACGTGGAAGTGTCTTTATGGTTACTTTGAACTTTGTGAAGGTATTTCATTTGGAGAACGATTTAATTTAAGGTAATTAGACTGTTTCGATTGTGATTAATTGTTTCTTCTTACGGCTTGTAGTTTGGGAAGTTGCTGGTGGACAGTGGTGGCTGTTTTTAGAAAATTAA
Source organism: Andrena minutula (assembly GCA_929113495.1). Lineage (NCBI taxonomy): Eukaryota > Metazoa > Arthropoda > Insecta > Hymenoptera > Andrenidae > Andrena > Andrena minutula. The sequence continues at coordinate 1,036,281 of OV815993.1, forward strand.
ACTAAGGTTACCTAATAATAATATTAATAATGGCCTTGGTTTTCGTTACTGATCGTTGTGGAATCAATATTATCTCACTCACTACACAATCGACAAGCAAAAGATAATACTAAAAAACTTCTTCCATATTCAATTACACATAACAAGAGAAATAAATTGAATATGGAGATGCCTTGTCATCAACAGAACCACCAATTCCACATCGAATTCTTTCACTAATGAATCGATCCAATTAGCGCCAAGGCAGTGTGGAAATATCCATCCGCTAATTGGAACCACCTTGAGGGATTATATTTAGGCGGCCGAAAAGTGACGAATTTTTGTGATTTTTTTAAGCAGCGGAAGCCTATATTTTTACAGAAATTTTTGCACTTAAAAGAACATTTAAGAATATTTAGTCATTTTTTTTGTAGAAAAATATTTACGTTTATAATAAAGTTGCAACCGACATCCAAGAAGCCTTTTTAAAAAGTTGTTTTTGCGATGAGCAGTCACATTCGGAACCAAATTATAGAAAATCCAAAAAAAGATTTCGTTAGTATGTTAATGTATCCTCTGAATGACGGAGGGAATTCCCGCAAAAACTTTTTAAAAATGCTTCTTGGATGTCGGTTGTAACTTTATTATAGACATAAATATTTTTCTACAAAAAATTACCAAATGTTCTTTAAACGTTGCTCTCTTAAGTGCAAAAAGTTCTGAAAAAATATATGCTTCCGCTTTTTTAAAAATACTTCACAAACATTCGCCTCTTTTCGGCCGCCTGATTAGGTATAACCCCTGAAGTCTATTAATCCTCGCTTCCCCGTCGTGGCGTCCCAGGAATTTAGCAGTCAGACGAAATGTCACTGGTGACGTTAATTACGCAGCTCGAGCCACCGCGCCCAGTCACTTCGATCTAGGAAAGTTCCCCAGTAGTTTCCCTCCGCCCTCTGCGTCGAGTCGAAGGAGAGACACGTAAGCACTGCGAATCTGGTCCGCGGCTAACAACTTCCTACTAGCCGCGAGAATCGGTGGTCCACTTCAGCCTCCGTCGGTTCTGTCGCTCCCTATCGACGGACCTTTCGATGTCGCCGAAGTTAAACGGGCCGCCTATTCGTCTTTGGCTCGAGGACGTTGTGTAACGCGGCCACGGCACCCGGAAGATATGCAGCAGAGAAAGAGAGACAGGTTGCCGCGCGATGTGTGCACTTTCACTGTCGTTTGCTCCCCTTTGTGCCCGTTTCCTTGGGCCCTCTCGGTCAACGCTGCTTCCGCAAGGATAGCAATATCGTTCTGATCGATGAATCCTGGTACTGAGATAGGGTTATTAGTCGTTGGTCTGGCGACGGGTGTCCCCTGGAAAGGGATCGAAGGAAATGTCCCTGGGGATTAAAGGGATCTCTTTGGAAGAATTATGGAGACAGGATCTTCGTCTGAGATTCATTTCTTCTTTAGGTCGAGGAGCGATAGTGTATAGACTAATTGTATATCGAGTAAGATATTAAAACATTAAGGGGTTTGTATGAGAAGTAAGATCGAAATGGGAATTGGATTGAAGCAAGAATTTTCTGATATGTAATAAGGCTTGGTAAGACAGAGAAAAAAAAGAAATGAGGAAGACAGTGAACAGAACTGGTCATGTTAATCGCATCACTTAAATATTTAGCATGTATTCACTTGCACCTCATTTAGTATTAGTGTTCGGAAAGTACTTTTGCGCGATTGTTCACTAGGCATACAGTGTCCTGTATTTTAAAATAACACGTGGATTTAGGGAAGATGCAGTAGATATTTCCAGGACTCTAGGACTTAACAAAATAAAGAATGGACAAAACCCGAAGAAAATACCCAACGCAAACGAACATTTCTTATTCAAGCTCCTAATGTCCTGATCAAAATCTCACCAGGCCTGAAGTTCAAACAAACCCACGTGGGACCTTTCAAACAAGGTACAAAAGAAACGAACAACGAGCTACAAAGAATAAGAAAGTTTGGAGGAGTGAAAGTTGAAGAACGCAGCAGGAGGAAGGGCATCATAACAGGGCCATAACTGTCACAAGAGGACCGCTTGTTCGGAAATGAGTTCTGAATACGCGAAAGGCTGCTTAGACGTTGCGTTGAATTGTGGGGCGTGAGGAGGCAAAGGAAAAAGCGTGAACGAGCTAGTCGCTGGTAGCACCTTGCGATCGACTTTGCGAGGCGTCAAAGTGACTTAAGCGTCGCCCAGCCCGGAGATTATCCTTGTAACAGTGGGACGCGTAAGTGGGTGACGAGCGTTCGCCGGAGCAGGAGGTTCCTGAAAAAGGAGGATGGAAGCGGCGTGGAATAATCGAGGCTGGCAAGAAGTCGTGACGAGACGCCAGAGAGAAAGGAGGATCCTACAACGGGTAGAGACCTTTAAGATCGTGGAGCAGAGGCATATTCCCCGCGTACATTACGTTCTACATGCATAGAACACTGTTTCTGACCAAACGTCCCAATTCGGGGGGACACGTTACAATGCGCGAGGAAAAAACGTGGCTGTTGGGCGTGGAAAAAGTATAGTGAAGTAAAAGATGAGCATGGGCTTGGGGGCGAATGTGAAGCATTCAAAATTAGGTGTGTTGTTGGAAAAAAATTTTCGAACTGAGGGAGATGATAATAATACGTTTTTATTACACAACCAGTTTATGAAGCAGTTACTTCAATTGTATAGGTATATCTGTTTTCCATTTATGGTACAATACGCGAGATTCAGCAAGATGCCGTTTTAAAATTGTACACTGGAATAAAATTTTTACCGTTTTTACGGCGGTTTGAACTTGATGGGACGTCATTTGATTAAGTTAATTGTTTTTGGGAAATGAAGGTGTGTAGATTAGACAAGATCAATCTTAATTCTGTGAAAGTGTATCATATGATCTTTATTGACGAAGAAAGTGATACAGAAGTATATCTTGAATGAATATGGTACGCTTCGTCAAGGCTTTCCTTGCTCAATAAGACGCGCAAGTAGAAACGTCCAGTATGTGGTCGAACACAGGTCGATGCTTCCTCTTGCGCACGCGAATAGTGTTGCTGTTCAGACTGCACCGCGAATATACCAGTCGGAAATCGAGCATTTTAATATCGAGCACGATATTCTAAACTCATTGATTCTGTTTCTATAAAAAACTAAACACTGGTCGTCTGTCTCTTGCTGCATTTCCAGCACAGCCTCCGTTTATGTATGATCATTTCAATCACCACTATACCTACAACTTACAAATATACATTTCTCTTTAAAAAAGGCAAAATGACCTCAGTAATTTGTATGGGAAAATTGAAAATTTATTAATGACAGTTAACGGAATGTAACTCAGTTTCAACAATACGCAATGGAGTTACAATCTATTATAGCAGAAGGAAAGGTATTTTTTAACGAAAATGGGAATAGTAATGAACGCGTGTAGGGCAATTTTCTCGACACCGCGTATCCAACGACCAATATCTACGTTATAAGCGGCGTGCTTGCACGAACTGGGTCAATTTGATTGACGGCAGAAATCTGTGGTCGGTGGAGCGCGGGAATCCTGAAGGCGAGCACCGACTCGGCGAAGAACGAAGAGGATCCTTCCTCCGCGGGACGAATCTTGCCACCCAAGGTAATTCACGATTCTCCATGGTGCCGGCAAACTTCACGGCAGGGGAAAAAGGGCCACTGCGAGGAACAGTTAGATCGATAGCGTTTGCCGCCGGCTGCCACGTCCGTTGACGATCGTCCAGCCACCATTAGAACCTACCAGCGAGAGGAGCACGAGAAAGGATGGGAAAGGAAATCATGGTTTCCAACAGTCGGAGAAACGAAAGGGGTGTTTGAAAAAACGTAATGTAGTGAACAATTACCATAGCATTGATAAAAAAATGAAGTATATTTTGTATGAAGCTTATGTTCAAAGTAATTTGTTGGAAACCATGCAGTCAGGTGACGATATTCATTTTGTTCTTTATTTGTTTCTTCCATGGAGTTGTATTATGATGATCTGAAAATTCTGTGCAATGAACTGTATTCGATCTGGAGACCGCTGAAGTGTTATGAAGGAATAGTGCAAGGAGTTCGGTATATAAACTCCATCGGCAAGAAAGAAAGTATTCCATTAGTATCAGGGCATCAAAGTATAAAATGTATTGTGAAACAAAGGTAGTAGAAATATAATAGAACAGTTACCAGGAAAGTTTAGAACAAGTCTCCCAGGATATTCCTTCAGACTCAACACTTTCGCCAGAAACTTCTGCCCACTATCTCCAAGCAGTCTAACACTAACCACTGCCATCCTCCTTGCCCCCAAAAGTTCTCTTAGGAAACAATTCCGCTCGTAAGCGGTGTGAAATCATGGTTGCCGAAATTTCACGGTAATCTGTAATCATTAGACGCATCCTTTCCTTTCGTCTGTCACATCAGAGCGCGATCTTCTGCCCGAATCCCGTTCGAACGGTGACGGGTGATATATGAAACGAACCTTCCCTTCCACGTTTGATAATAAGTCGCGAACCGAAGGCGGTGAATTTAAGATCGAGCAGCCTTGGGCTCCCGCTCATTTTAATACTCGTTTTTAGGAACAGCGCCGAACTAATCGCTCGAACGGAACGGCTCGACTCGCGAAGCTCCTCGCTAATTTATAATAATTAGAGCCGCGTTTCTTCTCTCCTCTTCGTGGCCCCCTCCCCCCTCCCCCTTCGCCCCTTCTAATTCTCGTTGGTGAGCTGCGCTAACTCGGTGATTATTTGCTTGCTCCGTGGATCCCTGTAATTTGGCCGAAGTGCCTGCACGCACGAAACGGACGGTTCGGTGTGTTGCCTCGAGTTGGCCACGAGGGGCTGAGAGTGATATTACTGACGAGGGGAGGCTACGATCGAGAGAAGTAACTTTTGAACGAAATTTAGCTTGGGGAGTACGAACATAAACAAATCCTACAATAGTAGTTTCTAAAGCCCAGTCATTTTAATAAAAATTTCAGCATTGAGATTTTAAAATCGTCTGCCTTGAGTAGAATTCTTAAATCTGAATAACTAATAAGAGACTGCTTTTGCTCTTTTTCCTTCTTTTACTTTTTCGTTATTAAGCCCGATGAGACTAATCAACTTTCATAAATGGAAATTCATAATTCAAAAGGTATTAAATTAGAAATTTTTAGTATGTACCAAATCGAAACCTCCCACGCACGAATAGCCAAATTTCTATAATCGAAACTTTATAATCCAATTTCGGAAAGGCTTGCCAATTCTGCAGCCCATGTTATAAGTTTCGAACAACTGTCGCCAAAGTCGTTCAGCAAGAATTTCTCACAGAAACGAAGCCACCGTTCCTTTAACCGTATCTCCCTCGAAGATCGATCATACACCGAACAATAGGTATGTCACGACTTCCTAAAGCTCGATAACTCCGACATCCTCGATGTCCGTTAGAATCGAGGATCGCGTACACGCGACGCCACTTACTCATCCGCCCCGCAGAACGATATCGGATATCCCGCGGATACGCGCAGATGATCGCTAGAAATCTGCACACAAAGGCTTATTTCCCGTTCGTAATAGATTCACGGCGCACTTTCACCGCAGCCTTCGCTCTCGCCGGCGCGGCTCTCCCTCGAATCTTCCTTGATCCAGCGCGGTGAACGATCCAAAGAACGTCCCGCGGCGAGGGCACAAGTGCCTTGGACAAATTAAGTGTTGCCCCGACAACGGGCCTGAAACACGCGTTCGCGCTAGAATTACAACCGCCGATATCGATCTACATCGGATTTGAATAATGCACACTGTGCTTTCTTCCGCGACCGGGTACAACCAGTCTCAGGGGCGGTGACCGCGTCGTTTCGTCGCTAAGCGGTGTGCGTGCTCGCGGCCGCGGTTAAGGAAACAATTTTATTGCAACGACGGGGTTGTAGTCAAACGAATCTCCTTTTTGTGCCAAGTGACTGTGTATTCAGATATATGCATCGAATTGGTGCTACTAGTTCATTTTATTAGAGACAAATAGTTATCGTTCAAACAAAAATACTCGCGATGCGTTCGTAGCCATCACTACTTTCTTCAATTCTGAAGGAATTTTAAGCTTCTTTTAATCTACTAACTTGATTCTGTTTTTTAAGCGAACTGCAACGTCCAGTGCTTCGAGTTAATGAGTCAATCCGCAGGAACTGCGCATAGGGAGATTTGAAAGTTCATTGCCAGCCGTGGCATCGTTAGTCCTGGCTAACCTTCACGGATTTAGCGGACGGTACATCACGCGACGGCACCATTCGCATCCGCTGAGTTTCGTCGTATCTTTATTATTGCCCTCGCTTTAATGCGCTTCCGTGGCGTGTTGTCTTTTGGTGGACGTTTTTCTTGCGGCAGGGTGGGGAGGGTCGAGGATTCTTGAGGCGAAATTTTTCGTTCCTCTCCGGAGCGTTATTACGGCGCGGTAAAAAACGTCGGAGTCGCTCGCTGTTGGGCAACTTTCGCGAATCACTCTTTGGTATCTGCTGGGAACCGAGCGATCGTAATGAAAGAGCGGGGCGCTGTTGGTGTGATATTGTTTCTTGCGTTTCTTCGACATTCTTCCTTTTTCCTGCTTCTAACCTAACAGCACTTGCGTAAGAAACATTTAAACATAGCTTCTTAGCGAGTACACTTTCTCAATATCATCCCCTGGCAATACTATTTAAATATTCTCAAATTGTCAGATTTATTCCTCTCGCTGGCAAGAATGGTTCAAGAATAACATTTATTTCCATTATTCTACGATAACCTTCTGCGTTTTTCAAGAATCCATATTTACCTGCTGCTTATTAAGGTGCTCCTGCTGAGGACGTTCATCGTGGTCCCTGTAGCCAATAATCCTTCAGCTATCAATAAACATTGACGGATTTAACTGTCCTGAAGCCTTAAAAAATTATGATTTTATCCAAACACTGTGTATTCTTTTCTGTACTACTACACTTGGCCCGTTATTAGTAAGCTACTTCTTCATCTTCCCGAAGAATGGGCCCCTTTGAATGTTTGCCACCTGGGCCTTTTTTCTTAAATCCGCCACTGGAAAATAAAACAAAGCTCTATCAGAATGGCAGATATTTTGTCATTTCTGCCCCACTGTGTCACTTAAAAACCACTAAAATTTTATCATACCCTTCAAAAGACTTGGTGACTCAGCACCCACAGTCAGTCTTCATAGAAACCCTTAATCATGCGAGACTAATATCCTAGTCCTCATCGATCCCCTTCAATTCCCACATTTCACATCGAGTTCCACCCAAAAAACTCTCGTCGAAGTGGTTTGTAATCCCCCTGCAAGTGGACGGTGGACTCCCACGGTAGCCGGGGCGTCAAGTGAATGAAATCAAAGTTCCGATCCGCAGCATGTGCGGGCCCCTCGAGAAGACGAGGTGTAAAGAGTTTGGGAGTTAGTCGGCCGGCCGGGGGGAGAAAAGGAACGAGTCGAAATGAAGGATGAAGGAAGGAGGAGGAGAAGGAGATGAAGGGGAGGGAATGCTTTGGTCAGGGGTAACGGGGAACAGGGCCTGGCCATAACATTACAGAGGAGCCTGCTGAGTGAGATATTACCGCCGTCATAACCTCTAATAACTACACAGAGCCCTTTATAACGCCTCCCAGTGCCTCATTGTGCCGCGGTGGTAGGCTCCTCTTGTCTCGTACGTAATGTAGGTAAGGCCCAGTGAGACCTGTACTTTGAGATGGTACTATTACATGCTGCACGGACTCGCCACCATCGAAAGACGAGAAACAGGGGAAAAAGAGGCGCATGGGGGTCGCTGGAGTAGTAGGTGAAGCTCGCGTGTTACTTTTGCTTTTACTTTCCTCGCGCTAACCGGTATCGACTGCCGCGGTGCGCAGGGGAGACTTAGGCGGAGCGCGGAACATCGATGGTAACATCACGCGGGGCTTCTTATTTAGATAGGTCAGCTTGGCGAGTTTGCAAGCAAGTGTGCGCTAAGGTAGCTTCATTTCTGAGCTCAGAGAAGTAGCAGTCTCCACGGTGGAGTCGTCGATATGTGACATCACTGTTACTTCTTCACTTGCACCATTCTCCCGCCATCGGGAACACGGAAACAGTGGACGGCTTATCGAAGCCAGGTGCAATGAGGAGGAAGAGGCGCGAAGAAGTGACACCGAGGAAGTCATAAAACGATCTCCTCACGTTGCTGATTAATTATACATAATTCTAATACCCCTTAAACGTCGTAGAAGCTCGCGAGCGGATCCTCTCCCGTCGCTATCCGGCGCATCTTCCTCTAAACGAACAACAGAACCGCCGCGGAAATGAACGCTCCCGAGTATCAGTTTCACGGCGCGAGCATGGCGAATGACGTAAAATGGATAAACGCTCGTGACGTTGCAGGATGCGCCGCTGCGAAAGACGCGCGCGCTACGCCGAAGGGAAAAGGGCGAAATAAAGTAATGTAATACGAGAAACGCGTTAAAGGGGGGGACGGGGGAGGAGGGGGGAGCGAAATGTTGCAGGCGAACGTATCCTGGTGTTCTATCAAGACGGGCAGGATGTGCACCTGTGCTACAGTGGATTGTTAAATCACGCGGTACGGAGTGCTCGTAACAGCCGTGGATCAAAAGCTAATTAAAGTCTCACGTCATTAGCTAGGAGTTGTTAACTGTAACGCTGCACGAGGCACGGCGGGTTTCTGCACCGAATCGCTTCAGTTGCGCTCTTTAATTCGACCTCTAACATCAGTGCAGAATTCAATTTGATGATTTAGAAATTAGAATAGCTGGTTTAATGTCTGTTTCTTCTAGGTTAAGTAATGTAATATGTGGATCAGTGATTTTCATACAAGACAAATTGTTTTTAACACTTGGTTTTTGGATGTTGTAGGATTGTCCTTGAACTTTTATTTCGAAAATAAGAAAAATATGTTCGTTGATACTTTTTTCCACTCGATTATCCAAAAAGCATGAGTGATATCTGAAGAATATTAATTTGACTCCTCTTGTTTAACCCTCAGACACAAACGGGGTCCATATTGACCCAATTAAATAATTCTCATACAATTCTTAGAACAACCTATCATCATAATAGGTTTCTTTATGTTCTTAAAGCAGTGATGCTGATAAATAGTGAACCACATAAGTATTTTCAGATGGATGAAAAGGAACCCTCGTTAATCCAAACGAGGAGAACCAACCCTCATTAATTCACACAATACATAAATAATACTTACCAAAAATTACATGACAGAGGCAAAAATCCTTAACACTTTCTACTAACTAGAAACAGTTTAAATAATCCAAAAAAAAATCCATACCCTCTCGTTTCATAAATTAGATAAAGGGTTGCAGTATTACATATCGTCCATTCCAAATACGATCTTCTTTAAGTCAATAAAATTTCCAAACCCCCGCAAGTGTCACCAAGTGGTCGAATGATTTTAGGTCGCAACAGACTCGCCCGCCCCTCCCTTAGCGGGCGGCACTTCCGTGGAAGCCGCGGAACGCGTGTCCCTCGGCGTTCCATCGAACGCAGAAGCGTATCCAGGCCGGTGCACCGGCCTTACGGGTGTAATGATGTTATTTTCTTGTAGCAGTAACTCCGTGTCGGCGCAAAAAGGAGGCCTCCACAGCCAGTTACATGTCTGTACCACTCCGCATACCGAACTCCATCGACTTTAACCCCCTGTATCTGCCTGGCCTGCACGCATTCCGTATTCTCCTGCCGGCCGGCGTGCCGTTACCGTAGTTACACACCTGGACGCCATTTGTAAAGGCCAGGGCACGGGGGGCGGCTGGGGGGAGGGGAGGCTTTTCCTTTTATTTTTGCGTGGGTAGGCTAGATCGAAGCCACCGGCGGAATCCTCTGCTCAAGGTAAAAGCCGACGACGCGGAGCACGCCGGCCACGAACCACCTCTCCCCCGTGCTCGTTATTACGTCGCTGGCTTTGCGTAGTCTGGTTTTTTCGATCGCTGAAAGAACCGATAATTAAAGACAGCCTGGAATGCCGTGCACAAAGGACACCAGCGTGCGGTACATCGTCCTTGCCGAGCGGGGGGCACGCCTCGCGAGGGGTGCGTCCTATTCCGCGTAGGAGAGTCGAGCTTTTCTGGAGGCTCAAGTGGAATCTTGATCGATCTCGTTTGGGACCTGGAAGGGGTGTTAATATATTTCAGGTTGTCGTGGCATTCTAGTAATATTCAGGATACACTATTTTGGCATAAAAAGCCTTTGTCTAACAAAATTGTTTGGATTTATGTATACACCTATGTATACTCTACTTCCTGACATTAGAGGGTCTAAGGCAGGATATGCTACGCGAAGCATTACTGAATAATCCACTTTTGAATTCTTCTAACCTTGAATTCCCAAACCCCTATTTCCTCAAAAAGAAACAACACAAGTGGATTTATGGAATGTCTCTTGAAAATGAATGTCTCTTACAATTAGTTACCTTTAAGACGTTACAAAATTCCCTTTCGTATTAGTACTCGAGCAAGTAGCTTCCATCTATACAGCAGCCAGACGTCACCCAACTAAAGATCCCTCCTAGCGAGCGAAGTTCCGTCCCTAACCACCGACTTAGCGCCACGGTAGACGAAGTGTAGAGAACTTCTCTGCAGCCCAGGAGGATCGTAAAGTACCGCCCCGGCAAAAAGGCCCTAGACGCGTTCAGACATTGGTCTTGCTTAAGCGGCTAGTAACGTCACCTATCGCCGGTAGCGCAGCCCCGTTTAATTTCCATGAGAACAATTTCGCGGTGCGTAATGAGCGTTCTGCTCGACTGGGGTTCCGTTGACCGTTATTAAATCCTCGGTGGAAAGTGAACCCGACAGCGAGACACCGGCCCAGCGGTGCCGGCACGCTGCTGACTCGCGGTTTAACGATCCTCGCGGCGGGATTAGGGGTGTGCGCCGGTCGTGAACGTTATCGTGAAATGCACATTATTAATGGAAATTGAACGGGGCAATTTGCTCCTCGGCGTGCTTTCTTTTTCCCTCCCCGCGATGTACCCCTCGCCGTTGCCAACCCTCCGCCCCCTCCCCCTGGGGCGAGGATCTCGTATAACAGGAGGGTAAACCGACCGAAACCCCTTGAACTCGCTGCCGGTGTACACGGCCCGGCGTCTAGTATAGTGATTACCCGGGTAGGCGGTAAAACATACCGCGAGCCACGACTGGTGCATAATTTTAAGCAGGCTTTTTGCGGCGATAGGTGAGGAACGGCGGCTGCCGCGGCAGGTTCGCGCACCGCTCGCAAATAATAACGCGCTGCTTTCTTATTTCGCGTGCTGTTCGCGCCGTCCATTACAAGCCTGGACGCGGGTTGCCGTTCAACGATGCTCGGTGCTCGATAACGCGACGTATGGAAATAATCCCGCGCGGGCATGACCAATGGCGGTCATTGGGACACTGTTTATTGGGGGTGCCGGGGTTTCATTTGTGGAGCGTCTCTTTAATCGGTGACGAGACAAACGACTCGGAATGTTGCAGGAAAGAAGCGTTGCGCTTGTGGGTTCCCTTTGTAAAAGATTCCTTTACTACAGCTATTTGTACTTTTACCAGAAAAGTGGCAAAATCTCGTGGGTAGTCGAGGAAAAGACTTTGGTTAAAGAAACGTGATGTATTTTTAGATACTTTTAAGGCGGTTTATTTAGCATTTTTTTCTTTTAAATAACGAAATCAAAAGAAAATCTGATTAATAGCATTTGGTATATATCTCAAAGAATATTTAAAAAAAATTATTTTTGTTTTAATATTTTACTGTTATATTTCGAGTGTACATTAATTTAGGTAGGTACTACTGATCCACACCAATTTCTGGGATGCCCAGTTCTATGTACCTGGTACTAGGTTTCAATTTTAAGGAGTGGAGACTCGGCCGTGTTCCTTATAATATATCTACTGCTCTGTCGAGTCAGACTTGAAACTTACCCTTGTTATTATTATTATTATTATTATTATTAAGTAAACGGGGGAACCCTTTAGTGTACATATTATAACATTGGAATACAAACGATAAATAACAAATAATAAAGTATAACAGAAAATAGAAAAAATAAAAATGAAAAATAAAAATAAAAGTAGAAAGTAACATAACAAATCAAAAACAACAACAAAAAACAACAAAAACAATCAAAGTATTTCTATCGGCGATAACACCATAATCGATGAACGAAACGGGGTACACAGGTGACGAGGTTACTATAATGGCAAACACCTTAACAACTGTCCCCTAAACGACGCAAGGGAGGCCACGAATAAGTCAATGTCCGCAGGGCACTGGTTTAGCTCATCCATCATCTCAATCCCTTAATCCTTAATAGGTACTTGACATATTCCACAGTTACTCATTTGTACTCCTAGAATCATCACACCTCATCGATACCAGAATTGACTCTCCACTCTTCCTAGACCACATCCCAAACCTCCAAACAACCCAACCAAAACTTCTCGTTTCCCGCTCGCAACAGCCACGTTGCGCAACACCAGCCTATGATTCCACGCGTTTCACGAAACGCCCACGAAGCCCGCCACAATGTCGACACTGGATTTCCATACGCGCATCAATTAACGCGTCCTCGCGGGTCGAATGCAAATGACGTGCCACCCACTGCATCGTTATCCCCGTCTTCCATCCGAATTCGTGGAATGGCGGTCGAAATTGATTTACATGGTCCGTGAAAATAAATACGCAACGGCGAGTGCACCGTGGCGTCGCGTGACGTAACATGCTCGAAGTCCATCCCCTCGAGCAGACACGGGGGATAAAACTCGGGAGACGGGCGATCCCCTTTTAATTACAGGACGCGCGACCTCTTTTTTCTTCCCACGAGGAACCTTTTAGGCTGTCAGTCGACTTAGCAGCCGCCCGTCGATGGCCTGCGCGTTAATATGGCGGGCGGAATCGTGACTAAACGTGTTTCGATAAAGGCACGATCCGAAAGCGAGATACTGGAAGCGACACCGACCTTGACGGGGGAGGGATGAGATTCTCGATTAGGTCGGACATCCTCCGTGTACACAGGCCATCTCCCACGGATTGAGACGTAAGAGCGTAGGGCTGGTTGGACAGCCGGGTCGGAGGTCACCGGAGGATGAAAGACCAGCCGCGACGCCGAAGACACTGGACCTGCGGCGCGATCGCGTGATTGATGACTGGCCGGCGCGTAAATACCGCGTCGTTTTGCTCCGATCGGGGGCCTAATGGATTTTTCGAGGGTTCTCGGTACCTGCAAGGGTATTTATCCTCCCGTGATTAGGACTTGCTTGGGGCTAATATGATATTAATACGTCGTCAGATGGATTTATGAGGAAGTCGATGGGGTGGCAGCTTCGTGACTATAAACTCCTTTCTTTATTTATTTACGCGAAGATGTAAGCTTGAAAGATCCTGGTTTCTAAGCAGCTTAGGGTAATATCTAATTTAACTTCATATCTCACAATTTCTTGAGTTCCTTTTTTCAGAACCCATGTAAATGATCTAACAATCCTTCACAATTCTTTTCATCGACAGTGGTTCGTAGCGTTCCGAAATGACTATGTGGATTGTTTTAGACCGATTAGCACGTAATGGGAAGGTTTTATCGATGATGGATGAGTTTGCTCAAGGCCCAGTATCGCTATAGGGCCCATAAATTCTGCCTCCGACCCACCCACGTTACCTGTATCACTAACAAAGTAATATTTCTTTAGCCAAGCTTCCTGCTTCCACTTTCCGTCTTGTATACCTATTACTGTGCCTCCCATTCGTATCTCCGTTCTTCCTCGATACCACCATCGCTATCTTTATTCCCCTCGATTCTTCCTCGCGCTGATCTTTAGTTTCCCGGCGTGTCAACCTCCACCTCTGTGTCGTTACATCGATCGCCTCGACCTCCTCGCCCCCGCGGAGAACGTTATCGGCATAATAGTCGCCGGTAGTGGCTATTCGCACGTGACTCGATCAGAGAAAGTGCGCGCCGAGCGAGCATTCTACTCGCGCCGCCGAAAGATTTACTCCCGTGTACGCCGGTTTTGTCGCTCGTTTGTTTTTAAAGTGGCGTACACCCAGCGGCGTGTAGTTAGTTTGTCGCAGGGATTACTCGAATACCGGGGTTCGGATATTTATGCGCCAGAGATCCAGTCGAATGGGCTCGAAAGGCCGGCTGTTGAATCAGCGGGGCTTGTGCCGTAATCAACTGGCAGAATTGTACGTGCATCTTATCGGATTAGCGAATGGAATGGAGACTCGAGTCATTCCTATTCTCGTCCGCGTATTCAGGACAGCGCGGTGGATTGAACTGTTTTAAATATCGAGAACGCTCGGATCGGGATTTGTCTTTAGCGTAGGAAGTGGTTAATAAATACTTTAGAATAAATATTCATAAATATTCAATTGATTGAAATTAGTATTAGTAAAAGTCAAAGAGACTTATCTCCTTCAATAGTAATAACCATTTTCAGAGTAACACGAAGTACCGTTATCATATCAAATTGACCAGGTCAATTATTCAAAACCTTGTATCACTTAAATTCTTAAACTGCTATAATCTATAAATGAATTTATAAATCCTTCAAAACATTCTCAAATTCAAACGCACCCACCAATACCAAAAACATTGAGACTAATCACACCACTTTGAAGCAGCGCTCCACCCTTCAAGAAGCGCGCGTATCCCTTCGTGATCGATCCCCGGCGCGCCGCCCAGGCTCGTCGTCGGAGCGCCGCGGAGTCACGTTCGCTGGTGCCGACAAAAAGGCTCGCCATTTAATTTCCCGCTCGTGCGACGGTAATTAGTCATACGCGGACGAACCGCTCGTAAAGTAAAGCATCGTGGCGGCAGGTTAGCCTATAGATCTGTCACATCTGTCATACGGACGCATTGGAGTGACGCAACGTTGGCATCGAACAATCGTACATGGAACACCCACCGTGCCTTATGGTTACGTCACAGAGCCGTGCAACAGTATGTAAGTACACCCGAGCGGCTCGAACTTCAGCCACCGTCGTTCCCTCGGCGAGGCACGCACGCGCGCACCCACGGCACATACAATTACGCCCGTTCCCCTGTATTCCACTTACTTGCCGGCCCGTGGATATAGAAAGTGAAAATAACTTCTCCGCGCGCTTTCCACGCAGCCGCGACGCTCGGTAGCGGGGGCCAATTAGAGACGTCTGTCCACCGCGAGGGGACTTTCAAGTCTGACTCTTCATTAGCACCGAGAGCAGCGCTGTTAAGTTCAAGGTCGAGTCGTTCGGGACCAAGGTGGAGAGAGGGAAAGAAAAAGAAAGAAAGAGAGTGAAGATGGGTAGATAGGTGAAGTGGCAGCATTCCCTTTCAGTCACCGACGAGGCTAAGCAACAGCGTTATTATCGTTATCATCATCTTCGACGGAGACATCTTGCGAGTTTTGTGCTTGGTCCCAACAGTTTAGTCACCTCGTTATGTATGATTATGAGGTGTGACAAGTGGGCTTGTGGTCTACTAAGGGAGAGAGTCTTTACTTAGTGGCAGGTAGAGGGTAGAATAAAGTACACATTCTACTTTTAAAACGCGTATCGAATTTTAATAAAAATGTTCTTAGTCAAGAGTTATGATGTTTTTAACAAATGGGTCTTATATTCGGCTACTTTACCCTAGTTTTTGAGATGGGGAATTAGATGATCAATGCAGCGATCAGGTGAGCCGTTACGTGTTTTACTAGGAACGGCAACAACGGTAGAGGAAAATTAGTTTCGAGCAGCAAAAGTAATTCTACCGAATAAAGAACGAATACTAAAATTATTTAATAGTTTCCTTGGTCCCGAGCTTCCATCGCAGATTTTGTCACTTGAGTTCTTTGAAAAGCGTGAATTCCGGCTCTGTCGAATGCGGAATGTGCGAATACGACAATGAATGGTGAGGAGTTTTATTAGAATCTTACTCCAAATTCAAATCGAAGGCGTCGGACTTGGGCCACTAGGCGTAGTTACCTTATCCGAGATCTCTTGACCGGTCTCTCGAAACAGTATCCAGCGCATAACAGTGTTTTCCACATACGCCGTGCTCCAGAAACGATGACATTCAGTACTGCAGAACTGGTATTCCATTCGCCCACGGTCGTCTAGCAACGTGACGAACACGCTGATTGAGCAGTAACAGTGAATTTTTATTCGCCCGGTTTTTCGCATAAAGCCATTTTTCCCGTTGGCTCGACATCGGTGCGCGCCGTAACGATCCAGCGGCAGCTCCCCATCATCACGCCACGCAATAACTCTTTTCTATTACGCGACCACGTCCAATCCAGAGCACTGCGTCGAGCCTCCATCAACTAGACGCTCCGTGCGCCCGTAGATCGTTTTTAAAGCTCAATTATTTATACAGGGTGTCCGGGGAGGCAATCGATAAATTGCCCCACCTCCGACAGATGGATCACACTTTCACACGATGGATCTACCGTAACTTGTTCCCCAAATAAGCGTTGTTTAGCCTTGGTACCGAGTCTGCCAGCTGTTCTCATTCCTTTGCTAGCCAACTTCTACTCACCGCCCACACTATCCCCTGTGTGTTGAAACAAATCTGAATGAATATCCAGTGATTCTATTTGAAATGTAGAATTTTGTGGGAATCTGATTTGTTTCCATCATGGAATCGGAAATAATAAGCCTATCGACACATATCACACATTTTCTTCGTAGATAAAACTCGGTTTACTGGCAATGATATTAACAGTATTTTCATTCAATTTTTTCGTATCAAGATTAAAATCACCTACCACACTGGAGCAGCCAGTCGTTTACCGACCAGGACACCCTGTATGTACCCAGGCCGACTGGATTCGCCCCTGCGATGATTACGCCAATCATAATACGCTCGGCTCCGCTAAGAATCCGACATTGCGATTGGTCCAGCAAGGATCAGGCAGAAGTCAAGTTAAAATAGAAACAAGAGCGAATCCTCAATCACCTGTAATTGTACTCTGTCTATCCTGCCACTACACCCCTTGATACTTAGCGATGCACAATTTTCTCGTGGCGGCTCCCTTCAGCGTGTCTCTTACACCGGTTAGCGATATCATCCCCCCCCCCTGCCGCCGTTGCTTACTTTCTTGTTTACAGCTGTATTCATTAAGCGACGCGCCGGACCCTTTCGCGAGACCCTTTCTCGATTTATAATAATCGCTTGATAACGTTATTAAACGGTCGAGGGATTTTTAGCTAGCCTGGAACGAGCAATCGGGATCCACCTTTGTCGTGTAACTCCTTTTGTCCAAGCTGGATGGACTTCAGTTTAATCACTTTTCACTTAAACACGGCTCGAACCGCGCTCTGGTAATTTCCGCGTCTATCGGACGGGATACGGGCACTTTCACTCGAATGGTTAATTTTTTGCGACACGGTTTAATAGTGCCCACTTGCACAGATGTGGATTGCATAATTTTATTGGAAATTGTGCTCTGCTTGTGGTGGCTACAGGATTGATGGGCAATTATGAGTACAGTGCTGTGGGATTACAAGTATTCTCGGTTCATTTTTCTTGTGGCTACTTTGAAGGAATGTTGCGCAAGCTCCCCAGGGGGGTCGCGAAGTGTTTTCTGAGTGATCGGCACGGTTATTTTTAGTTGAGGATTCTTAGACTTATTTATTTTAGTATGGTTACAATTGTATTAATGATGTAACTCTGATTTTTCATAAATGAAAAAGAAAAAGCTGGGTACCTACACAGATGGGAGTACAACTCTCACACTAAATAAAATAATTAAATATATTAAATATGTTTAAGTATATTTAATATATATATTAATATAATTAAATTTTATATTTTGAAATACCTATCAATTTTGAATGTGTTTTCTTTATCTTATTTCATTTACCTTACCTTATACGGGGGACTGAGGTCGCAGGTTATTTGAATATTATAAAAGGAGGTCGCAACTCAAAAAGAGTTGAAGAACACTGTTATAAAGTTATCATCGAGGTCGAGCAATGGTTAAGATACTTTCAAAAATATATTCTTTATTCTCATCTCTCCGGATATTCAATATTCATCTTCCTCATATTATTCCTCTATTTTACTGGCGTCTTCACAGTGTTTTCATGTCAAGAGATTTGCATCTTGTGGCTTTGAAGTATTTCCACGCCAATATTTTCTACAAACCATCACAAACATTGCTCGAGAGTCTCCGAATGTGTACTTCGAAAACAAACCAAGCTCGAAATTCTCTTTACACAAACCTGATCTCCCAGAAAAACTTAACCAAATTAACTGACCACTTTCCAGGCTCTTGGAAACCACCATCGCACCACCAAATTCCACAACTCAGCATATTAAAACAGAACTCACAAATCATCCCACTTAGCCTATCAACTCACCGCACTCGGAGCATCCCAAAACAATCCTCTTCACAAGCCTCCAAAACCCACACGCGGCCCATATCCCCCCTCAAGTTCTCCTCGCAATCATCCCATTCGCTGATCGCCTACCGTTCGATGTCTCAATCTCGTTAACCACCCATAATCCACGAGCATCCTCATCATCCACCGACGACAGTCATCCTTGGCGTCCACCTCCTCCTAACCGCGACCGCGTTGATGCAGAGGAATCGAGTCCAGCGGCGGATAGGTCGCCACCCTCGCAACCCGCGGGCCCACGAGCCGCGCCAAGTATAGCGTTGTCCGTGGACCGAATCAGCGGCCAGAGAGAAGCCTCCTCCGGCGTGCTGGCGTCCTGGATGCCGCGTTGTTGTGCAGGTTTTTGGTGGGGGACCTTGACCGAGTGCGCGGTAAAGAGCAGCATCAGCACCGTGCCTCTGATATCCCGCGTGCGCGCGCGCGCGCGCCCGCTTGCACCTACACCCTCCCACACGCGAGCGTATACCTGTTAAAGTCCTTACGGCCCGTTGCTCGGTCCGTCCGTCCGCCCGTCCGTCCGTACGTCCGTCCGTCGGTGCATTCTCTGGCCGCCTGTCTCTCTGTCGTGGGGCCCCGGGTCCGGTACGCCGGTGGGATAGGACGGTGCCGCGGTGGAAGGAGTAGTAAGCGGCCTACGCAGTATCAAGCCGGGCCCGAGCTTTTATTAGTTCTTCGGCGCTCGGCGGAGAACGGTGCGTGCCGGAGTGGTGGCCCCCAAGCGCTAGGTCTTAGCCCCGGTATTACCCAACGAACCTCAGCGGCCACGAACGAATTAACCGAGTGGCACCACGGAAGAACGACGGAGTCCTAGGGTTGCAACCCCTTACTCCCGAGACGAACGACCTTGGCCAACTATAATCGAGCGCGTGTGGTACACCGACGACGGAAGTGTTTCTCAGACGGTTTTTTCTTAAGTTTCTGTTTCGCGAGGTGGAATCGTGTGTCGAGAACGGCGACAGTGCAGGGTACGGGAGGGCGAGCTGGCTCGGCGTTGATCGCGGGGATCGATGATCGATGATAATCGTGGCCGCGACGCCCGAGATTACTACAAGATCCGGGCCCAGAGGTGTTCGTCTGGCCGGTCCCACGGGACACCAGGCCGCACCGGTGGCAGTGACAGTTTGCCGTACGTGACAGTGTTTTGTTCGGTCTAGCCCGCCGGCGTGCTCCATCCTCCTCCGTCGATCCTCTTCTTGCTGCTGGATCGGGCTCCTTGGCGGCGAACCAGGGGATACCCTTAAACAGTAGACACCAGAAGGCATTACCGATCCGGAATGCTACCGTGCCAGTGAAGGTAAATCGAATTCCGAGGTCCCACGCGCGTTCACGGCGGCCTGTTGCGCGACCCTCGCCGAGCAATCGCTTCGCCAGCGACGGCTCCGTCTTCCGCGGCGATTCACTCGTCGCTGACGACGGTGTTGGCGCCCCCCGATCAACCCAAATCGTGCATTCGAACTGTTAAGGGACAGTGAGCCTCTGGGTAGCTTCCCTCTTCGAGGGACAAAAGTCTGAGTCCCGGGTTCAATATCGTTGGAGTACTTGTGCTGGTTTAATAGAAGTGCAGTGCGACGGGACGTTTCGCCGATCGGTGTTAGCACTTGACAGCCTTGGAAATTCGGGATACAAAGAGTCGAGTGGCCGATGGTGCGCGAGAGGTGTTAAACATTCCGCTAACGAGTTCACTTGTTGACTCTCGAGATTTTCGACCCTCGAAGAGCGAACAAAGTCGCCTCGGTGCTCGCTGTTCCTCGCGTCACTTATTTTTCAAGCTCGACGGATCACGTTCGCAATGACATCACCGTAATTATCCGTCGCTCGTGGGGCAGCGGTGTCTCCGACACGCGACTCGCTCGCTTCGCACGCTCCGAAACGCTCTGAAACGCGAGACGGTAATCGAAAGGGAAACGGCTCCGGGCGCGAATCGGATCGCGGGCGACGAGGACGCGCGCGATTCTACTCTCTCTCTGGACAGACGGGATGTCGACGATGATAGGGAAACGAGAAATGTAACGGGAGGGCGGGGTTTCATTAAGTGGAAGATCAATTAACTTGTGTTAACCGCGAAGGCGAGTTCTGGCTCTGCAGTGGTTGCCTCGGAAGTTGCTGGCTTAGATTTTTGACTATTGGAGCGGAAGTGATTGTTAGGTAGCTAATCCTCGGTGACGTTTCGTTTTCTGACATCTTAATGCGGTATAGAGGAGTGTTATGTGGATAATCAAAGTATTTCAGTGATCGTTGACGAACATCTTCATCGTGAATTATCTTGTATACCTGATACAAGTTTCATAGTCGATACTTTATTCCACCAGTCAGGAGTCGACAGTCATCCTACGGTTTCAAAATTGAGGAGAATATCGATGGCATTTTTGAAGGTTCAAGTAGGGAGGTAAAATGAGGAATAGTTAAAATTTGAAATTTAATAAGTTGGTGAATCTCTTTGTGGAAAATTGTTCAAATTAGATTTGAATTGCACGCGTTAAGGGTCCTCAAATCAAAGAAACTATTTTCTCTTTAAAAATTCCCCAGAATATAGTTTGTTCGTCCGTTTCGTGAAATCTGTTTTCAACTGGAGGAATCGCAGAGTTCTGAAGAATGGTGGAAGAAAAGGATGTGAGAAATGGCGTGCGTGAGGGTCACCCTTGGACGCATCGGAGCGCGAATAAAAATTGGGCGCAGAAGCTGACGCGCAATAAAAGGCCACGTGGTGGGTTTGACACAATTACGAGCCCTGGTTGTCCTGTTTCAGCGTCCTTCACGACACCGTCCCTCGTTAAGTCCAGAAATAGAAGCGGCTTGGCCGAGGGCTTATGAACAGCTCAATCCTTTTCCTCCCTTTTACTCTCTTTCTTCTGCTCGCTCTTTTGTTTCGCCTGTCCGCTCTCAGCGAGCCTCGCGGAATGAAGATCGCGCCTCGGACTGACGTGCGAATCCCCGCGGCTCAGCCATGACCGAATCTCCTTCCTCTCGTCCTTTACACAACGCGGAGGCGGATTCGCGGCTCAACCCGAGACAAGGGCGATCCCTTTTACAAAAATCAATCGAAAGTGTCGTGTGAACTTCTCTCATTTTTCGGCTTTGCCTTTTTAGAAAATTGCATTTGCGGAGTTGTTGCAAATGGAGCGTTTTAATAATGTTTAAGGAATTCTATAAACGGGATAGTTAGAAGTTCTGAAGCTTTCTGTAACGAAAGTATGTATTCTGTAACGAAAAGTCTATTTTTAGAAGAAAGTGTAGTGTTATATTAAAAGTTTTATCATTAAATAGTCAACACTATTTAGTGAAAAAGTGGGAGTGTTTATGTGTCTAATATTAAGAGTAGAAACGAAGTGAGTTAGATAGTTTGAAAATTGAAAAAGTAGAGAGGAGTGATTTTATATTTGGAAGAATATATATGTTATGGAAAAGGCTACGATTGTTGATATTGCAAAGACGAATATTTAAAATTATGTACGTAATCTTGAAGTGTGGGAGAATTTAAGATTAGATGGTTCTAAGCTACATAAAAAATCCTAGTCATAGTTCCAAATTTGCGAATCGTACCCATCACTCCAAAATTAGAAGTTTTCAAAAATCGAGTGCGATTTTCTGGAAAAGAAAGCCTCGAACGTCCTTTCGACTGATTTTTCAGCAGCGAATCACCCCTTCCTTGTTTTACAACGAATTGGTCCTTATCTCGTGCATCGAGGTCCGAGGTCCATCGAGACGCGACGACGCTCGAAATCGCGGATGAATGGAGGGAAAAAGAAGAGGGAACACAGGGGGATCGCGATTCGGTTGCACAAAGCCACGGCCTTGCCGCATTCGAAGTGTGTCAGTGGAACAAGCTGGGACGCGGGTGCTCATCGAGCGGGAAATCTTCGAAAGTGATCGGACAACGATGTCGGGACTTAATTGGATCGGTTCGTGTGTCTTTTCGGCTGCAACAAAATTTCCGGGGCTTAATTAAAGGAAAAAATTGTGCCGCTTTTTGAAATCTTTCTTCGATAAATTAATCGAGTATAAAGAAGTTTGTGATGGAAACCCTGATAAATCGAGAGCGATGGTTTCAGTTATTATTTGTTCTGTTTGAGAAATAGTGTCATTTATAATTGTTTATAATACATAGGGCATCATTCGTGGAAGAATTGAAAGAGAGATAACTCTCTTCGAAAAGATCAAACTGTGTAGTTCTATGAATTTGATAAAATTTGATTTCTTGTATTTAAACAGTATGCGTATGTATTTAAATATAGTGTGATTTAATAGAAGTGATCTACAATTAAATAAGTAAATTTTTTTTAATATACCGAGGGTTTTCCAAATGTTGTACAATATAAAGATAACACAGTTTTTGGATTAGTTTTTAATAGAGGATAAACTGCAAATTGATATCATTTATTAACCATTATTACAGTCGCGAAGAATTACCCAGAAATAGAAAATATAACTGAAAAACAGAAAGCTTTATAAAAGCCCCCATGGTTAAATATTTTCCGTCAGTTTCGGTTCTGAACGTCGAATCGTTTCCCATATTTTCACTCCCTCGAAATTATTTGGAGGATGTCACAAATAATTCTGAATACAGCGGTCGAGGCAGAAGGGACTCATGTCTCTGAATAGCCAGCATCGAAATGTCTGAATCTTGAAATTTGCCATTCCTAACGACGTGTTTTCGGTCGCCGCTCGTAACGAACATTTTTTTGGTGACAGTTACGGTGTTTACGCGAATTTATCGAGCTGCTTCGGTGTTAACTGTAAGTCGCAGCGGGTCCAAAAGCAACAACGTGCTAAAAAACAAGTTCCGTGTCGATTCCCTCTGGATCGTTCGAGGACCTGTGCCATCTATTCGATCCCCGAGAATGCGAAAACGAGTGAACAATTTTAGTTCAATAATTAAAGCGAAGCTTTAATAACTATTTAGAATGTTCGATATATTTATTAGTGCAATAGTGGTCCACCCAAGATTTCAGGTTCCCACTGCAAGTTACTTTTTTTTTGTCATTTCTTTCTACGAGTTCGATTATCTTGGCATAGTTAAACGATTAACTTTCTCGAGTCGAAAATTTCTACGTTTGCTATATGCACCGTGCGGATATCCTTGATCGCGGATAGTCAGCCACGTTCACCAAACGCGCATGGGCGTTCACCGCACGAGCTGATTGACCGCCCGTTTTTAAACGTTCCTGTTACTCGAAGGGGTTAATGATCGACGCCAGCGAGCATTAAGAAACAGGCGGTCAATCGAAAACGAGTAATCGACCGTGCCTGGGATCCTCCTTCCATCGACTTGCCCGTCATTTTTCATCGACGGAATTAAAGTATCGTCCGGCAGGATGCCGCGTTGCTTCGAGGCGCGAGCCTTCGATTTTATCATTGAATCATTGAATGGACGGGCCGCTGTGGCGGCTCGGGAACAATAAAACAGGCCTCAGGAAGGCGCTAAATATTTACGGGGGACACGTGACTGTTTATTGCGCCGATGTTGTGGTCGAAGCCACGGTGGAGAATCATATCGTACATTTCAGTGACGGGGCTTTATTGCGGACGGTCTTGATTATCACGCAGCCGAGAAAGAGGCGATGTTTCAAGGCTGCGTGCCAGCAGTCTGTCATAGTGTTTTTTAGGGAATTCCAAGCGCGAATTTTTCTCACCTTTTCCGGTGTTAAAACGTTTTTAATGACTCGCTGTGGATATGCTTCTGAGAAGTTTGGAGAAGCTGAATGAATAACAAAAAGGATTAGCTTTTAGAACTATATTTACTGAGACTCTTCTGTTCTTTTATTTACAAAACTGGAAATATTTATTGCATTACTCAAATTTACGCAGCACGCAGAATTTTCATAGCAATACAAAATGATTCGTACCTAACTTAATCTGCTACTACATATTTTTGCATTAAATAAATTTTGCAATAATATTTTCCTAGTAGATGTGTAAATGATAACGTGTTTATTTGAGTGATGCAATAAACATAT
The DNA here is from genome assembly GCA_929113495.1 of Andrena minutula. NCBI lineage: Eukaryota > Metazoa > Arthropoda > Insecta > Hymenoptera > Andrenidae > Andrena > Andrena minutula. The sequence continues at coordinate 1,060,548 of OV815993.1, forward strand.
CCAGTAATGTACATATCTACACACGTTCTATTATTTAATTAAATTCGTATATTCTCAGCTCCAATTTTAAATATCTAACAGAAGTGTCACTCGAGTCTTCCAAAACGATTAAAAAGTACTTACAAATTCTTCGTCATCGAGCATCAGCGCGACAACAGAGGGATCGCAGAACAGGGCCCAAAATCCAAGTTAATCCCATCCGAGTCCCCTTTCTTCGACCGTTTCTCACCATCTTAAGATTCCCACTTTTATTGCCCCCATTTCTGACGTCATCGCGCGCTGAAACGACCGCGACTTTCGAATAAATAAAAATCAAATCTTCTCTTTGTTCTCCAAGAAGTGGGCTCGGCTCGTCAAGGTTAGAAAAATTTCTGCGTTCCCAAATTTGTCCAGCTTTTTTACAGCTAGTGATATTACTGTTTCGCGCGCGGACACGTTCGAGGAATCTCGATTAGCGAGCGGCGAACGGGTCGAAGGGGCAGGGGTTGACACTCGTCGGGCGTAAAGTCGCGAATCCACTGGCGGTGGAATAAAAAAGGAGTATGCTGAGGTCGGTTTTATGGTGACGGGCGACACTCTGTTGTCCCGTGGCGCAACGTGGGTCCTGGTTTGGGCAGCCGAGACAGGGGGACCGCCCTCGCGAGGACCTCTTCGCCAAATATGGCGACGTTGGAACGGGTGTATCTTAATCCTCTGATCACGCTCGTAACAACTGTCTCAGTTCACCCCTTGAGTTACTATTATCAGCTTTGCTGGCGCAGGGTCTGTGACATCTGTAAAATTGATCCACGTTGATGATAGTTTCATTAGCATTCGACACTTGAGGGTTGTTCAGTGCCACTTTGTCGATGTGAAGGTACTAGAATTTATTCCTTTTTTATGTTATTGGAAATCCAGTGGTGGGTATTTACTGGCTTGATAGGAGATTCGTTGATCCTGGTGTGATGAGATAGTGTAATAGAAATAGCACTTATTGTGTGGTTACATAATTCTATGCACTTGTCCTTCACACATTATCTTCTCGTGGAAACGTTAGAATTCTACAATGCATTCAACAGAATTCGTTACAAAAAGTTAACCCTTAACTAATGGAGCTGGTGTCTCGTGGATCCCACGATGATGTTTCAGATGCTTTTTTATTTAATTGTAGCTTTAGTTATTATAGGTTATATTAATTATAGTTTCACATTCTTGGTAACTAAGATTTTATTCACATCACTTTCTGAAAAGACTGAAATGCCTTGGTCCCTAGACAAACTGATAAAGAGGAATACAAATTCGGGTATATAAGGGTCCACCTCAGTTAAGTGTTAAAGCCGGCATGCGCCCAGTCCTTTCTTCCGCGGCGGGCTAATAAAGTCGTTGAGCGACAGCGGCTAACCCCTGGCTACGTGCCCGGTGCGGGGACTTGTCGCGATTAGATGTCCTTGAGAGATGAGAGAGAAGAGACGACGAGGTCACCCCTGCGAGCACTCGAACGGCGACCGAGATCCCTCGCGGATATACGAAAACGCGCGGTGAATCTGAAATCGCGCGTCGCGACCAGCGTGCCCCCCTCTCGCCCTCCCCCGTCGGTGTCCCATGCTCAGAGAGGGGAGGTGATTCTGCAGAAAGGATCGAGAGGCGGCGACGTTGCACCCCCCGGCTGATAATCGGAAGTCGGCCGTGTATTTCATTAGGCAGAGTGCCGCCGCGCGGTCAGTAGTATTTTTAGAAGTGTTTTTATCGAAACGCTCCGCTCGTCCTGGGCGACGATTTAACGGGGTAATTAAGAATTCGTGGAAATTCAAGGAACGCGTGATGTTTTTGATATCGGGATGTTTTTGTTACTTCTGCGCTCTCTGCTTCTGATGGCCGAGGCTTCCAAGGTCGAGTTCAGGGCTGGTGTATTTGAAACGACCGGCAGAATTCATTCTAATATATAGGGGAAAGTAGTAGAATAAGTGATTTTGTACCAACAACTATCAATATCGACATGTCCGATGTTTGTTATGTTCTTAACTGGCTTCCCTCCGCGCAAACACTTTTTCCTCCGTCTCCAAGACAGAAAAATACAGGCGGATCGAGGCCACAGTGTAGATACACAGGGGGGAGCGTTCCGATTAAAACGTCGATAAGAAAATACACCGACGTCACGCTCGGAATCCGGCGATTATAGCTTTGCATGACGCTTTACAGAAAGCTGGGGTAAAATAAGAAAATACGAGGTAGCTTATCGCACGATCACGAAGTCATTGTCGTCATTCCGCCCCGTCATCGTCATCCACCGCGACTGTCAATAGACCCGTTTGCACGTATCGCGAGCGTCTCATCAGGCTGCGCGACGACAATGGGCCCCATTATCACCGCGACGCGCGCGCGCGCGCGCGTTCATCGTGATCACTCGCTCTCGCCCTACACGCGCATGCGCGGACGCGACGGGCCCCTTTGTCGCGCGAGTACACGCCAAACAACCTCATCATCGGCGGTCGTTCTTCCTTGCGATCCGAGAAAAATCGAACTCACCGGCGGTCAGAAAAACGGCCCTTCAATTCACGATGCCATTTGCGATTGCAAATAAAATTGCCGGAATTTGTCGATGAACGTCGCGGGTAGCAAAGCGTGATTCTTTAAAAGATTTCTTTTCGAGCTACATTTAATACTCTCGGGGATACTTTCGTTAGAAATCCTTCAGCTTTTGGAGAAATTTCTAAGAGAAAGTTGTAAGAACAGATTCCCCGAGAGTTACTCAAGTAAGCCTGGCCTTAAATACCAGGAAGTCGTTTTTGGTAGTCAGCCGCGTGTTCTTCTCTACCCCGGCTTCAGCGACAACCGGCAAAGTACGAATCGTTTCCTCGAAGCTGGCGGGCAAAAAGCTTACTACCGGTCACCGATCACCGCCCCGCTGGAACGTGTCTCGATGGTTCCCCCGGGTGGACATTCCTGCCGCGGGAGATCGCCGCACCTGTGGCACTCTAAGTCTAAGCGAAACGCGAGGGTACGCGGGGCCGGGACGCCAGCGGGTCCCGTACTTTTACTTACGACCGCAAACAACGGCTAACCCCCGGGCTCGGCGTCGGATCGCCCGATAGGACCGATTTCTCTAACCGCAATAAGGACGACCGCAAATAGACCGCCACCAATCGGCCGCCGGCGCTCGTACGTCGCGCGCAAATGGGCCGCGCGCGCGCGCGTATATGCTTAGAAGCTTCCAGCGAACGAAGAAACGTGTCCGAGTTGCCGCGCGACGAAATAGAAATTGCGCCTTTCCCCGCGCCGGGCGGGGTAGGGTCGCGAATCTGAGATCCCGACGTGGCGATCCGAAGACACTAAGAGCGCAGCTTTGCTTGGCTTACAGGTCGGTGACCGGGGTCTAGCGGTGTGGTCGAAAAATCAGGGAAGGAGAGAGAGTGGGGAGATTGTGGGGAGAAGGGAGAGAAGGAAGGAGGGAGTGAGAAAGGAAGGGTGAAGCATTTAGAGGACAGGGTGGCGAGGCTGTGTGGTCGGGGTGTGGCAGGGTGAGCGGAGCTAGTGGAGAAGGGGGTGGAGGAGGAACAAAAAAAGAGAGGTGGTGTTCCGGCTGGTCTGTGTGGTATGGTTGGGAGCGAAAGGCCGGGAAGATGCTCGAGGTTCAGCGCTCGGACTTTTTAAGAGAGGGAGAAGCCTGCAACCCTCACGCCGACGATTTACTACCCCCCGATTCATCCGGGGCTTCCGTCTCCGGGTGGAAGCCCGCCGAGAGAACCGTCTCCTTCAATCGAGACGTCCACGTCAAGAGGATCGGTGAGTCCAGGCAATCACACCATATCAAAGAAAGAATGTCTGCGGAACTGTGGAGCGATCACGTGACACGGGCTGCGTAACGTTGCTTGACTTTCGTGGGATTTAATGGAGTGGGTGAAGCGTTGTGAAAAACATAATTAAATGTGGGGCCATTTTGAACGTGGGTGAATAATTATTGAGTTTTAGTGGGAAATTGTGGTCGAGCTGAGAATTACTATTTTTTAGAGTAGATTAAATTAGTTTGTCTAAGCTTTGCTTTTTTTCTAAATTCATTTTAATAGATTCCGTGGGAGAGTTTGGAATACAAGTTTTTGTGGAATGTAGCTTAGGGAAAGGAGCAACATCTAAAGTATCATGCTTCTGTGACCTCGAGAGAGGCAGAGAGGAGAAAACGCGAGATTACGAGAACGATTGCAACGAAGAGACGCTGCAACGTTTCAGAAAAAAAATACGGCCAGGTCCTAGAGCGATCTCAGATTATGGAAATTATTTGTGCCGGGCCCGCTAGTTTCGCGCGGAGGATCTCGTGCTGTCAGGCGTTTCTGGGAAACGCGCTCCACCGGAGAAATGATCGGTACCCTTCACGCGAAGGGATGTCGAGAATGCAGGGCTTACTTCTGGTCAGATCAAGTTTACAGCATCAGAGACTCGGATCTTGTCTCATTTCTTGACCTCAATTTATCGTAGACCGAGAATCATATTTATTAAAATTCTTTAAAATTTATATAAACTTTTGAGAAGTTTTCTTCGATAAACAAAGCTCCCTGCTCGCGCAATTGCAGTTTCTCTCAATTCAAAGAAAATTACTGGCAGCACGAAGTTCCGTAAATTGATTTATCAGTTCAATTTTCCTGGGATCCGTGAAATATAATTTAGTAAATTTGCCCGACTGGAGCGCGAAGGGCAAACACCTGCCGCGCCGTGAAAGCGAGAAGTCAAGCAATGGTATCGGCCAGGAACGTGTTCCGCCTAACTTATACATCTAACTGTTCCAAGCTCGAGCTCTCGATATCGATGTGTAACACATTTAATCAAGACCCAGCCGCTGACTAACGGCACGAGTAATAATCGTTGCGCTGTTGCGATCGATCCGATCGATACTTCTCCCCTTCTGTGTGTAATCATTAATAACGTACAGGGTGTTGCTGAATTGTTTGGTCGAACTTCGCCACCATACTCTACTAATCATATTGATAACGAAATGTAGAAGCATATCTGAACAAATGTTTCGTCTCAAAGCTACAAACACTGACATTTGTAGTTTGGAGAAAATATCCTAGCTTCTAATGAAACACCATTTGTTATTTCCTAAATTTAATGCTGACACGTAAGTAATCACAATTAGACACTAATAATTTTGAAAGTGTTCTATAAATAATTATATGGTACTGCGAAGCCAGGTAAAATATAAATAATAATACGTCTCTATTGCTCTAAAGTAATACACAAAATAACAAAGCAAAAACTAGAAAAAGTAAGAAGTCTATTAATCTAATACAATTCCTAACAACTAGACAACATCTATTAGCAAAGACAGCAGCATAGAAAGCAATCACTCGTGTGTCCACGTTTCATCAATACCATCGATAGAATATTCTGGTAAACTTCGACCAAGCAATTCTGAAACACCCTGTACACAAGTAATACCATTAATTGTGGTCTGTTAATATCTCGCTGATCTCGTAACAATGCATAACTCGAAAGACTACAGCTTGTTGACGGCGGGAGTGCGAAGATGGCCTCGAGCTCTCGGAACGCTCCAACGGCGCTCGACTCGCTGTACTTTTGTCACGTTTTACTCGTTTCTTCATCTCGCTGTGTCTCGTGCTCTTACTGTGTTGTTTTTGTTTTTAATCTGATATGTGGGCTCGTAATACGGTATTGGTGTGTGCGTGCTGGAGTCAACCATTCCTCTTTTACCGCTAGCTTAATTTATTAATTACATTAATTATCTCCCCTTTTCTCACCCCAGCCGAGCGTGTCGCGCGCGCGCGCGCTCTGGGGATCTTCTGCGTGTCCCGCCGTAATCGCGGCGGTCTGCTTGGCGTATAATCGTCTAACACGCGTGTCGAGCATTCAGCATGTCGGACTAACGGAGGAACGCGGGTGAACCGAGCTGTTCGAGTGATTCCGAGGCTTTGCTCACATTCCTAGCTCGAGGAATGTGATCATATTCGTGCGAAGTGTTTCTGCTGAACTCTGTCGGACAAGGCGCGCGCAGAAGTTGCACGCGGCGTGGCGTCTGGCATGAACACAATGGAGATATCACTCGTGCAGCTAACGTATAAATGAATATTCCGTTTAACTGGAAATTGTTATTTCTGTGCGCGTGTCGCCTCAGAAGCTTCTGCGGCCGCATTTGCGTTCACGTAATGTCACTGAAATTAGGTAGTTGTTAAGCTTCATGGTACGAAGAGATGTTTTGTTTTATGTGGAGAGGGGCGGTTTGAAGCCCTCCTTCTTCTTAGGGAATCTTAAATGGAATTGCCGGGAAGTTTGCGCGTCTCTGAAGCCGAGGCTTTTCTTAGAGACAGAGTGACTCTTAGTCGCAATGATCGTCGAAATAATGTACATCATAACAGTTAAAGGACCGGTCGTGAGTATCCTCGTTGTTCATACCTCGGACGTAAAAGACCCGGCCGCGGGTTTTCTCGTGTTCAGTACTCGTTGCAAGAAACGGCCTCTGCTAAAGGTAATTGCTGCATGTTACGCGTATTACCTCTTCTTGCGGGGCTAGTAGACCGATTTGGAGAACGCCATTTGAAAGTTGTATATGATTAGGGGTTTGTTTGATAGAGACGTGTCTGCTTAATGCCCCTTATCTTTGCTTGTCTTTGTTGAGAGAAAAATTACTGGGCTTGGAATAAATGTGCAGGGAAATGTGTGCAGTCCAGTAAGTGTTAGATAATGTGGCCCGATGCGAGGAGTGGGAATCCAGCTCGTGAAAGAAACGGGATGTAGGGGAGTAAGGTGAAGGGGACGGTCTATGGTCAGACGCGAGGTATGATCGACTTGAGGAACTAGACTTTGTAACTTCTAATATGAATTATTTAAGTTAAAAACAGAGTTGGTCTTTATTCGAGTTGTTTTGAATAAATATTTAGCTCAGAGAATTATGCGAATAAATTCTGTTTTGTCAAATATTTAATTCGGAAAAGAATTATTCGTTATTTGTAACACATTACTCGAATAATTTATTTGAATACTTATTACAATATTATTGATATAACTGGAAATAATAACTATGCGTAATTTTGATTTCAATTTTATATTTCAATTTTATACTACGAGTAAATAATTATCCGAGTACAAATTATTAAAAATGAACAATAATTCTGACAAATTCTTATTCTATTAAAAATTTATTCGGATAAATAAAATTGTTAGTCGATTAAAAACTTATTCGTTTGAGAGAATAGAAGTTTATTCGTTATTCTTATTATACAATTTTTCCCATCGTTGATGAAAAGCAGGCAGCAATTTAATTGTGATTCCATTCATATTATTTATACCTACCTTAAGAAGAAGTTTCCTTGTCTATGTATTATAACAAATCTCTTTTTACCACGATGTTTGAGAAAGACATTACACTGATATTGTTACTACATTTTAGACGAATTTTTTGCAACAGAAGTAGTGAAACCGTTTGTATACATATATAAAAAATATAACATAGGATGATAAATAATTGTGTGGTATAGTAAATTCGCTTACAAAGCGGCAAAGTAACAGAGTTCGTTGGATTTTCGGGGAATCCATGTATCCTTCTCTGTTGGACGAAATTTATAAATAACTTTGCGAAAATTAACGCGTTGATAAATAAGTTTGTACAATTTCAGTCGAAGCCGCAGCTGAGTTATACGAATAGACACGCGCGGCGTGGGAAAGTGAAAACTTTTACGAAATTCACAGGCAAGAACGACGGTAATTTATACTGCACAATTAAGTGGGGAGCTGTCGTTCTTCTACTAGCACTTTGTAATTAGAAGGAAAAATAGTATTTTATCTATAAAGGCTGTTAACTTCTGTAAATTTTGGCAAAACTACGAAAGGAATAATACAATACTGTTACTTATAAATTAATGTGTGGTCCAACAAGGTCAAGATATTTTTTTATAAAATGAAAGATTGTGTGCGCTTCCTTTCACTTTACTTTTCACAAAAATACAAAAGGAATAAGAAATATTGTCACTAATGATCATACGTAGGATCCAGCAAGGTTGATATATTTTAAAACAAATGGAAAACTGTAAACCCTTCCTTCCACTTTTATTGTAACTTCTAAAATGTAGCGTCTTCACTTAACGATTGCACAATCACAGTGTGTTAACGCGAACGGCGAGTTACCGTTTTACAAATCCTCGCGCTGCCTATTTTATATTATAAACTCGCTGCCTCTAGGCTTGAGCAGTAAATATTCAGGAAATTCAGCGGTCGTGACAGAACGAGTATGCAGCGTTTTCTCCGACGACGATGATGATGCTACCTTGGCGGCCGACCGGCTGGCCAGGCTTTCGCCGGTGTCCATTGACGCGAGGCCGTTGATTTTTTCATTATCGCGGCGAGGGGATTGTCAAGGTCGAATGTCAACATCGCGAATGGCTGGTCAACGAACCCATCACCCCATTCACTTTTTGCTCGCGCCCGTTGCGCCGTGATCTCGCTGCGTCGATTTACCGGCGGCGTTCAACAGAAAAAGAAGGAGCGAAGAGGAGACGTTGGAGCTCCTCCGCGAGCAGGAAATCACTTTGGAATCGGGATAATCGACCAGGCCCGCGTAATTAAATTCGCTAATCCGTCATCGGGGACGGTGGTCGATTTAACGATATTCGATTAACCGTACTAGTCGATCCTTTGATCCTTGCGAGCCGAGACTAACTCGGGCAAATGGAATATCGCGCTCTCTGCGATCGCTACGTGCTCTTCGGTGTTTAACGACGTCTGTTGTTTGCTGGATGTCTGTATTAATTATTCTCTTTGTTGCTCCACGCTCGCGGGCGCTTGACCCTGCGTAATGGCGGCGATGGGATCGTTTCGGGACTGTAAAAGGGAGTTGATGGGTTTCCTTCTTGTGGTGGTTAGCAGTTAATTATTTGTTTTCAAGGACTTTCAGTTTCGGGGAGGTGTTTTGAAAGGTACAGAACAAAGGGTTGGTGTATATTTGCAAATATTTGCATTTTTGAGGTTTAATTTGTGGAAATTGGTCCTTATTGATTTCTGTAGGTATATTTGATAGAGAGATTTGATATTCGATAAGAATATAGTTTCATAACTATGTTACGAGTGGTCCCAGAGAAATTGCCACGCAGGTCCACGCATCGACTCGACTATCCTCCATGAGTTCTTCCTCTTTCTCAATGAACGATGCTGAGAATCCCCATGACGAGAAGCGAAAGTTGCGAGGCGTACGATGTCAGACGTTATCGAGGTAGAATCTAAGTAGCAGGGATCTAAGCAGACCTGTGGAAACCAATTTTAACACGGTCCATGATAAGAAAAAACTGACGAAATGTTGCAAACTTTTCAGCCTATTCTACGATTACATCACTCCCATTACACTAACAATTCCCTTACTTTCACTTACACGACTGCCAGTCGTATATTCTCTTCTCCTTATCACACTTTTATTAACCACAATTCCTTCGAACCCCACATTCTAATTAATCCTACAGCACCCCTAGTCACTCCAAATATATTAGGTTGCTGCACATGAAATTCTCATTTCTTAAAAGAAGTGTGAAATATTCTTTTCTTTTCAACTGTCTCATTTATTTGATCTCTTTGAGTTTCCGTGACATTTTTCGAGTCGTAAGCCAGCATTAGCAATTGTTATTGTATCCCAATTCGTCCGTTTCATATCCACCAATTTAATACACTCTCCTGAATTTTAATTCCACAGCCCTGTCCCTCAGAAACCACGGACCCCAAAATCCACCAATTCAAAATTACCACTTCCCCCTCGTCAAACAATGATCTGCCAAGCGTTCGGAGCCACCGAAACCAATACAAGCCGCTGCATTCCAGTGTATCTGCGCATTCCCAGGACCATCATTATCACGGGCCGTAGCCCCGTCTCGCTTGCGCCATGATCATTCGTAGAATCCGATTACGAAACTCGTCTATACGTTCACCGTCGCGTTACATATCGTGCGCACCGGCCCCCGGGGCCCCGTCGGCGGGGACTTATGCCCGGGACAGGAGTGCGCAGGCGCAACAGGGGGACCCGGAGGCGGGAGTGTGCGTCTTTTACGAAGCGACTTTGCGCCGCGGCAAAAAGCGCTGGCACTGGGACCGGTGCATTAGCGGCTGCACCGTATTTCTTATTATCCGAGGTGTATATACGCTCCTTAGAGCTCTCCTTCTCTGTCCCCCGCTCGCCGGCGGACACCGTTGCCTCTTGCTCCCTTTCTCTCGCCCCCGGCCCCCCCACCCGTGCCTCCTCTGTTCTTGCAGCCCGGTCGTCAATGCGGGCGGTCCCAAGGAGTCAGCCTAGTTGGCTGGTGCAGCATTGCGTTCGTGCATGCGCCTCGTCCAAGCTTGTTAAGGGCCCCTTGTGTCGTCCGTATTATATCCCGCCTGGCGGCGTTTCCTGGATCGTCGCGTGCTCCGCTGTGGACCGGCCTTAAACCCGGCAACGGGCTGCATAACGGGGTGCAACACGCTCGCTCCGCTGCGCGCCGGGATGTTCGTTACAGTTGGGAGCTGATGAGAATGGGCCTCCGTGGAATGCCAGTCCTGCTCGATGGAATTTCGTCTCTGTCGGTGGTTGCGTATGTTGGTTTGTGGGCAGTGACGTTTACTGGTTGTCAGCTTACTCTGTCTTCTCATCTTCGATGGGGGTGCGCGCGGGGGAAGTATGTATTTTATGGGGGAGTCGAGGAGCGTGTCTGTTAGATGAAAGGATAGGTTTGGTCGAAGGATGGGTGTTGTAAGAAAATAAATAATTTGGGAAAGGCAGGTGCGAGTTTGTTCAAAATTAAATCACTGTGTGTCTTAATTCGTCACTTTCTGCATTTCTATATTTCTGCATGATCTTGAATTTCACATTACTCTACTTGAAACTTGGACTCTGTAGCTACTCAATTATGCTGCACCCAAACTCTCCATTTCCATTCTAAGAACCTCCTTTCTCTTGCTACTAATACTTAAACCTCTCAAGTTGGATAGACATTTTGGAATTGCAGAGCCCTCTGAAAGATACTCTTGACAATTTTCACCAACGAAGTGATCACTCCATATCTAGTCCACTCTCATACCCGCAAAATACTAGTGACCAATATTTTAACTGCACTCAAAACTTTGTGTAGGGGAGACCGGGGCAAAGTGAACCTCGGGGTAAAATGAGCTTTTTTAATTTATTCTTTATCGATAGAATATATTTACAAATTTTGGTGACGTAATAAATATGTGTAATACCACAATGATAATTATGCACATTTATTACGTTACCAAAATTTGTAAATATATTCTATTGTTAAAGAATAAATTAAGAAAACTCATTTTACCCCGAGATTCACTTTGCCCCGGTCTCCCCTACAAACACAAAGCGATATCCTCAAAAGTGAATGCTAGCGAATGTGTTTCCCGCCACCTATTACAAACGCGTGGATCGATAGAATAATGGAAAAGCCAGTTCACGCGAAGCTACATGGGCGTCGAGGATACGTGGGAAATTCTAAGACGATAGCTAAATCGTCGTTAATTTATTTCAATTCAGTTGGGCATAGTTCCTCGAGTGCGCGTGCTTTCTCCAGCTGATCGTAACGTTGTCAGCGTACATCAGCCGGTTCTATTCTGGTCGACTGCCGTCGGTTACCGTCGAGGACCTGCATAACAGCGAGTTTTCATGAAACGGACTGGCCGCGTGATAAGCGCGAAGAAGGCACGAGGAAGTACTCGAGTACTGCTGAATGGGCCGATATCGGGAAGATCGCGTATCGAATAAACGGTGGCCATTTATGCGAGGCCGACGCTTCCAGCCGCTCCGCCATAGAAAAGAAATTCAAAGCTGCTCGAGTTTACTGGCTGTTTCGAATTTAAGGCCGTCGTACGTTCACTTTTACGCGTCCCACTTGGCAGTAAACTTAATCTTATTCGCGGCGTTGAGGGAGCTTTCTGAGCCGGGCTTGAATAAGTATTGCGATTGGAAATCGCAGCGATTATGGTAGTGGATTAGAGGTGGCGTTCGAGAGTCACTATCGACGCAGGTTCAATCGACGTATACGAAAACTCAAAAGTGATACTGTTGTATAATACATAACACTAGAGTTTAAATTTGATATCACTGGTCCGCCATAAGAAATTCATCGACTCTATGTTATAAACAGAAACGCGAAGCCCTTTCATCGAATTACGATACCATTCTCTTATTTTAATCATTAGAACCAGTACCAGTAGCAGACAAGCCAGGATGTCAGCTTGCCCGATGGGAAGTGGGCCCTCTTAAACATCATTAATGATTTTTTAGTAGCTTAAAAAAATAATAGAACTTCCATGTTATTAAAACTGTATGCACCTAAAATTTACGTTGCATCACTATTTTAAATGATAGCCTTACAATCGTGGGTCCCGCTTTGTCTCCCGGCAATTAATATTTTTATACTGAGTCCGTCAAATTTGCATTTCTATTTGAATATACTTACCTACATCGCGTGGCAAATATATCCCAAAGTTAATTATCTACACCAGACACTAAAGTGCCTTCAAAACAGCCGAAGCACAACTGTCCGTCTCGAGACAAGCACCCCAAATCTTACAAAAATCATCCATTGACCGTCTCCTCTAACGACCACCTCTGCCATTTCGCCCACTACTTTCCCCCTATTCTGGCCACCCTGTTCCACGGCCGATCCGTTCAGATCGGCATCCTCGCGTGCCAAGGGGTCTTAAGGTAGGCCTTGATCAGCTGAAACGAGGAAGTGGCGGGTATCCAATGGACCGGTATCGTTCGGAGCCGAGAACGTGGAGGTCGCGCGAGCATCGTTTTACCGCGCTGGGTACCATCGCTGGAGGGACAGAGAGGCGATCGAACGAAGGAAGCATGAAGCTGTAGAGGGGGGAGAAGGGGGGAGGACCGTGTAAATGAGACGAATTATGTGAATAGGATTAGCGATCGCATCGACGGAGCGTCACGTGAGAGCCAGTCCACGACGGTATAGAAACGTGCCGCGTTCCTCGTCAGAGCCAACGGGTGATTCGTTTTATTTCGCGAATAAATAGCCATTTAGACGGGACGAGGTCCGGCGGGGAGGAGGGAGAGGGAAGATTCGTAATTCAACGTTGCAGAACCCGTTCCGCCGGACAGCTGGGCCCCGTGCGGAGGTATTGGGGCTTCCATTTCGTACTCGCCAAACGCGATTGGTACTCGGCAGGACGGTGGCTTTTGGTTCGGTACGCGAACCGAAGTTGCGTTACCGGTCGATTTATCACGCTGTCTGTGCTTTCGTCAGGATTTATCGCGCGCTCGTGTTATATTTATCGTAACGAAAGGGCGCGAGTCGATGCACCATTTATGGTTACATAATCGCCGTTTCGACCACGATTTATCCCGCCCAAATTGGATTACCGTCTGCGCTTCGTCGTCCAGTAATCCGTTGGTAGCGAGGCTTTTGTGGGACGAGTTGCGGAGGGAGCTTCTATGGTCTTTGAGGATTTTATTGGTTCAGGTTTGATGTAGGATGGTTTGTAGGATTAATTTCTGGAGTCTATTGGGGATTGATGTGGTTTTCTTGAAGTTGAATTTGATGGGATTTGAATTTTGGGTGGCATTGTGGTGTCTGTGATGTGGGAGATGGTGGAGCTTCTTTGTTTGAGAGACGAAGGGGAGTAGGGAGTGGAAACTGTGTGGGTGATTTAGAATTATTCTGTAATGTTGATTTATTGAATTTGGAAGAACGAGGGTGGTTTGAGTTAGAATTTCTTTCAGGATTACGAACGCCCCTCCCTCTTTTAGTGAATTCAGAAGTTCTCTCAAATATAATTCAGAAATCCTCCCAAGGATAATTCAGAAGTTCTTCCAAATGTAAATAATTGAAAAGTCGTCCCAAGGTTAATTCAGAAGTTCCCTGAAGTTTAATTCAGAAATTCTCCCAAGTTTAATTCAGAGGTCTTCCCTTATTTAATTCAGAAATCCTCCCGAGATTCCATCTCACCTAGAAATATCCTCGACAATTACTCCATTTCGCTAGCACAATAACCGTCAAGGATCGTCCAGGTCTATCGATACGAACGTTTCCCGACTCTCGCTATCGTTCACAGGGAGCCACACAGTCACTGGGGTCGTAAATCAACGGGGGACGTTTTTTCGCGGCTTGTATCCGATTATCCTCGTTGGCCAGTCGAGTGTAGTGCGTGCAAGAATGCGTTCACGGCGCTGTTCCTCTCGCGTGTGTCAAGCTTGCAGGACCGCAAGGACGTCGTTTAATCGTGCGGTGTGCAAGTGTCTATTTTTAAACGGTTGCATCTAGTTAGAGACTGAAATCGATCATACGAGGGAAGAAGGTGTAATTACGATACACGATGCAACATGCAAAAAATGACCAGCTGCAAAAATTAGTGGTAAAGTGACGAATTCAACCCTTTTTTAGTTGTTGTAGCTGGAAATTGTGACTATAAGTGGAGATAGTTTAGGTTCAATACGAATGATTCTAGGTGGAAAAGGATTTTGAAAACACGTGTCCCTTGTTAGTTTCGTAGGAAATAATCGTCGTCATTGTTGAATCAAAATAGATTTAGTGGACATTTACCCTTCTTCACTTCATTCTCGAGCTAATTTCTGTTAAAACTTGATTCCATTTAAATCACTACCCCCGTAACTTTCATCTAAGTTGTCATAGATATAGATAAATTTAAAAGCCACTCTCCCAAATGCAAATCTCTAATCATTCAAGTAGAGTAAGTTCGTTACTAACAGCCTCTTCCTTTACCCTATACACAACCTATGTCTAAAGCAATTTCTAAATCCTCCCTTAAGAATATTCCCGAGATTCGGACGGCAACACGTCGAAGACATTATAAACACCGTTAAATCCCATTATAATAAAGCGGATAGCGACTCTCGGGCACAGCGATTTATATTCATACTTATCGAAACAGTTATCGATCGAAACCGATCGGAGGGGTTAAATTCATACGTGACCGGCCCCGCAGTAACGATCAGATAACCGCGATATTAATTTATGCTCGTGATCGCCGGCGAAATTACCGTTGCTTCGGTTCGCGCGATGATCCGTACCATCGGTTCAACCGTGCAAGCGTTCACCAGCGTTTACAGCCCTCGAAGCAGTGGGTCAGCACCGCTGCGCGATCTCTGACCCGCCACGGCAACACGCCACTTGCACTTCCGGCAATTCTTCCCTCTTCCCCCTGGGGCATCGTCCCCCCTTCCATCTCACCCCGAAGCACCTGCTGTCAAGCCTCGTGGCTCCTCGATCCTGCGCAGCCTCCTATCTCGGTGCCTCTGCAGAGAAATCCAAACCGAATCACGAGCTGCTCTAATCGAAATCGAATCGTTCCTAGCTGTCGATTCTGACACGTTTTAAAGGCATCCGGAGATTAAGCATCTTCTTATGATACAAAAGGATATATCAGGTTTCCTTCGCTCGTTCGTTTCCACACTTTCCTTCTACGTAATAGATTCCTCGAGAATACTTTGACTTCTGGACAGTGGCGGACTAGCCAAGGTGTCAGCTTTCCCGATAGCAAAAATTTTAATTGCACTTTTTTGACACTTACGTATTTTTTGAAAATTTTATTTATTTCTCATAAAAAGTAAATGATAGTCTTATAGCTGTGAGTGGGCCCGCTTAAACACTGTAATTACTAAAAAAATATAAATTTATTTCACAAAAATTTTAATTCTACTTTCTTATCACTTACGTATTTTTTTAATATTTTGTTTATTTCTTATAAAAATTAAATGATAGTTGCGAGTGGTACCTCTTTATCTCTGGCAATAAATATTTTTAAACCCAATCTGCCACTGCTTCTGGAGTCATGTCAAACTCCTCTTGAAGCTAAATTCTTTCTCCGCAGGCTTCGTTTATCCGAATTTGCAATATTCTGTATAATATACCGATGGACATGCAATGAGCGCGATCGAGTATTTTATTTACCACTATTTAGTATATGAAACTGACTTTCAAATTTCCACAGTGTTTCCATTTAAATTATTTAAAATCACTGCAGAGTCTATCCTTCCTAATAAACTTCCTCGTTCCAATCCCATTTCCCCGTGCCATGGGAACGTCAAATTAACCCGCGTCTCGGGGCCCGAAATCCGTCCCCGTGTCATTGTTCCGAGTCCCCGGATCGTCGCCCGTGAGAAAAGCGACAGTGGCGCGCGCCGAGCCACCGCGCTGGAGCTCTCGGAAGATAACGATTCGTGAGAATGTCGGGCTCTTAAAATCCGCCTCGTATAATCCGGTACAGAACGCGCGGGGCTTTATTGCCCGGTGGAAACGCGGCGCGCATTCTGTCCTGCCATCTGGCATTCATAACACGTAATTACGAGTATATTAAATGCACTTCGGCGGTCGGCCGCGACCGGCGGTTTTCTCCGATTGTCTGCGTCCGCGGTTTTACGGGCCGGCTAGATGCAATTAGATAAATTTCTGTTCCGTTTCCAGCGCATTCCGCGCGGACAGGCGGCGAGATTTACAACGAAAATAAATCACCAATTACCACTTCAATCTCACGGGGCTCTTTGTCCGTTGTTTATGTGCCGTATGAATTACACGCGCACGTGAACACGTGGCGAGCACACGCGTCGCAGCCTCGTTCGCGGCACCGAGGGAATCGCGGAAACCGCGGCGAGGGGGAGGGAGAGAAAAAATTTAACGATCGCAATTATTTCCAATTAGCCGGGCGTTATTAGCTGCCTGCGGAGTTATTCCGGATGGCTTCGATCGCGAACGGGCGACGACGATCTCTAACAACCAATTTTATGGGAGGACGTCGCGAAGAAGCGTCGCCTATGACGTTGACTCGCATCACTTATTCGTGAGGCGCGCGAGCGTAACGCACGTCCCGCCAAACCTATAATCGCCAGTGTTGCGATAATTAAGTCCACGTTCGTTTTGCCAGACGCCTGCATACTAATCACTCTCGAGGACACTTAATGAACGTGCTTTCGGCGTACACGCGAACGTTTAATGGCTCTGGGTACTTTTAATTTGCCACGCGGTCGCGGACGTGCGCACCTTGTGTGTTCGTCCTTGAGATCCACGGATATAAAGGATGTTCGCGTAATTAGTGCCTGGCGGTTTAAAAGGAGAAAGGATTTTTGGTATTTTTTACGAATAGTATTGTAGATTGAATGAATAATGAATATTTCTAGTCTTTATCAATTTTAAGTGAGGAAAGTGGGCGATGCCCTAGATAACTCGATTCTAAACTGGTAAAACTGTTGAGTAGTATATATTAGTAAAATATGGAATTAAACATTTATTTCCCTCCCCAAAGTAGCACATCGAACTTTCCACTTTTCCAACGCCCTGCACAAGTGGAACTTATTCAACACTTTGAGTAGCGCGTGCAGATATTTTCTGGAAAGCCTCGGAAGCATTGCCACAGAGTCCCTGAAGATTTACACTGAAGACGAAGCAACCTCGAAGTTCACTTCATACAAAAACGATCCCCGGGAATTTTTTCAAAACCTTGTCACCACTCAAAGTGTGTCCATTAATAGTACTAGAAAACTACCATAAAAGTATCAAGAGAACTATAAATCACTGCTCCCTTCACAATCGTAGGCAAGTCCATAAGCACCGATCTTCAAGATTCGCCATGAGTTAGCTGGATGCATTAGTTGCAGTCTATCAAGCGTGTAGTACATGTTAATACCCCTAGATTCTTAGTCCCTTTTTCCCCGCAGCCTATTATCAGCGCAGCATAGATCGAGCTCGTACGAATCATGCTCACAAAGTGCTTCTCCCCTGCCGACATAGCCGGCTGATAATTAGCCCTCTGGATCACGGGATTAGCTCGACGCCCACGGAGCCACTGGTCTATCGATTTCTCTCGCATCGAGGGCCGCGTTTCTAGTGTTACTCGCTCGCCACGTTCCACGGTTCTTACATAGCGTCGATTATTTAACCTCGATCCGGCCGAACCACTTTTTACACGAGCTGGCCGAGGTGGGGATACGCTCTACGAGGAATGCTGGTTATTTTCAAGGTTTTTTTTATCGAGATATCGGTCGCGCTTAATAAGACATAGACCGTAATGGAAGCACGGCTCCTGTTTTGCCGTTGAATTAATCTCACCTGCGCCCGAATCGATTTCCCTTTCGCGCAGCAGTTTGTTGGAGGGTAGGCTCTTGTTTATTTCCGGAGCGTCTGGAATTATTCTGGAAGATTCACGCGCGAACGTGCGCGAATGCAGTGCTTGGGACTTGGGATTTAGTTCCGCGTTCGGAGCTCTAGTTCGGTGATTGGAACCATCAGCAGGCATTGTATTCGTATCTCTCTTCTCGTGTTACTAGCTTCAGTCCTGCTTCTCATGTTGCATAAACATAATGTGTTTGTTATGCTTCTCACAGGCCAGTTCCTTTATTATGTGGATTATACTGTTACGAAGACGATTTCTAAAACATCACACACTGACACCTTAGGAGCATTAGTTCCTCTGGAGGAATGGTGGATGCGAAGCGGGTTTAGCGCATTCCCTTTAGCTTTAAAAGGCTCCGCGGTATATTTATTATTATAAAAGTTAGAAGTACATATAAATGCTCTTTCTTGCCCCCCAAAATTTTGGAACCCGGTCCCGCAACAGTTCAAAACGGCCCTGGGAAAGCAAATGTGATCAAATTCGAATAACATTCAATTTTAAACACATCATTTTGAAAAGTAGAATCTTCCATGTATTAACTCACTCTTCGGTCTTCATAAATCCCTGTTTAATCAGATTCTCTATCCACCTCCACCTACTTTGGCCTAAGTGCTCCGTACTAATGACCCACAGCAACATCCGCCACTTTCTCGCTCCTCGAAATTCTTCGCGCTGCTCCAAGAAGTTGAAAGAAAAGCGGGGCAATAAGTAAATAGGGAAAACGGCGGGGCAGTCGTTCCTTTTCCGTAACGCGTTCTAAATGGCCGGCTATTAGTCGCAGAAACGCGAGGAAGAACGAGCGAGCGGAGGTTGTTAGCGTAAACAGAAGCTCATAAAAGTTGGCAAGAACGGCCCGGCGAGTAGATTCTCAGTCTCCATTTAAACAACGATTTCCCACGAGCAGACGCGGTGGAAATGGTGCACGGCATTATAGGCGGCGTATAAGTGGCACGGCGCCTTTAGTAGGCGAACAGGAACGCTAATCCCGACGCGACCTCGTTCCCGGGGTCCTCGTCGATGACCTCGACAAGATGTTCCCCGATGAGGTCGCGCGCAGCAGCCTCGACTCGTGGAACCGCGACAATGACGCTGTAAATCCGTCAGCGCTCCCACCACCGTTTACCATTCGCTCATTTAGGCACCCGTAGCTGCGATTCGAACAAAGTAATACAAACTGGTTCCTATTAAGGAATCTAAGTAGTGAGGTTTTGCCAAAAAATTGACTTTCTTCTGTCGATGTCTACATACTAAGTTTTTAGTGTGAGGTAAACGTTTGTGAGCCTCGAAAGTGATATCGTTGCTTGGCATTTATAGTGGCCATTGCTTGACATCAGTCGAAAAATGTAAATCTGTATACCTATTTTTTTTATAGAAGTAGGCTCCATAAATAAATTTTTCATATAATACCTATATATAGGTATAACTAATAAATAAATAATTTTTCATATAATACCTATATATAGGTATTATATGAAAAATAATAAATAAATAAATTTTTCATATAATACCTATATATAGGTATTATATGAAAAATTTATTTATGGAGCCTAATAAATAAATAAATTTTTCATATAATACCTATATATAGGTATTATATGAAAAATTTATTTATTTATTATTTATACCTATATTTATTTATTTATTTATTTATTTATTTATTACGGGACAAGCCCAATTTGTACAATAAGGAAAAAACAGTGGCAAAAAGAAAAGAGAGAATTAAGTAAAGTTAAGTACTATATATAGGTATTATATGAAAAATTTATTTATTTATTATTTATACCTATATATAGGTATTATATGAAAAATTTATTTATGGAGCCTACTTCTATAAAAAAAAATAGGTATACAGATTTACATTTTTCGACTCATGTCAAGCAATGGCTATATAGGTATTATATGAAAAATTTATTTTTCCCGTGCAATTGACATTGTGAGAGTTATTCCACTATCAATGACAAGCAACGAAATGAAGAACACTGACGTGTTTTCACGCCAAATGATTTGTAGCACGTGTTGCGTGGTTCTTGACGAGTTTTCACATTGATATTTTTGGGGAGGCATCGTTTTGTGGGAAGTCTATTACCATTGAGGCCACTTAAAGTGTTAAATATATAATCTTAAATACACTGGGGGCGATTCTGATCCAGAAATAGTTCAGTTAAGTGAGCAAGTATTAGTTCATTGATTTGTGGCATTGAGCTGCAGAAATTCTCGTAATTGTACTTAATTTGAGAATTCGTAATGCTTCTGATAGGAAATAGGGTTCAAGATTTGGAAAATGTATTCTGTGTTTTGAATAAAATGTGATCATCAAGTACTATCAGTTCTTGAAAATAGTTTAAGATTTGATTTGGGCAAAAATGCGTTGAATAATTTCATTGGAAAATTGGTCCTCTGGATGTTGAATGTTTCATTTGAAGAATTTTAAGGGACACGTTGCACAGAGATCGACTGCTTCATGAATGAAGTCATTTCAGACATTTAAAGGTTGCCACTCTTTTTAATGTACTTCTTCTTTCGTAGCCTGGGGAAAGACAAAAAGCAGAGATCCTTATAAATCAAAGTCACTCGCTAGGAGTTGTTGGTACGTCAATTAATTTCTGCTGAGAAACGTGCATCAAGTTGTTGTGGAAGGTGCACGATTATGGAAAGGTCACTGGTACATGATATTTGTTGAGAGCATCGAGTGATTACCCTTACGTGCACTGCACGTGAAGACGTAATATGAAGTGGAGATTGAATCAGACACGGCCTTTCCTCTGTTTAATTATTTCGCGGAAAATTCGAAAAAATAACGCGCAGTTAACCACTTAAACACAGCCTTCAAACGTACAATTTTCCCTTCTCAGAACACCTGTTTCAAAAACTAATAGAACTCTTGTAATAGGATTCCTATAACATACGCAATTTTAACAAACTCTCAATTCCTTAAAAAATTGAATTGAATCTCCTTCCTCATAATATGAAAAATAAAAAAGATTTTCTGTAAAATATCACAGGTTTAAAACAGACAAATTTAATTTCCCAAAGTAGACTTATCTCAACAAAGTATTACATACATCAAAATTCTTATTAGATCATTGCAAAAGTTCGTTCGCTTTACTGAACCAAAATCTTTATTAAAAGTAAAAATGTATCGTATATTTTTCTAATCAAAGTATTTTCCTTGGCTATCTATGATCGTTTGCAATTATTGATTTATTTAAAAAAGGCATTTCCATACATGACTTAACAGTGAACAAACAAACTTTTGCTTCGACGGAATATAAAACGCATAACTGAGAGAAGAAAACAGATTTCTATATTCACGATCATCTGATTTATACCCCACTTTCACTAAGCAATTCTATAACCATCCTACAGCTGTGATGCATCAATTATACCCTCCTCGACAAATTTCGACTAGTAATTATAGAAAGCAAGTGGCTACACAACAATCGGTATAATTGCGGCTGAAGTTGGTCCTGGTAAAAGGTCTCGCCGCGGAACGCGTCATTAATTATCGAACGACTTGCACGTCGTGGTTGCCTCGATAATGGAACAATGATCGTAACCGTGCAGAAATACGATTCGCGGATGAATCGGGAACTTAACGTAGCACACGTTCCATGGAGTAACACACAGGTCCGTGTCTGTGAACTTAGACCGTTCCACTGATTTCCTGCGCTCTGCCGCGATCGGGGCATGGTTAAAACCGCCGGTTTACAAGGCGTGTGCACGTCGAAAAGGTCAAATTGCGTATTGCATCTGCGCACGAATGCTGGTTGAATTTTAAATTGAGCCACGACTTCCATTACCCGCTGTGAAAAAACAGAATAGCGAAAGTCGAGCTCCGCGACCCATATTGGGCGAAACCTATGCTCGTTTCAGGGATTCAGTTGATTTGGACGCGATGGTGAATACGTTACAGTGCATTTTAAAATAGGAATGGGACAGGGAATGGGACTGAAACTGTGGAGGTTATTTAAACAAGGTTTCAATATCAAGTTGTATTGATTAATCCATCTAAAAGGTTTTCAAGATTACCCTTTTAAGTAGAATAATTTTGAATTTCTTCTAAAATGAAATTTGAATATCCATTGCTAACTAGAATCTCATTTTATTTAAAAAATTCAGGGCTATTGAAGTGCAAATATTAAATACTGATTCTGCCTTCTAATATAACAAGAATTCATTCTTGCTGTTCGAGCCAGAACATACCCCCGTGCAACCTTCTTCTAATCACTAAAAGTGTATTTCAATCACAAGATTACTTTAGCTGAGTTTAACTTTCGCGATTATTTATGACTTCCTCGATCTTAAAAATAATATAATAGCACACGTTCGTTAATCTTTCAGCCTTTTTTATGTTTAAAAACACTAACATGAGTGCGTGCCACGAAACTCGTGAACAAAGCGGGGTAGTTTCGCTTTCAGCGGCCATCGCGATTTTACCCCCTTAACAAACCTTCCGTCGACGAATATACATTTAAAATAAAATTACAAGCAGGGCAGCTAAATAGTTGATTACGCTGATTAAATCGAGCAGCAATCGAACAACGCGAACTGGGGGACATTCGTTTAGGTTTAACGACAGGATTGCTCGAACGAGGAGGAATCGTTTCTTGCGGCCGGTGAATTATAAAGATGATTGGGCCTCCCATACCGACGTCTAGCCGGCGCTAGCGTCTGATTGGCCCTCTCGATTAACCGCTAACGACCCAGCCCGGTCTGCTTACCATAAATCGCTAATTTACAAATCCAATAATGCGCCCCAATCGACGTCGAAATAATCCATTATCCCCCGATAAAGTTCGCTGGTCACGGTTGCGCGCGGTGCGCTAATGAATATCGTTTTCGGACGGCCCCCTTGGTCCAATTAAAATTCTGCGACTTCTGATCCGTTCGTTAAGGCGCGATGAGTTGTAGAGCTGGCTAGCTACCGCGCGCGGCGTATTTGTTCGAGTGGTGGTTTTTATCAAGCTGCAGGGGGAGGAAAAATTGCGGATCGTTCGATGCTTGCCCGGAGTCTGCGATCAAAATGACTTCCACGAGGGTCTATTTCGTTAGCATTAATTGGCGAGATCATTTAAGCAAGATTAAACGAGTCTTTTTTGTAAAGTGATTGAGCAAATTTGAAACGAGCTCGCTACCGTCTTATCAGAAATGCACGTTTCGAAGATAACGTAATTCCAATTAATTATTAATCGAATGTGACTAGACTGCAATTGAGAAGATATTAAAATACAGGTGTTCATTTAAAAGCTTATAATTGATTGGTTTACATAAACCTTGGCTACTGAAATATTTGCAATAGTAAAACTAAGATTTAGATACTTTGCAAGTTTAATTTTTGAAAAAATGAGTTGAGGCTAGATTCAGTAACACATTGATGTATTTTTTTTATTATTCATAATATTGCAGTCAATACATTACAATACCTTTATAACTTAGCCACCACAAGCTTGGCTGTTAAATGGAATTACTAAATGATTTTCTGAAAGGAGTATAACTCCACTTGCGGTCAACAAAAAAAATAGTTTCGCTCAGAAAATTCTTATAAAAATAAAATTGCACATATTCTAGGGTCTTAAAAACATAAAAGAAGCTTATTAGCGTGTAGAAGTAATTTTAAACAGAGTGAAATGCAAAACATATATCTCGAAACAGAAAACAGTCGACTTACACCACTTTAAATAAAAAGTGGCTGAAATATTCTTTTTAGATCTTCCCGATGCCCTCCCCCCACTGTTGTTCGTATAACGGGGTAACGATAATTGCCTGAATAAACGAGACTGAAGTCTGAGTAACATTAGTAGCGTTTAATAGATTGATAGTGTCAGATTAAATGAATGATAATTATTTCTTTCCATCCTGAGCGCGACCGTAATCGTGGAGCAATTAGGAGGACGCGTAGTCGGGAATTACAGCGACCGCGGTAAAAAGGATTGCTAATGCCTGGACGATTTACTACGGGGGTCAATACGGGGGAGAATTAACCGAGAAAATTACAGGGAAACACATTAGTTTCTTGGCGTTATTTAAAACTTATTATCTGCGTTCTTGACAATCCGCCCGAGGAGATTTCTGTTTAATGTGGTAGCCAACGAGTGGACAGGTTTTAGCAAACCAGGGAAGTTTATAACTGATATTAACAAGAAATTTGTTAGGGATTTTTTTTCTGTATTGGTGTCATTGGTCCAGGATTTAAATATATTATATTATATTAAACTGTTGGGATTTTTCATGGATTACTTTTTTTAAATTTGTTATTTAAATGACTGACACCTGTATAAGAATTGGAGGAAATGTGCTGACCAATTGGCTATCAGTCAGGAGATTAGTAGAACAGAAAGTTTTGGATAAAAATCTTAATTGAGATAGGTAGACAATTTTATTTTCTAAGTACAGGCGTGTAGATTCTATCAAAATCATTTCTGAATCACAAAAATGGTGATACAAAGTCGTAATTACGTTCAAATTGCAATAGGAAATTGTAGGAACCGTTCAATTTTTTCTACAAAGAAGCAATAAATATTCTAAACAATACATTTGTAATTTTACGGGTACAATTCAAATAGTCTATTAATATCATTCATGAACTATTTTTAATACATTTTCAAGACTAACATTCGACGCGTCTATGGCGTGAATCACTGATTCGCGTCTGACCATAAACTGGACATTTCTACTTACCACGTTATGTACATACATCGTACGAAAAAATCAAAATTTACGATCTTAAGTAGTACGATCTCCACTTTCTATAGCCAATCTTGATAAAAAATAGCCTACTGACATAGTTAATTAACCCTCTATAACGCCATATGACTTTGAAGTAACAAATATTATTTATGACTTATATTGCAGGTATTGCTTTACAAAAGTTCTATATTCAAGTATTATAATATAGCAATCATATATCCTCATTTTACAACAAATGTTTATAAAATTAAATTGAAGCAAATATTAATTTACATACGACCTTTAACGTCTACCAGCGTCTTAAATATTATAGAGGGTTAAAAACATAAAAATAATTTTAGTATAACCTACTTGACTTCACAACTCGGCATTCTCGTCAAGATCAACTCCTCCCAAAATTAAATTTAAAATTCCACGTAAACGTTCTAATTCCCATCAAGCTTCTGCTCTCACAATTTCGCTGTGTCCCCGCAAGCAAGCTTCCCGTCAATTAGCCCGCGTCACTCAGGATCGATCGGTTGACGGAGACGTTGGTTTTCTCGCCTGTTGCAGGACGTGGATCACCGCGCGTGACGGCGGCCCTGGCTGGAGATGGCGAGGGCAGGTTGATCGCCACCCCCATTCACAAGGAGAGCATAGCGTCGCGGAGCAAGGAGGACCTGGCACAGGAGGCGGCCCTGGTTCTTCAACAGGCGGGCAGCCTTCACTGCGTGGCCCACGACAACCGGCGGCTGCCAGGCCGTTTCAGCACCCTACCTGCTCGGCGTAACAAGAAGAGGCCCGAACTGCCCCTCGATGTAAGACGCAGGAGCGAGGAGATCGGCGCTACGACGAGCGCGGACCTCGCGGAGACCCCGAGGCTGAAGAAGAAGGCACTGGAGAGAAGCGCCAGCGATGCCAGCGCGAAGAAGCTAAGGGGCGGCCTAGCGAGGTTCTTCTCACCGAAGCTAGAGAGGAAGCGTAAGCCAGTGGGCCGTAGCGCGAGCGACGCGGCCGCCTCGACGCGATCACAGCGGAAGAGGAGCGGCAGCGAGAGCGAGGGCTCGCACCTCAGCACCGCCAGAGCGAAGAAGCAGCTGTCCCCGATAATCGAGTCGTCACCGCACATCGACCAGCAGCCCTTCCATTTCGGCAGGGTCGTGGGCGACGAGAGCCACGAGGGCGCCGCGAGCAGCAGGCCGGAGGCGAAGAAGCCGAAGCAGGAGGTGCCCGATGCCGGGGACGTGACGGGACCGAGGGACACTCGTGGCACGGCCGAAGAGACGGAAGCAGCCGCAGGTAAGCCGCCGATATCGCCGAGGAGGGAAGGCAAGCCGACCGTGCGACGCATACCGATCCAGCTCGAGGACGGTAACAACGAGACCGACGGGGAGGGGCAGGTTAGGAAAGAGAAGGCAGCCCGGACCCCTTCACCAGCAAAGGACACCGGGATCGACGAAGTAGACAAGGTCGGCGCGAGTAGCATGCTGCACAGCAGCCGATACGATCTCCAGCAACGCGGCGAAGAGTCCACGATACACAAGATGATCCACCGATTGTCCAGCGATCGCTCGCCGCCGCCGCAGCTCACCAGGACGATGGTCTCCCCCGGGCCCGGTTTCGGCCACAACAACAACAGACCGTTCTCCTACACCAGGCCCAACGATTCCTGCAGCCCGCCGCCGAACCAGGCGAACGTCATCTACGCCCAGGTGCAGACGGACAAGAAGAAGGCGCAGAGGAGCCACTCGGACAGCGACGAGGGACTGGGCCTCGAGCGAAAGGACTCGTCGCGGGAGAACAGCCCGGCGGAGAAGGAGTACCGCAGGACGGATTACTCGTACACCAGCGATCTCAGGCGCAACAATGAGATCAACACGTTCAAGTCCAGGTACGAGGAGGACGGGAAGAACACCGGCAACCACTTCTACGGTGGGACGCAGGAGTACGCGTCGAGGAGCTCGGACGTGAAGCGGCGCCACGAGTTCGACGAGATCGATAGACGCCTGTACGACAAGCCCGAGAAGTACACCTCGACGGTGTTCGTCGACACGTCGGGCAGAGGTAGGGCCGACGGGACGGACGCCAGGCAACGGGAGAGCAACGAGTTCACCGGCAGGCAGACGCAGGGCGGGATATCGAACAAGACCACCGAGCTGAGCGCCAGGCGTGACCTCCTCGAGTCGAGGATCAAGTCCAGGCTGCTGGCTGACGAGATGTTCGCCGCGAAGAACAGCGCGAATGTGCCGATCAAGAAGTCCGAGCACGAGATCATCGACAAGCCGATCGTCCCGTCCCCGGTTACGCCGAACCGCGTCGCATCCCCGAAACGGTACATGGACACGTACATAACGGAGACACGGACGAACAGCAACGGCGAGAAGTATATATTCGAGAAGGAGATACACGAGGACAATGGGAAGGTGTACGGTTACGAGAAGAAGATCACGAATAAAATCCCGAACGACGGGCACATCGAGGCGAAGCCGAAGGACGGCTACAAGGTGGAGACCAGGACGGACAAGTACGGGGACAAGTACATCGTGGAGACGAGGACCCACGGGGGCTACGCGGACGATTTCAAGCCGTTCCTCAGCGACAGAAGCAGGACCAGCCCCGAGGAGCGCGCGAGCCGCCCGTATAAATCGACCAACTTCCATCCCGAGGAGAGTACCAACCCTCACTTCCGCGGCGAGCCCAGGGAGAACAATAACGTCCCCTCGCCGATCATCGCCAAAAAGTTCACCACCACCGAGAGAAAGTTCTCGAAGAGCGACGACTTCCTGGACCGAGACGCGCGGCCCAGGGACAGCTACGTACCGAAGAAGAAGAACTTCGAGTCCAAGCGCGGCATGAGCAAGTCGACGCAGCGCCTAGACGAGATCGGGGAGAACACAAGAGTGAGGGCGCTGAGGAGCGAGTACACCACCAGGTCACACGAGAACTTGACCAGCCACGCGGACTACGTAAACGCCAGGGACGTGCGCCGACCCCTTCTGGACAGTCCCGCGATGAACGGTCGTAAAGAGAGGTCGCCGTTCGCGAAGCGGCATTTAGATAGCCTGAGAGAGGGGCCCAACGACGATTACGACACCGACATATCCCAAATGACCAGCAGCCAGCTGGAGTCCAAGTACTTCAAGGAGACGCGCACCACCCAGCGGTACACCAGCAGCAAGCACCCCATTCACGACGATTACGACAGCTCGCCCCCGAGGATACGGACCGATCGCGGTGGCTACAACTCCAGCCGTTATGACTCCGACACCACCGCCAGGGACTCCATCCGTTGCGAGACCCGGCACGACGAGACCTCGCGGACCTTGAGAAAGGAGCACAACAGGAAGCTCGACGAGGACCCGAAGAAGCCGTTGCGAAGGTCGCGCAATCGGCTGGATTACTTCGACGACTCCGACGCCAGGGACAGCCCGCGTGGCAAACCGAGCGTCGGGAGGCTGGAACCGTTCGACGAGAGCCCCACCAGGCCCCCGAGGGTTTTCCACGAGGGCGGCAAGTCCAGGCACGCCAGGCAGGAAACACGCGCGTACACCGAGCGTCGGCATCGCGAGACCCGCTTGAGCGATTCGGATCGGAAGGATCGTTTAGCCGACTCGGGGATCGAGAATGATTACAGGCGCGACTCGCAGGAGGTGGACCGGCGGGAGCAGATCGAGTCCGAGGACGAGGGTTTCGTCACGAAGCAGTTTATCAAGCACGAGAGACGGCACACCGATCGGAATATGAATCTGACGGCGTCCGAGCAGCGCAAGTATGATAAATACGCGCACGACATGTCCAAGTCGCCGCCGGTCACCGCCAAGCCGCCCTCCGGGGCTGATAAGAAGTACGAGAAGAAAGCGGCGAAAAAGAGCGGCACCATGAGCAAGGTGAAGCAGCTGTTTAGTAAGAAGGAGAAGAAGGCGAAGGAGGAGAAGAACAAGAAGAACGCGAGGAGCAGCAGCAGCGGCGCGCTGACGGACGACGAGGTGACGATGAGGTACAGGGAGTACCGCGGCGATCAGCTGAGGAGCGCGAAGAGCGCGCGGGATTTGGGCAGTGACATCAATCAGGTAGGATTTCTATTTAATACCTTTCTTTTTCTTTCTTTATTTTGTTGATTGTCGTGAGATATTAGGTGAATTAGGTCACTTCAAAAGTCTTCGCGAATCAATGAAAATGACAAAGGAAGTAGTAGATGAAACAAATAATCTCGGGATATATGTTTTTGCCAATATTTCTCTAAATTTGTAGGCCTTAATAATGAAATTTAAAAATTTGGTTACTTTGCACAAAAATCGCTTTTATAACTATTTTTTCATGTAGAAATTTCAACATATCAAAATTTACCTTTCTAAAAAAAGACTATTAGAGCATGATTGTACGAGTGTTACGAACGTACAATTATGACTTAAATGTTAAAAGATTCAAAAATACGAAAATGGTAACTCAAAAATAACACTGAGGCGCAGTGAATCCCATGTGACCAATTTATGATTATAAGGACTTTCTCTAAATTCGGTTCATTGAATGACTGCCGATACTGTGCTGATGCTTGAAAATGAAGATCATCAATGGACTGGCTTAATAAAAAAAACAAACTCATAGAATGCCACAACTGCGTTCAACGAAATACGCAAAGACTTTTGAAGGACCTAACAGAGAATTAATCTTCTAATGACAGGAAATAACAAGGATTATTAAAAAATGCAGTCTAGTACCTTGTTGAAAAAGACATCGATTAGTTAATTAAAATAAAATAAGAGGTCCTACGACATCGCATCAGCCTAAAAACTACAAAAAAAATTAGTAAATTAAATTCACTGTACTAGGTGACTAAATCTAATGAAGCAATCCGAAGCACGCAAATTCCCTATATTATAAAAAATCGAAAAGTTCTCCACCATTTTGCAAGCTGAATCTCCTTCTTCAAAATAGAAGCGATTAAACTTTGAGAACTTAATTTCCACCACGCATTGTTTAAATTTCATGCGTATAGATGAGATTTACAATTCATAAAAGTGCACTTGAGGCGCACCGTGGTAGCGAACGTGTTAGCGCGGTCGTTGCTTGAGGAATCCAGCAAGGCGTTGTTCCAAGTGAACGCCAGACCCTTAGAAACCGGAAGCATTCGATAATTGGGATCTCATACCGTTCTCGAGTGCGCGGTTGCGTCACGCCTAACTGTACACCAGCCGGTGGAAAGTATACGGTGGACGCCGTACACCAGGATCGCGAATCCGCCCACGCCGCGTAGAAACGTTTTTCGGTGTGCTTATCAGGCTCGTATCTGGAAACCAGGCGACGTGTACGCAGCAGCCTTCGGTACGCTTCCGCGGGCTCCTGACGAACGTTAAGCCGGGTGCACGCTTGCCGAACCTTTCCACGTATAACAGGCTCGTAGCTCACGACTGGCATTTAGGATAAATTGGCTTGTGCAAAAAGCTCATAACGTTTCTGTCGCTCATTAAACAGCCACAGCTCAAGAAGATTTAATATTCTTTAACATAACGCTTAGAATATTTTCAGAATCTCACTTTCAGTATACCTGCCCTTCAGTATTTAGCTCCTCATTTCTTCATAAAAATGCACGTGCTGCATAATATTAGATTCGTGTATACGAAATTATCGTTTTGCTAAGGGAAGTTCGAATGAACATATTTTCTGCTTTTTCACTATGTTATTTATTCTATTTGTTTGAGTCTCTGCCATATTTCTCGAGTCGTAGGCCAACGTTGCAATTGCCATTGTATCCCCACTATAAATAGAAGTTCTACTACGAACTATCTCACAAGTGTATACGCAACCTAATGTCACCCGAAATTGTAATTCGAATATTGAATATCGAAGCACGCGGCTGAAATGCTTGAACGTCTGCAACGTGACAAGAGTAATTTCGATCAAGACTTTATTGACTACCTGTTACGATCAACATCGTGGCCGAGTGTACGTACACGCGACCTTAGGCTTCGTAACGGAGCCTCTCATGCGTCCGGGCTCTCTCCTACCGAAGAATAATGATATAGCGTACAAACGATCATCGACGTAAAAGTCCGCCGCATTCTCTCGGAAAGTGTGCCTGCGTCGGAGATTTATCGGACGTAACATTTAACCCATATGATAAATAATTCTCTGTATACGACCGCGTAGGGAGCATCCGTCTTCTCGATGGAAGTTCGTCGCGCTTATTGGGCTGCGATCTCTCCCGTTATACTGGGATGAAGGTTCATCAAGGTCGATTCGACGCGAAGCACCTCATCCAGTCGGATCATATTAACACTTTATCCGCCGCGCATTCATAAGCACAATTGCAATCTCTTAATCGTACGCTCTACCAACGATAACGATCAAATAAAATTGAATTCCTCAGCTCGCACTGGATAACAGAGGTCGCGAACTCGAGAATTTACTAGAGTTGGAAATACAGTGGTGACTGAAAGAAAGTTTATGCATACCAAACTTAATATAATACAGTGCCAGGCAAAAGTATTGGGACACTTTTAAAGCAGAATAACTTTTTCGAAATTGGTCCAAAGATCCTGAGTTTTTTTTAGAAGTTAGAAGGATTAGTTTACTAGGTGACGTGTTTCGTAGTTTTGAAAAAAAAATCAATTGGTCGGAATAGCGAAGAAAGTAATGAAGCTCGCTTTTCCCACTATTTTATCTGAGTCTGTAATGAAAATTTGAAAATTCCGTTTGTATATTTAAGTAAGTTATACGCATGCTGAAAATTTTTATCGAATGTAGGATATTTTGAAAACAAAGCAAGCTCAGAGATCTCTATAATACAAAACCTTTACATTTTTCAAAACTTTGCGCTATTGACGTCGTCAACGTACCCCTGAACTTCCAAAATGAACTGCATAAAAAAGTGACATCCAATCACTTGAAAAAATATATGAAAAAATTTAAGTTAAACGATTTTATTTAAAATGCACTAAAAACTAAAAAATAATTCTTTTCTTGTACTACTATTTCGATGTTGTTGTTTCACTTTAAGTAAAATCGTGGAGTAGGATACCTCACAACAAATTCATTTCGACGCTTGATTCTGTATTAAATTAATTCATATTCTGTTATGAAACATCCTGCTCCTCGATTTTAGTCAAATTAAAAAAACAACATCGAAATGGTAGTACAAGAAAATAATTATTTTTTAGATTTTAGTGTATTTTAAATAAAATCGTTTAACTTAAATTTGTTTCATATATTTCTTTATTATTTCCTCTTCAGTGTCTAAGTTTCAACTTGTGGTTACATGCTGATTTCATGTCGATTGAATTAATTTGATTTGTGGTTTATATTTATTGATGACTGGGCAATTTTTTCACCCCGTCGGGATTTTTCCCATAATTTACTTTTGTTATCCAAACTGCGTACACTTTCCAAGTTTCAAGACAATTGGATGGGTGGAAATGGGTTAAAATTCAGTATCTAGAGTTGAACCAAACATACAAGAAAGAAACTAAGGATCGAAGCTGAATAAATATCGTTCAAAAATCATTATTCAGCCACTAAATTGAGCACCGCTACACTTCGCAGCACTATTTTCCGCGAGCGGACCAGCTTAACTGCCTACCACCGACACCTCCATAAAATCGTTCGCCCCGCTATCTAATCAGCCAGACGGTAACTCGCGCGGATAATTGTTTCGCGCCGTTTTACAAGCCCCGGCACCGGCGATCGGCCGCGTTTTAGACAGCCTGCTGGTATCGAGGGATCGTTTCGCGGCGATTTCGCAAGCCGGGATACCGTATCGACGTCCGCGGACGGAGGGGAAGATTAATGGCTGAACGCGGGGACAGCCGAGGTCGGAAAGAAATCGCACAATGCCGGTAACGCGGTGAAAGACGCTCGTAAAATCCCATTTGCATGGGTCCCACGGTGGGTGGAAACGTTTCGAAACTGCTCGATCGCGAAACAGGTGGTTCTGCGGTGAGTCAGGAGGGTGCAGTTGAATTTTCTACGGCCGGGGCAATTAATGGTCCCGTTTTACGCGGCGCTGCCGGCCAGGCCCCGCTCTCCGTGCAGCCACCTTGAGATTTTCATCGGAACGTTTAGCCGCGTAATGCGTTTTTCGTGTCCAGCGCGATCCACGCCTCGGCTGGCTCCTATTATGTCTTTTATTATGCATTGTACGGGCGAGCCAGGTGTAGCTGTGCCGCGCTTTGCTCGAGAGTTAATAATCGCGATAGTTAAGGCCGCCTCAGGTTCCATGGTACGGTCGCGCGGAGTGTTCTTGAGATTCTTTAGCTGCTGTTTCCGTTGGGTCTCTTAGTGGCACGCTGAGTGAAAATTGAGATTGCATGGTTAAAGGAGTACTTGGTAATTGGAGAATGGAGGTCTGTGTCTTCTAAACTGTGGGTTTTGGTTCCGTCCTTTTTGTTTGGATAGACTATGTGGAGGGGAAAATGGGGGATAACCGAGGATCATTGTTTTTCTAAGACAAGAGCTGTGTTATGCAACCAACGTATGGTGTTAGAGAAGCTTAAAAATTTCGAGTTGAGAAGTTCCAGTGTTGTGTTGCGACGGGACCTTTATTTGTGATTTTTGTTTACTAGATAAATTAAAATAAATTCATGTACAATTTGTTCAAATAACTTCCTTTATGAGTTCTGAAATAATAATAATAATGAAGGCTTTGTAATTATATTTTACGCGTTTTTTAATAGGTACCCGATATTACCCACACGTATCTGGTAACCCAGGTACTTCTGAAAAATCTTGTTTCCCGGCGTGCTAAATAGTTTTTTCAAAGATGGGGATTCTCATTTTCTGATTCTGTAAGGTCTAATTAAGATTTCTAGCGGTGTTCAAAGTTCATTTTGCCATCTGACTTTCTGCTAGCAGAAAAAATACATTAGGCACCCTGTTTTGCCCCACTCTCCCCTAGGTTTCTTCCTATTGTAAGTAGGTTAGAGATATAGCTATTTCTGTTCATTGAGTGGTTGGGAAATAATGAAGGAGTGGTCTGTTATTTGCTGGGCAAGTTTGAAACGTGACATACGGATTTCTTCTCACGAGTCAGTGAAAAGGGCAGAATTCGATTCGAAAAGACAATTTCTTCAGAACGCAGAAGGTACTAGTTTAATATTTCTGTGTCTGGAAATCTTCGAGAGAAATCGAATCCTTTGACACCTGAGAAATTCCTAATATTCTTAAAACTCAAATATTATTCCAAACTCAACCATTTATAATTTTGCTACCTGAAACCACCCTTATTTCTTCACTTCCTAATAAAATCCTTCGAGAACGCATTCCACTATACTTATTACATCCCTAACATTCTTCTAACAGTAGAACTTTCGACTATCTATTCAGCCACCCTCAACTATTTACACCAGCATTTACCATTCAACCCTCGGAAAACTCATAAGCTCTTTGAAAACTACCTACCATCCTGTCTTCTTTCGTAGTGTCCTTAAAACACTCCATCACCAGCACACCACTCGAATCTCGGTGAAAAACAGATACTTCGCGCAAATGTTCGTAAATCGATTCGATGCCTCATACAGAGGGTTCAAAAGGCACACCCGCGGCAACAAAGCATCCTACGAAGCCGGTGGTCCCACGACGAGATTCCCATGATGCAGCCGCAGCAGGTGACCGTATATCGTGCGCGACGAATTGATCAAGTAGCACTTAAGTTTAATGTTGCTCGCTAGCACCGATGCAGTCACCTTATTCTGGGACGCCCACGCACGAACGCCAATAATACCGCGGTTGATCCACGCCCAGGTGCAAAAGACACGCACACAAGCTTCTTCGACGCGTTACTTCGTAGCTGAGCCGAGGGTTCTTTCGCAATATTCATTGACATAGATGGGAGATCGAAGGTAGTGGCAAGAAGGGGACACTAACTTTCCTGTAACTTGTTGGGAGAGGCGCCATGTCTCCTGGATTCATTTAGAGGGTTCATTAAGGGGGAACCTGGTTTAGGACGCTGAAAACACGGTGATTTTTAAGAATTATTTTGTCAACAAATATAAAGCGAATCTTTCCAAAACATTAAGGGTGTTTTACTGTATATTCAGACAACAATAAAACTAATTATTTATTCAAAAATAATTAATTTAAATTGTTTCATTGGCATATCTTCGAGTTGTCAATTTGCGGATCCAATTTTTGCCTGAAATAAAAAAAGAAGTTTATATCATTGATGTATTCAAAAAATAAGAAAAAAGTCTAAAATTGACAAAGTTATGGGACTTTAACAAAAAAGTTACGATTTTGACGGAAAAATTTCGACATTTTTGTGCAAAAAAAGATGGTTTAATTTAATTTCTGTAGTTAGGCTTAAGTTGGGGTGTTATGAGTGATTTGATTGTTTCTTACATCAGCTACAAACCTTGTTGACTGTACCTATTTAAAATCCGATACAATTGGGAGTTGCAAATGAATTGTGTTTAAGTATTACATCTACTCCGTTGCACAGTACAACTTTTTGCGATATCGATAGATGGATAACGCGTTTAGAAAATCACTGCTAGGTGCAATTTATCAGTTGGATCCCCCAGTGATTTAATACCTCTAGCTCTAGCCATCACTGAGCTTTCAGGTCCCTCGCCTAGCCATCGATCTCTCAATAGAAAGCTGTTAGCTGTAACCTTCCTTGCGTCTCTCTCTCTAGTGTCCTTTTAGTATGAAATATTAGGTGCTTCTTTAAAAACCAAAAGGTAGACTCCATGGCTAAATAAAAAAGCAAGGTACACTTGCTTAAAAAATATTACTCCAACCATCAGAAATTGATATTAATACAGAGTGACCGAACTTCTCACCGTCAATTGACATCTGCTTCGAAGGACAATTCTACAATTCTTAACGAACCTGGTGTTAAGACAAAGCCATAGGCTCTCGCCCAAAACATATTCATGAAATAAAAGTGTTCGCGAAGCAGGTACCAACCCCTGCAAAGTTGATCTACTCTCTGCTATTTGAGTATACTCTCTTACTATAAATTACTCAAAGCCACTTAAATGATACATCTGACCTGACGCACAGTATTTCCTCGCGTCCACAGCAGAAATTTAGTATATCTGACATTTAAGCGATATTTGCATTTTTGAAAGTCCTTCGCGTCAAACGGTCGTCCACTCGGTTGAACCAATAAAATTCCTCTGTATCGCGATACATATTGACCTTTCAAGCGACCAGCCGACCAAAGAGATACGTCGCCTCGATAGCTTGGAACACATCCACGGCGTGGCCGCGTCGATGAATCTCGAAAGAGTAGATACCCGCGCGTGCCTGCGCCAACAGTAGCCAGATACCTCTACTCCGGCGTCGTCAAGCTAGACATTGACATTCGAGGCGTTACGCAACCGCCGCCGTGTGAATACGTGTCGTGACTCTCGGGGTGAACGAATCATTCATCCGTCTATCAAGAGGAAAAGCTTTTCGACTGTAAAAATCCTGCTGGGCGAGGATCGAGCGAGATCGCATGCAGCCCTTTTCACGCGAAGCACTTTTGTGGCTGGCGACAGTTGGATTTAATGGATTCTTCATACGAATTTGCAACACATTGGACCAATAATACACTTTTCCAATTGAAAATGAAAAAATCGATGGAAGATAT
This sequence comes from Andrena minutula, assembly GCA_929113495.1. NCBI lineage: Eukaryota > Metazoa > Arthropoda > Insecta > Hymenoptera > Andrenidae > Andrena > Andrena minutula. The sequence continues at coordinate 1,096,876 of OV815993.1, forward strand.
TAGACAGCAAATTTTGTTTATGGTACTGGAAAGTGATATTCCTCAAGTTGGTAAAAAAGTTAAAGTGAATGGATTTGGAAGAGTAACGCAAACTACAAAAACGCAAACTGCAAAACAAAAAACATTTTATTAAAAAGCCTCTTTAACGCTCCATCTGTTGCGTCATATACAATTCATATTTTGGACTAAACAAACATGTTTTTTAAAGCCTATGATGTTATCAAACTTTGTGTCAAGGAAAAAGTCCCAACCTCAATTTATTTCTGTGTAATTAATTGAAAAAGAAATGCTTCATTTTCGATGAATACGACTGCCTAGTACCCTTAACGCTATCTGGCACAGCCTGACGCAATAGAAGCGTTGAATAATCAACCTTTCTTTATCCCTCTGTTACTAAACCAAAGTAATTAATCAAGAATGCCTCCATCATTGCCCAGGCATCTCATTTACCACATCACCCTTACACATCTACCAAATCCCCAATCGCCTTCTAACACCGCAATACTTCAAACAAAACCACGCAGATTCATTTCACAATCCATCCCTAGAACCTCAACACGTGGCCTACGTTTCTCTAATCACGCTCGCGCAACACTTGTCGCCACTTTTAACTACCGCCACTTTTCCCGCCTCATCGTTCGGGGATATTCTTCCTTAAATCGCCAGATCCGTGGTATCGTAGGTCCGCGTTGGATCGATGGGTGTCGTGCAACGAATCTCGGTATGTGGAGCAAGTGCGCTGCGTCAGACACACCCTTCGTGTAACACGTGTGAGCGCGCGGGCTCAGCTTGCACGCTGAAAGGATCGGATCAGTCTGTTCGAGGGAGATCTCCGGTATGCAGGGGGCCCACACCTCCTCGAGTATTGCACCCACAGGCTGACCTACACACAAACGTGCGATCAGGCCGCGACGTGTGCACCGCCACGAGCCCGTATCCCGTTTCCATCGAAAGTTCACACTAATGGCATTTGCTCTACGCCCGCACGCCGGGGATTATTACGATTTATTAGCTCACCTATCACGGCCCTGTTCGCGGTTCTGTATCACGACGCGATTAGGGGATCGATTTCGGTGGATAAAGTGAACGTGACGGGAACGTGGCTAGGCCGTCCTTCGGAAACGTACTTCGAGGCGTAGCCACCTTAAATCTTGGATTACGCCTTTCGTCGCGATACCTACTGGTAGTGGAACATTAGTCACTGGAAACTACGATGTTGCGCTCTGAAGGCTCGTAATGCAGAGTTGCGTATAGAATTTGCATGTATTTTTAATTAAACTGAATTAAAGTATGAGGTATTTCGTTTCGAAAGTGTTATCAGAGTCAGAAGAGTGAAACTTGAAGCCTCATCGATTCTTCCTACTTGTATATCGATATGGATAAAGACATACCTCCAGAAGCAGATATTACAGAGATTCTTGTTATTATACCTTTAAGAGCTAGCAGGACATGGCAGTTAATCGACTTCCAATTTAAAGAAAAATCCCCTAACTCAGGGGTGGATTAAGTTGCACCCTCACAGCTTTGACGCATTTTCACGTCGATATTTTTTAGAAGTCAGTTTGCTTCTCTGAAAAGTTTGCGCCACTGAAACTGTCAAGACAGGAGAAATATCCGAGAAGCCGACAGGGAGTCGTGATGTAAGCGAGGTGGGAAGGGAAGTGGACCCCAAGAGCGTACTTGCACGTCGAGCGCACGCTTTGAAACTTAGATGCACTTTGCTTTATGGTAGGCGGATCATTCACACCTCCCCTGGCGGAGGCCAGGCCGATTGTGGCTGGGTTAAAGGAAAGGAGCCAGGGCTGCACGTAAGAATTGGATCGCATTCCCCGCTCCACGGGGCATAAAACCGTTGAGATAATATTGCCAGATAGGTTATTTATTGATATCTCGAGCTTAGGCTGCCTCTTCGCCACGACGCTCTATGCCCGCGGTGTGCCATCACGGAAACCTTCCGCGAGATCGCATAATGATCGCCAAGCCGCAACTTGCGCGCCTCTCCTCGCCCCTCGCTCTGTGTACGAAACCTGCCACCCGTGTAACATCCTGCTGGGGAGCTACGGTGTACCGTTGATAGCCCTAAGAGATGCGAGCGAGATTCGTCTCGCTCTGACCTCGTCAAGAACTCTGTAACGCTCAGCTTGGGCGGATTCTCGAGGCAGCCTGGGAAAGCTTGGACGATTTTTCGAGCACCTCTCATCCCTGTATACACCTCGCCTAACCGGCACACTTCCATTTGAACAGATCCAGGTGTAGGTATATAAATGATTAGTGGGGATTGATATAAATAATCGGTGTATCGTAGAATAGCCAAGCAATTTTGGGTCTTCTCGAATTTTCTTTGCACTTCGCTCTACCCATTCAATCTCTATTTGCATCTTCCATTCAAATAAGCTAAAGGTACTTACGTTTTATTTGTGGTATATCCGCACTTTGAAATACTATATTCAGTCAGTAAGAATTCAATCATAACTGTACCAATATTAATATCCACAAACGTATAAAAAATACCGAAATCGTTTTATATTTCGAATTTCCTATTATTTCGAGCGCACCGATGTCTCCCTTAATTCCAGCCCGTGTAGGCTTTCGGGTGTAGGTGTAGCACGTAGGCGCGATATATCTCTTCTCACGCGGAATCGTATCTCCGCGGATCTGTTACCCGCGCAACGGCCTCACGGGTATCTAAGAAGCGTGTGCCGGAGGCCGCGCGGCGCTCGCGAATATTCGCGCGGCACTTTCCAATTTCTGTGCTCGCCGCCCTCTCACTCCGTTTTCAGCCGGGTTTCGCCCGTCGTGTCCCGGCCGATCACGGTGATTTGCATATCGAAGCCGTCCGTGTCCCGATGGCTTTCCACGCCTTCGAACCACCATTTTTCGCCGCCGATTCCCTCGATCCGCCGCGTATAAACTCGGCGAACTTACCGATACCCGCGCCGTGTACCGTTATGGCACGTAACGACGCGACAAGTAGCGAGTCGCGCCAAATAAGAGTCAGACGAGAGGCGGACTTGCCTCGATTTCGATGTTTCGTGGTATGGAATCGTTGCTGGTAGGAAACGCGCTATTCGTCTGTTTTAAATGGGAATATTTTATTAAGAGAAATGAGGACGAGAGGTCAAATAAGTGCAGAATATTGTTTTAAAGTAATAGGGACTTTAGGAACATATTTTTAATATGGTTCTTTCTTTTATTCTCTTTCGGTCCTAGTTATTCATTTTGATCATCAAATTATAGAAAATTGTTTCCTGGATTCCTCGAATTTATTAGGATTCTTCAATGTCCACATTTCGATATTTGAAAAGGAGGTATGTTCTGTTTAAAAATACCCAAAACCTACATTCGTCTTTAAACAGCTACCAGGCATTATCTGTCATCATTAAATATGAAAATACTCATCATTATCCATATCCCCTATACAATAATATTTAATCTTCATATTCCCACTAATTTACACGGTCACAATGAATTCTAATAAGTAAATACAGAAAAGTGAACCGCAGAGCATAGTTAAATAGCCTGCCCAAGCATCACAGCGTTTGCACTCCAGTAATCGATATTATTTCAACGAGTCGTGTCCCGCAGACGCGTTTCTCGCGAGGCCAAGGGATCGTTAAATTGCACGCGGAGAAGCATTACGAGAAATCGGCCTGGAAGAGACAGCGACGTGTGCGCCGAGATTTCCCTCCGCGGGGTGCACACAGCACGGTCCCATGCTGATCGGTGCACCGGTTAGAAGCAATTAATTACTGGAACGAGCGATTAATGATCTGAAACCTTCGTTCGGCCGCGTTGCAAGCGCGTCCGGCGAAAAAGTCTGGCATCGCGAGCCGAGCTGCCTCGCGCCGCCGACTGATCGAGCCCACTTTCGCGAGCGGATTTTTCACGCGATCCCCGTGTGTAACCGTTCCAACAGAAACCAAGCATTCGTTTGCATAGGTTCGCGAAGAATATTACTCAAGAAAAGAGGCAATCATCCTGAAACCAAAGTGTTACAGACCTTAAAGTTAGTTAAAGTTGTAACGTTTTTATAGCAAACCAATGTGACTCAGATTCGAAGAAACTACTGTGATTCACGAATTTGGTAATCAACAGAGTAGTGTTCACAGGTAGTTGTATTTCTGCGTTGTTACGTCAGAAATTAAAGGGGTGACTTTTTGTGAATGAAAATATTCAAACACCCGTGTACCTGAGTTAAGATAAATGAGAGATGAGTTGCAGAAGTGAAAGGGAACGTGATTCGCGAGAGCACTACTTTGGTTAGTTCTTTTTTTAAATTTGACTGTTAGCATTTTCGGTGGAATAAGGTTTTTGGCCGGCCCTGCGTTAGGGGAATCGGTTAAGGCGACTAGTGTTCAGTTAAAGACGCAGTGGATCCGAGGATCGAGGGTTCGAGTCCCCATCGTCTGAGATTCACTTTTTCGCCTACATTTTAAAAAATAATTCTTAGAGTTCGTCACACTGGAATGTTATGAACGCGAATTCTCGCTGCACTCGCTAAAGTGTTTTGATGAAATAAAGGAAAACTAGGAAACCCGCGCGACAAGTGTTTTATTGCCTTTTCGGCAGAAGGGGGATTATGGAGCAAACGGTCGTGGAACGAGGTCTACTCGTAAAAGGTAGAAAACCCAGCGCGCTGCCAAATGTATCGATATTGGTCTGTATATAATTGGCCCGAACTGGAAAACATCGCAAGCGCCGACGATGAAGAAAGGAGCAATTAAACACGCCGCGTAACACACTTTCCCAATACGGCGCCAAAGGCCCCGTGCTTGGAATTGTTTACGCGCGACAGCGCACACGACGCATCAAATGGGATGCGCATATCTCGACTACCTGATCTTTGGACCATTTCGAGCGAAAAAGCTGAAATCAACACAGACTCTATTTGCAACGGTTTATTAAGAAAATGAGAATTAGTATTCTGTCGATTCAACTGTAATAAATTTGAAAGGGGTGGGATTTTAATTGACCCACCATGGAAAGAAGAAGCTATTCTAATAAGTAGAATATATTTTATTCGAGCCATTGTGCTTAAAAAAAATCACGTGTTTCTATATTCACGAACCTAACTTGGTTCTACCTCTTCCTCATTAAAAATTCACAGATTATCCTTGACAGCTTCTGTAACACAAAAATATTAGAAAATATAACCAATCTATTATACTTATTACCCTCGAGATTATACTCAGAAAAAGAAACAGATGTAGGTAGTTTCTAAGAATTCAATATAAATATCTGTCGAAATGGCGATGCTAACACCGTCAATCACCGTCATCAGGCGATAGATAGCTCCAGCGATTCCGCAGGATTGTATCAATCAGATTTCGCGCGTAATTATGATAATTAGAGTCACGGCGGGTTTCGTCGAGCGATTGCCATCATTAGTACGAATGTATGGATGACGAAAACGATGGGACTGTCGTGGTGAACGGTTATCCGTCTTCCTCGCTGCCAGACTCGTCGGTCCACCTGAAGTTGAGAAGGTCGAGACGGCTGGTTATGTAATTAGCCAGGGGGACGCTATTACGAGAACGCCGTGGCATCGTGTGGGTGGTCCACAAGCACGGCTGGCAAACGGTGGCACAATACCAGTCGTATACATTACATGTCGATACTCCGATCGGCGGTAACCTATTACTCACCGACTATGCATGTTGTCTCTGTTTTCCCCGTTGCATTCTACACACCGTATCGTGTGTCGCATAACAGGCATTTTTTCCGAAAATCCCGCGATAGAATGGAAAGGAGGAGATAGCGTTTCGTTGTTTCGCGATTGATCTTAGGTGTGGGGTGGTTGTCTTTGGTATTGAAACGGAAGCAATTGCGTTGGATAATTTTGTATTTGATGTACAGTAAGATACTTGAATTTTGTTGATGAATTTCGTAGGGTTTGAACTATGTTTCTATGCAGAAATTTGAGAACTTGTAGAGCACTTTCTCGTAGAAGCGTGAAAGCATGCAACGTGTTTTTTATACGCGTGCTGTGGTGCGTGTTGAACACGTGGGAACGTGGCTTTAGGTTTGATGATTGTTCAGGGATTCTATTTTATTTGCATGGCAAGCTACTTAACTCTAATGCATTTATATTTACAAAGAATGCAGCATGTGGTTGTAAGAATTTCTTATTCTCTTGAAAAAGTTACAATTTAAAATAGTAGTTTTGTACAGGGGGAGGGGGACAGAAATATCAATCAGAAACCACGCAAATTTGAAGCGTACCTACCTTACGCTACTCTCAATTTTACACTCGACATAAATCCACTAAAATCAGATAACAATTCCCCTGAAAATCCAAAAGCAGCAAAGCTTCATCATGCATTGACTCCACTGAAACCGTACCTTATGCCCCATTCACACGGCACGCTTTTCCACCTGACAATATTTTCTCTACAATACATCCACACGTTCCCCCTCCTTCCCTACCTCTCTCACATCAACTCTCACTGCCAAGTGAGTAATCAAGCACACAAATCACGATCCACAAAAGCGCCACGCGTGGAACGGGCTTTAGACGCTCGTACGTCGCCGTCGGAGGCGACTGTAGCTCGTTACACCGTTCCTCCGTTCGGCCTCCGCTCGCCTGGTTTCGCCGAAGAGATTACCCGCGTATTTTGCATACTTCTGACCACGCTATCGATTATAACGATCAGGTGGTTAAAGCGTGTCCCGCAGCAAGGCCACCGCCGCGGACTTATCCACGGGGACGTGCTGCGAGTTTATTAACTCGCGCCGCTGTTTCGCGCCGCACTTTGTTACGCCGGCTGACAACGTAATCTCGGTACACGTTCGTTCGTTTCGCGTTCAGTAGTCCGCAAATAGATCACTTATGTCGCTCACCGGAGAACATTGTACCGCGCGGGAACGGTTGACGCCGATAGGGGCCGGGGACGCAATTTTTCGCGGACCTAGCATGCGCGAGGATCGATCGATCATGCGCGCCACCGAGATCGCCGGACAAAAACGGGTTGCCTCTTCCCCGAGGATGTCCAATCCTTGGCGACAACTCGCGATACACCGTGCTCCTTTTGCTGGATCAGCGCCCCTGTTGTTTCAGAATCTCGCGCGATCCCTCGAGTGAACTTAAATGGGGTCGTTATATATTAATTTTGTAATGAAGGGTTTATGAATGGTAGCCATTTGCTGGCGTGTCCGAGCTCGCTGTTTGCGAAGTGTTTCATTTGGAAGATTTGCATCGTATTTCCGCGGAGACTCGGAAACTCTCGGTCTTTAGAGGCTTATCGTTAGCAGTAAGGTTCTTAAAACCCTCAACTAAAGACCCCTTAATGTCTTCGTATTAAACTTAATACTAGTCTTTACGTATTGTATTGGTATCACTGGTCTATTCTGGGCGAAATCTGTGGAATATAATAGTTTCTTCTGAAGGAGCCATCTCACGGCTTTTAGCTTTCTCAGTTTAAACTTTTTATTGATCATTGCTGTGGGTATAACATCAAATTTCTAATAAGCTCACAATTTACAATATGAAACTCGGAATTCAGAGATTAAACCCCACGAGTCTCAACTCTTCTCTATTTGATTCTAGTGGAAGTTAAATTAAAGCAAGCTTACCGGTCTATTTTAAAATGCAACGCGCGTTAATCGCTCCACTCATCGAGGTACCAGCAAAAAGTACGCGGCGACAAGCGAGTCCTTGGCGAACAGTTCATGCCTCTGAAAGTGCACGTCGGTGCACGGTGGTTTATGGACTGTCGCCGTGGTCCCGTGAGATCACGGAGATACGGTCCGAGCCGTTTTGTTCCGTATATGTTAAGTATGTTACACGTAGATTATGCCCGCGCATGTTTGACTGAACATAATCGTCTCCTTCCCCGTTGCGCGACCCACTTCGCAAGGTCGTGGGATCAAGTATCCAGGAGACTCGTAACCTGCCGTTGTTCATTGTGTTTCACAACAGTCCGCGATGCCAGCCTGTTCTATCCCTGACGAACTTTATGAACTTTCAACCGGCGCTCTCCTCGTAACGAGGAAGAGGAAGGAATTCGACGGCGGACTTTCAAGCTCGAGGACTCGGTGGCCAGGGATAGCTCCAGCTGATTGGAAATAGGGGATGATTTCAGGTTGACGCGTTGATAGTTAGAAGTAGGGGAGTGGAGCTGGAAATTTTAGCAACCTGAATATTTCTGCTGAGCTTGCAGGTGATTTAGAATAGTATTTCGAACACATGTTATCTCATGTTAGAGTTCTCTGATAGGTACCGTTTACTGCGAGTTCGAAGTCCAGGAAACGCGTTAATTTAAATTTCATTCGAAGACTTAAGGAAATCGTGTATTCTTTGAGACTATACTAATACTTCATCTCAATAAAATTTGTGAATTCTGGGCTGCGCAGTAAAGAGTTGTCTTTAAATTATCTAAGGCTTTCTTGGGGGCGGGGGAAGTGGGTAGCGTCTTACGTAATATTTTTTTAACCTAATTTTCAATATGAGTAGCTTAAGAAACCTTTTCTTCGCATACACGACCCCCAATGAAATGAATTATATAAAGCTTTAAAAGAATTATAATAACTGAAAAAATGCAATCTTTCTAATTTTTATACTGGGGGAGGGAAGGAGTTAAAACTCGCCAAAATAACCCTCACGTATTTTAAGGAGGGTCCCTAATTCTGAATCTAAGCTTACTCGTCAAATCTTCGCGTGATCCGTAAAGAAAACCAGCAAAAAATTAGCAACTGGAATATGCAAAATTCCAAAAATCAATAACACTCATGATATGCAATATTTTAAATCTAGATCAAGCCGAAGGTTCGTCCAGGGGCGTGCCCACCTTCCCTTTCTAATTTTCTGCGATACTGCATCAGCGTGGAGATTTTCCTCGCCACGATCGACCTGGAATTTCGATAATGATCGATTTTTCTGGCCAGCCAATTCACCGGGGCATTGTTCCCGGCTGGCTGAAACGCAAGGGAACGATGCCGGGTTTCGAGTGGCTCTCGAGGACCTTTGGCTCTATTTTCTTTGCGCAAACACGAGGCCCACGTCATATTTTCCACCTTGCGCGGTCGATCGCAGCGGCTTCGTCTCTCGTTGCCGCGCGATTGTTTGCCTTTCGCAATCGCTCGGGCTCCTGAAAGTTATTCAGTCCACTTCTCCGATATGGAGAGCCGCAAGTGGCGCAATCGCCGTGCTTGTCCCGTTCGAGTGGTCCTCGCCGGTGTCCTTGCGTGCAGTTGCAGAACTTCGGTTGCACGCTGCTGCTGTCCTCGGGTGGGGCGCACCGAGCATAGCGTCACCGCGGAACGACAGAACTGCGTGCTATACTTAAACAGAATCAAAGATACATTAATTAAGAGTCAACGAATTTTTCCAGCCTTATTTAGAAATAAGTTCCAATAGGTCCCCGATAAGTTCCTATTTCTGAACGATGTAACAGATACTGTAACACTCCATAAAAAGCAGATTACTATTCACTGTATATATTTATGAAATTGGAAGAATACAGAGATCTTCAAAATCAAAAGCAACATAGAATCTACAATCTACATGTGTTATGTATTATTTTTTGTAGCAATGTCATAGAACCTGCTAGAGTCCCAAAGTTAACAGCTTTGAGGTTTAGGAACAAATGCTCCCTCAAAACAATTTTAAACCCCAAAGCTGTAAACTTTGGGACTCCCGTAGCTTTTAGTGAACAGGTAGATCACACCAATCTCATCTACGCTCATTTCAAACCTGCCCACATGCTCTTTCCCGTCCTTCGAAACCGCCGAGTCTAACACGACGCAACGAGCGGTTAATCGCGCGCAGAGATAATCGTCTATGTGCCCCCGGGAAAAAAGCCATTCCAGTTTCCACTGAGATAATCCGATAAAGAGTTTAGAGGAATCGCCGGGCGGTTCGGCCGCGTTCGACAGAGGAGAGAAACGATTACCGCGGCACGGTCGTAGGAACAACAAGAGCTAACCAGCAGATTGAAATGGAACCTCCGCGAAGGGCAATTAAGCTTCTCTCTTTGCATTGCTGTCCCGAGATTACCATAACCAGAATGTCGCAACCGCGTAAAGGGTATCATTATGATACGTGGAAGCGTACCCGACGGTCCGTCGAGTTCCTTGTCGGTCAATCAGACGTCGCCCGCTGGAGCGGCCGCCGTTTCCACCACGCGAAAACCCCCGTTTTTTCTCCGCACATCGCGGTTTGTAAATTGCAACACCGCTCGACCGGTAATTCCCCGTCTATCGCGAAACGGCCTGCAATTATTTGCACAGCGATCATCGGGCACAGAGATCCACAGAGATCATCCACGCTGCTGATAGCCCGCGCATCTCCCTGCGCTCCCCTTTTCCACGTATCAATCCACGACCCCTCTGGGTGCCCGCTGATTTTCGATGCTGAATCGCGATGGGCGAAGCTGTTATTACAATGTTGCGCGTTTCTTATGGTGAGTGGCACTTCGCCTGGAGTCGGCGTGTTTATGCCGGCCTGTTCGCGGTTGTTTTGCACAGTTTTAGGAAGATATTCTCTGCGAGGCAACGAAATAGTCCCCGCAGGATTAATTTAAAAATAAAACTAGTTTCGAGTTTGCTTTCAGCAAAACTTTAAGGACAGCTTTTGAAATATTACATTATTTAAACTTTTGAGTGTTTTTGTTCGAATTGAGATAGGTGCTTGGGCTTCCAAATTAAATTATAAATGCGCGTGTATTTTTTAAACGTAGAAAATCAGATCATGTTCAGATCATGAATTCATCGATCGATGTTTATGCTCGGTACTGCGTTCATTGAATAATAGCGGAAGTTCGGGGTGGGAAATAATGTAGTAGAGTGATTTCAGAGCCTGCAATTCATTTGATTCTATGAATTATGAATTATGAATTCTTCGATTTTCACAAGGTTTATTGAAATTTGCATGCAACGCTGATTCTGACTTCGGCGTGCCCGAGGGTATGCTTGGAGTCAAAGGGTTGATGTGCGGTCGTTGAGGGTTCTTTTCGGTTGATTGCTCTTTTTCCTTGGTTATGCAAATGGATGGGGCACGTTAAGGAGCCCCGGGCATTTTTCGAATACACTGCTCTAAATAATTGAAGGATCTCGTTGTTGCGGGATTAATCAAGTATCAGATTCCAGGGAGCACGATTTACAAGCTTCCAGGTAGATATGAGTTACTAACGACATTCGTTTTTCTGTTTCAGGTGAGTTTGAGAGCATAGAACTTTGATGTTGGCGAACAACCATGGTTTACTAACCCATTAAGAAGCAAGCTGAGACGGTAACGTAAATATATGCAAGAAACTAAATGATATAATCCAAAGAAAATCTATATTTAAGCCGAGAATGTGTAACGTCGTTTGTTTAAATTTTGATTAGTCAGCACTTTAGTTTCATTATTCTCACATATCATATTCAAGAGGGGAACACATTTAGTAGAACACATCGATGACTTAAGGCACAAATATTGTGTGTCCATTTATCTGAAATTTGATTTTTTATATGCAACAAGTAGTTCTTGCCTATCTCTTTACGCCACATAAAAATCACATTTATATCCACTTCATAAATTTGTCAAAAATAATACTTTTGTTCACTGCATATTTAAATCTGTTTTTCTCGAAAACGTTAAAAGCGAATATACAATATTTGTGCACTAAGCAATCATCATTTGAATTAATGCTTGAAAAGAAAATCTTGATCGGTCGATTCAAATTTTCCAATACTTGCAGCATTAAAAGAAAATGAAACTTACATTACTGGATTAAAATTTAAATTTTTACTATATCCTCCAGGTGTCTCAATCTTCATTCGTTTACAAATAATAATCTCCCTCGAAATCTAAGCCATTAGATACTTTAAAAATTTCTTAAGCCACATATTTCTTCAAACCACATCAAACTAGAACCAACACCCTTTCACAAATTCCCCATAGTATCAAACTCCACAACTACCATACAAACGTGCAGAAAAATAATTTCGTCGAATTGCTCACCGCGTCCGCGTCGCTTGGATCGTCGCGACCCCGCGCCCGCGCTTCTTTCATTTCACTTCTCCCGTGATTGTCGATCAAAGTGCAGGACACACGGCCCGTTACGTAACGATATTGTGCAAATACGCTTTATTAAATTAATCGGCGAACATGTCGAAAGACCGCGAATCAGGCGTTCGGAGTAAAATGCAGGTTGTCTTTCCCAGCTGCGATCGATAAATTACAATGTTGTCTGGTACGGGGAGCGGCCATTACCACGCACACGTTCCACCGAGACGTATGCTTATCCCATAACGGGAAGGGGAGAGAGGAGGGAGTCGACGATCTCCACGATCGTACGAATTGCACCGATAAAGCTTTATCGCTGTTAATTATATTTTCCGCCGCTTCGTAATCTATATACCGAGCAAAAGCCGTCCCCCATTTCCCGTGCGCGTGTTTCATTGATTTCCCCTGGTAATCGCGAACAAACAGGATAGATCTGTCCGCGAGCCGCCGTCTCGATACCGCAACCTGCCGACGTTTATCTTCAACGCAGACCAGCGTCCTGTTTTCCGGTGGGCGACCGTTTTTCTTCCCGCGAGCCACCATCGCCTTTCTTTCCCGTCAGCAGCCAATTATCCTAACTGAACCGCACTTTTCCTCTTCCTGTGTCGCAGACTTATAGCAATATTATACAAACACGGCTTCGTGTTCCGTACGATCACCACGACCAGGTATCTTTTCCTAATACTGGCTCCGTGTTTGCTCCTTTGCGCTCGAAGATATTCCGGCGATAATTCGCTGGTCTTATGTATGCGCGTTGTAGCGTACAACTGATTAGGAATACACTTGGTTCGCCACGATACATGCAACCGTAGGCGTGGGTATGACGAGTAACAGGAACGTGTGGTTACGTTTGAGAGACTTGACGTGACATTGAAGCCTCTACAGGCGATAATCAAGCGAAGAATTCAGTTGCAATATTCCATTTAGGTTTCTTCAAACCCGGCAATCTCCCTGCAGCTTCGATGCTTTCATATATCATCGGTGTCACGTATACAGAACGACAAAGCGTCGACAGCATCCCTCATCGCTTTTTTGTTAGTTTGCTCCCTCTTCAACACCCCGTAAGATTGCAACTTTGGTATTTCATTGTGCATGGGGTCAGCCGCCGTTTCCAGCATCGCTGCGATGTCATGATCCATGATCTTCTGGGTTTCCTTCAGTCGGACATGAACTTTCAAGGTTTCACCATCTAAACATGCAACTGGGCAAAAATAAAAAGACACCTATTTTTTATTTTTTGGTGTTCTAAAACTTATCCAAAAGCAAAGGAATCGGAGGCGGACACTTAAAAGCCTCTTTTGTCAGTTAGATCTCGTTCCCAATTCTCTTCTTTTCCTTCTTCTTCTTCTTCGTCTTCACCAGTAGTCATTGCAGTCGTGGTCCTTCTATTTTCTTTCATCCCCCATCGCTGTGTGTACTCAGACACGTCATTTGCTCCCGTTTTTTCCCAGATTCCCCGTTCACCCCAGCTCAAGTCTCACCCCAACAGAGTCTAACGCCTGATCGTCGTAGCTCGAGGGTATTTAGGTCCACTCACCATTCCAGGGACAATTCGTCTTCGATCGCCGATAGAGCAACTTTCGCATCACCTCCGCGTCTATCGACTACAGTTCCCCTGCGACGTCCGCGACGCCCCCATTATCATAACCGGAAGGCGACCAGCGTCACGTGTTATTACAGCGTTATGCAAACACGCGACGGCGCGGTAGTTCATTAAGTTCTCGCGGACGGGCGATCCTCTCCCTCCTCTGTCGCGAGATGTAATTTACAAATTACAATGTCGCTTGGCGGCGACGACGACGTCACTGGGCCCGTACACGAGGCATAATGTGGACGGACACCTGTGCCGCGCGCAATCGCCAGAGGCGCCAGCGACTCTGCTGGCAGGCCGTTGCGAGCACTGGCAACGGAGAAAGGAACCAGGAGAGAGAGAGGAGGGAACGTGCACGAGGGAGTGCATGGATACTGAGAGGGTAACGCAGCGTGGTCAGGTACCCGGTATATGCCTGTACACCCACACCGGGCGAGACGCGGCGGTTCACTTTCCGTTTCGTTCTCCCTCCGACCTTTTTCTTCCTCCTTATACTAACTCCTCTTTCCGCTCGATAGACCACGGTGTCTCCCTTTCGTTCTGGTCTTCTTTCTACACTGCCCGTGATTAACATTGGATCATTATGATTAATACTTGGATTATGCCAGTGTTATCTGCTCACCGTACCAGGGGAATTTAAAAAATAGGATTCAGGGAGTTTGGTATTTTCTGCGGTTGGTTGCATGTTGCATGCAGGATAAGGTATTGTATAGATAGGAACTTTGAGGATTTGAAAAAAAGATTTGGCACCTTTTTGGAAGGTTTAGTTAAATGAGTTAGGTATATAAACATTTAAAAGAATTTTAATAACTGAAAAACTGCAATGTAAAAAATATTACGTAGTACTAAAGAACAGGAAGTAGGAATATAAAATCTTATGAATTCTTATACTTATGGAGGGAAGGGGTAATAAATCGCCAAAATTACCCTTACATAATTTAAGGACGGCACCTTACAATAGTAACTCCATCACTACTCCACCCACCCTCACAAATCTCTGCCAGCATCCCCAACGATTAAATGATGTCGACGAACCTTCCTCGAACCTTCAAATGCTGAATTCCCCCCCGCGACATTACACAGTCGATGGCTCTAGTACCTTCGGTGTTGTTTGGAGAACGTAATGACTCGATACCGCGAGATTTATGCGGCGGATTTTTGCCAGCGGTTAAAGGGAGGCGGGCGCGTTTCGCAAGCCAGGTATCACGTTGGCGTTAAATTCGAAACGATCGCGGCGCGTAGGCATAATTGCGGGTACATCGGCGGGGCAGCGATGATTATTAAGTAAGAGACACCTGTCAACCTGAACGGCGGGCCCGCGGTTTGCGAAATCGCGGCTCAGAAAGTATCGGTTCGCGCGCGCGCTCGCCGCGGCGACCGGCTCTGCCTCTGACAACCGCTGATTTCATTCTACGAGGTGTCAGAACCGATTTACGACGCGACAGGAATGCCGATAACCCGGCTGTGCGCCGAACTCATTTTCGTCGCGGCGGCGTAGAAACGCGCAGCACGCGCCCCGCTTGATTTCATCGCGATTTTTTCCCGCGCTTTCCACTTAACCGGTTGAACGAAACGACCAATTTCGTCCAGCTTTCATTGCTATTCAATGGTGAAGAAGGATTCTTGCGGAGGAATTTTCAAATAGGTACTTGTAAACAGTGGACATTTTTTAGGAATTATTTGGAAAATTCTTTGGAACCCTGGAATGGAATTGGGGTAGTCCACTATCCTTGAAACAGAATGGGGGTAGTTTACTATCCTTGGAGTATTCGTAGCGATAGTGGTAGGCTAGGAATTTTGAAACTTTGAGGTAATGATACTGTCTCAGATGTGGATATTTTAAATAGAAAGGAAGAATTTTTTTGTGTTACTGTTTGGTAGGTACTCTCACTTGTGTATTTTGGTGTATCGTGGATAAGCTAGGGTTGTTTAGAGATCTCGACGAAAAAGGCCCCTCCGATATTTATCGGTGACGAGACTTTTATTCAAACGAAAAGGGCGTTTAAAGCTGAAATCATGAAGAATAGGTATTACACAGCTATTATATTTCTATAACTAAATATCGCAATTTAGTTCTCTCATCACTTTTTATAGTTCTACCAAAGATATAAATTTCCACCGTGGCACGGAAGGTGTTAACAATTTTCAGTCAAAATGAATTTTTCTTCAATTTCGAATTGAAGATCTCCACAGCCATAGAACGTAGATCGACCTACCTCGTAATTGTATTAGCTTCACAGTAAACGATTTTCCCTCGACTTTCAACCACGTACTGGTTTATAGGCCCATTTAGAGTTACACAGGATCGCATTCAGTAGCCGATTTTCCCTTAGCCGTTTCTCGTGTCTCCTGTTCTAATGATAGAACGGGCTGCTGAAGTGTAACGCCGCAGCACACCCGCGCCCATGAGATATAAAACGGGGTTTTTCTCGCCTGGGATAAGGTCGACTCCTGGCTAGGCGTGGTAGATCAGGGCCCACCTTTCCACGGCAGCTATCCCTCGATAGAGAGGGCGAGGGAGAGAGAGGGGCTCGCATTGTTCTCCGCGTTTATGTGCAAATACGAAGGTTGCGATATTAAAAGGCACAGGGAGAAAAAATTCCTCCCGTCGCGCGGAGATAGTCGTAAATTTTCACGGTAATGATTATTTACAACCGGTACCCATGCCGCGTTACAGGCGCGGTGTCGTGACCCGAAGGGACAGTTAACATTTAATAACATTTCAATTACATGTCGCTGACTGTGCTACTTTTCTGCTCGACGCCCGCTAAATCACGCGTTATTGAGCGCGGAATGCGCACGCACAATACCTGCCAATGGTAAACACCTTTCGCGCCGGACGGTGTTGTAAATTAAGTGTAGGTACTAAGGGTAAATAACGTACGAGGCGAACGTATTAGATCGTGATGCAAATAATTTCAATTTCTTATCTCTCAAGTTCCAATTCTGTGGTATATGTTTGTTGATATAAATGCACTAGCTTACTGAAATTGAACTGCTCTCAAATTTAGGGAAGCATACGGATTTCTAGGGGTAGACATTGGGTTCTTCTTCATTTAAAAATCAATTTAATTTAGTCGTCACTGGTGGAATTCTTCTCGTTTCAGATATATAAAAAAGTTAAAAAAGGATGGTGGCCGATTCCCGCCATCCTTTCTTCCAATCTACTATTTTATCTAAATCTTCCTTCAGTGCATTTCACTCGTCACGCGCGCACAAGCGTTTGCCAAACGGCAAGCATGATATATAGCTGGTTGCAGGGGAGTGCTTGAAGATCGCTGTCTCGAGCCCCAGAATAAATCAGCGGATCGTTCGTGATCGATGCCCACGTATCGGTATATCATAGAGCGTCCCGACAGGATAATAACAGGTTACTTAAGGATTCCGTGGAACAGTGGGATTGTTTCGTAGCCGGCGATAACGCACGCGTGACATTGCATACAATGGAGAGAGGCGCTCGTTCCATCTCCGTCGATGAGACATGCGTCGCCCTCCTCTGGGATTATAAATCTGCGGCAAAGGACGCTATGGACGACTTAGAGCGTCGTTTTTCTCGGCCCGGATAAGGGGACAGTTTATACGCCTAGGCGTGGTAGATCAGGCACGATGTAACTCACGGCGACAGTGAATCCTCTGAAACTCGCATTGTTCGTCGTTCGGCCGCGATAGAAGTACAGGGTGTACTGGAACTGATGGTCCAAACTTGAAGGAGATTGTTGTAGCCAACTATAACCTTAGCCCTTAGTTACAGGATGACTAAATCTGTTACTAGGTATAATTCTATGATCTGGTATGATTCTCTTTAACGATAAAGAACACCCGTCATCCAACAGTTCTTCGACGATGACAGTTTCTAACCCGAATTTTTAACCATCAACAACTAAAAAGCAAAGCCTCCACCGCAATTTCGTTCCTCTTACTTCCTCGCGTGGAATCGCAAATTTCATTATTTTCTACTATCTGTTACCGAATACCCTATAAATCTACGTAAGAATTAAGACGAAGAAGCTCTCTGTACATTTCCAACAGCTTGCAAGTACCTCGCGTCCCAGTACGTCTCCTCAGGAAACGCGCTCTAAAAGAATGCAAGCGTAAAAGTGCTCCACTCGGCATGCTGTAGGTTCCTCGACGAGAGCGTACCCATAGCACCGTGACCACGTACCACTGACTCACTAATACACTCAGGTGCGGCATAGACCGAGTTATCTACTTCCAAGCGGAAGATAAATTTGTCTGCTCCGCGACTTTCTGTCTCGGGACACTCCCGGGACGCTCTCGAATGGTTTGGCGAGCGTTCTCCAACTCGGCGCTTATTACCGGCGCGACATGTAACCCCAGACGGTGGAACACGGCGCGCGAGGCCGAAGTTGGTCGGGAAGGGTCTGGTACACCCTGTAGAGGACAGGGGAGTCGGACGTTTCTGCTGGGCGCGTGAGGGATCTGCCCCATCTGTGTCGGGCGGATAGTGTGTCGCGCTCCCGGTGCATAAATCTAAATGAGCCTGTGTATTAGCGATACCGCGAGCTCTCTGTTGCCAGATGAACGTCGCAGATACCGCCGCCGCCGCCGCCGAGATTCTGAAGGCATCTATGTGGTATCTGTGTTCCGTGTAAGATCACGATCCACCTCGAAGAAAGTCCTCGATCGGAGATAAGCGCCGGGGCTGTACGTTTCGAAACAGCCTCGAAGGACGGCGGGGCACTGAAAGCGATAATTTGTTGAATAATACACCGTGAGCTGTGTGCGAAAGCGGGTCGAGCGGCCGGCAAGAATTTCCTGAAACGAATCGAGCGCCCCGCGGCCGACGATGCCCGTGCGCGTCCCCCTGCTCTGTTTCAAGGCGAGGGGACAGGTTCATTGTTGCGGGGGCGAGGTGAAATTGGGAAACAGCCTGGGATCGTGACTGTGAGCCGACAGCTCTGCGAATGTGGCTGCCTTCGGTTGGTAGCTTAAGGTTGGGTTGGAAATTTTGTATCTAAAGTTTAGGGGGAGAGGGATGTTGGAAGATTACTGTTGAAGTTTATTTAATTATTTGTTTATTTACGGGAGACGTCCCATTGAATAGAAAGTAGGATATATAAAATACAAATAAAAATAGATAGGAGAATAAAAAGAGTACAACTTGTACGGTAATAACATAACTCAGCCTAGATTTGTATATAATCGCATGAGCGACTAGTCAGAAAATGAGGGGTGAGCTGTAATAACTGACTTTATGAATTAAACACATGCACGGAGGAATTAAAAAGATTGACACTGTGTCCTCTATTCTCGTTGTAGGGTCGCGATCAGCTAGGTTCGTTTTATTATACGATCAACAGTAGAAGAGCGGTATATAATTAGAGTAGTGGGCGGAATTAGAGTACTTTTGGTGGTATTTCTTGATTCCTCATTTATACTTCAGTAGTACTTGAAACCCGAACTGATATTTTTTAACAATTCCATATTACGATCGATGTGACTAAAAGGAGTTGATTAACAAGACAAATGTGAACAGTTGACGATGAAAATAACAAAAAGTTTGAGAAAATAACCTCGCCAAATGAAATTTAAGTAGTATTAGTCAACGAATCACGATCCGAACCGTCTCTGGAAGACCTGGCACATTCAAGAGGGATCACGTGTACGGTTAATCGATAGTACAGGCGCAGTGTCGGTAAAAAGGACAAAGAGACCCATCGACACGTCCAGCAACGAGTCTCGGGGGCTAATAGTCAGCGAGTAGATCGCGATCCCCGTGCGTAGACCGACGTCGAATTGCTGACCGAATCTCGCGGCATCGCGCATCCAAGCGTACTTTAATTGGACGATCGTAATCAGATAATGGCGGGGAATTAATAATTCCGTGGTAGAGGGGCCGCCTGGCGAAGGAAGAAAACGACCGTAGCCACGGCCGATTTCCAAGAAACAGTATCTGCAGTCGACGGCTGCAGCGACTTCACCCCGATGAATCATATTTCCACTGATCGCCCGCTATCCCCCAGCTCCCCGACGATTCACCTTTCTAATAGAAATCACAACAATGATCAACATCTCTATCAAAACTATCGCCGCGTCGCGAAATCCACGCTACATGCTTGTCCCGATATCCCGGAGTCATTGATACCCCTCAGTGTCAGCTGATCCAGTACCAGTTCCCCATAAAAACCGTTATCATCTGTAAAACTACAACCCAACATCCACCGGTTGTAAATCGGAATTGATCGTCCCCCCCCCCCCCCCCCCCCCCGATCCTGATATTTTCCCTCTTTAGCGTCAACCTGATTTTCGAACTTCACTCGACGAGGAGCCGTCGATATCGGCCGTACCAGCGCCAACACGCACGCATCCGCGCTCGGTTTTCTCTGTTTTTGCGCGGCGTTCCCCGCGACTTCCATGTATCTTCCTTTCCGTCGTGCCAACTTGACGTACCGCGTACCACGTGTCACTGTGCGGGGACGCGTCGCGTGTATCGCGTTCGCCGTATCATCGGCGCAACGGACATGAGATGTATGCAGAAAATGCTCATCGATCGATCTTAATGATCCGCGGGGAACGCACGCGAAGGGGGTGAGGAGGACGAGGGGGGGGGGGGACGCGACGATGCAACGGAGCGGTCGGTCGGATCATCGTAAACGATTCTGACAAAAGGAAATACGCGGAGCCTCGTTGATCATTTCCTGCGACGTTCCGATCGAGCCGGCCCCGTCGCAGATTTATCTCAGATTAACGTGTAATGTCGCGATTACGGTTATAAATGGCTCGCTGCGCGATGCGTTAAATGCCGCGCCGACGGGACCGGTGCGTGAGTGAATCGATAGAAAAGGTATGGAAAAAGTTCACCGTTTAATGAATTTTACGTTCTTCGCGGGGATCGAGTTTCAGCCGGAAGCTCTGAGATTCTGACTAATTTTTCGCGTGACAAGCTTCAGTTGTTGTTTGGCGCTTGTTTCTTAATTCTACCCAAAGCTACGTTCGTAGTTACTCGGAGCCCTCCGAATCCAATTGTCCTCGAAGTGGATCTCGACTCGGTTCGCGCCCGGCCGACCCAGATGCGAAGGCACGCGAATAAAAAAAAAGAGGAGATAAAGGAAGGGAAAGAGAGAGCTCACGCAAACGAAGGGGAATCGGCCGGATAATGCGTACGTGCAGGTACCAGAGGCATCGGGGAGAAACGGCTCTCACTTTCACGGAGTCGCCGTGACCGAGATAAAGATGGTGGCACCGCTTTACCATCACCATACGCCCGTGCTGACCACTAACGTCTCTGCACCATATATGGCTACCGGTGTACACGGCCGCGGCGTTCGTTACGCGGACGGCACACCTGTGTGCGTGCAGCGCTCTCTGTCCCGGGCGCAGGTAGCCGTCTCGTGTGTCGACAGATCCGAGAGGATCGATAGATCAGTCCTTTAATTACGACCTGTACACTGCTTTACCTGGACTCGCGGCTTCGCTAGATCCAATCGCGGCGGCGTGTCCTACTGGCACATGCGACGCGCCGACTGGTCGATGTTAATCAAGCCCAGCGTCGCTTGTTAGCCGGCGCCCTAATTGCATATTATTTCGCCGCTTTTCCTCGACACTCGCCGGGTCTAATCGGGGACTTTTACGCTTGACGACTCACCGTACGTACACCGATCGTGGGCGTCGAGTGTCATCGGTTATGGACGCGCGAGAATTGCGATGCTCCGTCGCGTAGCATTCGATGTGGGCTTTCTGAGGAGTTATGATCACGCGTTTGCTATCTTTTCGAAATTATTTTTGAAATGTCCTCTGGAAGCTTTAAATCATGTACCCTCTAGCGACCAGTTGCCTTAATTTTGTAATAATTAATAGCGAGGGGTAAAATTATCCAGGTGAAATTATCGCAAATTCACGTTTACGGTGTTTTATTTAGTAATAATTGACGGAAGTAAATCCACAGAGAATACAGAGAAAAATAGCAATAAAGCCTTTAAGCATAAAGCGTTGATAATATTAGATATCCCACAGCTAATCAGAGCAACTCATTAACTACTTAGGTTGATCTTCTTAACGTGAAGAAATTCTTTGTTGGTTCTTCTAGACTTAAATTTATTCGAGTGAAATTTCACAGATTACGATTCCACATTGATTCACCTCCACAGCGTTAAGGGAGAGCAGGAATGGATGGAAGTAGGTAGAATCGCAATGTTCCACGCGTGTCAGCTTCCCATAAGCGGACATTGGATAGCCCCCGAACGAATTTTGAAATTGCCAACGGTTGCACGCGTGGGAAATGATCCCCGCGTTTCGTCATTGTCTATTCACGCATTGTTCGCATTCCGTGGCTAGGCGACGCGGGCCGCGTGAGCCTCGGCACTTCCTTCCTACGGCGGGAAATGACAGATCGCGCATTGAAACGCACGTGTGGACGCTCGGCGCGATTCAACGCGGGGGCCCACGCAACGTTTAGTCGGGGGGAAAGCAACGGCCACTCGGGGCATCCCTTTTCGGAATACAAGGGGACAGAAACGCGTATTGAAAGGGGACATAAAGCAAAACGGAACGAAGGCATTATTTCAGAAAGGGGAAATATGATTCCTGTGGCGCGTAATAAAAGACAGGGGAATTTCGTAATATCTCATCGAGGGGGGGGGGGGGGGGGGCGAGTACGCGCGCCCGCGCACCGCCGGTGTATCCTTCGCTCGGGCACAAAGGAACACGCTTAGACGGGGGCAAGGTGTGCGCACCGTGTCGAGAAACGATCGCTAACCTTACACGCGAGTCCATATAGAAATCGAAAGTGGATTCTCAGGATTCGCCATACTCGAAACACCGATCGTTGCTGGCGTGGACCTGCGCCGAGCCCGATATGGACTCGTCATGGATCCGCCAATCTTTCCCCGCGCTACCTGCGCTCGATTATGATTCATCCTAGTCGTGTGAACTTGGCTCGATCCCTTGGACAAAGAAAACAGCAGATTTTCTCGTTTCGTAAGAGCTCCTTTCCCTCTTCTGCGAAGGTACACGAATGGTTCACCGCTTTGCTATTAAAAATCTACAGTCCATTAGTGACAAGGAAATTCATCATTTCTTCGCTATTTCACCCTTTCACCGTGTGGTAGAAAAGAGACTCCGGCTAGCCATAAAGTATGAACCTGCTATGTGTGATAGAAATTTGAACAGGACTGTGCATCGAAACTTTCACTCATATTGTCCTCGATGAATCGAGGAGTTGAAATGGCAATTGATGTGAGTGCCAGAAGTAAAGATATTTCATATTTTCTTTTCAGCCATAGCGATACTGGTATTTATCATCTCAGCTCTATCTTAGCACAGTCCTAGAAATTGAAATAAATTGAAGAGAACTTGTAGAAAACACTCTAACTGCTATGAATCAAATTATTCAGGAGAGGGAAAAACTTCTTTGACAACAAGAAAATTGCATATTTTTTAAATCATTCCCCATCGTTTTATTAGACTGTGATCGCAAACTATGGACAGAAACGTGTGATAGACTTGTTAGCCGCAAGAAACGTGATGTTTCGTGGACTGGAGCTTCGAACAGGCCACCTACCGAAATTAGTAGTCGCGCCCGTTCATGGTCAGACTCGGCGACCAGTGATTTGTCGTGGTTCTCGGTGGACGCGCCAAGGACAGCGCCACGACTTTGTATGTCTCGCGTGTTCTTTGTTAGTATTCTTTTATTAGCTTCGTCAGTGGTGTAACAGATCTCCCGGAGAATCTGCCCCATTCTTGCGAAATAGCGATTCCTTTCTTCGAAGAGCGCGGAAAAAATTCTAGTCGCGCGAGTACTCGCGTGATGCGACCTTGCTTCCTGATTCACAATTCACATTTTCAACGCTACTTCCATCTTTCTTAGTTTCCTGTCTTTATAGCGTGGAGTTTAATGGCAAAAGGTCTAGATCAGTGTTGTTAACGAAATACAAGGAAATATACAGGATATAGCGGATTTAATAACACAAAAATGATTGGAAGTTGAACTTATTCTAAACACCGAATAATGTTAACTTTATATTTTTCCGGTGATTATGAAAGTGTTGTCTAAGTCATGTATTTTTTGTTTCGAGATTTTAAAAAATATTTTTCCATTATTGAAACAATTCTATCCATTATTGAAAACAACTATTTTGCAACAATTCTTTCATAATATTGAAATATATGTCAATATAACATAAAATAAGAGAATTTATATTCCTCAGTGGTGACAATATTGCACTTCTATGCATCCCCCACAGTCCACTGAAATATACAAGCGGATTAATGGAAATTCGTCAGTGTCCTGCACATCGAAAGTATCCAGTTTTAATCATTCGTGCTTTATAATTCTGTCGTCGATGCACGCAGTCCTGTCACAGTTGTAATAAACGAGTTGTTCTACTACCAACGCGACAAGTGTCAACAGGAAAACACCAGGCTTAACAGCGTTGCCTTGTACCACAAGGATTTGGATCTTCTGTAAGCTACTTAATATAAGATTAAGTGCGTTCGACGGGTGAATTCAGCGTAGACACGTGACATCGGATTAATTCCGATAACAGATTGCTATTTCTATGTGTATTTCGTTTTCTATTCCTGTCGTCGTTTCGGCCTCGATCACCTTGATCGATTTTAACGTCATCGTTTATTTACGGGACATGATATACCTAGTATTTGTTACTAAAAATCACTGTCCAAGCACAGTGACTCAGAGTCAAAATCCGTTACTCGGCGGTTTTAAAGTTTCATACCGAGTGGCAATATATCGATATAAGAATGAAAATAAATAAGAAACTAGTTATTTAGTAAATTAACCTTGACCAGTGGATTTTATTCTTCAAATACATTTTTATAATCACCCAATTAATTTCATTGAATTTGCATTAAAAATATTTTTATTCGTTCAACTCAGCTCCCCTTAATATTAAATCCTGACAAGGGAACGTATCGAACCTGCACGTGCTGAATTTGATGAGACTTTGCAGATTTGCAGAATAGTCAAATAGTGAAAAACATTTGAGACGTATTTTTTGTTATCGGCAATCGTCCACGTTGAAGGGATGAAAACAGTCCCTAACGTTGGGGGTCGGATGCATATTTTCTGAAATATCTCGAGAATTATTAGACGTATAAGAATTTTTTTTAAAGTGTGTGTTTTTAAAGATGAATCCAGCCCCCGCCCAGTTTTCATAAATTTTTCTATTAATCGCTAATTCACCCCACATATGTTCTATCGCATTCACATCAGATTGAAGAGATCGTTCAGACATTTCAAAACAATTATAATACTCCTCAGCTAATACAACATTCACATTTAGAATCGTCGTCTAGACGAACCAGAGTTTCGACGATGCACCATACTGATTCGAATTCAGCGAGGCCGCGAATAGTTGGCGAAAAATGTACAACACCGCGGTGCGCGATTATTCATGCCGGCAGAGCAGTTGCCTCGAACTTACACCATATTTAGATGTAAATTAATGAAGGTGAATCACGAATGGATAGGCCCGGTCGTTTCACGCGATACCGCGGCGCATGAATTTGTTTAAGTAATTAATTAGCCTGAATAAGATTTCTTATGTAATTTATCGCCCGCTCTGGCCATGCATCATCGGGCCGGTAAAAATCGCGATGAATTAATTCCAGTTAATTAACCAGCGTCGTAGGAACGGGTGCACGCGGCCCCCTCGCGTTCTTTCTCGTTCACCTACATTCCGCGGTTGCGAGGGGCCGATTTTTCGCGCGCATCGCGGCGCAGACACGCGGGGCCGGGCGTGCACGCTGCAAACGGGCATTATGCATGAACACAGGGCATTATCTCCGGTTTGCCGCGAATGAACGAATCGGGGCCTTGAGCTTGACGCAGATTTATACGGTGCAAAAAGCGGCGGGAGTTATTAAGCATTATTCCCCGGGTAATTTACGGCGCTCGCGGGCAGCCGGTGCACGCCCGGCCCCGTGGCTCGTCGATAAAACGCCCAGCAGAGAGCCATTGTGAGCCTCCAATCAACTGAACGACGTTAGATGATTATTGAGCAACCGGTTGCCGCCTATCTTTCCGTCTCTAATTTTACCTTCACCCGCGCACACACGGTGCGCGCCGGTGTATCCGTTCATCTCGCTGCACCTGCACGGGCCCGGCCAGATTTTCGTAATCGGTTGCCGCGGCGCGTACGGGTTCGCACCCCATGTGAAAAGTCGCTGGCACCGACCCGCGGATAGCGCTGGCGATCGGGACCCGGGATCACGAGTCAAAACGCTTGACTCGCTCGTTCACACGGTACAAATTCGCGGCACACAAAACGGGACCGTACTTTCAATATTGCCTTCACCTGCGGCCTGTTGCACCGCTCACCGACACCATGGACGGCGCCTGGTGCACGCGGCGGCATCGATGGGTACCTACACTTTGTCTGGGTATAGGCGTGGGTAATCGGAGTTGCGTGTTATTCGAATAATTGTGTGGTTAGAGTGAATAGAATAGGCAGTCCTATTTTTATTCGAATTGATTTTTGTGTCTGTATGGCGGTCAGTGATAGGAGTGGTACTGTGGGGTGTAGGGAGTTCCAGATTTGTATGGGTATGGCCGTGGTGGAAATGATTTGTGAAACCAAATAGGTAATAGGAATAGGAATATTGCGAAAAAGAATATAGAGAATAGAAATATAGGGAATAGGAACATAGGGAATAGGAATATAGGAAGAAAAACACATTCAAACTTAATAGCAAAGTTGATTTTAATGAGCTTCAAAACTCGAAATTAATATCGAAATCATGAATTACAATTTCCGATTTCCAAACCTTTGAACTAGCTCCTACAATTCACCTCGACAGACAGAAACGGAGTCGACCTTAAGATTAAAAAAAAAGGTTGGAAACGAACGGCAGTGTCGCGAGCGCCATCTGAGAGCCGTCTCCCTCTAAAAACATAAGATAAACACGTTAAGGATTAACGCGAGCTTGCCTCGTAAATCCGCACCTTCGAGTTACACGTAATATAATCGTGCTTCCACCACGAGTTACCGTATCATCATCCTCCCCGGCGCGGCACAGAGCGAGCGGAGCGCGTAACGAACCCACGGACACGAATTAACCGCTGCACGTACGAAAGCCGCACACCTGGGCACGGCGTGTGCCATGGTGTGCGCCGCGTACCCACTGCGTCACGGTGAAAACGAAACCGATATCTCTGCAGGATCTGCGCCGAGGGCAGGGGTCACCTGCGGAGGGAATTGCTTTATTTAATAAGCCGCGGAGGAAGGACGTTAATAAAGCGGCCAGAGATAAATAATATGGAAAGGCGAGCCGTTCACGTGTCGTTCGCTCCCCCGTAAGCCCCTTCCCACCTGATCACCACGACGCAGACCCGCTCCACCTCCGCGAGGGCATCGGTTAAGCAATCATTGAATTCCCGACTGCGAGCGCGACCGCGGCGAAATAAAACCAAACGGGACATTCTTTCGAGATCCGAGATTGTTCGCGAGCACGATAACGGGCCACTCGATTCAATGCTACTGATAATCATCGACTTTCAATGGTACCTCCTATTCGCTTCTAACATTATGTTTACCATGCGTTTAACACGACTCAACGATACTCCCATATTATCAGCGGTACAAGATGCGAATAGATACGAAACATTGAAAAACCAAGCGTGGCGCCTTTAAGTTCAACGAACCCTGGCCGAATTTTGGCGGACGAAAACTCCCGCCGTTCCGATTCCGTCGGTTCATCCCCGTCTGTTGCGCGCGCACGTCGCGCCGATGTGCCGCGAGAGAAACGCATCGCTCTTCATTCGGTCGTTTGTTGTTCGCTCGGGAGCCTGTAAGTGGTTCCAGCGCGGCCGAGGGACCCTGGTACCGCCGTTAACCTAGTGAACTCGCTGCGCATGCGTGTGCAAACACCTGGATGGCCTGTCGCGCCGGGAGAGACGCGAACCAGAGGAACAATGAAACGGGGGGATGGCTGGTGTCGAGCTCGGACCGACGTTGATACCCGTCCACGCTCGCGATTCACGCGGAGGCGTGCACGAGGAGAGTGCATCGCGCGCAGGATGCACGAGTATGCAACAATGCACCGAGACCATCGACGTAACGACCGAGCCCGCCTACTGCCAGGGAATTTGTCGTCCTCGGTACGCATGCGCGATAGCCGCGCGCGATTGTCCTCGCGGACGTTAGGTGCTCGATCCGCGCTGGAATTCTCCGCCGACACGCTGGGTGAGTCCTCCACCATAGATTGGCATGCGAATCGCTCTTGTTACTGTGGTCTCTTCTTCTGTATTTTTGTATGATACTGTTTTGAATTAAAGTCTTGGCAGTGAGGGATGGTTCATGTGTGGTTAGTTTTTGAGGAAATTGAATGAGTTATGGCAATTTGGATTTTGGTTTAGTTGGGGATATAATTCTCTTCGTGTATTTTGAAGAATCGCTAATACGGATATGATCGTCGCAGATTGGTTAATTTTTTTAAGGCATTTTCCTCGATAATGAAAGTTGCTAAATTTCACAAATTTTTTTAATTTAATTACCAATTACTAAATAAATAGGCTTTGATGATGAATACCTCCCTTGTGTTTAACCCTTAGTTGACACTCTGGGTATGAGCCACTCATAAGCTGATTCTGACGCTCTGTACCTTCTATATGCAAAAGAAATACTTTTTTTCCCAAGTCGACTTATAAATTATTTTTTCTCTAAAAATATCATATCCGAGCAACAACTCTGTAAATTTTCAGCTTCTAATATTGAAAATTGGAAAGTTACAATTTTTTAAAGATTTTCTTCGTTTTTTCGCGGCATGTGGTAATCTAGATTTTTTTTTCAAAAACTGTGATAAAGTTTCAATAAATTTCTAGAGACCTTGAAATTGCCCCATGATTTTGTTCATATTAATTGGATTCTTTAAATGCGAATGGCAGTCGTTCAAAAATTGCTCTGGGTATGAGATATCCAGGTATGTCCAAGTTGATCGAAAAAGGAGATGGGTCAACAAAGGGTTAAACTCGCGAAATAAATCTCCAACACTCAACTTCAGTATTTAAAAAGATACGTACTTATATTTATATATTTATTCTATTTATAAATAAAACAACTTACAAATATTCTAAAGGGATAAAGTTTGAAAAAGTTCAAACAGGGGGGAACAAATTATGTTCAATTCCATGTCCTCATCGTGCAGTTTATATTTATTTAAATTACTATAAATATATGTACGCGTTACCCTCGGTACTATGTAGCGAGCAGTACCAGTTGCAATTAGAAGGCAGGTTTCGCATGACTCTTGCCTTTACCGAAGAATGCCATTCCCGGGACGGTTTATAAATTCAGATTACATTCGTGCCTCTCGATTTCGTATGAGGGCACCTTTATCTCGCATCGAGCACTGTACGGCCTGAACGACCTACCACGACCTCGCCCAACTCTCAATATTGCGTCCCAAGAGTCGAGATCTCGTCTCGGCTGGTACATACACCCACGTGATACGTTTCCCGCAAGGTTGTCCTGGTAGGAATGAAAAGAACGCTGCACCTTTGCCCGCTTCATTCTCCGTAATTTCGAAAATTCTATTCTCGCAAAAGGACACCCTTAACTTGGAAATGCAAACAATTATAAAACTTCAGGAATACGTAAATGGTCTACATGACAATAAATCTCATTAGAAGAATTAAGTTTTCTCTAAGGAGAAGTTTGAATAGTTGAAGCAAAGTAACTTAGATTTGGAGGACTTATTTTTTAGAGAAAATAGATATTTTGTAGTATACAATAAACTTTTATATGAAATAATGAAAGACTACCTACTACAGAACATCTACAAGAAAAGTAATAGTCAAGAATTTATACCAACATAACTATAGTGAGAAATATTGTAATATAGAATAAAAAGCTAAATATTAATAAACATAAGAATGAGATATTAATCAACTTCAACAGTAAATCTGAGAAGACTTCATTTTCTTGGTAGTCAATAGATACGAGATACCGTCAATTATGAATGTTTTTCAACTTTTTGACGTCTCAAATATCCTCCCAATCTAAAGCCAAATCAGTAGATTTGAAAGTGAGATTTTGTTCTTCAAGCTTCATCAGTGACTTCGATCAGCAATTATCAGCTGCTGTGGAGCGCTGTGGTTTATCGTCACGTAGACCAGGAATGCAGTGCGAAATAAGAACACAGCATTTCAAGTCTAATGGTATCCCACCTGTGTAAGTGATAGTCAGGTTATCCCTGGCCCCGCTCTATCGCTTGAGGGTAAAATTCTTTCACATCAGCGGAAGCGATTCAACCGTTCCCCGTCGCGAATTTTAATTCTTCCAGCGGCGTGCAACCGCCATGGAAATGCATTCCATCGATTTCTATATGCAATCCCGGGCAAAACGATAGAGCGATTTCTTTCGCCATAGCTGTAATATCACAGTCACCTTCGCGTCGCTTCGAGGCGAATGTTCACCGTGACACGACACCGGCGAACTTTCTATTATTATCTACGGTTGTCTCCTGCGTCGCGATTTAAAACGGGATAATAACTGTTGGCCTATTGTTTACCATGTATACGAGGTGTGCGCGCGGAAACACGTGGTCGTAACTTTGACAGTAGCCTCGAGATCTTCAGATATTGAAGTTCTTGGAGATATGCAGGGTAATTTGAGGAAATGAGGTGAACAAATTTCGGGGCATATAGTATTTACAAAAGTAGACAAATTAGTGAACAATTAACAGAGGTTTATGAATTAACCTTAACTACTTAGGCAGTTGTTACTGTCGAAAATGAAGCATTTCCTTTTCATTTAATTGCAAAGAAATAAATTGAAGCTGAGGCTTATTCTTTGACACAAAGTTTGTTAACATAATAATCTTTAAAAAAAAACATGTTTGTTTAGTCAAAAATAGGTATTTGATTTGTGATTCGATGTTGAATCGATATATGTTGTCCACTTTGGTAGTACTAGTGTCTAAATTCTTCGACTCCTTTTCTATACCAGTAAACTGGTTAAACACTTTCTATAGAATGTAAAACCACTTCCGTCTGAAACATAATTCCAATCTCGATTCGAAGCTGGGATCATTTTTTTAATACCTGCTTTACGTGTTATTGCTGAGACACACTCGCGTGTTACGATACACCGTGCAGTGTACGCGTGCTAGAAAGCTATCGCGACAAATTACCGATCAAGTCGCGCCGTCGCGTGGAAAATGAAAAAGTAAAAGCGAGGGAACAGAAACGGGAAGCGAAAGCTTCTGGAGACGGATTACTAGAGGTGGTGTGCGCCAGTGGAAAGGTCAAGGAGGAGGAAGACAGTGGAGGGTACCCGAAGACAAATTGAGATTGTTTCACGTACACAGTTTACCTCTATTATTAACTCGAAAAGGAAAATCAGGCAACATACATCCAGTATTATTTATTCCTAAGAAAATGTATTTCACAGATGCGTCACTGTTAAAATTATTAACTGTCAACATAAAAATTAACCAGCTAAAAAGTAACAATTATTTTCTTTAAAATCATTCGGAGCTTAATTTAATTCTACAATTAGAAAGTCGACTCTTCCCCAATATCAAATTTATTATGCACATGCCCGTACATTTCTATGCCCACTAATTACCACCTGTTCGCTCGTCGCACGAGCAAGCGATTCCCGCAGAATTATTATTCCCTCGTTCGGCACGTTGTATTAAGAGACACTCGGTATCGCAGATACAGGAACACGGAAGTTGCAACAAGTTCACGTTCAACACCGTTGCCTGTTCCTGGTTTCTGCGCGATGGCACAATGAGGGGCGAAGGGGGAGGGGGCTTCCCTTATCTCGTTGACCACGGTGGATTTTCTATCGGTTTATCAAGCGGCTCTAATCGTTACCGTATAATAAACTCGGTTGCTCATTAAAGGGAACGATAATCCGCGCTCCGCGTCCAGATGAAGGGGGAGCCCTT
Organism: Andrena minutula; assembly: GCA_929113495.1. NCBI lineage: Eukaryota > Metazoa > Arthropoda > Insecta > Hymenoptera > Andrenidae > Andrena > Andrena minutula. Next base: position 1,128,327 of record OV815993.1, read on the forward strand.
TCCACCGCTCGTGATTCAAACGTCAAACGATTTTCAATCAGCCGGCCATCGGAGATTAATGGGGATCCGCGCGGGCTGAGGAGTGGTTTCTTTTTAAACTCTAAATACCATCGCGAATATAGATTTATGGATAGCCATCGTTCAATCTTCAGATTCAGCTGTGCCGCCGGCGGCGCTGGAAGATAAATCGCGCCTGTGGGGGAAAAAAGATCGGCCGTGTGTCGATCGAGGTCTCGCGTGGCGATCGGGATCGATCCGAGGCATTGTTTCGGTGGAATATTATCGCGATAACGAATCGCTGACGGGAGTCGCGGAGCGTGGAAACGTAGAGTTGGAAGTGTTAAGTGAGAAGTGTTTATACAAATTCAACCCAGTCTCGGTTTCGTTAGAAATCTTCGAGTAGCGTAACACTTCCAGTTGCATAAATAAAATTGAGGAGCTTTTCTGAAAACCTTGCGCCACTCAAAGTCTTAATACAAATAGCAATTGTTTTGGGAACCTTGTAAGAGGGGCGGAGCTCCATCTTTACCAACTTGGAGTAAATAAGAAAAAGCTGTTTATAAAATTATTGCTTTGATTTGACATTAATAAGACACCACTAATTGAAAAATATATATTTTCACACAATAAGTAGTAGTTATGATAAGTTTTTATTTATAAAAAACGATTGCTTTTTGATAACTTGAACACAATTTATTGATTTATTGTTGCTCTGTTAATCAAATATGGAAAAAATATATTGACATCTTTTGTAGACATAAAAAAATATCATTATTCTTGAAATTATTTTTCCGCGTATAGAAGGGGTAAGATTCGTTCGGGAGCGTAGCTATCCGCTTTGGATGCTCGTTGAAAGCGAGGCGCAACGATCTACGCACTAATTATGGCGCAAACGCGCATTTGCTTATCGGCATTTCGTCATTCGGACAGCACTTTACCTTCAACTGGCGAATAATGGTTTAATTAAACACCACGTGTACAACCGCAGCCGCCTTGTAAAGCTGCTGTCGATTGATTTACAGTGGTAATAGTCCCCGGGCAGCTTCCAACCTATGTACGCGGTGAAATAGCCCCTACGGAGAGTCCATTCTAGTAAGAACGCATATATTAGTCCCGGTACTCGCAATTAACCGTTGACATTTACTCCACCGCGCGCTCTCCTTTTTCCATGGCACGAGTCCTTCGATTCTTCTTCCTCCACCCTGGCTGCCTCTCTCTCTCTCTCTCTCTTCCGTCCCTTCTTCAAGCATCTAAGTCTGCCCCTCAGCTTGTTTTTCCTTCTCTCGCTTCCACGATTTCCCTTTTCCTCTCTTTTCTTTTTTCTCCACTGCTTTATTGCTCGTTACTATTACTTGGATACCACTGCTTTGCTTCTGAAACCCTTTAACTGCTCTCTGCGACTATGACTACTACCCAGTCAATTATTCTCAAGTAGTACTGCTGATCTTTGATTACGCTATATCACTACTTAGTAATAGTACATTCTAATTATTCTGTATCTACTATTTCCACTATTATCACCAACCTTTGTTTTTCTAGTACTCTTCACACCTTCTACACCCTCCCCTTGACTAGACTACCTCCACCCCACAACACTGTTTCCCCATACCATTCTTTTCCCACTTCCCTCATTTCCCTCCTTTCAATTTCGCTCTCCCAGCACATTAGCACCCCGCTCCGGTGTCTACGGTCGACAGCCCAGCTATGTCGACCGCAGAAGGCCGTTTCTGCGTTCCTTGGCGCGGCGACAGGTCAGAACTAGACGCGAATTACCTGTTCCGCGCAGTCACCGGACCTCCTTGAGAAGTTCGAGCCACGTTTTCACGTAACACGACAGCCCTCGTGATCCCGTGCGGCTCGGGCGTCATCAACCAGCCGGAACGCTCCGATTTAAACAGCAGCGCCCGGCTGGGAGGGGAGGGCACGGGGGACAACTTTTCCTTTCGTGGACCGATCGCGTTATCGAGTCGGAAAATCGGCCGACCGGGTTGCGCAAGGCAGCGTTAAACGCCGCGCGACTTATCCCAGACGCCGTTTCGCTCGAGCGAAACGCTCCGGCGGAAGGACGATGACGAGAGAGGAGCAGGCCGGCCAGCAGCGGGCCAGCTCGATAAGAAACGATAACTCGTACGACGGCGACAGTGAATTACGAGTACACGGCCCGGAACATAGTAATTCATACCGAGATGGCATGAGAAGGCCACGATTAATTGCCACGATTAACGGTAATTAATAGCGCTGCCGGCCCGACGAGCAAGTGCTTGCTCGCGTTGATTGTTCCCTGCCACGATCCACTTTTTCGCCGCCGGGGATGACGCATGCGGGCGCGAACGGGCAGCTGGGAATTTTGTCGAGCAAAGCGGGAGTGACGCCAGAATTTAGGGGATTTTTAGAAACTTGGGAAATGGACTTAGTATGGAATTATAAATTACTTAGTTCAATTCATTTGGAGCCTAATTGCACCTAGAAGGAGCTCATCCAACTCGAAACCTACGCTTGTAAAATTCGATTGCCTGATCGGAGATTCTAGGGACAAGGATTAAACGTAAAAATTACGAAGTTTGCTGTAATGAAAAATGAAAATTGTGAATTAACACAACTTGACGATCTTCGGATCTGACGTAATTGCGTTCGATAAATCTTCCTGGCTTCCATGAATATTCTGTGATAGGGATACTTCTATTTTTTCGCTGGACGGTGACATAAGAAGTACTTACATGGTAAAATAGTATCAGCAATAATAATATATTCATAACTGCTGGTGGAGGAAGTATCATAGAAAATGGGCCCGTAATTACTCGATTACGCATAGTTGTTGCATCGAAGGATGTGAGCCGAAGAAATTAAACACCCTCGGAGCGGTCTCATTATATCAAGCCGCGATTCCTGAAGTTAACGATACGCTTCTTAATTAAATTACGCGATATAATTTCCACTGATCTTCTTATGGCCTGTTTCGACGATGGGCCAGTGTAAATTACGCCAGTTATCGTCCACATAAATTCAACGTCCGCCAGGTTGAATTTGCATGTCTTTGAAAGCGTCCGACGCGAGTTGATTACGACGTCAACATCGATCTACTTTAATGAGGATTATGAATACGACGGTGCATCTAAAAGCGATGATAAAACTCACGTGATTTAAATAACGCTGCTCGTATTCCCCTCTCTTTGGCAATCACTTGTCATTAGTTTCTCGTTTGCAGTTCACAATTATGAATTTTTCTTCTTCTTAGCTCTTTATCAACTTAATTCCGATCTTTCATTCTTCAGATTCGCTCACCCAACTCAGTTGTAGAGTGGAAATACAACATTGACTGAATACTATGTAATAATTCTTCTATTATTAAAAAGAAAGATTTGATAAAATATATTAAATGAACCAGTGGTACACATAAACCATTTAATAAACTTCGAATCTGAAATTGAAGAGTCCTTCTAGAAAACACTATAAGTGCCAAAAATAAAATTCTATACTATAGTATTACCATTGACACGTAGACCATTTTCCAATAATTTTTTTTTAATTTAAGCACCTACAAGGACTCTTCAATTATTATTTCAGAATTCATATATATTCTTCAATATTCCGTAATAATTATTTGTCAAGCTAAGCAACCCTTACAAGATCCTGATCGCACACTTCAATGGGAAAACGTAAGAAAATTGCGTGACTCGTGGAACATGGCTCGCGGAAACTGAACGTATGTAGCTGGATGACGACTATGGAAATCAGACGGGTTCGTTACGTCAGGCTAGGCTCAATGATCCGAGAATAACCAGCTGCTTATTATAAGCGTATCCAGTATTGCGTTAAATGGCACGAAACGAGTGAAATAATTGTCTGATTTGTCGTTTTCCCCGGTCGCCGCCGTTTGAAATGTCAGCCCCTATCTCGTCCGGAATGAAGTCCAATATGAATGTCGTGCCCGTAATTGCCGATCGCATTAATGCGCGTTGTTGCTCCAAACCCGCAAATCTATATCGATGCACATTTATACACAGGATATTTAAGTAACAGAGAGGCGTATCGAATCTCTGATATCGTCTCTAGAAAAATGCCCAACAGTTAGTTACACAGTACATTAAAGCAACTTTGTTTTATCAGCGGAGTTTTACAGCCACAGTCTTGTAATAAGATAGTAACTTCCTGGTGGTAGTTCTCGACGATTAGCGCTAGTTACATCGTCTGTGGAATTGTAGTTGCATTTAAATACAGAGTTTTTGCTGCAGCCTGCTATTTACGCAAATTACTAATGCACGTTCTACATCTGCTTATTTCTCTACTTTGCGTAATGGAGACGTTTTTGTTGCTACTATTGTCTGGTCGAGTCTTGACTTGGTGTAACCCCTTGGTAAAAGTAACTTGGCATTCTTTTAAAATCATTTGTTGCATTTGCATTACAATTTATAGTATTGCATATCTATATGTACTTCCTGATGGGTCTTCTCAACGTAATCAATAATGTACTCTGAGATCTTGTTACCCGAAGTTAATTTCCTAGATAGAAGTTGAAATGAAATTTTCATCGAGAAATTATACAAACTTCACGTGACTGGGGATATCGAAAGAGGAACACTGTGCGAAGTCTAATCTCCGTGCAACCTCGTTCTGATCTTGCAACCAGGTTACCTGGTGTTTTCAACAACATTTGCATAGCTATGAGAGCAAGAGCTCCGTACGGATTGTATCTCACTCCGCGGAGAGACATCGATTAGGTGCAATAACTTTGGACGCGAGTAGCTGGCCAGTGGCGGAACAAGTTAGAATTTTCCAATCGGTCAACGCACCCGGAGAAACCGTCGATCTCGCACTGTCTGCTAACGGTATCTTTCCATTCGTCCCGCGTAACCCAGCGGGCTAATTAATAAACGATATCGTGTGGCAACGACATCGTTCCAGCCAGACGATTGCAATTAACAGAGATATCGCTACCGCGTTGCGCCGCGCATTTTCTCGGGTTTCTCTGTTGGGAAACTGATTACTCGTGCAATAATCTGGCGCTTTCCCAAGCGTTACGTTTCATGGATATGGAATAATAAACGACTGCTGGTCAACGAGCAATGCAGCAATAATACGGAGCAGCGGTACGATCGATGAATCACTATATTCTTCTTGCGTGAGAAAGTCCTTCGCGGGATGGCCTGTTGCATGAGTAATAGAGTATGGAAAACTAATAGCAGTACACTAAGAAAATTCTTCGTAATTCAGTTTGAGAAAGTTCAATGGATTCTCAGTTTCAAAGAAATCTATTACTCAGCGGTTCTGCAGCTAAAATAAAGAGTCTAGAAGAAAGTGATAGTGACAGTCTTTAGGAACCTGTCCATCTGAATCAGTGGAGATTAAGAACACGTGAAAGTTCCCTGTATTTCTACATACCCACTTAACGGCAGTGTAAAAGGGAGCACTAGAACAGAGTCTTTCGATTCAGCCCTGACAAGCCAGCAGAATAATTCACCATAAATTCTAACAAAGACTCGAGTAAGTACTTAGATACACCCCCGTCACACTGCTCCCACCCTATACCTACCGAATATTCAATATTCATCAAAGACAAACTGCATGTCGAAGTAGGCAATTAAAGCTGTCCAATGAATTTTGCGAATATGTAATACCTGTTATACAATGGATGCTGGAGGACTGTCTTGTAAAATCTAGTTCTGTGGTCAAAGTTACCCCATGCGACGGTACACCTACCAAATAGAAACCTACCGTCGATCCCAAATTAGCATCGCGCTACTTCATATTCCAGGAACAAGCTACTAACGATCCCCTAAACGAGAAACAATCCAAAGCGAACGCTTGCTGCCAACTTCCCACGTCCCCCAGGGCCTCCTGGTCCATGACTCATCCCCGTATCCGGACCTATCGGCGTGAACCCTTGTAATTACCGGCCGGCCGCAGAATTCGCCAAGTAATTCGCGTGGGTACGGGCCGATTCGACGCCGATGTAAATAACCAATAACGATCGCGACAGGACACGTTCGGGATCGTGTGCGCGAGCACGCCGGGCTGCAGCCCACCCTGCACCCCCGTTGCCCCGCGTTGCATACGTGTCACGGTACGCTTTCAGCCGGCGCACGCATAATTTCTCATTATGCAAATCGCGGGAGGACTTTCCGCGCGATCGGTCCCGCGCCCGGTATATCTGTCGATGGCCTTCGCGGACGAGCGTTCCGCGTTAAGACAGCGAATTCCACGGCCACGAGCGCCGATTTTCTGCCTGTCGCATCGGCAGCTTCGTTGACAGGATCCTGATACAGGGGTTGCCGGGCGACACGAGAAATTCCGCCGGGCACCACGCCTCGCGATCAGTTTTCGAGCGGGCGAGCTGGAATGCGGGAACGATCCAACGTTTCACAGATTTCGATGAAACATGGGAGGAATTTCGGCTGTTACTGTCGATCATTTCGTTCTCCATTCCGTGCAGCTGGAGTACCATTTATGTGTTGTTCTTCTGTGGAGCAACTTGGGTATTAACTCTGGAGGTACCTGGGTCTCTTTTGATCTTACCATTGTCGAGAACATTAATGTATTTTTAGTAATAGAGAAAATGAATAGTTGAGTATTTACTAAATAAACAATTATTTAAATAACGGATGAAATAAAAGTTGCTTCAACTTTAGGTGATTTGACGAATAATGTTAATTTTTTATTTGCTATTCAAAATTATTATTTATATAAAAATGCTGTCCATCTCTGGTCTAAATGGAACTAGGCACGAGACTCCTGGCGTGGTTGCTTGAAGTCCGTGTTCCGAGAGTTAAGGTTTTGAGATTGATGGAAGATCTATTAAGCTGAGTGGAAGTAAGAGTGATTGGGACGCGTGGCTATTGATGACGGTTTAATACCTTCGGGGGAGGGTTTAATGCCGATTATGAAGCTGTCAGGCTGGTGGAATGGAGGAAATTAAGAGGCTGGTTTTATTGGCAAAGGACTTAATGAATCATGGAGAGATAAGATCGGAGAAGGGAAACTTTGAAAGGTTATTTTATCCTTCAATATTGAATTAGTGTTGATGGAAGTGGCATATGTTTCTTTACTTTGGATATCTACTCTAAAATCTAGAAACCTGCAGTTTTATCAATATCCGTATCACTTTGATATTTTATGATATTTTATTTGATATTTTATTTGATATTTGATATTTTATGAGTAATGCTTGTAATATTTATACATTTAGAAAAATTGAACAAACTTAAACCAAAGGGGCCATCTTTCTCCTTAATCCATACCACTGATTAATATTCTTACAATATTAATAAGCTATGCCCAGCAATGAAGCCACATCGTTTAAATTATTCAAGAAACTCTGCTTCAATTCATCTCGGCTGAAATATTTATTTGCATCGCAACTTTCTCTAGAAAGTAAGGGCAGAATGGTAAAGGAACGTAGGATTTTCCAACCTGAATCAACGTAAGCCCATTGCGCGTGGAATCCAAATGCAAAACGCAGCAGTTCTGCAACGTAACGCTCCGATTGAATGCACTTTATGCGTCAGCTACCGTGACAAACTCATTGTTAATGATCTACATTCGATCGCGCACGTTACGAAGGAGAATCGTCGTAATTCATTCTCGCAGAGAATGTTACTTTTAAATCGTCGCGCTGCTCGGCTTCTATACGAGTTAACATATAATCCGTCGCATTGTGCAGCCCCCAGCGCCTTGCATTCTCTGCCTCGTGTGGGCTCGATGACTTATCGAGCCACGGACGCGCCAATTAATCGCATTGTACGGCTCAGGTCTCGTACGATTCGCCGAAATTATCGCGCACGCGACAGCGAAAGACTCGTGTGCGGAGTGTTAAAAATGTTGTATTATTGTGAATATTGATGGGTAATAATTATATATAGAAGGATTATTGTTGTGAGCTCTTGCGTCGCCTGTTTTCTGGAGGTCGTAAATCTCCGACGGCGCAACGTCACTCTCTCTGTGGTGTCTTACGACCACAAGAGTTCACTGGATAAGGTGTGATTGAAGGTTGTTTTTCAATAAATTGAGGCACCGCACAATTAACAATAACAATGTGTCTGTATTTAAATTGAATTAAACTTGAACAAAGATTATGGCAAATAATATTGAGTTGTATGAGTCCCTCCAAGTTACTCGTGCGAGGTATACATTTGGACTGACTTTTGACTCTTTCGCTGGTGACAAGGTTCAGTTGAAGATTCCCTTTAGGGGTGGAGTTAATACAAAAAAGCAGTGGTAGGAAACGTTGTCTATTGGTGGCAGTGATTTGCTTGTAGGTGGTACAGAACTAGAGGAAAGGGAATTCGTGTTATGGCTGTCGCGAGGCCGTCTGTGTTTTGTCACGGCGATCCTGGGACCCTTGGCCCTGACTTGAACTGGTCGCCTGCGTTTCCGTAGTAAATTTATGTATTTACAATGGTCTTAGGTCTACGCGGCGCGGACTGACAGACCAAGTGTCTGCCAGATGAGGTTTGAAAAATACAAGGTGCGACCTTGGTGGCCCGGCAACGAGCTAACGCTCAACAATTATAATGGGAGTGGATAGTGTGAAGATGAGGGTTAGGGCAGAATTCAAAGTCCTTTTCAGTTAATTTTTAAGTTAAGAAAGTCTGATCTATCGAATAGCTATGGTAGGCAATCCTAATTATTCGAATTGCTACATTAGGAGATGCTATTTATTCGAAATGCCCAATTAGGAAATTCTAATTATACAAATCGCCAAATTTAGTAATCCTAATTATTCGAATCGCCAAATTAGGAAATCTAATTTAGTGAAATTCCTACATTCGGAGATTGCAATTTATTGGAATTCCTACATTAGGTAGTTCTAATTTACTGGAATTCTTTCATTAGGAAATTTCCATTTATTAAAATTTTTTCATTAGGAAATTCCATTTCATTGGAATTAGTACTATGAGAAATTGTAATTTATCGAGATTCCCACATTAGGAAATTCATATCATCAAGATTCCTGCATCAGGAAATTCATACCATCAAGATTCCTGCATTATTAAATTCATATTATCGAAATTTCTGCATTATAAAACTCATATTAACGAAATTCCCTGCATTATGAAATTCATATTAGTGAAATCCCGCATAAAAACTTCAGGAAATTCTTATTATCGAAATTCCCAAATAATAAAAATCTAATTTTTCGAATTTCCTACGCTTAAAAATAACATCATATCGAACTTCTTAAGCCAATTCTGAAATTCTACCTCATGAAGTTTCCCGATTATAGCACCCCAACTCGAGCCTCCGAATTTGGAAATCCCAATTCCACAAATTTGCTCATTCAGGGCCTTCGCAGGTACACAAAATATTGACCCAAGCTGATGCGACATTAGATAAATAAAAAAAAAAGTCCCATACATGTATTTTCGTTTTTCGTGTGAGCCGTCATTATCACACGGAAATCCGAGACACTGTGTCCGAATGACGCACAGCGAGAAATCCCCATTTATTCTCGTGTCTGTAGCCCGAAGGGGAACCGTCACGTAATAGCGATTACGCGATAACCGGAAATCAGGGAGACACGTAACGATCAATGTGACATGAAACCCAATAGACAACGTCGAACACAATAGTTTAATAATTATTCAATTTCTTTCGCCGCCGACAGTCCGCATAAAATGAACGATATTTCGCGACTCGTTCACGAGCGATTTATTAACGAGTATCTAACGTCAATTTTTTTCTGTTACAGGTGAGTGAGAGAACGCCCTGCCTTTATTATTTCCGAACAATGCTGCCGGCTTGGTGAGTGAATATTTTACACCAACGTCGAGCCACTTCTTATCGTTAAAATCGAAAACAAAGGTTAAAGTTACTATACGTTCTATATTTGAAAGGGGTCCCAAACAATGGTTTAGCACCTTTAGACATTAGAAGTACATTTTGCCAGGAGAATAGTACAAAAATATTTGTACACGCCAATCAACTGTGTTGCACAATAGGAAGTTGTGCCATACAAAATTAACCTACGTAGAAATGAACTTGTGCTACAAAGAAGACAGATGGTTCTAAGGAGGAATAATGGTATGAATGGGAATAGGTTGTCGCAGGCAAAGAGGTACATATTAAATTTCTTACCAGTAAACCAAACTATAATTACCAACAATTACTAAAATTCAAACTTTGTACTCCCAACATCGTAATGCAAATGTGCACATACCAAAGTATAAAATGATCATTTTGCAAACTGAAGAAATATAATACGTAGGTGTTGCCATTATCCCTCTAGATTTTTTAATCTTGCACATCTTTCTTCACCCCATTTTACCTCCCCAACCATCTGCCTTAAGAATTCTCACCTCTTCAGAATCAATCTTCAATTCCTACGACTACCATCAACTTCTCGTGGCAATTAACGAGTAAACCACCGCCAGAGGGTAACCCCCGCGAGCCCAAACTCGCCCAGTCTCTAAACCCAAGCGGTCAAGCATTTCGTAACCGTTAAAGCGAGAGAAAGTAGAGGTACCTGCCAGCAACGTAAACCCTTTCCGGCGAGCCTTCATCGCGGCTGTCTGAAAAGTGTTCCGCGAAGGACGTAACGAAGAAAGCGCGTCAGAAATTTCGAAGTAGGTCGCGTGTCCCGGGTACGTACACGCTCTGCCATCGATTCCGATCGTAACACTTCCACGGCGTTCCCATCGGTTTCTCGTGTTTGACAGCTGTTCGTGTTCGCCCCGATGCGCGTAGTGGGCATACGTGGGCATCAACTTGTCTGCCGGCCGACCGGGCCTCCATCTTGAAAGGAATGTCGTTCGCGAGCGCGCGCGTGGGCCCACGAAATATATATACACGTGTATATATATATCGGTATACTTTTGCGTGCCCACGCTCGCCTTGTCGCGGCCACCGGGAGCCTTTTAATGTTAAACACGTTGCGAAATCCTGCTGGTCGTTTACACAACCGTCCTGCGCTCCTCCCGTTTCCCGAAACCAGCGACGGGCGATACCGATGGCGAAACCCTCCCCGCAAATGTCAACCTGTTCCTAGCCAGCCTTGACGAATGCCATCAGCTTGGACGTGCAGGGTCACGACTGAGACTTGACGAACTTTTCAAGCAAAAGGGGCGGTTTTTGTTGAGGGAGTGGAGGATTCTTTTAAGGGGTTGCATACCTTTGACTGTTCGGAAAGTAGGGTGGAGTCTGTGATTTTTTTCATATATACAAATGTTATATTAAAAAATTAAGATATACACCTTTTTGCGTATAAGTTAAGCTATATTCTCTTCAAGGAGAAAATTGATATTTTAAGAATTGATGCCATAGCAGCCCTTTCTTCCAAGAGCTGTTCATAGTTACGGCATTTGCGATATCAAAAATATTTCAGAGATTAGTGATCGATTTGAATGACATTTTTCACGAATATTCTTAAGACTATAATCTAATAGTTGGCATCGATGTTGAAAGAATTTATTTTTGGAGAAATGGCAGCAACTCAAAGTCAAGCATGTGATTTTCGATCTAAGTTTCCATCTTCTATTGTTAATAAAAAAGGAAAGAAGACATTAATCGAACAATCGTCTCGTGGTCGTCATCCTATTTTGTAAATGTAGAGATAGTAGAGGAATTTTCCTACAGAGGAGAAATTAAACGCTTATCCTGTACAACGGAACTAAAGAAAGGGCATTGTGCAAAAAACCTTGTACGTGTCCTCATTTGGAGGCTATAGTGACATAGAATGAGTACATATATTCTTATGTAAGCTCAACACAGGTGGACACACGAGCCGGCTACACGCAGGGCTTAGATAGAACGATTAGAGTCTACTGTATTTGGAAAAGAAACAATTTCATTGTGTAATTTGTCCCCCTGTGGCGTTTTGAAAATATGCCACAAATTGGTGTAGACATTACACGGGTAATTTTGATCAGAATAGGGTCTTCGAAATAGAATAAAACAAGTAGAACCTACTTTTATTCCTGTAACAACACTTATGGAATTTAAGAATGTCCTCATAATTTTTCATAGTACTTCTGTCACAAATATGAAAAAGAAGGTAGTACCACAAAGATAGGGGTGCCATTCAGCCGTTAAAGTATTTTCAGATTCTAAAAGACAATATCTTTCAAATCTCTATAATACTTCTTTTATAAAAAATTACATACTCTCGTTATCATACATATAGTCAAACCACCGCTAATTCAACAATCAACAATTCACACCCCTTTACATACATACAAGGATCTTTCGTCAAACTTAATAGCTCTTTTCAACAACTCACGCCAATTTAACATTCCTCCATCTCAAAGACGCAAGAATGATCCCCCATCGTTCTCGATCCCACGAAACTTCGATCCCCCGCAGAATTTTCCTCCCAACATCGGCGTCCGATTGATTTATCTGCACAACGTCCGCTCCCATCGTCCCGACAATATCGCGCGCGCGTCACATAAAATAAGTGCACAGTGTAATTTAAAGCAATAAAGAAAATCGCGAAATCGGAGAGCTACTAACGGGGACGCGTATGGAAAACTCGCCGCGGCGGAGCAAGTAGGGTACGGCACGCCATAATGGCCGACCCGCCGGCAATAATAATGATCGATCGTTGCATAATCAATAGGTTACGCAATTTGCCCCGATAATCGCGGCGAGCCATGAATGACGAGCACACGAGCATCGTCTAACGATCCCTAATTATCCTTAGGGTCCCGTGGCCAGGCGCCGGTCAGAGGTAGATTCTAACCCAGATGTAGATTTATGCCGGCCAGGCCTCGTTAATGCTTGAGTTGCAAGTATCGCTACACTTTGTATCCGTGTTCTCCGCGCCGCGATATTAAACGCGCTCTTTGGAGGAAAAAGAAAGGGAAGAAGCGAGAAACAGGGATCTCGCGCGAAGCAAAAGCCTTGGTACTCGGACCTTAACCCTGATGAGACGTCCGTGGGGTTCTCGCTAGAATAAGGGACTTCAGTGATGAGATTTCAAAGCTACTGTGCAGAGAATAGTACGTATATAATATTGCGACTAAATAGGTTGAGAGTGCATTTGCTAAGTGGATAATTTATTTATGGATGAAGTTTTCGAGTTGAAATCCTCCCCACTTTATTTCCCCCATGCTTTTGTCAAGTACTTTTAGCAAAGTCTAAGTATTTTCAATCATCACCCAAGGTTACTCAAAATTACGATACACTAAAGTGACTCGTGAATGTTTGATCAAGTGTTTTCCAACTGTTTATTGACTTGGGTCGCACAACTCGACGATCGAAAGAGGTTCCGAAGGCAGTTAGTAAAGGTGGACCAGCGACCTCGACCTATTTTGAAATCGAGATAAAAAAGTGGTAGCCGTGGCCAAAACGGGAGACAAAGAGCTGGACGTGTCCATTTTTGGAAGGATTAAAATTAAGTGGCGCGCGTGCAAGCTATGAACTAGTCGACAGGTGAGCAGGCATGTCTCAAGGCGAGCGATCCTCGGAGTGAGAGTGAATTTGAAAGCGATAGCGAATGCTCCGTCGCATTTTATTACGGCTCCGCCAATAAATAATATCCTTAAGGCGGTTTTGTCGTCGAGGTGCTAGCGAAGATCGCGAACCGGGAAGCTCGCGATACAACGGGGCGGCATTCACTTTGCACCAAGGTGACGAGACGATTTGCACTCGTTCTTCGACAGGTGGGACGTTCCATCAAGAATTTCAATTTTTTATTTAGGATACTGTTTTTGAATAGATGATATTGGAGATCTTCCAATTCTTTTGGCGAGAGCAACTTTTTGTCCATTCATTTTCTTGGTTGATAATTGAGATACTTGGGTTTAGGTAGCATTTTGAGAAAGTAGTGATGGGTTCGAGTGTATACCAAGTATTTTTGTTCGTTCGAGTAGAATTTGATTCTAACGAAATGAACTTTAGGTATCGAATTCATTGATATCCGTGAATACATATTAAACTTGGTCTTCTTCTTTGAATACCTACATACTTTTAAATATTCAGAAGTTTTGTACTTATTTTTCTATATTAGGTGGTAAATTCAAAATGTTTTATCGGTAAATGAGGAGTAACGTGTAAACGGTATAAATTTTAAAAGATATAAATTTTATTAGTTTCTCTATTATCAATATTTTGTCCGCACTTTCATTGACTGGATGTCGGTGGCACCTGCCACTGGCCCACTGTGGTGTGAATCATGCCTTAACTGTAGCTGATCCTCGTCCTACGGCTACCTGATATACGATCTTTTTTCCTCTGCAAGGTACACGCTTGACGTGTGCCCGAGGGCCGAGAACCCTTGAGGTAGGTCGAGACCAGTAACGAGGAAGATACAAAGTCCCATACGAGTTAGTTTGAGGAACCAGTCCGCTTCTGCCTCTCGATTACCATAGTGGCAGAAAAAAAACGTGTTCCAATCATAACAACATCCCCGAAAAACTTCGCATATCACACCGATCAGAATGCAAATCAAAATAATCCATAAATTACTACAGATACCTCAAAATTCAGCACACAATAATTTTAATCGTTGACTTATAATTTCCACTTTCAAAATTCGAGAGAGCTCATTCTTTGCCACTCAATATCATTCCATTACACTCATATTTTTAACAATTGCACGCATACCCCAACTAATTCCTAAACTCACTTGCAAAAAAAGAAAACGGAACTTCGTAGGAGAAAAGGTGTGTTCCATCATTTCCACTAATTTCCAAGGGTGGGATCGCCCGATTCCCATTCCCAGGCGCATATTTCAAGCCACCCCCTATTTCGTACCCTATAGTCAGCGCGCCGCAACTCCGTTGGAACGTATCGCGCGTTCGTGCGCGCACACGCGCATGCGCCGCTAACCATCGGCGGCCGACGATTGCCAGCTTGTTATTAATCTTAATTGCCATCTAGAGGCTGCCAATTAACAACGCCTGTCACTTGTTTTTCCCTCGGGTAGGCACTATCTTGCCAGAGGGTCTTCGGCGGTGCACTCACCACTCGGTGTTGCACACACTCCCCCTTGGCGCATCTCTCCCTCCCATGATGCTTATCCCCTCTCACCCCCCTCTTCGCTCTTTCACCCCGTCTCTATCTCTGTTCCGTTCTAGCGCCCCACCGGTGGTATTCTGTAATTATCACCGCCTATGGAAAATATAATTATTCGAGATTCCCCGCAGGGTGGTCAACACGGGGATACATTATCGTCGCGCGGTAATACGCGGGTCGGTGCGTTTTAATGGTATCGATTACCAAAGGATCGCGCGGATCAAAAAAAAAGAATCATCCACCGGGATCGAGGAGCAGGGGAACGTTTCGCGGATAAACGGAAAGCGCCACCAACCCACCCCTCGCTCGCGTATCATCGGCGCGAATTAAACGGATGCAATTATGATCTCTTACTCGCCGGCTGGGTCGTCGATGTTTTATTTACTCCGCGACCGAATATTTATGCGCATGCTCGCGGTCCGCAATCGCAGCGAAACGATCCCGAGTGCAGGAAAACTGGTATGCAAATAAATCGATAAGTACGAGACAGATTTCCTGTGTCGAGCGTTACATGCGCGCGGAACCTCGGTACCGTTTTTCTCTTTCCACTCGTTCTTTTTTTAGGGGGGGATTTGAAAGTAGTCGGGTACTGGATAGGTATCGATACGGTGGGTTCATTCAATTAATAGCACAAAGAACGTAGGTACGTGTGGAAGAATATGAAGTTGCACTGTGCTTTGGAAATGGGCCCTGAGGTGTGCTTCCTCTTTGGAACTTCACTGTATGATTTAACAAAGTGCTTCTTTCCATGACGAGGCTACATGTTTTGGGGGTTTCGTGATACGAGAGGAGTGTTCGGTATACTACTTCGTATTAAGAACAGTGGTTATATTGAAATAAACCCCGTGGTTAGCGCTAGATACTTTCGTACGGACCCATTACCGTGTACCCAGGGAATGGCCGCAATCTGCGAAACAAACAAGTAGAATATGCCGACCAGCGAGTTGCAGTTATAAAGTGCAGCCGACTTGAACCAACGCCGAATTGCAATCGTTGCCGGCCGAACTTTCTAAACGAACGCGATGAAAAACAGCGGTCACGCGGCGGGTTATGAATCAGCGTTAAAATTCTAATTTGCCGAACCGCCGGCTATTCTTGCTGGATATCGTTACTCCGTTACGGGCCCGTGGCCAATCGGACTTGACATCATAATTTAGACACTTTTTCGGCTACGAGCGGGATACGAGCAGGCGTTCGCGAATTGAGGTTATCCCGTCCGCCGTAATCGTCGACGTGATTGATACAGTCCCGAAGAATTCGTGTCTTTAACAGTCCGAATAAATCACGGGAGCATGAGCGGGCCCAAAGCCGGCTACGATCAGATACGCGGCAACTCATTTTACCGTGTGTTTTCCGAAAGAACTTGTTTGCCTCACGGACAGCTGTGATGTAACTGGATAGCGTTTCGCGCGCAGTCGGTAAGAATGCAGAAATCGTAGTCAACTTGACGTCGGGCGGAACAGGACGTGGAATTATCCTACACGATTTCGGTGTAATAAGAGTGCACCACAGAAGCGTATCATTGTGCGTTTACATTGAGTCGTTGTTTTAACAAGAACGCCAGTCGTTCGGGAACTTTGGTTATCATAGCTTATTGGCGATCGCATAACCTCTCTCGACTCTGTGGACTAAAAAATCGTGGATAAAGATACAGCGAATCTTCGTCTAGCAGAGCGGAGCACCACTATTGATAGCTTGAAGCTCGCCCAAGCCCATAAATCCCCGGCTAATGGCCATAATTAGTCGACGTTGGTTAACTCGAGGAAAGGATAGAGAAGGAAATGAGTTGCAGTTTCTATGCGAATAGCCGCGTACGTGAAAACAGGCCCAGTCCTGGCGATCGGGCTGGATTAAGAGCGCCACGGTTGGCTGCACTGGGAACTGTCGATAAACGATCGTCGGAGCTGTTAATCGTTAATACCAGCGAAATGAGAGATTTGCCTGTAGTGAAATTTAAGGCCCGGCATGCAACTCGGGCAGGGTGTGCAATCGTGTGCACAGTGAACCAGTCTGCGGCGATCGAGCAAGGCCGTTTTGCGATCGCTCGTGCGCGTCGACCGCGTGCACGCGCGCGCTCGCGCACGCTCGCGTTACTACCGATGGAGATTCAGCACAAGTTACGTCGAGAGTGAATTCCCCTGGTAAAATCGAGAGTGACGCGATCCGATGACCGTAACCGTCATAACTGTAACCGTACGGCGACGATCTTTTAGGTTATGTTGGATGGTGAGATCAATAGGCGTGTATGCGTAATTAGAATCTCTTAATCACTATTTATAGAACAGTATACGCAAAGAGCTTCAATAATCCCTCGTTGAATGCATGAAATAGTTCTATGAAGAATTCATTTCGTAATCGCAGAAATATTAGTCAAAACAGTGACAGAATGTTAGCAGTGAATCCTAGGGAATTTTGGTAACACTGACGTCGCGTGACTCGAAGCTCGAGTCACTTACATTTGAAACACCCCGTGTTTTAAATCCAAAAGAACAATGCAAGCTTCCCTTCTACGAGTGGAACGCAAGTCTCAGCTGTAACGCTTTCATCGTTCACATATTAACATCACACGAGCCTTCCTAATTTCACCGCGCCTCATCAAAATCCCCCAGACCCAGTAGCCCCTAGGGTTTCCCCGGCGGGCTCGCCAGAAACGACGGGATTCCATTGGAGATTTTTATTGGAGCGACGTGAAAGACAGCGCCCCGTTAGGAAATAACCAGGCTGGCGTTGCGAGCGAACAAAGACAACCAGAAAGAAGCAGGCTGATGTGGAAAACGAGAGATGAAGATGGCGGTGGTAGGTTAGAGAAAACAGGATGAGTTACAGGTGGTGGGGGGGTCAAGATGGAGTCGGGTAAAAGGAAGGCGTGGATCGTTAGGGAACGCGCGACTGGGCCCCCAGGCCTTGTAATTATAAATGCAGGAAAAAAGGGTAGCTGTAAAGGGCCGATTACCGCGGTGCGCGAGAGAACGCGGGATTCTAATTGACCACCTGCGATTGCACGGTGCCAGCCGCCGTTGCGCACGTCTTCATTCTCTACCTCTGGCCCCTTGCCCCTATGCGCGCCTTCGATCAAAACGCGAGCCGCGTGCGTGCGTGCGAGGGAGCGACCGGCGGAGGAGGTGTGCCGATGAGGGCGATGAGGACGTCGTCGAGGCGGAGGTTAGGAGCAGCGGAGGCAGAGCTGCCGGGGGAGAGATGATCGCGGATCGGTCTTCAGATTCTGCGGATACCACACGTCATTTAACACTCTAAGGACTCTAAAGGCTGATCTGCCCGCCGATAAATTTAGCTCGCGGCACTCTGTTATGTTTCCTGGGAAAACGTCAGCGGACGATCGGATCGCTGGCTGCCTAATCGCTCGATCAAGCGGCTCACGCGGAGTAAATGGACGACCTTGAAATTGGAGGAGGATCGCGGGGACTCCTGCGCGCCTGGCGTTTAGCTCGGGATGGGGGATGAAGGGGGTTGGGTGTTGAATCTGGAACTGTAGTTAGTTTGCGATTGGTGGGACTTTGATCTGATAAGTTCTTTTAATTTTATTCCCCCGTTCTCGAAATTATAGAATATGATAACTCTAATTATATTCTTAGGAGGATTGGCACAGAGGTTTGTTCTGGTTATTTAAACCGGTTAGAAGAAGAATTTTAATTGTTACTTGAGACTTGGGCCATTTGCTATTTTCTCTTTTCCCAAACGATGCACATGGTTCCATGTCATCTCAATATTTTAAAGACCATTTTTTTAACACCCCGAACCATTCCTAGAACTCCTACTTCATATTATTCTTATCATTATTTTCATAGTGATACTTTCTGAACATTTTCAAAACTTCCTCGGCAGGAGTAATCTCTTAAAAAGACCTGGCTGAGTTGAAAAGACATTTTACAAAACCTTGTGCTACTCAGGGTGTTAATGTAACTTGTTCGGAGAATTCTAGTATCAATCCGATCAAAAGCCATCACCATAGACTTCACTTCTGAACACGACTTCCGTCACTCTGATCCATGCTTCTCAAGTGTTCTTATCGCCTCCCGTTTTAACACGTTCGAGCCCATCCTCAACAATCTCTGCGCTCCGCGTTGCCCACGATTGCCTCGGAGGGACGATTAAAACGAAATACCGTTTAAATTGCGATCAGAGGCGATACGGTTTTGAAGCGGGAATATATCTTAAGGAGATACGTGTAAATTTCTCTGTAACGAGATCGTCGGAACTGAAACGAACCACGGCGAGCCGGGTAATTCCGTCCCCGTTGCCGATTGAAGAGGTTCCACAGGGGAAAACTATGCGCATCCCGGTACGCTCGCGTAATAAAATCGCGGAATTCCACGGGTGGGATTACGAGTAGCGAGTAATCGCGCCAATTAATGCCGACTGATGAAGAGCGAACGCGCGCGTTACCGGTGAAGCTTTTACGTAAGTCCTAGCTGCATTCTTGGGAAACTTCCGGTTCCAGGAATCCTTTCGCGGACTTTTTGCCCAGCCTCCGTAGCGGTCCGCTGGCTGGCGGAAACGTGGCGTTACGCTGGAATTTCTGTGTTGTGTAAAATCGATTCTAACGAGGCTAATAGAGGGATCGAATTATCCGGGGGAATAGAACTGCATCTCCATCTTTAATGTATACAGTTGTTACGAATTGTAGATATCCTGGCGGGATAATGCAGCAGTATCGTTGGACATAGACGAAATTTGATTGAAAATACCGACTAAATATTTTCTCAAAAACTAGTAAGATTGGGGACCACATGCCTAATAGTCTTCAAAAAAATACCTTCCAACACTTCGTCTGTTTCAGTCTGCGCATAGAGCAACTCTATTCAAAAAGGGAATTCCCGAGAAAGAACACGTCAGTTTCTAATCCCCAATATCTTTCCAACACAGACTTTTCCGATACGAATAGTGCCCCGCTTACTTACTTCAAACTTCGCCAGTCTCCAAAGAAAGAAGGAGAACTAATTATCCAGCGATCGCGGCGGGAACTGCTAATCGCCCGAAGCGAGCGCTCGAAAGTGGGAGCGACGAAAAAGCCAGGAGAAAAAGGGGACCGCGTTGCTTCACACGGCGGAAGTTGGGATGAAAAAGGGGAAAGATCGAGCAGCGTAAAATTAGCGTTCGTCTAACTCTCCCGCTGGGAGGCTCGAGAAAGCGATCGTTTCCCGTGACGGTCTCTCCCGCGTTCCTGTCGCTGATTCATTTCACTCCAAAAAGAGCCGCTCGAACGGAGGACGGTGCGAGTAGCCCGAGGGCAGGCAGGATTTCGCGAACTAACGGCTGCCCCGCGGGCAAATTGAATCAATGAAATTATTTCAGTTTCCTGCCACGTGTACGGGAGATCCTCGGCGAGCGACGCGGACGTCCCTTCAGCGAGGAAATTAGCTCGCGTTTCAGAGAAGATAGATTCGATGCGAGAGCGGGTCGACACGCGAACACCATGGATTCCCGGGAAACTGCCCGTTTCCGGTACCGTCGCTCCCGTTGCACCAGCGGCGCCGTCTCCTCCGCCTCGCGTCCCTGCCTTGGCTAATAACACGCCAATCGAAATGGAATTGCCCTGTAAGCGAAACGGGCAGAAACTCCCGAAGCAGATACTTTGGCCGTCTCTAACGAGAGCTACACGCGATTCGGATTAATATCGTCGACCGGGCCAGCTGCTCGCGTAACGGGAAGCAGGGCAGAGTGCAACGAGGCGCGTTTTCATGAGCAGATTCATTTTTGGCGTGAGGTTGTGGAGGGATCAAATACTGGAATCGGTTGGAGTTAATGGCGAGCGCAAGGAAACACGTATTGAGTGTATATTTGGAAACAGTGTTGAGATAAACAGTTGATAATTATTCATGATTAATAAGAAATTCATATTTATATAGAGACCAGTGATATGAGTGAATAGAGAATTAGTGGTAAGAGAAACTGAATAGGTAGGAACATTAATCAAAATTCGTGTAACCTGTAAATTCAAATAACGCGCGTAAAGAAGACTACGCATGCGCACAAGTCACGCGCAAGAACCTTAAAGGGTAAAGAAACACTTTGTGAGACTGTGTTGATTGATTATACAGAATAGGGGACGTGAGGGTACATACAAATTGTAGTGTAACTTAATAAAACTAAAATAATAATTTTAGTAGGAGGGGTAATAGTTACAGAAGGGGTGGGTACAATTATAACAATTATATATTGATAAATTAGAATTATTTCTTTATATATACACATAGTGTGCCACTCTTTTCTTTATATGTATAATAGGGGGTACAGAAGGGGCTTTCTAAAAGTCTAATATTTCTTAATATTATATACCCCAAGTCAATTTCCTAAATCTGAACTACTCGTGTCTCGAAAACGGGAGTTCGAATCACAGACAGTAAAGAATTCCCTGACTTCCCTTGTCACGAGGAATTTATATGTCCCCTCTTGTACCAATATCTCAAAACTCCCCACGTATATAACATAAGACAGGAGGCGCACCCACATAGGGAGTTTTCTAGTGATCGAAACAGGGAGAAGGAACACACGATTAGCAGCAGATAACAAGGTGAAGCCTCCACAGATGACGTTTTAAGTGGCGATGAAATTGCAGGACGATAAGCCTCCGATACTCCACCATGGGATTACTCGCAGGGCCCCCATTGCCTATGCAACCAGTGCACGCACACGCGTCTCCCCTTCGCCCGGCAACCCTACCAGCGGCCCTGCTCTGGAATATAATGCCACTCTCTGTTCCCTTAGCCTTCCTGGCCATGAGAACCGATTCGCCATGGGAAGCTGGTATCGCGTATCGATTGGTCTGGGACGCGAGCACGAGGGAGAGAGGGAGCGAGCCGCGTGCAGAGGGTTTCGTAGCGAAGGAGCAAAGAGGAGGCCTATAGTCGCGACTAGGGGAAATCCCCGAAGGAATGGATCTCTCCCTCCAGGTTTTATATGGGCCCTTTACGTGGATTTATCGCCGTTGAAGTGGACGCAGTTCGTGGGAGAGGGACAGAAGGGGCGGGGGAAGGTGGGGAGCAGCCACGGAGGAGAAAAAAAGGATGAAGACACGCGCGTTGTACTCTCTACGCGGGATAAGATACTTCACGGAACGTTAACGTAGGGCTGCCGCGGAGTGATCAAGGTGAAAAGGGTTCGGGACAATTGTCGACTGTTACTACGTCGTCGTAATAGACGTTCACCGAAAGCTTTTATTCCGTTGAATAGGCTCGCGCGCTCTTTTGTCACCTGTATCGGCCACGCGTAAATCACCTGCCTTTCCCTCGAGCCTCTCTCTAATGGTCTTCGACTACTCGCCTCCTCTAGCTCAGGCTGATTGATGCCACTCTCGCGGAGAAAGCTCGTCGATTCGTTCGGTGCCGAGACTACCTTGGATTTATTCATTAACAGCTGACTTAGAGGAGTTTTTAAGCAGAGGTGGAGATCGACGCTGAGGGTTTCCAGATACAGGAGGATGCGCTCGGGAATTAGATGTAGAAAATTAAATGAAATGATTCTACGTGAGAAAATAAGTCGAACATCAAGAGTAACAAAATTGCGCTGGAGGCTTCGCTTTTCAGTTATTAATATCCAAACATTTCCACCAGGAACGCCTGAAGTATGGCAACTCGGCGGTCTGGCGTTGCGTAGGTCAGTACTACCGGCATGAAAAAACGACGCATGCGCGTCACCTTAGAAGTAGCTAGAAATCCTGCCGAGTTGCCGTGCTTCAGGGATTCGTGGCTCGAATTTTTAAACATTAATAACTAAAATCAATCGTTTCATTCTGTCATTTTCTTCTACTTGTAGAATAATCTATATACTATACATGCAACATTTCCAAAACAACCCTCTTCCTAAAGGATTCCCACAGGTGGAATCGATGAAAACCCCTGAGGTGGACGACTGAGGCGACCCCATGGGATCCCGTGGCAGCGCGGCTAGCACCTGCACCGCGTCTCATTGGCACGGTAGAAGCGGCGAAGCATAGTAGATAAATACGCGGGCGGGAGGTGCACAGGGCGTAGACTCGCGCCAATAACGACGGCAGATATAAAGGTGCCGCCACCATATGGTCGCTGCAGGCCGACGCGAGCGTTGCATAATCTCCGTCTCTCTCGCTCCCGCGACGCGCTGCAGCGAGCGCATAGTCCTGGGACACGATAGGCAGACAGCCGTGTCACGCATCTGTCTGTCCTCGCCGTTCGGCGCGCGGATTTCGCGATGCGCGTCAACCACGCTCTATGGAAAACTCGCGCTCGCTTGCATACCGCGCATCGACGTTCCCGCATTCCTGGGATGCCGGGTCCCGATCTGTGGCAAAGTTTAAACCGTGGATGTTTTCGCCTTTGCATAGATCGTTGGGAATATCAAAGTGGTGTGCGTCTGTTGGGAATTCTTTTCGTTTCGCACTTCCCCAGAGTTTGGGGCTTGTTTCAAGGGTGATTATAACCTGGAAGCATGCGCCAAGGCGATCACTAGTGTTAGCACCTGCAAAAGGTTTGACTGGGAACATTCTATGAGGACAGTGTCAGCAATCAGGCTTAATGTGGTTCAAGGGCATTGAGAATCAAAGCTATACTCGGAGAACTACTTTATCTGCTTCCGTGAAGGGGTAGAAACATTTTGACCTGTTAGTTATGCTTGTGAATATCCTGAGACGGAACCATTCCATCCTATTCATCAAACTTGTAGTAGAGCCTCAGTAGTAGATTTTAAAGACACCACCTATTTACTTCAGACCTGCCTATAATGTATAAGTCAGACTTCAAGCATATTCTGTGTCACAGCGTCAATATAACCACGAGAATAGAACCCATTTACACCAGAGTAACTCAAGAAACAAAATCCTGGAAACCATTACACATGGACCACTATCACTCATCTTCAAACTGAACGAAGACATTCAGTAGCTCCCCTATTAATTGATACATTTCCACAATCCTCCAGGAAGCAGTTACAAATTTCACAAACTCTTTGAATATGTAGCAACAGCTTCTATGTATCGCCAGCTGTCCTCAGGGAAATTCAGTTCGACGGTTTTCCATTCGCATCGGCCTGTTACCTGGCATATACGCCAATCTGCCGCGATCCATATACGTCGCGCAACAGACTCTCAATCCTCTCTAACTAACAGGGACAGCGCTGGTGACTGTGCACTGGGGAATTCATGACTCGGCGTCGTGCCATGGAATTAGGGTAAGGTCATTATCGCTGACCCCTGCGTGCCCTCGATCGTCGTAGACATCCAAGAGCGTCCTCCGCGGCTCCTGATATGGAGCCGAGTTGCCCCAGTTGCATTCAATGTTATCCTTCGCGTCCACCTTACATGGAGAGGCGGCCGTGTCCGTCCACCGCTATTTATACACCGTGATGAATAAGATCATGCGAGGAAATGTACCGGAACACCTTGAGAAATCCTCGAAAAGTCCCTGGTCTCCTGCTAAAAACAAGTTTTTCATGCCAGTTATTCGTAGCAACGGGCAACACGACAATACGAAATCACGTCCTCGCTATGGCGAGGAAATGCAACGAAATGGTAGCAAACTTGTGATGCGAATACTAAATTACTTCTCCGCCGTGTCGGCAAAGAGAAGTCCTCTCTCGCATCATCTTTGATCCAGAATCAAGCAGTCTGGTCCACTTGGCCGAGGGCTATAATTCCAAAGACTCCTCGAATTCTACATCTCGGGGATGGTGATGGTAACGATAAAGTGCTACCCACCGATTTACACCCGCGGACAAATAGAGTTCTCCGAATGCATGGTTCGCGAATCACGCGTTCCGTTGAAAAAGGCGTAAAGGGCATAAAGGGCGCCGCGAGTCCTCGCGCGCGTCTCATTAATCAGTATCAAGTTGTCCGCGTCGGTTTCCAAGGTCCTCGCCAGATGGCGATCCGCGCCGTCCTGCGGCGAGAGACGAAAACAGGGAGGGGAGGACGTGTCGGGATTAGGGCTCGTTTCTAAATGCAGGAGGTGCAAACGCCTCGCCGTGGGACCAGAGACGCGGCATTCCACGGCTGTGCATAAACGGTCGGCGTTGGACCGCCGCTGCCCTCTCAAGGGGAGTAGTAAATTATCACCATAATAACCCCATGGAAGCGGATTGGATTTCTCACACAGACCCCCCTCACACCCCGTTCTCTCCTCCCTGCCGTCACTATTTCTCATTCGTTCGCCCTCCCCCCTGCTTCCCTCCTACGCCCCCTGCCGGCTGAGGACCCTCTTTCACCGCCACCGTTTACGCTATCTGCGGTGTTTACACGCGGCGGCGGTTTTATGGGAATGTTAATGGGTGACATTCCACCCTCCTCGCTGCGCCCCTCCTCCTCCCCCCCCCCCCACACTCCGCCGGAGCTCGTCATTTCATGGCGGGTTTATTTCACGACCACTGCCCGATTATGAGAGGCCCGATGATCCCGTCCGTTCCTTAGGCGTACCTGCTACGCGGCTATCGTTTGCGGGGTGCCCTCTTGTCGCTTTGCAATTAGTGAAGCGCTATGGGCAGTTATTGATGAGCCCAGGGGATTACGACGGTGGAAGTTGCAGTTGAGAGAGAGCGTTTGATTCGGTGGAAAATATTCATTTGTTTAATGCACAGCTTTATTGGGAGCGGAATTAAGGTTCTAGTGTAACGTTAACTTACGCTCCTACCAGTAAAGTGAATTCATCTTCGCGAATAACAACGTTGACCGTGAATTAGCTTGCAGTAGTGGAGCATGTGATAAACTTCAATTAGACGACGCTCTGACTCGCCTCCTCTCTTTCTCTCTCCCTCTGCATGCACATTTCTATCTCGGCCCGTTCACGATGCATATCGACGCAGCAACCTGCGCGCGTAGAACGCGTGCTCGCGGATGCAGAACGGATTTAAGGGCCGCTCGCAGTCGGGGATCGCCTTCACTATGAAGCAATTATACGCTTCTACGAATCCTATTCGCGATTGTCAACAGCCCCGTATAACTTGCTGCCCGTGTCTAACTTCTGCCTTCGCGCGAGAAGCCTTTCTCCTCTCCACCCGCGGTGCTCGTGAAATTCATTATCTGCCTCGCGTACCGAGTAAATTCAATTTACTTGGCGACACTTTAAAGAAACGCGATGAAAACGATGTAAAACATTCCAGCAGTATAAACTGAGAGAGGAAGAACTTGAGAAAGAAAGAACTCTTCCCTAAACTGGCTCATAATGGAAAAATTAATATCGAAGATAAATTTCATTTACCTGACTAATGCTCAATTTTCTTAAAACCAAACTCTCAGATCACTCTCAATTTTACCTCAAAGTTCTGCCTATTATGAACAGCTACAGAAAAAGAATAGACAATATACAGTCTTAAATCAAAACCCAAAAGTAATCTTCTGCCAACATTCCTCCACCATTTTCCAACACTTCCAACCTCCACTGATACCCGAACGCCTCCTCGTTTGCACGGCTAAATATCCGGAAAATTTCCCACAGAAACAAGTCGATCCTCATCGCGCTAGGTGCCGTATATACGTAGCTGCGTGGCATAGAGCTCACGGTCCACGCATATAGCCGGAGCGTCTGTTAGTGGCGATGCCGTATCTCCTTCCATCTCGTTTCTTCCGTCGTTGTAATTGCGAACTCTCGCGGCACTCTCGGGGCCCGCGCCGCAGATGAGTTATATCGCTGGTGCACGGGCTCGCACGGTGGGCCCCGGTGATGGGCCCGGTACCGAGGTGAGACCGTTCACCGCTCCTGACACCTGACGGCCAGCGGCCAGAAAGGGGATCGAGCCTGGGCGCTCGCGGTGCGCCGTATGCGGGAATAGGGGCCCCTACGCGGCGTACGATTTCCCGTACGATTTATTTCCGCACGCGTAACGCTCGCTCGTGACGCATTGCATTAGCTGGTGTTAGAGGATGGGACGGGCTGCGCGTCGCGAGTATCGCCGCGCACTAGGATGCTTAGGGAATCTGGTGCCTCGAGGATTCGGTACCCTGAGTACTATTGCCCGATGAGAAGACGAAACAATACCCACAAGCTGAAATGTCACAGAGGCAAGGGGAATCGCCCTGGTACATCTTGTGGGAAATGGAACTCGTGTGGGATACATACTGGGCTACACCGTGGTGGTAAAATATGTGTCAGCAAAAGTTTCTTTTGATAGTGGTGAAGAAGATTGAGGAGTCTCGGAAGGGATCAGTTGAGATGTATTGTTTAAGGATGAAGATGGAGGAAAGAAGATTTTCCTAGAATTAGTGTAGAAAAGAATCCTTTGAATTTGGTATAAGGATTCTGTAAAATTAAGGGAATCAAAACTTCTGAAAATTATCTCCTAGGGAAGAGGAAATGGGGGTTCTTAAGTCTGGTTTCATAACTGAATAAATTAAAGCATATACGAGTCTAAAGTCTGAAATAAAAAGAGGGTTGCTACAAATGTGTACACGCAAGTCCACAGTGGAACATATCAGTCATTAGTCAGCCACCGCTGATAAAACTATGCTCGACATAGGTCTGCCCATGGATCTAGTGAATTTATAAAAATTTCCATCTATATTTTACAATACTTCCTAAATCTTCCTAAAAATCATACTATTTACCATTCGAAGCCTCGCATATTTGACCCACATTTTTACCCGGTTCCCCATTGCAGGCAATTTCTCGCTGAAAAAGGACGCACAAAGTAAGCGCGAATAAGCTTTCCCTTTCAGCGAGAGGAGGAACGCACAGACGTTCTATAACGATCTCGCGCAGACAATCCTCGCTTGAAAAGACTCTCGGGACGCCTCGTCTTTATTACGAACAATACCTCCGCGAGAGGTTTATTATCCTCGTTGGTTTGACGCGGGCGCGCGCGATGCACCAGGGGACGTACCTTCGCAATGATTACTTTCGCAGAAAGTCGAGATAAGCAAATCAAGAGCAACAAAAGGAGAAACGCCGAGTCGCCGGGGGATCGAT
Source organism: Andrena minutula (assembly GCA_929113495.1). Classification (NCBI taxonomy): domain Eukaryota; kingdom Metazoa; phylum Arthropoda; class Insecta; order Hymenoptera; family Andrenidae; genus Andrena; species Andrena minutula. The sequence continues at coordinate 1,156,163 of OV815993.1, forward strand.
AATCATTCGATTTCAATGCGGCGGGATATAATCCCCCCTCCCTCCTCGCCTCCCTCCGTAGTGCCTTTTATGCGAGGACGGATATCAACGCGGCGTGCATACTGCTCGTCCAAGCACAACGAGAACAAAGAGCAGCGTGTACTCAGGGACGAATTGCGCTCGACTTGACGCGCATCGTATGTTGGTCAAGTCGGAGTCCGAGGCGCAATGATCTACACCGTCTTTCCTCTGGCCCGCTCGATTGTGTCCCCGCGCGCGTATAAATATTCATTCGAACGCCCCAAGGACCCCCGTTCGCCGCTCAGCGCTAACAAGGTCGAAATCGCGGCAAGTTACCACCTCGAACAAATCGGTTAGCGAAGGGAAATGGCCAGATAAGATCGGGTTGCAGGCTGTCCTTTAAATATCAGAGCTCAGCACGTTACGATGTATCAATTTGTAAAATGGACATCCAAGGAATAAACGGTCCTCCAATTTGCGACATTTTTGAGGATTCGTCAAACTTCATGGCGAGCTCTTCTAAATCTGTGCATTATCGGGAAATAAAATCGAATTTCCCGGACCCCGTAATAACGAGAAGAATAACGGGGACTGCGCCGATCGAAATCTCTGACGTGCTCGTAAAACTCGGCACCGAGGGACGAGCAAGTAATTACGACTTTCGCCGAAAGCCGAGGGTACCAATTAACCCTCCCTAGGCGGAATGTAGATGCGCAAGAACCGGGCTACATATCATCTGATTTATAATGCAGCGCGGTAAAAGGCATTCGCCCTAGGAAGCGCGTTCTAATTGGAGGTATGTTTTTCCTGATCGCGGGGTCGCCCCGATGCATCGCGCACGCGCGCACACGCGCTGGCGCATGTGCGACGCAATTTATGCCCGTTTGTGTCGCGCGTGTTTTAAGGAGTCGTCGCTCGGGCGTAATAATTTACAAGCGTTAAACCGGAAAAGGTGGAATAACGCTGCTGCGACGTCGATGTCCGCGCCAGTCGATGCTTCACTGATTAACTGCTCGCGTGGCGTCGGCGTGCTTCCACGCCGAAATTTGCACCCCGTTATAACTATCATAATTCTTAGAAAGGATCGAAAATAGGGGAGAGTTGTAGTGGTACGATTTAGGAAACATGATCAATTCATTTATAAATATCAATTTAAACTCCCGAATGAAAGTAAAATATTCTACATTAAACTCGCTTTTAGAAAAATACAAAAATACAGGACAAAATTGGTAAAAAGTTGCATCAATGATACCTGATTTTTTAAAACGTTTATAGCACGTGCTAAATAGGGTGTAAGCTCATAAGGTTTTGTTTCTATTTCATATTTCGCAGTTACTTGATATATTTATTATTACATGCCGTTTATATTCATTAATCACTGAGAAATTGGTGAGGTACGATTTAGGTGACTAGTATTATATAGCCAACTCTCCCCTATTACCCAAAATATTCCTCGAAATGAGTTAAGCAAAACTCTCTTGAAGAGGCATTTTTCAAATCCTTACTGAGCTCAAACTGTCACCCGAACTCCACACGTCCCTCAAAGCCACAACCTACCTTCTACTCCCGCAAGAAGTTACAACTAATAATTAAACACTAATCTGAAGAAGAAAAAATCAAGCAAACGGAAGATCTAAATTCAAATTCAATCGTATCGCTCCTCCCCTAAACGATTCTTTGTCTCCCAAAATGCGATGCGTCGTACAAAATATATACCCGCGAATATTTATACATCCACACGTAAAAGAAGTGTTTTCGGTCGCCCGTTGAGCGCTGGGTCGTTCGCGATTTTTCCTTCCCCTGCTCGTAGCGATCTAGTCGACTCGATCCAGTTACCTTTTCCAATCGAGATGGAATTCGATCCTTGGTTATAAATAGGACGACCGAGAGTGAAGGTACACCGGCAACTACCCAGCGGTACGCACTCCGCCGACCTGCAGATAGCCGATACAACTCACGCGCGGCGGTTTAACAACCGGGTCAGTGTTTTTCGCTCTAGTTGCGTTGATATGTATAATCTTAGTAATTATATACCAGGAACGGGTGAAGATTTACCCGAGGTCGGGCGCGCGGGGCTTCGCCAGCGAAGAAGAGATACGGGGCAGCAGCGAGGCATCCACATTTTATTCCGCGCACCAATCACAGCTGATTGGCGCTGACTGTTATTTGTCGGGTTCCGTAGAGCAGCATTCGTCCGATGGTTTACTCCTACGTGTCCGAGGCCAAACAGATATATTGTTAAGAGCGAAAATTACAGTCGTGAGAGCTACCCCCGCCGAAATAATTATTCGGATGATCGCCAGCGATTATGGGACTCGTTCACCGTCCGCCGAGCATCATCACGCCGATTACCTTCCATCCTGCCTGTATCACTGAATTGTAGTTATCAATGACTCCGTTGCAACTAATTTCCGACGGATCCGGAGTTTTCTGAATTAGCGAGTTGCACAATTTTATGCGGTCCGTTCCGAGGGTAGCTTTTACACACCCGTGAACATGAATTTAGTTGGATCGTAGGCGAGGTTTGTGTTCTTAAGAGTGCCATTAAAATAGTTATTGCCCACAGTAAACAGATTTTATAGTTGCGGTAAATGGAGGCTGATGATTTGCTGATGCGAAACCGAGAGTACGAGAGGCGTGCTAAAGAAACAAATCGCTGCGGGCTGAAAAAAAAACGATCGATCGCCGCGCATTACGACGCTGAGAAGGATGCGCGCGCGAGCACGTTTAAAAGAACACAGGATCTCCCGAAGCGAATGCAAGAAGGATGTTATATAACCTGCGTACGCTCGTTAGCTCTGATTTTATATGAGCAGCGCTGCGAGTGAAAGTCGGGCAGGTCGAAGAACTGCGGCAAAAAGGGGAGCGATTTCACGTGACGCGAAAATCGCACGCGTGCGATTATCGCGGGACACGATCTCTGAGCGAAATGAACAAAAGATTTCTTTGTCCCGTTCTGCGTGAAAAAGCTGTGAAACCGAAAAGTATTAATTAAGGCAGAAATGGAGAACCTAAAGCCCCATTTGAGATGCGGCAAGTCCCCACAATTTTTTTCCTACAGACAGCAATCTGAACTCTCGAAAGCATCAGCTGGAACATCATCATTGGGACCAACCCCGACCGCATTCCAGGCTGAAGTGCCTCTAGGATGCGTTTCGCGGCGGGCGCGATAAAGAAAGTGCGCGCTGCTCGCAGCAGCGGTGCACAAAGGGACGGGAGGGAATAAATCAAAACGTCCCCGGTAATGCCGCGGCTGGTCGACACGCAGAAAGGCTTCGGGTATCAGGCTTTTACGCGGCATGAGAAATCGCCGATTTTCCCACGGGGCGTTCGCGCGCTACCGGGACCGCAACGGCGCGGCGGCGCGGTCGCGCTCGCAAGTGCGCCTTGAGGCCGCTTGCTCGCGCGTTCGCCCCTATCGGAAATATAATTGGCGCTTTGCAAATCCATTAACTGGCCCCGTGTGGCAGGTGGCGTTGCCGCGGTATTACCGCCGCTGGGCCCTCTCGCTACTAATTCATAGTTTCATGCTTTCTACTGCTTAAAGACTTAATGGGGGCTGCGCACGCATGCGTTGCGCGGTGCACGGGACTACCGACGCGTTACGCGCATGTGGAAAACCGCGCTTCCGTTCGAAACGCCGCGGAACCGTTACGTTCGCGGGGGCCTGAACCTGTGACTTATTCAGGGAATTGGTTCTGTGTCATGAGATAATTTAGAGAGCTTTGAAGTACTGTATAGGCAGAATATTCTAGCAACGTAGGAAGTTTCTGTACCTAGTGCTTTACAAAGGGAAGAGGAATGGATATCGAGGGTTATGGGGATCAGAAGAGTTACGTAGAAATTGAATTAGTTACTATTTGGTTGGGAAATAAATGAATCTGGATAATAGATATTAATTAAAGTATCTTTTTTAATATAAATGTTAGTTTAGAGACCACTTTCTATAAATTTCAGAAGTAGTGAAAGCAATTTATGTATATGCTATTGTAAAAGTTCGAAGACCATTGAATCTTAGAATTTACCGGCAAATCTCAACACCCATCCGCTCCGGGACGGTAGAGGTCTGAAATATCACAGAGAACATTTAAAATTCGGGCTTCCGCCAACAGGTGCTGGTGAATATCAGGATTTAACGATCAGCCTTGTTAGTAAAAGTCCCAAGTCTAAATTTTGAATAAGATAGGTGGATCTCCACCACCTGATAACGGTAAATGGTACGATTTACCGGTCTTCGAATTTTCACTACAACGTATACAAGTGCAAGGAAATGAGCGAAGGTCGAAGAAGTTTACCCGAAGTGGTTAATCATTGCCGTTTAAACTGCACTTCTCACAGCTTGGAAAATCGAAAACGGACCCATTAGCAGTGATCCATCAGCGCGGGCAAACAGCAGCGTTCGATTAAAGCGTTATAGACGCGCCGTTTGAATCGCGAACAGCCGCATCCTTTACATGGCGTGCGGATATACGAGGCGGATAACGTTAAAACTATAATAATGTTTACGTGGATCCGTGAAACTCGCGGGTCGCGCGTAAGACGGCGAACAGCGTGTCGGGGAAAAGAGGGAGATCCGTTCGTCCCGCGATGCGATACAAAACCATGGGTTCGGTTAGATAGAGGATGCATTTGAAGCTACCATTAAGCCACGTGATTGATAATGCCCGCAGACCCGTTCTGCGCCATCGCGCCCGTCCGATCAAGGTCTCCCTGGGTGTACCGATCGCGCAAGCGCGCTCGCGACCGCGCAAAAAACGAAAAGCGCGTGGCTGTGGCGCGCAACAACGCGAAATCGGCGCAAAAAGCGAAAGAAGTGACATCCTGTGCACTGTCACCCTCGACATTCCTCGTACAACTCTATACCCGCGCGCCTGCGCAAGAAACGACGCTCAGCGACGAAATTTCACTTGCAAAAATTCTTATCCTTCTGGATTTGGCAATAAGACACGTCGTGCTATTTTCTGAACTGATGTCTCGACTTTAAATGTAGTAGAAGGTGTCCTCAAATACATAATACAACTCGGCAGAGGGTGGTTCGGTGAGTAAAAGTAATTTAAAATTAGGAATTACATTATATATCTTCCGTAGGAAGCCTAAACGAAAATTTTCGAGGGTAACAGATTTTAAAAATTTAACACTTGTATTTGTTTTGGCCTTTCGACAAAATCAATTAACAATATTTTGCGCAACTAAGCTACCAATTCACTTTTCGTCCCTCTCCTTCTAACGCGAGTTCTTTCTGATTCGAGAGTCAAGCTGGGAAAGAAAGAATAGAAGTTATAGCTAGTTTGATTTACTATAGCAAAAGCAGTCGTGAGCGGTCGTTTGATTTAGTCCCGGCCGTAGAAGGGTAGGGGCAAGTAATCGAATGTATCGGTGTACAAAAGGGGCAAAATGACGGTCTTTCAAGCAGCCCAGCCGCCTCGTCGGCCACGACGACGATGACACTGCAACTGCTAACTAGCAAAATGCTATTATTTATGTAACCTTGGCGATGGAATAGCGGGGTGGCTATAGTTGAGGCTAAAATCTATCGAATACAGGGGACAAAAGGAACAGCGGAAGGGCTGGGGGATGACGGAGCATGCGCTCTACGAGAACGATTTTTCGTCGGCGAAGATCAGAGAGCGTAACCGTGCTCGGTCAGTGGATAGTTGAGAAAAACATTAAACGGAGTATCTACGTGATGACTCGGCGAATCTTATTCCGTAACTCACCCTCCGTCGCGTTTAAAAGAACGTATAACCATGATGAGCCGCGTCGACAGGTTTACCCTACTTTTCGACGCGAACGTTGGTCTCATTAATTCTGTTTATTTTCTTAGGGGTCTCGTTTGTTCACTTCTTTCATCAGCATCGTAAAAAGAGATTATTTACACTCCCTCCAGTATTCGGCATCGGGTGTCTTATAATTCCTAAGTGATCAGCTTCGCAAATATATACCAAGTGGACTTATTCTGCCATCGCGTAATTAATAAAAAAACAGCTACGGTTTTGTTAAGAGCGATTAAGGAGCTAGAAACTTTCCCTTCTCGCACCGTCGGTTTAACTCGCAGTGACTACGATAAGGTGTACAGGAAATCGAGCGATCACGATACGTTTCCAGTTAATAGAGATTTCGCCGCAGCGGTCAGGGTACAGCGTCCATCCAGAATAAGCCATCAGAAAGCGCGCGAGAGGCGGATTATGAGCGGTGCCAAGTTTCGTGTGGCACGCGAGAGATTACATTCTAGAGCTGCAGCATACCTTCTCCAGTTAGAAGGTTTCCATCGGCTCTAGGAAACGTCCGGATATGATAATAAGCGATGCTCGCGCCGGCGTTGTACGTCGAGCACGATTCGGGCCCTCGGGGCTACGTAGCCGGGGCCTCGCATCAACAGCTCTCAGAGAGCCCGATTCTCTTCCCTGAAGTCGCTGTCACGACCACCGTGAACGTCTCTGTTCCGCGGAGCAGCGTCTTTTAAATCCCCAGCACCTTTCCAACAGTCACGCCTCTTCGATTCGTTTCTTTCATCCCGCGAGCACGCCGACGCTCGCGAATACGGAAACACGTTTCCAGTAAACTCGAGTGCTCCCCCAACGGGACCTCCACTTTCGTTGGAGGGGATTTCTTCTCGGGGTGGAGAAAATGGGCGGTATTTTTGAAGAGGCCTCTGTGAAACTTGTTTCTAAATGGGAGAAGTCTGAGTTTGGTCGAAACGGGAATGGATGTTGGAAGAAGTTTGTAGAGGTAAAGAGTTGGTAGGACTGTAGACGGATTAAAGTGTAATAGAGGGAAACGGAATGGTATTTTGAAAGTGAAGGCAAAGAGTGGTGGCCACTTGTAAGAAGGAAAAGTAATTTAGAGGAATCGAAAGGTCGAGAAATTCACATGGCAATGTAATTAATTGAAAAGCTGCGATGGAGTGGGGGCGCAGGTGGTCGCGAGCGCGTCTTCACGCAGCGAACTCTTCAATTGCGCAAATATCTCGGAGCCTCGATGGTAGAAATTAGCATAATGCCGGGAAGCATTAGGCTCGTGAGCGCAAATTGTGCGGCGGGCATCGGCTCAAAGAAGCGGGTACACACGGGGGGGAAATAGGAGTAGAAAGACAGAACAAGAATGAGGGTGGAGGAGCGGGAGACGAAGGGACAGCGACAAGTTTGCGCTTTCTTGGAATATGAAAAATCACTATGGTGGCTGGTGAAACGGGGCGATTTGTTCACTCCCGGACGAGTTCTACCGTGAACTGCCACTAATCGTTACCATCCTCGCGCGAAACGCTTCGTTTTCGCTTAGGACTCTCCCGATTCGTTGCCAGGTTCGAGCAATCATCGAACCTCGTATTGCGCCCATTTGCTCCTCCCGTCCCAGGAATTCACTCATTCCGATTCGAATTACGTGTTGGGGACTCAACCGACTAGAATATCCGCGTAATCGATTTATAGATAAGCGTTGCAGGTGCATTAGTGGATTGAAAGAAACCCGCCATTCATTTCAACTGATCGAACGCTTCGTGTATGTTTGCACAGAGACTCTGCTTCTAGAAAAGTGGAGGAAATTCGGATAGCCAACGTTGAAGGAAGTAGACGTGATACTTTCTTTCAATAATTATTTATCTATTTACTGGTGGGATCTACTTCAGTATGTACATACTCTCTTAAACCCTACTTCGTCAAAATTGGACTTACTCAAACAAAAATACTCGCGCAGTGTTCGAACCCATCACTACTTTCACTAAATCCTGCCAAGCTTCGAACAACCGAATCACAAATCAAGAAACTAGAGAAAAATGACATTCCTTTGCAAAGATACCCAGCAGGAGGTCCCTGAAATCGATTTTCATCTCGATTCCGCGATAGCGTGTCCTCAGAAACGATCGAAGCAGACTCCGATCTTCGAAGCGCTCCCCCTGCCGTAGCTCCAAAGATTCGGCCGAACGGCCTGCGTTACGACGTGAAAACGGTTCCACTTATTTCAATAACGACGCTCGATCGGCGTTACAGAAGTCATAGGATCGCGAAACGAGAGCGAGTGGATGCCGCGGCGGCTCGTTACGCGATGACGACACGTCGTAGAACCATCGAAAGTCCATCCCATCTGAACGTGAAAGTGTTGCAAGAAAAGCAGGTTATTACAGGTAGTTACAGGTGGTTACAGGTAGTTGAAGCACCGCCGGCTCTCCTTCGCACTTCCTAAAGGCCGTTCCCCGGCCTACAAGCCGCTGATCCCCGCAGCCGCACCACTCCCGCCTGTGTGTATGTGTGTGTGTGCCCCCCATCCCGTCGCCGTGACGCAATATATCGTGTCTTTCGAAGCAATTCCTGTGGTTCTCGTACCCAATATCAACAGAGGTATACGTTTTCGTGGTGTAACTGACCTGTCCCGAAGAAACATTAGTTGCGCCGCGGCGGCGACCGCAGAGACCTGTCCATTTCGCCTTTTTTTTCTCCCTCCCTCTCTCTCTCTCTTTCTCTGCTGCCCTCTCCCAGCCCCCTTTCAGTTCCCTCGGCTTCTTTCTTTTCTCGTTTCGTTGCCCCCGCTCGCGATCGGAATGCCAGACGGCCAGCTGCAACGAAAGTAAATGCGCCGGGGAAGACATTGAATTAGCGCGATATATCGTGCCGAGGGTTTATCTTCCACAGTCCTCCATGGCGACGGACAAATTCTTTGATAGACTGTGCGCTCCACCGTACACCCCGAGGAAATTACGACCCGCCGTGCTGGCTCCACGTTGGCGTTCAAGCAAAAATCCACCCTCGACGTGTTCGACTTTCTTTGCAAGCAATATTAGGCGGATCACACTTTCGAAGATTTAGGTATCAAATTTGAGTATTCACGAATGGTAAATAATTTAATTTAGTTGCGGATTAAAGTGGTTACAGAAGTAAGGTATTTTTGGAAAATCTTCAGTGTACTATTTCCTTATTTCTACTACGCAACTCTTCCGTCGCTTTGGGCAAAAATGATTTTTGCCGTCCTTCATATTTATTTATAAATAGTTATTTTAAAATATAATTCACAGTGGGTAAATTTTTTGTAGGTAATTGTTAAATATGAAAAGTTCTTCCTTGTATAAAAAATGTTATATTACCAATTGCCCCATTTTGCTGCCCCAAATTTTCCTCTTCTTCTTGCGTTCCCTAGATTGGACCCTAGACTGACTCTGTCGTTTTCTCGAAAAACGAAGAACATTTAGAATGTCGTCCAATAACTAGTGTTATCCGCAAATTCAGATCGCGCCACAAAGAAAAAGATAAGAAGGTGACCTCGCCTCCGCAACCAATTTTAAACGTCCCCTTTGAACTTTTGATCACCGCGCGCGACTCTCCCAGCTCGAGAGCCTCTTCGCGATCCCGCCGAGCGGGATGGATCGCGGCGACGCTGATATTCACGTCCCATTCGGAGGTCGCGGCGAGTCGCAAATCACATCGATGGAATAGGGGCTCGGGGGAATCACTCGGACGCGGTTCGCCAGTAAATCTGAATCTCGTTGGACGGTCGTTATTCAACGGCGCGCGGGCCAGAGGATGGGCAATTATGGAAGCATGAATATTTATGGAAACTCGTGCACCGTGTAATCTTTATGAGACAACGGCCGCGGGACGTCGCCTTGGTACCGCTCTGATGCCTCGCGGTTTACTTTGTCGGTGCGCGGTGCTCGCCGAACTCAATTACCCCGGCCAACGGGGGGAGATCCTCTCCAGGTGAAACTACGCGGTCGAAGAAGCGATCGATCGTTCGGTTAAGTGGCTACCTCGATGCCGATATCTATTCGCTGACAAAAGGACGTGCGATGTACATACAGTCGGGGAAATACGGTCTACCCGGCTTCTGCGGGGCGCGTGCCTTTTTATGATAATTAACGTGGATCTTGAGCGAAGATCGCGTGGGACGCGCGGCCCCGGCCATTCGTATTCCTGCGGGCAGATGCTCGCGCACTCCGAGTGAATACTGTTGAATGAATTTTATTAGCTACCGGCTTCAAGTACCCGGCGTCCACCGGGTTGAAAACTTAAATTCCCACAAACTGTCCCGGGGGATGAAATCAGGGGAGGGGTGGAGTATTCGAGTTTGGTGGTAGCCTGTATCTTTCGCAGGGTCTTATAGAGTCACTCTGCAAAATTGGGTTCAGATCGGATGAAGGGTTTAGGAGTTAATAGGGACAGACTGACAGACATTCTATTTTATATATACCTAGGGCGTTTGATTACACCAGTGCTTCCCAACGAAGGGCCGCGAAGTGTTTTCTGAGGGGTCGCCACGGTATTTTTTTTAATGTTATTAAGTTAGAATTATATTCTGAAATACCTATTTTTAATGTACTTTTTTACCTAATTAAATTTACCGCAGGTTATTTGAATATTATCAAAGAGGATCGTGAGTCAAAAAAGGTTGTGAAACACTGGATTACACATAAGACAGAAGCCAAGAATTACCAAATTACGTTTGAGGCTCAATTTCTGATTACGAAAAATAAACGTATAAAGTGTCTGACGCGAGGGACTCATACTACTGTCCTTGCCTTGCCTGACCTGGCTGACACGCTGGCAGTAGTCAAAGCCCCTCGCGTCAGAACGAATTCTCAGTTGCCCCAAACGAATTCAATTTTATTTCGTACCTACCAGCGACAGATGTTTTCTCCTGTTGGAACTACGTATATTTAATTGCAAAGCAAACTGAGCGAAGCTTTGATTAATACACCTAAGCCGTTGTAAACGTAAGGTTGTGAAATTGAATCTACAAAATGTAATGGTCATGAAATCGCGTTTTCCTGAATGGGAGGACGCAAGTATGGAGTTCGATGACCGTTTGGTTACCGTTCTAAACGCACGCGGTAACGCAATATCACTTTTCCTTGGAAATAAAGCGTTGCAGGTTATTGTGAACTGTAGCACGGCTAGGCATGCTTCTCAATTACTTAGCGAGCCGCGATCGCGATGCTATTGTTACGCTCGCTTATGCGCTAATTGGCACAGACGTTACGTGATTCGTATTCCTAATTAGGAGACCGCTGGAAGGCCGGTCGTCCGCTTCCATTCATTGTAAGTCATTCAGACGCGAGGAATATTATTTCACCGTAGAACATCTGAGAATTCTATCCGAATAGTTTCCTTTTTAATTCTAAAACGGCGTAATGAATGCTTGTACTGGTTATAAACTGTTATATAAATTATCAAATATTCGTTTACTTCTATTTTATTAAGTTCAGGACGCGCGATGGGATCGCACCGTAACGTAGGAGGTATACGAGGTCTTGTATATGAGTTTCGAAATTTTTGAAGGCCCCAGTTACCCATAAAGCCGCGATTTCGAAACGTATACTACGAAATTGTTTCCCAGAAATGTTTGCACGACACTTGGGCAAGCTTCGCCTTTAATATGCGTATCGTATACGTGAATGCTCCTCCTCGTAAAATGAACTAGGACAACAACTTATCTGCGGTTACTGCATGCACGTGTTTGCTAGACGCTGCAGGCGCACGAAAGGTACTATTGCGAACGCGCGTCATGCCATTGCGCAGGATTCTTTCTCATTTTCTCGCTCGCCGAGATTTGTACTCTGCTGGGAAGAGCGACTAGCTTGGAAAATTGATTAACGCGGCTGAAAAGGTGAAAGAAGACTTGTTGCTTCATGGAGGACATATTAAGTCACACATCCTTTCGCAGTGTAATCAGATTCAGCTTAACGTCGACGTCGTCTTGCATTCAGAACAATTTCTCGGGAACGATGTTTGAATTAAATTTCTTCAAAGAATATAATTTTTTACTAAGACAACAATCTTGCTAGGAGAAAGACCCTTTTTTAATACAAATTAACTGTGGATTCCAAGTTTCCCACGGAACGTCAAAGAATTTTGCAAGGAGAGCAGAGGAGAATTATTTTTACATAAAATCATGAAAGTACAATAGAGAAGGGTGTTGTAAAAGGACAGCATAGATCTCTTCGTGATTTCTCTGAGTCTCTGTGTTCCAAAAGGGAGACTCATCCCAGCACCGATGCACTTCGCGCTGAACGCGGGCAATGTCAAACAGGAACTGGCTCGCGAACGCAGCCCATTATCGATTAGACGTGAATGATAATTCCGAATTATCCCCCTTTCGTTTCAGGACCGTGTACCTCGCACCTATCATCTCCGCACGCCTCCTATACACCGAACGCGCCGATAAGTTAGACGGCGCATTGTTCCCATGAGCGGTGCATCGCACGTCGGTCGGTGTATCGATACGGGATACGCTTCACAGCCAATTATTATTGCCATTTAGATAAGGAACGCAGTTAGTTAAGCCTGGAGACCTCTAACGACCGGTGCCTGCAGCTTTTTTGTCCACGGGAAACTGTTCTCTGATGCGAGCCTGCGTCCCGAGATACTCTTTCGGACACCATCGCCGAAAGAGGCGAAATGCATTCGACGGCTCAACACCTAACATTTAAAATACACTGAACCGAAGTGACTCAAAGCTATCTACAACCGTATCAAATAATATTCGCTGCTTCCGTAACAAACTAAAATCCTATCGCAACTGATAGTCATCTATGATCACAGCGATCCTTGAGAAAATCCGAAAGCTCTCTTCCGCCAGCAGTTTAAATACAGCGTGGTCGCGCAGGAATTTTAAGTGGCCGGGGAATCACGATCTACGCTTCAGAAATGATCGAGCAAAGCGATAGTCTCGATAGAGTCGTCCTTATTGCGTTTCCGAACGTTTCACGGTGATCGAACGCGAGGATTCTTTTTCTCTCCTCTTTGTTTTCCGCGTCCTCGGAAACTCGGAGATCCCCGTGGCCAGTGACCGTAGCAAGGATGGCCGTATCGGTCGCGGGGATCTACGATACTGGATGCAAATGGGCCAGCGCGAGCGCGGTGAACGGGAGTCGGCGGTTTGAATCTTAATAAGAATTCGCCGTCTTGGTTCTCGTTGATTACGGGAGTAGCCGTGGACCCCGGTAGGGGAAAGTTTAGTGGTTTCTCACAGTTCGGCTGGAAACCGTGATCCGAGAGGCGCACGAGGCAATCTCTGCGCGCAGCCTAATTCAATCTAATCGCCGACACCTCGCGGACTGTTTCGCCATCGGGGACGAGGCTCGCTTCGAAAGATGGCCACTCGCCACCGCGAAGAGGATCCATTGACGAATACATGTAATCAGGGGAATCGTTGCGCGATTTAAACGGTTACGTAAAGCCGAGAGTCTGCTCTCCGCGCTCGATGCTCCTCGGTCACGTTAAGCTGCGCGAGCAGAAAATGGTGTCGTCGACCTAATGGCGCGCATTATGAACGGGTCGTTAGGAATTCAAGCAAACCGAGGAATTGACCTCTGTTAATGAGGTCGAAACTGGTGAATTAAATTTGAAGACGGTAGGGGCAATATTTACGCGAAAATTCCTGGAAAAAGAAACTGTAGGATTCCGTAGCAGGGGAATCGAGTGTAACACGTTTATTATGAGTTCGAAGTACCTTCAACAAGTTTTTATTCAAAAGTTTTCGATCGACGTTTTGACAGAGGTTCCGTTCTTAAACTCTTAAGTCTCTATCACCGTACAAAGGATTTTGCGAGGGTCGCCATGCGCTAGCATGTTTATGATGTTATATCTAGCTGACATCCAGCAAAACTACGAATTTCACGTCCATTTCAATCTTTCCCCTGCACCACAAAAGAGACCCTACCCCTATCTGAAATCACAAAACGATCTACCCAGCCATGATATATCTCCAATTCGAGAAGAACCAACCGAGCCACTTAAGCTACACTCAGGATCACCCAAGCAGCTCTATAGTTCGTCCGAATGAGCCCTAACAAGATGTCGTCTCAGCGATTGGCGCCCGTCGTGCTGATGTCAATTCTGCAGTCACATCGCCTCTGATTTCGTATCTGCGTAAAAATCCTCGCCTAGAATGAACCTGCATCAACGATCCGCTTTCTCGATGAAACGCGACAGCGGGCCTCCGCTCTTGGGTACTTCGCTCGATTCGCTCGGGTCCATCAGTCCCGAGCGTTTCAATCAAGCGACAACATCGCGTCTCGTCCGCGGAAGCTGGTGGCGACGCGCACACGCCGGAGGAAAGCCGGAGTAACGTCGGGAACAGGCATTCCTCGGAGCGGAGGCTGGCCACCCTCATAGGTGCGCACACGTTCGCGACCCGCGCGAGCACGAGCCCCGCGTATCGCTATCTCGATAATAGAATGATCTATCTGCAACGAGGGGCAACAATAAGCGGGCACGATATTATTCCGGTGCCGGGGCTGTATCTCAGACACGCGGGTACTTGATCTGGGAGCAAGCACTGCCTAACCCAACAAATAACAATACGGTATTGCCCTCACGTAGAGCACCGGGGCCCCTAGGATCAGCGCCATTATGCGCCGCAGAGGTTCCTCTTCGGCCTCCTCTTCCCTGTGCACCGTGTATACACACCACCCTTGGACGGCCGACGGCAGACCTGTACGTGTGTAGTCGCGATTAGCGATGGATTCGAGGCACGTCGAATTGGGGACGAGTCTTCTGTCGTTTTTCCAATTTTATAGATTTCGAGGAATTAAATGTTTGGAGACACTTGGAATATTATGTAAGCTTTAGGCTGTTTGAAGGTTTCGATAGGTCTTAAGGTTAGTGTTATCAGGTAGTGTATCATCTGATACATAATTGGCATTGTTTTAAATTATTAATTATTAGTTAGAAGAAGATGGCATATTGTTTCAAATTTAAGAACCAGTGATTATTCAAAGCGACAACCTTTAGTGTCAAAAAAATGTGTCGCAATATATTAGCCCAGTTATATGTTTTCTAAAGTTGTATGTCAATTTCGTGTATTAAAATTGTTTCCTTTGGCTCATTAACTTCGCACATGATTTTTAAGAAGTACATACCTTTTCTTTGGCATTTATGTTTCAATTAATGTATATATTATCATATATTCGGCAAAAAATAGTGTCGAGCACTATAAGTCTAGTGTTTCTCAGAGGCGAATTTGTATACCTAGAGCATAAGTAGGCTCCACGCTAGGGCGGCAAATTTTAAGCGAAGGAAATTGAAAAAGGTTTAAACACAGTTCACTTGTTTTTCATGTAGCAAATTAGCAATAACCCATAGTTGTGAGTTGTCATATAGAATCAATTTTAAAATTGCCTCAAAGCTTTCAATTTAAAATATTTTTATATTCCTAAATTTCGAAATCCACTCCTGGTGTTTTCTCCTCGATTTATTGCCAGTTGATCGTGGAAGTAGATACTTGGGAATTGAGGATATTGTATTTCGAATTTTCCAATTGTTCAGAAATGTTCAAGTCGTAGCATTGGTGGAATGCCCATCACTAGCCACGATCCTCTTCCTTTCTGCTGACCGTTCTCCTGACCCTTCTCGTCCTGCCTCCGCGCTGTCTCACCGGATCCAGCACGTTTTCAATACTTAATGCACCACGGATGAAGCTCCGTTCAATTACTCGCAACACGATACCACGGCTATTTATTGTGGTCTGCCGAAGCTTCGGCATCTCTTTCCCTCTTTCCCTCCTTTTCCCTCCTTCCTTTCTTCCGCGGGATCGTCGCCTTCTTGTTCTTCTTCTTCTCCTTCCCCATCTTCCTGTGTCCACGGCTCGATTTCCACTATGCCATTCTTCTTTAGCGTCGCTGTCTACACAGAAACCATCCCGCTGCCCATTGTGCTCCCGAGGAGGTTCCCCTTGCGAGCTTGGACCACGCTTTCCGTGGCGTAATGTGCCGATTTATGCAAGTCACAAGCAGAAAAAAGGAAAAAGTGGTACGAGTATTTCTAAAATACACTAAACTCTCCCTGTATCAACTCTTAATGTATCAACACTTTACCGGACCTAATTTGTCTAGTGAAAAGCGATTTCTAAAACCAATGCACTTCCTACAAACCGAGGGCCTATAGAAGAAAAATATGAGGGCTTCGTTTCTAAGGGAAAATATTTAAACGTCGCTGAAAATGACTGGGTCTTCTTCATCGTTATTTTCTCGCAATCGTATAGCGTTCAGAGTCGATATTCCATGAATTTCCGGATCCAGAGAGAGAACCTCCTTGGTTGCGAGATTACCGAGGGCAGATACCGAGAAAAGGTTCGAGACCATCCCTCCGCAGCAGCGGAACGGCGTGCAACATGGCGAACGTAATGGACGATCGTTCACGGACGGCTTTCACACGATAAACAATCGATACCGACGTCCTGTTGTTAATCCGGAATTATCGTCCCGAGGCAGGGTGGAGGCTGTTATCGAGAGACCAGGAAGCAATTGGAAGCCCTTTTCCTCCAGAGAAAGAGAGAGCTGCTCTCGACGCGGATCGATATCGTTCCACCGTCACGTCACTAGTAATATCGCCGTGGCATGTAACATTGCTGCATTAAACAGCACAACAATCTGTTCTACGTGAGAAAATCAAGAATGCTGAAATCACGACGGAGGCTTCGTTTTTTAGTTATTAATAATTCAAAATTCGGTTTAAAAACGCCTCGAGTCACTACATCTACGAGGTAAGCTGCTGCGCATGCGTCGTTGCTTTCGAACGACGACGGTGCGCAGCCGCACTGACCTACGCAACGCGTGCTGCTGATCTCCGAGTTGCCGTGCTTCAGGCGTCTCTAACACGAATTTTTAAACATTAATATCTACGATAGGAAGCCTTCAATACAATTTCGTTATTCTTAGTTTTTATTTTAGTTTGTCACGTAGCATCACCTCCTTCATTTTCTACTACCTGTTGCTAAACACCTTTTGGAACCATTGTTCTAATGATATTAATCGTGAAGTGACCTTCTTACTTAGTGCGACTCTCTGAACGAACAGACGTGACCCACAAGTCTCGTGAAAAGGAAAGTAATCATTTGTCGAGGGGACGTTTTTCATGCATTCCGCGAGTGAACGCTGCGGTTTTCCCTCTCTGATGCCCAGTTATTTAAAAAGCTCGCCGATGAATAAGCGCGGTCTGTCATTCGGTATATAAATGATTTCGTTTCGCGTGATCGTTGAGGTGTCTCGTGGTGGCTGACGGTAACATCCATTCCGACGAGCGACCACGACTCACGCCACTCTGTCTCGGCCGACATTGTAACGATCCCATCTAGATCCTCGACTAAGGTTACTGCTTCTTCTTGCCAGGGAGGTGGACGTTTCCACTCGATCGGTAGCTGGCTCTTGAGTAAACGCTGCGTACGCCCAACATGGCCATTTCAAGCTGCGACGTTTCTTCCGCCATTTTTCCCTTCGCGAGAGTCTTAAGGAATGGTGCTTCCTAAACGGTTTGTCGCTTTGTCTACAGCGTTTCTTTGAAGTTGCTCGCTGGGAAAAGGTACAAGGTTGCGCCGGGGTATTCAAATCACTGAGAAACGTTAGGGTTTGAGACTTTTTTTAATATTCAGCTGATGATGAAGGTAGACTTGGAAACTTATCAAATGGGCCAAGTTATGTAGAAACTTATCAACCCTCAGAATGACAAAAAATCAGTCAAACACAGCACAGATCTCCTATGATTTTTATTTTGCAAAAATGTACCAACCCATAGAATAACTTTTACATTATACAATTATTAAAACCACTAAGCCATATTTTCATTTTAGGCTTAAAAAAAAACAAAAATTACAGAAAGTTTAAAATAATAATAATTATACTACTCGCTATTAATAAAGCCATTAAAAAACTTTGACAAATAATAACAAGAAATAAAATATACTCAATAGAAATAAAGCTATTTTTCTTTAACAATTAAAATCTTCAAATTAAATTTACTCAATTTCAGATCATTGGGGGTTGGTAATTTTCTGCATGAGTTGGTCCAAACAGTCCAGACATTTTTCTTTTTTAAAAGATAATAAATCTCATATGTCACAAGAGGACAAGCTGTACCAATGACTGAAGAAGAAAATAGGGATGTAAAAAATTGTATAAACAAGATGTAAATAAACACTTAGGAATACAAACATTAATGACAATTAAATCAGGAAAGGGGAGTATCCAGTATCAGAAGAGAGAGTAAAGAACACGCGTACCAATCTCGGATTCTTAAAACTCTCTAACGGTACACGGTGCATCGATACTCGGAATCCTCGTGTTTCGCGATATATGGTAAATTTAATTTACCTATGGAAGTCACAAATTATAGAGACTTCTTCGTCCGAGCCGCTAGAAATAAACTAATCTCGAACATGGTTCGAACACAGTAGAGCCAGCCTCCGTGGAATCGGAGGAACGCGGAAAAGAACCGAACGCTCGAGGAAATCCGTGTTTCCTAATGAGCCAGTAAAAACGGATTACAGTTGCGTTTTACTACGAAACAGAGCACATTACTAGTCTCGTTAGTATCGAGCGAGGCTGGTACCCCTGTTCCGGGTCTCCTCCCACTATCCTCCCCCGTTTTCCTTAACCGTCTAATTTCAGAATAATGGCGTTCTACATGCGCTCGTAAACGGCACGGCGGAGTTCGCTAATTAAGCAATTCACGCTAATCTTCTTTACAGTATAATTTGTATGGCACCGTATGAATCACATAAAATCTTCGCAGTGATAAACATGAAATCTGAAATTAAAAAAAAGAAGAAGAATATGTAGGCATTAGATTTGAATTTAAAATTTGGGTATCTAGGAATGTATTTACATCCACTGGAAAAATTATTTATTTATTTTCCTAGAAGGAACTTTGATTCTACAGCTTCGATTTATTTTTTCCAGAAATATTATGTTCCCTGGAATTGTATCGTGTATTTTGAAGCAAACAGTATAGATGCAACATGTCGTGCATGGCGGCTCACAATGGATCGTTTTTCTGGGCAGGAAAGCTTCGATCGGTATTTGCTGTTTTTTTTTTTTTTTAATTTCGAGATGCTGAACGACGTAGGGTGACAAGGAAGCTTGGCTCGATGTCTTAACAATTGAATCGTTTGCGCACGGCGTTTGTTCCTATTGCATTGTGTGCGCGCGCCATTAAATTCGCGGTAAGATACCGTAGCCTGAGAATTCGTTTTGTGGTTGGGAAAAGGGCGCGCTGGATGAGGCTGGTTCTTAGTATTTTGAGCGATTGTGAGAACGACGGAGTTTTTAACCTCTGTTATTCTAGAATTTCTTTGAAGGCTAAGTTGGTTCACAGCGACTTCCTTATGCACTCACAAGGGAACCGCATAAAGTGTTGCTGGTTTTAATGAAGAGGCAGTGTCAGATCTGTAAAGATATTTTGGACTAATGAGTGCATATATAGCTTTATAAAGATATCACTTGAAGGAATGCAGTGGTACGAAATTTATTATGAACATTAAAATGGTACCATTCAAGTCTTCCCAAAAAGTGGTTTCAAATACCATTAGAGACTGAACATTGCAATTTGTAAGTAAATAAAAGCTCGCCAGATATAAAGCTGTTGTTGAGGAAGTTCTACTAATTCATTCTACTTAAATTTGTGTAGCGTGATACAAGAGGGATGGTAAATTCCAGCGCCTCTAATTAGAATTTAGCAAAGAGAATAGGAAAGGAAGCTTCGATCTGCAGATATCCCACAACAGAAAGTAGGTAATATAAGCGTTGTCAAAAGAACTTAGGGGCTACAATGTTGAAAGTAGCATCCGAGTGAGTCAACAAATCTGCCGTCGACATTGTCAATAATAATTTGCTCGACGTAGCGTTACGAGTGGTTTTCGCCAGAGCACAGCGGGATGGAGACTAGCTAACGGAAGCGGTGTGTGGTCGCGAGAACTTGCTGAGATATTGCAAGCAGCAGCTGTTTATTCAAACAGAGAAAGACAATAGCAGATATCGTCAGGACCTGAATAATTAATGTTCATCGAGATCCCCTAGTGTACCAGTCGAGGCAATCACACGAAACTTTCACTTAACGTAGAAATCGAATTGAAGCATAACTCATTCAAACAAAAATACTCGCGATGCGCTCGAACCCATCACTACTTTTACCAAAACACTATAAATTCAATTCCGACCACCTTACCCAATCAGCGAAGTGAACATTTTGCAAACAACGTTCTCCCGAGCATCGAAACTTCAATTTAAAAGACGAACAGACACTTTTCGAAGAAATCGAGAGACCGTGATCACAGATCATTATTTCATTACGATCTAGAAGCCTGCTGTATCATTTCTATTCAGCTCGATACTCGGAACACCGGGGAACTTTCGCAATTACGCGAAAGGTTATATTGGCCAGTACTTTGTATTCCATTTGTCCGCTTATTTTCGCGCGAACTTGCAAATAGGCTGCAATCAGCAGCCGGGTTAGTCAGGCGTACGGGAGAACGCCGAGGGAATCTCGTCACGATCGGGAATAGTTAATATTCATCGGCATCGGCTACGGGGGCAGCAGCCACGGCGCTCGCTCTCATTGTAAGTTTCTCTTCTTCGGCTACCCGCTTCGTCTACTCTTGCCGTGGCACCGCCGAGGCCCGCTCGTTTCCATCGCCGCGTCCCCTCCGTGTTCCGCGGACTATGTAGCAAGTTCCCGAGGCGGTCCCGATCGCGAGCGCCCGATAGCCGCGGCCGTCCGTTTCCTCCGCCGCGGTGTCATTTCATCAATTATAAGCGCCGATGGAGATACATCAAGCCGGACGCAGGGCAGCGTGCAACGCGCGTGTCTCCCGCGCCTGCACACAGGCGCACGCGCGGTCCACGGAGCATGCGCGAGCGCGCCTGCCAGCCTGGCAACCCGTCCGTGGGCGTTCCGGCCGATCCGCTCGAATAGCCTCGAAATGATCCGCCGAGGAACTCCGACTTTCCCATGATGCCCCGTGTATACCCATTGACAGGCGGGCAAGTGTACCGCGGTGGATCCACCTAAGTATTGCCGCTCCAAAGAAAGTAAACCGCACCGCCCGGCTAGCCGGCCACCCCGTCCACCCACCCACCCATCGGCGTGGAGCTTCGATTATTAATGGCAGCGGCGGTGGTCGCTCGTCCGTGCAACACGGGCGCAAAAGTGTGCATCCGGTTTTCTACCGGTGACGCCGCTCTCTTCGCCCTTTTCTTCCACGGCCTCCTAGAAACCTCGTGGCTAGGCCCCGGCGTCGCTGCAACGGCGGAGCGGACGACCTTGCGCGCGCCAGTAACAACAAGAGACTTACGAGCGGGCATCATGCTCGAACGGATCAATCCCTGCTTATTTTTTTCGTTCTGCGATTTATTACTTCTCACCGTGGAAAGTGAACGGGACTGTAGGTTCTGGTACGAAATTGGGGTAGATGCGTGATGTGTTTGCACCGCGCTGGGTTACCTAGGTCGGAGAATCGAGGAAGTATCGTGGGCGTGGGAAAAATCTAGCAAAGTCGTGGTGAGATATTCAACCCTCTGATCTCCAAGTAATACCTTCTAGCTAGATCCAAGTTCGAATTAAGTTGAAGTTGAAAGTTGGAATAGAAGAGTTCGTTCCTGGGATTGAATGAAAGAGTGATGTTGAAATTATTCCTCAGGATTGTCATGGAATGTTCTAATATACCCTCTATTATAAAAATAAACCTAACAATATGAGCTGCATGAAAGAAAAACTGACTGACTCCAGATAAACTGTTAATGCATAGTTTAAGATAATAAGCAGGGGAAAAACGAGTCTGCCTCTCCAATAAAGAGGAGGAGAAAACAGATCTCGAAGAGCACGAATAAACATATGGAAGAACGGTTGTTTTTTCCCCCGATGCGCATACCAGAGATCCAACCGCGTCCCCATCCTCTGTCGGCGCGATATCCAAGATCGACGCTTCTTGCATCGCGTCTCACGGCTTTTTCCCTGGCTTTCTTTCACTAGTCTCGGCTGCTCGCCTCGCCACACGCTCTTGCAGGTCTGTTTGGCCAGCGGTTGCACGCAGTTGCACGCGTCTTGTGTAGGTGAACTACCCTACAGGGTGATTATAGAAATTAGATCGGGCAGTAGATCATTGGTCAATAAGAACAGGGGGGCTTGGCAGAAGGAGAAACAAGGAATTTGGCAACGTGTAATCAAAAATAAAATAAGTGATATAGGTACTGTGGCAAAATAAGACGAAAGTGAAGTAGTAATAAATCTACAGTAGAGGCATCGTTTTTTAATTTATTAATACTTAAAAATTCAGGTCAGGGGCTCCTGAAGAACAGCAATTTGGCGATCAGCGGCGCGTTGCGTAGGTCAGTGACGCCGCTACTAAACAACCGCGCATGCGCCGCAGCGACAAATTCTGCCGAAGTGCCGTGCCTCAGGCGTTCCTGACTCGAGTTTTCATCGTTCGTAACTAAAACACGACACATCCACTGCGATTCTGTTTACCTTTGACTTTCATCTTATTTTGGCGCGTTGATTTACCAGTGTTTCTCAACCTTTTATGCTCCACTTGCCCGCTCGAAATGTGTATATAACTGGCGTATCCCTTGTATAGACAGGCAAAACTATAGTTGTAGTATAACAATGGCAACATTATATATTAAATGTATTCATAAATTAAATATATCGATAAACACAAAGAGTGATACAAACAATTAAACATTTACCTGAAATACACAAAGTGGTATTACCTTACAGTTACTATATTTACCGATATAGTTCTGAACTCTCACGTGGTACCCCCAAAGGAAACGCGTACCAAACGTTGAGGAACACTGGATTAACCCATTTCATTTTCTACTACCTGTTGCCAATGCATCGACACTTCTACAATCTACGACTGCATTATTTTTAAACGCAACAGACACTTTACAAGACGTTTTGGATTTTATCTCAGACAATGACTATAACAGCAACCCTTTGATTGCCGTATGTGACACTCAGGTAACGTTCCCTGATCCACAGCCCGTCCCAGTATCTAGGATCGCCCTGTACAAGATAGACGACGACAGGGACCCAGCCTCGATACCCATTACGCCCGATGGTTCGTTTATTTTGCGGCTTGGCGCGTTACAGATCTTACTGTAATATTCCCTTTGTACTTACAGCGGCGGGATTCCCTCTCATTATACTTTTTATCGCGCCGGCATTATACGGTTGCGCGTCCCATTTCCCTCCGTTCTTTCTCTCTGCCCCCGTGTGCATTCTTGTTTCTCGTCGCCGCCTTCGCCTCGGCTCCCTCGCTTTCAATTCCCTTAAACACCCGTGCTGCTCGCTCGGTTTTACGATACCACGCTGTAATCCCGCGCCCGGCCGGCACCGCCGCGGTCCGATATTCCAAAAGAAATTCCAAGACCGGCCGGGATCCGCTGGGGAGTTACTTTCAATCTGCGTACATTCCATTTAAGATGAACAGTTTTCCCTTCTTTTTTCTTGCTCCCTCGCCCCGCAAGTATTTTTTGCCCGCGAGCGTACGCGAGCCCAGGACGTCTTACGGAGCAAATGAAAAGGGAAAAATGAAAGTAGCCGAGGGGCGAGGGGGAAGATTCGCCGGCGTGCATAGATGCTGATCGACTTCGTTAAAACGCGCGAGCGTTTCCCAGCGTAGACGCCGCTCGAGGGAGGGGGGTTGGGCGAGGGGGGAAAGCTTAATTGGGAGAATTTACGCGGCCATTTCGAGCCCCACTTCGTCCCCGTGTTATCGATGATGAGAATCTTGTAGATGTTAATGTCGATCCTACCGTATTAGTGCGGTGCGTGTGCAACAGAGTTGCGGGGTAAACTTTAGACGGCTGCCTGATGCTGGAGGCTGGTTACCAAGTATGTACAGGTAAACGCCGATTATTGAGAGTTTCTTGTACAGGCTGATTCAAAGCCGCTGCCGGAAGGTTTGCGGATACGTTCCGCGTTTCAGAAGCGATGTAGATACGTGGCGTGAGCGGGATCCGTTGCTTTGCCGAAAAGCTGGGTCGGGCGAAGGGAGGGAGAAAGTGTACGAGGTTAAAAGGGGTGTCGGTTGACGTCGTAAATCGCCTCGCCCATGGATTTATGCGTAATCTACGCTGACCTACGGCGGACGGTTTAATGTTGCAGAGTTATGCGTGGAGGATGAACAGGGCGCGCACCAGGTTACAGGATGCATGCTCGAAATATGTGCACGAGGCGTTCGTGGTATTATTGGTCGACAGCATTCTCCTAAATGAAGGGTGTACGAAGAAAAGAAACATCTAGGAGATAGTTTCTTTAGTTTACTGTGAATTATCAATGTTTACAGTTATCATCAGCGTGTTTAAAAGGAAAGCTACAGGATTCATTGAAAAATAAGAAATTCATTTCCAATTTTCCGTTAACAGCATTAACGTCTTCGATGTAAATCATTTTCTTAGCCAGAAATGGTTCATCCACCACTTCGTCTACACTTTTTATAATTAAAATAACCCACAGCTATTTCCATAACCATTTTCTGAAACCTTAGTGGGACGTGTACACCCAAAAGCAGCAAAACAGAAACTTGTCATTCATAATTTAAAATTCACCAGATACTTTGAAGCGTCTCCGCTAGTAATCTTCGTAAAAACTTCGTTCGCACACCATCGATATACGAGGAGGCCGGTGCCCATTAATAGCGCGAAACACCGTGTACACGTACGACGCGCGCACAGCTTGCTTGAACGCGGCGAGTGTAGACCGTGGCGGGGGGGAGGTGGGCGAAGCTGCTGGCGCGTTTAGCGTGCACGGTGCGTACTGTCGGGCAGCACGCGTGCGCACGCGTCGATGGGCCCGACGCTGAGGGGAAGCGTAACTGACCCAGCCCAATCTCGGCGGCCCACGCCGGTCCCTGCGAGGGAGTAGCC
The DNA here is from genome assembly GCA_929113495.1 of Andrena minutula. Lineage (NCBI taxonomy): Eukaryota > Metazoa > Arthropoda > Insecta > Hymenoptera > Andrenidae > Andrena > Andrena minutula. Next base: position 1,180,794 of record OV815993.1, read on the forward strand.
GCGCATAACGCGTTCGCTGGCGAAGCCGGAGTGTATAGAGGAGGCCGGCGAGCGGACGAGGGCAAAGAAGAATGAACCGAGGAGGAAAGGAAACGGGGGAGGAGGAGGACCGGTGCCGCGATGTGTGCTGTAAGAGTTAACAGGGCGGTGCGTGGGTCACAATGCCCCCGGGGCACAAAACTCCCTTGCTCTTTTCTTCTCCTCCTTTTTCCCTCCCTTTTCTTCTTCATCATCGTCGTCTTCTTCGTGGCCCCCGTCCTCTTCCTCGTCGTCGTCGTCGCCGGCCCGTGCTGCGACTCGTTATGGAAAGCGTACGGGGGGATATTGTTGCTCGTATATATGGAGAGTACGAGGGAAGCGCGCCGTGCTTGTACTATGCAGATGATTCCGCGATATGGGCTATTCATTGTGAGTCATTTAAGAGTTTATGCGCCGGGCACGGGACGGGGATGCGTACGCGCGATATGTTATTATATTGCGTATCGAAAGGTCCGCTGGTAACGCTTGCGCCTCTCCTCTGACCGTGGGCTCGCGCCCCACCGCGCCGCGCGCCTGGGGAACTGTGACCAGACTATCTTCGACTAGAATACGGAACCAGTGCAGGTGCATTCGCTGCATGCTGGAGTTAGGCTTTTGCGGAGATTGGCTGAAGGGAAGTTTGGCGGATGAATAACAAGATGAAGGCGACACTATTGCAGGCGAAAAAGAGAACCTCGGGCGATGGGACTCGAACACAAGATCCCCGGGTCTTTTGTCTACTGGTCAACTGCGTTATCAATTCCCCCAAGGACCATTCTAAGCTGCTACTCTTTCCCTGAACTCTAGAAATACCTAAACTAACGGGGCGCCATCTACGTGCCAATTGCACCATAGGTCGTACTCATAGACCTAAAGGACGGTGCATAAAGTAGACTCATGGACGCGGGGAGTGATGATCTACGCGAGAAAGGACGGCATACTCTCAACCATCTTGTGCCGGTCATATATGTTCTCTTGCTTCAAACTTTTCGTGGAAGTCCTAAATAGTTTTACATCCTTTCACAATGCAAACTATCATTTTTTTTATTGGATTTTTAAATAATCGCACAAAAGTCCCTCTTATTAATCGCCTCGCAAACAGCTTCAGCTGAAAGATCGCAATCAAGCCGACTCGAGCGAATTAGCTCGCGTACGCCACGAAGGCTATGAAGACGATCGGATACAGCTGTGAGCAACACGGGGCTGTATTTTCCCGGCGGGAATCGTGCACTTCCGACCAGCGGTCTAGCATTTTCTTGTAGCGGGAACGCGGATAGAGCACGGCTAGATGGACGGCGGAGTGCTGGCTCTCTTTTGTAAGAGTATCGATGAATAAACAGGCAGAGTTGCGATAAAGCGCCCGGAGCTGTCCGGTTCCATGGAGCGCGTTCTGCATGCGAGAGACCGAGGGTAAATGACGGAGGTGGCAGCGTTGATGATGGTGGTGATGCGAAACATGATAATAATAATGACGACGTAGACGTCGCCGGGAATGAAACGGACACGCGTCTACCCGCGTCGTCCGGCAGTTTTATGCCGGCGATCTCTCGGGCTGAAGGCGGAATGAAACGCCGCTGAAACGCGATGATCGAAGAGCACACTTGTACCACCCTCCCCACGCTCCCCCCGCTTGTTCAGCTGGTCCCGGGAACCGCCATTATTTCCATCTAATTTCCCTCCTCCGACGACTTTGGGCAACGGAATAATTGGAACGGAAGGGAGGGGAAGAGAGGCACCCCGAACCCTCCAGCTACCAATGTTCGAATCAAGCTATACCACCCACGTGACTCGCCCCGTCGATCGGATTACATTGGCAATGGGCACGGTGCGTTGTGCCCCATCGCGGTGCATCGAGGATCTTAATGCACCGCGAAAGAGGAGACCGTTCCCCCCATTTCGATCCTTGATTGTTACCGTGGTAGAATTTTTTCGCATGTGGCTGACCCCACACGTACCTAGACTACTTGGAACATTGTGGAATGATTATTTTCGTCGGTCCCTGACCGAGAAAACGTAGATTGCGGGTGGGACTTTTTAAATGAAATTATATTAGATAGTTTCTGGAAAGCATCGGTAGTATTGTTCGAGTGTTTATGAATATTTTTCCGAGACGAGTTAAACAGGAAGCCCTGAACGACTTCAAACGGTATTTCCATTAATCTTGCGTCACTTAAAGTGTAGGATCTAGAAGTATACGAACGTGATCGTGTAACGAATTTCTGGGGAGCAAATTGTTCTTGAAGAATACTATTTTTATAATTCCTGAAGATTTTACGTTCTGTATAATACGAGTACAGTGTTGGCAGCGTTATAGATGTAATAACCGAAAGACCCTTCGGAGCACGCGAATTCTCTTGGACGCTGGTGTATACTTTTCATATCTTTGCAGGAGGAGTACAGCCAACGCAGACGCCTATCTACTCCCAGCGGCAGTCCCAGTCCGCCCAGGCCGACAAGGCTGTCAAGATCTACGGGCACGCTCACCAGAGAAGAGGATACCTTTCGCGAGTCGAGCAACACCCTCACCAGGGAGAACCAGGGGCAGGAAGCTGAACGAAAGGGCTGGTTCAAGTCTCTTTCCAGGAAGAACAAGTCGAACATGAAAGTAAGCTTCGAGTTTCAAAAAAGCTTGCGAGACTGTTTACCTCCGCTGTAACAAGGGAAAGGAAATAGGAATAAGAAGATTTAATTATTTAAAGGGGATTGGCACTTAGAAAATCTTCCATATTGCAGGTGCTCGTATAATAGAATGTTTCTCTAATCCGACTCTTTATAAGGACATCCGATAGCATTTTTAATAACGCCACGCGACACGATATTCCTATTCGTGACATCATTCTCCCGGAACGGTACTCCGCGGTAATCGAATCCAAGAAACCTATCCACGAGGCTCGCTCCGAAATTGGAAACAAGTGGGCGATGTTTTTGTGGGGAATCGTTTCTGTGCATCCAGACTTCGCTGCTCGCGCAATGCCGCGATAAACGCCTCCACGGTGTCGCTGTGCTTCCACCGAGTGTCTTAAACCGAATTTAGACTTTACACTTTGAATGTCCATCGCGAATGATTCATCCACAGTGAAAGGTGCAAAGATTCTCTGCATCTGCATTTCAAGCAAAGCGAACAAACCAGACCCAGTCTCTACTTTTGATGAATTCACGGCCACTGTCATCCAAAGTGTAAAATGTAACTTCGACTTTAAGACATTACTCACCGGCAGTCGATTAATAGGCCTGCATTTATTGACCCGCAGCCAGAGATGGGCAAAAAATTATTTGAAATAAAAATTTCATACACAAATTTTTATTTCGAATAATTTTTTACTCATCTCTGCCGGTAGTCTACAACTCGGCGTTTTGTTAATTTCGGTTATCGATCGGTCAACTAAAAATCGAATGTTTCTGAGATCAGTTAGCGAGGGTGGTAGAAAAATCGTTAAACATATTCACACTCGTACTGTCAATAATAACAGTATTTTATTTGTTTTTACAAACTTGTTATAACAATTTTAATCCTCACAAATTCCCCGGTATTACCAAAGAGTTCGAGTTGACCGGTATGTATTTTGTATGTATCCGCTTGATTCACTGCCGGTATGTAATCTGTTAACGAAAGCCTTTATCAGGAACGAGGCTCTCTGGAGTGCCCTCTCGACTGATCGCTCAGAAAGTTCAAATAAAATCGGTTAAAACATTGCATATCGCCGAAAGAATGCTCGAGTTGTCCCCAACTGGCTCAAGAATTCATCGAGCTAAAAGTGTGCCGTTTAATCGCGAATTAGTTTCCACCCGGGGGCGAGGGGTATGTCGTAAGATTTTACGACGGCTCATCGAGTCCGAGCGTTGCCCGTCACCCGGTTCGAAGTCAACTGCGCACGATGCCCACGCCCCCCTTCTTCCGCGGGTATAGGGGGCACTCGAACGCCGTGGAAGTCTCTGAAGTCGGGCATTTTTCGCGGGTAGCATCCGATAACGAGCGGAGGGATCGTGGGTCCGGTTATCGGGTTCGCGGGGCGAGCCCGGGAGAGCGGGGCCCGGCGCGGCGCGCGCATTCATCAGTCAGCGCGGGTCGCTACGGAGCGGAGCCATTAGGCCGGTACAACCTCCAATTACCAGTTTGATTAAATGCTTAACTAACTCCGCGCTCTGTGGTTTAATTTAATCGCGAGATTAAGTGCCGATCAGGGGGGCTGCCTAGCTTTAACCATCGGCCCGCGGAATAATCTCTGTCAGGGCACCGATATCCCCGATCCTTCTGGCTCCGCGGGCCCGATAGCCGTTCGTTCGAGATGATTGCGTGCGCGTGAATCTGCCCGTGGACGATGATCTATCGTGGCCAGTCGAACATGGGCCTCGGCACGACGGAGGGGGGCAAGCCAGCGGATTATGACTCATGAGGGCGCCACGGATGGAAACGAGCGGGGATGCTGTGATTTTTCTCAGCCGCGCGAAGAATACACCCTTTGTGCTCGGGTGTATTGTATTTCGTCTAGCCAGCGTGGAGGCACAGTTGGGCACTCTTCGAGGCTCTTACTCTTTCTCGCTCTGTGAGCACGGAGCGCACGTTTCCCTTAGTCTTCCTAGTTGTACCCCCACCCCCTTTCAATATCTCCTCGTCGATGATGCTTATGATACAAGCTTCTCTTCGGTTGCATCGATGCCCCCCTCGTTCTCGACGCCGCGTTGCCCTGAACCCGGCGATTTTTCCTCGAACCGTGACCGTTACCAGCGATATTTTGTTGTTCCAGGTGGTGGATAAGAAGCCGAGTATACCGGAGAGCGAGATCTTGACGACTGGCACAGAGGACGAGGAAGCCTCGTCCGCGCCTGAGCGCGTCTCCGTGCAGAAGAATCTACGTTTCTTCGGCGATACGGATCAGGAGTCTGTTTCGTCGAATAGAGACCGCAGGTGAGACTGATACGCGCGTTATTTTTCGGTTGGGAATTACGGAGAGAGTAGGAAGCGCGACGGAGGAGCGATGTGTCGGTAAACCGTTTTACCACGCCGCTTGTTTAGTTAGTTAATTAATAAAGATAATTAATACAGATTGTAAATTGAATTGGGGGATTAAGGGAAAATAGTTTAGGAATAGGTTTTGTGATTTCAATATTTTTCGGGAGTCACGGAAAAAAGGAGCCCGGTGAGACTGGTCAGTCGCCTAACCAAGTCCACCAACGTCGAACCCCCGAGGTCTTTTATTCCGAGCTTCCTCTTATGGGTGTTCCTGATCACACAATAGAGTATGAGTTTATATTTTTCATTAAAAATTCATTGATAAAGATAGCATCGATTGAAATCAAATGGCTGGTGTATGGTTGCGTATGTATATTCATAAGTGAAGTCTAGGTTCCAGAGTCGCTAGTATTTTGTGGGGATGTGTTCGTGGGATATAAAATGCCCATACTCCGGGCACGAAGTGAATCAGTTGATGTGTAATTATTAATAATAATTATTGGTGTGTTACAGAAACAAACGAACCGACGACCACCATGCCTGTTCGGGGCGTGACGTTACGAATTCGAGCCGCCACAATTTGGGCATCCTCTCGCCGCCACGGAAACCGCCGAGACTCGCTGAGAGCGCGTTATCCTCCGGTGAGAGTACGACTGGAGATAGCAGCCAGCAGAGTCAAAACTCTCAGAGATCGCAGAGATCCGTAGTGTACCTTCATGCTGCTACAGGTGAAGCTTCTAAATTCAATTGCGATAAATTAGCGGAGCTATCAGGTAGAATATAAGACTGCTCCACTGGAAACAGAAACATCTAACTTATCCTAGAGTTCACAACGGAATCGACTTGAGTAACCTCCCACCACTCGTGAATCTTTATTTCACTCCGTTCCTTGGCTTGACAACTTTTATACATGCAATCCAGCAATATTTGATGAAAGTAGTGATGGGTTAGAACGTACCACGAGTATTTTTATTTGAATGCGTATCTTCCGAATTCAAGAAAACGAGTATTATGTATTTCCAAGCATACGTGGAACTTTTTCTATTATTCAAGTTAAGTTTTCTCCATACTAGATAGTCAGTCTGTTAATTTCGAAGATAAGCGAGAATATATTTGTAATATATATTTAGACACTTTTAGGGGAAAATGAAATATTAAATGTTCCTGTGTTTTAGTGGGCGAAATTCCCGGCCCGAATGACAGACGCAGGGCGGCGAGCAGGGAGGAATTAAATCGACCCCTACAATCGCACACGAGAACAGTGTCAAGGAGCGTGAGCGTTCTCGCGCCATGGAAGCCGAGACACTACAGGGAGCCCTTCGAAATCAATTACGATCAACAAATGCATCCAAAACCGATGGCGACGATGAAACGCAGACAGAGAAGTCGCGAAACCCTCAGTCGTCGGGGTAAAGATGCTCGACGAAGCAAGGACAATCTCTCGAAAACCGGTAAATATTATCAAAACTTAATAATCAACTGCAGTTTAATATTTGTAACACGATAGAAGGCAACTCTTCCAAAAGCAACTCGAAATTGTTGCACAAATTTCTTTCCGCGGTTTATTGTAAGGACCGCCAGATTTGAATTTAATTGTAAACTTCAATATTTGATGTGACAAAATAGAAGGAAAATTAAGTGTAACGAAATTGCGATGGAGCTTTCACTTTTTTGGACCATCTTTAAAATCCTTAAATTACGTAAGGGTAATTTTTACGATTTCTTACCCCCCTCCCTCCCCAAGTATAAGAATTCGTAAGATTTTATATTCTAACCCCCCTTCCCCTTTCTTACGTAATATTTTTTACATTGTATTTTTTCAGTTATTAAAATTCTTTTACAGGTTTATATAATTCGTTTAATTCGGTCTCGTGCGATGGAAGATCGCTTTTTAAACTACTCATATTAAAAATTAGGTTACAAAAATATTACGTAAGACGCTACTTGACTCCTCCCCCTTGTAAGAAAACGTAAGAAACTCGCGACCCCTCTCTACCTAAAAAGTCTTTTGTAATTTAAGAACGATCCCTTTTTAGTTACCAATTAATGCTTAAAAGTAGGTCAGTAAGGCTGCCCACTGTCGTCGTTCAAACACCCCGTATTTAGATTAGGAAATTAGTACGTTATAACTAACAATAAGTTTCTATTTTTAATTTCTCTTGCAGGCACAATCAATCGCAGTACGTTGAAATCAAAGGACAAGCAGAAGGTGGATAGAACCGTTTCCACGGAATCGCTGGCCACCAAGTCACGGGGCGTGAATTCGAAACCAGAACTAAGCAGGTCGACATCCGTTCCACGTGATTCGAACAAGAGCGCGGGATGGTTCAAGCTGAAGAGCAAGAAGTCCCGGGCTTGAAGGGGAGGCCATTGATGAATGCTAGTCTTGAGTTTCATAAGTAATTCGTAATCGTAAGGGATTAAACGATAACACGCGTCGCCGATCCGCCGCATGCTCGCGGTGAATAATTCTACGAGCTACTATTATCATATTCTTTTTATTCTTCTAATGTACAATGCAAACGTCGGACACGGACCAATTAATAATCTTATTAACCGAGCGCAAGTCCAACGCGTAATTGTAGCCACGAGCAATGTAGATTCAATTACGCCGAGCGAGGACAATGGCCACACGCGGACTCGTAACAAAATGTAAAACCAACTAAATATGTACACGTACTTAAACATGTTCTTATTCCCTTGAATTAACATTGTCAGCTGTCGCGATATAACGAATAGAATTGAATTGCGAACAGGAAGGGACCAAGAAAAAGGGAAAAGCATATACTTGGAATGTAAAAACATTGAATAAAATACAAATTTTCGTTCTGATCTGATAACCATCGAAGATACATTTCAACAACGGAGCCCTTCTCTCTGCCAAGTTTAAGAAATTAAATTTGCTGCGTAAGACGAGAGTGCGTTCGCGAATGTTGTAAGTTACTTCCCTCTCATAACGAGCATGTTATTCATCGTTTAGTAAGCTCACAACTGCATTCTAATGATGGAAATTAATCCACGAGTGTGTTCATGATAAATGATGAACGTGGGGCGTGTGGTTTATAAAAACGAAGGAAATTATGTCATTCCACCCGTGAATCAGAGTGCCATTTCTCCTAAGTATATACGCATTGTTCCAAGACAAATCAAAATTCTTTTTCAACGTGCAAGGGTATTCTAATCTACAGACATAAGAGGTAATACGTTTTAAGATAATTAAGGTATAGTATAATGGCGTGAAAGTAAAAAATTATTTTTTAAATTGTGTTTCAACAATCATATTGTAAAAGATAATCAGCGGTTATGTATAATTCCTGAATGTTTTATTGTGCATAGATCAAGCTGATCTTACTTACATACACTAATTGTAAATATTTGTAATAATAATCTTTATTTCTAACTGTCTTCATTTTACTTTATTGTGTCTCCATTTAATTTTTCTTCTTCGCTTATCAATCATAGACTATGTGCATTCTCGCGGGAGAACGTTTTAACGAACAAGGAAATCGTGGAAACGAAATATCGATGCTATAGCTACAGTTAAAACAGGTTCACTAACGGAATACATAAGAACGAGATCTGTTTTACTGTGATACAATACCATCCTCAACTGTCTGCAACTTTCATTCTTATTTGATGCTATTTTCGTTGTATGTATATAATACAATTACTGTTTGCATGTAAATATCATGGATATAATGACAGTTTATAGTTTTCAATTAACATAGCCATTATTTCACCATAAATATAAGAAGGAATGGTAAATTCCCACAGATCGAAGTCTCAGAATGAAAATTGTCTTTTTGTAATACGGTTATTAATTTGAAATAAATAAACGAACATAATACCACAAACGGGGTATACAGTATAGACGTGGACACGTGGACTACAGTATAGTTCAACTTTATAAAATTCTTTGATATAATGCGCAAGAAATGATTGATTTGGCACGGAATGTCGTATCCAACCCGCCAAAAACAAGGCGCTATATTTAAATTCATTGAAATTTCAATTCCTACCATCATGAGCGCTATAATCTGTTTCGATACTCTGCTGGCAACGTAGCGGGTGACATGGAAATGGTAATGGGGTTCTCGGATCTCAGGAAATCCGGCCACAAAAATGCATTGGATGTTCTGTCCACTCTGTGTTTTCTTTCTTTTTTTATTGAACAAATATAAGCCTCAGGCTACGATAAGACCATAGTCATTCGCCTACTGTATACCTATGTGGTCGTATCGCCTTCTCGTGGTAAGGGAGGCTATCGATGCAAGATGCATAGGATAGACCTATCACCTTATGGATGTTCGTGTCGCCACCCTAATTGTGTTACCGACCTATAATTTAAGGACTGAATGTAGTGGCACATACCATTTTAGTGTCGCATGCAACGTTACCGGTGAAGTCTCGAAACGGATTGTAACGCTACGCGTGGTAGGAATTAAAATTCACCACAGGTAAAAGTAGGTATTTTTTTAGAGTCGAAGCTTGTTGCAAACCGAAGTTTCGCTTTTCTTGCCGCTGCAACAATATGGCAAACCGAAATTGCCCTTTCTGCGAAAAATGCAAAAATTGCAGACCGGAATTTTATGCTTCGAACACCCCAATTTCATTTGCAACATTGTTGAAAAATTGTCATTTGCAACTTTGTTGCGTTTTCGCGAACCTCAACAAAGTTGCAATCAGAAATTTTGCTTTCTGCGAAAAATGCACAATGTCGCAAACCAGAATTTTATGCCTCAAACACCACAGTTTCAGTTGCAACATTGTTAAAAAAACTTGACCTTTGCAACTTTGTTGCGTTTTCGCAAGTCTCAACAAAGTTGCAAACAGAAATTTCGCTTTCTACGAAAAATGCACAATGTTGCAAACCAGAATTTTATGCCTCGAACACCACAGTCTCAGTTGCAACATTGTTGAAAAACTTGTCCTTTGCAACTTTGTTGCGTTTTCGTGGGAAGCTTACCTAGGAACTTACCTAAATATTTACCACATTGTGCCCAAATCGTAAGACCACAGGTCTATCGATATGGGGGGACTGTAGGGTAGGAGTGGGGTGGAACTAGTGTAGCAATGGCTTGGGAGTGGGGGGAGTAACGTAAGTATGTATGCGCGTAGTGAGATACTTTGTTTTATAACTCATTGTCAGGAAATGACTGAACTACGAGAAGAAATGGAAGAGATGGTTGAGATGCTTTGGAAGAAATATAAGACAATATTTAGGCAAGATTGTTTTCTTTATTACAATAGGTTGATCTTGTACAAATTAATTATAGCCTTATAATTATAACAAGTCAAGTTCCTCACTGTTTGAAAGATTTCATGATATCGATATGTATCCTATTAGCAGGGCTAAGTGTTAACGGTCAATTTGGAAGTTGTACCCACATTTCTCCTTTTTCCTGTGTCTCATTCTCTACTTCTTCGCAATTGTACAATTATGGCAAGTTTACGATAAAGTGAGAAGTAAATGGAACTATTCATTAGTTTGTAAGTAATAACCAAGTACAAAAGGAAGTCGATAATAAGTATAGTTCGGAAAGTAACAAAGTAAACGTACAGAAATGAAATATTATGTTTCCTTCGATCAATTCCAATTGCTTAGACTGTGTAATCGCACTAAATCATATTAAATACTACATACGAGAACGTTTCAATTAGATCTTAATATTGCTAATCGATCAGAAGCTCTACAAAATATTGCGTGTTCTCTTTCTTTGATTTTTACAAACAATATTTATGAATCGGACGAACGTTTCGCCCCTGTCGTTTTTACAGTCTTCAACCAATATATCCTCGTTATCAAATCGTAAAAAATAAAACTAATCTTAACAGTTAAGGATCCGCTGTGCTTCGACGCGAACTGAAACATTCATTGCGCGCTGATCTTCGTTCTCGATACAATTTATTTAAGTTAAAACTGTACAATATTCTTATTTCATTCTAATATAGAATAAATTATCTAAGTTCAATTGTATCCGTTGCAAGTGTTGCACTGAAATTTCAGAGACGAGGAGGCACAGCTGTTTCGAACTTACACAACGACCGGACAATTACTTTTCCCTCTTGGTCAACGCAAAAGAAAGTCACCCTGTTTCGCATTTATTATTAACGTGGTTTACTCATTTATCCCATTAAATATAGAGTAAGATGGCTAGCGTCCTTTACACAGAACAGGAACATAAAAAAAAGTGAATTTGAAAGGAAAATTCTACGCATATATAAGATAAGATAAACAAATAAAAAAAATGCATGAACTACGCCCAATTAAGCTGCCGTTCGGGTATTTGTTTAACGAAAAAGTATCTCGCATGGAAGTACACGATGTTCAAAAGACACATTAGGCACGGAAATAACAGTTACTTGATCGTTTTGTGTGTCGCGCTTAAATCACACAAATTAATCAAGGGAAATGCATTGCTTATATGGCATTAAGAATTAGTTGGCAGTTTAAAAAAAGTCTCGTTACAGTTACATGGACAGATTCTTACGATGAAAATAATCGTGTGAGAGCTATGAGTAATTCATGGTAAGAGCATTAATGAGCTGCGTATAGTTCGCATCGATGAGCAGTCTTATCGAAGAGTAGATAAAAATGTTAAAGCGTGATGTAAGTAGTAGCACCATGTATGCGGTTTATGTCTGTCGAACTGATGGTGACTGATGGAAGAAGGATTTCAAAAGTAAAACAGAAACGAAAGAGTGAAATTAAAACGTAATAAAGAAGTTGAACGAATGGAACGTTGACTTAACTTACGTACAATGTAGAGGAGGAATGCTGCCCTCCGTTTCCTCATAATTTCTTCCCTTTTATAAAACGTTGAATAGTTAATATTACAATCATTATGATACAAGTCATAGTATTTCATCATCGTATAAACATTATTATCATCACAGTAAAAATATTTCATATCTTTTTAACTATTGTGCTTCGCCGCAGTAAACGCCAGCAGACATGCACATATATTCGCCCTAGAAGCAGAGCACTGTTTTTTCCATTTTTTTCACTAGAGTCAATTTTCATTTACTCACTAGACTACGCTTTACTTAAATTTACATTATTAAGTAGTCCGTCGGTTCGTTTCGTACGTAACCAAAATAAAGTCGGTTAGCAAATAGTAAAAATACATAAATGTACCTATGTACCATTTTTTCTTTTGCACTGGAATTATAGTTGCGGATAACATTTAAGTTTAAACGATAGGTCATTAAATAATAGTCATTGGTCTGACGACGCGGTCGTGATTAAATTTACTTCTTCTCAAGTAACGAATTTTACCCTTAATCAAGATAACTCCTTACTTGTAATAGTTGCGCATAGTTGCCATAATATACATATACATGTATACACATATATATATTCTTTTTCACTAAACCTCATCCCCTTTGGTAGAATAAGAAAGATTAACGTTTCGCAATGATAAGAAAACTTACGAGACACTTAATGGTCCACGAAGTATAAAAACCGTCGAAACGTATGTGTTAAATAAATTTGTATCCGAACAGAGTGCACTCATCTCGTACCAATGATTAAAATGATCCGTGAGCTGTTGCGTTCCCCGTGAATGGTCTAACGCAAGAAACGTATGCAAAAGAAGAATTGCTCCCCGAACAAGTGTACGTTCTATCTCATGTTTGCCGCTCGATACAATTTCGTGGAGGATCGCGGAATTAAGTACGTTAGTACCTAAGCTCTACCTACATAGGAGATTTGAGGCGCGATGCAGCCGCACGGCAGCGAGCGTGCACCGCTGACTCATTGTCAGTACGTGAATTGTTTACCTTCAGCCCGTACCAGCTCCTTATCTCATAGCTGCCTCTGTACACTCTCTTCCTTTCTCTAACTATGCCGATAATATGTATGTACAAAACGGTTCACGTATTCACAAAGCATTCGCACTCTGTCTTACTCGAGAAGCACAGAACAAGCACGACGATCACGTTCTGTCTGCCCTCGAACGGTGATACCACTATTTGTCACACCGAGGTCTGCGTGATACCGTTCCCCGACAACCACAGGCGGCCGTTGCTCTTCTGATCGGCGATCTCGTACTCGGAGTCGTCGATCTCGCATAAGTTAGTGGATAAGTCGCTGTTGCTGGTGGCGCCGCCTAATAACGAGTTCCTCTCCTCGAGGGTGGTGATCACCGAACCGATCTCGTCTGCTTCATCCCCCTTGTGGCATCGGTTCCGTCGGCTGCTCGGGAAACCATAAGGCACTACGTCGTCTTCCTCCTCGTCCGATTCTAGCGTACTGAGACGCCCATTTAACGGGTTCGTCTCGTTCTCCGTGTCGGTGTGGATGTTGTAGTGCGGCAGATAGGAGTTCGGATGGCGGAGGTAACTTTCGGAACCTTTGTATTTGTACTCCCCCTCGCCGCCGCTGTCGAGTGGGTTCAGCCGTTGCGTCTCCGCGCAGTGATACTGCTCCGAGAATTCGGTCCCGCATTCCGAGTCCCCGACATACTCTGATTCCTGGTCTTCGTTCAACGTTTCGATGTCCCTCGCTGGATCTACAGAGCCGTGCACTGCAAGCATATCGAATCACGCGTTACGACGTCAAAACACTTCGTAATCCCGTCTCTTATTAATTAACTTAAACGTATTGGAGCCTTCGCCACCATTTACAAAACAAGTGTTTCGTTCTACGATAGTCAGAACACTGATACTTGCTCTAGGTTCAAGTTCAATGTGTACTCATGATTGGTATTACTTGCGACGCGCTTGATCCCATCACCAGTTAATATTATTACGCACACTCATTTACGCTACGAAGAGTAAGACTTGAAGAAAGACTAGCCAAGATTAACCAATGCTACTAGAACTGGACAGTGTTCGTGGTGGGAGTGACAGGTGAAAGCAATGATATGTCACATGCATCCGCTTACTCACCTGACGGTAACTGATGAGTGTTCGACTCGTTACTCTCATTGCTGTGGAAGCTGGACGAGTCTGGTACTTCGCTTCCAGGTACCTCCGTGATGTTAGGCAAGGGGTTTTGACTTGGCCTGACCCAGTCTGAACAGTCCCAGTGATACCCTAAAAGCATTGCAAGACAACAACTGTACTCCGACACGCTACGTGCGACGATCTGACGCCGCGATACTCAGCAGAGGAGAGAAGCGGTGTATCGTGAAGGGATTCGAATAAAAACAGACTGGCCGAGAGATAGGGATAGCGTGAAGCGAAGCGACCCCCAAAAAAATAGTAAAATAAAGTAGAAGAAGAATACCTATCGTAACTCGTTCAGGCATTACGGCTCTAATTACTCCACTTACCACCGACAATACGAGGATCATCCTCGATGGACGTCATGGAGGCAACGGAGGTCCCACCTCCATGAGGCACGCGTCGAGAAGAATTTAGTAGAAGTCCTCCAGTGGTCAGCTCTGGTACCACTGGGCTCGCTCGTTTCAGGTCTGTTAGCGCACACAATACGATACACCAGTGTTAATTCAAAATTCGCTACACGCCAAAGTCAGCATACTCTTCTGGACATTCGTATTAAGAAGAGGGAGGGGAAGTATTATAAGAAGAAGAAGGAGACGGTCGAGTGAAGAGAAATCTAATTGTAAGAGAGGTTAAAAGAGAGAAGGGGATGAAGGAGGGGGTGATGGAAGATGTACGCTATCGCTCAGAAGTTTAGCTTACAGTTTACTGCTGAATATTTAGCAACAGACTTCTCAAATCATTCAACACTATCCGCTGTACTAGCGCAAGTACCCAAACTGCTGAGCGACCGGTTGATCGGTGAAAGAGGAAACTAAGTTCCACCCACGAATGCATGCGGCAAGCGAAAACAAAAGTTAAAAAGCTACGATGAGCCCAAGAGGGGGGAGAGGAACCAGCAACGCATACTACTCACCATTCTTGATCTTGGTCGTGTCCGTGATGAAGGAAGCCAGCTGCATCTGCTCTTGCCAACTCGGCTTATGGAGGCTATCCGTGTCGCTGCCTGTCGCGTTTCCGCCGACGGGGTTAGCGAGGGTCAAGGACGGAGGGGGTACGGGAGTGCTGCGATTTAGGTTTCGCAAATAATCTGGCGGGAAGTTCTCCAGCTCGTCCCCAGCGCTACCGTAGCTGCGCAGGGTGTCCAGATTATTTAGGGCCACCGCCGCCGAATTACCATACGCGGCTGGCTCGTTGTTCGAGCTGGGGGTGTAGGAGGCGGGTCTGGGAGGGCATTGGGGAGGTTCTCTCTGCAAAAAAGAATCACACGAAATCCTTAAACTCAACGCACGCGTCACTCTCAAACGGAAAGGGGGGTTCAGGGATACTGGCTGATGATCGCAAACGAAGACAAAAAACGGCATGAAAAAGAAAAGACATACTAATCGTCTACCATTGGCGTACGAGGATCGACACGATCCTCCGAAGCATGCGCTCGTTTTCAGTGCTGACAAAAGTATAGAATGATGTGCACGGGTAATACCTGTATCACTTCCAGGTTGCTCAGCTTCGAGCTCCGCTTGAATTCGTGCTCGTGGGGCCTGGCCGAGTTTAGGACGATCTGCTTCCTCGTCTCATTGTTGATGTTGTTCGCCCGTGCTCGCGTGCGCTTCATCCTGATCCTACGGAATGCAAGGAATATGATGATTAGGAACACGTTCAACACCACAGCGACACCGATCCACATCAGCTGCTCCCACGTGATGTTGAAATGGCTCGATATGATTGGCGTGGAGTACGCCGGATTCCCACAGTTCAGGCCGGTCATATTTGGAGGACAGATGCATCTGTAGGTGCCGATCTCGTTGACACAGGTGCCTCCGTTCGTGCAGGGATTAGCGTCGCATTCGTTCACGTCCGTCTCGCAACGCTCGCCCGTGAAGCCCTGGCATTTGCAAATAGGACCGTTGTTGCCCTCCTCGCACACGCCACTGTGGATGCACGGATTGGGGAGGCAGTATCTGCCGAATTCGCAGCGTTTCCCGCTAAGATTCGGCCCGACGCACTCGCAGGCGTAGTCGCCCCCATCTGGTAGAATTTTGCACCGTCCTCCGTACAGGCAGGGCGATGATGCGCAGGGATCGGTGTCTATTTCGCAAGCCAGACCAGCGAACCTTGTGTGACACTGGCACTCGTAAGTGTCACCCCCGGAGTCTTTGCACGTGCCACCGTTCTGACAAGGCTGAGACCCGCAGATCCCAGGTGGCACGAGAACGGTAGTGGCGTCGCAGCTGAACTCGACGTTAGCGAACCGTTTCAGGACAGCCACGCTGCTGGCACCGCTCATGTGTAGAGGTACGGACACTCTGGCGATCCTCACGTCGTCCATGCATCCTATGAAGCCTCTCTGAACGTCCTCGAAGCCCAGAATCGAGGGATGTTGTCTAACTTCCGCGCCCAAGTAGAGATCATCCGATTGAAGGTTCAGGATGTCGTTGATGCCAGGTGCTGAACCATGGGCCACATGTTTTCCATCCACAGTTAATCTGGCGCTGTTGCTCTCTCGCTCCAGTTGAATCTCGTGCCATTGCCCGTCGCTCACGTACACGCTGCTCACGCGGACCAAACCCTCCCCGCTTCCCAGATCGAACTTGTACTGCACGACTCCGTTGACGACCTCCAGGATGTTGTAGTCCACTTTGCCAGCCGCGTACATCAAGTTTCCAGTTAGCTGTACCGTTCTGATCCTCAGAGATAGACTGAGCCGATCCTCGATGGTCTGCCTGATGAGGGCCTTGTCGATCCTGTAGCGAGCGTAACTCTTCCCGCTGAAGGATATCGGGTTCCGTGGGATGTAACAGGACTCGTCGTGGCACTTGGAGATGTCTATGTCGCAGGTCTGACCAGCGAAGCCTTCTGGACACTGGCAGGAGTAGCCCTGAACGGAGGAGTCGGGTATGCAGACCTTGAAGAGAGGGCAAGGATCCCTGGCGCATTCGTTGACGACCATCTCGCAATGATTACCCGCGTAGCCCTCCTTGCAGTTGCACTCCATCTTGTGCTTGTGTTTGGACGACACGAAGCTCATCACATCCGTGGCTACAGGTGTTATCTGCGTCAAATCCAGAATTATCTTGTCCTGGCAGTCCCCGTAAACGCAGTAGCCCTTGTTGCACTTGAACCTCACGATCTCCTCGACTACCAGCTTCGTCGACTCCTCGAGCTCTTCAATGTGCTGATTCAGAGCCTCGCGTATGCTCTCTGAAGCATAGAAGCCGGACGATCCCAAAGCAGTTCCACTTTTCTTCACAGCGAACAGAAGGTCCAAGTCATTGTGGACAGCCTGGCGGATCGCGCGTGATTTTATCACATTTGCCTCGTCTGTCGATGGCTGGACGCTGATGATCACGATATCCTTTAATCTGCAGTTCATCGCGTTGCGCACGGTCCTGACGAATCCCTTACGGTGGCTCAGGATGAAGTCTTCCGGACTGACCTCTCGGAACCGAACAATCACAGAGTTCTCGAGCATCATTTCTGTCACAAGGTCAACGTTAACTTTCACGATGGAGTGGGAATGATACTTTCCATCCGTCACGCTCACATTCACCCTGTACTCGCCAACGTCGAGCCGCGGAAGGGCCACCAGTGTGCCGTCAACCTTGTCCACTTGGAAGAGATCGTTCGGTATAGGGGACGAGGGCATCAAGCTGTACAGCAACGTGTCGTATTGGTCCTGATCGGTTGCGTGAACTTTTCCAATGATACCGCCAGGGTACTCGTCCATGTACGAGTTAATGACGACCTCCAGGGGCGTGATCACAGGTGGGTATTGTGACTCCTCGATCACTTTGATTACCACCCACGCATCCGAGTAAAGCGGCGGGCTTCCGTTGTCGAAGACGCGTATGTGCAGCACGTATTTATCTTTCACCCGACTGTTGAACTTGGTCGCGGTCCGCAGCGTGCCGTCTTGCTCCAACCGGAACGCGTCGCCCTCGTTCCCGGACCGGAAGTCGAAGGTGTACGGATCGGCATTCGGCTCGATATCCGCGTCGTTGACTACGAACTGCAGCACGGTGTGGCCCAGGGGCTTGTCCTCTTGCACCACCGCGGAATAATTCGAGAGAGAGAACAGAGGTGGATTGTCATTCGCGTCTAGGGTCTCGATGTTCACCATCACGAAGCTGGAGAGCATCGGTATACCGCTGTCCCGCGCGTGGACTTCCAATACGTAGTTGGAGACCTGGCACACAAAGACAATTGCGTTAGAATTATATTCCTTGTAACACGATCTTAATATTTATACTCACTTCTTCTCGATCCAGGGGAGCAGCAACGGTGATTTGCCCCGTCTTCTGGTCAATAGAGAATTGCTTCTGTCTGTCGCCCCGTTCTATATAGTACGTCACATTTCCGTTTTCTTCGCTGTCCAGATCGTTTGCGAATACCTGAAGCACCAAAGACGAAATAAAATATAAACGAAACAGTGCTTGTGATTGTATAATTGTAAGGATTGCCTGTCATTGCCTCAGGTATCTCAAATAAAACAATTAAAACGTTGCTCACCTGCGCGACTTTCTCTCCAACTTTTGCGTCCTCCCTCACAGAAGCCCTGTACGAAACTTCGCTGAAGATGGGCGCGTTATCGTTGCTGTCGATCACGGTAATATTCACCGTGGCATGGTTGCTCAGCGGCGGGATGCCGCCATCCACGGCCTGAATGGTCAGGAAATAATCACGCGCACGTTCGTAGTCCAATTGCTCCGCGATCGTGATGACTCCCGTCCTCGCATCGATCTGGAACTTCTTGTGTTCGTTTCCGCCGACGATCGAGTAGTAGACATCAGCATTCACTCCGGTGTCCTTAGACGTCGCGAGGACTCTAACTACTTCTGTGCCAACCGCGTATATCTCGGGCACCTTGGAGAAGTAGATCTTGGAGGCGAACTCGGGCGGATTGTCGTTGATGTCCTGCACGTTGACGATAAGCGACGTCACGCTCATCAGCTGAGGCGTGCCCTGGTCCAGCGCCTGTATAGTCACGTTGTACATCGCCTTTGTCTCTCTGTCCAGTGGCTTACCAAGGGTAACGATACCACTATCAGCGGCAATGAGGAAGTGGCCGTCGGCAGAGTCGATAAACTCGTATCTGATCTTGCGATTAATGCCGATGTCATCGTCCGTGGCGTGCACTTTGGTCACCAGAGTGCCCACCTCCACATCTTCCGGCAGGGTAGCGCTGTAGGCCTTCATGGTGAATTTCGGGGCGTTATCGTTCAGATCGGAGATCAGGATTTCCAGCTGAGAAGAACACTCCCAGGACGGCTTGTCCCTGTCCTGCACGTGGGCCGTAAGCGAGTACTTCGCTTGGGTCTCGCGGTCCAGTTGACCGACCGTCTTCAGGACACCGGTCTCCTTGTCCAGAGAGAATTTGTCATTGCTGTCGCCCGTTAGATAGAAACGCAGCTTCGCGTTCGGCTCGTCGTCGTAATCGGTAGCTAGTACGGTGAGCACGTAATTGCCAGGGTGAGATCCCTCGGAGAGGACCTCCCTATAACGGTACCTCAGGCAATATGGTGGATTGTCGTTCACGTCCAGGATCTGTACCGTCACTCGGGTCTTGAAGACGTATTTGCCGTCGGTGCCGACGATCTCGAGCTCGTAACGATCGATCGTCTCTCGATCTAGGGCCTTAGCCACGTACACCTCGCCAGTAGACCTGATTTGGAACTGGGATCTCGGGTCACCGGACGTTATGTAGAATTCTATCGGCGTGTTAACATCCGAATCTTTGTCGACGGTGACCAGCTTTACTACCACCGTTCCTGGCAAAGCGTCCTCGTTCACCGCTGCCTCGTAACGATCATCTACGAACGTTGGAGCGTTGTCGTTGTAATCCTTCAGCTTCACGTGCACGGAGGTCCTCGCGAAGTGTTTCGGGTTGCCGTTATCCGTGGCCACCACCTGATGAAACAAGCAGCAAATACTTGAAAAAATGTCAGAATCAATTAAAATGGAAATAACATAATAAAATTGAAAAAACGCAAAAATCGAGAAAAAAAAAGAAATTTTAGTGTTTTCACACAATTATCTCCAACTTCGGTATTTATCTACAGATTTTCTTCAGTAACAGCTTGTTTTCTTCATAAAAGTGCAGACTCTATGTAAAAAATGAGAAACTGGGCCTAGTTTTGCGATTTCGATTTTTCCCAGAAATCCAGATGATTAAATGATTTGTCGATGTCAATTTCGGTCGAAAAAAGTGACTTTTAGATATTCGCAATTATGTAGGGTCACCTTTTTGACAGGCAGGTAAAAAAATCTCTTATCGATATTTCAAACACGTATCCATAAAAAATATTTTAGACCTTATTTTCGGCATGAGCGGACCATTTTCCATAAGAAAAA
The DNA here is from genome assembly GCA_929113495.1 of Andrena minutula. Lineage (NCBI taxonomy): Eukaryota > Metazoa > Arthropoda > Insecta > Hymenoptera > Andrenidae > Andrena > Andrena minutula. The sequence goes on from OV815993.1 coordinate 1,201,063, forward strand.
AATAGTGACATCTGTTGCGCAAAATGGCTGTAAACTAAGGTAATTCTTCATTGCGCCAGTAGGCATTACGAAACTAACAAGGTAAAAAAATAAAAACCAATACATATAAGAAAACAAAACATAGAAAAATAGTAGAGCTATAAATTATATTGTATATGTAAAAGTAGAAGTAGAGTGCAAAAGGTGAGGCCCAGCTGTATGTCGACAGATTCAAAACCTGATACTCGACTTACCTGGAACTTGTACTCTGGCTGTTTCTCCTTGTCGAGCTGTACCAACGTCGATATCCACCCGGTGTAAGCATCCACCGTGAACACATTCGCCAGTTCGCCTATGTCAGAGCCAAAGGAATAGCGAACCTCCCTGTTGCTTCCTAGATCGTCATCGTGTGCGATGATCTTCAAAATCGACGTCCCTTCCTCGATATTCTCCGCCAGGCTGATACTGTACGGGTTACTTTCAAACTTTGGCGCGTGATCGTTCTCGTCCAACACTTGCAAGGATATCTCGGCGAGAGCAGTTAACGGAGGGCTGGAGTCTGTCTCGGCGAGAACTCCGATCAGATGGCTATCTTTCAATTCTCGATCCAGAGGTTTAGTCAGCGTCACCTGACCGTGAGAGTCTATCGTAAAGAGCGGCGAATCCTCGTCTCCGGAAACTATTCTGTAAGTCACGGTGCTGTTGGTGACGGTTCGCAGTCTTGTTATCGGCGTGCCGATTGGAGATGCCTCGGATATGAAGAACTTGTCCTCTTTGCGCTCAAAGAGAGGAGGGATGTCTTGTGGACCCATTATGTAAACGTTGAGTGGCACGTCCGTGTGATGCGTTCTCGCGCCTTTGTCCTCTGCACGGATGAAAAGCTCGAACAGTTGATTTTCTAGAACACATTTAATAGACAATAAGTTGTTTAATATTTAGAAAACATTGATAGATACGTGAATGAAGATGACTTCCACGACTTACCCCAAGGCATAGCGCTCTTCTGCAGGAACAGCGCACCAGTGTCAGGGTTGATGCCAAACAACGCCTTCGCCTCGGAAGTCTGAAGCTCGTATATGGAGTAAACAATCCTCGCAGCATCGTCCTCGTCAGCGTCCTGAGCCTTCATTTTCAAGAACGGCGTGTTCAGACTGAGATTCCCGTGTATACTCGCCTTGTACTCTCTCAAAAGGAAAACAGGCGTGTTGTCGTTCTCGTCTCCCACCTTCACCCTGACCATCACGAAGCCCGATCTGCCTCCGCCGTCGGTAGCCATCACAAGCAGCTCGTACAGTTTCTGCTCCTCGCGATCCAACTTCTTCCTCGTCACGATCTCGCCCGTCAGCCTGTTGATGTCGAAGATCTCCTTCATGAGGTCGGAGGCGATTGTGTACACCACCGTGCCGTATTCACCGAAATCCTCGTCGTTGGCGATCACACTGGTCACCAGCCTGCCGGGCAGCTGGTTCTCCAGCACCGTCACCTCCACCACGGGATTGGGGAACTTTGGATTGTGCCTGTTGGCGGGCAGGATCTCGATCTTGACGCGGGTGAAGCTCGTGTAGACGTTGTCGGTGACAGAGACGTTCAGCATGCTCAGCTTCTTCTCGCCGAAGTTCTGCATGTTGATGAGGGATATGATACCGGTGGACTGGTCGATGTTGTACGTCTGCTGCTCGTTACCACCCACGATGGTGTAGGTCAGCTTCTCGTCGACGTAATCTGGATCACTGGCGGACACCACCGTCACGAACTGACCCCGTTCCGCGTGCTCGGATAGGGAGCACGTGTAGGACGGCTGCTCGAACTTGGGCGGGTTGTCGTTCATGTCGATGACAGTGACCCATACGTGAGCGGTGCTGGAGAGGTTCGGTACACCCCGGTCGATCGCGATCACGGTGAAGTGATGCGACTCGTGCGCCTCGTGATCCAGCGATCTCTTCAGGAACACTACACCTTCCTCGGGGTCGATGTGGAACAGGTCCGTGCTGTTCTCCGTGTCGTTTTGTATCGCGTAACGTACTTGCTGATTTATACCTGCGTCGCAAGAATTCTGTTTACAATATTCGTTGGTAACACGAGCGAGCTATCCAATAAAAGACCGAAGGAGATCTTGAACCCAACTGTGCGTGCAGCCGAGGTTATTTAAAATCTTGGAGGCTCGTCGATCTCGACGTAATAACGCGAGCTTGGTTCAAGAATATTGCATCGCCATAATCCATGCTTCGATGCTCGTTAAAGAACCAGCCATTCGCAATAATTACGGTAACGCGAATCTTACACGACCATGAAATTTCGCGTTATTTACGAGACACTCTAAGAGCCCGCCCTACTCGACGTTAATTAGAAATTCTAGGAGGGCTCTTGAGCGTTTGGAAAGCGAGACCAATCTACGACGTGCATTATAACGTACCAGAATGATTGCTTACCCGTGTCGTTATCCCTGGAGCTGACTTTTAGCACAGATGTGCCGAACGAGGCAGCCTCCGACACGGAGATGTTGTACGAGTCCTGCGTGAACTCTGGCGGGCAGTCGTTCACGTCCAGCACGAGGATGCTGACGAGGACCTCCGCGTAAACGCCGGACACGCTGTCCGTCGCTCTCACGGTCAGCTCGTATTGCTTCTTCTGTTCGTAATCCAGCTCATCCACCACATAGATTACACCTGATTTATTGAAGAGAAGATTGTAGACCCAAAAAGCGCGCTTTATGCAGCGTTAGCGTCCACAAAGCCGAGAAACTAATCCTTTCAGACTTGGATGGGGGGCGATCCGCGCGCGCGATCATCTAGGTTTGTACCTCGCCAGCAACTCATAAAGCCAGCAGTTCCATTCGATTCACAAGTGGTGTACGAAAGTACGAAGAGTTGCTCGGTTTCGCGGACACCAAGGGCACTGGGTGAATATGCGAGTCACGTGGTAAACATGTTTGCACAAGACGCACGTGTACCGTGGATGAATTTGCGAATGCTACCAGAATGTGTCTGCACCTACGAACATGACAGCGCTATGTGCAACGTAACAGGTTGACGGCAGTTCAGATTGCTTTCGGTTCGATGTTGATAAGTAAGAATCACTTCCTCTCACTGAAGGTGGTAGAAGATTACCTTGTTGACCATTTCCTGGGACCAACAGAGATCCTCACCTCTTCTTAAGAAAACACTTACCCCACCCAAGGCTAGCTATTCACTCGCCCTTATTTAACATTCCATCTTAACGATCTCGAGAGAAGAAACATCGAAGAGAGAACTACCGCAGTCAACCTGTTACAAATGGTCCACGTTCCTGTACCTCTTCTCTCACTCTCGCGTTCTATGGCTTACTGGAGGTACAGGAACGCTCTGCCTTCGAGTTTGCGCTGGCCAAGGTGCAGGCATGGTCATGCGAGCGGAGCGAAGCTGCAAGAATCTCGGGTAAGTGAATAAGAAAAAAAATATGTATGTATATGTGGTGGTGGTGACGATAAGCCTCGGTCGAGACAAGTTTCTAGATAAATTGCTGCGGCAAGAGCGGTTCCCGAAGTAACAACATACTGGCGTTTAAGCAACACTGTGCTCCAAGCCCGCTTTACACAGCTCCGTTGCTTCTATGAGATAATGAGACCGGTTCGAGTTACGGGGCACGAGGAGGGAAACGGTGATTAAAAGTGAGAGTGGCAGGTGGTTCCTGGATGCACGATCCGAAGCGTCCTCTACTAGGGAGGGGTGGAGAATCGGAGTTAGCATGCTCGGTGTTAAAAGATGCGTTGTTAATAGCGTTCGGCTCTTTTTACAGAATCCATTTCCCATGCGAGTGGTTAGATTTCCAAAGGTCCGAGGTGTGCGAGTAGATGCAGTCGCAGAAGCTATGTGGGAAACGGAATGCTTGGATGCGGGTATTCTACTTGTTTCAGTTGGGATTCTGAGTTTCTAGCGCTTACAGTTCTGCACGGTGTCTTTTTGTATTCGAGTGTTAGAATTTTTCGAAGTCTCGAATTGTTTGGGATCTTCTGAATGATCTTGAGAGAGGTAAAGTAACGCAGTTGTATGTGACTAAAGGAAATGGAGAATTGAATACACTAAAAGAGATTGAGTTCTTGTGAATAACTTGTGGTGGCTAAAGGGGATTGTAAGGAAGGTAGTTTTAGAGAAAAGGAAATTTAAATTGAAGGATCCAGTCGCGGTATGGATGAGGACTTGGGGAAAGATTGATGGTAAGCAGAGGTATGTTAAAATATTCGAAGACGGCTCGATTGTTCGAACCTATCCGAGCGCTAGAATAATCATGGGCGTTTTAAGTTTGAAGATATTAGAAGGAAGGATAATCGTTGTTATTTGGAATTGTGCGTGAAACCAAAAGAGAGAGAGAAAAAGAGAGAGAGAGAGCAGTGCAGTAGCGTTGTAACAGTGCAACACAGCAGACCGATAGAACTAGTATGTTTTATACTCACAAGGACCATTGTTACTGTCGGGGGCTGCGAAACAGGGAGATACAACAACACTTTAATTTCTAATTCAATCAGGTAAGCGTTCGTAAAGAATATATTATAGGGAGAGACGGGTAAAGAGGGTGGATTCAACCGTAAACAGAAAACGATCGAAGTGACAAATCTTAAAAAACCTGTACCAACTTCAATCTCGATCGACTTGGAAATAAATATAGTAAATTGTAATTAAAAACAAAAGAAGGAAAATTATCGTAATTGGTGTAAACAGATCTCGCAGCTCGTGTTACGTGCGATACATTCCAACATCCCCCATTCTGCTAAAATCTCACCACTACACCCGTTACTTGATTAGAATTTAGTCACCGAATACCATTCACATGAGACGGAAAGTACCTGCGCGCGGTTCACTCGACAACCCGCGGCTCTGAAAAGTTATTACATGAGTCCCACAGCCGAGTTGAAATGAGAATCCTTGTAGGAGACGTTTAATTCGGGACTGGATTCGGGATGTAGCGCTCTTCGATCGCGCGCTTACGTTTCGAATGTAACACACGTTCGCCGCTGTCGTAACACAAAATCCGGTGCACGTCGAACGAAAAGACGAATCTCTCTCGGCGAGATATACAGGTCGAACCGTATAATTCTCTCGTCTTGATCATTTCCGGGCCTTCTCGAATCGACGCGAGTGGCATTTCTTTTAAGGCGCACGGATTGCTATCGGTCAATATCGGGAGCAATCGAGAAAATCGAGCTGCGTAGTTGATCCTGTACACGCCTCTACTCGTCCGTGTTATCGTCCTGCATGGAACGATGACGTGGGATGTTAAAAGAACGAAACAAACGAATAACCCGGGAACACGCCGGTCTTTTGAAGCTTTTGCCACGCGTGTGGCTGAAAGGCTGCACCGTTCACATTCACTTTGCAACTTCATCGTTCCATACGCGGGGAGGGTGTACCGCGGGATTAATTCAATCTTCGGCACGGTCGTCGGTCGGTTTTCGAAACGGTTTTTGCCAGCGTGACGAAATGTTTTCGCTCACCTGTGTTGAAATCCAGGGCGAACTCTTCGAAATCGTTGCCCTTCGTTATGCTGTATATGAGCTTGCGACTGAGAGGTGATTCGGCTTGTATGGACAGCGCCAGGGGCGAGTGCACCTCGATACTCTCCAGCACGCTGTCCGTGTAAAACTGCTTGTCGAACACTGGCATCGAGCGATCTATCACCTTGACGTTCACCGGCACCTCGATGGAGCAAGGTGTAATGCCTGAAATAACGTTTTAAAGCCTGTCGAAAGTCGTTCGGACGAGGACCGTTAAGGGGATCAAACGATCGGTCCACTTACCACCGTCGTAAGCGGCGATGGTCAGCTGATACTCGCGATTGTGGCCCTCCAGGTTCTGTTTCAGAGATATCTCGCCCGTTTTTCGGCACACCTTGAACAGCTCCCCGTGGCCTTTCTTCAGCTCGTACCTCACCTCCCCGTTATCGCCGCTGTCCATGTCTACTGCGTGCACCTGTGTGCCGATTTAAATGCGTTTCTTGGAATATCTAAGCGTTATACTTGAATATCGGGATAGTATAGAATGAGGTCAAACGATCATCATTAACAAGAAAAGATAACCACGATAGAATCGTAATATTACTGTAAAGGGGAAATCCCTTTGAAACACAAAACAACTGCCACCCACTCACCTTCGTAATAACGTCACCCTTTTGCGCATCGACGGACACAACGGCGTAGTAGGGCAGATTGACGAACATCGGGCAGTTGTCGTTGATGTCCAGTATGGTGACGTTGACGATCACGTGCGCCACCCTTGGCTTCTCCCCGTCCGGCATTTGGCTCTTCGCCTCCACTATCAGCTCGTAATGGTCGCAGACTTCACGGTCGAATCTAATCCCCGTGGTTCTGATCGCCCCGGACGTCGATCCAATTACAAACATGTCCGTGGGATTGAGGATGCCGAAGACTATGTGCTCGTTCAGAACGCTGCCGAGAACGTTCACCACCGCGACCGTCGTGATCCTCGTCGAGTTCTCGGGAATCGTGCCCTCGTAGACGTCCTTCTGGAACACCAGGCCCGAGTTCTCCGACTTCTCCACCATCACGTTCACTTGGGCGACGCTCGAGTACTTCCCGTCGGAGACACGGACCCGCAGCAGATAGCTTTTCTTCATGCGTTCCGGGTTGTGAACCGTGATGATGCCCGTCTGAGCGTCTATATCGAACGTGTGCCCCTTGTTCCCGTCGATGATATCGTACCTGGACGAGAGAAAGTAGCGTTACCTCCGGGGGCATCTTGGTACGTTGGAGAACTAGCGACGTCAGAGTCAGGCTTTGCGAAAAAACGTCCACCGCGAACGAACATGCAAATGTCCTCGACGTCACGGAATAAGCGGACAGCAACGTTCTTCCGGGCCGCGGGAAAAAATGGACGCGTATCGGACGGGGATCGTACAAATTTCATGCAACAATTATGATGGTAAATGGATGCTAATGAAAGCGCGAGAGGGGCATAAATATGAATCAGCTTTTTAAGCCAGGCATACATAGAGAGGCACGCATAGGCTAGTGGAGCGTTCTCCGAGAGCGAGGGGTGGTTGAACTGTTTAGGAGGAGGGTTTATAAATGTGAAGAGGTAGTTAATGAATAAAATGCACTTTAAGGTCCCACGTACCTCAGCGCGATTCCTTCAGAGCTGTCCGGATCGACCGCGCTGACTTGGACGACAGCGACGTTTTTGTAGGTGGGTAACAGCAGGGTGGTGTTGTAGTCGTTCTCCAGGAACTTGGGCGGGCAGTCGTTCACGTCCATCACGGAGATCATCACCTTGGCTGTTGTCTCGGATGAGAGCTTGGGCTTGCCCAAATCAGAGACTTTCACGTGGAAGGAGAACTTCGGTATGCTCTCGTGATCCAGCACCATCACGGTCCTAATGGCGCCCGTGCTGGAGTCGATGTGGAAGTACTTTCGCGGCAGATCCTCGACGATATCGTAATTCAGGAGAGCGTTCAGCTCCGAGTCAGCATCTTCCGCCTTTATGACCAGAGGGGTGCTGGTGTTGGTGAGCACCAGCGAGCCTATGCTGGCGCCTTCGCTGATCTCCCCGCTGTACGTGGCCTGGAGGAACCTGGGCGCGTTGTCGTTGCGATCCAGCACGTGGATGATCACGTTGCACTGGGCCCTGGCGCCGGCCATGTTGGTCGCGGCCAGCGTCAGGTTATAGAACTTTGTCTTCTCGTAGTCCAGCTCGTTCTTGATGACTATGATGCCCGTGCTGGGGTTGACGAAAAACGTGTCGTCCTTGTTGCCCTCGACGATCTCGAACTGCAACGAGGAGGTGCTCCTGGCCTCCACGTGCTTCACGTACGTGCCGAGCTGCTGGTTCTCGTAGATCTCCGCGGACAGCTCCTTCTGTATGAAACGAGGCGGAGCGTTGTCAGCCATGGTGACCATCACGTGGACTGGTACCGTATTGGAGAGCGCTGGCGATCCGTGGTCCGTGGCCTTCACGAGCAATATGTACTCCGAGGAGACGCTCAGGTCCAATTCGCGGGCCACGCGGATCGCGCCCAGCTCTGGCTCAATGGAGAACATGTTGCCCACGTTCCCAGACGTGATCGAGTAAGTGATCCTCGCGTTGTCCCCTCGGTCCCTGTCTATAGCGTAGACTTGCACCACTGCGGCGCCGATCGGCGACGTCTCGAACACTTTCCCTTGGATGATCTCGCTGATGAACTCCGGAGCATGGTCATTGTGATCGTGCACGGTCACCATCACCCTGGCGTAATTACGCTTGGCCGGCGTCCCCTGGTCCTTCACCATCACCGTCAGCACGTGCTCCTCGATCGTCTCTCGGTCCAGGGCCTCGTTCAGGGTCACAGCGCCCGTCACCGAGTCCACGTGGAAGATCTCCAGCGAGGCCTGGTTCTGTGCGGCGTGCAGGCTGTAGAACACCTTCTTGTCCTCGTCCTCGTCGGTGGCGTGCAACTGCAGGATCTTCTCGCCCTTCCCCACGTTCTCCGAGATGTCCACGTGATACGTGGCCTCCGTGAACTCCGGCCTGTGATCGTTGATATCGATCACCGTGACCAGCAGCTGCGTCACTGCCGTGTGCACGCTGTCCATCACGCCTATCGTCAGATTGTAGAAGTTCTGCGTCTCCCAGTCGAGCTTCTTAGCCAGCAGCACGTTCCCGTTGTCGCGGCCGATGAAGAACTCGTCCCGCTCGTTGCCGGCTGCAACACACGCGGACGCCACAAGTTCTCGCTTTTCGTTGGTAGAGGACGGCGTACCGTGACTACGCGGATTCTAATGAACCTCCCAACTCCAGTCAGGGATGTACGCGATTGTAACCGACGCGTGTACTCACCGAGGATATCGTACCACAGGGAGTCGCCGTCCTTGTCCGTGGCCTGCATCAGGGCCACGAGGAAACCGACCCCGTCGCTCTCCGTCACCTCCACGCTTTGATTGTTCGTCTTGAAGACCGGCGGGTTCTCGGATTCCTTCGGAACCTCGACAACTTGCACGGACACCCGTGTTTGATGACTACGCTGCGGTTCCCCGCTGTCGGCGGCCCTTATCTGCCAAACAGAGGCAAGTCAAACTCGAACTTAAATCGTATCGAGGGGAACTGCTTCCCGATCGATCGCGAGCAGTGGCTCTCGGGGCTATTACGCCCGTGTTGAATTTGCGGATGCTCTGTTCGCGGTGCCCTTTACGTCTGGCAACTTTTGTGTATACTAGGATCTGCTCTTGATTGGAGGGCTTTACGCGTCATGGGATCGTCGAATCGTTGGGGTGACACGAAACGATAGCCAGTGGTGTTCAATGCGGCACGATTCCTTTCTAATTGCCATTTTGCGAATTGGGACTCCTCTGTTGACTACTCACCATCATCTCGTACTCCTGTCCAGCCTCGAATCCACGCTGCGAGTACACCATCCCTGTAGTGGGGTGGATCTTGAACTTGCCCTTGCCTCGGCCACCCTTGATGCTGTACTGGATTCTTCCATTATCACCGACGTCTCTATCATTCGCGAGGACCTGGCATACAGGAACACAGTGGACACGTTAGACAAGAGTTACCAGTCCCCTGTTGGTCTGACTCTCTACCAACATAACTTTACACGACAGAGAAGAGACATTGTTATCGTGCGTGGCCATCGGCTGCATCAAAACGAAATGGAAAAAGAAATCCTGAAAAGTTGGCAAGATTCAAGCTCCATTGAACGCGTCCCAAAATCATTTCGAGGCGTTCGATCCTATACGATCGCGCGATAGAACGTTCGACAGTGTCTGGTAAAAGAAAGGGAACGAAAGAACTCGTCTACAGCGATCGCCGAGTGAAAGTGAAATCTAGAGCGCAATTTCTAAACAATTCATTCTTTCTAAAACATCTTGTCCACGTTCTAAGAACCTCTCAATTTGTCCTCCCGGCTTTCCGTGGACGTGTCTCGCGAAACATTGCGCTCGTGACCTCGAAGCGTAGCATTCCCGCAGTCGACCTCATGCGGCACGCGAAACGAAACGCGAAAATGGTAAAAGAAAGGAACTGAACGGTGAAGGAGGCAAAACACTGCTCCTCTTGCGAGCTGTCATATATTCCTCTGCATCGAAGCGTATTAAACACAGGCCCCGGCTCCGCGAACTGGCTGATCGATCGCGCGAGCATGGAACGCTGCAATATCGAGCTGAGAAAGAAATCACCCATGCTGATACATGGAAGAACGCATCCTCGCTAATGCATGGGACAGAACGAATACACTGCTTCTTTTGCGCGGATATCCACAGTGGCTGAGGGAATTCGTACCGACTCTTATTCTCTATATTACAATTTGATACTCGACGTGGTACAGACGTGAAAGTAAAACAGTAGCTTTCACAAATTCTTTTTATACTTTACATTTCCCCGAACGAATCACTAAGCCACTGTACATATTCCCTTCGTGTACCAGCTCGTCAGCTATTCCAGCTTTCAGACCCAGAATTTCCATGCTGCTGCATGAGCGCAGCCCGAGCAACATCCTCAGCACAAGTAACGCACTATGAGTCGAGGGATGTTCGTTTCAGCGACGAAATCGTTGTCCCACAAGCAATGCAGTCTTTGATCGACGAACGAGAACCGCGCTTCATGCATTCCATGGCACTTAGGTCATGCTCCCGCGGCCCAGGCGCCGCGATCCTTATTATTAATCCGCAATGACAGAGAATGGAGAATGATCAGGCGACAGCCCCGTACACAAAGGCGAAACATTCAACAGCATAACGTGTACACATAGAGACGAGCAAAACTGGCAAAATGTCGCGGACAGATCCAGATGGACACATACACAGGGGAGAGAATGGGGAGAGAGATAGAGAGAGCAGGGAACGCGTGCGAAGCGAGTTCGTGCGGACCTCTCGTTATTGAACATTTAATGCGAGCGTCCGCGCTTGGACACTCTGGCGAACTTGCGAAAGCGTTGTTAAAGTCGAATGACACGAAATAATAACGGACAGTGGCGCACTCAGGATTTAATCTTGGGGGGAGCCGAGTTGAACGGAGTATTGTAAAATATTTTTAATGCAAATTCAAGAAAATTCAGTAGGTGATTATAACAATTTATTTACAGAATAAAATTAAATTTTCTCTTCTTACAACGCCCCTTCTTTTGGTGGGTGCCAAGGACTCTTAGCCCACACCCCTCTGGGTGCGCCACTGATAAAGTTCGCACGAAGTCGTATCGCGCACGGTTAAGAGACTTCGAGAAGTGTGGCTGGTTGCATCGGGCAGGACGAAATAAAAAGGAAAGAAAAAGGACGATCGATCAAGTTACACGAATGCATGGCATCCTATGGCGTCCTATGGAACGGGCAGCGGGGTTGCACGAAGATGCAGCACCATAATTATATAACGAACGCACCAGTACCGAGATGAACAAAGAAGCGGCCATAAATCAATGCAAAAAGAAGAGCTCGCGTAAACTACCCGACAGATTAATTTCCGCATTTACGCATGAATTATGCTCCCGCGCGTGTTTGCACGCGGCGGGTCAGTTTTACGTGCCGGCGGTGTCCTTACCCTGAAGATACGATCTCCTGACAAGGTGTCGGGGCTAAATGTCTCCCAAGTCCCGTTCTCTAGTAACGTATCGATCGAAAGGTCGAACTCCCGCGAGCGGTTCCTCGATTTCTGTCGGGAACGAGAGAAGGAGAGCGTTTAACTTTCGCATTCATTGCTGCTAATTCGCCCCCAAGCCCCTCCGCGCGCGACTTCTCCCGGGCTCGCCGGAGGGACACTCGGCTCCGATCGCTCGATTACTCCAACAATTCGTTCAAACACGCTCGACGACGTCGCTAAGGCGCCGCGAATGTCGTCCGCCGAAATTAGAACCAATTCTCGATGCTTGAACGGTCTATGGGACCGTTCTTCTACCCCCACTGAAACGGATCGCGCTTTATGCTCGTGATCTATGCTTCCCCCGATCTTCTCCTACCAGTTTTAGGTCCTAGACGGTCTCTGGTTGTCCGCGTTTCCCCTTCCTCCATGGAAGACCGTTGGCTGTGTAGGAATTCTTGGCAGATCGAGCGTGAAAACGGGGGAATTTGTGTTGCGGTCGAGGGATGTGGATCAGAAATTTGCCCAAGCACAGTGCTGGACCACCGGTGGTAATTACGGAAACGCGCGGCTGCTACGCGATATTCGATGAAATGGAACCTGGCCTCGACGAAATGCAACCGAGGAAATTATATTAAATATTCCAGGCATACTGTAAAAGCCATAACGCTGTTGACATCGGATTAACGGGACACCTCCGCTTCGCTAATACCATTTATTACCTATTTTCCCTCGCGCCCTTGCAGTTTTGCAAATATTTAACGATACCGGGATATACTCTTAATGGGCTCGCCTCCATTCCCGGTTAATAGCCTTCCCGAATTCGGCTATCGTATTAAATTTTCCAATACTTTGGCTCTTCGGCACTTGATCCTCTCGGGCTTGTTTCATTCATTATCATCGATTATTCGGACCTCGGAGCTTCTCTAATCCTTATAAACAGCGCGGAACAAACTTTCCCATTGAAACCTAAATCCCTTTTAGAAATGATCATCCGAGGCCAGGATCGATCTCTAAGCGTGCAGCAATTGCCGAAGCTGAATTGTTCGTTACCGCGATTTCCGCCGATCGAAGCCCAAAGTCGGCGACACGTGGAACGCTGCGTCTCTTAGTAGTAAATCCGAGGAAGAAGGGAGGGTTGTGGGAGGATCCCGTCGCGAGGGTGTTCGCGCGGTAAATCTTCAACCCTTTCACGGTGCGGTAGGCAGCGAGAGTGGCCGTGGGTTGTTACACTTTGATCACGCGGGGAACAAGAGACGACCCGGCGGGAGGGGGAACGTTCGATAACGACAAAGCAGGATGTATCGCAAGCAATCGGCCCTTTGCGAGCGCTTATACATACCAGACGCATTTTCTCTGTACCTCGGCTCGAGCGACACATCGTGTCACGAGTCAACGTCTGTGCACGCGCGTGTACGCTGGCTCTGTCACGGCGTACAAAATTAAGACGGGGTCCAAGCAATCACCAAGGGGGGTTAGATAAGCTGGGTCGATTTTTACATCGAGGCAAAGTTTCGTCAATGGAAACCTCTGGCTCTCGTTACGGGGAAGCGTGAGGTTTGAGACTTCGAATTTGTGATTAGGGTGAAGAGGGCGGAGATTGTAGCTGATCGTTAACTTATCTAAAGTGAATATTAGTTCAGGTACTAGCTGTGGAGTCTGCTTCAAAATAGAACTCAAGAACAATTGCTTTACTGGAAAATCCGTGGAAATACTGAGCTTCTAAATTCGACCTCGGAATCGTTCCTCCTTTGACGAGTTAACGAGCAGCTGTGAAGGAGCGCGCGAGTCAAGACAGCCAGAATTCGACGCGCTGGCGGATTCTATTATTTCAAAGAGAGGATACAACGGAAACTATATAATCCAGTGATTTAACGGGTGGAAGCTCAGGGGAAACAAATAGCGCCGCTTGGAAATCGAAGTTTCGATTAGTTCTCGACTCACGCACGCCTCCTCTTGTCTAGCGTACGTAATCTGGACGAGCGTTCCTCTCGCGGGACGGTCTTTTTCCTCGCGAGTGAACAGATAATATATACAGCGAGATATTCGAGGGGTGGATGCTTCTACGTGGTGTACGAAAAGGAGGCAAACGGGGGAGCGGAGCGGAGCAGAGAGTCGCTGGTTCCGTCCGTTTCTCGATTCACGTCGAGAGGCCGAAGTGGCATGTTCCAATTCGACTATGGAAGGGTCGGATAGAGTTACGAAGACGGGGAAATCGGTGAGAGTGGTCGAAACAAAGGAGGGACTTCGTACCTGGAACAAGGGTTTGTCGGCCGATGGGGAGGCTGGTATCTGAACGGTGTAGAATTTTTGCTCGAACTCGGGCCCGTGGTCGTTTATGTCCGCCACCGCGATCACTACGCGGGTCGTAGACGACAAAGAAGGCCTTCCGTCGTCCCTCACTGTCACCTGAAACAGAAAATGATCGATCGAAGGTTTGAGAGGTGGCTGGAGATTTATAGCTCCTCGGTGGAGAAGACTTCGCCAGTACAAAACAGCTTGGGCATCGAGAAAAATGACCCACTCCGCGGCCGAATCCACTGCATTCTCCCCGATGTCGCAGAAGTGTGTTTAACAGCCGCGTTGCGACAGAACGGGGGAGAAAAATTGCGCGTGGATTCGTCGAATCGAAGTAGATAAGGATAATAGCGCGCGGACCGGCTCTGTGTTATTACCCGCACCTGCTATTGGACCACCTTGTGGTTTATTCAAGTAGAACTCATTTATACCGGGCAAAGTATATTCCTGTCACGGGAGGAGGGTTGGAAAATGATTAAAGTAAGGCTGAATGTGCCATCAGTTTTACCTGCTTCCTGTCCACCTACCTGCAGTCATTTTCGTACAGCAGAATTACTACTGCTGGAATATGGCACGAGCACATTCCCGGACAGATTCAAATGGTGGCGAGCGAAAACGGAACCCGAAGGAATATAACGAGAAGTGTGGCGTACTTTGGACCGTGGCAACGCAATATCTCGAAACGTTTCTCGGCGAGTATGAGTTTCTGCCCACGCGATCGCCCCCTTTTCTTTTATCCCACTTACCGCGGCCGTTACCCTTATTCTACACACTTTCCACCGTCTTCCCGTTGGGTACCGCGAGATCTTCCCCTCGGACTTTTCATGCACGAGCATCGCACGTACGATCTCGTGCAATCGGCCAGAGCTGACCGGGTTCGTCCACGGCGATCGTAAATGTAAAGGGCCAACGAAATCTCAGCGAGGATGCCGCTGCGGGGAAAGTTACTCCTCCGACATGGGAACCTTCCCGTCACGATAAGCCTCCGCACACCTTCTGTCTATTCGATCGAGCTTATCCCCGCACGAGCTGCCTCCCATCCCACCCGCGTCTTATTCTTCAAGCCGACTCGCGTAATAGTTTTGACGCTTATCCTCCAACGAGCACGGAAATCTCGCCGCGGAGTTATATTCGTCAAATAACTAGCGTGACTGCGCGCAGAGTGCGAGGCAGATTTTCCGGAAGCACCCCGAGGAGTTACTTCGCATGCAGCCTCTTCCGAAGTTACAGTGTTGGTCAGTGGATGATGACGTTCCGAAGTTTGTAGCGCGGAGGCAACGGTACGCAGGGAGTTTCATTGAATTCACTAAAATGGCCAATCGCGAACTGTCATGGCCAGTGCTCAGGGTACACCGATCGAGGCTAGTTTAATTACTTCGCTCCGATTGTTTCGTTAGCCACCGGTACGTGACTATTTTCCCTTATGCCACGGTTTTACCTGTTGTCGCATCCCTGCGAAAAATAGCCGAAAGCAATATCGGCAGGGTCCATCTGTTCCCGCCGCATCGTCCCCGCAGCACGGTCACATTGCACCCTCTGTGTATCGATTAACCGATATCGGGTTATCAATTATCCTTAGCGCATATTGGTGGATACAGAATTCGCGATATTGAGATTTAAAGAGCGCAATAATTTATCGTAACACCTCGTTCGTTGATATGAATTCCTCTGTGCTCGCGTTCGGTGACCCCCCTTCCCCTGCCCCCATACTTTTTGGGGCTGTTGGCTCACGTGTCGCGGTAATATGCGGGTCACTAAGCGTTTTCAGCGAAATTATTTACACGAACCGGTTTATTCCCCGCGGCCCTCGCGATCGATATTTAATCACGTCCGCCGCTGAGAGCGCACACAGCCAGGCGGGCTGGTTGCAAACTCGAAATCGAGACGTCTACGAATTTATGCATCGCTTCTACATTCTGCGAAGTGCCAAGTGACTTTTACGCGGCGTGGAAGTTATTATTTTAAAATATAGTTGCGCTGGGAGGTGAATATAAAAGGGGGAACGATGGTCTTTGACTTAAGTAACCCTCCCTCTAGACTTCTAAGCGGCGGGCAGAGTAGAAAAGAGGGTTGAAGATTTTCGTAATAAAAGAAGGGGTTCCTGTAAACATAAATTTGCTTTAAAGCGACGGAATCTCCTTGGAAGTCCCTTTACTGCGAACAGAAGACTCGAAGAATCCCCCAAGATAATGGTTTCGGATTTATGACGTCTCCCTCGGAAACGGTACAATTCTCATTAATTTACCTCGGAAAGATAGAGGTCGCTTTATGCGAGTGTTTGCAGGCGACGAGTAAATACAACCCCTAGCAAGAATCACAAATGAAACTGGAGTGTTCGGCAAGTAGAAAGACTCTTGGGGACATACTACGTTAGAATAAACCTCACAGAAATTATTTGATAAAAACGAGCATGAGTACCTCCAACAAGTTTCAACGAATCATAGGGGCAGTCACAGAGAAGTGCACGAGGTCACCAATTCACGCTCATTGATATTAAATATTTTAGTTATTGCTGAATTTTTAGTACTCCTCACTCTAGCGCAGCGCTGCACAAGGAGCAGTTTTCGGCGCCTAGCGGCGAGCAACCCACCTTTCCTGTTGCTAAGGTTAGAATCGGTGAGGAGAACTGCAGTAGTGTATGTGTGTGTTCGTAGGCTCGTAGCATAGGGATATATGACTGGGTTCCTTGTAGGGGCACCAGTGCAGAACAGGTCCCGTAATAAAATTCGGGGGGGTCATGAAATTTCCAAAATATTTGCTACTGCCGGCATTTGGTATGACTTGAAGGTTCAATTTTACTGATAATGACACATTTATTGCTAATATTACTTATTTTTTCATCCGACACGTAATATATTTATAAAGTTAATACTATACAAATAAATAGCTCGGACTCGAAGAAAACCAAATTTTAATGAAGGATATATATCATTTACAATTCAGAAAGTTATATATAAATAAATATATACATATGTACACGCATCTGGTGCTCATCATTACATTTAATGATATTTACAAGAAAATTACATAACTAATAAATTTGTACACGTAACAATGTACGGGGAATTAATGAAAATGTATGGTCCACTAATATCAATATATACATATGTACAGAACATGCTCATGATTGCACATAGTAATAGTCTTATATACACTGAAAAATACACGAAAACAGCTCCTTGTGCAGCCTTGATTTAGGTCCTAAATATTTAAATATTAGGCAGTAGCAAATATTTTGGAAATTTCATGACCCCCCCCGAATTTTATTACGGGACCTGTTCTGCACTGGTGCCCCTACAAGGAACCCAGTCATATATCCCTATGCTACGAGCCTACGAACACGCACATACACTACTGCAGTTCTCCTCACCGATTCTAACCTTAGCAACAGGAAAGGTGGGTTGCTCGCCGCTAGGCGCCGAAAACTGCTCCTTGTGCAGCGCTGCTCTAGCGGATTATTTTAGCCCTCGCAATATAACGAAAATAGAACCAAAATTAAAAAAATTAATGTTGATTTGTTTAAAAAATGTTCAAAAGACCTCTTAAATAAGGACAAAGTGATAAATTAAAAAGTAATGCAAATTTATCTGCTTCAGAATATTTTTCTTCTTACAGTTCTATCTTCTTATTCAATTTTCTTGTTAGCCTTTTGGTTAACTAGTTAATATTACATACATGAATAATTGCTATTACTAAAATTATAATATTTCAAACTAAAAAGGAATTTTTTCCACTTAAACTGTAATCAGTCTCACAAACGGAACTGCCAAATGTTTGCCAAAACGCGACGCGCTGATTTCAGAGTTACCTAATGCAGAAGCAGAGAAAACATTGAACTCGATTTTCTCGCGAAATTTGGAATAACAGGTCCTGCGTGAACGACTCGTGCGCTAACTGTATGCAGAATTTGAGCCAAATCGGTGACTCGAACCTCGCTGCCTGCCGTCGTTCTCGCGAGTGTCCTGAACGAGCTCTGGACCACTCCCCAAGCACAGGACGGTACACCTTGTTTCGAGGATCTCCGCGAGGGACCGCGTTCTCCCTGTGATTAGGGGTAATAGTGGGGCACAATTCTTGAGAATCTCCTGGTTCGTGTGCCGAGGCCTTTCCCGTCTCCTCGTAATTACCCCGTCGGCATCTGCTGATTTCTTCAGGCATAACCTCGTGTTTGCCGCCGAGCCCGCGGGACTCGCTTACTCGCCCGACACGAGACCCGCTCGCTACTCGTCCTCGGCGAAAGGGTTGCCGTAATAAACTCCGCCCGGCGGAATGTCGTCAGGCGGTAACACGCGACCGACATTATTCCTCGTTTCCCGAAGCTGGCGAAATATCGATGGGACGAGTGCTGAACGTGCACGAGTCGCGGCTGCAATCGCGTACGTAATTTCGGCGGCGGCCGTGCCCCAGGTCGATCATCTCTGACCCACGCGGATCTTTGAATATTTGTCATGGAAATGGGGGCTCCCTTTCATATTTCCGTGGGTACGTGGGCCACGGTTTCTTCTTCATTTAGCACGAATCGGAGGGTGTACATTATTGGGTTGGAAGAATAGAATCTGGTCTTCGAAGTAACCTGAACTATGAAACTTTGAAACTTTGGATTTTATGCAAAAGTCTGCGTAGAATAGAATATTAGACTATTCCCGATAATAACGATTATATAACGAAGTATAATAAATGAATTGGCCAAGAAAATGCTTTCATAATTATATCTGAACTAATTATTCCTGGCGTGCTAATAAACTGTAATACATCATTAGCCAGCTACTGTTAATGGAGAAAGGTAATAGCAGTCGCGGCTCCCTTTAATAAGTTTGGTGATATTAAATTTCATCAAACACCTCCGTTAAGAAACTTGAAGAGAATATACCTACAAACCACGAAATCTGAGCCGAAACGAAACGCCCGAAGGTGTCCTAAATTATTCATAGAAGGCTAAAAATGATTCCTCTTGTGGCATAATTCCAGCATGACACGCTACGTAATCGAATGGAACCCGTTTATCATCGCCTCGCTAGTCATCATTTGCTTAATTCCCCATGCACTTTGCGCCCCGCGGTTGCGTGTACCCGGCCAATCTCTACTCTGCAATATTTCCAGGCCGTGGCGGCGCACGCTAGAGATAAGGCTTCCTTTGAAGACGCGTCTAAGAATGCGCAACCTGTTTGAGGAAGACGTGGAGTGTGCTCGAGACCGAAAGGAAGCGGCACCCCAGATGGCAAAACCTGCTCCGTGGACTGTGTAAATCGCCGATGGCGCCCGGTAGACGCCATTACCTCCGCTTTTCGAAATTGTCTCCGCCGGTGGAGCACTACCTGGCCACTTTTACGGTCCTTTTTACGGCGAACGTGTACGCGCTCGTACATAGCCGGCGTGTAGGTACGTTCCGATCCCGCGACGCGGGGACAGGATATCCTGATTTTTACTGCAGGAACAAGCGCCGAGGACTTTTGCGGGACTCTAATCGGTTAAGAGGATTGCTGGAGTCGCGTGGTTCGATGACAGTGCATCATCGATGGAAATCGACCGCCATAAAACGTAACGAGCTACGTCTACGGCGAGGAAATATTGTGTAGGCCATTTTACACAGGATGTCCTTCTACTTCGCCTTACAATCGAAAACACGAGCAATCATTTTATTGACGAATTATTGGGACGTAAAATATAAGCCTTCGTTTTGGAGAAACTTTACTTTGGAGGTTCGTTGGGGTTCGAGTATTGAGAGTGAGTGGTCGATGGATGTTTAACATTGATTTTCCCGGAAGCGAAGTTTTATAATTAGGGAAAGGTTGAACGCCCGTGTAAGGCTGAGGAAAAGAGCGAGATTTGGAAAGTTCCTCGTTGTTCGAGCCCTCGTAATAAGGGAGACCATTTCTTGTTCATTGATTCCCTAGTTTTGCGAGCGGCGCGAAATTTATTTACATTTAAATGGCGGAGAACCCTCAAACGGCACCATTCAGGTTTCGCCCGCGGACTGTATCTTTGCAACGACTTCCTGGCGTACTTTGTAAGTCATCAGCGAGTATAAAAGGGACGTAATATCGCGGCGAGAATTGAAGCTGGCGTTCGGAGCAGTTTATTTAAAGGCTTTCCTGAACGCAATTACCGTTACCATCGGCTTTGCTCCCGGATGCTGTTCGCGAGACAGAACGTTGCCCTTTTTCCTTTCTTTTAAATCGCATGCATCGCCTTCGCTTCTTACATCGAACCTTCGCTATTTACAGCCACCGATGCTCCCCCTTTTTTCACGTTCTCTCGTCTGCCCCATTGTGTCCTTCTCAAGGTACGAGATACAGCTTCCTCTTCCTGCTGAATTTAATCCCTCGGGGACCGTTTTTGCGTCTTCCGCGGGCAAAACGACCGGACTTTATAAGACGTCTGTACGCGCCGCCGTTTTTGCGTGCTTAGCGAATCGTATTGCATTTTCGAGAATACTTTATTCGGCGGTCAGTAAATTCTATCAAACTTCCCACTCTCTGGAGATTTCTGCGGGATGTAGTGGAGTTCCAAGGAGTTCTTTGCAAAATTGCGAATATCGAGCCACCGTGGAAATTCGCTGCAAGACATTATTGCGATCGTTTTGACGATGTGGCCCATTTTCAAATACGATATTGCTTTTTTCAAATTTAGTGCACGTCAAGCTCTTGTAAATTAAAAGACCGAGTGCTACGCTTTAAATTACTTTGCTACCATTCCGACTTTTGATTCAGAACTTCCATTTCACCCTGTTGCTTATCATCCAGTGAAATCAATTCTCCGCGAGATACCCGAGGAAATTATTTATCCTCGGCGGAGAATTAACGAGGAATACCAGGCTCCGAGGAATAATGTATGCCCTTAAAGGAATTAGCAGCGGGATAAAGAATCTCATTACGGCAAGTAGTGCAGACTCGTAAAAGTCTGGCGTCGAGGGGTCGTTGGTCCTTTCGATCGAGCAGCCCCCATTTTTATCGAAGGGTACGTTTCATTTGACCCGCTGCTCCTCCATTGTTTTCTTTCCCCGCGTAAACCAACAGATCATTAGGCGGCTATCACTCGCTCGCCGGTGCAGGAAAGCGTACATAATTCGAGGGCTGTCTGTCGGCGCGCCCATTCGCCCTAGTTTCCGTTCAACGGAGCCATTTCCGGCGAATGGCGGAGAGGAGAGGCTTAAACGAAAATAATTCCACGGGGGAGGGCTGGAGGCGACGAATGTGATTCCGAATCGAGCTTGACCGTTGAATGGAATTTTAAAACGACCACTGCCCCTACGATTGTTAACCTATTGAGGGAATTACAGTAGAATTCTAAACCAGGGAGGTTGAAAAGAAATCGAACTTGATTAACTTCTCCGCGTACGGGTGCTTCGAACTTTTATTATTCAAACAGCCACGAGGGAATGATTAAAAAACGCTCTGCTCCGATCTCGTCTGACAACACGGCATATTTTCCTTCCATTGGACGGGTGCGAAGGTGCGCTTGCGGGGTAAATTTTTTCAGCCAAGGCTCGAGGAAAAGCGGTGGAAAGTGATTTTGCATGTACGCAGAGTTACGCATGGAGAATTCGAAATTCCAAGTGTGATCGACGGTTTCTCATCTTTTTATTCGACGATGGAAGCTCGTGATATTTATTGGATATATCGGTGCAGCAAGTTTAGGTCGAGATCCTCTTCGAATGAATAGAAAATGTGCAATTTGAATCTGAATATAGAAGGGATTCTTTAAATAATTGTACTAATGATGTTTAATTCAACATCATCTAGACAGTATAAGTGGACGTTCGATGTACACTCTGGTGCTTAGGACGTTGGAGCGGCGAGGCTGGATCGAAATAGGGTTAAGGGATTGGAAAGATACGTCTCGTTTAGCTCGCAGCTATGCATTGGAAAACGCTTAAGGCTCCCCGCAAGATGGTTAAGTGGCTAGATAAACGTTATCCTTTGGGGCAACGTGTCTTTGGTTTCGAAATAAAGCGTGCCTCCTGCGTGGGACGTCTGGAACTGTCCGCAATTTATACGACACTTTATGGATACGATATCACGGAATTCTACAATTCCGCCTGTTCGCCAATAAGTTCTTTCATTCACAGGGAAAAGCTTGACAGGTACTAAAAGATTCCAAGAACAACCCGCGATTATCATTAATCAAATTATCTCAATCACATTATAGTCCCTCCATCAAAGTTTCTCCCGAACCTACAAAATAAAAATACTCCAAGAACTTCCTAACTCCACGTGACTAATAAAACATCGCTGCAACGAACAGCTATTACCACACTACTAAGGTAAATATAAACAAGATTCATCGGTGGTGCATCGCCTTAATGTGTTTCTAGTCGACGAGTGCTCATTACACGTAGACGTCCTTTATATCAACCATTCCTAATCGACCGTATCCGCGCATGAAGTTACGCGTAGATAGCGGCCGAAAGATATTATCAGAGGAAACACCCTCGTAATTGCGGTCGTTAATAATTAGAACCAGCCCCCGACAAGGAAAATGGGGGGGGGGGGGTAGCCGCAGAGAGACGGTATCGAAGATCCACTGACTGCGCCCGCAGCGCTCGAGTATTTCTCTTAATTGTCTACTTGTTTTTGCCCGTAAAGGAAGTTTGTCTTCAATTAACGAGGAACCAGATCGTGTAATTAATAACTATAGCCGGCGGCTGGGCGATGCCGGAACTGCGGGTTTCGCGAAAGCGACTGTAAAGTTTCCCCCGCCGAAGGACTAATGCTCTGGATACGCGAGAGCTCTCGGCCCAGCGGACGCTTTTAAACGGGACAATGTTGATGAAGTTTCGGGAGCGGGGTGGAAGTCACTCTCATCCTCCGAGGAGATCTCCGTTTTACACCCGCAATATACCAGCGACGCCGCGGGTTTCCTATATCCTACGGCTATTTTTGACGTTCGGCTCGCTGCTCGCAATAAACTGCTCGCTACGAACGAGAAGACGTCGAAGGAGCTTCGATTCCCGTCTGAAATCTTGTGGGCTCTTCAATATCCTTGACGCGATCCAACGTCAAATAATCTGAGATCCCGCTGTAGCGGCAAATATTGGTTGCCGTGCAAATTCTGTTTGTATATATTCGTTATTTAAACCAGCGCCGTAGTGAAATTCGATGGGAAGCTTTGGGCGAAACTTCTAAGTGGAACGAAATACGGTGTTCGTGGGTCTGCAAAGTTTCGGAGAAGATTGACAGGCGCGGGTTTGCGTGAGGCGGGCAGCAAACTTTTACTTACCGTTGATGGCACTGAAAGAAACACGCCCGTCAAAAACTGACTCGTAAGAAGCCTGCCGCTCTTTCCTTCCGCCGAAGTTTATTCACGGACGCGACGCGTCGCTCGCATGTGTAGCCCGTTATCGAGAAGTTAGCGATAATGGGTGCAAATCGTTGCATTCGGGTGGTTCCACGAAAATCATCGGGGCCGCGACGTCGCGCGCATACCGACTCTTTAGAATTCCAGACAATGGTACGTTGAACCGTACGAGCTCACGCATTCGCTTCCCTTTGTGCCGCGGTCTTCCCGCGGCTGCTTCGTATTTTCTCTAGCGGGTCGTTCAGTGGCAGCACGCAGAACCCTCGCGGCTAGACGTTCCCGACGTCAGGAATTCTGAATACTCATCGTGATTAGCCCATCCTTTTTTCTCCTCTTTCTTTGCCCTTTCCACCTTTTTGTCCCGCTTTCCTTCCTGCGCACTAAATCCCTGTGTTTCCCCCGCGTCCGCATTTTCTCAACACTGCCCACCAAAACAAGCTACCCCTGGTTCTCCCGTGTGTCGGTGCGCCTCTTTTCCCTCGCCATCTCCACTTAATTCCTCGCCCCTGTCCCTCTATTCCTCTGCACTTTCTATCCCTCTTCTCCTCTGTCCCGCCATTTTCCTCTGTTCCACCACGTTTCATCTTCTATTCACTGCCGTTCCCCTCTCTCCTTCGCCTCCCCGCTCTCCTTTGAAGACGCTTCCGTGAGCAAAAGGCAAACTCTTCCGCACTTCATTGTGACAGGAAACAGAAGGAGCGGTTGCCGTGCAAGGTTCCTGTGTGCTGCGAGCGGGGGAAGGGCCGCGTAGCCTCGCTTCGCTTCTCGCGGCATTATCCGAGCAAAGGGGAAGCGCGGTAACGAGACGAAAATTAAGGGAACCGGATACCCCGAGGCAGGGCGCACGTCTGCCACGAGGGCGGTTCGCGTCGCCCAGCGATGACAACGCGGCAAGTAGCTTGTCGAAAACACCGGCCAGATAGCGAGATGGCGGCTCATTGTCGCTGGAGAGAATGCACCCTTGCCGGGAATGAACAACAGGCCAGATACAACGGGAAAGAATCCGTGTACGCGCAAGTGTGCTTCATCCCCGCCGAGATAAACGCACTTGCCGTGAAAACAACGCGGGGCCATTCGCCTGCTCGCGTAGTAATTGGCACTTCTTAGCGAGCATGAAGGTGAACAGCTGTGTCAACGACGCGGGACGCGTGCACCGCTATTTGCGCTGCTAAATGAAGGATTTCTGAGAATCGAAGTATGTTTCTATATATACCATGCGACATTTGTTTAATCTAAGTGAGATGGGAAGAGACGCATCACCCTTTGTGATTTCCTTTATTCCTCCTTAAGGGGTTACTCTAGTGTAACTGCATGTTTTTCAACGCCATCTTCGGGAATTTATTTAACATAAACTAGAAGTTTATAGTATCTGACGTTTTCCCGCATATTAAAGTATGCTTGAAGTAATACTCTGATTTTTTTTAACTTTTTTATCGCACATATACATAGATATACCGAGTTTGTGATGCAAACTTCTTAAAAAAAGTTATTTTCTAACGGGCGTTGGTGTAGGAACTGTTCTAGTCATCGAAAATGGAAAAACAAAGGTTTATTTTCTTTCTTAAGTTTGTCGCTATGGTTGGAACCACAGAGGTCCCCTAACAATAAAAATTTGCAGAATGACAGCATTTTGAAAGAAATGTTCGATTTTTGCTGATAAATTTACCTGTTTTCGTTCTGTAGAATTAATTTTATACGAGATAGAAGCTTGTATCCATGTATATGTGCGAAAAAATGCAGAGTATAACTTCAAACATACCTTAACATGCGGGCAAAACGCCAGATAGTATAAACTTATAGTTCTTGTTAAATAAATTTTCGAAGATGGCATTGAAAAACGGGTAGTTACACTAGAGTAACCCCTTAATCCACTAGCGACCCCTTCAATTAAAAACCGCGCAATACACATTCTCGCCCATCAGACCGTGGTTCAGAGGGATGCTTCGTGGGGTGGAATAAAAACAAGTATAGCTTGCAGGATCCCCCTGTCGCGAGTATTATGTTCACCCTCGGAAATCGACAGAGTGCTTTCCCTGTATCCTTGTCCTGCTTTAGCGTCCCCGCGGCCCTGTCAGGTGCTCGAAAGTGAGAATTTTCGGTAGAACGCGCGGCAGATGAGAAATAAAGCCGGGTGTCGTAACCGGCGAGCAACGTGCAAAGGGGACAACGAACAATGCGAATCGAGCGACTTTAGCGACGGGTTCGAGTGTCCGAGGTGAGCGAGGGCTCTTTCGGCGAGCGCCTCCGAGAGAGAACGAAAGGAACGTGGCGGAGGCACGGGCGCAGAGGAGGTGAGCGAGAAGTCAATGAAAAATGGGGAGAAAAAGGGAATTCACCCTTGCTGAACGAGCCCTTTTCTTTCTTTACCACACTCGACGATCGGTTCCTTCCTTTTTCTTTCTTACCGCCCCTCACCTTTGCGGCTGTAATACGTGGCGCGAAGGCCCCGGTGGTTAACCACCCCTAGAAAGACGCTGAATACGCGCGATATTTTTCCACGATGGTGCAGCCGCCTGACCGGAAATTGGCAGGCGTGTAAAGTTGGGCGGTGTAGTAACAAGTACCCACCGGCAGATGAAGACCACTCGAAACTTTACGTGAGCTACATGGGAAGACGTCGCGATGGAATTGCTGACTTGACGCGAACAGGTATCCTTGCCCTTTGCACATTAGAATGTAGCGAGGATTCACTGAATCTATACAGGAACTTGCCTCGAGGTCTAATAATTGGGCGTAGTTATGCAGAAAGCTACCAACCCTCAAAATGACAAAAACTAATTAAACACAGTACACATACTCCAATTTTGTGATCGGTATTATGCAAAAAATTAACAATCCAAAGAAGAACTCTTACATTATATAATTGTTAAAAGCTACCAAGCCATAGTTGCGAACTATGGCTTAAAAAATAGAAGCTACAGAAACGTAAATTAATATTAATTACATCACTAACTATTAAAACAATAACAAGAAATGAAATACACTTAATAGAAATAAAGCTTAATCAATTAAAATCTTCAAACTAAATTTACTCAGTTTCAGATCATTGAGAGTCGGTAGATTTCTGCATAACTACATAGGCTCAATTATGGTAACACTGGAACAGTAGCGTACTCAGTATTTAATCCCAAGGGGGAGGCGAGTTGAACGAATACAAATATTTTGAATATAAATTCAATAAAATTCATTACACGATTATAAACATTTACTTAAAGAATAAAATCCAGTTTTCTTTTCATTTTACAAAGCTCTTGAATTACTTCGGACGTGATTACATTAATCTCCTTTTTCTTTTTTCTTTAAAGGGTGCCCGTGCCCATTGATCCCCTCTCTGGGTGTGCCACTGCACTGAAACGACCCCTTAAAATTGTCTCAATGTTTCTTTAAAATCCTTCAAACCCCAACACCAGTGTATTCAACTAGCTGCAGCATTAATTATCGTGTACACGGAATATAATACGTGCGACTGCTGGAAACACATTTGTGCATGATAGCACGAGTGCCAGGCCGCGTATCCTTATTAATGTACTTCGTGCAGGTCGGAGATAGTTCAGCTGCAGCGGTCCTGACATATTTCAGCGCGTGTCGCGCGGCTCGGCCGGGAAAGTGGCAAAGTGGCCGGGGAGAAGAAACGAGGCGGGGAAAAAGCGTGAAAAATCGCACCTATTAATAAGGCCGCGGCAAAAAGCTTTCGGCGTGCTTGGCCGACCTGCACGTCGAGGCTAAGCGGGATAGCTTTCACGGTTATACGCCGCACGATGCAATATCTTAGGTACCGGCTCGTTTTTGCTGCGAGCAATTTCCCACGATACTACAAACATAGTGATGACCCGACAGAAAGCGAGCTCGGTAACAGCTCCATTCTTCACCTGCCTTAATACACTTTGTCAACGTTAATTTGTTACGGTGAACGGGCGATGGTGGTTTTAGTGTAACAGGTCCGAAGTGAGGGCTGTAATATTAGTGATGGATGACTTTGAAAAAATATCAGAAACACGGGGGAGGAATATGATATGCTTGATACTCGGTCAATTAATAAAGAATCGAGGGAGTTTAACCGCGCCGTCGTTCGGTCATAAATTTCAACCGAGTATTCCCTAAGTAGGTGCTCAAAACTGTATCTGTCAGACACTCTGCGTCCTATGCACCCCGGTAAGCAAGTTTCAAGCCTACTTCGGCTACCTCATCGAGTGTCTAGAGCGTATCTCGAGAATGAGGGCGCTGGAACGCCCACCGAAACGGCGGAGTTATTGAAACTACCCGCTAGTTTGCTCATCTTGGGGAAGAACTCGGATGACACGTTTCCCTGTATCTCCCTTTTCCCTTTTCCAGCGCGGATATTCTGCCTCGAAATAATCCATGCTGGTCAAATATGGTTTATTGACTTTGGAAGCGCTGAAAACTCTGCTTCCTTGATTATACACGGGCTACGGCAGCGAAAAGATCTTTGCCGGAGAGAAATGCCACGGACTCAAAACCGTAACCAAGTCCCGGGGACATTTAGGGATGTAAGCTAGATGGCGGACTGGCTAAAAAATGTCGCGCTTAAGTCCCACGCAGAACTGCAGGATTTAGGACAGCGAATAAACAGCTCCTCCGCGGAGAAACATATTTTAAGCAGATTCGGTGTTTTTCCAGGACAACCTACCGCCTGGAATTCTAGCAACGCTCGCATTCGAATAAAATGTCACGCGAAAAAACCTCCGCGGTAGATTCTCCGTGGTTACCATAATTTTTCATTTCTGCTGGGGCGAACAAACGGGTGAATTAAGAAATGGACTCGCAGGTTCCCGTTTAAGAACCTGAAGGCGGCGCAAGCTTTGAGAGAAGAACAACTTAGAGTTCAAGAAGACAGTGATGGTATGTAGAAATGTGCACGAAGTTTCAGACAGTCGGCCAGTGTCGATGCGACACTTTTCAAGAACAATGCAGGTCACGTCGAATCTACTCCGTTGGTGGAGAGTCAAAAGTACTAGAGAAGAAGGTGTAGCACTAAAGGA
Organism: Andrena minutula; assembly: GCA_929113495.1. Taxonomy (NCBI): domain Eukaryota; kingdom Metazoa; phylum Arthropoda; class Insecta; order Hymenoptera; family Andrenidae; genus Andrena; species Andrena minutula. The sequence continues at coordinate 1,229,168 of OV815993.1, forward strand.
AGTACATCGATTTTACAGAATCAGAATATAGAAGCCCCTTCGATTCTCGCGACGACCAACGTTGCAGGATTTATCACGGGGAAAAAGCAGCCGACGACAGAGCAGGAGACGCGCTTCCGCCAGGAGGAAAAGCGGTTTCCAGTTTCCTGCGCGCCTACGAATGCAGCGGGGGCCTCGTAAATTATGAGCGGAATTATGAAAAAAGGGACACCGTGGATCGCGGGATGAACTCGCCGACATTTCTGCGAAAATGGAAACGCAGAGGCGGTCCGCGGAGAGCGGTCGTGCATTTCCCACTGACAAACGACCGTTGGAAGAACAATCTCCGCGTAGCTATCGACCACCATTCCGATAATTGACACGCTCCGGTTGAGTGAATTAAGGGAATCGCGTTTTTGCCGGGACGCGTTTGGTTAATTAGCGTGAAACGTTTATGGAAGATTGCGGCGCAGGTTGCGCGACGGTGGGTAATTGAGCTAATTTTGTACGAGCAACCGAGTCACCCGCGCGATAATTAATAATTGCCTCAACGCGGCCGGTACTTCTTTTATCCATTCTAGTAATTTTCTTTCCACCCGATTCATTAACGTCGCGGTGAGATGTCGGCGCGGAACGGGGGATCGACGTTAATGCAAATTTGTATTCCCGATATTAAATATCGTTCTGGATCATTATTTCGCGAGCCGGATTAATCCGGGACACTGCAAAAGGTCAGCCATTTGCATTGCAAAGTTCCACCCGCCGCGATCCGAAATGTGATTTAAATGAATCTCGTAAAGTCCTGTTGCGGAATATTATATTAGCGCTGAATTAACGTAATTCTATATACCTACAATGAAACGCACGCCTTTTAATCTCTAATTAAATTCTCGAAGAAGATCTGCCAGTTAAGCACACTTTACCATACTATTCCTAATCGATAACAATAATTTCAGCAATAATAACAGTACTGAATTCGACAGTCAAACTTGAAATTCTCAGGAATTCAATTTCGAGAATGAAATAAAAAAACGTCCCTTCTGTAAAAATATTCATCCCCCAATAGATGTTCTCGCATTTCACCTATCATTTCACGAAGTCGATACAGCCGGCAGATTTTCCCCAGACGGAACGTTTCGAGAGTAACTTAGACCTCTCTGCTCGATGGAAAAAAATTTCTGATTAAAGTATAGATATGTACGTTCGGCAACTCGGAGACGGAGTTCTCCTCTTCCCCGTTCGATCGCACTCTGTTATGTGCATATGCACACACACATTTCGGGACGCGTACCACGAGATCCTGCCAGGCGATACTGCCTTCGATTCGCGAAACTTTAACCGCGACGTCGATTCGCCGCTAAACAAACGGCGCTGAATAAATTTGTTGGGAACTTGTTGGATGGCAAACAGCGGATAACCGCGTGCCGAAACCTACGGTGGGAAAGTGTAATATTCATCGACAGGTTTACTTGTGGTATATGGAACAGACGGAACATATGGGAAAGGCTCATCGAGCTTGGGAGCTTAAGTTTGACAGAGCTGCCCTAAGCCCATTTTATTTCGTTCCAATCGAATAGATGGCGGCTTAACAAATATTCCCCTCGATCGCGAGATGTGCTGTATTGAATCAACGGACAAGAAAGAGCGGCCATCCTATCTCCTGCTACCCCTGCGCCCTTCATTCGACGACATACAGAAACTCGTTACGAGGCTCGATGTAGACACCGCCCAAACGCTTCCATTTCGACCGGGCTCTATTTATTTCTAGCCCCCCGGTGTGCCCGGCAAACCTTTTCTCGAGATTGGTATACTTCTTTGCTCTTCCCATTGTAACGAAATTCTGGTGTTTCGCGACACATACAGGGATGGGCACGGGGCGGCTCTTCCTTTAATCCGGACGCAGAGAGAAATCCCCGAGAGTCTCCAATGACGATCCGCGGAGGAATGCCTCACCTTGTCCCGTCCTTGATTCTCCATCTACTCTCGCTCGACACTTTGCTTCTCTTTCACCCGGCCCCCTTTCCCACCCCTCCCACTCCGCGTCTACCCTCTCTGTCTTGCTCTGTCCCCCGAAGCACGACACCCTTAAACCTGGCCCTCTAGCTTTCACCGTTCCAGAGACAGCAGGCTCTCCTCATTTTACTTTTCAATCTTCGGGAGGATGCGATTTTCTTCCTCATTTCCAGTCTGACAATATTAGGGGAGGCGGAGGGGCCGGGCGACAGGCCGAAGGGGGTGGATGGTTTGAGAGATTTGCCGTTCGGGGAGTGGGGAACAGGGCGAAACTAAGAGGTAGAAAGGCTGCATCGGTAATCGACCTATCACCTGTTAGCGTTAGCACGCCGTTAGGAAATTCGATTTACCTTAACGACTCGCCCTGCCATCGAGTGTTCCGAGATTTGCCCGTGAAATGGGTTTAATCTTCCGTGCCGTATCTCGCCTGGCGCCTTTTGTTTTTTCCGATTTAGCGATCCGCGCGACAGTTGCCGGCGAAATGCTGCGCGAAACGAGAATCGTTCGCAGTGCTATTCGGGAATGCAAGGTACTTAGGGAGATACCGAGCAGAACGATATTTCGGGAACGTATCCCGAGGATATAACGTCTCCTAGGATTATACCGTTGTTGTACCGTAGACAGTCTGAACTTTGAATCACAAATGGGACGGTAGTTACGGCTGCGGCTAAAAGAAGGACATTCTCGAGGATGGTAGCCCGTTAGACTTCGCAATTGATTTCCTTCGATATATCTCTCCAGTCGTTTCCAAAGGCGACGAACAAATTATTGAGTTGGAGGATGTGAGGGTAACGTGGAATGACGAAAACCTGTCGCGCTCGCTGCAATTAGCGCGTCTAAGCTGGAAGGTACGGCGAGGGGGATCGGCGCTTTACCACCGTCTCGCCGCGATCTGGGAAATTCGACGTCGGTGCACCCTCCCACGCCGCGCTTTATTCGCGGCTCCGACTTAACTCGCGCGCCCGGGTCGCGTGCATCGGCGACGAGCAAAGCGTAAACGACGAGCACCGACGCACGATTATACTTAACGTAAGATGATTATTCCGGTGAAGCTACTTCGCGAGCTAAGGAACTGCTAAGCCGGCTACGGTGCCTCGGCAGGATCCGTCTGAGCCCCGACGAGAATCGTTCCGGGAGATAAACAATCAGGAGGAGAGCTATTTCTGCGAATCGCGTCGAAGGACGGTACTGAAGCGGTGCAAGGAGACTAGAAGAGCGCTGTAATTTCTCGTGGGGATAACTTCGCGTTGTACCTTAAGGAACTATACCGTTATTGTATTTTCTGTTTATCAAAACAAAGAGGGAAGAAGAATCATACTACAATTTAAATATTCCAAGTACCGACCCAATTTAGTATGGGCCAATTAATCGTAAGGCACTCCACCGTCCAAAAATTGAAGATTCCAATATAGATAACGCTGACGCGCAGCTTCAAATCGAATTACAAATATTTTCCAGGATATAATTTACATGCAAACTCACCTCCAGTACATGCTCAGCCTGGTTCTCCCGGTCGAGCTTCCTGCCGCTGGTCGTGATCAAACCTGAAACAGAGTCGTGCCAAAGATTAGGCCATCGACAGAGCCTCATAAATCTTGATTAAGCGGTGTTTCAATCGAGGTCTCCGGATGACGTTTTATCGCCGATTCGACCGGTAAACCGAGGGACGATTCTCCGCGGCGATTCGTCGAGGAATGAAAAAGCCCCAATTAGGAGAACAAAGATTAGCCCGATGGAACGGATTCCACGGAACTATAGCGCTCGGTTTTCCTGCATGGTGGTCGAACGCTGCTTCCTCTCTATTCTTTCCACCGTCGGTTGTACCCCCTGCTCCACCCGAAAATCAGTTTTATCGCGGCCACCAGCTCGTTCCAAAATTCTGATAAAAACTCAGGAAGCAAAGAGCTTCGACTATTCGGTGACCAACAACGAGGGTGGTCGCGGTTCAATTCGAGACCCGCGAACAAACGTTTCCGGCTTCGCCTCGCGAGGATCCTTCGAAGCCGGGGACGTTGCAAGCTGCTCAGCTATTGGCGGCGTTTCGCGCATCTCCCGAGTGTCGTCAAAAAGCAATCCACGGTGGAAGAAAGAATTTCGAGACCCATTGTCCACCACAGGCTCGTTACTGAATTGCTCCGCTGACGTTTCTACGACGTCGAAATAGTAATTGGGTTCCCCCGGTCTCTCTGCTCGTTCCTCGGGCCATAACGATCTCGCGAGGAACGATTTTCCACGACGGGCGTTTATCGACGTCCCTTTCCTAGCGAACTTTTGACGAAGTGCAGGAGAAATTTGAATAGGAAGAGCCTCGTAGGTATCGAGGACGATTTTTGGCCATGGTGACAGGAAGACTCTGTCGGATGCAGACAGTTTCCGGTGTTTTCGAGCGGGACACGATTCCTCGGGAGCGAAGCCCTTGGAATTGTGCTGTGCACGCCACGCTCTTACCTTGCGGTTTCTACGGCTTCCGGTGACGGCGACAAACAGGGCACAGATTTTATATGGCGACGGGAAGTACTAATCAGGTTACGTGGGAAGCCGCGTCTGTGTTCGAAAAGTCTCTGACGGGGTGCGCGAAATATTCCAACTTCTCTTCCGTGGTCTCATTAGAATTCGGCGATAGGTGATCCGGGCTTCACGGAAGCGAAATATAACCAAGCTGTGATCGGTGAAGTGCGCCCTGCTAATTACGGAACTTCGTCAACCGACCTCGCTTCTCAACTTGTCTCGCCGTTAATTGAATGCTCCCGGAATACTCTCCATACAGGGTGATTCTTCGACGCGGGGAATTCGATCGACCCGAATGTTTGAGAGGAGGAGATGAAATTTTATAAATAGTGTAATACGACTGCATCACTGTTTTTGGGATTAGAAAATAGGTCAAAGTAGTAGTCGAATAAATCGCAAAATTTACGAGAGTTTAACTGGTGAAAGGATTAAGTCATAGAACGCAACCGTGCAGTTTTCTCGCCAACTCGATCGACAACCCCAGTTTCTTCCTCGAGGTCCCGAGCAGCAAGCTGGGTAGGTCGACGTCGCGCTGACCTCGAGATTTCCCCGAAACGTTCGTGACAAAGCCTGATAACCGTAATAACGAGATTCCCTCGGTCAGGTAAGGCACCGCCGCGGTGTCCGACAGGGCGTTGCTGAAAATTTCCAGAGGGATCGAGTGCATCGACCATCGACAGGGGCCGTCAAGTGCAAAGTCATTGTTCCCGTGCCCGACGGCGCGGCGTACCTCTCTTTCTCTCTCAGCCCTGGGATCCGACACGCAGCCCAGTAATAACGGGCGACATTCTGCTGCCACGCTTTTCTCGCTGGGATCGCGAGAGAAACGAGGAAAAAAGTTGGAACGAGGCAGTGAATCAGGGAGAAGGAAAGTGGCAGGGGTGGAATGTACAGGGTGAGTCTAAAGGGTGTCAGAAAATTTGCACGCGTATTATACGATGGAAATGTGAGTGGTTCACAAAAGCAACCTTCCCACTAGACCAACGCCTATACGCTATCAAAAGATCAAAGTAGCCTTCCCATTTCATCAACCGATAACCCTTACATCAATGCAAAACCATCCTCACACGTTATACGAGAAATGCCAAAGTAAGGTTTCTAAACAAGCCGGTTAAATTTGTTAGAATTCTCTGTTTACACTTGAGAGTGTAAAGCTGTCCCTTAAATTTCGCGACACCGTTTAGACAGAGCTGGAAGGGGCAGGGCGGTTGAGAAGCGAGAGGTCGCCGCGAGGAAGAAGGGAAGCAGAGGACAGCGACGTGCAGTGAGAATACGGCGAGCAGAGAGAGGATCCGTGGCGTGGAACGCATTTAAATAATTGCTTTTCATCATGTCGGATGACGTCGCCGCCGTCGCGACGATTCACCTGGCGTGCACGCACACGGACCTTTCGGGCTGTTTGTCGTTGTCGCGTCTAGGCGACGCGGTCGTGGAAAGTTCGTTATTGTGAATGAAAAGCGGCGGCGAATCTATTCGCGATATCATCGCAGCGACACCGATACCCGTGCCCGATATCCAAAGGCCGCTGGGTGGTCCCAGGTCGCAAGGAACTCCGCGACGGATCACGACGGATTTATTTTTGCTCGCGTCGCCTCCCAGCGGACAGCGTTCTCGCCTCTCCTGGAGCGTGGATTTTTCGAGGCCCGTCGGGAGAATACTTTATGACGGTGAAAAATACACCCCGTTGGAAGACCGTGGGACCGAAGCCACGGCGCGATCCTCCCTGGAGGGAATCCTTTTTGCCGCTGTCGTCGGAGGGCGAGGAACGCGTCATCAGGTTCGATTCTTGGCGAGGATCCTTCGCTGGATCGTCGGATGTGGTTTTCCTCCTGCCTATACACAGGGCCGCGAGAGACTTTCCGACGATGCGAACTTTCCGCGTTAAAGCGTGCGTGCGTGCGTGGAATACGGAGATCGAGGATGGTATAGGGAAGCTTTAGTATGTATACAAATGCACGGATGAATGTGTATTTATGACGAATCGGCAATGACGAGGCGAGGTGCGGCGGTAATGAAGCTCTAGAAATCGTTTCTATGAGATTCGCTTGGTATTCTATTCTCGACCGGGTAATAACATCTCTGCCTTGTCATTCTGCATTTCCTTTCGCGGTCTTTTGATATTTCGTTGAAAGGACCGTTGGATTATACTACCTGGCATTTGTACTGTTCAGTGAGATTGTAAGAGATTGTACGAACCTACACATGGGAGGTCCATGAAACTATTTTGCAAGTATTCGCAAATAACCTGAAACAATCTTTGTAAAGCCCACGTAACATTCTAAAGTTCACGTCAATCGTAAAACATCAAATTATGATACTCGTGAATTCAATGAATAATCTTCCAGTTTCGAGGAGTTCGGAATTGTTTATTGTCTGTTAAATCGATCCTGTGATGTACAAATGGAACTGGAAAGGTTGGACGTTTCCAGTGCACTCGACCCATTTGATAAAAAGAAGTTCGTCAACCGTCGTTCGCCGCCGTCGAAGCGTTCTAATGAGAGCTGCTCGTGTACCGCGATTCGGGCGATTTATCGTGGCCCGCGTTTTATTTATGTATGCAAATTGAACATCTTGGTCCGGTGAGCGTCAAAGGCGGTCTATTCGGAATCGCGAAGTCACGAGACCGCGGTGGACTGGAATTTAACGAGCGTAGTTGCCAGTGGCCCGTCCAGCCGCCATTAATGCACGTATATGAGAATCGAAACAATTGCTACCCTTCGACGTGTACGTATCGCTTTGAATTGCAAATTGCCGTCGTGCAATCTCTCAAATCCGCCCCCGCGTCCCATTTTCGGTCACGCCGTCCGTCGACCTACTCTATTCGATTGTCGCTCGAAGAAATTCACGATGGTGTCGCGTCCAGTTGGATGCTTTTAATTGAGTCCCGTGAACCGAGCCGCGGGATCTTTCATTCTGATTTCAATGGGAAAGAACACTGCGAGACGAGCATAACCGAAACAAATGCAATTGTGGAAGCTGGCGCAAAGCTCAGCGCAGAAGGCGCCACTAGCGCATGTCCCTTTAAATTATAAAATATTATAAAATGTTTGACAATTTTTTATACTAAAGTTGACTTCTTATATCTTTTTTTTTCTTTTACCAGGTTTGACGTCTTTATAACTTAAAAGATCAAAATTGGTTTTTTGTATTTACATAATTAATAATAGTTAATAACAATAACAATAATAATTATAGATAAATGCACTTACTACAGAAATAGAAATTAAGAAGTATAATACGATAATTTAAATACACCTAAAAGTTGCAGTCAGTTTCCCCCTTCTATTGAAAACTATGAAGTAGTATCATTTTAAAGACAGACGTTGGCTGAACGCGACAGGCACAATCTCCTTACGCCTAACGCGAAGAGGAATTTAGGGTCTGATCACATAGGTTTCATACTACTGATCAATAGTACACTGCAGCTTTACGAATACATATACATATATCGAGCTATTTGCACCAAATGGCTTCTTTTACAACTGATTTGCCTAATATAAGCAAAATGCGATATTTAGCAGATACGATGGTGCATTTGCACTCATGCACCTTTCCCTAGTTACAACACACACTACACAACCGCTATCTGATCTAATCTCACGCCGCCGTTCCCAAAACGCCGTCGTTATCCGTTATTATCCCCGTGGTTTCTTCAAACAGGAACAATGCTTGACCATAAATGCAACGTTAATGCGGTCAGAGATCGCGCGGAACTGATTCTCTCGCAATAACTTATGCAATCTTGCCCGTACCTCTTTGCCGGTCTCCTTATCGCGGCATTTCCACCGGCGGGACGTCTTTACCACGTTTATTACAGAAAGAGTAATCACAGAATTAAATACACGCAACGAACGATAAGTTAAAAATCAGAATCAAGCAAGCTGCCTCGAGAAACGATGAATCTGTATCGACGTACCAAGATCCACGTTACAGGGGGGGTTAACTTTCTCCTCCCGATCTCCACTTCGACAAAAAGGAAGGACGCTTTTACATCCGATGTACGAACGTTGGAACGAGAGCGGGATAAGGGGGAAACTCGGCGGAACGAGGGTCGGCCGATTTATTTCCAAGGCAGTCGGTCAGCCGAATCGCGCGGCTGGTTCGATGAAAAAAAGAAAGAGGTAGGGGGGAGGGAAGAAATGAAAACGTGGTCAACGGAGCGGGGCATCGCTTTAATACGACCCGGGCCGAAATAAAAACGAGCGGAGCGCGTATTTATCGCAGCGTGAATGCACTCCGGGAATCGACGATAAAGCGAACGGTCGAGAACACTTCGCGAGGGCCACGCGCAGGGCGCATTGTTCGCCCGATGATAACCCCGACGACATTTATAAGCGATACGGCTCCCCTTTTATTGGTCGCGTATTTCCGCTGGCCGAGAACGCCGGCGAAGCCTATCCACGGCCATTTGTTTGTCCCTCTTCGCGTTCTTTGACAGTCAACGAGCTCCGTTCGCCTGGACAAGCCTCGGCAAGCTTTTCCCCGGCTATGAAACGCGGAACCGAGGCAGGCGGTGGCCAGCCAAGAGGAGTTTTCATAATTCGGGCCCCGGGAATCCGAGCGAGGAAACTTTATCCGCAGCTTCGGAGGACTGATGAATACGAATCAGGGGACGCTCGAGTTTTTAATTACAGACCCGTCTCCTACCGGTGTAAGCGATTTTCCGCGCCGCCTCCCATCGATCGTCAGAGATGACTGAGTATAAATGGCTGCTTACGAAACTCCCCGAAGAAAGACTACGCCTTGGCTCGAGAGACTTCTGGTAATTAGGTGCGCGTGTAATTACGAGCGCAGGATTCTTCGTCGGAAGCGAAATGCTGTGCGTAACGGGCACGAGGTCAGAAGTATGTACATATGTAAGCAGTGTCTCGCAGCTTCGATTTTTTGAGAAAATTTATAAAACAGGAGTTGAAGAAATTTTGAATGCAATTGTTACGACGGGCGAGCTGGAAGCTGATCTGTCAGATGCAGCGATTTGAATATCGTATATCTGAGTGGAAATTTATGCGCAATTCAAATGAACAAGGTCCATTCGGTATGGTCTACCTTCTATTTTATAATCCCTCCGAATTGCTCGACACTCAATCGACGATTAAAGAATCTAACCCTGGATGAAGACGGCATTACAGGGCAGCTTCCTTAGACCGGGTCCGACGTTCAAATTAAAGCTTCAATTTTACCCCCCGGGGCGATTTGAAAGTCTGATTTAATCGTCCCTAGGGCCACTAGGACGAAGGATTGAAATCTTCGCGGGGGATTGAATCGAATTTGTATCGCAAATTTTTGCCGCGCGGCCGGATCGATTCGACGGCCATTTGTATGCGTGGCAGTTTACGCGCGATATCTTTGCGCTCGTAAGGCCGCCGCTTTTTCTCAATAACGAGTTTCCGACTTTTCATCGTTTCATAATTCCGGCGCGGCTGACGCGGCCGGCGAGCCGAGCGGAACGATGAATAATGAATCGAAGTTCGATCAGGCGAATTTGCATACGTTACCGCGTAAGGCGAAAACAATGGTCCTTTCCTTCCGTTTGCATGCGGTGAGTCACTTAGCCGCTTTGCCGTACACGTGAAAGCCGAGCGAGACACGCGAATTATATTCCCATCGAATTATTAATAGACGCCAGTTGAAAAGGGAGCCTTTCATTATGTAATACTCCCCTTTACGCGGCATTAAATTCGTAATTCTCCTCGTTAACCCGGTTACGCTCGTAATTCTTCTGCCGCGAAATATATTGGACGAAACTGTGACGGGGCTACCAGAACGGATACGTGAATCGATAAATCTCACTTCGACCAACTATTACTACCTTCCTCGGAAGAATTATACATCGGCCGACTTTCAGGCAAAGTAAAATATCGAATTAATCGATCGTCAAAGTTACATTCGCGCAGACATATTTCAAAGTTTCCACATCGACGTGCCCTTGTAACCCCGATTTCTCAGCGTACAGAGACCATTCGAATTCTATGAATTATCCCCAGGGAGCCTCGATTGAAATTTCAAGAAGCACGAGCAGAGCGGCCGGAGCAGGGGCTCGTTTATTTTGGAATACGATCCATTAAAATCCTCGTCCGGCAAAATTGATCTCGTTACACGTGCAGGTGATGGGGGACGATGGGACGCGGCAATCTATTTCGATTCTCGGCAAGATATTGCTCTTCCGACGCGAGTGACCATGCGGAACTTACCGGTGGTGGAGTTGATGAGAAAATAACCCTCCGGATTGCCGCTGGTGATGGAAAAGGTGAATTGTTGGGGCGAGACGTCGCGATCGAACGCCCGGATCTGCAGCACGCTCACACCTGCCGGGGAGTTTTCCGAAACGGACGGATAGTAGACCGGAACCTCGGTCAGCGGTGTGTTGTCGTTCTCGTCCAGCACCTCTATGTACACCTGAACCAAAGCGGCCTGAATTATTTACGATGCGACGGTCTCCAAGTTCCTGCGATCGTGTGTGTAGAAAAAAATTCTAAAAAAAAATCGCTACATGGCGCGAAACCGAACGCATCTGCGTGTTCTTGGGCGTTGAAAACAGCGGAGCCTACGTTCACCGATGTGCTTTACCGTTCCGATTATTTAATCAAGTACATCAGGCTGTTCAGAGGGTTCATAGGTTCATAGAGTTATATACAAAGTTCCACTGTGTGCATCGTTCAATATCCTCGACATACAAAAAAGTGAAATAAATCTGGCCAAGTGCGGGAATTCCAAGAGAATTCTAAAACTCCTCGAGCATCACCTGCAGCGTACAAACCTGCAAACTGGAGGCCAGAGGCACCACGCCGTGATCCTGCGCGTACACCGTCAACCAATACCCTCTCTTCGACTCGACGTCGAGCACGGCTTTCGTCCTGATGTTGCCTGGAACAGAAAACGACGACGGAATGTTGAATTTACTTGAGTAAATCGAAGGACCTTTCGGACACCGCTGCTCTGAATATATAATTCACGCGTTCACCGGCGGTTATAATTAAAGCAAGGATATCAGGATATACCTGATCGGCGCGAATCGACGCGTGGAGGGGGAGGCCGGCAAATGGAACGGTTGAAAATCGCGCGCGATATCGCGGAACCTTTTCACCTCCGGGTCCGATATCCGCGCGGCGAGGGGACGCGAGCTGAATGGAAACAGGCCGTTCCACGGTAGTAATAGAAAATGGAGAAGGAAAAAATGAAAAGGGGGGAGGGATAGAGAAAGAGGCGGTGTTACCACCTTGCAAGATAGCTGGCAACAAGGACCGATATGAAATGACGTGCACGTACGTGGCGGGCTGCCAAGCGTGCGCGAATAGCGCAAAAATTGGACTGCATTCCTGGTGTTAACACGTCGAGCACGCTGTTCCGCGTGTCTTCGATCGTTTTTGCGAGATTCCCAGCGCCTACCGGCCGCTTTTTGCCACAGAATGCATATATGTATATGTATACGTAGCGTCAATGGGCCTCTCGGTTGGTTTATTACGGTATTAATGTAAAAGATAGCGGCTCGCTGCTTCGAAGCAACGATGGGGAACGAGACGCTTGAAACCAGGGAGAAAGAGTGAGAGGGAGAAAGGTGGAGATGGGGCTTCGATTAATTAGCAATCGGAGATGTTACGTACGGGAGCAGATGTAGATCGTAATCAAGATTACCCCCGATTTGTTCTGTCAGTAATTACATCTTCGGATTTCGCCGTGGCGTCTTCATTAATCCCGATCTTTCGCGTGCTCTCCGCCCGGCTGGACGTTACACGTGCGTGTATCAACGTAGATCGGTATAATATCGAGCTCGTAATTTCGCGATATCGATTAATTATCAGCCCCGGGGTGAAATTCAGCCCAGCGGGGGCCCCGATGCGTCGGTGTCCGTGATATTTATAGCCTCGTTTCGGTGAAATTCACGGCCGTGGAATCACGAGCCACGCTCCCCTTCGTCCAGGTGAGTCGCGCGAGGCCGCGCAGACTTTAAGTCGCCGACAAAGTAAGCTCGCGTTTAAACGACACGAAATATCGCCGTGCAAGAAGGTACGTCGGATTGCGAAAGGAACAGTCGTAGCTTTACAAAACTTGTAGATTATTGCCGCGACTTGGGTGGCAACCACGCCGATAGCATGCATCACTAAGAATTACGCGCCGCGCGTATTTCACCAGGAAATGGCGCCTGTGTTTTCCCGCTCCACATACTCGCCCCAAAAACTGCTGGCCATTTACTCTCAACAACTTCCTATTTGTCACTCTTTATGCTTGTACGAACTTTATTGCCCTTAAGCCGTGAATTCGTTCTTGAAACTCATTCAATTCGCTTTGAAACGCCGCGGTGTTTATGAAACGGCAGAAAGAGAAATTCGTTTAACTCGCAGCCAGACGTAACGCGGTCAAAAGTAGACGCTGTTTGCATATTATATTAGCGTCTCCCGATAGCGGTTTCTTACGGCAGTGGAATTCATCAAAATCTTAATTAATCACGAAGGGGCCTTCGAGTGTAGCGCACGATTGCTCGCCACCCCCTCTCATCGGTGCGTTCCCGCGACGTGCACGTTACACGTGTTCCCGTCGCTCGTTCATCCGCAGAGAAAGCCGACGTAGACACGTGCTGCGTTTAATAGCGAGCCGAGTGGAGGGAGAATATATTAAATTTACTACCTTAGAGCGCAAGTTGCGCGAGGGGTTTACGGCGCCGTATAATAGAACCCCGTCGACGAGGAGCCGCGACAGATACAGCTGTATCCCGAAGGCGCGACACTTTTCACGCCCTAGTTTTTCACCTAAACAACATTACCGGCTTAATCTCCCTCGGAATTGTAGCGACGAGAAACGTTTTTAGCGGGAACTTCTTTTTCTGTGTCAAGGGGCGCATTCCGAGAGACCCCGGTAGTTTTCAGATGCGAAAGGTCAAGCTGGGGGAGGGAGGGAGGTCTGGAAGAGTGGAGGGGAGGTAATGGAAAAAGTTAAAGGTGGAAAGATTTTCCTTGCAACGCGAAATAAATTCGTTTGGCTGCATATTCGAGGGCATATCCGGAGGGCGGAGAACGAAACCGCGAGAAGCCGTCGCAGGAAGGATTAAAATTAATTATTTTGATTCATCGATAATGAGTTTGTTTTGTTTAAAGCGTATGAGGCGTGTAATCGAACGGTGCTTTCCAGTCGCTGGGAAATTACTTTTTCAAGCAATTGACAGCGCTTAATTAGAACGTCAGCGTCGTTTCGCTATTTTACTGCGCCATTTCCCTGCTGCAGATTAACCAACGCGTCTCAACGGCTACGAATTCACAACTTGGATTAATCAATGTACGGATCGAGTTTCCCCCGTCTCAAGTTCGTGCTCTGTCTCGAGTGCACAATTTCCATGTTGTCCCTCATCCCTGTTGGCCCTTCGAATCGTTGCAGCATCGAGGATCCCAATAATTATTACAGGTAACGGATACTTCGAATAACGGTCGCGTGCTTCGTTGGGAAATTGCGTTCGGGAGGGGTTCAAATGAAAGTCACGAACCACCACTTGAATTAGAGCTCTTCGAATTCCAAACAATTTCTGCTGCTTTGATCGTTTAGAAGGCTGATACTGGAGACGAGAGTGGTACCACGTATAAACTAATTTCTACTCCCATATAAACATAATACTATAATACTTGCTCACGAAATCCCTGTAAACAATGAACATTGTCCCCGTTACACAATTTTATCTAAACCAAAAGATCCTCCTGAAAGCAAATAATGCCATTCTCAGACACCAGAACAATGAGGACGCTCCGCATGATGAATGGCAGATCCTATACCGCAGAATTGAGTTGTCACAGTGGCATCGATAAGCATTCCATCGATCCCATCGTCAGCTGGTGGAAGACACGTATGTGGGACTTCATAGAGAGCTTGGCTATTAAATTCAGCCACGTTGGTGTAGGTTATAAAGCAACCCGTTGCCCAGGGAGTAATAGGAAACATTACGTTAGAGAAATCGACCCAGCGTTGATATCTTGCTCCGAGGAGAATCTCTCAGTCGTTTCAGGCAATTTAATCGTGGAAGTTGACGCGCCTCTAACGAGTACGCGGCATAAAATTTGACGACTGCGTCGTAAAGCATTCGCGACGCGGTGTTTAAACGTTTCAGAGTCGATGCGCGGCTGTAAAACGCGGCAAAAGTGTCGGGCTCGGTTGGTATGCGCATCTGTTACAGAATCGACTTCGACCGGGCTGGGAAACGCGAGGTGCCAAATGTTTCATAAGCTTTCGCGTCTGTGGCACGTAATGGGAAGTTCCACAGAGGTCCCAATGATCCATTAGACCTCCGAGAAACGATCCATTCTACTCGCGTACCTATTTCGTGTTTCCGGAGTGGAAGTGGACAGGATGGTACAAAGCAAGCTCCGGGAGTTTGCACTTCGCCTAACGAACGAAAGTTTTGAAAAACTGCTCGCTTCAAAGTAAACTATTCAGCTACACAGCCGGGGAGTGCGATCGTTGAAACAACAGAGAGGGTTCGGATTCCTAAGATCCAGGAGCACCGGCAGCGTTAGCGCCGGACGTTCAACCGGTAACGTGTACTTTCCGAACTAACAGGGAACTTCAGCTTTTACAAGTTTTTCCGCGGAACGGGCGGTGAAAGCACTTTCTGGGTCAATAGCTGCAGAAACAAGATCACCGCGGGTCCGAATAAATACAGCGAGTTAAAGACCAACACGAGGAGAAACTGGTATCCCGTTACCGGCGAAGAGTTAAAGTGCAGTGGCAACTGAAATGCACTCGTTCGTTTCCGTTCCCTTCTTGGCCGGCCGACTAGCTAAATACAATCAAAGGCGCATTTAACAATAACGCGATTGCTATCCCAGCTCGCGCCGAAACGATCCAAGGAGGAGTAATCGTTCGCACGGAAGCTGAATGGGCGCCGAGGACCCTTGAATCATAAGACGACGGGGAGAAGCTGGATACGGGGATGGGTGTTTGGAGGGATGGAAAAAATCTCTCCCCGGTAATTTCACCCTCTGCTGTCGACCTATCCCATTTCATAAACGGCTGATGCCATTCGGCGTCCGAGGTCCGTGAGAGCTTCACGGAAGAGTTACAGAATTCGTTTTCGCCGGGCTTTTGAGCCTTTGTCCGAGTAACGATGGCTCTACTTGGCGGAAGCACGGAGGGAATCGATCGACGAGCTTTCGAACGGAAAACGCGCAATCTTATAGTCGAACCAACCCCTCCCCAACCCGAGCGGTCTTCAGGCCTCCTCCTTTTCTTGGCTCCCGGTGAATCGGCTTCTTTTCCTTCCTTTCATTCTTTTATCGAATTCTATCTGTCTCCATCCACCTCATTTTCCCTCTGACATTTCTCGAGTTGCAGCCGGGAACTATGGCCGATCGTTAACCCAGATTCAGCCCACCCCACGACACTTCAGACGCCTCCTCGTTGCCAATAGCTCACGAATGTGTAACGTCTTGATCGCGGGGGTTTCATCGGACGTCGCGGCTAAGAAGCTTCTCGCTCCTCGATCTTCTCTCTTCGTACGAATCGAGGGATCTACAACGAGGGTTTCGGTAAATATGCAGCTCTACGGCTGTTCGGGAAATGGTGAAACGATACTTGCATGGGAGAATGGCTTAATTACTCTGTCGAAACGCTGAGTGAATATCAAAGTATTTTCCCAAGGTGGAGGTTCACGTCTCAAGACAAGTAGAGAAACGATATGTTCTTCCCATTCCCCTCTTTTTTCTCTCCTCTACGTGGTATATCGAGACCGAAGGCTCTACCCTCGTGGGTTTCCGTTTTGAGGCTTTGCTTAATAGTCTGGAAACACCTCTCGCCACTTCGGAGGAGAGGTTTCCCAAATGCAAGCTCATTTGCGCAGCGGAAGCTTCTAGGTGGTAAAAGCTTCTTACGCACGATAAGGAGATTGGTTTTCTTGCCGTCGCCGCATTGATTAAACTACAATAAGGACAATCAAGCTTGAGGCTGGAACTTCGACAGCCTCTGCTGCTACGTGGGGAAAGAAGAGAGTAATGTAGGTCGGACAGAGGAAGGATAACGTGGAAAAGTCTACCAGCTTTAGTGGAACAGTGCTTCTACTTGTTACCTTGTATCGAGTAATGGAAAGATTATCGAACATTCTACGGGTGTTGGCAACCGAAGAAAGAGAACATTTGCAGGGAGCCTGTCTTACAAACTCCGTGAGAATTCCTCGTCGAAGTAGAATATCGGCGCTATAATCGTTGCAAGATTCTTGGGGACCCCTCTTCGAACTCCTCGAGACAATACACTCCACCGAAAGCTTCGATGCTCCTTCATCCAGGCATCCTTCGAAAGTAAATAACGCGCCGCGCGATTTTCGAGAAGCCCCAGCGCCTTTCGTGGTATTACTTACGTGGATAGGGACGTGGAAATTTGACAACGGAGGATGGAAGAGGAAAAAGAGCACGCAGACGGTAAATCGCTCCGAGATAAAAGCATTGCCAGCAGCAGCCAGTGCCATGAAATCGACGTGCCAGTTCGACCGAATTCTCCCGCGCATCCCCGATTCAAATTACCCGGGGCAAATTGTCATGGATTCGATCGAAAATGCGCTTCCACGAAAAGCTTTTAACGATTCGCCACGCAGCCACGTTCGCGTAATTACTCGCGAGATCGCTGTAAACAAAGCTCGCTAACGCTTTTCGGAACGCAGAGATTATTCCTGGGGCGGCGAAACTAAGGTGTTGGCGTTTGTACGAGAAGCGATTATGAGTTTCGTTTGCTCGTGGCAAATCTATTTGGCGCGTGCTGGTTTCAGTTTCGCTCGCGATGCTGGCTGTTAACTCTTGGACAGATTGATGGAAAAGAGAACGTAACGCGAAGGAAACGATCTAGATTCGCGCAGCGAACTCTCGATGCAACGGCGAATTATTGGGGTGAAATAAAAGGGTATCTTGGTTTCCACGGAACACAAAACTCCCTCGAGGTATCGCGAAACTTCCAACCACTTTTCAAAGATATTGTAGTCTTAACTCCTCGAATGTGTCCAATTCGGTGGCTGCAATTTTCCGCAAGCTACCGAACAGTCTTGGCCTAGTTTCCCGCCGACAGTTCCTCTGGTCTCGGTGCTATTAATATTTCATTTTAAACGCCTCTAATCGCGGGAATCAATACGTTCCAGGAATTAGTTCGAGCGACGTTTTAAACGAAGCAATGATTTTTAAACCTCCAGCTGGCTCACACGCCCCAACATGCTTGTTACAATTCGACACGTCTCACTGCCCCAATTTACCCAAAATTGTTCACGTAGGTATAAGATCGAGACACCAAATCCCAATTAGAAACTTCAAACGGCCAGGCCATTCCCTATTCTGTGCCATGCTTATAATAATTCACCCTTAACGCGCAGTCGTTTCGCTGCTTTCGAGCAAAAGTGCCTCGCAGAATTACGAGGACCAAAATTACTTTCCCCGTCGAACTTATTAAATCTCCGTAAAACGATGGTCGGCGCTTTCATTAAAATCTGGTCTCGTACTTTTAGCGAGAGCCGGCGCGAGTCCGCATCGAGGGAGTGTCCGTACCGGAAGCGCGCCACGTAGCCCACACCCCTCTGTTCGCCGGGGTCATGTAAATCGAGTTTAACGACCCCGTCGAGTACGAGCATTCTTGAGAATATAATCAATGCCTGCTTCCCTTTCGGAATTCCTCCAACAGCCGGGGGACTCTTTCAACCATCATCGAGCCGCTCGAATATCTTATGAATCGTGAAATTCCCGCGTCAGCAATTTCCTCCCTTTATACTGGAATTATTGGAGAAACAGAAGGGTCGAAGGGCGGTCGGCGGGGAGGAGAGGAATATAAGTCTATCGGCCACGAGTCCGCGCCCTTTGTCTACACGACAGCCACGGCGGAGCGTGTCGCCAAGTTTTATTTTAACGAGTTCGTATGTACGTGCTCGTCGTGACCATTATTTTCTCCCGTGTACGTAAACTCATTATCCCCTGCTTTCTTTCTCGCCGTCAGTCATTACACTCCCGGGAACTACTCGTAAGCTGCACAGGGATTACATCGAATGGGATCCTCAAGCACCGTTTGATTCGCACGGAAGTTTGCTTGTGTTTTCTTTTTGTCGACAAGCGATGCCATTGAAACGTAGAACGATCGACAGTTGTTTCGTTTCCTGGGGAGGTTTGAACCCGTATTTTGGAATAATAGCAGCTATCGCGACTTTCGATCTACCCGGTGCAACGACCAGAAAGCCAGACGGATTTGAACGAATTAACCGAAGTGAAATTAACAGCCCGGCGAAATAAGGTTCGCTATCTCATCGGAAGCACATTCGACCTCTCTTCGTTAAACCTAAATTACTCTCCGCATCGGGTGGAAAGCTAGCGGGGCCAGTGCTCCAGCCACGATTCTCATAAAAATCCTTCGCTTCCTCGTTCGCTCTTTAATTAGATCGACCGAGCGGTCGTATCAGCGGAATATAAATTATCGTCAGGCTCGACGTTTGTTTGCCGGCTCCCTCTCGGGCCGAATCAACGATCGTGCAACGTTTACGCTCGACGATCCGGAGAGAAAAAAAGGGAAGCGTCCCCTGTAGAGTTGGTTAGTGTCTCGGGAGTAACGAAGGAGAAACAGCTTCCACGCTATGAAAATAGCTATCAGAATCACTCTCGAGGACGTCGTTATTCCCCTTTAATACGGGAAAGCTTTTCTGTCGACGACGTACAAAGTCTGTTACCAGGAATTATGTCGGCCGTAGGGTGCCACGAGATCCGCCTTCGTCGTGTACCCCTCGTCTTCTTTGTTCCTGCGTCGTTCGGAAGCCAATACCTCCCGTCCCTCGCCAGCCCTCCCCCTCGTCCGACCGATCGAGGAAAATGTTATCGTCCACGGTTAGGCAGCGAGTTCTCCACCAGAAACGAATATTCCTTCTTCTTCTGCTTCCAACCCCCTTTTCTCGTTTTTCTTCCAAGAAACTTCCGCCGAGGTGCTTGTCAAGCTTCCCCTTCGTAAATCAATTTCCGAACTCCCGCTCCCGATTACCGTTCACAGGACCTCCCTACCCTTCCGCGTTTTACAGATACAGCTTTGTTACAGTGGCTCGCAGGAGTGGCACGCCAACCGTTGTGAAATTACTTTGAAGATTTTCCTTATCAACGGTACCCCCAAGGGTTGTTAAGCAGGCGAAGAGGCGCACTATTCTTCTCGCAGGCATTTGGCAAGAGATAAATGGAGGAACTCGATGGGAAGGGTTGCCAGTTTCTGCCGAAGGAATTAGGATTGATCGAGTTTCTCCTCGAGGAAACGCGTTTAGGAAATAAAACGTTCGGCTGATCAAGCACCCGTGGAATGGGTGTTGAGGTAATTGAGGTTTCGTTCGGTGCTCAGGCTGAAAGAAGAGCGAAATAAGGGTGTGAATAACACGGGCCAATGGGCGCGGGATAGGACAGGGAAAATTGCCTGATTACGGAGAGAAGAGGAGTTCTGTGTCCGTTAAAAGTCGCTGGGTGAATAGCATGCTCGGGGTAGCCGGTGTTCATCAAGGTACAATTACATTGTGCTCCGAGTGGTTTTCAGCCTGTACTGAAATTTTCTTCGTTTAACGACCCGGGGACGATTTTCCCCGCCCCTTCGCTCACGCTCAACGACTGCTTTATTCCGTCGCTCCACCACTTTCGTGGCCGAATGCTGAAGTTAATCTTTGCCTGGGACTACTGGTCAACTCCCAGAATAATCAAGCATATTTCCAATCGAATCTTTGTCGCATAGGTACGACAATGGTAAGAAAAATACAAGCATCCTTCATATACCAAGAATAAAAACACATAGCGCACAAGCCGCGTTACATAATTTTCGCATCTCGGTTCACACGAAAAGCCAGGCGAACAGCAGCTTTTTCATCCGGAAGCAGAAAGGGGAACATCGAACTCGAGGTTTTCCAGGCGGCAGAAAGAGTATGCAAAGAAAACTCGTTATGCATGCAATCACGTGATATCGAGCATCCGGCTGGAAAGGTCTTCCTTATAGCCGCGGACGCGTTTTACGTCCAACCGGAATACGTAAAAGTACTCCTCCTGGGGGAAGGGGGAGCGGTCAACGAACGCGTCGTAAAGGTGGCAAACCCATCGTGGAATGTGGGTCGTGCGGTTGGTTAGGAACGGCAGGAAGTGGGTGGGTGTCACCTCGAGAACGGAGGGGTAAGAAATCGGCCGGGGCGATTTTATTTTGGCACGCTCCGAGATTTTACTCGGATTTTACGCGCGTTTGATTGACGTTGGTTGTTTCACTAGGCGACGGCTGACAGGGTTTCTCGGGCCGCGAGTTATTTTCTACTTCGAACCAATCCTGGATCGTTAACTTTTCATGGAATGACAGAGAAGTTGGAGAGGTCTCTTCCTCCGGGGATGCAACC